>JAZHEH010002924.1:3545000-5945000 GCA_036589455.1 Ateles fusciceps | reverse complement strand
ATTTGATTGGCTATAAACCCAGGAATGCGTGCAGATCGTATTGTACTCTTCTCCGTTATCTTTTGCACCATACATTACTTTTCATGTGAAGCCATAACTATATCCATTATGAGCTCTTCTGCTAGAAATTTAGGCATTCTCATTCCACATCCACAGCGGGATGCTTTTGGCAATCAGACTAGCAGACTAGACTTCTGTCATTCCTGTTAATGTTACTCATGAAGCTTTGTAATACTAGAACTCCCTGACGATACTGAAAATAAATTTCAGAGGTGTGTTTCCTACCTGCATCTTATTATTTTGTGCAACACACTTTCAATCTTCTTACATTTACTTCCTAAATGTACTATTCATTTGGAGTTAGAATAACTTTCATTCTTTGAGAAGGACTACTATTGCCCTGCTGTATCTTACTACACAGGGCAGTATTGATCATCATATTCCAAGGAGGAGGGATAATAAGTCAGTATATACAAAAGATAGTCATCATTACTGTAGTGATAGGGGTCCTGTCCTTTCAATATATGCATAGATTTGATTTGACATAAACATGAAAGACTGTGTTTATGTTTGTAAATGTCAACTCTGCCTATTTGTATATACAAACTGTTAAGATTAATTTATTTCATAATAAAGACTATGGTAAGCTCAAAAAGAGCAGTAGCTTTGGCATCAAAGACTTGTCTACTTGAATACCAGCTCTGGCATTTGCTACCTATATGATCTCAACTAATTGTGTTATGCTTTCTAGGTTCAGATTCATCATCTATAAACAGGAAATAATAGTACCTACATTAAATGGCTGTCATAGGAATTATACATAAATTGTTTATGTATATGTGTATAAATTGTCCTTACGTTATTATGCTTCTTTATCACCCCAATTTACAATAAGTACTCATTCTTCCAATCTTCTGTAAGACTGTTGACATTCCACTGAGCTCAGTATTGTGGTTTAACCAAAGGTAATACTGTTGCTTCGGTATCAAAGGCCATTAAAAGCTCTTAGAGGCAGGTGACACATGGCCCTCAACATAATAAACACGATTGATCTGTGGTCTGAAAAAAAGCCTAGTACAAGGTGGAATGATTCCTAGAAAATAGAAAAATGTTGCAAATGGAAAAATATTGAAACTATTTTTCCTTCCCCACCATCCCTTGCAACTAATTAAGTTATTATGTCAATAGTCTATTTGCCTCTTATAGACATAGATTACTTTATGAAAACAAAATTGTAGAATCCGCTAAAAGGAGTAGTTGCTACATCCTGGTTTCAGAGGCACACTAGCCTAATTAATGAATGAGGGCTGGATGTCACAATGGAGAAAATCTAAAGAAAAGCCCTTAGTTTTATATTTTAAATATTTATATTTAGACTTTCGGTGCCTGCTCTTGAGTTATTATGAAGCAGAGGCAGTGCGTAGTAGCACCTCTTAGTGTCAGCCAGGATGGTGGGTATCATGTTGGTGGAGATATAGCCTCAGTTTGAGACTAAAGGTAGACAACACGTGTAAGAAGACCCACCTCTGAGTATGCTTACCTTGACTCATATACCCCAAGCAAAGGATAATTATAAAGAGGAAGCAACCCTTGGAAAATCTTAATGCTTGGGGGAGGATGGTAACACGGGTTACATGGGTTCTTTGAAGGGCAGAATTACCTCTTGGGAAACATACACAAATGAAATTTGCTTAAGCTTAGATTGTAACACCAGAGAATCTTACATTTCTCTTCAAAATTACCTTTTCTAAATGAACTAAGGGATCCAAGGTAGACCCTGGGGCTTCATACTTTCTCCTATGTATCATAGCAAACTCCAAGATATTTCAGAGGAATATGAGCTAACAGAAAATCTACCAACAAACCAAATATACAAGAAGCAACACTATTATAAAAAGAAAAAAAAGTCACCAATGGAACAACTTACACAAAATAAAAAATTAACCATTTTATTTTTTTGCAGTTTATTTTATTGTAAACATACCATATATAATACATATAACCTTAAAATGTATATTAATTGAATATTTATGTTACTCTGAAGCTTCCAGTCAAAGCAAGCTATTAGTAGTTAAGTTTTGGGGGAGTCAAAAGGTTTGTTTTTTTTAACATTTATATTGTGTTCAGGGTTACATGTGTGGGTTTGTTATATAGGTAATACTATATCACAAGATTTGTTATACAGATTGTTTCATCACCCAGGTACTAAGTCTAGTGCCCAATGGTTGTTTTCTTCTGATCCTCTGCCTCCTCCCACCCTCCATCCTCCAGTAGGCCTCAGCGTCTGTTATTCCTTTAATTGATTCCACATTTAACAACCATTTTACATTAGCATAACATACAACCTTAATGAGATGAAGGCAATATTTGACATGAAAATTCTTAGGAAAAATAAAGACTTAAATAGTTGAATAGCAGTATGTACAAAGCTTAAGAATACATTAATAAATTTAAATATCAGATCCAGGAACATGTCAAGATATGAAACATACATAAGAACAAAACTATATAAAAGAAAAAAATGAAGAGATATAGAAGATATAAATAAAAATGTCAGTATGTTTTGTGAAGAAAAAAGGGGAAATTTACTTAATAAAGAGAAATAAATAGAAGAAGAAAGAGACCGGTACATTTAAATAAACAAAGATTTTTTTAAGTCTCAGATCAAAATTGTTTAACCTTCTCAAAGAAGAAAAATAAAAAGAAAACCATTAATCCTGGAATGCTTGATTGAAAGCAAGTTTCTGGAATAAATGAGTAGATAATCTACAAGGAATAAGTATCAATGAAAAAATCATAACTAGTAAGTAAGGTAAAAACCAAGCATAAGATCTAGCAATGTGTTCAAAATATTGAGAGAAAGACAGAAATTGCAATACAGCACCTTATATATGGATAAACTGTTACTTAAATATGGAGATAAAATAAAGATACTTTAAGCTCTAAAAAGCCTTATACAAGATCTCATGTGTCCAGACCTCAGAACAATTGAGGTTCCCATGAAAACACTTGTGAAGAAGTATTCCAGCTGGAAGATAACTAGATTGCAGAGAACATCCCCCACTCTATAAGAAGTGAGTAAATAATCAGAACAACCAGAAACCTGGCATAAACTTTAGTAAATAACCTAATTGAGAGAATATGATTTTCCAAATAAAAAATATCAGTCCCATCTGTCATGAGACTCTCCTGATAAACAGGAACAAAGTTGATTTTTAAAAAAGTTCCAGCTGGTTGAATTTTATTTTTGTGTATTATGGCATTGAACTACAGAACTCAAGCTGACTTTAAACAAGTAAATGCAATTTCAGATCCTCAATAAAGTGTACTTTTCATCATAGTGATTTTTGAAGATTTAAATTTATGCCTATGCTACATGTCTTCAGAGCAAGTTCAAAGCCAATAAACAATAACAACAACAATAATAATATGAGATAATCTGATTTATTTCTCCATCTCATGTTTTGGATGCAGAATTACATTACCTAATACAATATAGCCCTTCATTTTATTCTGGATTTTTAAAAATCATTTTCCAAAACAAATTTATATTTAGCAGACAGAAAACTTCAGCAAGGATATAAAAAAGGTTTACACAGTAACCTTGAGAAAATTGTGAAGGTGCCAGTGTACACAAAAGCCATCTCCAAATCATTCATTTATGGCTTTAAGTACCTCTTCTCTAAGCCTTCGTATTATGTCTCCTCCTATCCTCAGCTTATTTACTCTGGCATCCCTTTCCAATGTCTTGTCTCCTGTTCCTGCCACATACCAAATCTCTAACTGATTCACTTGAAGTTGTGGATGACAGCCACTGACAATGGTACATACCTTTTTTAGGACAAGAATCCTTAATACTAAGGAATTTGAATGTGATTATGGAAGTCACAGTAGTATATTTCTGTAGCCTGGGAGTGGAAGCTGGTGGATATTTAAATAGGGAGGTAGAAAAGCTTCCTGTAGTCTGTGATCTTTTCTTACACATTTGAATGAAAGACTGGCTCAGGATTCATTTGTTTCTCCTTTCACAAACAAAATCATTATGGCTTGTGAGAAGCTGGTATTTTTGTCCATCTGTGATCAATCTCAATAGCTTGAGGGGTTGACATGACACATAAGCAAGAGAGTCAGACACTCTTTTACCAAAATGGATTGAGCAGAAAATCCTAGCACATTTAATGAAAATGAATGGGTAAGTTTCCAGGAATCTAGGTTACTTTAAGCAATGGAGAGTAATGGGTTCTTAAGTTCTTCAATAGCACAGATCCCAAAAATAGGAACTTAAGTAATCTGTTGAATATCAGCCTCCCAAATATTACCAGATCTTGTTTCTATAAGAAAGCTGAACTTGTGGTTTATGAATATAAGGGGCACTGCCACCTCAAACAGGAAAAAGAGCAAAATCACTATATTTATTGAAACTTTAAAGTCTGGTTTAAAAGTGCAGATAATTATTAAGATTAGGTGAAGGTTATCATATATATAGTCATATGATGTAAAATAATGATTCGATCAATGACAGATGAAATATTCAACAGTGATCCCCTAAGATTATAATGGAGCTGAAAACTTCCTATCGGCCAGTGATGTAGTAGTCCTTGTGATGTCATAGGGTAAGGCGTCACTCACATGTCTGTAGTGATGCTGGTGTTAACAGACCTACTGCATTACCAATTTTATTAAAAAGTAGCACATACAGTTCTGTGCAGTACATGATACTTGATAATAAATGGTGTTACTAGTTTATTATACTATACTTTTAATCATAATTTTACAGTGCACTCCTGTTTATTTAAAAAAAAAAAAAGTTAATTGTAAAATAGCCTCAGAGAGTAGCTTCAGAGGGTACTTCAGAAAGTTTTCTTGTTACAGAAGACAATAGCCCCATGCCTGTTATTGCCCCTGAAGACGTCCCAGTGGGGCAAGATGTGGAGGTGGAAGACAGTAGTATTGATGATTCTGACTCTGTGTAGGTCTAATGTTCACATTTACATCTTAGTTTTTAACAAAAAAAGTTTAAAAAATAAAAAAAAGTAAAAACAAAAATGTTGAAAAAACATCTTACAGAATAAGGATGTAAAGAAGGAAAATAGTTTTGCACAGCTGTACCAAGTGTTTGTGATTTAAGCAAAATACCAACACAACAGAGTCAAAAATGCAAAAACTCTTTAAAGTGAAAAAGTGACAGTAAGCTAAGGTCAATTTATTTTGAACGTAGCCTAAGTGTACAGTGTGTATAAAGTCTACAGTAACATATAGCAATGTCCTAGGCCTTCACATTCACTTATCACTCACTTGCTGACCCACCCAAAGCAATTTCGAGTTGTGCAAGCTCCATTCGTGGAAAATGCCCTATGCAAGTGTATTATTTTTATGTGTATTTTCACTGTACCTTTTCTTTCCCTGTTTAGCTATGTTCAGGTCCAAGATATCATTGTGTTATAATTGCCTGCAGTACTCAGTAAGGTAACATGCCATACAAACTTGTAGCCTAGGAGCACTAGGCTGTACCATATAGCTTAGGTATGTGGTAGGCTATACCACCGAGGATTGTATAAATGCAGTCTATAATGTTCCCACAACAACAAAATTGCCTGAAGATGCATTTCCCAGAACATATCCCCATAATTAAGTAATTTATGATTGTGATAGGTTAGGATAGGACTTTTTAACTCATGTGAAGCAATGAGTTAAAAAAATTTTGAGCTGTAAACTGTCAGTTAATGCTTTCTGTTGAAGAGTTGGTAAGTCTTTTGGAAGATTCAGAAATAAGCAATACAGTTACTTGGAACTTTAATCATTCTGGCAAGCGTCTTCTGGAATAGCAAAGTCATGTTAATGAAAACAAAGTTATGGCTGAGTCATGTTTATGCAGACAATAAACTGAAGCATATAATTTTAGTTCTCAAGGTTTTCCAATTCTCAGTAATCCACAAATGTCTACAATACTAGAACATGAATAATATTGCTAGTGTATTAAAATAGTCAAAAAAGGGTAAATAATTAATTTAATAATACTGATATATAGATAATATAAAAGAACTTTAAAATATGTTTTGCCACAAAAAAAACAGATTTATAATTCATGAAGAATGAGAGGAAGAATCACAAAGAATGAGAGAAATAAGACAGAAATGAGAGAAGAAAACAAAATATTTCCATTTCTTACCTTCGCCAATTTTCCAAGATGTTTTTACCTATAATAAAACTACTATTATATTGTAAAGGCCACTAGAAATCTGTAATAGAAATAGAGGATAGATCTTAGGAAAAGTGCTGCTATGTTTCAGGCTTTAGGATTTTATTCTAGAGAGAGGATGAGAAGCCCTTTCAGGTTATCTGCGGACCTGTCAGGAGGGAAACTTCAGCCTAGGAGTTTGGATTTTCTCTTTGTTCTCTTGTTCTCTTATTTTTCCTCTAAGAAGACACGGATCCTTTTGAAAATATGTGGAAGTATTATATATTTGACTTTGAACTTTTATAAATAATCAGTGAATTTGGATTATCTAACCTGAAGCCTAAAGGAAATCAGACATATGACCTACTGCAATCCAAATAGTGGGTCCAGAACGTAGACGCCTTTGCGTGTGTGTTGTAAACAAATGCTTCTTGAGAAAATGAGTTTGGAAATAAAAGCATCTTCCACTTTAAGCTTTTTATTTTGAAAGCCTTTATGGGAATAAGGGTGAGAGTAAGAGTGGAAAAGAGTTTGTGGATGCTTAAAATAGATGCGTTTTATATTTAAGCAAATATGATAAGGCTAGAATTGGGAAAACCCTAGAATGTGAGCCAGGTCAAGGAGAGAGAAGATTCTCTTGATTCCAGTCCAGCAAAAGGGATGCAGACTCTTTAGCCATATATATGTAGGTAACTCAGATAGTTACAGATTATTAGAAAGTATCTTCCCCTAAACTTTCGTCTATTTGGTAGATTGTTTTCATCAAGTTCAATGGAAGAAGATATTGTTGTTTTCTTATATGTTGAAGATATGAGAACCTATGACATATCTAGAGCTGCAGGAAAAGCCTATCCAACTTTATAAAAAAAAAAAAAGCCTATCCAAGCCTTCTCACACAAGAAAAAAAATCACTTTAGCTGAAATTATTAAGTGAAATGTCAGTGTAGACATCCACCCTTACACCTAAGAAATCTGAGATTTTCCTGAACCCCATGCATTAGAAAGCCTGCCCTGGCCTTTCGCCAGCTGTGTCATAAAGTCAGTAGTTTTCAGGTTCGTGAGGAATGTATTATACATCAGGAGCTCATAGGCATCACTTTTATACAACTCCTCAGATCCCAGGACCCTGGAATGTCCTGTCCATAGGGTTCTAGACTTGCTTCAGACCCTGTGCCCTACTCTTTCCTGGCTCCTTTCCTCTGATAATATTCCTTAGTACTAGTGAGTGCACTCCTAGCCTCAAGACAACCAAGAGGCCACCTCTTGCAAGAGGAGTGACAGGGATTAGGCATACAGGCTGAGTATCCACAAATATGGACACAGATTCTCTGACACTTCAAGACTGGGCCAGGTGTAAGGGTCCAGGTAAATGAGAAGACAAAAGAAGAAACAGCTGCGTGTCAGGGACCAGGGGGGTTCTGTCTGCACTTATTATTCTCCTGTGAAGCTTCAAGAAATTAAAGAACTCTCATTTCAAACTCGGTCTTCTCAGTCATTATGAAAATACATTTTCCAAGGTAGGAAGATAGAACGTGGTTACTTATTATTTTATCAGTTTGACTTATAACCTTTAAATATTTAGACATAAAGTGTGTGAGCCTCTAATTCTACTCTTTTCTTAAGCCCTGCACATGTTAGAGGTTGCCATGCAACCCAAATTGGCAGAAGCATATGCCATAAAAATTTTACTTTCTTTCCAATTTTAAAAGTTTTTTTTTTCTCACTTTTAGAAAACAAATAGGGGAAACTGAACTAAACCAAGTGTGAGAAGGTATTAGTCTAAAAGACTAATAGATAGTGGCAAGGATGGCGGTTAAGTGTTAAAATTAGGTCCCAGAGAAATAGCTAAGTCTTTGTCAAAAGAAGCTGATTCTCATCAGACATAGTTCATGTCTGGCCTTTACTATGGAAAGAAAGTAGATTCCTAAAACAGCTTTCAAAATTCTTATGGCCCAGGACATCTTTAACTGAATTATCTCTACTGAAAACATAGTACATCCATCCTTGATTTAGAAAAGCATGGTTTAATCTTATACATCTACTTTTACATCCAGGGAAAATTTTCAATTTTCCTAAGAAAAGTTGTTACCCTAAGCAGTTCTGTATCCTGACATGAAAGGGAAGTTATAACTAGCCTCTGATATTGTTAACCGATAGCCAGCAATCTAGGTGGAAGCTGAGGATGAAAGATAGTGAATCAGTGTTTTACAATATGGATAAATTCAGAAGAAGCAAGAGACCGTAACTCCCAGGTGGGATGCTCTGAGAGGTCAAGAGTAAACAAACTAAGTGACCCAGAATCATGCTAATTCTGACTTGCCATATTTCATGTCCACTCCAGATTCTATATCTTCTAGGGTTATGATAAGACCAGTAGCTAGCAGTTTTATGTATACTGTATATATAGCAACCTTATCCTAAATAGAAAACGCAAGCAAGGAAGGTAAAACGAACAATAAAACAGAGCTCTTTTCTTCTACAAAGCAAAACAAAACAACAACAACAACAATGACAAAGCCCATGAGAAATGGCAGGGATTTTAAAAATCGAGTTGTATTAAAATGTAAGAAGCTATAAAACGTTCTAAGAAATAATGGGGCAATTTGGAGCTACTTGTTAATATAATTACCCATGCAGAGGCAGTGTAGAGATACAAATCTGTGGTTGTCTCAGATGGCTTAGCTCACAGTATAAACCTTGTGGTGGAATTATTTTTCCCTTTAGATCTAAACCTTTGGTTTCTTTATAGGTTGAAAGTTCTTATCTAAAAAAACAATGTCTCAGCAAATTTTAGGGCAAATTAGCTCAATAGTCTTAGTAAGTTGCCCTCCACTAACCCTTTGGTTCAGTAGTTCGTCCTTATCTCCATCTAAAAATTACCCTTTTCTACTCTTTAAGAAATAACATTCAGGGAAGGCTTTGGTGTTCATCACTAACCCTTCTCTCTCTCTACCCAGTTCCTACACATGCCTAAATCTCTCACTTTCTCTCCTCACTTCTTTCTATCTGAACTCAGATATTTCAGTAATACTAGGAATATACGAGTAAGATGTTTTAAAAACAGTCACTCAAAAAATACAGGTCTTTAATTGTACAGCAGATAAATTCTAAAACCAAAGAGCTGGCTCCCCGTCTACTTTCCATTCCTGCGCTCTGCCTACCTTCACCTGTAGGGAAATATGTTATTTCCCAATTATTGATTCATTTAGCTATTTATACATGTATTGAGTGTTCTAGCAATTCAGTAACCAAACCATGACAGTCACGCCAACTCATGCTGGGTACCCAGAGTGTGGGTGGTGGATAGGGAAATTTAAAGGAGCTCCTAGGATGCAAAGAAGGGACATTCTGAGGTCAGTGGAAACTGGTCTGGTGTCACAGCTGAGAAAGTAATAGTAATTAGGATTTGAGCCAGTAAGAACATTTTCAGTCTGTAGGCTGAGTAGAGAAAAGGGTTGAGTTGAAAGAAGAGAAATACTGACTCTAGAGGGCAACATTAAAAATGTTAGCTGGCATTCTTCCACTCCTCCTCCAGGGTGCCATGACTGTTAAAGTGGAATTGAAACGCATCCCTCCCAGTCTGGGGGCCATTTTGATCTGACAAAGCAGAGCTACCCACTGTGCTAAATGTGCTGCCATTATTTCTCTGCCCTCATTCTTAGTTACAACTGCTTTCCAATTAATATCTTGGGTGCATTATAAGTTTGCTGTTGATGCCATTCCTTTAATAAAAACAGGCTTAAATTGAACTCAGCATTGAACAATTATTTCTTTTTAACTTTATAAATTTCCTTTTTTTTAAAAATTAGCCAAGACCCCGATTCCCCTACCCTAAAGACCTCGAATCACAGAGCACAATTCTATTTTTTACTTATTTCATGTGATAGGTTTTCCTGAAACCTTCTGTTTGCTCCTCCAGATCCACTCTCCGTCGTTTTCTACCTGCTCTGTCTTCTGGGAAGCTGATTTACCTGAACCCTGAATATATAATCCATTGCTCTTGGATATGACCAATGAAAAGCACTGGCAGATCAGAGTTTGTTCCCCCTCGTTTCTTCCCTGTTGGGTCACCTCAGTCTGGCCTTACCACTCACCTGCACATCACCCCTCCAGAGAGTGGG
The DNA here is from genome assembly GCA_036589455.1 of Ateles fusciceps. Classification (NCBI taxonomy): domain Eukaryota; kingdom Metazoa; phylum Chordata; class Mammalia; order Primates; family Atelidae; genus Ateles; species Ateles fusciceps. Next base: position 5,934,701 of record JAZHEH010002924.1, on the reverse strand, counting down.
TGCAGGGAAAGGGTAGGAAGAAAGGATGGTGGTGGTGAGTGAGGAGCTCTCCATAGAGTGTCTTTGTCTCCAGGTTCCAGTGACTGTTTCCAACCTTTGAGCCCTCATTTTCGTGACAGGAGTAACTAACCTCAAGGTACTACATTACCCTTGTGGGTTTCTTTTTCAAATCTATTAAGAGTTTTTGCAAATGTTCCATTTACTAAAGTCTCCTCAGATTAAGCCAATTGGAATATGCCTTTATTCTTACTGTGGTACTGATAAAATGGGGAAACTCAGTTAGAAATTGTTGACCAGACATGTCTAGAGGTGACAGAATAGAGGCCATTGCATTCCCATTAAAATAGAATGGCAGATGGTAGAAACCTGACTGACGCTTGCTCACTGTGTGACCTTGACCCAGTTACTAAATCAGTCTGTGCCTGAGTTTCCTCTTTATCTGTAAAATAAGCAAGCTACTATTCAGGTTCCTTGTGAATATATAATTGATGACAAGTGCTAAGCACAGTGCCCTGAGCAAAAAAATGTTTCTAATCATTATAGCTAGTAATCAATTCAGTCATTCAGATGTTAATGAAGCCAATCATAGAGTTTCTATCATTGCAGAAGCGGGCTCCACTCAATAGCTTGGCCACTGCATGCCTTTTTGCACTCTTAACCCTGAATAGATATGAATCCATTGATTCAACTAATATTTATTGATTGCCTATTTTCTAAATGACATCATATTAAGAGCTGTGGAGAATTAAAATAAGACATAAGTCTAATTTCTCAAGACACTTGTATTCTATTAGGAAGAGAGAGAGAGACAAAGAAAATTATCTTCAAATGGAATTCTGTGAGGCTGTAGCCTCTGTCCCAGAGCTTCAAATATTTTTACCCAGGAAACTAAATGTCAGAGGAAGATAACAATACAAGAGAAGTCCAAGGAACAGATGTACCAACAAGCTAGAATGCAGAATATTTAGAAAAAGTAGTGATTCCTTTGAGTCTGAAAGTGATTATCTTGTAAACACAACCACAGATGATTGTGAAACTTACTTCCAGAACATCCAGTTGAGGAAAGCAGGTGTAACATCTCACACAAAACAGACAGTTCATCTATTCACAGATTCCTATCTTTATTCTAGCACTCAGTATTCTTTCTGCAGAACCTTTTTTTTTCTGAGATGGGGTCTCACTCTGTCACCCAGGCTGGAGTGCAGTGGTGCGATCTCGGCTCACTGCAGCCTCCTCCTCCTAGGTTCAGGTGATTTTCCTGCATCAGCCTCCTGAGTAGCTGGGATTATAGGACTCCTCCACCATGGCCAGTTAATTTTTGTATTTTTAGTAGAGGTGGTGTTTCACCATGTTGGCCCAGCTGGTCTTGAACTCCTGACCTCAAATGATTCACCCGCCTCAACCTCTAAAATGTTGGGATTACAGGCATGAGCCACTGCTCCTGGCTGTTTTTACACAAACTTTAATGTGACTGTTCAAATTATGATTTCAAAAAGCAAATATATTTTAATTAATTTGCTATGTAAATGATTTAAGAAATGGACCCAATGTTTAATTCTACTGAAATGAAAGGTTCTCTTATCCATTCAAATAATTATTTAAAATACCTACTCCATTATCATTATATTGGTCTGAGACACATAAATGATGTTTTAAATGAAGATTTCACAGTTATAAGCCTCCATACTGCGCTCCTTCAAGGGAGCATTTGATTGACTTACCTAGTATCTGAATTTTTCCCTGAGCAAAATGAGTAAATGTTGATTTCTTCACAAATAATTCCCATTTCCATATAATTTAAATAATAATTCATTAAGAATGCATTAATGTCCTTAAAGTGAATATTTCTCACCTATTCTTCAAGGGCAGAAAGAATAGAAATTGAAATTCCTCAAAAGGATAATCACTTCTAATATTGTGCCAAATAAGTGGCCATTATTTCAACCTATGCATGAGCTGGTTTACCATAATATTCGTAATTGTACATTTTAGAAGTTTTAAGCCCTCAGTATCTTTTGAACTTTATAGGAATGCATTTGTAATAAGGAAATCAAAGTAAAGAGCCTTTGGACTAGTCAGTTGCTGTTGAAGGAATCTGGGCATGCGCACTAGAATGGGAACAATCATTTTTACATGGCCTCTGGTTTTCTCTAGGGGTTGTAGTAGAGTTCGTGGGCCCAGCTTACCACCATTTGAAACTCTTGTGAGTATGCTTGAATGTATGAGTTTGAACATTAAAGGTACATTAAACCACTCATAATTAATTTGGCTACTCAGTGAACTGTAGGCTTTCCTAGCAATACAGATAATTTTCCATATATTGAATAGCCACATTAAGGACAAGCTATATAACTCCTAAATCTACCAAAGATAATCTATTTGGGAAAGAAAACAGATACAACAGACAGAGATATATACAGATGTACAAATGTACACACACACAGACATTCACAGACATAGACACACAGACACACGAAGAAAAGTAGATGCTATCTTTTCATTTCTCAAGATGTCTGTAAACTGCCATACTTTGACTGATGTAAAATTACATGGCAGGTTGATGCGAGACCTCAAAGATGAATGGTCAGTTGGTTGTGAGATTTTACCATATGTTCCAAATCTGTCAGGGGGGTTGGGGCCGTCAAGTTTTAAAGAGGCAGGACTTATAAATTAGCTTTCTAGCCAGTTGCAGTTGAGAGAATTTACTGTTACTTCAGCCCCTTCCTTGTTCCATTTTCCCACAGTAAAATGACATTGGCACATCTCCCCCACTGTTTTCTACCCGCCAACTGCAATGTCCAAATGCGAACACAGACCATATTTAAGAGCTAGTCATATTTAAACAAATGTTCTGAAAGCCTGTTTTGATTCACAACTGTAAGGGCTGGGGTGTCCCATGCTTACATATCCTCCCTGTGTGTGGGCTACCAAGGAGAGCACTAGTAATTTTCAGAAATAAAATTTTGGAACTTTATAAGGGGAAAGGAACTTAGATATCATATAGACAAGCACTCTTCTTTTAAAAGTCATGCAACTGAAGCCCTAACAGGTAAAGTGACTCTCTAGGGTCACAGAGCATCATCACTGTAGCTTCTTCCCTTTCAGACCGGAAGAGTGTTTCCCCCACCTTGAGATATATTCAAAGGTGTTGAGTACCCTGCTAGTGACAGTCACAATATACTATATAATTTACTTAATTATCACAGCAATTTCATGAGGTGAGCATAATCCTGTTTTACACCTTAGAAGCTACCTAGCTGGTAAATGGACTGGTGTGAATTGGATCCTAGGTCTCTGCACTACCTTGCCAGTGATGGGCCCATGCCCAATGGGCCTTCTTGGAGTCTTTGATTAAAATGAAAATACACCTGGGAATTATAGGCTTAGAAGCTAATATCCAAGTTACTAATCCTGCTTTAGGGGGATTAGTTGACAACTTAGTAAGGGTAAGAATTAAACTCAGAATTCTTGCTTAAGGGCTGGTTTTGATGGCAAAATGGCAGAGCATAAACTGCCTATTTCATAGCTTTGCCTTAGGCGATTCTACTTCAGTCATCCATCAGCTGCCTGGCAGTTGGATAGAGAAGCAGATGGAAATTCATTGCCAGATAAGAGATAGAACTGCCATTACTGAAAATTAAAAAAAAAAAAAAAAAAAGAGTTCATCTATGTATAATCCAGCCCCTCCCAGGAGAACCCCATCCAGAATTGGGTTTGCCCTGAAACCCTCGCAGAATGCCCATTTTCTGGTGAATAGGCAAAGGCTCCTCTGAGCAATCTCATCACTTTGTGGCCTCTATGATGATAATATATTTGTGCTTAATCTATAATTAACTGAGAAGAGCATAATATTAATTATTTTGCTCAATTGTTAATCAGTGGGGTGTTTCCCTCCCACATCCCTCTCCTTGAACACTAACCTGTCAGACTCTAGTAATTGTTGCATGAACAGGTTTGGGTAAAAGTCTCCAAGGAGGACCAATTCTCTTGTTCCATTAGCGAGAACACATATAGATCATTTTCAGCACTAATCTAGGGCTAAAATCAATTATGTCTCTTGTATTTAAAAATTAAATTGACTCGCCATGGGAGTAGGATGAAGAAAAAATACATTCCTCCTATTATGTGTAATTACAATTGTAAAACATTTTCCTTCAAAATGTAATTGCTGCCTGCAGAGGCTGAAGCGGGTGAACTTGAAGTGTTTAGTGGAAAGGCCGGGTTTTCTTTCAGATTTTTCTTTGGGCTTTTGTTTTCTACCTCTCCCCAGACCTCTTTCTTCCTCTTCATTTTAATGCCATTTAACATTGTGAGGTCCTCTAGGGCTTCTCAACTTTCAAAGAATCTCAAATATAGTTTAGAGCATTGGGAGCAAAAACCAGAGTAGGAAAAAAAGAGAGCTAATGATGCCTGTAAACTATATGATGAAATTTCAATCTTACTAGTATTTATTTAGTGTTTATTGTGTGATCAAGCTTAAATTAGGTGTTGTAGGAAGCACACACACACACACACACAGAGTTATATGAACAACAGCAGATTTTTAAAAATTGACCATGGCAGACATTCCAAGGCTTTGATTCATCAGTAAATTAGGAAATCAAAGAATTGATTAGCGATTTCTCTTAAGATTCAATTATCAGACTTGTCTTATTTTTTCCTCAAAAACGTCACCATTTCTCATAACTGTAACAATTCAATTTTAGTAGCATTTTGGGTACACACACACAAAAATAACAGTAACCAACTCTAGATGACTCATCTCTAAATGGAGTTGCTAGATAAATACAGACCATTTAGTAAAATGTGAAGTTAAAATATCCATAGTTCTAAACATAAGTATAATCCCAAACATTGCATGGCACATACTTGTACTAAAAAAGTCTTCATTTACCTGACATTCAAATTTAACTGAGAGTTCCATGGTTTTATTTGCCAAATCTGGCAAAACTTTTGCATAAAGAGAACCATTTCTTATTAGGATATCATGAGGTATCTCCAGGGACTTCAGGGCAGTGTTACAGCTTATCCTCAGACATAGACTTAAATGAGTGATTCATGGCACAGAATCTTCCTTTTGCCTCCCATTTCTACTACTTTTTATATATCTGCTTTATTCTTTGCTTTTGCTCCAAGCAATCTTTCTTTGCTTACCAATGGACATCATGGAAAATAGGCATCAATATTTTATTCTCCTCTTTCAGAGGGATAAGCCTTGCTGCACTGAAGCTGTTTGGTCTCAATTCCAAATGTATTGGGAAAAATATTTACTGGCTCAGCTTTTGTCAGTTGCTTACTCATGAACCAAATAACTATAGTCTGAGATTAATGTCATGTTTCACAAACATAGTGATTTCTGTGAAACTATGTATATAGATGGTAAAATCAGTGCTGATAAAAGTGGTAATGGTACAAGAGAGAAATACTCAGAAAATAATTTGGTGGCCACTACAACCTTTTAAATTAATGAATCGCAAATACGTATCATCTTTACATCTCATTTTGGATTATCACTTGCTAGAATGATTTACCTTAAAGTCTTTTGTCATTTAAAAATCAGTTAAAGTTCGTATCTTCAGTGGTCTATTAAAATTAGCATTGGCATTCAATTTCTTTCTGTCTATATGTGACAGTTATCACACTCCCCAATTGTCTTCAAGTCAGTATTGACTCTTTTCTTCTACTCTTTCACATCTAATCAGTCTTCCTACTCTACTATTATTTTCATATTATCTTTAAAATTTGTTTCTTTCTTTTACACATTATATAATTCTACTTGAACCTTTGCCACTTGTTATAAACTACTTAGGTAGTACAACAAATCTTATAAATTACTTAGATAGTATATCAAGTCATACAGCAAGACTTCTATAATCAGATAGTTCATTTCAAAGAACTCTATATATTAATTAGCTTTAGATTAGTGTTTTTAAAAAAACAAATTGCATATATCATCTTTTCCCTAGTTCAATAAGAGGTTACTAACTTCCATAGACTGTAATGGTAAATGAAAGAAGTCCTGGTTTGAAGACGTAGCTACTTGCTCTATCATGAACCTCTGAGTTCATTTTCCCTAATTCACAGAGTTGTTGCCAAGATTATTTCCAAGTGTATTGCTTATGGTTCTGGGCACCTTATTTGTACTCTTTAAATGATATCTATTAATGTTCAAGGTTTTAACCTAATACACCACATTTCTCACCAGCCTTTTTACCTGCTAGTTATGTATGGAAACTCTCTTCTAGACAACACTAACCTACGCAAAGTCTTCTAAACACAACTTGGACATTGCTAACTCTGTGTTTTTACTTATAATAAACTCCCTACCTGAACCATTCTCTACGCTTCTCTTTCCTTATTATAATATTTTCTATTTGATGACGACTACCTGAAGTTGTGTAACTTTCTTATTTATTCTATTTTACTTTATGTTCTGGGATACATGTGCAGAACATGCAGGTTTGTTACATAAGTGTACATGTGCCATGATGGTTTGTTCCCCTAATAACCCATCATCTAGGTTTTAAGCCTCATATGCATTAGGTATTTGTTCTAATGCTCTCTCTCCCCTTGCTCCCCCACCCCCCCACAACAAGCCCCAGTGTGAGATGTTCCCCTCCCCTGTTTCCACGTGCTCTCATTGTTCAGAAGTTGTGTAACTTTCACAAAAGCTATTTTGACAGTCCTAGCCCTCAGTAATATCTTTTTTCTTCAAGAAGTTTAGATATTAGTGGTCTTCTTTCATGCTGATGAATAAGCCTCTAATAATTTTATATTATTCATGACATTTAAGGCCCATATCCTCAATAGAAGACAATCAGTATGACACTCAGAAACATATTTAGCTATATTTCAGCTCTCAACAGAGAAGAGGCTGTGTTTCCTAAATTTTTGAATGCTTAATCAATAAAATAATGTAATTAATTAGTGCAATTAAATTTAATGCAGTTGATTAGATTTAAACCACAAAGCAATATTAAATTTCAAAATCATTTCACATGCCTTCTCTAAAAGTGAAATAAAAAGTGCAAACATTATGGCAAAGGTCATTTCATAATCCCTGTACATAAGTTTATAGATTCATAGAATTTCATTGTAGGAAGGGCTCATGATAGTTTTGAGTATCCTGAAACCGTAAATTCATTGGAATTATCCTCCAAAAATTGCACATTATTGACATTTTCATTTTGTTAAGATATTTAATAAAAACAAATTTGATTCCTGTAGGTTCCACAAATTACAGTATGTATTTCTCTACTATGTTCATTATGACTCTGTTTATCAAGTCAATTTCAATGAGTTTTCAAGACAAATTGACTGGCCATCAGTCTATGAGGAGAAGAGGAAAGGTTATTTTGCAAAAATTACTTTAACTCTCATGAAAATACAGCATAATATGCACCCCCCTCCGTGATTAAGAGAAAAGGAGAAAAAAACAAAACTGCTTTGAGTTTTAAAAAACAATATTCTAATACATACTGATCATGAGACCTTATTTTGCAATAAAATTACATCAACTGCATGTTAATTGTACTTGACAAACAGTAACAATTCTGTTCATCCGTAATTACTCTTTAATTTCTAGAAAGATAACATAATCATGGTAGAAATAATAACTGTAGTTTAGTAAAGGAGCGATAACACTAATATTTGTATGGTTAGTATTAATGATTTAAAAAAAAACTGTCTCTTTGTGCCAATTGCTATGTGGTTATAAGTGAGAGAAGCATTTCATCTACCGCCATTGTAATTTAGGTGGGATTAACCCCAGCTGTAGAGGCCAGTTTTGGTTGACCTTAGGCAGTCTATGCAGTCTCATCTCTCCTGTGCCAGTGATGGTGAAGACCTATGCCAATCAGTGTGTGACATTCCTCTGGCCATAGAGATGGTCAGTGAGCTTCAATAGGAGACAATCAGTATGACACTCAGAAACATATTTGATGATTATAGTAGTTGACCTCCTCCCTCCACACCCTCTGGACATCATTGAAAAAGCAGATGGGTCAATTTGCTTCTGGCAACCACTTTGTGACCATGAGGGTACAAGGTTGAGGATGAAGCTGGTATTCAGAGAATGGCAAGGGAAGTACCAGAATTTTAGAGAAATGGAGCCAAAACCCAGATAGAATTGAGCCTGAAGCTATAAATCCTGGACTTCTGCCAAAATCAGCAAACAGCTACCTCTATTGTTTGAAGTTAGACATAAGTGTATTATTACCTGCAATGAAAAACATCCTAATTAATTATATAAGTAGATCATATTATAATTTACAAACTACTTTCATAAGCTTCATTCATCTTGATCCCCATAGTGATCTGTGAGCTAACTGCATAGACATTATTATGTTTATTCTATAGAATTTGGAAAAATTGGAGGTTCAAGTTAATAGAAAGATTTTACTAGAGTAAGTATAGCTGGAGGAGTTTTAGCCCAGGATTTTGGAATTCCATCCCAGTGCTTTTTCTACACGACATCACTAAATTTACCAGTGAGGATATCAGTAATGTCATAAGCACAGGGATATATATATACGTATGTTTTGGGTTTGGGCTCTTTTTGGTGAATGTATTGGGTCAGTGAATTGGTTAGGTTCTTATGAACAAAAGTGAGAACTTGCTAAAATATAACAGAAAGAAGGAAAGTGATAGATGCCATCCAACTTTCTGTGAGATTGTCAAGTCTCTAAAGTATACCTTTTGTAAAGTTTTGTCCCTAATCTGTACCTTTCACCCCTACTTGTAGTAATACATGTATGTCTTGCACATCCCCCAAAATGATCAAAAGGCCTTTCAGTTAGTACTGTGCCTTTCTGTCAGAAGACCATCTTAGATAAACTCATTAACTCTAAAGTATTAGGGGATTAATTAAAATGCAAATCATCCCCAGAAAAATTTGCATTTCAATGTGGAAGAATGAAGAGGGGAATGCTTACCTTAAAGGAATAAAGTAGTACTTGACATATTTCAAGTAGCAAGAAGAAGACTGTTGGGGGCAGGGATGTATTACCATAACTTTGCAAACCACACTGTTAGGTAACTGACTTCTTAATTTTTTGTAAAGTCTAACAAAATAGGGGAGTATTAGATTACCACCAAATGTTGAAGACAATAGTGCCTTCAATGAAAAGGCATGTGGTTAGAGATCTAAATATAGATATGGATATAGGGAGAGTTTAAAGGAATCAGCTACACATGATTTTAAGTTAACAGACAGTGGCAAGAATTTAAGTGGGTTTAGGAGATTGGAAGTGACCTGCTATTTCAATTGTGTTTTAGTAATATCTTAGATTAATATAAATAACACTTATAATAACATATACATATTAACACACATATAAAATAAAATATTTCAAATAGGCTGAAAGTTAAAGTGAGTATTAAAATGAAGCAACTATGTATCCCCAAACTTTATTTTTTAAATCTTTTGACTAAAGAATCAGGCCAATATATATGTCTCCATCATCTCATTTACCTCTCTCTCTCACAAATAACCACTACAAGATTTTTTACTTAACTTTTGCTTAAATATTTTTCCAGCTTTACTCATGTTTATGTGTAAATACAAATATGTAGTAGCATATTTTTAGACTCCTAAATACTCAGAAGTGGCCTACTATCTATCAGGCATCATTTACCTACTTGGTTTTCTTTTTGTTGTTTAACATTTGTTTTTATTTTACCCTATGAACATAAGTGACATAATTTATGCACAAATTTTCTTGGATTTGAATATTTAAATTGTTTCCAATGTTTTAAAATAATGAAAGATACTATGATACATATTCTTATGCTCCTAATCTTGTGCCATTATGGTGAATTTTCCCAAACATACATAGATAGGTAGTGGAACCAATTATGCTGTTTTCTACAATTATGAATTTCTTCATATTCTTGGGTTTTCATCTATCTATTATTTCCCCTGTCTCTACTTTTCTCATCTAATGGTGGTGAAACAGTTTTAATTTGCATTCCCTGATTACTAGTGAAGTCAATTATTTTATATATGTTCTTGTTTTCTCTTGTGAATGGCCTGCTTATAAATTTGATCTTTCCCTTGTTCCCTCTTCTGTCATTTCATTTTTATTTCATGAGAGCTATTTTATATATTTAATTACATGGCTTGTCTTTTACTTTATTCAAGTTGCTTTTGTACGAGAACAGATTGTTAACACCTGAGGGGGAAAAGAAGATGATATTGTAGTACAAAAATTTAAATTTCAATGCCACTGAATGTATCAATCTTTTACTTCATAGTTTGTACTTTTTCTAATTAAGAAATTCTTAATTAGAGAATTTCTTAATTCTTTGTGGTAGGAATTGAATTCCTACCCCAAATTTATAAATACAGTCTCACACATTAAATATTTGTCAAGCTACTGTTATGTGTCTGTCATTGACCTTGGAGACAAATACAGTCTATAAAGCAAACAGAAAACTCTGCCTCCAGGAAGTTTACATTCCAGTAGGGGCAAAGACATGAAACAAAGAAACCACAATATTATGTAAGATAACAACTCAAGTTTTAATGAAAAATAAAATAGAACAAGTTTTACATAGAGACAGTCTTATTTTAGGAAGGATAGTCAAGCAAGCTGTCTCTAAGGAGGTGCTGATAGATGCATATCTACTTGTAGGAGGTGAGAAAGTGAATTAAGTGAATGTAAAGAACTAAAGGGTTTCAGGCAGAGAGAACAGAAAGGGAAAAGGTCTGGAGACAGGAGCATGCCTGTCATGATCAACAGATAGCAACCTATTTTTCTAGCCTTACCCCATATCATTCTTGCGCCTATACTCAGAATTTCAACCTAATCAAACAACTTAGCTTTGAAAAAAAAAATCATGTAACACAATTTTCTATATTTGTGTCTTTATAAGTATAAATCCTTTTATATGGTATTCTCTCCACCTTCATTTCACTTGTCAAAATTAAGTTCATTTATTCAATCAAAAGTGTCTACTATTTGTCAAGTAACTCATCAATGAAATTGATTTTCATAATATTCAACTTGTTAATGATGCTTGCTTTCAATCTACAGACATTAGGAAATCTCTAACGGAATTGACATCTTATTCCATATTCCGTTTTGAAATCTTTCCTTTCATATTAGGTTTAAAATATCATAAGAATAGTACTGAGAGTTACTGGTATTCCTATTACCTATGCCTAGTATGCTGCCTTACTAAAAGTTGGTGCTTGATATAGAATTAAATATAATTTATTACATATGCAGTGGGGGGCAGAAATTAGTACTGAGGCATTATTCTGATCTCCCCATTTACTGAGGTTTGGAGGTCAAAGCTGCTCCATTTTGGTCATTTCTGTGGCCTGCCAGCCTTCATTTTCATCTCTATTAAGCATTGACTGTCAGTGTTAATGTAAACATTATGTACATGTATGGCATATGTACTTTTACTTTAGGTAATATATAGAACCTTTCTAACTACAGGGGGTAGTTATCTGATCTATTGCTGCTATTCTTGGGAGAAAGAACCAAGCATTAAGATATCAAATGAATTTGTGAAGCATGGAGGAGAAAATAAGAGCCAATTCCACGACCAATGTCTTTAGATTGAGAGTGAGGGTTAAATGGCTGCTTGTGTGCCCCATTTTTCCTGAAAATAATCCTTCCATCCTCTGACACTCCATGGGGATTATTTTGGGAATGTAGTGAGGGCAAAACTAGTATGTGGTTGTAGGGGAAAAGATGACTATTTTTCCTCTTTCACTCTTTCTACATTTCTTATTGGAACACCCTGTTTTGAAGAACTTATGGCCCAGTTCTAATATGTCTACTTAAGAATTACAGTGTTACTAATATAATATCAAGATTTTATACACTGCTGTGTTTTTTGTGTAATAAGGTGTTCTGACTCTTATAACTATTAATAACAACTCGATACTGTTATGCATAGACTTGAGAGAAACAAGTTTCAAGTGATCCTTGATGCCTATAGCACAGGAGTATGGCACCTAGATCCATGGGTGAAAAATTAACTATTTTAAAACAAAATGGAGAAAAACGACAAACTTTGTCAATTCCCCAACCTTGTCTAGAAGCTAACCTAAGTATGTTGAAACAACAGCAAACGTGTACAAGTGGTTCTTTTGTGCCAGGCACTAAGAATTTATTATAGATAACCTTTAAATCCTTACAAGTCTCTATGAGAATGAGTATTCATTGGAATGGCCTATGTTACTTGATAACAAAAAAACTTTGAAATTTAAAATGCACAGCTGTCATTGGTACATGGCAAGTCTGAAATCCTCTACTAAGGTAGACATTCTACTCCCTAAGAGGAGCTCCCTTGTACATTTTTCATGTAGCCCCTGGCTCCAGCTTCTCAGAGATTGTGTCCTTCCATCATTCTTTGTGATCATATTTATTTATACTGTGCCTCAGAGTAATGTGTCTTTAGAACTGAATAATTTTCTTAGTTCACCTGATGCCTGTTATTTTGGCCTAAGATTGATTTAAATCTCAAAACTTCAGCTTCTTTAGTCTGTGCTGTTGCTTTGTTTGTTTGTTTAGTACCAACCTCTAAAAAAATTTGTTGGCTCTTAGCTGCTTGATTCCATTCATTTTGGTAAGACAATAGCCATGCTTACACTTTTTTTTTCCTTCTGACATCCTGACATAATTATTTCTTTAATCTCAGGTGAAAGTAGATGGAAAAATCAAACATTCTCTATCATTTTATAATAATCGGAAGAAACCATGTTTGGGGCACAGTTCTGTTCAATGCTAAATTCTCTAAATTATTATTTTTAAATTTTATGACTAAAACAAAGCTGAGTTTATTACTTACCAAGGTAAGGAGAAACACTAACTCAATACGGTATTAGTAGATTCTCCAAAGCAGAAGGGCAGTTTTATTTTCATATCAAAGTCTGATTTAAAGAAGGTCTTTAATGCAGTTTCTTGGGATCATGATATAATTGCTTATTGTCAGTGGACACAGGTGAGGAATTTGAGACAAGGCATTTAAAGAATCTTAAAGGTATAATGTTGTTTTATGATTTATATTAAAAAGTTGATGGAGCTTTCTGAAAGTTTCTAAGATGGATGATAAAAATTATTGCAAATTTTTCTTTTCTGTGTAAGAGTTTCCTAAAGAATAGTAAAACTGTACTTATGTAGACAGTAAGCTTTTGTGAACGAGTATCAATTCTCAAGTCATGTGGCATAATATAAAGAATATATACCTTAGTTTTAATTAGACCAGTGCTGATTTTTCAATGATTTTTTATTATATAAATTTACATTGACTTTAATAATGAAACACAATAAAATATAATTACCTATAATTTCACTCTCTGTCAATTTGATAGCACATATAAAGTCTCTTTTTTTTTTCTTCTAGGCAAAATAAAAAATACTGTGTAAAAGATAAATACTTTCTCTTTTCATTTCAAGGCATTTTCCAGTGTCATTTAATTTCTGTAATTACATTTGACCCTAGTACTTAAAACTCATTTGATTTTGGAAAAATTGTTAATCTCTATGTCCAGTATTTTCCTGTGTAATATGAAAAGAACTTTGCAGAGGTATCTCCTTGGATTAAATAGCATGATATCAGTAAAGTACTCAGAAATGTCTGACACAAATGAACTTAACTAAATGTTGATACTCTTCCATTTCTATATGGTTTCTGAGGAAATCTGTTCATATTCACACAGGGCCAGCCAAAATTTATGTAAATGTGAAGAGAAAAAAAAATGAGACAAGCTAAAATATTCTCATGCATAGCCATGACTGCAGTCTATTATTAGGTGTCATAGATGCACCAATCTTGCGTGTTTTAGTCTGGCCAGACTGACATAATGTTGAGGTGCTGATGACACTATGAGACTTAGTTACCTGATTTGATCTGCAATTAATTATACTGGACTTATGGCCTCCTTTCCTGCTTTGTATTTGTGTTCTAGTGGGAGCTGGGGGAGCCATGTTATTAATCATATTCCACTTGGCTGAGGAACTTCCACTTTGCAATATCTTTCTATTTTATCTGGAGAAAGATCTTTACATCAGTGACCCATATTCTTTGGTACACCTTGGGGTACTACTCAGAAAATATTCACCAAGGAAAACTCTATTTCTATCCACTAAGCCTTGAGTATTACTTTTTGACAACTGGGAACTAACCAAAGCATTGGGCATCATGAAGGTTGACAATAGTGTCACAAATACCCCAGGGTGTTACCTTAACTTGGAATTACTGTACCAAATTATAGACTATTGTCATCTAGACACCCAACATAAGGGTCAGTCCTTTCTATATTTATTATAGAGTATCTTCTGTTTTACAATAACCTGTGATATTTAAGCTCTGGCATGTCTTATAACTAACAGCCTTAGAGATTTGACTTATGGTAGAATGGACATATTATTTCAGGAGTTCCTCAGTTTGGCTGCTGTTCTTGGCTTTCCTAAGCTATGGAATAAGAACCCTCAAAACCTAAATTTATTACAAGTGGCAGCAGATGACTTGGCTGTTTTTGTTATTCCAGTAAGATGTCAGAGGAGATTTGAAATTTGCCTTAGTAAGAGATATCTGTTAAAGTAGCTTGTCTCTCTTATTAGTTTTGCTGAATCTCTGAAGAGTTTCTTGAATTTGGACTAGGTCGATGTTATTCAGTTTCTCATAAAACATCAGGTAAATGCCAATTACATGGTTAGGGTAAGTAATTAGATTTCTCTAGTGAGAAAAGGGAAGTACCCTTAAAAGCTGTATTAGTCCATTTTCATACTGCTATAAAGACATACTCAAGACTGGGTAATTTATAAAGAAAAGAGGTTTAGTTGACTCACAGTTCTGCAGGGCTAGGGAGGCCTCAGGAAACTCTCAATCCTGGTGGAAGGCAAAGGAGAAGCAAGGACCTTCATCACATGATTGCAGGAGGGAGGAGTGAGGAGTGAGGGGGAAGGGCCCCTTATAAAACTACCAGATCTCACGAGAACTCAATCACTATTATGAGGTCAGCATGGGGGAACTGCCTCCATGATCAAATTACTTACACCTGTTCTCTCCCTTGACATGCGGGGATTATGGGGACTATAATTCAAGATGAGATCTGGGTGGGGAAACAAAGCCTAACCATAACCGATGCAAATGGAACACAATGGAAAGAGTGAACCATAGTAAAGTCCAAAGAGGGAAATCAAGACACCTGCTGGTGAGAGCACAGCTGACAAATCTTGCAAGGGCAGAGGATGGAATCTTGGTCTACATGGAGGATATAAAACTTCTTTAGTCCTAATGAGGAGATAATTAATAAAAGTAGGTTGAAAAAAAGCTGGAGAAGGAGAGAATGAGATAACAATGGGAAAAGAGATGAGAGATGAGTTTAAGAGTCACTGTTTTTTTTTTTTTTTTTTTTTTTATTGAGACAGAGTCTCACTCAGTCACCAGGCACCAGACTGGAGTGCAGTGGCGCGACCTTGGCTCACTGCAACCTCCGCTGCCCGGGTTCAAGCATTCTCCTGCCTCAGCCTCCCGAGTAGCTGGGACTACAGGCGCGCGCCACCACGCCCAGTTAATTTTTTTGTATTTTTAGTAGAGACGGGGTTTCATCATGTTGACCAGGACGGTCTCGATCTCTTGACCTGGTGATCCGCCCGCCTCGGCCTCCCAAAGTGCTGGGATTACAGGCGTGAGCCACCGCGCCCGGCAGAGTCACTGTTTTGAGTGACTTGGCCCATATGCCAGGGACAAAATGAAAACATCTAAGCAATTGTCCACAGATGATCCAACTTAAAACTGAGTAGATTTTTTACTAATTACATAGAAGTATACATGTTCAGATGGGGGATGCTCATTTAGAGGGGGACTAAAAAAGCCTACTTTACATTTTCTGCCATTGAAGACTATAGGATGAGGGTTATCTACCTTGTTTGCCTATTAGAATCACATACAGACTTTTTAAAATTGTGGGGTCCCACCTCAAGAGATTCTGATTTAATTGGTCTGGTGTGTGGACAGAAAATCTCTGCCTGTTAATAGCTTCCCAGGTGATTCCAATATGCGGCCAAGGGTCCCAGCTCTAATCTAGAAGTAAGGTTGACTCAAATTAACTCTTCTCTGCACAAAACTCTGCAGAGAAGAATTACACTCTGTCTTTGGTGGAGATATAAATTTTATAGATATAAATTTTATCAGATTTCTCATACAGCCAAATGGACTTCAGGCTCTCATTCAGTTTTAATGTAATAGACATATTTCAGGCAATATTAAGTAGACCAATCGTCTATCTTGATTCAACTAGCTGGATAATTACTCAGTTGTTCAATTCACTAGAAGAATCTTAAACCACATAGAAGAGAGGCTATATTTTTAAAAAGATTGGTAATGCCCAATAATGAAAAAGAAATTGGTAGGGTCTATTGCTTTGGTTAATATGATGAAGTAATATAACCTAGGCTTTTAAGAAATACTTATAGCTTGTTCTCATATCCTGAAAATATTCTGATCTAGAAAAGTTGATGGGTTTGAATTGCTCAATAATGAAAGACAATGAAGTGAAGACAACATCATATAGCTCATTTACCTCCTCATTGTGTCTTGGAAAACTGACATAATCTTAAATGAAGACTTCACAGCCTTTCCTGGTTATGATACATGAATCTCACCTTCACTGAGTTCCTACTTGAAAAGCCAGTGATGGTGTTTAAGGTCTTATCACACACACACAAAATGAGTCCTATGTGGATGCATTTTTCAGTTCATTAAAATTTTATTAATTTAGGAGACAGCATGGTGGAACTGGACTGGAACCTGGAGAACTAAATCTTGGTACCAGCTTGTATCATTGAAGTGGCTTTGACTGGGCCTCTTAATCAATTAAAGTCTACCTTCTTGCTTATACAACTGGAATAAATAAGACTTGTCCTGCTTGTCTAGCAAGATTCTGTGAAGAACAAAACCACAGCTAAATAGTTACTAAAGACATTTTTCTTCAGTTCAGATTGGTTTTATTTACTCCTGACCTTCTTTGTGCTAGGCATTATACTCTCATCTGGGAATTTACAGAAGAATAAGATGCAACACAATTTTTGTAAAACTTTACAGTCATCATCTTCATAGAAGAATAAGATATAGTTCATATTTGGAAAAGTTTATTATCAATATCTGCAATGTGAGATACATGTATTCACTGTACCAACTTAACCATGAGAGACAATTTATTAGTAGCTCCATTCCCACTAGGAAGTAATGCCTATAATTATTCTTAGTGGCCCTTGGTTCTCTACCTTGTCAATCTTGAGTGGGTCCCTTTGTGTGTTTGGTCCATTACATATTTTCTACTCTGAAACCTCAATTGTGTAAGCTAAATTTATAAAATTAATGATCTTTTCTCTCTTGTGTTGCACTCTGGCTTTCTACTGGAATGAAATTACTGTCCAAAACTCCAGCCCTATAACGGGGGACTCGACAATTAGACTAGCATTTGCTAGTTTACTCTCTCCAAGAATTAGGAGTTAAATAGTTTCCAGGGATTAGTGAAAATAAAAATGTCAGACTAGTAATATTATTAAGAGATTGAAGATAGCTACAGCTGAGCAGTAAACCAAATGCTGAGCACTTCTGAGGCACACAGCCCTGTGCAACTCTTGTGAACCCAGAGTTGCTATATAATCCAGTTACTGTCTTGGGTCCTTTTCAAAATATATCCAGAGTTTTTTGTAAGTTTGAAAAGAGATGATATCACCCACCTAATTATATAAATTCTCATTCTCAAAGCTCCTAGTGCCTTGGGGCTAACTACTGGACAGGATCTTTTGTTTCCTAAATCCTCTTGGATATTGCCTAATCCCCTCAGAGTAGCTGAAATGTTGGTATTTTTCTTAAAAACATGACCTCACATAGAGTTAGTTCACCTCACCCTGGCCCAGACTCACACATTCCCACTGCTATAGGAGTGTACCCTATGCTCTGTTGTCAACTCAGGATTTCTCAAGTGACTCACTCTCACCCAAGGTGCTCCTCCCCCAGCACTAACCCCTGTAGTGTACTACTCCATGTAGAGTACTACTTGAAGGTTTACAGATATCTGAGTATTCCGCATGCAGCAGGTCAGCTTTCTCTTTGGATAGCTCAGCAGTTTAGCTCAATAATTGCAGTGTTTCCACTCAAATAAAGACCATGCCTCCAGTAATCGAGATCTTAAAGCAGGATCAGAGTTAAGTCCCAATGCACTGAATGGCAGGCAGTTGGGCCAGAAGACTTTGGACCAGAAGTGTGGGATTTTCTCTGATTCAACAATGATTTGGGCATTGGGATAGTGCTCCTAACAGAGATCCTTGCTGCAGTGTCCCAGTGCTGAAACTTTCAGGCCAAAGATGAACCATAAGAAAACTTTCAGCGATGAGACTTAGACCTTCAAACCTGTGAACTCAGTGTCTTTGTATCCCTGTTTACTCAGAATTCTGTCCTTTACTGCCAAGTCTTTTTTCTCCTATTTTACCCAAATTATTAGCTTCAAATACACTAAAAGGCACCTCAGAATAAATATTACAAAGAAAAATAAATATTAAGTAAAACTCATTTGCTCTTCCTTACAGATACAGTTATTAGAAACTTGAAGGTCATTATTTTATTTCTAAAAGGAAGGGAAATACTTTTATTTCCTCCAGATTTCTATTCTTCACACATAATGAAGTTCATATTGAAATGTCTAACTCAAATTCAGGAGTATGGAGTTTTAAGTTAACTTCTTCTAGCTTACATTACTTACTTTTTTTTCCATACAGAGAATCTGTGTTCTCAAAGACAATGGGAATGAATAATAGAATACCCCATCATTAATTTACTTTGTCTCACTTATCACATACAACAGACTCTGAATAACAATTCTAATACTATCCCAATTAATGATGAGTATAATAATGGTTAAAATTTTATTTTGGCTTGTGCTGACGCTTTTCCCTTTCTCTTCCAATTTTTGTATTTGGTTTCAGGATATCTTGCTGCATGCCTTTAGGGATTATACTAATGCTATTATTTCCACCTTCCCCATTCTCTTCCTGTTTTTTTAATGGTCATCTGGGTCGATATTGTCAAGTACACTGTACGCTATTTCAATAGGTGGCTTTAATTTGGTTAGTGTGAGGGAGAAGATTTTCTTAATTATTTGTTTGGCTTTTTAAAAATGTTTATTTTTGCTTTGGTTTGGTTTGCCTCTTCAACTCCTATTACTTGTATGCTGAATCTTCGTTGCTGACGTGGTTTGGATGTGTCTCCCTCCAAATCTCATGTTGAAATGTGATCTCAGTGTTGAAGGTGTACCTAGTAGGAAGTGTTTGAGTCATGAGAGGAAATTCCTCACAAATGGCTTGATGCCCTCTGCTCAGCAATAGGTCAGTTCTCAATCTTTTTAGTTCATGTGAGAGCTGGTTGTTTAAAGGAGCCTGGCATCTCCTCCTCTCTCATTCCCTCTTTGCCCTGTGACACACCTGCTCCTCTTTCACCTTCCACCATGAGCAAAAGCTTCCTAAGGCCTCACCAGAAGTGAAGCAGATGCAGGTGCCCTGTTTGTACAGCCTGCAGAATTGTTAGCCAAATAAACCTCTTTTCTTTATAAATTAGCCACTCTCAGATATTTCTTTATACCAATGAAAAATGCACTAATACAGTTATCTATTATCGATTTTTGTCACCTTTTCTCAAATATTTTTATCTCTTTCTTTTTTATGTTACAAATATTCCTTTTTTAAACCTTCTGTGATAATTAATGTTGTCAACAATATTACGAGTATTATGAGTAAGAGTATTATGAGTTCTGGGATATCTTGTTGCTGGGTTTTGTCATAAGTTTTCATTTTTTTGTTGTTGTTTGGTTACTTCCATTGCTATTTCTATTTTTATATGGGATTGGGAAAACCAGTCTGCTACTGCTTAAACCATTTGTCTAGAACTTTTTCAACATCAAATATTCTTGCTTATTTAACAAAATAAACCTGATCTGGCCATTAGTAGGTCACAATCAATTATTTCTTTTATTAAACATGACATTTATTGAGTCTCTACTACCATAATAGATTTTATAGTCTTTTCAAGTTATTCTGCATATATAATGAAAGTTGTATACACACATGCATAGTGAAAGTTATATATGTAATTAACTTTCATTATATGTGTATATATATATATATATATATTATATATATATGCATGTTTTTAACTTTATTTTAGACAACTGGATCCCATAAATTTTAGATGACACACAGCTTCAACACTCTTTTCAATTGGTTTCTAGGTGATATTTGGCTATGTAATATTTATGTTAAAGAAGGTTGCTATGACATATCTTTACACTGGTTTAAAAATTGTTCAGATTCCCACTGACAGTAACAGAATTTGAAATAATTGAATTTGAGGAAATCTTCAAAAGAAATATGGTTTATGATAGTGGTTCTTAATTTTTTTTATGTCACTAATTTACCTAGAAAACTTCTAAAAATATAAACTCTCAGGCCCTTTCATAAACCTAATATGAATGATTCTTTGGGAATATGTAGTTTGGGATATTTCATTTATTAATATAATATAGAAAATAGTTGTATAGCAAAATTGTAGAGGCAGGGGATTACACAAAGGATCAATCAGCTTTGTGTACTAAAACTTGCAGGAAACATCATTACTACTTGGGCTGAAAACGAATACAGAGGGAGACAAGTGAAGCAGGAATAACTAGTCAGCAGGCATTGAGAAAGCTGAGGAAGGCACTTGTATAATATTATGGTTTTGTCTTGTAGAGTTTGCCAAAATTCAGAATAGGTGTGGCATATATATGGCATGGTCAAAAATATCACCCTCTAGAGCTCATGTAAGACTTGGCAAATTAGTTATGAAACTCTTTTATGGTGAATTTGAATATTGCCTCATAATTCTCATTTAATAAAAACAATAACAGTAACAGCAATGACTACAGAAAACCACAGCTCTGTGCAATCATTGTCAATAAGCTGGACTTGGCCTGTCCATCAAGATATACTTGTCATTCTTATTTAGTATCTGAGCATTTAATACATACAAAAGTGGAAGTCCTGGACTAAATCTCAGAGAGGTGACAGGTGATCATACCTTGAGTTTCTTAAGATACAACTAAGGATACTATCTGAACAAAGACTCAGGGTGCATGAGTATCATTGTCTAGAAAGCCTGAGTTGTGCTGTAGGCTGTGCAGTCTGTTGCTTTTAGTTTTTTAAATAGTAGCATGTATATGATATTTTGGTGGCATCAGTCACTCAGGATCTATGGGTGGTGAATTGAATTCTAGAGATTCCACATGGTAATAAGATCATTCCATTGAAACTTGTTGAGTAATTATTGCACAAAACAACTTGTTAGAAAAAGTACCATTACCTGTATGAGCATGTATGGATCACTTAACTTTTTTTGATTTTATAAAAGAAAGGTTGGACTAAATATGTGTTTTCAAATTGTGCTACTAGAACTATCATGGGCCCACAGAAGAATTACAGGCAAATAACCTTGAAGCTAACTATATCTTCATCAGCACCCCATTTCCCTCCTAAAGAAAATTCAGAAGCATCTCTGTGCTTTTACTTTTTGTTGAAAGATTTCTTTAATAAAATTGATTCATCCCTAGGTCCCCATCCAGTTCTTACATATTGTGCTTTATTTACTCAAACCACTAAAGTGAGCAGTAAGAGTTTGGAAGCAGTTACCCAGGAGGATAAAAAGCCATCAGAGATAGAAACAGTGATATGTTCAGCTAATGCTTCATAGACCTATGTGTGAAAGATAACCGATTCATCTGACATTGGGAAAGTTCAAGAATGTCACCTGAATAGGACACAGGCCACCCCCAATCTTTTGTCCTTTAAAGCTTTTAGAAACAAACAATTGTGCATATTATCATTATAGTTATTTATATAAAAGGTTTTAAAGTGATAAAATGATATGCATTTAAATTTATACACATGATTTTACAAATAATAATACAGAACTCTTTCTTGCATGGCCTGAACAAAAGGACTGCACTTTAATTTATCTGCAAATACCTATGGAATGTAGCAGCAGACCCTTCTCTTCCACTTGGTTGAAACTGAGACAATGAGAGAATAATTAGATAAAGTTCATCTGAAAACTATGGTAGCTTTCATGAAGACATTTGACTATCAGCTGCTAAAACTTAAGCCAAAGTTTCTACGTATGTACAACAAGTTCATATAAGGTATTCAAGAAAGGTCCTCTCCCGTGTGTGGACATTTAAGCAGAAAACTGTGAAAGAAATGGAGAAATAAGAGATGTAGGAATATAGGACTGGAGCATGCTGAATGATAGGCAATTTTCGTTTCTAGGGTTATATATTGGGTTGATGATCTACTATGTGATTATTTTGCATAACTTTCCTCTTATGATATAAACGTTAAATCTTTAATAGCATATCACCTTTTGCTAATTGGCAATATAATCCATGTTCACTGGAATATTTAAAAAGAAAATGTTAGGAAATTTAGAAAAAAGTGTAAA
The DNA here is from genome assembly GCA_036589455.1 of Ateles fusciceps. Lineage (NCBI taxonomy): Eukaryota > Metazoa > Chordata > Mammalia > Primates > Atelidae > Ateles > Ateles fusciceps. Next base: position 5,912,204 of record JAZHEH010002924.1, on the reverse strand, counting down.
TAATAAAAGGAACAGCTGTCCTATAATCCTTCAACTAAGAATAATTCTTATGAATTTAGTGCTTCATATTTCTGAATTTTTTTTCTTTGCCTCACTAAATTTATAGACCCACCTCCACTAACACAATCTTTTCAACACAGATAATTTATTTTTGTGTCTATATGCATCTATATCTATATGCTTACTTATATCTATACACATGTATCTCTATCCATATCAATATTTATATCAATCTTTCTATAGATCTATTTGTAAAATTTTGTTTATCTACTTTTCTTTCTCTTCTCTCCTATTTTTTTCCCACAACATTTAAATTATCTGTTTTGGTAGGTACTTTTGGTTGACAACGCAAAGTCATTCTCATACACATTCTTTCTTGATCACTCCATAGGAGGGGTTAGAACCAAATAATCATTTTCTCAGCCCCCAAATCCCGCTTGAATCCAAACAAGACCGAGTGTCATGCTTTCCAGAAAATAATGAAAAAATAAAGTTTATATTACCCTTAATTTATGTACTCCATATAATAATTTATATACTTAATTTCTATTTAATTAATGTATCATTACCTTTTCACAGACATAAATGTGAACCTAAAATTGCTTATTGTTTAAATATAGTCATTTTTAATAAACTGCATATATTTAAAGCATGTGATTTTGTAAGATTTATCATGTTGTCTTATATCCCTTTATACTATCTTGCCCTGCCCCCTCCTGATCTGTGCTGATTGGATTTCTATACATTAGTTTGTTCTTGTATCCTCTAGCATACATTCTAAAATTTTGTTTAAATGAAATCATCAGTATGGTCCTTTCTTCCCCCTCTGATCTAATTCACTCACCAAATTGTTCTGAAATCCATGTATTTTATTGTGTGGCTGTGTGGGAACTTGTTTATCCATTTACTTGCTGATAGCCATTTGGTTTGTTTGTTTATTTGAGACAGGGTCTTCCTGTGTTGCTCAGACTGGAGTGTAGTGACGTGATCACAGCTCACTGCAGCCTCAACTGCCTAGGTTCAAGGGATCCTCCCACCTCAGCCTTCTGGGTACCTGGGACTGCAGGCGTGCACCACCACTCCTGGTTAATTTTTGTATTTTTGGACTAAAGTTACCCACCCTCCTCGACCTCCCAAAGTGCTGGGATTACAGACGTTAGCCACCATGCCCAGCCTTGTTTTCATTTTTAAAATGTGGTATTTTAAATATAAAGATGTATTTCTTTTCTTAAATTTAAAAAAATTTTGCTTTTAGGTGAGACGTTTAAATCACTTATGTTTAGTGTGACTATTGAGACAATTAAGTTTAAATCTATCATTCTATTTTCTATTTGTCTCATCTATTACTTTTCAATTTTCTTTTTTTTCTTCCTTTTTCTTCATCTGCCTTAATTCATTGTTTTTTAAAATAATAATATTTTATCTTCTTTGTTGGCTTATGTGTTATAACTTATTGTTATCTGATTGTGTTGTTTATCACAACCTACCTTATATTAACATTATACTACTTTATGTATAGCATAAGAGCTTTATAGCAATTCATTTTTATTTCTTCCCCTCCCAGGTTTTATGTACTTGTTACTGTATATTTTACTTCCTCATATGTCACAGCCTCACACTGTATTGTTATTTACTTTGTTTAAACAGTTAATAATCATTTGAACATATTTAAAGAATAATTTTTTTATATATATTTGTACGTGTAAATTACATATGATGTTTTCCTTCTGTGGATAGATATATTTCTATCCGTCTGGTATCATTTTTCCTTTTTGCAGTGCAGGTCTACTATTGAGTTCTGTAAGTATTTATGTTTCTGTAAAAAAATCGTTTTTATTTTTGCACAATTGTTTTGAGTTTAGAATTGTCAGTTGAGTGAATTATCTTCCACTACTTTAAAGCTGTTGCGCCATTTTCATCTACCTTCAATTATGTCTTAGGAAGAATCTTACTTACTGTGGTAAGCTGGGGCAGCCATTGGACTTACCTTGTTTATATAAACCCTCAGAGATAATTTTCTTTATCACCTGTTCCCTATCTCTTGAAAGCTGTTGTTTCAAATGTTAAGGTGTTATTTGTGTGTGTGTGTGTGTGTGTGTGTGTGTGTGCGCGCGCGCGTAGTTGTTTCATGCATGTGGGGGATATCTGATTTATCTTACTTCACCTAAGTCAGAAGTGGCATACCTTACATAGTATTTTTTTTTTTGAGATGAAGTCTTACTCTGTCACCCAGGCTGGAGTGCAGTGGTGCCATCTTGGCTCACTGCAACCTCCACTTCCCAGATTCAAGTGATTCTCCTGCCTCAACCTCCCAAGTAGCTGGGATTACAGGCATATGCCACCATGCATGGCTAATTTTTGTGTTTTTAATAGAGACAGGATTTCACCACGTTGGCCAAGCTGGTCTCGAACTCCCGACCTCAAGGGATCTGCCCGCATCGGCCTCCCAAAGTGTTGGGATTACAGGCCTTACATAATATTTTAAAGAACAAAAATATCTCACTTTAATGAATCTTATATTGAGTAATATTTAGATTGTTTTTTCTCTATTTTATCATACAAATAGCATCCAGATTATAATTTTCTACGTACTCTTATTGTATTTAAGATACTTTCAGACTTGTTCTTTTCAGTTTACAGAATTCCTCATTTAAACTGTGATCTTTATTATTATGTGTTGTGATAAAAGTATAGTATTATTACATGTTGTGATAAACACTTTTGGAGAAAGTATTTATGAGGGTTTTTCCCTGTTATGTGCTTCATGTAAAAGGTAAAACTGTAAAACTTCCAAGCTTCTAGGGAATTACCAAGATAATTTTTCCCTGTATTAGTGTTAGAAGAAAGCCTTAGTTTGCAAACAGAAAATAACTGAACAAGAGAAATACATTACTCTTTAAATGAATGAGAGAATTATATCTCTTTTATTAGAAAATGTCTTCAATATTTTCATATAAATTATGTCAAATATCCCTTTTCTAACAGATTGTTCATACAATGTAAAGACATCTTAGAGGTATATATTGTGATTTTATTTTATACGTGTAACAATAATACTCAAAGATGATACAAGTTACAGCTCTGTGTCTTAAGATTTTGTTTTCTTTTTCTTCTTTAGCATGAGGTTCAATTTTTAAAGAAGTTAAAAGGAACAAAGTATCTTCTTGATTCAAAGGCTAAGAATAAAAATTATGGCCAATATTTTTATTATATTCAACAGTCTGTGAATGGTGATCAAGACATATGAGGTTGTTGTGGAACGAATCTTCTAGCAATCAAGGACATTTTAATAACAAAACTTTCGAGATCAATTTAACTATAAGATCAAGAAATTTCTTTCAGTAACTAGAACTATAAGATACAAATTCTGAGTGAATAAAAAAATTATTTTTAGATATCTTTGAAATTTGGCTAATTTTTAAAGCCAGAATTTTTCTCTTTTTTAAAGTTTTATGAGAAATTTAGCATCATGGTAAAGAATGCAGGCTCTGGAATTTGGACTGTCTGGATTCAAACGTTGAATTTTCAAATTACTTATCTGGGCTTCACTGTCTCATCTATAAAATTGAGGATTATAATAATGCTTATCTTACATGGATGTTATGAGGATTAAATGCATTACTAGACATAAAACATTCAGAAGAGTGACTGGTAGATTGAGGAGATAGATAAATGTTAGCTATTTGCCATTAGCCCTGAGCTTTCCATTAACTATCTGTCTTGATAAGTAACTTGAGAATGTTCTTTAAATTCTCTGTCTCTGACTTCTCATTTGTACAGTAATGTGGTTTTATGTTTGCAAGTAGATTTTATCTTAAGTGCCAACTCTGATTGATTAGCATTAGGTACCTAGATCATAGTATTTGGAAAAATTCTGTTTGGCCGGGTAGAAAAAACAAAAAAACACATAGCATCAATTAGCTCTGTCTGCAATGGGTTCAGTAAGACAGAATAGTAGCATGCACACACACATACACACAAACATAAAACATTTATTGCATATTTGTACAAACATATATGTGCATATGTATATGCTATATCTTGTCCCTTTCAGCTTCAAAATAAAATTAATTTAGCTCTTTTTAAAAGTGTTAAACTCTCAATGAAATTACTGTTACAATGGGATTTGCAATATTATTGCACTTTCAAACACCCAACTATATTCCTACATTTGGAACATTTTTCTGTTGAGTGGCTAGGCCTGCATTCCTTTGTAGAGACTGAATTTGTTCCACACTCACGATTCTATCTTTCTTTGCAGCTGGTACGTGGATATGTACCCTAACTTCTAGTAATGTAATGTTCCTGCCTGAGATTTAAATGCTTCACATTAAAAGGAAGAAAATAGACTAGATTCATGTTGGTGAAGGTGGAACTAAGGTAAAGTTTGTGCATTCAATGTCTTCTTCTCCAAACTAACCCTGTGGAATGACTATATTTATTTGTGCCAGAGTGGATATCACACGTTAATTGTCCAATCTCCTAAATATTCAGTCAGCTGTCTTCACCATGTGACTTAGTCCCTTCTATTCCTAGTTAGCTTTTACCGATTTTGACTGTTTACCCCAAGAAGCACAAATGTTACCTAGAATTGCACAGTCCCTCTCTGTTAACACTTGTCATGCACCTATGCCCTATTAGGCACTGTTTGACTTCAGTGGACTAAACTTTCATTGATGTTCATATCTAAATAACATGACATAAATGAGATATAAACAGCTCTCTGTACAAAGAAAAATACCATAAGAAAAACATATCTAATGGACAAAATGAATAGGGATATATGTTTTTTCTTCATTTATGTGTGAATGGCCAGAAATCATACCTAACCTGTTGTTTTAATCCATTTGGGCAGCTATCACAAAATATCATAAATTTGGTATGTTATAAACATGAAATATTGATTTCTCATGGTTCTGGACGCTGGGATGTCCAAGATAAAGACACTGGCACATCCTGTGTCTGGCAAGGACCCACTTTATAATTGGGGCCTTCTTGATGTATCTTCTCATGGTGGAAGGGGTAAGATCTTTCTAGGATTCTTTTATAAGGGCACTAATTTCATTCATGATGGTTCTAACCCCATGATCTAAACACATCCCAAAGAATCTACTTTCTAATACTATTGTCTTAGGGGTTAGAATTTTAAGATAAATTTATGAATTTTGGGAGGACAAATACATTTGGTCCATAGCACCTGTCCTTTACAATCCAGTAAATGTCTACCCCCTTTTAAAAATTATTTTTGGATTCTCCATTCATTCCCTTCTTTGATGTGCACTTTAGTATACTGATTATATCACTCACTAAACAATTACCATTGATTTCCTATACAAAGTGTCATCTATTAATTTACTTGTCATGAGTACTAAACTAAATAATAAAAACTGCAATGTTGGGGCCATTTTTTAAACAACTTTACTATAAAACAACTTCATAAAACAAACACATTTTAATAGTGATGAAAGACTGTGTTAGTGATGATTGGAAGTGTCAGCTTTACTAATGGATTTTTCAAAACAATTAATTACCATGAATATTCAAAGTATTAAAGATGTATATAGTTAGTGATACAGCAATACTATGCAGTTATGTCATAGTCTATATCACACAGGTATCAAATGTATCTGTACCGGTTGGGTGCAGTGGCTCACACCTGTAATCCCAGCACTTTGGGAAGCTGAGGTGGGCAGATCACCTGTGGTCATGAGTTCAAGACCAGTCTGGCCAATGTGGTGAAACTCTGTCTCTACTAAAAATACAAAAAATTAGCCATGTGTGGTGGTGCATGCCTGTAATCCCAGCTACTCAGGAGGCTGAGGCAGGACAATCACTTGAACCAGGGAGGTGGAGGTTGCAGTGAGCCCAGATCATGCACTGTACTCTAGCCTGGGTAACAGAGCAAGACTGTCTCAGAAAAAAAAAAAAAAGTATCTGTATTATTTGTCAGTAGTTTTCATTGACTTCCCAGGCTTTCTCATACAGAAAAAAGTATTTTGAAAGGTAGCTCTCCTTACTACTATACTACCAAAGCCAGTAGAAAAGAGTATTTTTGACACTGAAGAACCTATCTTTTCAGTGATTGTGGTGATTGACCCCTCATACTCACTGCACCCCAAATAAAAAGTCTAACTGGTAATATAATTAAATCCCCCTATTTATAAACTACCCAGGCTAGGGGATTCTGTGTTAGCAGTACAAAACAGATGCCAAACTGAGGATAAAGCTGTATACAAAAAGCTATAAATAGAAAGGAACAACAAAAATATAGAGGTGAAGTCCTGCCATACCAAGTTTGGTACCTCCCCAAACTCTGAACCTCTTGTTACATGAAATAATACATTGTTTAAATCATTTTAATTCAGGGTGCAATGTTACTTGCAGCCAAAGTCTTCCTAACTGATATAAACCCAATGCAAATTGTATTGCACTGAGATATTAAATTTTTATAATTTGAACTGAGATTTTAGAATAACCTGGTTTATCATGTAATCGTCAATATATTATCTAAATATTTTCCTCACTTGTTACTGGAAAATAATTACAGGCCTTAATTTATGGGGTTTTTATAAGGATTACACAGGAAAGTTTATGCATAATGTACATTTTATTTGTTTTATGTTTGACTATCCCCCTTCAATCTATTCATTTATTAATCCCTACAGTTTTTTTAATTCCATTGATCTTTTATAAGGACTAATTGGGGTTTCCTTGATTTTTCCCTATGGTTTTCAGGTTCCTTGGTATATGTTCCAATATATTCATTCTTTTCTTTGGCTTAAATTATTATTCATTCTCTAGTTCCTAAAACAGAAGCTTAGATTATTAATTTTAGAACTTTCTTCTTTTCTGGTGTATGCATTTAATGCTATAACTTTTCCTCTTAAGCACTGCTTTTGCTGCATACTACAAATTTTGATAAGTCCTGTTTTTCGTTTTTAATTAAAAATATATGTCAAAATTCTACAGACATTCTTTGACACATGTGTTATTTAGAAACATGCTTTTAATTTCCAAATATTAAGAATTTTCTCACTATCTGTGATTAATTTCTATTTTAATTCCATTGTAGTATAAGCATACTTTGTAAGGTTTCAAATTTTTAAAATATGTTCAAGTGTGTTTAATGCCCCCAAATGTAATCTATCTTGGTAGATGTTCTATGTGACCTGGAAAGGAATGTATTCTGTTGCTAGATAAATTATTTTGTAGAAGTTAATTAGATTAATCTGATTAATATGGCTGCTCAGGTCATCGGTATTCATATTGATTTTCTACTTACTTAATCTGTCTGTTACTGAAAAAGGGATGTTGTAGCCTCCAACTATGATGATGGATTTCTTTACTTTTCTCTTTTATTCTATTACTTTTTGCCTAATGAATTTTGATTTTTTTCATAGGTCATACATGTTAGGACTATTATATCTTCCTTGACAATCAACCCCTTTATCATTATGTAGTACTTTTCATGATCTCTGTTAAACTCCTTTGATCTAAAATCTGCTTTTCCTGAAATTAGCAGAGCTACTCTAACTTTCTTTTTGTTAGTTAGCATGATAGATCTTCTTCATCTCTTCTAACCTGAGTTTTTATATTTACACTGTATTTCCTGCAGAAAACATGTAGTTTGGTGTTTTTGTTTTGTTTTTAAATCTATTTTTACAATTACTATTTGTTATTTAGATCATTCACATTTAAAGTAATTTAAGTAGGTGTTGACTAATGAGAACACAGGGACACAGGGAGGGGAACATCACACCCTGGGGCCTGTCAGGGATGGGGGGACTAGGGGAGGGATAGCATTAGGAGAAATACCTAAGGTAGATGACAGGATGAAGGATGCAGCAAACCACCATGGCACATGTATACCTATGTAACAAACCTGCATGTTCTGCACATATAACCCAGAACTAAACGTATAATTAAAATAAAGTAATTATTGATATAAATGAATTGATACCTATCTTCTTTGTAACTATTTTCTATTCATTAGGATGTTTTTTTTCTGTTTTTATTTCCCTCCTCTTTTTTCTGCCCTCTTTAGTTTTAATTAAAACTACATTGTTCTATTTTGTAGTTAAACATTTTATATAATTTCATCTCTAAACTTAGCATTATCATTGCACATTGTTTAAAGTTTTACTGGATGCTCTAGAGTTGATAATATGCATTTTTAACTACCAAGGTCTACCTTCAAATAAAACTAGACTGCTTCACATGTATGGTAGATACCTTATAAAAGAGTTTTTTCAATTCATCCTTTCTGCCCCTTGTGACATTGCTGTCATTCATTTATTTCACTTACCTACATGCCAACACAGCACTACCATTATTGCTTTAAACAGTTACCTCTTAGATCAATTAATATATATTCTTCATTAAGATTAATATATATATATATTTACCTTCACTTGTTTCTTATCCAATGGTCTTCATTTTTCTTCCTATAGACCCACATTTCTGACCTATATAATTTTTTGCTACTACCTGAAAAACTTCCTTTAACATTTTGTGAGGCAAGTCTACTGGCAATAATTTTGTTTTGAGTTTCTGTTCAAGAATGACTTTACGTCTTCTTAACTTTTAAAATATTATTTTGTGTAATACAGAATTCTAGGTTGGTGTTTTTTTTTTGTTTTTTTTTTCTTATTTCTGGTTGTATTCCTCTTATGTGTTTATTACACCTTTTGTAAGTGTTCAACCATTCCTATCCATTATGTTCTGTTATTTTCATTCTTCTTTTTACATTTCTGTCTGGGGAATTTCTACTGATATATCTTCAAGCTCACTGAATCATCTCCTAGTTGTGTCCAGTGTAACAATGAGCCTATAAAAGGGCATTGTTCATTTGTTATATTGCTTAATTTCTAGCATTTTATTTCATCTATTTCTTATAATTTTCATTAACACTTACATTTTCCACCTGCTTTTGCATGTTGTCTACATTTTCCAGTGGAGTCCTTGACATTATTAGGCATAGTCATTTCAGATATTTTTTTTTGTGTAGATTTTGATTTTTATATTATTTTATTTTGTAGTAATTCATTTTTGCTATGTTTTACAAAATTATTGTTCTAAAGCAGATTAAAAATTTAAAGAAAATGTGACTCTTCAGCACAGGTAGTTTAGTGTCACTGGACTAAAATCACAGTCATTTTTAAGTCCTTGTCTGATGATTCCAACATCTGTGTCTTATCTGAGCCTGGTTCTGATTCTTGCTTTGTCTCTTCAGACTATGCTTTTTCTTGCCTTTTGAAATGACTTGTAATTTGTAATTTTATTTTTGTTGTTGAAAACTAGGCATTATATATCAGATAACAGGTCATGAGGTAAAAAGACATTAAGTGTGAGGTTTCATGTTAATCTAGTGAGAAATTAAACTGTTTAATGTTTGCTGTGGCTATTGGTGCCAGGGGCTTCAAATTCCTCTAGCACACTTGTTTTACCTCCCCCTGTTATCTTGGGTCTTCCCTAAGAATTCCTCCTTATATAGAATTTGTGTCATGCAGCCCTTTTAGCTACAATCAACAGTTACTACTGGAGTCTCTTTGATGTTCTGGAAAGGTATGGGGTAGGGGAAATATCTAGTAATTTTCTGATTAAATCTCATTATCATTTTCATTTTTTTCTGCTTACATTACTCACCTGTTCTTTCACAAGAGTTTCTACAGAAGTATAAATCTCCCTCCAATCTCCCTTCCCTGGCTGACAGATCCCTAAGCTATATCCTTGAAACTCTGGCTTCTATTGACTATCCATTTCCTCCTTTAGATGAGACAGGAAGATTAGATGGGGCTGAAATGGAAATGGAAGAAATGCCCTTTCCCCAATTGGGATAAAGTTCTGGTGAAGTATTTTCCCCTAGGGGACAGATTTTGCTATGTAGAAGATTCTGGGTATATGTAACAATTATTATTATTATTTTTCTTCCTTGTCCCTTGCCAGAGCCATGAAGGATTTCTTCTTAAATCTTCACCATGAGAACCTGGTGAGGTTTCTGGTGGTAAAGCCCATGAAAGTATGTAGTCTTTCTGTCATTATGATCTCAGGCATTTTAAATTGAACATTAGCCTCCAGCAATTTGTTAAATTATTATTAAGAGCTTCACCAGTTTATGGCTTCAACTTCTGTTCAGTTAAGCAGATCTCAGCTTTGACTCTCAGGATGCACCCAGTCAAAATCTGCAGAAATAGGTATCTCTCCAAATTTTCCAGTGGCTCTTTGCCTTGCAAACTCAATTCTCTTATGGATCCATAAAAATATTTAATTTTCAGTATCTCCAGCTTTTTCTCATAAGGGTAAAACTGATGACTTCCAAACTTTTTACATTTTGAAACTGAAACCTAAAATCTCAAATATTTTCATGTTGTTATTTCCTGGTACGATGTGGGGAAATATAGTAACATCACAGAAAGACATCCCCACAAATTTTGAAGGACCCAGACAAGAATATCAGTAAGTTTATCAAAGACTTCATCTGTTAACTATAACTAGAAGACTTTAATGAATGCCAAATATCAAACCTGGCTTTTTCTATTGTATTCATTGGATCTCCTGAATCAAGGTTCAGAACCAAAGTCATTTTTGTTTGTTTGTTTTCTGTCAATATTATATCTCTCCCAGAAGGTGTTTCCTGAAAAAGCATTACCCAGGCAATCAAATTATATCCTAGATTGTTTTATGTAGGTGAGGACCTGTACTATTGTGTTTGAGTCATAGAAGAATGAGGCCTCTAGAACTATCTTGGGCAACTATTATTTTATAGATGGGAAGATTAAAGTTCAGTGAAGGGTAGAGACATGTCTAAAGTCACATAGCTAGATATCAGCAGAAGTACAACTAGAGACATATGAGTTCTGCTTATCATCATTTTCAAAATAATAGTTTTCCAAAATGAATAGACTTGCAGTCAGCACAGTTTCCAATATCAAATGAATCAAATTATATTTATCACTTAGCAAATCCATAAATCCATTCATGTAGTAAAATTTCTGAGAATATTGACATTTAATTTTCCTAAGGGTCATTTTTATTAATTCTATTTTTTTTGTCATAATGTTACTGGAAAGGTGTCCTGATTCAGACCCCGAGAGAGGGTTATTGGACATCACACAAGGAAGAATTCCAGGCAAGTCTGTAAAGTGAAAGCAAGTTTATTAAGAAAGTAAAGGGATAGCCGGGTGCGGTGGCTTATGCCTGTAATCCTAGCACTTTGGGGGGCTGAGGTGGGCGGATCACCTGAGGTCACGAGTTCAAGACCAGCCTGACCAATATGGTGAAACCCCGTCTTTAAAAAAAAAAAAAAGAAAGTAAAGGGATAAAGAATGGCTACTCCATAGGCAAAGCAGCCCTGAGGGCTGCTGGTTGGCTATTTTTATAGTTATTTCTTGATTATATGCCAAACAAGGGGTGAATTATTCATGAGTTTTCCCAGAAAGGGGCAAGCAATCCAAGAAACTAAGTGTTCCTCCTCTTTTTAGACCATATGGGGTAACTTTTCAACATTGCCATGGCATTTATTTGTAAACTGTCATGGCACTGGAGTGAGTGCCTTTTAGCATGATAATGCATTATAATTAGCGTATAATGATCTATGAGGACAACCAGAGGTCACTTTCATTGCCATTTTGGTTTTGATGAGATTTGGCCGACTTCTTTACCGTATGCTGTTTTATCAGCAAGGTCTTTATAACCTGTATCTTGTGCTGATCTCCTATCTCATCCTATGCCTTAACGTCCTGGAAATGGAGCCTAGTAGGTCTCTGTCTTCTTTTACTCGGACCCTATTCAAGATGGAGTCACTCTGGTGCAAACACCTCTGACAATAATAACTATTGGCATCTCAGAAACAGTTTCATGAAACTGTTTTGAGAAATATGTTTCTTACTCCTTCCTACCCTCGCTTTCTGTGCCCCTCTCGCTCTTCTTCATTTTTTCCCTTATTTGTGTTTATCCTCTGGGTTACACAATTTTCACTGTTAGAAATCATGGATGCTATTCTTTTTCCTCTTCCTACAGTATCCACCCTCAATTTCCACTGTATTTATTGCCTAAAACATGCAGAACAGAAAGCACTCGGCAAAAATTTAAACATAATTGATTGACATTTGGATCAAGTTCAATGTTGTCTTTTCAAAACTCTGGGGTCTCTGTCCAGCCTTTTGCATCCCTGCAGTTTTCTTCTCTTTTCTTTTTCTATTTGTTTACTTTCTTTTTTTACATTTTCTTCCTCTTCTTCTTTTTGTTTTGTAAATAATCAGGCTCAACTCTTTATTTTAGATGTATTGTAGCTCACTTCTTTCTTGCCTGAAAGCTGGGGAGCATGTGAAGTTTTGGTCTAGTTTCTGAAAATTGGGCTACTGATGAGGAAGCGATTCTTGACAGCAGCGTGCAGCTTTCTGTCATTTTCTCTGACGACTTTGCCCACACTCAAGTGTCCTTTAGCAAAATGACTGGAATAAGTGGTGCATTTTCCGGGACACTTTCTTCCATCTTGTGCATCAGCAGAAAAATCACAGCAGTGGTCTTGATGGACAATGGTAAAAACACAACAGAAACTGCTATTATAAATGTGAAAAGTCAATCTGAATGTCAGGAGCTGAGGTAAAGGAGGCAAGCTGAAAGGAGCTGTAGTCTGAGAAAATGAAGAAGCTGTACTGTATCTTGCTCAAGCTTAAAGCCTTACACTCAAGCCCCATTTGAGCATATTACAACAAGTGATTTTCATTGTAGTTGGTCCCCAGGTTGCTTGGTTCCCCACAACTCATACTTGTGGTTGGGAGTATACAGTGCCCCAAAACACAAAGTTCATCAGAGACAGAGTTAATTACTGAAGCCACCTTGGGAAGTGTCATTTTCTCTTAGAAATCATTTACTCTTGTATCTAAAGGCATGAGTCTGATACTCATGGAAAACTTGAAAGTGATTGATTTTGAACAATTTGGCGCTTGGGAAAATCTCTTTATAGCTATTCTCCAACAATCAGTATGACTTTCCAAAGTATTTTATGGAAATATTCAATTACTGACATATTAATAGGGGTTATTTGAATACAGGGGCAATCATTTAAGTAACTTAGGGCCTTTCAGAGCTTAAATATGCAAATGAGCATTAGAAATTTTAAAGACAGAACTATAGTATATATTATATGTAGAAACAAGCTATTTGATCATGGAGTTCTTATTTTTTAGTTTAATTAAATTTAATTTTACAAAGGGATATGCACATTGTTAAATTCAAACAATGTAGCATAATACAGAATAAAAAGTAAAGTTCTTTCTAATTTACTCAATCTGCTGTAAACCAACTCCTCTTCCCAGAAATAACTTCAGTGAAAAATTTTCTGTGTTTCTTTCTGAGTTTTGCATCTTTGCTAAGGAGATTTTCGCCAATTATTCTCCCACTAGTAGTATAACAAGATGTTTGTTTCCCTATGTCATGCCATGCCAGACAGCATCAATTACTTACATTTTTCGGCAATCTCAAAGGTTAAAAAATGTATTTTAAAAGGCAACCTCTAAAATTTAGTTTATTGTTGTTTACAATAAATCATTATGAAGAACCTAAATATCTATCAATACAGAATAGTTAATTACATTATAGATGCATTTATGCTTTGTAGTGGTTCGAAAACCGTAAACGTGTACATGTGCTAATAGAAAATGACTACTATAAAAAGACCTCTGTGACCTACCAAAAAAGGAAAAAACAAATAATTTTTTCCCCCTAGAAAAATTAGAACGGCTACCATTACTACAAATCCAGAAATCTCAGTGATATGCACATATGTATATATGTGTATTTATTCATAGATAAAAGTCCAGAGGCATAAATTCCATACTTGAAAAAGTAATTATCTTTGAGGAAGAAATACAGAATTTATAATTTTGAATGAGCACATTTTTTTCTGTAATTGAAACAATATAAAATTATTAATATATTTAACTGCTATTCTAATTTTTTATTTCTCAATTATCAGTGAAGTTGATGCCTTAGCATTTTTATTCTGTGATTAGCCTTAATATGCAATGCTCCTTTTCCCACTGGGCTTTTTTCTCTAAGGTTTTTGTCTTTGGTGTAGGGATGTTCAGCAGTAATTTGCCTTTAAACTTTTAAATGTATTTTTTGCTGTACAAATGTTTAAAGTTTATGTGTAGCAATATTTTTATTTTTTATGGCTACTGATTTCATGTTTAGAAAAACCTTTGTTATGTATAAAAATTCTGATTTTTTATTCTCATAATTTTATAGTTTTAAAAATATACATTCATAATCTATTTGGGATTGCTCTTATGTCAATGTGAGAAAACAGTCTAGACCTCTTTCCCTCCTTCATGTATCCAAAAGAATAAAACTCTTTTCTCCCCATAGAGTGCATGAAGTACTATTATTATTATAGCAATTTGGGAAATAATGTCCAAACCTCCAGTAATTCATAATTTGGGGCTCTGATCCATGAACATTCTTCATTAATGGCCATGTATCCAGGAAAATAGTTCAGCTTTTTCATTCAGTTTTCTACAAATGTCTATTAAAATTCTGGGACACATAAATTTTAAAAACCAAATCCATGGTTCAAACATACAATTATTCTATAACTGCATCCACAAACTTGTCATCCCAGTGAAGACTATGGAAACTCCTCTCCCCCCACTTAAATAGCCTTTAAATCTTGAGAGGTTTCTTTTAATTTGAGTTCACTTAAACGGAAACTTATGTAATCTTCACAGAAGTATTAATACTTTAAGCTAGGGTTTATTATACATTAAATAACTGAATTGAAGAAAGCTTTTATGTTCCCAGCAATAATTGGCAGAGTCAGTATTTAAACACAAGCTATCTACTTGCTCCCCCATCTGTCTACCTCTCTGTGCTTATTTCATTGACCACACAGCTTGCATCTCTGTAAAAATGTAGGTTCTTTGTGTTGATTGGCTCTGTGATTCTTACTTTTGTCCAAGGTGAGTGCAAATACTTTCAATCAATTTAATCAATGTTTACAGTCCATATTAACTACTTTGGATTAGTAAGAATGATCATATAAAACAATTGGAAATAAGAAACATTATATGAATGTATCATGTTTATAGACATAGATAAACATTCACTTCTAACCAAAGGTCCACATGAAATTGCATATGAAAAATTTCTTTCTGAATAGCTTTTTAGTAACTGTAAAATTTTCCATTCCAGTATGCACAAAATTTGGTTTATTTAAGTACAGTTAGAGAAAAAAGGTAACTAGTTGTTAATAGGAAAGGAAGATAAAGCAAATGTCAAAAATAAAACTTTTACAAAAGCCTTGCCAAAGCTGAAGGAAGATGAGGAAAATAAATTTAGGTCTTAGAAGAGTTCTCTGTGACCAGTTTTTGTGAGAAGGAAAATAATTGAACCAAATCAAAAGAAGTAATGGAGGGAGCCTTGCAGAGCTGAAGTTAGAACCCACCGAGAACTTGAGGGGCAAGAGTGAATCACTCTCCAGTCATAAAAACGATACTGAGGCTAAGGCAGACAAACATGCCTCATATCTTCATCAGTAGGTGTTTATCTTCAATAAAGACAAAAAATTATATGAACTTTTTTGAAATTGTAGGGAAATCATAAAAAGCTTCCAATGAGTCAAGATATAATAGTCGGAAATGTATAGTACTCCACCCACCATTCTTCTTAAAAAATAGTTCAAATTGTTGACATTTTCTTACTTTTATATATATTTTTTATGTTTTACTAAGCTGTTTTATTATTTTGCTCTTAGGAAGATTGATTTATTTACAAAGGTTTTCCATAGGTTAACCATACATATTGCCCTCTTAATCCTGTTTTCCCCAGAAGATTTTAAGTTCTTTAATGTCAAATTGCCCTGCCACGGTGGCTGTCAGAAATCTGACCCCCAGAGTTGCGGGGGAGCCTCTTTCGAATCTAGTTCCAAGTGGTATCTTACGAGTGAATAGAGAAAAACGAGACTGGAAAAATAGGCCGGAGCCAGTCTATGTGCCAATTGTATCTTCTTACCCTTTAACATATAATTAGAACTGGCAGGCATATGGCAAATGCTTTTACTGTGTACTTTGTGCACACAATACTCAGAACCATTTCCAAATGGTGATTTCTGGTCCCTCCTTTCTGGCCCACCAGTAGTCCCTGTTCTGTGAGTGTCCAGGTATAATTCTGACCCCTAGTGGCTGAGGAGGCTAGACCTAAGACACATTTCAATACAAATTTTTTTTGTAAGTTGTCATGCTCTAAACTGCTAACGTATTTTTTTATTTTAAGTTTTGCATCTAAATCTGACTTGAAGTCAGCTTTATCCCCCCCACTGTTTCCTGATGCAGTGTACCTCTTACGCTATCTACCATGCAATAGACAACCATGAAATCCAAAGCTGCTTTTAGTCCTCATTGATAAGAATGGGATGTAAGGTTTAATGTGAGGGAGAATGGTATAGGTCTTATACCCAATCAAAGGATCATCCCCCCTTTATAGGAGGCTGACAATAAAAACTACATTATGAAACCAAAAATCCAACTTGTGTCAGATATATTTCCCAAGATTTTCCAATTTGAGCTCAGAGAAAACTATTATTTTCAGTAGATCCATTCCTGATGATTACACTTTGTATCTAGAAAACTTCTGTCAAAATCCAAATATTTCACATGGGTTGCATTAATATCTAATATCAGGTAAGTACCTAATAACACTAATAACACCTTAAGATAGTTGATGGGGTAGATTAAAATGATTCAGCCAGAGACAGGGGAACAATGCACATAGACTGGGTCATTTTGAGAACAGGATATTGACAAAGGTAAAATCTGTACTATGAAGTAAAACAGCATGCCTAACATTAAGATATCATTGTAGATGGCAACTGTATGTTCACATGTGAAAAAAATGTGTATTACATTCCATCTTTACAGGGATATTTTTGTGAGGAAAGCAGAGATTGTCACCCTATTTTGCGGTTACATAAAATAAGGCACAGTTAGTCTACCCATCTATCTGAAGTTACAGTGCTAGTTTATGGCAGAGTGTAAAATTAAGTGGATGTGTTTGGATTATAAACTGAACATTTTTTTATACATTAGACATATGGGAGGACCACTTCTGTGAGGTCCTTTGGTAGTCACCTTATTCTATCTAAGATGACTTAGGGCAGTTGAGAGAGTAGGAGAAGGGGCAGAAGACAGAACAGTAAAATGAGGAAGGATGACATGAATTTAATTATGCCATCATTTTTCTAACAGAGAGCCAACTAGATCACATAGAACTGAAAAGCACATGTGGCATTTTCTGGGAGAATCAAAACTGTGAGTGTCACCAGTTAATAAAATAGATTTCAGGAGTGGAATTTTAGTCTCTGGTTGGACTTTATCATTATCAGTGTATTTTTGAGTCCTTCATTATTTTAGGCACTGTGATAGATAAAATTATGATAAAATCAATAATAGTATTTTATTGAGCACTTAGTATCTGTTTTAAATAACTTATGCCATGTAACCTCATGGTAAACCTGGGAGGTGTGTATTATTATAATAATTATTATTTTATTTGACTTTTTGAGATGGAGTCTTGCTCTGTCGCCTAGGCTGGAATACAGTGGCACAATCTCGGCTCACCACAATCTCTGCCTCCTGGGTTCAAGGGATTCTCCTGCCTCAGTCTCCCAAATGGCTGGGATTACAAGTGCCCACTACCACATCTGGCTAATTTTTGTATTTTTAGTAGAGATGAAGTTTCACCGTATTGGTCAGGCTGGTCTCGAACTACAAACTTGTCCAAGTACCCTTGAAAAATATTCAGAAATAAAGTAAATGCAATATAAAAATAAAGACCAAAACAGAGTAAAGTTAGCTTGAATTTCAATGTATAATAAAATTAGACCATTAACAATCAAATTATATAAATGGAGCTATTTCATGTCATGTAAATCACTGAGTCAAATTATTTTAAGTTAGCCTTTTAAAGGAATGGGTACAGAGAGACTATTTAAGGGTTTGTTTTTTTTTCAATCATCCATATAAGGTATGTGGAGGATTTCCTTACTCTGTGACTTTATCATGAAGATGTAAGCTTGTACAGAAAAGTCACTGGGACAGGAAATTATCTGGCTATGACGACTCTAGTGGGAGGGTAATGGAAAGAGATTTTCATCATGATCCCTTTATGTAAAAGGAGAAGGAGGAAGGATTGAGGACAATTTAAATAAAAGAAGAAGAAAATTTAAAAACTAAAACAAGAAGAGAAGAATCTACTGTGATTACTTTTCATCACTTTAAATGACTGAATATGGGGGCTATTAAACAAACAAATAGAAGATGTAAAGTAATCATCCATTTCTAACTCATGCTGATTGAATATTAAACTTTTACTCAGGACTCTACCAAGTCTTCAGGATCTGGGCGTGAAATTATATAGGCTTTTCTATTATTGAGCAGGACACAGCACCAGTTGACATCCTGGTCTTCATGAAAGTTTCTGGTTTCTTTATGCTTTTTAATTTGGCCATATTAACTTTTCTAAATTAGGAGTATCTTGCCTCTAATAAGATTACAGCATTAGGAAACCCTTGGATGCCATTGACAGATTTATAATAAGGTATCACTGCAATGGAGTGGTTCCTAAGCAGTTCTAAAAGTCAAAGATGCAATCAAAATTAGATATTTAAATTAATTTAACATCTTGAACTTCATATTCATGATTCATGTTGAATATGTTTCTTGATTACTTGGAGCCTTCATCTCTTCATTTGTTAACTAGAACGGTTGCTTCAGCAAGGTCGTTGTGAAGAATAAATGAAATACACATTTGAAAAATACATAGTGCCCAAATACTAGTTAACTGTTGTCTATTATATGTGCTTGCTTTCATCTACTTTGCAGTTTCCTAAGCTATGAAGTATTGTTGGCCTCATGCTGAAAATGTTCTGAATGATACAGGTTCTTTGGGTTTGTTTGTTGCTATTGCATACAGGATTTTTATAATTTTATTGACATCCATGTTGCTACTGGTTTTTCATTTCCCCACATTTCTTATTGGTGTGTATGTCCATTCAGGCTTTCTCTTTCTGTTTAATTAGCCATTTCTAATCAAGTCACAACCTTGATAGGATTGCTTTTGAAAGATGAGCCCTAAACTTTAAAAGGAGGTTTGTGTGCGTCTGTGGACTTTAGTGGGTGGGCTGTAGCGTACCTGTTTTGGCCACTAATAATTTTAGCTAATTTTTCTCATACTTCTTCCTTGTGCCATAGCTGTGTCAGACACATAATAGTTCAAGAAAAGTTTTATTTTATTATTTTACTTTTCTATACACCTTTCTAGAGGGCAGAAACTGTCTTGTAAATCTGTTTCTCCAGTGCCAAACGAAGTTGTTACATAAAAGGCATTTCATAAGCATTCCCAAATACACAATGACTAAAAGTTTAAACTCTAGAATAGAAGGCCTCTGCTGCTACTGGCGGGGCATCGTGTCTAAAATGGTGCCAGTGATCATCCCAACTTCAAATAGCTCTATTGTGCTTCCCTATGGCCCACAGTTGTGCTTGTACTGATTCAGCAATAAAAGAAAATGCACAATAAAATAAAATGCTGTGTGAAAGCTATTTACATATTATATCAATCTCTTTTTTCACTTGCTTTTTTCAGATATTCTAACATTATCTATTCAGGCTTTGGTGCTATCAACATAAAGGTGAAAACCCAGTGGGCTCATTAGAACAAATTTCTTGGTGAAACTAATGATCAGCAACATTAATAGACCTGAAGTCAGAAGCTGTGAAGAAAAATGGCATGCTAATTTTGCAACCTGAGTAAAAAGTACTCTTAAAATGTTGGAATAATCTTAGTAACTTCGTGCCTACAACTTCTCTTATATGAGAAATAAGTCAAGGTTAGAATAGGAGTATAGGGGAAATTCCAAATGAAGATGGGTGTAAGGAAGTCTTTTCCTTCAAAAGAGGAGCCCTTTCTAACTTTGTGATGAAGATCTTCAGGTTAGGAAATATGTCTTTTCAAATGTTTTCGAATTTTCAACCACTGTACTCCGAATGTGATGAGTAATAGAACCTTGAAATCTCTCACATGTAGGCAGCAAAAATCAGAGGTTTTCAGATGGTATATTATACTATGGAATAGATATGTACTGGATGCTTCATATGCATTTGTACAGGACTCGTCCTAAATGACTGGAACTATTTCAAACTCTGTGACATATGAGGCATCCCCTCTTTAACTGATAATCTCTACAGATAAGACTAACACAAATGAAAGTTTGTCAGGCACTATAACAAAGCATAATATAAATGCTACATTGTCAGAATAAACTGTCAAGATAATATAAGATAGATGTATTCTACCCTGTCAAAAATAAATATCACTTCAAGTTATGAAGATGGTCTCAGGAAAGAATTAGGAAATTGGGATTTAAAGCCTGGGAGGGAAGTTAGAAATCAGTTAGACAAATGTTTTTCAGACCTTATCTAATAAGTGAAATTAAAAAACAAACTCTAAAGCAGAAGGTTAATAAGCAACTTGTATAAAGTATAATTATTGTGGTTGAAGTTAGGGGACGGGGGGATGATTCTCAGTGCCCCACATCCACCTCCTCCATCTACCACAACATTCTTAGTTCATGTCTCTGGAGCCTCAGAGCCTTACTCAGTCCAGTATGAAAATCTCTGAAAAGAGAAGCTGGAAATGCATCAGTTACAACTAACATTAAGTATGGGCCAAAATCCAAAATAACATTTAAAGGGAAGTAATATTTATCCCTTAAAGACTAGTCTGAACTATTGATGAAATTGATTCAGATATTCAATAATGCCATTGGTAATGAAAAATCTTTGTTTCATTGCTGTGATTGGTAACATATTTGGATCTTTTTCTTGCCTCACCATGAAAATATAGCTGCTGCAGCTCCATATTTTCTGGTCTTTTTTTCTTTAAGAAAAAAAAGGCTTGGCACAGTGGCTCACACCTGTAATCCCAGGATTTTGGGAGGCTGAGGGGGCCAGATTGCTTGAGATAAGGAGTTTAAGACCACCCTGGGTAACATGGCAAAATTCTATCTCTACAAAAACAACAACAAAAGATTAGCCAGGCACAGTGGTACACATCTGTGGGCCCAGCTACTCTGGAGGCTGAGGTGGGAGGATCACTTGAGCCCAGGAGGCAGAGGTTGCAGTGAGCTGAGATCACACCACTGCACTACAGTTTGGGTGACAGAGAGAGACAACTTCTCAAAAAAAAAAAAAAAAAAAAAAAAAAGTGGTGCAGAGGAGTGGCAGTGGCCATGCCAGACACATATGTCTTCTCTCCACAATGACAACATAAAAAAAAAAAATCAGAACATCCTCACATGTCGACTTTTATCCCTTTGGCCATAATTGTGTTGGATGGCCAATCCTATGTACCAAGGCAAATGGGGAAGAAATTGTCTCACCTGATACTGTATGTATTTATTTACCCCTGAACAAAATTAGGCTCTCTTCTCCAGGTAGAAGGGGGAGTGGTTAACCAACAAACCTTTATCTGCCACTTTTTTACCATTTTTAGCAACACTTTTGTCCTTGGATTTGGTTATCATTAACCAGCAAGTCGATACTGGGGCTTGTGCCTATATTCTCAAACTAGATCTGATGAAGAAGTCCAATCTGGAAAAGTAGAAAGACAAGGAGAAAATATTTCAAGTTTGAGAATAGTAGTTCAAACATATGAAACTAGACATGTACCTTCATATCTAATGGTTTATCTTGATTTTCTTTTGGTTTTTGAGAAAAGGTGCTGCTGTGTTACCCAGGCTAGAGTGCAGTGGCACAATCTCAGCCTACTGCAACCTTCACTTTCCAGACTCAAGTGAGCCTCCCACCTAAACCTCCCAAGTAGCTGGGACTACAGGTGCATGCCACCACACTCAACTAATTTTTAAATCTTTTTGTAGAAATGGGGTCTTGTTATATTGTCCAATCTGGTCTCAAACTCCTGGGCTTAAGCAATCCTCCTGCCTCAGCCTCCCAAATTGCTGGAATTACAGGCTTGAGCCACTGGGCTCTGCCTACTTTGATTTTCAAATATCATTTGAAAATCATTTGTCCGTTCTGCATTTCACTCATATTTGAATATAATTCTTCAATATTTTCTAGTTGTAATTGTTTTACTATATGAAAACTCTTTTTACTTCACTTCTAATAACTTTACTTGGCTAAAGGATTTCTCTCCTTTTCATTGTGACTGTATTATTTATTTGAATACAAGAGTTAAACAAATTAGGGAATTCTTCATTAATTTCTGACTTTCATAAATTCAAATTTCAGCTCTGTGTTTTACTGGGTATACAAATCTGGGTGAGTTTCTTAACACCTTTGTGACTCTTTTATCATGTGTCAAATGAGAGTAGTCATAGTACCTCCCTCATAGGGCTGGTATGACTCATACTTGATTGACTGCAGGTGTTGCCCTCAGAACAGTGTCAGGCACACTATGCAGTCACCAAGGGTTGGCCATTTTATTAGCCAGCTTAAGCCACCATAACAAGACACCATAAAAACGAGTTGCTTAAATAACTCAAATATATTTTCTCATAGTTCTGGAGGCCGAAGTCCAAGATATGGATGTAAGCATGATCAGGCTCTGGTGAAGGCTCTTCTTGGCTGGCAGACAATGCCTTCTTGCTACGCCCTCACATGGCCTCTTTTCATGCATGTACTCAGGGAGAGATGCTCTCTCTCTCTCTATTTCTCTTCTTATAATACCTCGAATACTAAGGCCAATACAGGGGCTCCATTCTCATTATCTAGTCTAATGCTAATTAGCTCCCATAGGCCACATCTTCAAATATCATAATACTGGGGGTTAGGGTCTCAACATGTGAATTTGGGGAAGATAAAAACATCTACTTCATCATGTTTGGGACTATTATTACTGGATGGTGAGCTTCCAGTGTGCTGGAACTCTCTTTCCTTACATATTTTGACAAAATGTGTCACTGTTAATATAACACTTTCCATAGGCAAACCCTGAAATTAGAGTAATTTACCTTCCATATAATGATATCTGATTCTTATACCTCTTCTCTCATTCAACTAGTCCTTTTATTCTGCTTTATTTTTCCTGAGCTGAAAAAATCGGTCTATAGGCTAATTATTACTAAAATTTTACTATTTCACTCCACTCATATTTCAATAGAAGTTACAGGAAGTAGAATATGCTTAGAAAAAAATAAATTACCAGTAGTAGAATTTAAGGTAACAGAAAAATGCTAGACAAAAGTAGCTTTCCATTTTTTTTCCTAGTTACGATTACTGAGATAATTATGTACTAACTGCATATGTAAGCACCATTTTAGGCATCTCTTCAAATACTCAAAAACCACCTATCATATAAAAATGAAATAGGAGCAAACAGAACTAAGTAACTACACAAAACAGTCTGGTTTGGAAGACACTTACAAGCCTAGTATTTCTAATCTTAACAAAAATTGTTCATGATTGTCAAGAATTGAGATACCTGCCTATTATAACTATGAAAATCATCATTGTATAATTTCCTTTAAAGATCATACCCTTCAAAACTTTTTGTTTCCTTGACTCAGCCACAATTCATCAGGGCTTCACTCAGATGGAAGAGGTCAAAGCAAGGGTACCACGAGCCTTCAGGCATCCCTTGAATAATGATGTATTTTGCCAAGGAGGATCCAATTTTCTTTTTCAATAAAAATTAAGCTATGGACATGAACGTTCTTGGTAGAATATACCAATATCATCTTTATAATGTTTCAATTTGATTTAGCTGAACAGTGTTTCCTAGAACTCACTTTTTTACATGTCACTGATTAGAGCTGGCCACAAAAGAAAGTTGTGCAAGCTGAACAGTAGAGTCTACTTTTGGGATTGAGTGTAGGTCCCGCCCTGTTCTAGTGTCCACACGCTTTTAGCAGCTCTGTAGCTCACCTTGCTGGTGAGGGCAGCAGCAAGGCATATTGCCACCTGGAACTCCACAGAAGCTCTTCCTTCAGCTTCTTCACATTCTAGGCCATGTGTGAGTGTGGCTGCACCACAAAGGTGCCAGCTTTTTCTGCAGACTCCCATAGCAGTGAAGTTAGAAACTTGGGTATGAGAAGAGACTAACAAGGGTTTTGGTAAGAAATAGGCTTGGGTCCAAGCTCTCCCTGCCTTCTCATATTTCATGTTCATTTTTTCTTATCACCTGCCTTTTCTGTGACTTCAGGCTGTGGTCCAGATGTAGAAGAAACAGCTGAGCCAATGCTGGTAAACCAGCTCTAATAATTGCATGATGTCGAATCCTTATAATAAATTCCTTATTCTAATGATTTCTGATATTTTACTTCTCAGATTGAACAAGCATGAATACATGACCAAATGATAAAAATTTCAAAGCTTTATCTGATCATTCCAACCCTTTAAAATGTACCTTTATTCTGCATTCACTTCTCATCTAAAATGTTAGTGCCAATATATTTTTAAGTGCGCATCTTTTGTGATTGTGCAACCATTTTCATCTTATAATAACCCCTCCATATTTCTTCATGTCTTTCACTTCAGCTGATACTCCTTTATTTATGTAATCATTCATTCATTCGTTCATTCATTCATTTTGTGGACAGTCTCTCTCTGTTGCCCAGTCTGGAGTGCAGTGGTACGATCTCTGCTCACGGCAACCTCCTTCTCCTGGGTTTAAGTGATTCTTGTGCCTCAGCCTCCCAAGTAGCTGGGATTAGAGGCACATGCCACCACACCTGGCTAATTTGTGTATTTTTAGTAGAGACAGGGTTTCTCCATGTTTGGTAGGCTGGTCTCAAAATTCTGACCCCAAGTAATTTGCCTGCCTCAGCCTCCCAAAGTGCTGGGATTATGGGCATGCCTTGTAATCCAGGCCTTGGATTACATGCCAGGCCTTGATATTTACTTTAGAAATGGTAATATGAATTTCCTGCTCCCCTGCTCCCCTGCCTTAAGGAGTTTTAATGAAGAAAACTTTCTAGTCAATTGTATTCTCTGAAGGAAGGGGCAGAGATTCACAGAAGTACAAGCAGATTTGGCATGGTACTGAGATGTTCCTGTCATCTGAAGAATCATGTCCACCTTTTAGTTTCTGAGTACTATGAAGACCTAATGCAGCTGCTAAAGATCATGGACTAACTTATTTTGAGGGCTTTATTACACATTAGTTAGAGATTTATGAAGGTTCTCTTTGATTACAGACAGGTGTTCAAATCCAAGTAGAGAGAGAAAAGGAAGAGAATTAAGCTGTAAAGGCAAAAGCTATCCAAAGTCTGGGTTTTGGATGTCCAGCACCGCGAGGGAAAAGGATGAGTTCTAGAGAAATGCAACTGCAGTGCTGTTTTAAAAGTTTTCTGTGGCTTAACGTGTCATTTGGGGTGAATGTTGGGAGAAAATGAGAAGTATGAAGTAGGGTTAGGATACTGAGAAAATGTTAAGGCATAGACAGGAAATCTTAACCATCAATTTACACTTCAAAAGTTTCCACTGTGATTTAAATAAAAAACATGTAATATCCTGCCTATATTTGTGAATAGTGTTTTTTTTTGCTTCTCCCAAAGATGCCAAAAGAGAGAGTCCTTACTACATAGTTTACTTAGAAAATCTTCCACTATCCCTTCTGCCATCATTATGACATAACCATCTCTATGGACATATCTCATTGCATTTCAGTTTCTTATGCTATGGCAGCATATTGCCAGTGTATGCTTTTTTTCAATAATGTTGCACAGATAGACTTATCAAGCCAAAATTACTTCTGCATTGTGATCAAGACTCTGGAGGGAATATCCAAGCTAAGTTTTGTGTGTATAAATGTATCTACGTATGTATGTACGTATGTATTCCCTGAATCAAGTACTGCTACAGTCTTATTCTCTGCCATTGATCCAAAGGAGGTTGTGGCCAAAGTCAACCAAATGTTCCTTGCTATACCATTTACCCACAAATTCTTCACTCTATTTTCCAACCCTTGTACCGCTACCTGAATCAACTAATTTCCTTCTAGACATGTGTCTTCCCCTACTGGTGCAATTTTAAAAGATTTGAAGACTCACTCTTTTCCAAAAATATTTAGGGATTATAGTCCTACAGACTAAGGTTCATCATGACTTTTATTTCTCCTTCATTCTTCTTTGGTCATGAAATATAAATGTTTCTAAATATTGCTCAAATTCATCCACTTTTATCAATTTCCTTGCTATCACTATGGTATAAATTATCATTCTCTCTCAAGTCTTTGCATTTCTTACAGGCTCCTGTCACCCTCTAGTCTGTTACTCACATGGTGATAAGAATGATATTTTAAAGGAAATATAAGAAACTATGATTATATCATTGCCTTGCTTAAAGTGCTTCGATGTCAGTCATCACTGTAAGAATAAATATCTAGAACACATGCAGAATGTGTCTGCTGTCCACTTCAGAGAGTCAGTTCTAGCCGTTTTCTCCTTGCTTTATTGTTTCTGCCACACTGACATTCTTGCAATTCTTGGAATATGTCTATGCTTTTCTTAGAGTCTGTTCAATGCTATTTCCTTTGAGTGTCACACTCCTTATTTAGGTATACATCTTTCATAGCTCATTTCCAACTCTAATTCTTCAAGCAAATATTCATGTGATTGGTTCTTGACTCCATATTATATACTTTCATTATACCTATATTACTTTCAATTACAGAGCAACCATAAAATAATCAGGTAATGATTTCTGGTTGTAACATTTGTTACTTCCCAGAATGTAAATACCTTTAGGGAGATTATGTTTGTTCTTTTACTGATGCATTCCCAAGGAATAGTACATTGGCTTATATTTTGAGAATATATATATATAAAATAAATGAATGGTAGGATTAGGATTAAATTTTTAAAAAAATGCTTAAAAAGACTAAATTCACAGGATTGGGGGTTACACATTCTGTAAGGAAGACAAAGGTGTCTCTTTCTTTGACTGGGACCTCTCTCTCACTCCCTTTCTATTCTTGTGTGCTGTAGTACATCTTCAACAGTTGATGATTACATAACTGAGTTTACAGAAATAAAAGAAATAAAACCATTATGATTTCAAAGTAATAAATAAGCTCCTTGCTTTAGTTCAGCTATTTAGAAATAGGTGTTCCCCAGAGTTCATAAATTAAAAATGGAGCTCACCTCTATGGCAAAGCTGCCCCTCATTAGTCTTTTTAAACATTAGAGACAGAAACATTTCATTAGTACTTGGAAGATGGCTAAAGTTCAGACAATTTTTTTCTTTCTTTAAAGTGAAAGCAAGTTTATTAAGAAAGTAAAGAAATAAAAGAATGGCTACTCCATAAATAGAGCAGCCTATTTATCTATTATTATAAGATGATGCTTTACAGAATAGCTTCATTTAAGATATGTTCCACTGGGGCAGAGAGAGTAGGGGAAACTAGGTTTAGAGTCCAAATATAGCAAGCATATTTGTATTCATTGCAGTGGGCATTGAAGTCTATTCACGATGGGGTCATCACATTGGGAGAGATAAGGCAAAAGGAGAGCAAAAACATCCTTCCATTGCCTAAGGCAATGGACACAGGAGAAGAATGATAAACACATGCATCTCTCTTTAGAAAGTTAGATGCTGGAGATATTTCTGTCCTCCATGCTCTTTATCAGTATAGATTTCATTGAAAAACATAAAATATTAGGTTAATTTTGCTGCCAAAAATGAGATATTTGTTTAACTAGTAATTTATTTATTCTTTCTTTTCAGAGGGTACTTGGCTTTTATTCACAGATGATGAGTAAGCCTTTTCACTTCTTGCATATCCATTGTGTTTTCCAAATAAAGGATCTAAACAATTCTCCAGAAGAAAATTATTCACAATACTTATATGAGTTAATTTATCATATTGAAATAAAGCAAGATTTCAAGACCAAGTCCAACAGTATATAAAAGTAAGAGAAATAGTACCTTACATTTTGATTTTTGGGATAGCTGAAAGTTTTTGTAGCTGGGCATAGTGATGTGCACCTGAGTTCCAGCTAATTGGGAGGCTGAGACAGGAGGATCACTGGAGCTCAAATGTTCAAGACCTATCTGCACAACATAAATTATTTTTTTAAGTTTTTCTATGTAGATATGGCATGTTGCCATATTTATTAGGGTGTTTTAATTGAGATAAAGCATTATTAACCAAGAAAGCAACCACTCAACCCAGGCCTAGTTGCAGGTTCCAGGAATCATGCCATGTGAATGACTATTTAAGCCACTATCGCTGATCACACAACCAGGATGGCATCATGTTCTTACAGACACCAAAACAAGAAAGGTTGAATGAGCAGCACTGGGCAGGGGTTAGGTGCAGAAGGGGAAAGAAGAAGAAGCACTAGCAGGAGAGTGGGAAAAATAATTCCCAATATCTTTCAGACAAATCATTAAAAATCTATTGGCCTCAATTACTCCAAAATGTAGGCTTAAAATTTACCTGTATCTTGCATCCTTAATAGTTAATTTAGCTATTACTCCATAAGACTACATCTAGATGTTGTCTTAAGTAAATAATTAGAAATGAAGAAATTGTGAGTGAATGAAATATTTAGCTCAGTTGTATTTATAAATATTGAAACAATAGAAATGTTAACAATAGCAGGATAATTAAGCAAATTATGTTAAATATCTATTATTTCACCATAACAAGAAAATGTTCATTATTTTAGCAAAAATAATGTTTACAAATGTTGCCTGAGAAATATCTACAGCTACATGCCACACTATATTGTACATTTGTGTCTGATTATGTGTGCGTGTGTGTGTGTGTGTGTGTGTGTGTGTGTGTGTGTGTGTGTGTAACCTAGAAAGAAGACCTGAAGTTTTATTTTTGATTGTCTCAGTATGGTAGGAAGTAAGATTACAAATACTATTTTTTATATTATAGTTTCTCAGGTCTCAGTTTTTTCAGCTTTTCAGCTGTTTCCATGAAAGCATCTCCTATTTTTGTCAAGTGCCTCTTATCTCTCACAACACCCATTCTTCTCACTTTCACATTCTACTGAAATTCTTTGTGTGTGTGTATCTGTCTGCACTTCTGCTCTTTAGAACTGATCAAGAATCAAGTCATATTTATCTTCATATTCTTAATGTTTAGCATGGGTGGGGGCTACGTAATAAAAATGCATTTCTTGAACTGCATTAAACTGCAGGAACATAGATGGCTTTTGTAATTAGGAGGAAACAATTATAATTTCAAAGATATGAACCTAATTATTTTTGAAATTCACTTCAATGTTCAGGTTCCATGAAAGTAAAAGGAAAGAAACAAGAACATATTCTTCACGGATTCATAACCTGACAGAGATTAAACATAGAATAATAATTTGTTAAGGTGATATTGGAAGGGCATAGGTCTATATCAGGGGAATAATAAAAAATAATCATTCTGATTGCAAGTGATAGAAACTAAACTCTAAGTAGCCTATGTGCAAAGCTCATTGATTAGCTCATGGCACCAACCAATAAGGGGAAAAGGGATTAGTTAGTCAGACAGAATGCTCCCAAAGACCTAACTCTTCCACAGTTCCTTTTCTTTCTCTCTTTCTTTCTTTTTATATCTATTTTATTTTTTGTTCCTTGCTGCATGAAATTTTTCTTTTTAAATTGACTCTCTCTGCTATCCAGAAACATAAGTATTCAGTTGCTTTCATGTATTTAGCCAAGGTTTATAGACAAAAAGATAATGAAATTTGCTTTTTTTAACTTAAAAATTTTAGTAGTGGTACTTAATTGATCTCCATTAATCAGTGATATTCTTTGATTGCAGTGAATCAACAGCACGCATCCAAACAACATGTTTTCAGGAGGAAAATAAGCTTTTACCAATGACAGTGGTCTAGTTCTGGACAAATAAATGGTAAATGTGTACTACAGGAGGTTTGGGAGGTTGTTACATAAAAATTAGTATGTGAACTTGGTTTTGAAGGTGAATTAGACTCTACAGGTAATGTAAAATAAGAACCATTCTTTTAAAGATAATAGATTAAACAAAAGATTGAAGCAATACAACATTCTTGGTAAACCTATGGTTTATGGAGATACATCTGGGACAAAAGATAAGGAAGAGGCAGTAAAGAGAGAAAGAAGATAGGATAGGGCTAGGTCATGAGGAGAAGAGAACACTGTCCTTGATTTTTTCATAGGTAATTGGAAATTGTTTGATATTTTTTTTATTGTAGTAAAATTACCACTATTCATTTACAGAACTTTTTCATCATCTCAAACAGAGACTCTGCCCCCCTTAAACAGTAACTCCTCCCTCCCCCACTCCCTCTAGCTTCTGGCAACCTCTATTATACTTTCTATCTCTATGAATTTGGCTACTGTAGGTACAAAATATATGTGGAAGCATACAAAATGTGTGCTTTTGTATCTGGTTTATTTCATGTAGCTCAGTGTTTTCAAGATTCATCAATGTTGTAGCATGCATTAGAATTTGATTCTTTTTCAGGTCGGATAGTATTTCATTCTTTATACATTCATCTGTTGATAAACCTTTGGATTGTTTCTACCTTTGAGCTACTGTGAATAATGTTGCTATGAACACTGGTATGAAAGTATTTGTTTGAGTCCTTGTTTTTGGTTATTTTGTACATATATCTAAAAGTGGAGTTGCTGGGTGATACCGTAATGCTATGTTAAACTTTTTGAGGAACTACCATACTGTTTTCATAACAACTGCATGATTTCATGTTGTCACCAGCAATGCACAATAGTTCCAATTTCTCCACATTGTAGCCTACAATAGTTATTTTTCCTTTCATTACAGCCATCCTAGTGGGGGTAACGTCATGTCTTTTTTGTGGTTTTTATTTTCAATTCCTTAATAACCAGTGAGGTCAACTATCTTTCTATGTGCTATTGGCCATTTATACATCTTCTTTGGAAAAATGTCTACTCAAATTGTTTTCTCATTTTTGAATTGGGTTTTTTAAACTGCTGAGTTGTAGTTTTATTTGC
Source organism: Ateles fusciceps (assembly GCA_036589455.1). NCBI lineage: Eukaryota > Metazoa > Chordata > Mammalia > Primates > Atelidae > Ateles > Ateles fusciceps. Next base: position 5,881,221 of record JAZHEH010002924.1, on the reverse strand, counting down.
ATATTCTAGATATTAATCTGTTATGAGGTAGATAATTTGCAAATATTTTCTCCCATTCTAGTGGCCGTCTTTTCACCCTTTGATAGTGTCCTTTGCTGTATAAAAGTTTTCAATTGGAATGAAATGTAATTTATCTATTTTTTTTGCTGTTGTTGCATATACAGGAAATTGGAAATTTGCAGTGGAGGAGTGATATAACTAAATTTGGATATTAGAATCCCTCAAATAAAATAGTGCAGGATGATTTAAAAACAGAAGAACTCAAAATAGAAAGATAAGTTAATAAGCAATGGCAAAAGGCGAATAGGTAAGCAGATTGAAAAGCCACAATTCTTACTTGCCCCACTTTCAACATCTCATAAAATGAGTCACAAAAGTACAAACAAGAAACAATTTATCAGCAGAAACCATGTATCATACATTATATCACAAAATACTTTAAAAAGTGTCAGTTGAGGAAATAATGTAGAAAATTTGGGTGAAGCTTAGGCAGCTACACACCTTATATTTACTCCCCTTATCTTTATGAAGAGGTATTAAATATAGGCAATGAATCAAGAAAACTCTGAGAATTCTCATTAATAACATTCAGATTGAAACAAAGAAGAAATGATATAATTAAGCAGTCAATTGAATAATGATAGGAAAACCCTCATAAATAGAAATTCCTACTTACAATTATTGTAACCTTATCAAAATCAGTCAAATCCCGTAGAACTCCCCATTTCTAAGTTTCACAGTGTAGTTATCAAATAATCTAAAGATCAGTTTAATCTATCCCATAAGATAATGATAACCCTCCTCTTCTACTCTCCTGCAGGTAGAGAAAATATTTAGCCAACTTTTAAAAGAGGTATAAAACCAGGCTCTACAACAAAGGGCACACACTGTCCTAGAGGCACATATCTCTTCTTTCTCCCTTCTGTTCTCAGGTTAAAAAGTATAAAATGAAAAAGATTATTCCTGTCTTCAATGTAAAGCTTGAAAAATAATACAAAGAGATTTCATAAAGCAAAGTAAATCTTGTATATTAGAATAAAAAAATTAGATTAACTGCTTAAATAAAATGTATAAATGACCAAAACAATTACATGGCAACTATGCAAATATTATTAGAAAGAAATAATTTTATCATGAAAATGGAATAAAAGAACGTATACAAAAGAAGAAAAAGTTGAAGACAAAGAACAAGGAAGAAGAAGAGGAGTAGGAAGCAGGCAGCAGCAGCAGCATCTCAGAATAGAATAAAGTTTGATTCAAATAATTTAAATCCAAACTTCCAAGTACTATTAGATGGAATAAGCAAATTGAATAAAAAGATATATTCAGATCAAACTGAGAGAAGAGCCATGGGGGGAAAAGAGAAAACTAACAATTCAGAATATTTTAAGACAGAGTGAGAAAGAGTTGAACACTGACACAGGAAAACATATTTTTCCAACATGAATAAGTGGCTCTTTTTATTCAAATGTACCTCAGACAACAACTACAAACTTTTGGGGCAAACACACACATGCACACGCACACACACACATATACACACACAACAAAATTTGCCTGAAAACATAGGAGAGTTACCAGAAAGAGATAAATACTAGATCAGAGTCAATACAATGAGAAGGTTTCTAGCTCCACAGTTTTTAGGTTGAGGGCAAACTGAATTTGTATGAAATACTATATACAAGAAAAACTCAGAAAACTCACAGACTTTCTTGCATGTAGGACCAAGAACAAGGTAAAAGCCACCAACAGCAGTCGATGGAAATTAAAGATAAAAATCCAAGAAAGAAAAAAGCTGGAGAGGAAAAGCTTCAAATTCTGTGTATAAATCATTTCCCATCTCTTGCCGATGACTAAAACTTGCATAAGTAGCATGGACACCAACAGCACAGCTAAAGAAAAAAATGCCTGAACTAAGATCCTTTGTCTGCTCCCTGCAGGAGGAAAGAGAGTTTGCAAATTCAGTCTAGCCAAGTTGAATGTTTCTAAAACAAATAAAATTACTGAACATTCACCATTTAATCCTTTTGAGAGGATTATAACAGATTCTCTAGAGAAGAGAATATCATTCAAAATGTCTAATACACAATTCAGAAGTACACTATATTCAAAGGAACTGGAAAACACAACCTACTTAAAATTGCAATCAATGTAAACTGAGACAGCATAGATGTTGGATCTAGCAGAAATTTTTATTTTTTGAGACAGAGTCTCACCCTGTTGCCCAGGCTGGAGTGCAGTGACGTGATCTTGGCTCACTGCAACCTCCACTTCCCAGGTTCAAGTGATTCTCCTGCCTCAGCCTCCCAAGTAGTTGGGATTACAGCTGCACATGCCTGGCTAATTTTTACGTTTTTTTGTAGAGATGGGGTTTGACCATGTTGGCCAGGCTGGTCTCGAAATCCTGACCTCAGGTGACCCACACTTCTCTGCCTCCCAAGGTGATGGAATTACAGGCATGAGCCACTGTGCCGGGCCAAAAAGAATTTTAAAGCAACTCTTTTCACTGTGCTCAAAGATACAAAAAAAAATATGCCCTTACTAAAAAGTAAGAAAGCTCAAAACAAAAATGACTCTGAAAGAAACAAATAATTAAAAAAAAATTTTAAGTTTGAAATGTTAAAATGTACTACTTGTGCTTAATGGCAAAATGAATATTACAGAAGAGTCTGTGAATTTGAAGATAGATCAATACAAATGATCCAATATGAAGAACAGAAAAAAGAAAAAGATTAAAAAAATGATTTTCAAGGGCCCATGAGACAATATAAAAAGATCTAAAATACTTTATTGAGACATACAAAGGGAGAATAAAGAAAGGGAACAGAAAAAACATTTAAAGAAATCATGGCCAAAATTTTCTCAAATTTGGTCATGAACATAAACACAGAGATTTGAGAAGCTCAGCAGCCTCAAGCAGGATAGAAACACAGAGTGCCACGCCTTTACATAACATGATCCATGTATTAGAAACCAAAACTAATCTTGAAAATAAACAGAAATAAATCAACACATTCCACATAGGATTATATCAAATTAAATCCATCAACTTATAAGAAATTATGTATATCAAAAAGGCTATAAATAACATCTTTAAGCTTCTGAGAGGATTCTACACAATAGGAAAACCTGTCAACTTGGAATTCTACATTTAGAAAAATTATCTTTAACAAAATAAAGGTGAAATAAAATATCAGATAAATAATATAAAGAGAATTTGTTAGCACATGTCATTGCAAGAAATGTAAAAGAAGCTCTAAAAGAAAATGACTCAATGGCAACTTGGACCTTCTGGAAAGAATGCAGAGCACTATAATTTGTAACCATCTGAATAAATGTAGAAGACTATGATTCATCAAAATTATTTTAGTATGTGTATGATTCTCTAAAGCAAACATTATAATAAAGATTTACAATATATGCCAATGTAATTCTACATAGTATGATTAATATTGCACACAGCATAAAAATTGATAAAGTTAGTGAGGGATAAATTGACATGTAGTTGTAAGGATTCTGCATTTTATATGAAGTGGTACAGTACTACTTCCAAGTTGATAGCTAAAACTTACAGACCTATATTATAATCTTTAGAGTAATCAATGAAAAATGATGAAAAGAGGTATTACTTAAAATGAAAGGATACTTCTAGGATGTTCTTTGGCTCTTTGGAAAAGACTATACATTTTAAAACTTTGAGTTATGAGATCACAAAACCACATACGGCACTGCTGTATGTAAAGGGCTAGCCACTAGTCACCAAATGGCTTATTAATAAAAGATGAGCCACTATCTTGCCCTACTTCCTGATAATTTTTGGTCACAATGAACTAATTTTAAGGATATTTAAAATTGTATTCTTGTCTAAGTAATGAGATCAGTTTTACCTATTTATGAGATCAGAAGTGGTCATCTGCTTAACTGCCTCACTCCACGAACTTCTTGGTGACAACTTCAGGTATATTAAAGCTAACGAAAGATTACTGATATAATCAAGGTATGTCTAGCAATTTATGGTTTTTATATATGCCATAAGTGGCTTATTTTTGTCCAACACAAAACCTATACAAAGTCTTTCCAGGTAACTGTAAAAAGCCATATAAAAATCTAATGTAGCACATTTAACAAAACAGACAGATTGTAATATAATTCTATAAGAAGGCAGAAAAGGAGACAAAAAGACCAAACCAGCAATGACAAACAGGAAACAGGTAATAAAATAAATTCTATATCCAACCAAATCAGTAATTTTTATAAATGGCAAAGCCAACTATTCTAGTTACAAGAGATTGTCACAAAGAGTAAAACACACACACACACAAAGTCTCAGCTATTTACCCTCTGAAAGAGATACATTTGAATTTAAAAGACACATAAAGGTTGAAAATAAGAAAATAAATAGATGGCAAATGACATGCTATATGAGGAACATATGTACATGTTTATGAAGATAGAGTAGAAATGACATTGATATTATATAGAAACTAGAAATGACATTGATGTTTTATATAGTATATTTTAAAGACAAGGTTTTTACTTGGCATGAAGAGTGATATTTCACAACAATAAAATGGTTAAATCTTTAAAATGGTTTGATAATCATAAATGTGTAGCAAAGTCTCAAAAATATGTAAAATAAAAGTTCACAGAATTACAATGAGGAATGGATAAGTCCATCATCATATTTGGAGGTGGTAACACTCTCCCATCAGTAACTGAGGTCATAAGTAGATACAATTTTATAAAATTAAAGAAGCTCTTAATCACACTATCAACTTCTTTGGCATATTTCTATAAAACATTACATTCCCAATTCGAAAATTATTATCCTAGAATAATTTACGTATGTGGACTAAGATAGAACATATGTGGAGCCATAAAATAAGTCTAAATGTGTTTAATAGGATCAAGGTTATCTAGAGCTGTGGTTCTCACTAAAGAACAATGTTGTCCACTCTTCATTCTGAGGACTTTAAATGATGTCTAGAGACATTTTTGGTTGTAGCAACTGGAAGAGAGCTACTAGCATTCAGTAGGTAGATACCAGGGAACTTCTAAACATACTACAATATACAAGGAAGCCTCCACAACAAAAAACAGTGCTCAGGTTGAGAAACTATGAGAGAGAGTATATTAGTCAGTGTTCTCCAGAGAAACGGAACAAATAGATTCTGTATGTATATGTGCGTGTGTGTGTGTATACACACACACACACACATATATGGTTTGGCTGTGTCCCCACCCAAATCTCATCTTGAATTGCAGCTGCCATAATTTCCACATATTATGGGAGGGATCTGGTTGGAAATAATTGAATTTTGGGGGCAATTTCCCCCATACTGTTCTCGTGGTAGTGAATAAGTCTCACAAGATCTCATGATTTTATAAGGGTTTTCTCTTTGCTTTCCTCTCATTCTCTCTTTCCTGTGGCCATGTAAGACATACTTTTCACCTTCTGCCATGACTATGAGGCCTCCCCAGCCAGATGGAACTGTGAATATATTAAACCTCTTTTCTTTATAAATTACCCAGTCTCAGGTATGTCTTTATCATCAGTGTGAAAACGGACTAATAAAACATACGTGTTTATGTGTATATATATGTATATAATGTATATATGTGTGTGTGTGTGTCTATACAGACACATTTATATTCTTTCTCTTTTAAGAGATACAAATATGTATCACATTCTGAAGGCTGGCAAGTCCAAATATAAAGGGTGGGCTTGGCTAGCAGGCTTGAGACTCAGGAAAGCCAATGTTGCAGACAAAATGAGAAGACAATGTGCTGGGGAATTTCCTTTTGTAGTAGAACACTGTTTTTTTTTATTATTATTTTTTATTTTTATTGTTCTATTCAGGCCTTCAACAGATTGAATGAGGCGCACCTATATTATGGAGGGTAATCTGTTTACTCAAGGTTCTGATTCAAGTATTAATATAATTTAAAACACCTCTAATGTTGACACATAAAATTAACCAACACAGAGAATACAGTTGACCCTTGTACAATTGGGTGTTAGGTGAACCTATCCTCTGTGCAGTTGAAAATTCACCTGTAACTTTTGACTTCCTCAAAATTAACTGCTATAGCCTACTGTTAACTGGAAGCCTTACCAATAACATACACAATCAATTAATACATATATTGTATGTTTTACATATTATCCACTGTATTCCACAATAAAGTAAGCTAGAGAAAAATGTTATTAAGAAAACCACAAGGAAGAGAAAATTTATCTACCATTTATTAAGTGGAAGTGGATCATTATAGAGACCTTCATCCTTATCATCTTTACATTGAGTAGGCTGAGGAGGAGGAGGAGGAAGAGGATACGCTGGTCTTGCTGTCTCAGGGGTGGCAAAGGCAGAGGATCTGGAAGAGGTTAAAGGGGAGGTAGGAGATACACACAGAGTAGATGTAAGATTACAAAACCACATCATCATTTCTGTCTGGTTATTTTGCTCTTTTATTTCTTGAAAATGTTTTTATACAATATCAAGCTTTCTTCCACCATTTACTTTAGTTTCAATGGCTGTATCATAGAAGGGTTCATGTCATGAAAGAAGTCAAAGCAGTCTTGAATAATGAGAATGCTTCTGCCAGCTTGTCTAATGTCAATTTCTTTTCTGGAACTGCTTTCTCTGTCCTTTTCCTCATCATCTGGCACTAGCTCAGAAGCATTCCTCTCCATAAAGTCATCTTCTGTTAATTCCCATGGGGTAGTTATCTATTAGCTCTTGAATTTCTCCAAGATCCCTATCTTGAAACCCTCTTCCTTTTCTTTTTTTTTTTTCTTTTTGTCATATTCATAATCTTGATTGGCTCTCTGGTAAATCCCATGAAGTCATGCAAAACATCTGAACACAAGTTTTTCCAGCAAGAATTTATTGCTTTGGGCTTGATTTTATTTTTCTGTAACAACAATGTCATCTTTAATGATAGAAGCCTTCCAGATATTCATGATGTTCTCTTGACTTGGGTCCTCTTTAACAGAGCTGGCAATACTTTCCAAACAATATAATGTGTAATCACCCTTAAAGGTCCTTATGACCCTCTAATCCAGAGGCTGAATTAGAGAAGTATGTTTAGAGGTAAGTAGACCACATTTGAGGTAGGAAGCAGGCAGGATGTATCTTCAGACCAAACTGAAGACTGACAAAACCAGAAAGAGGCACCAAAATCACCTCCCATTGCTCTCATTGCCCATCACCACTCCTACCAGCATCATACCAGTTTATGAATACCATGTCAATGCCCAGAAATTGCCACCCCTTGCCATGGCAATATCCAGAAGTTATCACCCATTTTCTAGCTATTTCTGAATAACACACCCCTTAGTATGTCATTAACAGTGGATATAAATACGACTAGAAACTGCCCATAGGCTGTAGCTCTTGGTACGCTGCCTTATAGAGTAGACGCTACTCTGAAGAAGTCACAAAGCTGGAACTCTGCTGCCTCAATAGAGCTGTCTTCTTCCTCCAGGAGCTCACTCTTGAATTCTTTCCTGAGTGAAGTAAAAAACTTGCTCTGCATTAGTGGCCATCCAGCCAGCGGGGAAGAGAAGTGAGGAGAGAAACTAGGGGAGATGGTGATCAGCGAGGTGACAATGAGGGATGGCAATGAGCTATCAGCAAGATGAGAAGCAGAGAGGTAATGATTGGTGAGTCAGTGAGAGACGGTGAGGCAATTAGTGAAAAGTTGCATGAGCTGTAATACTGAGGCTGTAACTCCAAAGAGCTATTAACACTGCAGTGAACTGTAACACTAACCAAAGGCTCTTTCCAGAGCCTTCCTCTTCCTGGCAGGTGATGGAGCTGAGTGCACAGGTGAGAATTCTCAGTGCTACTGTCTTTTGTGGGACCCACAACTCTGGCTGGCAGATCACCAGTCCTCGCACTGGGCCCCTATGGCAGCCAAGCCCATATAAGCCAGGAGAACTAGAGGAGACCTTCACCTGAGTCCCACATTGAAGGCTAGTCAATGGCATTCTGGCTCTAGTGGATAGGTGAGTGTCCCCTCTCCACGCCCCCAAGCCCAACCGTCTTGATGATCTTGGGTGAGTCAGGGAATAAAGCCTGTGTCTAGTGGATAGGTGACTGTCCCTCTCCACGTCCCCAAGCCCAACCGTCTTGATGATCTTGGGTGAGTCAGGGAATAAAGCCTGTGTCTAGGTGGTCAGTTTAAAAGTTCTCTGTCATTTGGGTACCCAGATAGAGAGTACTTTCTGTTAACCACTTCCCCTGGTCTTTTCTTCTCTAACATCATTCCATTGCTCCACCAACCATTTTATTTTATTTATTAATTTTTAAATTATTCTTTAAGTTCTGGGATACATGTGCAGAATATGCAGGTTTGTTACATAGGTATACACGTGCCATGGTGGTTTGCTGCACCCATCAACCTGTCATCTACATTAGGTATCTCTCCTAATGCTAATCCTCCCCTAGCCCACCACTGCCCAACAAGCCCTGGTGTGTACGTTCCCCTTTCTGTGTCGATGTGTTCTCACTATTCAACTCCCACTTATGAGTGAGAACATGTGGTGTTTAGTTTTCTGTTCTGGCCAGGGCAATCAGACAAGAGAAGAAAACAAAGGGTATTCAAATAAAAGAGAGGAAGTCAAATTGCCTCTTGTTTGCAGATGACATGATTGTATATTTAGAACACCCCATTGTCTCAGCCCAAAATCTCCTTCAGCTGAGAAGCCACTTAAGCCAAGTCTCAGGATACAAAATCAATGTGCAAAAATCGCAAGCATTCCTATGCACCAATAACAGATAAGGGGCCAAATCATGAGTGAACTCCCATTCACAATTGCTACAAAGAGAATAAAATACCTAGGAGTACAACTTACAAGGGATGGGAAGGACCTCTTCAGGGAGAACTACAAACTACTGCTCAAGGAAATAAGCAAGGACACAAACAAATGGAAAAACATTCCATGCTCATGGATAGGAAGAATCAATATCATGAAAATGGCCATACTGACCAAAGTAATTGATAGATTCAATGCTATTCCCATCAAACTACCTTTGACTTCCTTCACAGAATTAGAAAAAAACTACTTCAAATACTTTATTTATTTTATCAAATGTTTATTCCATGTGCAGTGTTTTGTTTGTTTTTGTTTTGACTCCCTGTTAACTATATTTGGGAAATTGTTTAATGTAAGGCATTTGATTATGAGAAACCCCCCCACTGCGCTGACCCTGGGATGACAGAGTCAGGTTGTTTTCTGACCCCAACTTGGCACTGGGTTCACTGTTGGTCACCCCTTGGGTACTCTGGACTTTTTGCATTTGGTGAGCAGACCTTCACTGCTCAATACATGGGTACTCTGGGATTTTTGGCATTGGCAATGTTGGCTGCTGCCCAGATATTCTAGGGTTTTCAGCATTGACATCCCCTCCAGGATAGTGGGTTGCAGTTCTCATCCTAAGGGAATCTTGGTCTCACCTTTTCTGTCTTGAAGTTACAAGTTATTATTTTCCGTAACAGCTGGTTGTGGGCCCCTTCCTGTGTGCTGTATTCCTTTCTGTCCAAAAGCTGCTTTGCTCAAGCTCATCTTAGTCAAGGAAATTGGGAGTTCCCAGACACTTGGGTTGACAGATGACTACCTAGAGTGGTAGACAAGCGGCTGCCCAAACATATTTTTCAGTGTCTCCACTGCTGGGTAGGTTCTCCAGCAGGTCAGGGCCTCTGAGGTCTCCCCATGAGCAATGCTCTTCACCCTTTCCTGTCTTCCCTTCCATGATCACTTTCTGTTTGGCCCTTCTTTCCCCAAATTAAGGATCTTTCTTAACTTTCTGTGAAATTCAGGCTCATTTTTCTACTACCTATTAACTTTTGTAACTCTTTGCTACCTATATTTATACCCTCTTTGAAAAAAGTGTAAATTTAAAAGGCATTTTAAGAGGCATTTGTTAGACTTAGGCAAACTAAAACGTCCTGTGGAGATCCTTGCTAAATATGGGGACAACACTGAGCGTACTAGAAGACTTGCCATTAAGGTTTCTTTTAGGCAATTAGAGCAAATTTAGATGCTTTAAAAAAGAAAATTCTCATATTCTATTGCCATGCCATTTGAGTTCAATACAGATTGGAGAACCAACACTTTTGGCCTATACATGGTTCTTTACATTATAATGTTATGTTATGATTATAATTATTTTGTAAAATGGAAGAAAAATGGGGAGGATTTCCTTACGTGCAGGCTTTTGTAGCTCTCTGCCAGGACCCTGACCTAAGAGATAGCAGTAAAAAGTATCCAGCTCATAATACTCGCTGGCACCAGGAAGCCACACTGGGTATCCTAGAGACCCCCTCTTTGCTGCTCCCCCTAGAAGGGCTATGCTCCCCTTGGAGCCTCCTCAGACTTCAATTTTGAAGGGAGCCTTGCCAGTTCTTTAGCACAGGATTCCACCCTAACATCATCAGGCACCCCTACCCCTTATCCAACAAGCCCTAGCCTATGCCACTCCACTTTCCGAAGAAGTAAGTCCAACCAGTACCAAAAGGAGTGGGGCCCCATATCAGCCCCTAAAATTAAAACTATGTCCATTGCAGGAGGTGGCTGTTGGAGATGGGGGAACAAAGTATGTGTGTCTTTTTCCATTTCTGTTGGCTTTATACAAGGAAAACATGGGTTAGTTTTCAGAGAATTCAAGGATGTCTGAAGAGGAGTTTGTTAAGTTAGCCATGTCCTTTGCCTTAACTTGGCATGACATGCAAATATTATTATCCACTTTTTATACCATAGATGAAAGTCAAAGTATTCCATGTACTGCCCATGAATATGTAGATAGAATGGCTATTCATAAGCAAGGCCATGCCATTTATTGTGTGGGAGGAGATGTGATTCCAGATCTAGATGCTCCCCAGTGGGATTACTAGAGGGGTTCCCAGTGCCTCAAATGCAAACACATCCTAAATTGCTTCATAGAGGATATGAAAAAATGGGTAATTAAGCCAGTCAGTTATGACAAGTTTAAAGAAATAACTCAGAGGAAAGAGAAAAACAACACTCTGTTTCAGAGTCACTTGGTTAACTCAGGAAATATACTAATGCAGCCCCAGACTCCCTAGAAATGTCAGCTCTCCTCCTGGATGTGCATTTTATTACTCAGCCTGTCCCTGACATTAAGAAGTTACAAAAGGCAACAATGTGACCTCAAACCCCTATGAGGCAATTTTTAGCAACGGTCTTTAGGGTTCCCAACAATAGGGACAGGACAGAGAAAGAAACAAAAACCAAAAGAAATGGCCAAAATAATTGTTAGTGACTGCTTTAAGCCTCCTGCTGCCTCCAGGTTACCCATCCTGAGGAAACAGGGCAAGATTGGCCTCTGCAATGCCCAGAGAAGGTCCGCCAGCAGACCAGCCCCTGGGACCAAAATTAAAACTAAAGGGCTACTAAGGAAAAAACTGGTCCAAGCTTAAAAAGAGCCTGAGCCACCCCGACTCATAATCGCCAAGAGAAACAAGAACTGACGGAGCTCAAGGTCCTCTCCAGCTCCCACTGGACACTTTACTATCTCCACAGAGGAGTCTTGGGTAACCCTTCCTGTGTCAAGTGAAGGGAATTCAAGAGTCCCTAGATTCTTCGGCAAATACAGTTCTTGATAACAGACTAGCATTGGATTATTTACTGACTGAACAAGGTAGAGTCTTTGCAATTATGAATAAAACCTTCTGCATGTATATTAACAACTCTAGATAGGTTGAGGTTAACATCCAAAAGATATATGTGCAACCTACCTGGTTACATAGATATAACCAGGGCACTGACCCCAACTAGGGGTTGTCTATTTTTGATAGTGGTTGACTATCAAAAATACCCTTCTAAATCTCACCTGGTTTTCACCTGTTCTAGGATCTTTAATTAGCTAACTTCTTACTACTAATTTTTGGCCCTTGCTGATTTAATCTCTTAGCAGAATTTCTATCTTCTAGATTACAAGAGTTCCATGTAAAGATGATACTGATATAAGGATACCAATTCATCCTGTCTTCTGACCCAGAGAATAAAAACATCCTGCCTTTGGGCCCCTTAGATCAGGTATCCAGAGATTATTATTTCTCTAATGCAGGGCCTATGCCCATAAAATGACCAGGAAACAATTACAGGAGTTAGATATGTGGACTTCTGCAATCCCTTTAAAATTGAAGACTAATATCTAATTGCTACGAAGGGAATGAGGTAGGAGGCAGGCAGATTCATCTCCTGACCAGACTGAAGACTGGTTGAAACTGGGAAGAGGTGCTTAAAGCCCCTTCTGTTGTTCTTGCTGCCCATCACCATAAGGCACTCCTACCCGTGCCATGACAGTTTACCAATGCCATGGCAATGCCTGGAAGTTACTCCTCATTTTCTAGCTATTTAGGAATAACTTGCCCCTTAGTCAGTATGTCATTAAAGTGAGTATAAATATGATACAAACCTCCCATAAGCTGCTACTCTCTATGCATTTCTGATAGGGTATCTCTGTTCCACAGGAGAAGACACAGAGCTGTAATATTACCACCTCAATAAAGCTACTTTCTTCCACCACCAGCTCACTCTTAAATTCTTTTCTAAGCAAAGCCAAGAACTTGCCATGCATCTTTTTGATGCCTTCAATGTTGAACTCATGGGGTTCTGGGTGGCCAAAGACACTGTCCAATATCAAAACAAAGCCAAAAACAAAAACAAAAACCTGTAAAGCGGTTTCTTACTGGAAAGGTATTTCCTGATTTTAGGAATAAAGCATTAATGGAACCAATCTAGAAAAAGGTTTCTTCTTTTTAGGCCTTCTTGCTGTACAACCAAAAGACTGGTAGCTGGTGTTTATCTTTTCCATGGGGGTTAGCAGTTTTATAAATAAGGGCAGTTCTAATCATAAACCCAATTGCATTTATAAAAAACAGTAGTTAGCCTATAGCTTCCTGCCTTAAATCTAGATAATCACTTCCCTTTTCTGTTAGTAAATGTCCTTTGTGGCATATTTTTTTTTTTCTAGAATAGAGAACTTTTGTTTGCATTAAAAACTTGTTTAGGCAGACATTCTTTCTCCTCATTAACTTTCTTAATGGTTTCTGGAAATTAATCTGCTGCCTCTTGGTTAGCAGAGCCTGCTTCTCCTGTGTTTTGACATTTTTAAAGTCAAATATCTTTCTAAAAATATCAAACTATCCTTTGCTGGCATTACATTATTCACCTTTGGATTATTCACTAACCTTTTGCTTTAAGTTGACATATAATGACTTTGTTTCCTCAAATCATATTGGAGTCTTTAGGTATGCCTTTCTTATAGCAATCTTGCACCCACATGAAAGTTGCATTTAAAATAAGAGATATCAAAAGTATTTAACAAAAAGTGCAAGGTTTTTGTGCATGCTAGCATAGCTGCAGTGATAGCTTTGGGAATTTCTTTTTTTTTTTTTACAGTAGTCTTAAAGCTGGTTTTATTTATCCTGAAATAGTGGGAAACCATAGTTGCAGACCTTAATCTACAAGGTGTAACAAACAATGTAACTTTTTTTTTATTATGCCATAACATTTCTCTGCTTCTTGGTAACACTTCCAGTATTATTACTGATATTTTGTGTGGATCCCATGGTGTTATTCAAGGTTTAATAGTGTATGGTGTTGCTTTAAATATAATTAAAAATATGCAAGAACTGCAAGAGATCACTTTTTACTGTGACACACAATTTACTGGAGAGAAGAACTGCTCACTCAGTGATGCATCACACAGCATTTTAAGCAGATACAGCATTTGAGCTCACACAATAGCAACAGGCCATGGATACAAAATTATTACTGTAGTACAGTATATACTATAGTAAATTTTATGCAGTTACAATTTAATAATGCAACTTTATTTGTTTACATTTCTCTTGACTACAAATGATGCCACGTATAGTCTATAAATATTTGTGAGCATGAATTTTTTTAATTTTAATATTTTATAATAGATTTGTGTATACTTTTTGGTAGTAAAATAATAAAATAGAGTAGTTTTACATATATTTTATGCATTCATGACATTCCTTTTTCTTTTTAATATATATATGTAGGCTACACAGATTATCTGTATTTTTATTAAATTGTCATTAATTTCCAAAAAAATTTCCCATATATTTATTGAGAAAAATTTGCATATAACTTGACCCATGCCATTCAAACTCATGTTGTTCAAGGGTCAACTGTATATTTCCTGACCACAGAACAATTACATTAGTATTAAACATCAGGAAGATATCTAGAAATTTTTCATGTATTTGAGAATAAGGCAATATACTCCTAAGTCCATTAGAAAATAGTCAAACTGAATAATATTTCTTTGCATTTGTAGGTGGCTAAGAGCCTATCCACTAGCCATTACTCTTAAGCACCATTACTGGATCACAGACCAAATACCACCACCAAGAATACCTTAAAATTCCTCCATGTGAAACTCAGGGCAATCATTCAGCCACAAATAAACACTCTGTGCAGAGGCTTGGCCCTCTTAAAACATCCAGCAAGAAGCCAACTGACTATACTCAAATTACACCACAGTTAAAAGAACAATAATCCCCCACCTTCCCCAAACCCACAGATGAAAACAAACCAGCACAAGAACACTGGTAATTCAAAAACGCAGAGTGTCCTCTTGCTTCAGACAAGTCCACTAGCTGTCTAGCAATGGTTCTTAACCAGTTTGAAATGACAGATATAAAATTCAGAATCTGGATGGCAATGAAAGTCATCAAGATTCAGGAGAAAGTTGAAAGCTAATCCAAGGAACTCAAAGAATCCAGTAAAATTATCCAAGAGGTGAAAGACAAAATAGCCATTTCAAGAAAAAAAAAAACTGAAATTCAAAAATTAAAATACTACAAAAATTTTATAATACAATCAAAAGTATTAAGAGTAGAATAGGCCAGGCACAGTGGCTCATGCCTGTAATCCCAGCACTTTTGGAGGCTGAGGCAGGCGGATCACAAGATCAGGAGATCAAGACCATCCTGGCCAACATGACGAAACCCCGTCTCTAATAAAAATATAAAAATTAGCTGGGTGTGGTGGTGCATGCCTGTAATCCCAGCTACTCAGGAGGCTGAGGCAGGAGAATCACTTGAACCAGGGAGGCGGAGGTTGCTGTGAGCCAGGATCATGCTACTTACTGCATCCCAGCCTGGTAAGAGAACATACTCTGTCGAATAAATAAATAAATATATAAATAAAACAAGCCAAAGAAAGGATTTATGAGCTCAAAGGCTGTTTTTTCAGATTAACTCAGTTGGACAAAAATATGGAAAAGACAATTTTTAAAAATAAACAAAACCCCCAAGAAATATGTGATTATGGAAAGAGCCCAAATCTGTAACTTACTGGCATTGCTGACAAATGAGGACAACTTGACAAATGTATTTAAGGATGTAGTCCACAAAATTTTTTTCTAATTTTAACTGGCTGTATACTGTACAGGTCCACCATCCCCAAGGCACAGAGTCAACAGATTCAGAAACTTCAAGGCAAAAAAAAAAAAGTCTTAAAGGCAGCTAGAGAGAAGGGTCAAGTCACATACAGAGGGAACCCCATCAGGCTAGTAACAGATTACAAGCCAGATAAATTAGGGGCTTATTTTCAGCATCCTTAAAGAATGGGAATTCCAAACAAGAATTTCATACCCACCAAAACAAGCTTGACAAGTGAAGGAGAAATAAAATTATTCTCAGACAAATGCTGAGGTAATAAAATCTCAAATAGACCAGCCTTACAAGATGTCTTTAAAGGAATGCTAAACATGAAACTGAAAGAATGACACTTGCTACCACAAAAATACACTTAAACACATAGCCCACAGACTGTATAAAACAATCACACAATCAAGTCGATATAACAATCAGCTAACAACACAATGACAGGATAAAAATCATGTATATCAATACTAACACTAAATGTAAATGGGTGAAATACCTCACTTAAAAGACATAGAGTAGTGGAATGGATAAAAAGACAAGACTCAACCATCTGCTGTTTTCAAAAACCTATCTCATATGTAACGAACCCCACATGCTCAAAGTAAAGAGATAGAGAAAGATCTACAATGCGAACAAAAACCAAGAAAGAGCAGTAGTTGTTATTCTTACATCAGATAAAACAGATTTTATATCAATAAAAAGAAAGATAAAGAAGGACATTGTATAATGTTAAAAGGTCTAATCCAACATGAGGATATAACTATTCTAAATATATATGTACCCAGCACTCAGATCCATAAAACAAGTTCTTCTTGGCTTATGAAAAGACTTAGACAGCAACACAATAATAGAGACTTTCAAACTCCACTGACAGTATGAAACAGATCATTGAGGCAGAAAACTAACAAACTCTGGACTTAAACTTGACACTTAACCAACTGGACATAATGGACATCTACAGAATGTCTACCCAACAACCAAAGAATATACATTCTTTTCATCTATACATAAAACATAGTTTAAGATCAGCCAAAGTTTAAGTCATACCAATCCTACTGAAACTTTTTCAAAAAATTAAGGAAGGAGGTTTCTTCCTAATTCAATCTGTGAAGCCAGTATCAACCTGATACTAAAATCTGGCAGATACACCATAAAAAAAGAAAACTTCAGGTAAATATCCATGATAAACATAGATGCCAAAATTCTCAACAAAATACTAGCAACTGAATCTAGCAGCATATCAGAAGTTAATACAACATGATCAAGTAGGCTTTATTGATAGAATGCAAGGCTGGTTCAATACACACAAATCAATAAATGTGATTCACCACATAAACATAATTAAGAAAAACCATATGTTTATATTGAAAGATGCAGAAAAAAGCTTTTAATAAAGTTCCATAACCTTTCATAATGACAAACACTCAATGAACTAGCCATAGAAGGGAGATACTTCAAAATAATAAAACCCATATATGACAGACCTACAGCTAACATCATACTGAATGGGCAAAAGCTGAAACCAATCCCCTTGAGAAATTGAAAAAGACAAGGATGCCCACTCTTACCACTTTTAGTCAGCATAGTACTGGAAGTCCTAATCAGAGCAAGCAGACAAGAGAAAGAAATAAATGACATTCAAATAGGTAAAGAAAGAGTCAAAATATCTCTCTTTACTGACAATATGATTCTATACCTAGAAAACCCTAAAGACTCCAGTAAAAGGCACCCAGAACTGATAAATTATTGTAGTAAAGTTTAAGGATACAAAATGAATGTGTAAAAGTCAGTGTCATTTCTATACATGAATAATGTCCAGGCTGAGTGTCAAATCAAGAACATAATCTGATTTACAACAGCAACAAAGAAAATGAAATACCTAGGAATCCAGTTAGTAAGTAAGGGAAAGATCTCTACAAGGAGAACTTTAAAACACTGCTGCAAGAAATCAGAGACGAGACAAATAAATAGGAAAACATTTCATGCTCACGAATTGGAAGAATCAATATCATTAAAATGGCCATACTGCCCAAAGAAATGTATACATTCAATGTTATTCCTTTCAAACCACCAAAATCATTTTTTACAGAATTAGAAAAAAAGAGCTATTCTAAAATTCATATAGAACCAAAAAAGAGCCCAAATAGCCAAGTTGATTCTAAGCAAAAAACGTAAAGCTGGAGGCATCACACTACCTGACTTCAAACTCATTACTATAAGGCTATATTAACCAAAATAGCCTGGTACTGGTACAAAAACAGACATATAGGCCAATTGAACAGAATAGAAAACTTTGAAATAAAGTTCCACACCTAACTATCTGATCTTTGACAAGCTTGACAAAAACAAGCAGCAGGAAAAAGGACTCTCTATTTAATAAATGGTGCTGAGATAAGTGGCTAGCCATAAGCAGAAGAATGAAACTGGACCTTACCTTTTACCATGTACAAAAATTAACTCAAGATGGATTAAAAATGTAACTATAAAACCTCAAACTATAAAAGTGCTAGGAAAAAAATTTAGAAAATACTCTTCGAGCTGCAAAGAATTGTTGACTAAGTCTTCAAAAACAATTGCAGCAAAAGCAAACATTGACAAGTGGCCTTGGAAAGCAGTTTGAAGTTTCTCAAAGAACTTAAAACAGAGCTACCAGTTGACCCAGCATTCCCATTACTGGGTATACACACAAAGGAAAATAGATTGTTATACTGAAAAACACATGCACTCATATGTTTATCACTGCACTATTCACAATGCAAAGACATGAAATCAACCTAGGTACTCATCAGTGGTGGCTTGTTAAAGAAAATGTGGTCCATACACACAATGGAATATTGTACATCCATAAAAAATAATAAAATTATGTTCTTCAAAGCAATATGGATGGAAGTGGTTGCCATAATCTCATGTAAATTAACACAGGAATGAAAATTAAATACCATATATTCTCACTTATAAGCGAGAGCTAAACACTGAACACTGAGCACCTATGGACATAAACATGGAAACAATAAACAGGGGCAGACTACTAGATGGGGGGAGAGGAGTGTGAGTTGAAAAACTAACTATAGGGTGCTCTGCTTACTACCTGGGTGCAATATATCCATGTAACAAGCCAGCACATATACGCATTATATATAAAAGTTGAATAGAAATGCCAGATATAGGTGATGGGGGAGGAAGGCAGCAAACCACATTGCCATGTATGTACCTATGCAACAATCCTGCATGTTTTCGCATGTACTCCAAAACCTAAAACGTAATAAAATATATTTTTTTAAAAAGTTGAATAAAAAAGAAGCTAGAAAAAAAGCAAAATAAATCAAATGAAACAAATGAGTGAAAATAAGAACAAAAATGAATAACATAACAAGCAATAAATAAAATGAGCTAAGTTGAAATTTTATTCTTCAAAAAGTACTTTAGCAGGACTCATTGAGAAAAAACAGCAAGTACAAATTATCAATATTATGAGTGACAGAAACATTTTCACTACATAGCCTACAGATATTATTTATTTTTATTTTTAAAATTTTTATTTTTTGCTTTGATAGGCTTTTGGGGGAACAGGTGGTGTTTGGTTACCTGTGATTATTTCTGAGATGTTGCACCCATCACCAGATCAGTGTCACTGTGCCCAATGTATAGTCTTTTTTTTTTTTTTATATGGAGTCTTGCTCTGTGGCCAAGGCTGGAGTGCAGTGATGAGATCTCAGCTCACTGCAACCTCTGCCTCCCGGATTCAAGCAATTCTCTCCCTCAGCCTCCCAAATAGCTTTGATTACAGGTGCCTGCCACCATGCCCAGCTAAGTTTTGTATTTTTAGTAGAAACAGGGTTTCACCATCTTGGCCAGGCTGGTCTTGAACTCCTGACCTCATGATCCACTGCCTGAGCCTCCCAAAGTGCTGGGATTACAGCTCTGAGCCACCATGCCTAGCTGTAGTCTTTTATTCCTCACCAAACCCCAACCTTTCCTGGAGTCCTCAAAGCCCAATGTATCATTCTTATGCCTTTGTGTCCTCGTAGCTTAGCTCCCACATGTGAGAACATAGGAGGTCCTAGAGATTTTAAAAGGATTATAAGAGAATACTGAAAACTATCTAGTGCCTGTCATAATGAAATTGTTCAATTTCTTTTGAAAATACAACTAACCTAAAGTAACCAGACAAGAAGATGAAAGAAAAAATGTGAATATCCTAATGTTTAATAAAAAAATAAATTTATTATAACATTCCTTCCATAAAGAAAATTCCAGGCATTTGTTTCACTGGTGTGTCCAAGAAAGGAATCAAATCAATTTAAAGAAACACTTTTAGAGGCCGGGCATGGTGGTTCACACCTGTAATTCCAGCACTTTGGGAGGTTGAGGTGGGCGGATCACAACATCAGAAGATTCAGACCACCCTGGCCAACCTGGTAAAACCTTGTCTCTAATAAAAGTACAAAAAAATTACCTGGGCATGGTGGCTTATGCCTGTAGTCCCAGCTACTCAGGAGGCTGATGCAGGAGAATCACTTGAACCTGGGAGGTGGAGGTTGCAGTGATTGCGCCACTGCACTCCAACCTGGGCCACAGAGCAAGACTCCCTCTAAAAGAAAAAAGAAACATTTTTAGAAAAAAGTAGAGGACAGCAGAACACTTTCCAACTATTTTCATGATGTCCACATAATCTTAACACCCGAACCAGACAAAGACATTAAAAAATTTAAGTTACAGATTGATAGCCTTCATGAATACAAATATAAAAACATTTTATAAAATGTTATCAAATCCAATCTAGCAACATGTAAAAAACTATAAAACACCAAGACTAAGTAGATTTCAGATTTCATCCCAAGAATTCAAGACTGGTTTAGCATTTCAAAAACAAATAATGCAATATTCATTATATTAACAAAATGTAGGGGAAAAGCAAGCATTTCCATGGATGCAGAAAAAACATTTGAAAAATTCAACTTTAATATTTATGATGCAAAATTTCAGAAACTACAAAAAATTAATCAGATGAAGGGCGTTAATGAAAAATCTGCAGTTAATCTCATACTTAATCATAGAATGTTTAACCTTTTTATATCTCTGTTGGAGAACAAGTTAAGGATTAATAGTTTCACTGCTTTTATTTAAGCTTGTACAGGAGATAGTGTAGTCAGGAAAGAAATAAAAATAAAAGGTGGAAAGAATATAAAAAAAAACTTTCTATTTTCCAATGATATGATTATTTATATAGAAGGAACTAAAATATAAACAAAAATAACTTTCAGAGCTAATAATTGAATTTTATAGGGAGGTAACATAGCAGGTTAATAAAAATATCAACTATTTTTTATCAGAAGAATATTAGGAAAATAAACCTAATAATACAGTATTCAACATAATAGACATACGTTTTACAAGAGACATTCAAATATTCCAAAATTTTGAAAATGAAAATGCCTAAAAAATAAAGATGTGCCATGTTATTTTATTAGAATTATCAACAGCCGTAACAAAGCATTGTACTTGAATTAATCTTCAAGCACAATGACATTATAATGATAATCACAATAGGTTTTGTGGAAAAAAATCTAGTAAAATGCTAATTGTGAAATCTAACCAGGAGCCATATGATGTTCACTGTAAAACTGACTTTTTCAGTGTGCTTAAACTTCCATAATAAAATACTGGAAAAACAGAAAGGAAATATTTGAAATAGAACAAATTACAAACAGAAAACAGAGGTATTAAATATTAAGATAATAAATATGAAAGTAAAAGGATCCAAATGAAGACAATAGGTTCTCAAAATTTTTAAAAAAGTGGACCAAATTTGTGGTATATCCTTTGACTCTCAAAATTATATTTTTCAGCCCTTGATTTGATAACAAAAATGACTCTTAGGTAACATGCAGGTAGCCTATTCAACATGGATGTGCTAGACAAAGGAGTGATTCACATCCTTGGTAATACCGAAAGGTACGGTGTGAGATTTGATTACTCTACTCAGAAGAGCACACAATAAAAAACTTATGAGTGTTGATTTTTGCAATTTTTAATTTAGTATTTTCAGACTGTGGTTGACCTCAGGTAACTAAAATCATGAAGAGTAAAACCATAGATAAGGGGGGTACTACTGAATTAATATAAGATTGCCAGCTTTGTTGTATTTACCTTTTGCATGTGGTGTATCATTTTTCATATTTTTTTCAAAATGTTTGTCTTTTTATATTTAAAGTCTATCTTTTTTTTTTTTTTTTTTTTGAGATGGAGTCTTGCTCTGTCCCCCCAGGCTGGAGTGCAGTGATGCGATCTTGGCTCACCCCAACTTCTGCCTCCCGGGTTGAAATGATTCACCTGCCTCAGCCTCCTGAGTAGCTGGGACTACAGGTGCACACTGCCACATCTGGCTAATTTTTTGCATTTTAGTAGAGAGGGGGTTTTACCATGTTGCCCAGGCTGGTCTCGAACTCCTGAGCTCAGGTAATCCGCCCGCCTCAGCCTCCCTAAAGTCTACCTTCTTTAGATAGCATATAATTTAGTCTTGCCTTTAAGTAGCCTTTTAGATCATTTGCATTTCAATTGATTTTCATAAAACTTCCTTTTAGGTCTAAAAATCTGACTCTGGGTTTCCCATTTGTTTCTTTTGTTTTTGATTCCTCTCTCAGTTCCTGTTTTATTTGGGAAAATTGAATTTTTTTTTCATGTTCTATTTATCTCACCTATTGGCTTCTAAGTATATAGCTCTTTTAATTATTTTCAGAGATTGCTCTAAGGCTAACAATATGCATCCTTATCTTTTAAAATCAACTTAAGAGCAATTTTTTGACATTTTACCTTTTATACTTTCTACTTCACTTTCAATAGTGTTTTGTAGTTCTGCTTGTAGAGATATTTTACCTTCTTGGACAAATGTATTCCTATTTATTTATTTGTTGGTGGCTGTTGGAAACGGGATTGTGTTTTTGATTTGGGCCTCAGCTTGAAACTTATTGGTGTAGAGAAATGCTACTAATTTTTGTACATCGATTTTGTATCCTGAAATTGACATTATTTATCAGCTCTAGGAGCCTTTTGGCGGAGTCCTTAGCATTTTCTAGGTAGAATGTTTCAGACATTCGGAATCAGAAACTGATACTGTGATATGAATATCTTGCTGATAGGCAATGCCCAGAGGCAAGCTGTTTCCATATAGCCCTCAGGCAGAAGACTGGAGCTGGGAGAATGTAGAAGATGGTAGATGATACAAAGTGACTGGAGTAGATTAAAGGTTAGTGGCATCATGTAAAGCTTTTTGGTAGAAGTGTCCTATATAACATCAGATAATACAACTGAATGGACAGAGATAAATTCTAGGAACTTTATATTATTATTATTTTAGTCTCTTTGATGGTTAATATCATATGTCCACTACTTCACTGGGCTATGAGGTGCCTAGACATTTGGCCAAACATTATTCTGGGTGAGTCTGTGAGGGTGCTTCTGGATGAGATTAACATTTGAATTAGTAGACCAAGTAAAGCAGGCTGCCCTCCTTAATGTAAGTGAGACTCCTGTCTTCAGCTGAATGGAAACAGAAAGGCTGAACCTCCTATAAGTAAGAGATGTTCACTCCTAAATAATTGCATTTAACCTGTAGTACTGACTTTTTCTTGCCTTGGGACTTGAAAGGAAATATCAGTTCATCGTGGGTCCCAAGCCTATCAGCCTCTGGACTGTAATTGCACCATTGGCTCTCCTGCTTCTCATGCCTTTTGACTGGAACTCCATCATCAACTATCCTTATTCTTTTGCTTGTAACTCACCCTGCACATCTTGGGACTTGCCAACCTCTGTAATTATATGAACCAATTTCTTATATCATTCATATATGTATGAATACGTGTATATGTCCCTTATTGGTTCAGTGTCTCTAGAAAACATTCATACAGTCACCACAAAGATGGTACACCCAATTAAAAAAAATTGTCTGCCTATTTTCCAAACAAGAAGAAATGGGCTTGATAGAAAACATAATATTGCTATAAAATTGCTTTTTCCTGTATACTTTTAAAATTGTCTACATATTACCTCATCATTTAACTCTCTCAGAAATCCATCCGCTGTGTAATACAGCTCTGATTCAAAGAATTAACAGCCTTTGCTCAAGAATACCTGACTAGTGTATAGCAGCATCTAGATCAGAACCTGACGCTTTGACTCATTGTCCTGACTCTTTCTCCTATGTTCTGTTTTCAGGGTCGTATTTCTCCTTCCCATTGCCACCTTGATCTGAATTACTGCCCTGGGGTTTGAACACAGCAAGCACGAGATCTCTTATACAAGGACTCTGTCTATGACTTTTCAGACCCCTCTCTTCATCTACTATTTTCTTGCTTCTATCCATCACAGCTGGGAGCACCCACAAGTAACTGCTTGATGAAATCTGAACATAGGAAGTGATTTCTTTTCTACAAGAGCAGACCATTATAAACAACTTAGACTTTGGGTTGGGAAGAAGAGCATACTGGGCTGTGAGGAATTTAATCTCTTTTCAAATCTTCAGGTCAGGGCAAAGTCTAAGAGATAGAAATGAAGGTAGAAAAAATTCTCTCAATAATGTGATTTCAAGGCTGCAGGGAAAGTCCTTCTCTCCGCAAATGCGCCTCATCACATGCATATAATCTTTTTAGCAGGGGACAAGACCCTTCCTTTTGCAAGAAGAAAAATGACACTCTGTGTCTCCCTGGGGGAGTAACACTGGTCAAGTGCTGTATTGGCAATGATAAAAAAGCTAAGACCTCTATATGGTGTATTATGTATCAGACACTCTTTTAAGTACTTTACATTTATTATCACTCCTACTTATCTCAACAAATCTCTGAAGTAGGTTGCATTATTATCCCCATCTTACAGATGAGAAGACAAGCAGAGAGAATTAAATGACTTGCCTAGAATCATGCAGCTAGTCAAGGTAGTCAGTGCTTAAGCAGGCATTCAGATCTAAGTAGTTTGGCTTTTGAAGTTTTTCTAAACTTAAACACTTACAATACTGCCTCTCAGCAACAGGATAAAGAAAAGGAAACATGACTCTTATCCTCAGGAAAATTGGGCTCTAAAGGAGAGAAAGGTATTTACAACAGGATGTAATAATTATGGTGGGGAGAAAGGGCTAAGTAAGCTGTAGGGCGGGTCACGGCGTTTCTGACTTCATATTTAGATGAGGGGATGTCAACTGATAATCAGATGTCTTGAGAGGAGATGGTAAATTAAATGAGGTTTAGTGGTAGACATAGAGTGAATGAAATGTTATGGTGATAGGGCTGGCTAGAATAACATTTGTCTCCAAGATATTGCCAAATGTCCATTCCTTCTTTCTAATTCATTTTTTAATAGACATGATATTTAGAGCATTTTTAGAGCTTAGCACTTACAGCTATTTTTTTACATCAAAATTAAGCAGAAAGTACAGGAAGTATCTGTTTACTCATCCCTCAACTTCCCCTTCTAGCTACATCCCACACTAAAATGGAATCTTTATTATAATCGATGAACACATCATTGTAACCCAAAGTCTATAGCATATATTAGGCTTCACTCTTGGTGCTGTACAATCTCTGTGCTTTGATAAATGTATGCTGATATGTATCTATCATTACAGTCTCATATGGAATAGTTTCACTGCCCCCAAAATCCTCTGTGCTCCACCTATTCATTTCTTCCCCAATCCCTTATCCCCAGGCAACCAACCATCTTTTTACCATTTCCATTGTTGTTCTTTGTTTTAGGATGTCATATAGTTGAAGTCATAGACCATGTAGGCTTTCTGGATTGGCTTCTTTCATTTAGTAATATGTATTGAAATTTCTTTTACGTTTTTTCATGGTTTGATAATGTTTCTTTTTTAGCACTAAATAGTACCCCATTGCCTGGATGTACCAAAGTTTATTCATTTACCTACAAAAAGATATCTTAGTTGCTTTCAATTATGAATAAAGCAGCCCTACACATCCATGTATAGGTTCTAGTCTGGATATAAGTGTTCAACACATTTGGGTAAATACCAAGAAGTTTGATTTTTGGATCAAATGCTAAAGTAAGTTTAGTTCTATAAGAAATTACTCCACTGTTTTTAAAAGTAGCTCACCATTTTGCAATTCCACCAGCAATAAATAAAGTTTCCTGTTACACATCCGCATCAGCATTTGGTGTTGTCAGTGTTTTGTATTTTGGGCAGTCTAATAGGTATGTATCTCACTGTTGATTTAATTTGCATTTCCCTACTGATGTATAAAGTTGAAAATATTTTTATATGTTTATTATCTGTCTTCTTTTGTAATGCATCTGTAATGCCTTTTGTATATATATTTAATTGTGTTGCTCATTTTCTTATTGTTGACATGTAAGAGTTATTTGTATAACTGGATAAGCGTTCTTTGTTAAATATTATTTAACAAATATCTTCTTCCTTTCTGTAGTTTTTCATTTCACACACATAACAGTGGCTTTTATAAAGCAGAAATTACAAATTTTAGTGAATTCTAATTTATCAGTTCTTTCTTTAATGGATCAAACCTTTGGTGTTGTATCAAAAAGCAATCACAAAGCCCAATGAGTTCTAGATTTTCTCCTATGTTTCTGCTAGAAGTAGAAAGATTTCTCCTTTTAGGAGTTTAATAGATTTGCATTTAACACTTAGGTGTAGGATATATTTTGAGTTAATCTTTGTGAAGTTCACAAGCTCTGTGTCTAAATTCATTTTTTTTGCATGTGAATGTCTAGTTGTCCCAGGACCACTTATTTAAGAGACTGTCTTTTCTTTATTGCACTGCCTTTGCTCTCTTGTCATAGATCAGTTGTATGGGTCATTTTAGGACTCTTTATTCTGTTTGATTTATCTATTTGTCTTTTACCAATATTAGACTTAATTAGGGTAGCTTTATTCTAAGTTTGGAAGTTGTTGGGTAGTGCGAGTACTCCAACTTTGTTCTTCTCTTTCAATACTGTTTTGGCTACTCTGGGTATCTGCCATTCCACATGAACTTTAGAATCAATTTCTGATTATCCACAGAAATATTTATTGGGATTTTATTCAAATTGATATGAATCCATAGACCAAGTTCAAATAATTGAAATTTTGACCATATTGAGTTTTTCTACTACTCATGAACATGGAATGTCTCTTCACTTATTTAGTTCTTATTAAATGTATTTCATCACTTGTGTTTTTCTTATATATCTTGTACATATTTTGTTATGTTTATGCCTAAGTATTTCATTTTGGGAGTTCCAATTTAAATAGTATTGTGATTCTAATTTCAGATTCCAGTTGTTTACTGCTGGCATATAGGAAAGCTATTGACTTTTCTGTACTGACATCATATCTTGCAATATTTCTAAAATCATTTATTAATTTGAGAATTTCTTTGATGTTGTTGATTCATTAGGATTTTCTACATAGGTGATTGGTCATGTAATCTGAAAACAAAGACAGTTGTTTTTTACTTTTTCTTTTTTGAGACAAATTCTTGCTGTCTTGCCCAGGCTGGAGTGCAGTGGTGCAATCTCAGCTCACTGCAAACTTCACTTCCTGGGTTCAAGTGAGTCTCCGGTCACAGCCTTCCAAGTAGCTGGGATTACAGGCATGAGACACCAAGCCTGGCCAAAAGACAGTTTTAATTATTACTTCCCAATCTGTATACTTTTTATTTCCTTTTCTTGTCTTACTTCATTAAACAGGACTACTATTAATATGTTGGAAAGGAGAGATGAGAGGGAACATGCTTCCTCTGTTTTGGATCTTAATTTCTGAACTTAACTTCTAATATCTCATCATTAATTACTATATAACCTGTAGGTTTTATTGTAAATCCCCTTCTCAAGTTAAGGGAGTTTTGCTCTATTTTAGTTTGCTTAGAGTTTTTATCATGAATGAGAGTTAGATTTTGTCAAATGCTTCTACTCCATCTATTAATATAATCTTGTAATTTTTTTTCTTTAGCTTCTGGATGCAACAGATTAGATTAATTGATTTTGAATGTTGAACCAGCATTCCATACCTGGGTTAAATTACATGATTGTGGCATATTTTTAGACATTGCTGGACTTGCTTTTCCAATATTTTGTTGAATATTTTAGCATCTATGTTTATGAGAGACATTGCTATGTCATTTTCTTCTCTTATAATATCTTTTTCTGGTTTTGGTATTAGGTTAATGCTGGCCATATAGAACTAGTAGAATGTATTTCTTCTGCTTCTATCTTCTAAAAGATATTGTTGAGAATTGGTATAATTTCTTCTTTAAATATTTGGTAGAATCACCAGTGAACTCATTTGAGCCTTTTGCTGTCTCTTTTGGAAGAGTATTAATTATTGACTATTTCTCTAGGTGATACAGGCCTATGCATATTTCTTCTTGTGTGAATTTTGGCACATTTCACAAAATTGGTTCATTTATTTAAGTTATCAAATTTGTGTGCATAAGTTCTTTATAGCATTTCTTTTTTATCCTTTTAGTGTCCATGGGATCTGTAGTAATGTCCTCTCTTTCATTTCTAGTATTAGTAATCTGTGTCCTATCTGTATTTTTATTTAGTTAGCTTGGCTAGAATCTTATGAATTTTACTGATTGTTTCAAAGAATCAGCTTTTGGTTTTATTGATTTTCTCTTTTCTTTTTCTATCTTCTCTTTCACTGATTTCTGCTCTAGGTTTTATTATTTCTTTTCTTCTACTTACTTTGAATTTAATAGGCTCTTTTTTTTTTCTAGTTACCTGAGGTGTAAACTTAACTGATTGATTTTTATATCTCTCTTCTTTTTAAATATATGCATGCATTCAATGCTATAAATTTATCCTAAGCAATGCTCTCACTATATCTCACAAATTTTGATACATTGTGTTTTCATTTCCATTTAGTTTATAATTTTTCAAAATTTATTTTCAGATTTCTTCTTTTACCCATGTGTTATTTAGAAAATTTCAGTTTAATCTTTAAGTATATTATAATTTTTCAACTATCTTTCTGTTATTGATCTTTAGTTTAATTCCACTGTGGCTTGTGAGTAGACATTGTATAATTTACATTTTTCAGAAATTTGTTGAGGTGTATTTTATGGCCCCAAATATTGTCTATCACTGAGTGTTCCAGAATCTCTGTCTTTTAACTGGCATATTGAAACCATTGACACTTAAAATAATTGTTGACATAGTTTAATTGAAAAGCTATTATGAGTGTGAGGAGAATCTTTATTTTGCTGTTGTTGGATAAAGCAGTTTATATATCTCAATTTTATCCAGTTCATTGATGGTTCTCTTAAGTTCTAGTCGGTACTTACTAATTTGCTGCCTGCTGATTATGTCTACTAATGGTAGAGGAGTGTTCAAGTCTCTAACTGTATTAACAGATTCATGTATTTCTCCATGCCTTTCTATCAGTTTTTGCCTCATGTATTTTGAGACTCTTTTGTAAGGAATGTACACATCAAGGGTTCTTGTGTTTCCAGGGATAGTCACTTTATTATTTTGTAGTGTTCCAGTTTTGCCTCAATAATTTTTCTTGCTTTAAAGTTTGCTCTGTCTACAATTGAAATAATCATTTCAGCTTTCTTTTTATTAATGTCAGCATGCTATTTCTGTTTCTGTCCCTTTACCTTTAATGTATTTGTTTATTTAAAGTGAATTTATTCTAAGCAACTTACAGTTGCATCATATTTTTTGACTCACTATTATAATCTCTGTCTGTTCATTGGTGTACTAAGACCATGGATATTTAAAGTGATTATTTAAATAATTGGATTAATATCTGCCATATTTGTTACTTTATCTGGTCATTACCCTTGTCTTTTGTTCCTATGTTTGTCTTCCACTCATTCTGTTTTTTCATAGTTTTCACTGAGCATTTCCACTCAATGAAAAAAATGAAAGAAAATTCCACTTTCTTTCCTTTTTTAGCATATTGATTGTAATTTTTAAAATTTTTTTAGTGGTTATCCTGGAGTTTGTAATATACATTTAATTTAAAAATAGTGTAAGTCCACTTCCAAATAACACTATGCTGCTTCACAGGAAGTTCACATACCTCATGAAAATAAAATATTTCTAATTCTTCCATCTCATTTCTTGTGTCATTACTGTCATCATTGTATTTACATGCTTATACATACATTCATTGCACTTATACATATACCTTTTAAAAAATCTTTAATTTTTTTCTTATTCTTAGTTGATCAAATAGATGATGTTCAGGAGAACAGCAAAAATGTATTTAAATTAGAATAAATACTTCATTTCATTCTCTCCTTGCCTGCATAGTTTCTGAGCAAAACAGATGCAATTCTAACTTAGCTCCAGTCCATTAATGAACCATTCAAGATCATTCTTCATTTCTGTTATAGTGTATTTGATCTCTAGCATTTCTTTTTGATTCTTTCTTATAATTTCTTCCTCTCTGCCTTTAATGCCTATTGGTTCTTACATGTTGTTTACTTTTTCCTTTGGAAACATTACGTATTAATCACAGTTATTTTAAAATCTTGGTTTGATAATTCCAACATTCCTATCATACTTGAGTCTTATTCTAATGCTTGCTCTATCTCTTCAAAATGTGTGTTATTTTTCGTTTTAGTAGGATTGAAATTTTTTGTTGGAAACCAGATCTGATGTACTTAAGGAATATTGCAGTAAGGTGTAGGGGGAAGGGAAGCATTCTGTAGTCCTACAATTAGGTCAGAGTTTTAGTAAGTCTGTGTTCAGACTATAAACTTCACATACTTCAGTATTTTTTCCTCTTAGGTGGGACAGGATGGCTAGAGATGGCTGGTATTGGGCATTTCCTTTCTCCCACATGGAGGAATAGCAGAAAATGGAGTTGGATAATTCCCTTCCCTCAGATCACTCAGACCCTGATAAAACCCTAGTAGGTTAGGCCATGGCAAAGTAGCTTCTCTTAAAGACAGTTCTTATTAAGAACAACATAATTCTCTGAGTTATTTCAAAAGAGTTAACTTTCCTTTACCCTGCAGAAGCACAGAGAGATTTTTTTCTAATATTCACTTTGAAGTTCTAGTAGAGTTCCTTGAGGTAGAACTCACAGAAGTGTGGGTGTACTGCCTTAAGCCTGGGTCCATGGATTTCACAATTCTCAGAGTTGTCTACCCCTGAGATTTCAGTGATTAGTCAATTACAATTCTAGTTGTTCTATCCCAGTAGTTGTTCCCTCAGAAGATTCTCCTTGTTGGGCTCCATTCTGGAAAGTTTTGAATTTCTGTATCTGTCTATTTGACTCTAATTTTGGAGGCAGCAGTTTACCCTGTGACCTAAGTTCTTCAATAGATTCAAGAGAATTTTTGTTTTTCAGTTTGTTCAGATATTTATTTGTTGGAACAAAGTGACAACCATAAAGATCCTCATATATTAGAGCCTTTAAATTCATTTTTAATATAAACATGCTAACTATAAGAAAGACATCTTTCAGCTCGTTCTGTCCTTTATCCTTGGAAGAGCTAAATAATTCCAATAATTTGTACTAAAATATGTTGGAACATTCTGTTCCCCAATTATGTCCACTAGATGTATCTCAGATATGGTTCAGCTAAAACAGTAGGACATTGTTGGTGTTGTGGGTAGTCTCATTCTGAAATATGAAGGCAAATGAGTTGGGTTATTCTTGATGGATCACTAAGTCTCTCTGCAAGGAATCATATAAATCATGATGAAAAATGAACTGTGAGATCACTTCATAAATCCTGGCCAAGTTTTCAAAGGTAGCATCTTGCAATCTCAAAGTCAGTGCTCAGCATTTCAGATGCAAACCTGCAGCCCAACTTCTGCAGGAGTTAATGTGTTAGCATTTTAACAAATTGAACCACTTTGGTGGCCTATTTATCAGTTCAAGCTATTTGGAAATGTTGCGACCATATGTCGTTCATTGAAATGAACACTAAACACTGCATTTATAAATGGTAATTTATGACTCATAAATGTCTTTGCTATTAAAGCCATTCTACCACTGTGAATGGAATTGATAGCAGGTTCTGAGCTCTGTAGTATGTATAATTTTTTTCCCTTTTAGGAATGTTATAGATATTAAATCTTTGGTGCCTCATGGAAATGTTATTTTTAAAAGCTATGCATATCAAAAAGATTATGTTTTTATGCTAGATTTTCATATTCACAAATTTGACAGACAGGTTAAATATATGTGTGCCTGTGCATATGGTGAAGATTTTTTATATGTTTGTATAGACAAAGATTACAGAATTATAACTCTAAAATGTGGAAGTTTTACCTTATTATCTGTCCAGGCCTTGGATTTAATTGTAATTGAAACTGCAAGTCATCCACCCTAATGTCTCCTTTCTCCTTTTTTAGTAATAGAGTGCCAGACTTTGAGCTGGACATGTGGGCTCCCGGAATAAAGACTGTATTATTTACATCCCTTGCAAATACAATAGCAAAATGACAGACAGTGTAAGCAGAAAGATTGTATAGAAACTTCTAAGAAACCACATTAAAATATAACTTGATTACTCTGCATAATATTATTGATCCTTTCTTCATCCTTCTGGCTGAAAACTCAGATGTCAGGCTGCAACTTGAGCACTCGTTTGGACATTGAGGAATAAGGACTGACTCTATCACACTTGGAAGAAACCCAGACCCAAGACAAATCTTAAAGGACATATACTGGCTCTGGAAAATGTAGCTCAGACTTATTTTTATGTAAAAAAAAGAAGAGATGGCAAAAAAATATTTATTGTTTACACAGCCATACTCACTTTTTGTGGTGTGCAGACATTACTTTATTGATAGAGTCAGGTAATGTATATTATCCTGATTAAAAGATGGAATAATTCAAGGATCAGATAAATTATTTCACCTACCCAAAGTCACAGACTTCTATGTAACTGAGGATATGTCTAGAATCCAGGTCTGTGAGCCTTGGTTCATACTCTTGCTATTCACATTATGTCTGTAGCATTTAATGAGGCCTGTATAGGAAACACCATGCCCTAGTGTGGCTTGTAGAATTTGTAGTCAGGTAAACTTGATCACCTGGCAGGTAGGACGACCTCTTGGGGAATTTGCTTGTAGTTAGGAGACAATTTTATATTATAATTCAGGAGTACCAACATTTCATCACCTATTACCCTTTATGTACATGAAAGTCTAGATCTGTCTATAACCATTACATGACTTTCTATCTCTGGTTTATCCAACATGATCAGGATTAGGTATTTGTAGATATAGTAGACCTCCTTTACCCATGGTTTGGTTTTCTACAATTTTAGTTACCTGATGTCACACTCTGAAATATTAAATGGAAAATTCCCACAATAAACAATTTATGTTTGAAATTTAGCACTGCCCTGTGGAGCAAAATGAAATCTCTCTCCATCCCACTCCATCCCGCTCAGGACATGAATCATTCCTCTGTCCAGTGTATTCACACTGTCTATTACACTTAATAGCAAACTTTGTTACCAGACTGACTTTTGAGGTGTTGTAGTGCTTGTGTTCAAGTAACTTTTACTTTACTTAACAATAGCTCCAAAGCACAAGAGTGCTGATGAGCTATTTGGATATGTCTAAGAGAAGCCATAAAGTACTTCCTTAGGTTAAATGTTGAAAGTTCTAGACTTAATTAAAAAATTATGCTGAACTCACTAAGATCAACAGTAAAAGTAAATCTTCTATTTATGAAATTGATAAGAAGGAAAAAATTGTACATAGTATATATCTACTGGGGGTCTTGGAAAGTATCATTTAAGGATGGATACTGGGGAATACTACATAAGAGAGAGAGAGAGAGAGAGAGGGTGTGTGTGTGTGTGTGTGTGTGTGTGTGTAGTTAACTTATTTGGGACATGAGTTTTAGCACACTGTTTTGAAGTTCTGATGCTTTGAAAAATTTGTGAGTGTATATTATGTATTGTTATTAATATATACAGTTAATACCATGACATTTATTTCTAAGGAGAATCAAGTATTTGAAATTTTAGCAAAGCAGTGAGATAATGTGAGAGCTTAAACATTATACCCTATGAACCTGTAGAATAGAGAAAGGATTTCCTTGTTGTTAAAGGAAAGTAGTAACCTTCAGTAGGGATGACTCCAAGCATGAGAATTAGAATGAAATTTTAACATTGGCTAAAAGTCAAAATGTAATTCTATATCTAAACCCACATCCCCCCACCCACCACTAACTCTATTCAGATTTATAAAGGAATTTAAATCTTTTACTGGATGTTCTCATCTGATGTGCTAGGAATTCTTCTCCATTTAATCAATTCAATCACCTGTTTTAATAGAAACTACTCCATAGATATTACTGTTTAGAGGCTGTAGGTCATAAAATCTTATTTTTTTTAAGAATTATAGTTTTATAATTTCTTTAAGAACTATAGTGGCAAGAATTATTAGTTAGCACTAATAATTAAAAACTCATTAGATGGAGTAAAAAAATACTAAGTGTTTCAATTCAGCCAAATTGATCCAATGTAAGAATATCAGAAACTTAACTAACTTAGCCATACATTTTTCTTTTCAACTAGATATTCCTATCTTTCTTACAGGTTTTATGTATTGATTAATGTTCATGTGGGTAAATTGCACAAAATGGTCTAGGGCATGTACGTGATAATCGGGAAAGATTGTATTAGTTGTAAGAATTGTGAAAGTGTAAGAATAAAGAAAATGTTGGAGAATGCTTCAGCTGAAAGGAAGGATTTGAAGTGAAACTTGAAGTCAAATTTATTTTATTCAATTGAAAAAGTTCAAATAATGGAAATATAAGAAATACCCTAATATACATCTATGTGCTAAATATAAAATGTAATTGCATTTTAGCAAGTTGAAATATTTGCTTTAAATTTTGCTGAAAAAAGAAAATATTACAAGTAGATTTCAAGACACCTGTGTGCCTTTTGGAATAAATATGTCTGCTTCCCTCCACTTCTGAAGTAAGTAGTATTATTAAATGGTATTTTTTTTTTTATGCATTGACAGGCAGAATTCTAGGATGGTTGCTGAGATTCCCCCACCACTAGTGTATACACATCTTCTCCTAGTTATTCAATCAAACACTAATCTAGGTACTACTGTAATAGAATGCTGCAGATATAATTAAGACCCCAACTCAGCGTACCTTAACAAAGGAAGCTTATTCTCAAATAGCCTGACCTAATCAGAGAGTTCTTAAAAGAGCTGTTTCTGAAAAAGAGATTCAAAGTATGAGAGACAGTCAACATGGCGAGGATTCTCTATTGTTGGCTTTGAAGATGGAGGGAGCCGTATGTGGAAATGAACTCCTCTAGCAAAATTCTAGACAGCCTCTGGTTGCTGTGAGTGATCCCAGCTAACAGGCAGCAAGAACAGGGACCTCTGATGTATAGTACAAGGAACTAAATTCTTCCAGCCATCTGAAGGAGCCTCAAGAGAACCTCAAAGCACAGATGAGACCATAGCCTTGGCCTAGATTCTAATTTTGTGAGACACTAATCAGAGAACTCAGCCATGCTGTGCCCATATTTCTTACTTACAGAAATGTGCGTGGGAATGAATGCATTTTGTTTCTAGCTACTTTGATTGTAATAATTTGTTATGAAGCAATAGAAAACTAATACATGCATGTTTTTCACATTAAAACTGCACACACACACACACACACACACACTATTTCAAATGGTCTCAAATTCTTTAAAATGGTTCATTATTCTGCAAATTTTTTTCACCATAAATATTATATTGTGGTGATTTAACCATGTCAATGTATGTAACTACATGTTAATCATTTTTACATAGCAGTGGTCAGCAAACATTTTTTTGTAAAGGCCTTGGCAGTAAATATTTTAGGATAAAAGCTGCTATAGATAATACATAAAAGAATTACTGGCTATGTCTCAATGAAACTTATGAAAAAAGGTAGTGAGCTAAATTTGGCCAACAGGCTGTAGTTTGTCAGATCCAGGTATATAATATTCTACTGTACACATATGGCACAACTTACTTATTCATTCTTCATTAGCTCTATATTTGTTTCCAATTTTTTACTTTCACAAACATTAAATTTATTCTAACTTATTGTTTAAAAGTCTAGAATTTTTCCAGACTGGTGGTGTTAAGTCAATACTCAATAAGATATATATATTTGATAATACATTCCAATAAAACACCTACACACAGAAACAGAAGTGTTCTGTATGCTCAATTGTACACCATGGCACTGTGCACACATACATAAATTTGCTATTCACAAAACAATACTCCCATTGTTTAGTACTGTATTCTTAAAAATTCTGGGATAACCACTGAATAAATTTGAAAATGATTTGCTAAAGTATATGCTTTGAAGGGATATTGTTGGGCTAAAGAGTATGCTCATATTACATTTTACTACATAGTATAAAATTGCTGATGAAACAATGATTAGTAAATATTTGTTTCTCTACAATCTTTTCATGATTTTTTTTTACTTTCAATATTGAAATAATTGTAAGCTTACAGGAAAGTTGCATAAACATTAAAAGACTGTTCCCATATTCCCCTGATATAGATTCATTTAATGTTAGCATCTTACATAACCACAGTTTAATTATTGAAACTAGGAAACCAATATTGGCAGAATTTGCTACTTAAAACTACAGACTTTAATTCAAATTTCACCAGTTTTCCTTCTTGTGTGTGTGTGTTTTCCTTCTAGTAAGGATCTCGTATTGCATTTAGTTTCTGTTTTTTGTTACACTCTTCTAACATGTAATATTTCCTTAGTCTTTTCTCCTCTTTCACAGTCTTGACAGTTTTGAAGAATACTGATTGGCTATTTTGTAGAATGTTCTTCAATTTGAGTTTATCTCATGTGTTTTTCATGATCGGAATGAGATGATATATTTTTGGCAACAATGTTATAGAAATGATGTGCCCTTCTTCGTGCATAGTGTCAAGGAATTCATGATGTCAACATGCCATCACTAGTGATGTTGAACTTGTTTATTTGGTTAAAGTGGTGTTTGGGTTTCTCCACTGTAGAACTACTCTCTTTTGCTTTGTTAATACATATCTTGAGTAAGATACTTTGAAACTTTGTAAAATCTATTTCTCTTTAAGCTTCGCCCACTCAGTTTTGCATCTATTGGTGGATCTTGTCCGCAAAAGTTTTCATTATACTCTTTGCCTAATTATAATTATTTCCCTTTTTCCCTTTGAGACAAACAAATGAATCAAAAAGTGTCTGTTGTTGTATGAGCATTTAGAGAATTCAAGTGCTGTTGAGCATCTCTTCTTACATTTATTGGCTACTAGAATTTTGTTTGAATTGTCTTTTACTCTCCTTTACTTATTATTGTCTTCTGTTTTGTATCATTTTCTTCTAATTGCTTTGTTAAAGCTCTTTATATCTTGTAGATTCTAGTGTTTTGTCATATAGGTGTGGTTGCAAATGCATTTCCCTTGCATGTAGTTTGCATTTTAAACCATTTATGCTTTCTTTTTTGGACATAATTATACCATGTAGTAAATTATGGAAAAATTTCCTTTATATTCTATAACTTTTAAAATCTAGTGTTCATAAATCCATGTCTAACTGAGGTTTTAAAGTTAGTCTATATTTTCTCTTTTAAAAAATTAATTTTCACATATAAATGCTTAATCTATCTGGAATTTATTTTTATTTATTCCTATATATGGTGTGAGGTAAGAATAACATCACATTTTTTTCATTGATTAACCTGTTTGATTAGGAATAGCCTTTTATTTATTTTACTGAATTAGAAAACCATTTTTGTCATATATATGAAAAATCCATATATATGTATCCCTTCTATTGGTTTTCCACTTTGTTTCAATGCTTGGTTTTACTTCTGAGTGTCAATAACACAGTATTTTAATATAGACAACTTAATTGTAAGCCTTGATAGCCTAGGTAGTTCTGCTTCTTGCTTTTGTACACTAGAAAAACTTCTTGATCTACTAGATTAGAATCAGTTGCTTAATTTCCACAAGGAAACAATTCACAATTACTTTTGATATGTGTCAAATTTATAGGTTAATTTAGTAAAAGTCCATTTTTTAAGAAACCAAGGCTTTCTATTTTTGATCATGGTAGAGATTTTCATTAATATAGGTATTGTTTTGTCAAAACAAATGCTTTCTCTTTATGTTAAATGTTACAGAACATTTTATGCAATACTTGAAAGAGGCCCATTTCTATGTCACTTAAAGTCAACATATGTTTATATGCATGTCTGAATGCATAGGAAAGATATTTTAAACTCAGTATTTCTACCATAATATGAAAAAATCTGAAGAATCATGAGATGCTTTATGAAGGGTCTTCAGTATAACATCTCGTATTTTTTTTCCCTAAAGTTCCATGACTTAGAGAGGATAATGACCTATTCAAAAAGTTTTTTTTAAGTAAATTGTATTTGTACTTAACTTGAGTTTATAAATTGATATGCAATCCAACTCCAGCTATCATTATTTAAAGATACTGAGTTTGGGAAAACAATCACCAGAGACCATATGAAGATTTCAAGAGACAGCAGGTAACTGATTCCTGATGATTTTATAATTGTAAACAGCCCATCTGAGTCTATTTGTCTCTGTGTTGTAAAAATTGTTCAGAACTCCATGAATGAATGAAGAACTTGTATAGAAAGGTATAGACATACTTTAAAGATATTGCAGATTTCGTTCCAAAAATCTGTAATAAAGTGAATATTGCAATAAAGTATGTCACAAATTTTTTGTTTCCTTATGCATATAAACATTATGTTTACACTATATTATAGTCTATTGAGTGTGAAATAACATTATGTCTAAAAAGATACAAAACAATTAAAATATTTTATGGCTAAAATATGCTGACACAGAGACATAAAGTGAGTACATGCTGTTGGAAAAAATGGCACCAATAGATTTGCTTGATGCAGGGCTGCACAAACCTTCAATTTGTAAAAAAAATTGCACGGGCTGCAAAGCTCAATAAAACAAGATAATGCCTGTATTTCCAAAATGAGGGCATTTTGCATGAGGACATGACCTTTAAAAGCAAGAAACCTATTTGACCTTCTATAACTAACATTTCCAATAAATTAGTTAGAAATAGCACACCACATGAGCAAATTACAATGGGAACAAATTGAGAAATAGACACTGTTTTGAGGAAAAGGTCAATATAAATGTAATGTAAACATACAGGACATGGAAAATTATCAGAGTAATCTTGAAAGTGAGTAGCTGTAATAGAACATTACTTCTAGAAATAGTCTTAAAGACTGAGTAGTCCAATCCTCTCATTTTGCAAATAAATAAAATGAGACCCTGAGAAGATATATAACCTACTTAATAAAAATAACCAACAGGTACTCTTTCTCCTTGGCCTTTTGTTTATCTTTTTCTTTCTGATTCTTAATTGTGGAAAGAGTCTATCATCCTCATAAATGAAACGGGACTGTCTTTTTTCACACGGCAATGCATGGTAATTTGTAAAGGTATGCCTGACAAGACTAACCAGGGAGGTGAGAGAGTTTAGGACGTACTGGAATTGAATTGGAAACTACTGTATAGTAGGTCCATTTCAGAAACAGAAAATAAGAATGGTAGAAACAAGCAAACATTCTTATATGGGATTCTATAGTTCCCATATAAACTTAGCAGCAGTAGGTGTCATTTTTCATTCAAAGTAGATAATCTAAATCTCAGAAATGTAAAAAGTAGTTAGATTGTGGGGAGTTCATGAGCCAAGGAACACTCGGATTCTAGGAAAATGAGCAAAGAGGAATGTATAAAACAATACAACTCATTACTTCTTATAGGGTTGAATCTTCTTATCCTTAGCCCAAGGCTGTTCATTATCTGCCAGTTTTTTAAGTCCTGATCTTTATAAGCACACGGGATTTCAGTTCTAATTAACTAAAACAACTACTGAGTACCTATTTTGTGTGGCAACTTCATTCAGATTTGTAGCTTTTCCAAAGATATCCAAACTACGTATCTCTTGTCTGGGACATTAAACGTAACAGAGAAGGCAGATGTTCAAAAATCTGTGACATAGAACAGAACTGACCTAGACCTATCCTCCACACTACATTCACATTTATCGCACATTTATTTTCACTTTAATTTTTAATGTTTTTTCTTAAAGATGGAGTTTCATTCTGTCACCCAGTCTAGAATGCAGCCACACAATCATCGCTTAGTGCAGGCTCAAATTCCTAGGTTCAAACAATCTGCCTGTTTCAGCCTCCTGATGAGTAGCTGGGATTATAGCCTTAAACCACCGCACCTAGCTCATCATACATTAAATGCATAGGAATTTCAGAAAATTTTGTAGTTTAGGGAATAATGAATACAAAATTACTTAGATAATTTGATTTCAATTACCATCAGCGCTACTTAAAGAAAGACTATTTAATGGCTTGCAGTGATTTTTTAAATGA
Organism: Ateles fusciceps; assembly: GCA_036589455.1. Taxonomy (NCBI): domain Eukaryota; kingdom Metazoa; phylum Chordata; class Mammalia; order Primates; family Atelidae; genus Ateles; species Ateles fusciceps. The sequence continues at coordinate 5,841,370 of JAZHEH010002924.1, read as the reverse complement.
TCAAATTATAGGTATTTTCTCTGCAAAAAAAATTCTTTTTTTTTGTTGTTTATTTAAGCCTGTAGCACCTGATATTTTCAGGCAATCTCCCACCCAAATCCTAACCAGGCCTGTTTAACTTCTGAGATCAGATGAGATCAGGTATGTTCAGGGTGGTATGGTCATAGACCACCCTAAATTTTCTATAGCAGTTTTATAACTGCTACAACAGAAAGGTACTTAAGCATTTTTTTCTTCTCTCCAGGGCAGCAAGAATCCACACTGTTAATGTGTTTGAAATCAATGACTTTAGAAGTAAATGTTTGAAACTTACTCCCATTTTTATTAAAAGGACAGAAGTATTACACGCTCAAGATTTTAAGAAAAATCTTTACAGATATATATATTAAAGTAAAATACTTTGCTTCTCTGTTTCTATTCTTCTTTCTCCAGTTGAAGTTAATACATTTACACCTTAACACAGTATAATCTAGAGTTATTAAAAACCTAATTATGAAAGAAACCTTCAAAGTATTATAAAATACAAAGGATCACATCGTATCAGAAAATATCCTCAGAATGACTGCATTTATAAAACCAGTTTAAATACAAACAAAGGAATTCATGTTCCTAATTTGTATATACAAATATTTTGATATATTTGATTGTATTAAAATGAAAACTGTTTCAAGGGATACTACAGATGGGAAGTACATATTTGCCATGTATGTGAAAGATGACATGTTAGTACAGACTCTACATAGAAATTCTGAAAATTAATAGTAAATCATAACACAACCTAAGTAGGTAAAAGTTATGGATAGGCAATTCTCAGGATGGAGATATTATTGTTAATAATTACACAAGATAATAATAACCTTGTACTTGTACTAAACACAATTCGTATTAAAACAAAATTAATAATTGTATTGTTCATTTGGTAAAAGAATTAAAAGTCTGATAATACCAATTCTTGTCAAGAATCTGGAGTAATGAGAACTTTTGTATATTTACTGTTGGGGTATACATAGAACCAACCTATTTGAAGATCGCTTTGGCAATATTTAGTAATGATAGAAAAATGCCCTTCCACTTATAGAGCAGCTAAAAATTTCTATGCATGAGATCTCTGCTTATAATAATGACCTGAAAAAAATCTGTCAGCTACCCTCCCTGTTAATGACTTCCAAGGAGTTGTCTACTAGATCAGGTTTGAAAATATATATTTGTGCTAAGAATAGAATAGAACACAGAGGTCACTAATGAGGATATAGAGACTTTGTGGACATCATAAATAAACTGTGTAGAAATGTCTGCACGTATGCACAAAATGTTTATCCTAGCAATGTTTGTAGTAACAGAACAAACACAAATTTAAAAAATTCTAATGTCTAAGGAGATAGCATGAAAGATTTGATTGATTTTGTATGAAGATTTAAAATTAATGACCTATTGTACCATATAAACATATCAACCTACATATATTACTAAACATAATGTTTAGTGAAAAATCCAGGTGCAAAGCACTGTGTACAGCAAGCACTATTTTATTTTAAAAAACTCACAGAAACCAATATTATGTACTTTAAGAACACACACACACACACACACACACACACACACACACACACAGTTCTATGTTTGAACTGTGTTTTATATACATCTAAACATACCCACACACATATAGGCATTCAAAATAAAAAACATAGAATGAATAGAATATTAGCTCTAGGTGTAATTATTTTAGCACAGCAGTTTTGAAATGCAGGAGGATTTTGTCATATATTTTTTTCCCAAAAATATATATCTAAAACAACTATAACAAATGTTAATATGTATTGGAGCACATGTCTGTTATGCCATTTTTTTTCCTCTCTACTTTTGAAAAATTTCATAAACTTAAGAAATAGCAACAATCGTCAATGTGAAAAATATTACTAAGTGTTACAAAAGCACAAAGGAAAGCATTGCATTTTGGCTAAGAGAAAACAAAAGATTTATGAAATGAATGATACTCACTTTAGATCATGGTTGATGAATAAAATTTCAGTAGACAGACAAAAGGAAGGTCATTTCAAGCAGAGGCAATATTTGATTTGTCTAGAGAATATTTAGAAGGCTATTTAAAGAGTTGGAACAACATATTAGAAATGCATTTAGGAAAATGCTGCTTGAGAGAAATTTTATGGAATTTAGGAATAAGAAAGAGGAAAAGAATTGAGTCAAAGTCATATGTTGATGAAATATAAAGCAGAATGGAGACTGAGAGCAATACACCGGATTTGAACAAATGAGTAGAGAAAGTCAGTGTAGTTTTATTAGAATTAAAAGTTCAGGGATGTGCAAGAAGACAGGGAAGTGGCAGCAAACAGTCCAGGCTAGTTTGGAAATGTTTATTGGAGATAGAAAAAAATATATAGAAAAGTAACTTAGCTCAGTACTTTGGAAGGCAGAGACAAAAGAATTGCTTGAGGTCAGGAGCCCAAGACTACAAGACCCCTGACTCTACAAGAAACCAAAACCAAAAACAATGGTCCAGGTATGGTGGTGCGTACCTGCAATCTAGCTACTTGAGAGGCTGAAGCCAGAGGATCGCTTGATCCCAGGTGTTTGAGACTGTAGCGAGCTGTGATCATACCACTGAACTCCAGCCTGGGCAAGAGAGAAAGGTTCCATCTCTTAAAAAATAAATGAAAGCAAGGAAGAAAGACAAAAAGCAAGGAAGGGAGGGAGGGAGGGAGGGAAAGAAAAGAAAGAAAATGTAACTTATTGGTGCTGCTATGTCTTTTATTTTAAGCATATAGGATACTTGGGCACTTTTCTAGTCTGAGTAATGGGAATAAACCATTATAAAGTCAGATCGCGGAGAACCTGGAGGAAATAGGAAAGATTGCTATCCAGAACAGAGCTGGAAGAGTTAACTTTGGTTAGCAGAAGAGCGTTTTTTTGTTTTTGTTTTTTGCTTTTTTTAATAAAACAGAAGAAGGACAACAGGTGACAGAGATTGCCAGACAGATAGAACACTAAAAGGCTCGTTAGAGAGGGGCCTTGATCTTTGCAGTAAGGGGAGAAAATAAGAGCAGAGACAGTGTTGCCAGCTTGGAGAGGTTAGGAATTGTTTGGGAAACATGCTACAGGAAATGAAATCAGCCACTGACTGGGGACATAAAGCCTCCCATGATACAACTTCATCCCTGCTGCTTGGTCCAGTTAACACTGTCCTCTGCCGATGTTTTTTAGTGTATTTATATGTATTATGGTTACCCATAATACATATGTTATAACTTTTTAAAATCAATTTTTATTTCTAGAATGTTCACCTATATGTGCCAAAAACATAGTAAGTACTTAATAAATGCCTCTAAATTGGATAAGCAAGACATTACATTAGTCAATTCATAACTTATGTTTAAATTCTCTCTGAGCCTCACACTTTGGTGCCAGAAAGACCTATGAATTAAAACAAATTTCATGGGAAAGTTATTAGAGATGAACAACAACCTGAGAAGATATACTGTAAGCATTCCCTTTTTAAAGAGGAGGGGACATGAGGTATTGTATTTCAGAATGTCTGTCTGGAAGATGGACTAAGTCACCACCTAACAACTGTATGACCCTGCAGAACCTGCTTTACCTCTATGCAGCCATAAAAAATGATGAGTTCATGTCCTTTGCATGGACATGAGTGAAGCTGGAAAGCATCATTCTCAGCAAACTGACACAAGAACAGAAAACCAAACAGTGCATGTTCTCACTCATAAGTGGGTGTTGAACAATGAGAACACATGGACACAGGGAGGGGAACAGCACACACCGGGGCCTGTTGTGGGGTGGGGAGAGCTAGGGTAGGGATAGCAGGGGGTGGGGGGGATTAGGGAGGGATAACATTAGGAAAAATACATAATGTAGATGACGGGGGATGAATGCAGCAAACCACCATGGCATGTGTGTACCTATGTAACAGTCCTGCACCATCTGTACATGTACCCCAGAACTTAAAATATTAAAAAAAGAAGTCGTAGTATGCTTGTTATGAAAACAGTTTCTAATAGTCCCTGTTCATAAATTTTTAGCTATTTTGCTTTTGTTAGAAATGATTTTATACTCATGTGCTCCATCCATCAGATGTACTATGAAGTCATTGAGGACGTCCTATGGTCATATAAGATGTACCTTTAAGTAAAGGTAGTCAGCACTGCCTTTTATCAGTGGATAGCTAGGAGGAAAGTTCTCGATACTCTGGCATTAAATTTATATGTATATTCAACTGGTGACTTGGATTAGGATAAATCCCCTCAGCCTCTCAATAAGCTTTGTAGCACTGCATTTTAAAAAGCTTAGATGATGTGCAGAATACCCATTTGTGACAGTGTATGTGCAAATTTAGGCAAAAGAATTAAACATTAAAGGAAAACTATAATGGTAAACTAAAAATACCCTGGACAGCTTAATTGAATATTTACTAGATGGATGTACCAGGCTTAGCAAAATTAAATTTTAAAACTGTGCCTATAACAAAACTATGACAGAAGTAAGAACTCATGCTTAGAAGGAAAAAAAGAAAGGAAAAAGGGTGACGATGCAGCCTGGCAGGGAGATTCTTAATTTATGTTTCCTTTTATGCATGTTGTTTGCTAAGGGACCTCAGAGCAAATAACCTGGATCCTCTTGACTTCTGTGTTTCACTGGATTGAGAGGCAGCTGATGTAGTCTGTTTGACTACTGTATGACTTCAGTGTAAAAATCTGTATGTGCCTTAGAAAAGCATGGCATTATTGTACTCTATAGAACCAATTCTAGTCCATAATCATAATTATTTTTATCTTCCATCCTCTAAGAATTATCTCTACAAGTAGAATAACAAATTTGAGGGTCAGTTCACAAGAGACCTATGTCAAGCAAAACAATATTTTGTAGTTACATGGCAATATCAGGAAAAAATTAAATAAGAAATTCAAATAAGAAATAAGAGAAAAATCCAAATAGGAGATACAGGTGACAATGTTCTTTGTTTCTCGTTTTCTCTCACACAAAGAGAAAAATGAGTTTTTATAAAGAATGGAAAGAAGCCTTAACAGATGGAGACCAAATCTTGAAGCACTAGTGTGGGAAAGGATACACTGAGATGAACCTCCCTTAAATTCAGCCCACAGGGAAAAATATTGAAGTCAGCAGGCAGGAGGCTTCCTTCCACACAGCCCAGGTACCAACTACCAACTTTGCTGCCTTCAGTGACATCAAGGCCTGGCTGTACCTCCTATGGGGAGTGGATCAAGTCATACAGACACACTTATCTAACAAAATTGTAGGAGGATGCAGAAGATAAGTAATCCTTGGGAAAGCATAAACCATTAATGAACTGTACAAGAGAGTATTTATTTACACAGATTGCAGAAGCGATGATAACAAAGCTAATGGTAGTGTCTACGTGACAACAAAAACGCGGATGTAAAGCGAAACATTCACTGTCTAGTCAATTGAATGAAGGAGCTGTATAATGCCAAACAGCTAAGTATTTGGAAACCCCCCGACATTTGATGGCATAGTTTCTATTTTTTAAATGAATTTTCCTTTAGAGTGAAAGTATATTCCATATAAGGAAAGTGGTTTCTGTTAGCACCTTCCTTTTTTCTTTTCAAACCACAGTGGTATTACTCAGGAGCCTCACTCTATTTGAAAGAACAGTTTTGAACGGATTTTCAACTGATTCTAAAAACAAGTCAAATACATCATCAAAGAGAGAAGATTTGTGCTTTTTGCTTCATTAGGCTATTCATCAAAATCGTGTGTCACAGGCTCTTAGGACAATTTTTTTTTTTTTTTTTTTTTTTTTTTTTTTTTTGAGACAGAGTCTCACTCTGTTGCCCAGGCTGGAATGCAGTGGCACAATCTCGGCTCACTGCAATGTCCGCCCCCTGGGTTCAAGGGATTCTCCTGCCTCTCATTCTGAGTAGCTGAGATTATAGGTGCACACCACCACGCCTGGCTAATTTTTGTATTTTCAACAGAGGTGGGGTTTCATCATACTGGTCAAGCTGGTCTTGAACTCCTGACCTCATGATCCACCCACCTTGGCCTTCTGAATTGCTGGGATTACTGGCATGAGCCACCATGCCTGGCCAGGACAATTATTAAAGGTGTTCCAACAATAGTGCAATAATGAAAAAGGCAGGTGGCCTTCCAAGAAACTGCTAGAAGGATAACTTCATTTGGATATTTAAGTTCTGGTTTATTTAAAATATGAATATGAGTTGCCACCTCAATTAAAATATAAATTCTGGTATTCAGGGACATTCTTGATATTATTTTTAATCCCCACCCTGACTCCTGAATATACATAGAACTAAATTTACAGAAGCATATTATATGCTCAATGCTTGCCTACAGGGTGAATGGTGAACTGATGTCTTTTTAAAATGTACTAGAATGAAATTTATACTGAAATATCTACCATCTGTTAAAAAACACACACACATGCACAAACCCCCAACATTTTAATTCCAGAGCATGTGGTTACTGGAACTGAAGGTCCTTAATTGCATCTTTAAAAAAAGCAAGGGCATCTCTATTTATTAGGCATTTAAATTCAATGCACTGCAATGTCTCCGTCTCTTTGCACTTTCCTTAGTAATTGGGGGTTGAGTCTCTGTCTTCAGGCTAATTCAATGCTTATGTTGTTAAGATATAGACTGGCTGCTCCTGTGTGAAATACTTGCTGGCTTTAGTCCCTTACTCATCCTTTTCCCAGATTTCAATAATGAATAGAGTTCTTCATTCACTGAAAGAATGTCCTTGAACCTGTATGTGCTCCATGTTACTCATAAACTGCAATGCTCCCTTGGCCTCCTGACTTTGCAGCTTATAGTGGTCCAATAGCTTAGTTTCCTTTACAGGCAACCATATGCTATGGTTTTGTAGAGGGAGAGCCCTTCCTACCACAGCCTAATTCTAGTCTCTACACACATCCTTGCAACTGCATATACTTGTCTAAAAACACTGCTTTAATGTACTAACTCCTGTTCAAAAACTTTCCATTTGAGCAGTGGGGGTGGGGGTCATCAGAATAAAAATCTGCTTGGTTCTCAAAGATTTCTAGAAACAAAATATGACATTCTTACATTTCTTTATTTCTGGGAGCATTCTCACAGACTTTGGTTGAATTTAGGACTTCTTCACTTTACCAGGTATGTATTCTATTTATTGACACTCTCAGTGCCAAAGATGGGTAAAAAGATGTGTGCCATTAATAATAATCACCTGTGTTTTAATTAAGTTCTGTTAAGCTTATCTGGTTTATGGGTAACTGTTGAAGAAGAAAATACCATATGTTTCTATTTTCATATGTATATATCTGATGTCTTCCAACAGCTTCCATGTCAGTCAAGTTCCTGTGCAATCACTATTTTCATCAAGACACAGAATCCTTACTTAAGCTAACATATGCTCCCTTTCTGAAAGAAATCTAAAGAGGATTGAAATACCAAATTGGTTATCAGTCGTTATCATATTATTCCTCTTTCTATTTTAATCTAACTAGATGTTTTATCTGGAACAAGTTACACATTTTTCATCAGGCCTCATTTTTCCACCAGCGAAATGAAAGTCAGTTCAAATGTTCTCTAATATTTCTTCTCGTTGTGATAATCTGGGACATTATGACTCTATAACTCTTCTACATTTTCTACCTTATTAGGAAAAACTTAACAGCAAAAATAGGGCTTATCTTTTTCCCCCTCACTGAGTACATTGTTATACGGTTAAGAGAGGCTAAGTACCCACTGGATGAAAAATTTACTACCTGTTGTTCAAAGTGTGCTCACAGTTCTGAATAATGAGCTTTCACCTTGTTAAAATCATGAACCATTTGGTGCAATCATAAGCCCAAAGACATGCTCGGGATTAGCTAAAGCAATCCGCATCAAACAGAAGCTTCTCCATTACGTCCCTCCCTTCCCAGAGACAATGCATTTCAACAAGGAAAATCATGCCACGAGGTTGTAATAGGAGCTAAACAATAAATATTCTCTCTCTTTAAATGTTTGTTCAGTTGCTGAGGAGTCAAAATGACAGCTCCACACTTCCACATCTATAGAGATTACATTTTCTTCCCTTATGTTTCCTGAATCTTTTTTTCACCGAAGTCTCTATTCCAGCAGGCAGCAGAGAAGAGCAAAAGCAAATTAAAAGTATCTGCTATTTCCTAGTGCATCAATTATGCTCCAAACTTGAATTAAGGAAAAGCCCTGGTGGTGAAGCATAGCTGGTTTGATTTGGTCCACCCTTGTAGCAAAATTTTAAAATCTTGATAGGGCTGCCCCCATGCTATGGATCAAAGAGAAAGGATAACTTGGGCTGGGAATAAAATGTATATTCTAAGATCTGTTTAGCCCCCAAGCATCCAGCAGTCCTCTGTGATGGGTCATCAAAGACTCTGTGCAAATGACGTCTCAGTCAGCCCAGGGAGTCAGACACCATCAGAGGAAAGAGGTGGTGAGCAGACACCAGGACACGTTTCTTTTATACTCTCAGCACAGCTTGGGAAATCCTAAAATCCCTCTTGAAGTTTGGCTTTCCCCTGAATCAGCAATCCTAAACTTGACTGCAATCTTGCCGAGCCTCATTTTATTCTTCCAGCATAGTTTTCCTTAATTTGTGAAGTGGAAACCAGTTTCTTCTAGTGATGGTTAAATATACAGGACAAAATCTTGGACCCTAACAGTAAACCTACAGAATCCAGTGTAAGGGTATACCCAAGAGACATACATGTTTAAGAATTTTCCCCCACACTTCTTCCCATGGTTAATTATCCAGTCATGAACAGTAGCAGCAACAATCTGCTTCCTAGCAGAATCCAAATCTTCCTCAAAAAAACATAAATGCACTTACCTTTACTACAAACGAAATGGCCCAATTACCATCAGCAACTGTATCTGTTATTTCTTCTCTAATTCAAGCCCATCTTTATATGCAATAGTCTACTTTATCATCACAATCACCAGGCCCTATAAAATAGTAGAAAAAATAAATTATACATACATACATAGAAATATGTTATATATATATTTAATTTTATATTATAAATTTAATTTATACATATAAATAAATTTGATTTATATACATATAATTTGTTATAATTTTATATTATAAATTTAATTTATATATAGAAATAAAGTTATACATAGAAATAAATTTACACATAGAAATATATATAATTTATACATATAAATAAATTTAATTTATACACAGAAATAAATTTAGACATAGAAATATTATATATATATAATTTTTTTGAGATAGAATTTCACTCTTGTTGCCCAGGCTGGAGTGCAATGGTGTAATTTTGGCTCACTGCAACTTCTGCCTCCCATGTTCAAGAGATTCTCCTCCCTCAGCCTCCCAAGTAGCTGGGATTACAGGCCTGCACCATCACACCTGGCTAATGTATTTTTAGTAGAGTCAGGGTTTCACCATGTTTGTTAGGCTGGTCTCAAACTCCTGACCTCAGGTGATCCACCCTCTTTGGCCTCCCAAAGTGCTGGAATTACAGCATCAGCCACTGTACACGGTCTGTATTATATTAATAGATAGATATTACCTAGATCTATCAATGTATGTATCAATTGTTATCAAACTAGATCTCTCTATATATAGTTTATATATTATTAACATATATAAAATATCTGCATGTTAGAATATACAGAAATATTCTAACTTCCAAGGCTGGCGCTGCATTCCTTGGTGCCAGCTATGGAAGCTGCTTGTGGTATGCCTGGTATAGCCACAGCCTCATGGGAAGCCAACCATCAACCAATCAGCACATACTTTCTCCCCTCTGAAGCCCATAAAACCCCTGAACGACTCAGCCAGACTTGAGATGGTGGGACAACCAATATAGAATTATGTTACTATGTAAACTATCTATATATATAGATCTAGTTAGATAGCTATGTATATATATAGAGAGAGAGCTATATATTCTCTTGTGTTCTCTACGTAGGTATAAATGGAGATACAGATCTTGAGATATATATCCAGATAGGTAATAGAGAGCAAGAAAATAAAATGGGTAGGTTCCAGAGTTCTTATTTCTACAGCTTTACATAAAGCTGAGTTGTTATATTTGATTTATTTTTTTACAACCTGTTTGAAATTCCTTTTGCCTTTCACCACCACTCTAGGTTGTCAGGAGTCTTTTACCAGAATGGTCATACAAATCATAAATCCTAAAGAATCTGAATATCCAATGGTTTGCAATCTGGTTAAGATCATTATACACTTTTCTTTTAACCTGAGGCACTTTTGAGGATGAGAGTTCTATTAATATCATGCTACTATGGTATACATAAAATGAGACCATCCTGAGCAAACCAGGATATTTGGATGCTGTGCTGCCAACTTTCTTTCAGTTCATGCCCACAGCCTCATGGAGAGCTTCCTAGGACCAGTTAATTGAAGAAGGAGAAATTCAAGTCATTTATAAACTGTTTTTACACAATATGCTGGCAAAGCTGGAAGAGGCAGTTACATCATCATAGTCAGACTCAGATGTGGCCCCACGTATATATGGTTTGCTACATTACTCCACTGAATTTTACTAATGACACTGATGGCAGTGGCAGTCTGTCAGGAGTGGCTGTTGCCATGATGCCAGCTTCAGTGGGGGGAGGCACGGCTAGGGCTGCTTGCTCCATGGAGCCAGTGGGAGCCTGGAGCAGGCGGGAGCTCCACCCTCCTGGGTAAATCTGTGGCCACCCAGCCTCAGTGTGAACCCAGGCATCTCTGCACTCTCAGGGGCTCAGAAAGGTCCCCTACTACCTCCACAGGCTCAGGAGTACCTGCTCCCACTGCCTGGCCTTTCCCTGCTCTCAGCACCTGCTCTGATCTCTGAGCAAAGTTGAGCCAAGTCCAGGCACTATTGCAACCTGGATGGGATATGAGCACACTTGGGGCAGTGCTGACACTCCAGCCCCATGCTGCCTAGGCCCCCTCCACACTTTGGACAGCAACAAGCATGGAGGGAGGCCAAGGGAGGGCTGGGAGCAGTTCAGTGCTAGCCTGCAAGTGTCCCTTGGCAGGAACAGCCTAGGCACCATGAACAGTAGCAGGAGGCAGACAGGCTCTGGGGCAGAAAAGGGCAGGTCTCCAGTGAAGTTCCACTGTCAAACTGGGAAAGGACTGAATCCTAGAGGCCGGGCTGCCATCCCTGTGGAATGGAGTAGAACTTACAGTGCTCTTACAGAGTTCACCCATGGTCACCAATGGACCAATAAGCATGCACTTCCTTCCCTCTGAAGCCCATGAAAACTCTGGACTCAGCCAGACTTGAGGAGACAACACATCTACCAACTGTGGAGAGGAGTTACCCACCCTAGGGTCTCCTGTCTGCTGAGAGCTGAATACTCAATAGGACAACCAGCTGTAAAGAGAAACTACCCACCCTAGGGTCTCCTCTCTGCTGAGTACTGAACATTCGTTGGGACACTGCCTGTGTAGAGGAACTACCCACTGGGAGTCTTCTCTGAGCTTTTCTGTCACTCAATAATCACCCTCCACTTGTCTGCCTACCTCATTCTTCCTCAATGCAGGACAAAAACTTAAGACCCACCAAATGGCAGGGCTAAAAGAGCTGTAACACAAACAGTGCTGAAACATGCTCCTTGCTTGCCAGGTTGTGAGTGACAAGAAAGAGAGAAGAGAGAAGGAGAGAAGAGCCACTACCTTTCAGAGAGCCCAGATCTAGGAGTGTCCCAAGCCAGGGCTGTGATACTCCCCTTTGGGGATCTGCAGTTTCTGGCATCTCCAAGCTTTCAGGCACTACTGCATTCCCTGGTGCCAGCCATGGGAGCTGCTTATGGTGTGGTACATCTGGTTCAGCCATAGCCATGCAGGGAGCCACGCTTGCACTTGAAGCTGCCTGCCCCGCCACAGCCAGCATGACTGGCTGTGCGTGGCGGCTGGACCCCATGCTCACTTGCTTACTCATCCCTTGCTGCTCCGCTCTCTCTTGGCAGGCATGGGATCCAGGTCGGTAGCATGAGTTGAGCCCAGCCTGCCAGGCTGAGTAGGAGCAGTGAGCCCTGGCAAGAATCAGGCAAAGCTACCACTGGCCACAGAGGTTTCCAGCTGGCGAAGTGACACCCCAAGGATCCCATAACAGCATGACAGTAGAGGATTTTAAGGGTTTCATATACACTCTTCCTTACCTACATTGATATCATGAGTAAATCAATTTCTCTGTAATAGGATTAATTACCCTAACAAAGTTGTCCCTATTTGAAGGCATACATAGCTACGTGGCAATCCAAACTTTCAGTTACAAGGAAGTAGTATATTTTCTTTTATAGAGATGTTCTTTTTGGGGTATAAAAATCTCTACACCAGAGGATCCTAAAGTCAAAATAGTAGTAAAAAAGTATTTTATCAATGGTTTATTATATATAATACTGAAAGATGCAAATCACATTTCCACTCTATGTTTCTCTGTGATTGTGCTTTGGTACAATAACAGTGGTTGTTGGAAAAAAGCATCATATATTGAAAAGCATCTCCTAATTCACTTTGTAACTGACTTTTCAAAAAGGCATTCCACAATATATCAGTTCAACTATTTCTAATTGATGGTAAAGCGAGTGAATTGCATCAGTGTATGCTGACTGATGTACCTCTTTTGCTGCTAAATGTATTTCTTGTTAAGAAGCAATATAGTCTAGGATGTTATGGTGGTAAATGAGTAGGTAACGTAGTCCATAAATAGTATTTCTTCTCTTTTCTACTTTTTTTTTTGAGACAGAGTCTCACTCTGTCACCCAGGCTAGAATGCAGTGTTGTGATCTCGGCTCACCGCAACCTTCACCTCCTGGGTTCAAGTGATCCTCTTGCCTCAGCCTCCCAAGTAGCTGGGATTACAGGTGCATGCCACCACCCTTGGCTGAGTTTTGTATATTTAGGAGAGAGAAGGTTTTACCATGTGAGCCAGGCTGTTCTTGAACTCCTGACCTCAGGTGATCCACCCACCTTGACCTCCCAAAGTGCTGGGATTACAGGCATGAGCCACCATGCCCAGCCCCATAAATAGTATGTCTAGCAGATGGAAATTCAATACAAATCCCTATTTAATATAAGTGCAATCCAATCAAGGACAAATCACTATCCAATCTATGATGAATGGTTTCTAATATAATTGTCCTGGCAGCAGATGCTAAGCTGGTCCCCATGGATATGGGTTAGTAGTGGTGTCTAGATTGATCTTGTTGGAGATTGATCATCTATGTTTTTGAACCCATAAATAATGTATCTTCTTATTACTTTGGCCTTTTTTTCCCCAAGAGCTCAGTGAACCAGCACAGGGATGACTGAGAACAAAAGACTGAAAGAGTGATCTTGTCTAGCTGACTATTGAGAAATCAGTGAATATTTTCACAGTATGGAAATATTTTCAAATTCTTGGCCTCTTCCCAAAGTTTCAAATCTCTCACCTACGTCTCTTTAACACCAGTCACATAATCTTATTCCTTCTAACTCTTTGAACATCTGACCATGTCCGCCAGTCTGTTAGCCAAAGCTTTGGATTGGTATAAATCCATCATGTCTGCCATAACACCTTCCATGCACAGAGAAAATTTTGCCTATTTGATGGCTTTCCTTTATCATTATCTTTCAGGGCCACATCTGAGTGTGACTATCATGATATAACTTTCTCTTCCATTTCTGCCAGCTTTTTGTGTTGAACAATTTATAAACTAGACTTGAATGTCTTCTTTTTCTTTAATCAACTGATCCTGCGTATGGCTTGACAGAGAGTTGGCAGTATAGCAAGAACAGATACACTGCAAGAATGATTGACCTACTCATGCAATTTACTTGTGTATGTGCTTAAGTTCAGTTTTATATATACCACTTCCACCTAGTGATGTAGTACTATTAAGCAGACCCAAATTTATGGCTTATGGTTATTTGAACTATTAAGCAAGCAAGCCAGGATATTTGGTTGCTGTGCTGCCAACTCTTTCAAGCCATGCCCAGGTCCTCACAGAGAGTTCCCCCATGACCAGTTAATTGAAGAAGAAATTCAAGTATAATTTATAAGTTATTTTTATACAATATGCTGGCAGAGCTGGAAGAGGCAGTTACATCATCATACTCAGATGTAGTCCTATGTACATATAGGGTTTTATATTACTCCATTAAATTTTACTAATAGACTTCACAGTAATAGGAGGAATTTCATAGTATTTTATAAGTTTCATACATACTCTTTCTTACCTACATTGATACCACCAGTAAATCAATTTTTTGGTAATAGGATTAATTACCCTAACAGAGTTGCCATTTTGGGGAGTCTGCATGTCACAACTATTTTCGTAGTAGCATTAAGACGTTCACTATGAACTCAGCAATCAGAAATTGAAAAGCCTAACTCCCGATGTTGTGGGTTCGCCACAGCGTAGAGACCCCTAAGAGTGTCTCCGCCATAATGTGAGCTTGAGCCCAGAAGCATTTTCCCCCTCCTGGAGGCAGTCAAGCTATGGGAAAGTAGGAACTGAGGGATGAATGATTTTGTAAAAGGTTATTTTAGACTCCTTGGCACTGACATAATGGCTCGGTGATGGCTGTGTGGTTTTACTAAGGCATTGTGTCTTGTCTTGGTTTCTGTACTGGGCTAGTTTTATGGATCTGTTTACCAATACTGCTTGAACCCTGTGATTATTCATGTGATTTTTGATGATTGTTGTCTCTAGGATTTATGGTGGGTTTAACCTGTAAAGAATGTCACTCTGTTAAATATAAAATTCTTACACAATAGATAAAGGAAGATCAATTGTAGTTTTGCATCACTTGTGGTTACTTTATGACTCTCAGTTATGTGCTCTTTTCTTAACCAAAATTTTATCTTCCTTGCCAGATTTGTAGTGTTGTAACTTTCTGTTCCCTTTATTGTTTAAGTTGAAACAGTGTACATTGATGTCAGCCATTGAAAGCTGACAGTATATATTGGGACCCTATGCACAAATAAAGCTGCTGTTTAGGCATTGCCTAATTCAGTCCTCCAGACCTCGCTGTCTATCTATCTTTCTTCCGCGCACTCTCTCTTCCAGGTATTGGGACCCTCTTGCTGGCCAAGAGTTCCCCCGGCAGATGTGCCGTCCCCAACACGATATCATGATATTAGGAGGTAGGGCTTTTAGGAGGTAATTAGCACATGATTGTGGAGCCCTCAGAAATGGGATTAGTACTCTTATAAGAAGACATGAGAACTTTCTTCCTTTCTTTTTCTGCTCACTTCCATGTGAGAATATAATGGCCATCTGAAAACCAGGAAACTGTCCCCTCACCAGACACTAGGGTATCTGGCACTTTGGCTTTAGACTTCTCAGCCTTTTCAATAAGCATGTCACCAGCATCTGGTTGACTTCTGGTAAGGCCTCAGGAAGCTTTTAGTCATGGTGGATGATGAAGGGGAAGCATGTCACATGGCAAGAGAGGGAGCAAGAGAGATGCCATATTCTCTTAAAAAACCAGTTCTTATGTGAACTTATAGAGCAAGAATTCACTTGTTACTATGAGGAGGGCATTAAGCCAGTCTTGAGGGATCTGCCACTGTGACCCAAACACCTCCTTCGGGCCACACCTCCAGCATTGGGCATTGTACTTCCACATTTGATTTGGAGGGGACAGACATCTAAACTGCATCGAGTAGTCATCATATATTTCATTATCATAAATTTATTTTGTAAAAAGCCAATGTAACAAGAGTGCCTTTGAAAAAGCAATACCAGTTGTTAATTTCATTGTCTTAATGCTTTGGTACATGATTTTTTTAATACTCTGTATGACAAAGTGGAAGGTATGTATAAAGCATTTCTAAATATTAAAATCTAATTGTATCAAAAAAACTTACGCTGTTGCTGGAGTAAGGACCTAAAGTGGTTGCTTTTTTCATGAAACACCATTTTTATGTGAATAAATGAGTGATACCAATTCATAGTTTTTCAAGCTAAAGTGTTTGGCAGATGTTTTCTCAAAAATGAATAAAATAAACATATTGCTTTATGGAAAACAATGGACAGTATTTATAACCAATGATAAAATTCAAGCTTTCAAGTGTAAATTAGGAATTTGAAAACTTTTATCTGCTTGCCAGCTCCCCAATATTGAAAGAGTATTCTAATAAGCTGGTGTTGATATTAAGGAATATAATTGAGATGTTATATAAATGAAATGTAACAAAATTTGCAATATTTTCTGAGTCAGTAAGCCAATGGTTTCCAAATAAACTTTGTATAATTTTTCAAAACCAGGCATGGGTAAAAGAAGAATTTAACATGCAAATTAGATGAATGGGTTTTAATGTAACAGAGAGCAAAATGCTCACTGATATGGTTTAAGATACCATATTATAAGCAACTATTAATACTCAACTAACTACTTGTTGAGTTTTGGTGTAGTATCAAAGAATAACCAGAATAACCTGAAAAGGCTATGAAATTTCTCTTCCTCTTTCTAACAACATAGCTATGTTTGAAACTAGATTGCCTTTGTACATTTCCATTGAAACAATTTTTTGCAACAATTTAATGGAGAGGTAAATATAAAAATCCATCATTTTTCTACTAAGCAATTTATCAAAGAGAGTTCAAAAAATATTAAACAATTTTTCACTTACTAATTTTTTGAAAATGTAGTGATTCTTCATAAAAATATGTCACTTGTTATATAATTGTTTTATTAGCATTATTTTAGATAAACTACTAGTTTCTTAAATTTTTAAATTAATTTCTTTTAGAATAAATATCAAAAAGACAATCCACATAAACAAAATCTCTTTGGAGTGTTCAATTATTTTTAAGTGTGTAAAGGGCTCCTAAGAACTTTAGAAAAGTTTAGGAATGACTTATTTAAAGAATAGTGGTTATTTGCTGATAATAACATGGTTATGCTCCAAATATGTAGAAGCCTACACTATGATTTTCTTATCAGAATTTTTTCAGACCTGCTTACAGCATCCTGATCTGCTGCAATTGTAAGTGCCAAACAGCTGAGCTGTTTGAACTGCATTCTGGACCAAGTAAAGAAAGAAACTTATTTTTCTGGTATCTTACTCAAAATGCCAATTTGGGACCTTTGCAATAAATTGCTAGGGGCAAAACAATCAAATATATCATACAAGGCACCTAAAATTATAGGAGCCCTACCAAAACAATAGGTTCTACCTTAGTATAAGTGGTTTCAGGGTGTTCTAATTTTTCTTTGTCTCTAAAGGGAATCCCAACAGGGAATCCCAACAGGCCAGAGATGAATGATTTCTAAAAGTAGGTATCAAATGCAAGTTTCCAAGACATGAGATTTCTTGCTACTTTCTTCTTACCAGGTCTTATTGGCATGAGAAAAATCAATGTAGTAAACCAATGTGTCTTGAGAGTTATGAGAGGATCAAATTTCCTGCAGAGTAATTACAGTACAGAGTTGATATAACTCTGATGTGAGAGAATGAAGTTGTACTCTTGCCCAAGTCAGGTGAAAGATACCTGTTAAACTTTGCCTATTAGCACAGAGGAAAATACACTCAAAATATTTATAGCTACATATCAAATGTCAGTGATTATGCTTGTTTGCACTAGTGAGGAGACTGCAATTGATGTCACTCATTAATTAAATTTATAATAACCATGGTCATTCATCAAGGTATGTTTTTTGTGTAATTCATATTTGGATATTTGAAAAGGTATGTGATAGGTATAACAACCCCACATATTTTAAGCAACTGATGATGGAACTAATTTCTGAGAGGGTCCCATGAGTAAAATATTGCATTTTATTTTAGTATTCTCAAAGAATGGGTAGGTCCTGGGTCTTCACTTTCCAAAGCTTTCACTTAATGGGTCAAAGAATCAATGAAAGAATTCTCAACTTGTTGAATATATCTACTCTAACTATACATGTAAGAATGGGGAAATAACCATATGACAATTTTACTTTGAAGTGAACTTCAGTCAAAATGCAATTAACCACCTAACCCCATAAGTTTTCATTCTGAGCAGTGGACCATTAGGATTTTATTTCAGTCCCCAGAGTTTATCAGTAACTCAGACTCATGATTCAATTATTCTAAAAAATTATAGATATATTTCTTTCCCCAGTACACAGCCATCCTATTATACCTATAACAGCTATCATGTAAATACCAATCACTTTAGAGAGAATAACAGGGAAAAATTTTAGCACATCCTTGTGAAATTATATCAAGGATATTTCTCAAGCCTCTATAGCATCCTTTATTTTTTCAAGAGAAAGTAGTCTTTACTGTTTCATATATAGATATTAATGGAGGGGAATTGGTTGAGGACCCTGTGACTCAAATCCAATTAAGTAGGATTTTATTTCTAGGGACCTCATGTTCAATAAGAAACCATCAATGTTTTCTCTATGTCCAAACCTCCATCTCTCTTATTTCTGGTGGCTAAGTGCTGTTGCCTTCTGTGTTCCAGATATTCTACCATCTCCCCTACAATCATCCTATGGAAAATGAATAAAGCACTTTTCAAGGATACTAGGACTCCCATCAGCAGTTCACTTCTCACAACTTTGTGGACAGAATTCTTCTAGATGCTCTCAAAGGATGGAGACATGGGGTGGGAAGCTGATCACCTGCAGTAAATCCATCCCCAGTCTCTCCATATTACTAAATATTGGGACTCTTTCTTTTCATTATATCAAGGGATTTCTGGCTTTTCCACTTTATTCAGTGAAGGCATTTTTTTTTTTACCTTGGTTTTAGTGAACCATTGGTCCAAATAATTTGAGCCATTTCTACTTTTTAATTCCCACTTACAAAATCCAAAAGAGCAATTTACTCAAGTGAATGAATGTAATGTAATATAAAATTATGTTTCTCTCCACTTTTATCTAGCCATCTCCTACACAGATTTCTTAATTTTTGTGAGTATATTATTATACATTAAAAATATTATAATAGTTTTATTATATGTCTTTATTTTCCATGTTTAACTTTTAATTAGACCCTGAGTCCTACTGCGTCTAGGATTATCTGAGTGTGATTATGTGTATGGAGGTAACTAAGGATGATGGAGGTATATAAGGACTATGGTAAAGTGGCTCAAGACAGAACATGAGATTGTTTCAGTGCCTTCAAGCAAGGTTGACTGTGCTCCTCAGATAAGAGAAGGGTTGCTTCTAGCAAAGTATATCAGTTTTGGTGTTTGGGTACTTGTCATTGTACAAATCCTTTCAAATTTCACAATCCAAATTCTACAGGTCTCAATCTGAACCAAGATTGTGACTTTCATTAGTAAGGCTGGTGAACACAAGTTAGACATGAATGCAACATAACACAGGATTAGTCTAAGTCTAGTTTTTAGGTGTGTCAATGCTGAGGCTACAAAATATAATATTATCTTCAATAAAGCATATATTATTGATATTGAGAACTTAAAACTCCCAGCTTGTCTTTTTGCATGTTCATTTCTTCAGTGCAATTAGACCTAGCCACTTTACCCATTCTGTGTGAACACCATACAGTGATATATCCTATTACCATCACCTCCATTACCACTCTTACCTGCCAAAGCTCTTCTTCAACAAGTAGTTTATGCCACATTACAAGGGATAATTTAAGTAACTGTTTTACTACTGCATATCACTAGTATTCTTTTTTTAAAAAATAATAATTTAATTTTCACTGCTTTCAATTCTTATAAATAATCCCAGAAGCCCACTCTGAAGTTTTGTCTATTTATTTGCCTGTTTACCTGAAGCTACATTTTGAGTTAACATTACATTAAGTTGGTCAGGTGCAGTGGCTCATCCCTGTAATTTCAGCACTTTGGAAGGTCGAGGTGGGTGAATCACCTGAGGTCAGGAGTTTGAGACCAGCCTGGACAACATGGTGAAACCCCATCTGTACTAAAAATACAAAAATTAGCCAGGCCTTGTGGTGGGTGCTTGTAATTCTAGCTACTTGGGAGGCTGAGGCAGGAGAATCGCTTGCACCCTGGAAGGCAGAGGTTGTAGTAAGCTGAGATTGCACCACTGCATTCCATGCTGGGCGACAGAGCCAGACTCCATCTCAAAAAAAAAAAATTGATATTAGTTAATGTTAAAAAATGTAGTTAACATAAAATGCTATAACTATCTTAGGTGGAAATGAATTAATACAGAGAATGAGGTATTTATAAATTACTCCAAATAATGGAGAAGTGAAAGCTGTAGATTGGGCATCCAAAATAAATTATAGAAAACAATAGCATCGACTTGCCAGTGGAGCTGCTACATCTTCCATAATCAAACAGACTGAGTGGCAGACTTGGGTTATTGGCTTCAAGATCACATCACATTTTGGGATCAGGAAGCTGCCACCTACAACTGTTGCTTCTGGAATCATATCATACCTGCTGTATCTGTACCTGCAGACAATATATGACCTACTTTCTGTCTTTTGATATGTGTAAAGCTAGTGATAGGACACTAAAAATTATATTAATGCTGTTATAGTTAAACCCAATACCTCCATGGACATGCCTGACAACAGAAAAATCATAACAAGCATTCCTGTGAACTTCACCATACTTCTGCATTCCAAAACTAAGTAAGTGCATCTGATTAGATGAATTCAAATCATATATAGAACCTAAGTCACAAAGGAGCCTGGAAATTAATTTATAGACTGAATCATTTCTGAATTTTAAAGGGCACTAGGATGATGATAGAATGAATATTCTGTACCAAGTCATTATAGTCACCATTTCCCTTGAGCAAATGAATCATAGTGATAAAGTAATAATTAAAAGAAGAAATTTCCACTTGCAAGCCCTTTTTGGGTTGGTCTTTTCTTTCTGGGGGATCAATCTATTCATGAGGTTGAAATGAACAGCCCACCCACTCAAGCAGCCCACTCTCTCAAACTGAAGACATAAGCAACAGTAAGAAGAAATTTATTTATACACACTACTGATAGCAGTCAGATGTAAACATAACTCAAAAACTACACTTGTACTTCTCAAACCAGGTCATTTCGAACTGATATATTAACTTAATTAAACAAATGAAGGCATAATTCTTCTGAATTATAGTTACCACATTTGTACCCTGTATACCAGTGACACTTCTCTTACTACTGTTTCTGTAATTCATTGAGGCCAATATCAGTATTAAATTATAAATATTGCATCAATTCATAGAAGTAATAAAAAAATCATTACAAGTAGCAAGTTTAAGATAAAAATATGTCTAGGAATATTCTAGAGAGAAAATATAAGCACATATAATGTTTATTCTCATGTTCAATTTCACTTCAGGGAACCTCTCTGCAAATCCCTTTAAAGTGCTGAGTTAAAGGAAGAAATGGTGCTTGTTAGAAGTCTGAAGTTGGCTAAATTTAGATATGTAAATGTCTCCACAGGGCTTGCTTACACTCCATAGGCAGTCTGTACAATCTCTCTCTCTCTCTTTTTTTTTCCCACTCCTTCTTACTCCATTCCTAATTAAAAGAGCTGTTCAGTTACAGGGTCAAATTTCTCATGCTGACCTAGCTTTGCTGTAGCTTTGAGAGGAGTAGAAACCTGCATACCACAGAGCAGTGGCAATTAGTTCTCCTGTAATTAAGGAGTGAAGGGTACTAGCAAATGGAGGTGTGCCCCTTCCAGCCTGCTGAGTGGGAAAACACAAATTGGATTAAGGAGGATTTTCTAAGTACAGTCTCCTAGAAATGGGTTCATCATTTCTCCTAGAAATGGCTTATAGTCCTGGGAGGAATCCCAAATAAAATTACTGTAATTCTGAATTAGATTGGAAAGTGAAGACACTCACACAGACCCACTCAAGAAGAGAGGCCCTTGGAACTCATCTGTGTCATTTATAATAAGAAAAACAGCTCCCTTAGCCACCCAATGCAGAACTCTAACATGTTGTAATGTTTACTTTAGAATCAAAGCTTGTTGACTATAATCTGGATATAGAAATATAAATAAAGTTATTGTTTTTAGTATTATCTTGAATTTTCAGGTGCTTAAATACAATGAATTTTTATTTTCTATTTTGCTGCAGGCAAGAGAGAGCCAATAAATTCACTTATGCAATGGAAACTTACTGTCATAATAAATATTAAAAGATTCAAAAATATAATCATAAAATTATCAGAAACGCAAGTAGTTTTAAAGCCTGTTTAATAATTTAATGTCCTCCTCATTGCATCTTTATTTTTTTCCTGTGTTCAAAACCCTACTCTCCTCTGCCCAGTTACATCCCTAACTATTTTGATTCCATGACAACTTTAGTCTTCATAGGGCTCTCAGTTTGCCCTAATTCCAATTCTAACTCACAGCATTGATTCACTGCCTTCTACCTCAGTCAACTGGATCATTCACTCCCATATTCCTAAGAGAGAAAATGTCAGGATTAGAAAATTTGAAGGTCAGTATATCCTAATTTTGTCTAATTGGTCTGATCCCATTTTTATATTAGCACTATTTCATGTATTTATTTTAGAGCTCTAACTCTAATCTGCCCTTATCTTGTTGGTAGACTTTAAGTTTTTCAGTTCACACAAATGGTTACATATATTGTTTTCCTAATATAAGCTTTATTACACTGGGAAGTACCTTTATCTGCTACCTACATTAATCTATTTTGGTTGCTGGGAAACATTTGGGTCTGGAGAACCAGAGATTGCTTCAGGCCAATTACCTGAACCTCTGTACTGGTCAACTGTACAAGAGTGGATTACATTGATAAGCATTTATTTCTTGCACATATGTGATGTGTTGACTGAGGTTCAGTGAATTCAGGTAATGCTGGTTTAGCTTCAGATTACACAGAACCTCTATGGTCCATGAACTAGCAGTTACCTAAGGAATGTTTTTTCTCATGGCACAAGGAAGGAGTGTAAGAGACCATGATCAACCTGGAATTACACTGTCAAACATCTGTTTGAATCAGTTGCTAACACCTCATTAGAATAAGCAATTTTTATTGCCAAGCTCAAGTTCGATGTACTCTTAACCTCCATGGGACCATGGAATTGTAGATATTTAATAGTATTATAGAACAGAGGAAAAAGTACACAGAGATCAATAATCCAATTAAAAATAAAAGCTCCACAACCATGCCTACTTTATTTCTTCCTAAAATGCATGGACCCTAAAACTCAAGATTTGTTGCTGTACAAAACTACATCAAGGAAAATATAACCTGTAGTTTGCATAAGATCCCATGTTAAAGGCACCAGTCAGACAAAACTGTCTAAACTTTAGTTGTCAATTCCAAGTCCCAGGCCACCTGTACTTCCAACTGACTGGCTATAGGTCAGGGGTTCCCATTGCTGTCTCAGGTTTTTTCAAAAGAACACCTCATAGATCTTAGGAAGTCACTTTACTTATGTTTACCAGTTTGTCATAAAAGATATAAATGAACATTCAGATGAAGAGGTAGATAGGGTGAGGTCCAAATGTATCCCAAGTGCAGGAATATGTATCTTTGTGGAAATGGACCACATACTAGCATGTGGATATGTTCACCAACCTGGAAACTCTAAGCCCAATAGTTTAGGGTGTTTTATGAAGGTTTTATTACATAAATACGATTGATTACATCACTGGCCACTGGTGATTGAACTCAATTTCCAATCTCTTTTCTCTCCTCAGAGCCTGGGGGAATGTGGCTAAAAGTCCCAACATTTTCATTATGGTTTGATCTGTCTGGAGAGTTGCCGGTATTGTGAAGCTATCTAGAAAGTCCTCAGCCAAGAGTCATCTCATTAGTATAACAAAGACATTCATTACTCAGGAGATTCCAAAGATTTCAGGTGCTCTGTGCCAAAAATGGGAACAATTTTTTTTTAATAGCATAGTAGGCATTTTGGCTATATGACTGAATAAACATATGTGAAATATAAAATAGATATGAGTTAAAAAGTAATTATTTAAATATAATCAAACTCACATTTTAAAGCAGAAATATAAACAATATTCATAGAACCCTTATCCTAAGATTATATTAACTGAGTTTGGGAGACAATTATATAAATTTGAGAGTTCCCTTTTAGTTTTCAGAAGGAAATAGTCATACACATAAAAGGATTCAGTCTAAGCAAAACCATATGCATATCTGTATATGTACATACACAAACACATTAATAGAAACATGGGTAGACAGTCAAATGCATAAGCAAGAAAGCTGTTTCTGGGGATGCCACCATTTGTCTGAAACAAGGACTGAATGATCCTTTGTCATATCATTACAAAGATTACAATTTTTTTCTTTTAGCTTTAACATAATGAAGAGGTATTGACCAATATTATTGGGGAATATCTTTCTTAATTGTTACACAATTTTCTCAGTATTGTCTGGAAATCTTAAAAAGAAATAAATATGCAAGCAAGTAAACAAGCAAATACATCCAGAAACAGTTTTAAATCTAAGAAAAAACTTTCACACCTCACCAATTTCACCAGCAAGCCAGTAAACAACATGAGAGCAGGGACTTGGTTGCTTGGTTAATTTGTTTTATTGCTATATCCCCAGCGATTTGGTAAGTTTCTAGCATGTAGTTCAGCACCCAACAAATATCTAGCAATTAAATGAATTCCCCATGAATAAATTATTTATGAATTTTTTTTCACAAAAATTTTTGGCCAAGGAAAAAACCCAATATGGTTGGGGCATCTCCACCAGCCTTTCCCACTAGAAAATATGTTTTTCAAACCAAAGCAAGGAAGAACTGTCACTGAACCAAAACACTGACCATCCTCTGACAACTTAGAGCAGTCAGTTTGAGGTCACACTATGAAACATGAGATTAGATTATTTTTAAACAAGATGTTCCTTCTAACTGTGGGAAAGAACATAATCTTTGTAAGAAATTAAAGGTTAGGAGGAAACAAAGATGTTGGTAAAGAAGTCAAACTATAAAACCTGAATCATATAGGCACAGTTCAATAGAAAGTGTCAATTCCAGCACCTAGGATAGTACCTGACATACAGCAGAGTCTCAATAAATATTTACTGAATTTTGTGGGGCTTTTTTTTGAGATAGAGTCTTGCTCTGTCACCTAGGCTGGAGTGCAATGGCACAAACCTGGCTCACTGCAACCTCCGCTTCCCATGTTCAAGCGATTCTTTTGTCTCAGCATCCCGAATAGCTGGAATTACAGGCATGCGCCACTATGCCTAGCTAATTTTTTGTATTTTTTGTAGAGATGAGGTTTCACTATGTTGGCCAGGCTGATCTTGAACTCCTGACCTCAGTGATCTGCTCGCCTAGGGCTCCCAAAGTGCTGGGATTACAAGTGCAAGCCACCGTGCCCAGCCAATATTTACTGATTATTGAGATTAATTTATTTATTACCTGCTCTCATGAAACTTAAAAAAATTATTATAATTATCACAACAAAATAATGAGAAAAAATAAAAGATTAGTATTCCAGTTCCTCTCCATCACTAACACCTACCTACCATCAACTGGCATTTTTCTTGTTTGTGTGTTGATTAATCCATTTAACATTTAGCTTTCTGTTAGACTGAAAGCTTCATGAGTACATGGACTTTGTTATGTTCTTGCTGTATCCTCAGCGTATTGAATGGTGTTTGGCTTATTTACCTGCTGAGTTAACATTTGTTTGAAGAAACAGTAATAATGAAGATTATCAAAATAGTGGGTTCTAGGATTACCTCTCCTGGAAACTATCCATATTTTTATACCATAATATTCCTCTGTGCATAAAAATAGGTCACTGAGCACTTTCAACTTCCTTCAGTAGGCAAATAATTAAGAAAATGATTTCTTTAAACACTGTCCTTTTTCTGAAAGTCTCATTTTAAATGAAAATATCCATTAAAAGACAGAGTAAGTCATTACCACTTTAATGCAAGGCAGTGCATGGAAGAGTCTTGTTTTCTCTTAAGACATGGAGCTTAGGTAGTAATGAATTCCCAGGGTTTCCCCTTCAGCATTTATCTCCAAATTCTACATCTACCACAAAAGTTGTAGAAAATGGAAATTTTATTTTTCCATGAATCACATTTGAAAAATGGCATCGAATATTCCATGCCAGCCGTTGAGCCTCATTAGGATAGGATAAGGAGACAGCTGTTTCAAGCAAGCGGCAGAAAGCAATTAAGTGAGAGGCAGTAGGAGAAAAAATTCTTTTTAATCTTTAACTTTGGAGTAGCCAGTCTTCTAATATGCTAAGTAGTCTTGTCAACTAATCAAGTTTAAAAATCTCACTAGCATGCCAACTTAAAAGAGAGCTTTTCATTAAACTCTATTCCAAGAAATTCTAAGGCATAACATCACATCTGTCTTCTTTCTAACATCACATCTGTCTTGTCTCTGAGATAATATTCCCTCTTAAATCTTGAAATTGACCAACCAATTAAAACAAGCTCTTTTCTTATCAGTAGCTGAGATTGGTGAAATCGCTGTTGGATTTGATGAGTTCCCTATTCCGAATATTTCTCTGAGGTCTTTCCCAAGACTAGATCCAGCACACCTTTCTAGCATAGGAATCAGCTCCCTATCTATGGCATATGAATTAAAGATGACACACAGACGCCGGGCACAGTGGTTCATGCATATAATTCCAGCACTTTGAGAGGCCAAGGTGGGTGGATTGTCTGAGCTCAGGAGTTCAAGACCAGCCTGTGAAACATGGAAAAACCTTGTCTCCATCAAAAATACAAAAAAAAATTAGCCAGGTGTGGTGGTGAATGCCTATGTTCCTAGCTACTCCGGGCTGGAGTGAGAGAACTGCTTGAGCCAGAAAGGTGGAGGTTGCAGTGAGCTGAAATCACACCACTGCACTCCAGCCTGGGGTACAGTGTGAGATCCCATCTCATAAAACACACACACACACACACACACACACACACACACACACACACACACACACAGGGATTTTGAAGACATGAGCAGGATTGTAAAACTTACCAAAATTGTCTTCATCATCATTCCACCACCCATTTAAATCATGCCATTCCTACTTTCTGGAGCCCTTCCTGAACGTGCACAACATAAAGATACTTGTGAATGGAGGCTGAGTACCAGTGGGGAGTTTTATTAACAACCCTCTTTTTGGTGAAATAATTTTGGCCATCTAGAATAAACAACCTGGGACTAAGGGGTTACCAGGACCTAGGACACTCAGTGCTAAAAACAGGAAAACTCTGGGCAAACCAGGATAGTTTGTCACCTTAACACCAGAAGAAACTACCTAGAATACTGTTCTGCAATTCCTTTATGACAAGCACCCTCCTGTTGCAGCTACACACATTTCACCTAGAAGACCATTACTAACCCTCCAGGCCTCATCTGCATATTTACCTCCTCTAAGAAGCATTCCTGGACAGCTCCAAGACTGAATTATGTGCTTGTTCTATAAGTAGGTATTATCACTTTGTTTTGAATCTCTTGAATAGTATTTATCATACTATCTTAGTTTTCCTTTACTTGCTTACACCCCTTGGTTTCTTTTTCTTTTCTTTTTTTTTCTTTTTTTTTTGAGATGGAGTTTTGCTCTTGTAGCCCAGGCTGGAGTGCAGTGGTGCAATCTGGGCTCACTGAAACCTCCACCTTCCGGTTTCAAGCAATCGTCTTGCCTCAGCCTCCCAAGTAGCTGGGATTACAGGCGTGCACCACCAAGCCTGGCTAATTTTTGTATTTTTAGTAGAGACGGGGATTCACCATGTTGGTCAGACTGGTCTTGAACTCCTAACCTCGTGATCTGCCTGCCTCAGCCTTCCAAAGTGCTGGGATTACAGGCATGAGCCACCACTCCTGGCCTACACCCCTTAGTTTCTTGTGTGTAATTCCTCCACTAATTAAAAATTTTTGGAAGATAACAGTAATGAATAATATTATATTTAAAAACTCTTTCAGACAATATAGGCAAGAATGGGTGAACAATCACAGTCTAACAGTGATGCTGGCTTGAAGGAAAATGGTGAACAATATGTTTTTAGAAATGTTCAAGCATCTCTTTGGCTATATTGCATGTGAATCCTTCTCTAGGAAAATTTTCAAGTTAATTGAACACAAAGGTCCCTTCCCAGTGAAGTCATTTTTAGATAGATATTTCCTCAAGTAACAGTATCAAATTATCTAAATCCCAAACTCTGATTCTATTGGTATGGAGTCAGATCTACATATTTCTATATTTTGTAACCTACTATAAAATTCTGAAATAGAGCCAGTTTTGTTCAAGTCTACTAATGCTTATTACATAGCTAAGGTGGGGATATTGAAAATAAAAAGGCATACAATCCTCTGGAAACTCATAATCCAGATAAATGAAACAGACCTTCTCACAAGGTAGAGTATATTTAAGCTTTAGCTTTCCTGGGTCTGAATAAAACCAGCACTGGTCCCATACCAACACCTTTCAACTCTGGTTTATTTCTCATATTCATGCATCTAGAGCAAGGTTTTCAATACCGGCTTTACATTGTAATCATGTGGGAAGCTTTAATAATATATAAATGCCTCACCTTTTCCTATGTGGTGCTAATGTAATTGGATTGGGGGGCAGCCTTTCCAGTTAATTCTAAGTTTCAGTGTGAGATGAGAGCTCCCACAAAGAAAGTGAGGGCTAAGCTGAGATCGAGGTATCAGTGGGTCAGGTGAAGTGTGTGAATACATGTGTGCATTTGTGCCTGTATGTGTGTGATGAGAAGAATGTGGTTAGGTAATTTGATAATGAGAATGAAAATACAGGCAAAACTTTTCACTTAGGGAAGTTGTAATGTGCTTTTGCAATGGGGGAAATGCCTACCATTGAAGTTAGGTACAGATAATGTGCATAAAAGTGCTTTGTAAAATGGAAGGCATGGCTTAAGAAAATACTGTAGGTAATTTAATTTAACTAAATTTTAAATCCTTAATGGTATTACTTTCAATCTGAACAATTTTAAAAAAAATATTAAGAGATCAACTTTTCACATATAGGTCATGCTTTATGGTAATCTCTGGTTATTTTACATTATTTTTCTTCTTGGAAACAGGGATTTATACCCAGATCCTAAATTACTTTTAATCCCATTTGACTGCAGAAAATTTTAAGTGTGTGGTTCTATGTTCTTGCCTCATTAATTCCTACCTGACGAATATCATAGACTCTTTCTTGAATAAGTAACTTTGTGATCCCTCAGGGAAATCAATTAACAGTGTGTAGGAAATTCAAGTTAGTGTGTCCTGACCCCAGGACATACCGGGGAAGTGACTTTTTGAGAGAAATTGCTAATATCAGCTCACTTGACTGTAATGGGCCACTTTCTCTGTAAAGGAAAATGCTGGAGAGTGGGGCAGTTGGGTACTTAATTGAGTTGGGTTTGCTCCAGTTCCTTGCAGTTTCTTTGCATCTGGTAAGTGAAGGTGAATTGCAACGCTCTTCTTAGAGCAGCTCTTTGCATTAAAGGACCTGTCCCATGGGAGCGACAATATAGTAAGATGTTGAAAGCATCTCTGCCACAGTTGCCTTTACCTGATGAAAAACCCCAAGTGTGTCAACAAGTACCTGAGTCAGCTCACAAGAGGATCTTCTGAAGCTGCCACTAATCAAACAACTGAACTTGAGAGTGTATCCTTCCCAGGCCAGCCTAGAGATGGCTGCAGCCCTGGTGAATAACTTGATTACAGCCTGTGAGTGACTCAGCCAGAGGCTATCAGCTATGCCTTGCCTATGTATGCATTTCTGACACACAAAATTTGTGAGATAATAAACATCTCTGGTTAGAAGCCAGAAACTCTTGAGGTGATGCTATTGTCCTACTGCAACAGATGATTAAAATATTCAGTCCCCCAATTCCAGTGGTTTGCCAGTTGTCACCCTTCTCCTTAAACCCTGATCTGGTACCACCAGAATGTGGAACTTAAGACCTATTTGCTCTGTGCATCAGCCTACCCAATCCCATGTTCAGCCCAATGCTCTTGTCATCCTAAGCCTGAGTCACAATGTTCCTGAGTGTCCCCAGCAGAGCTGTTTAGGTATTTATAACTAATATAAATGATTCCATTTGATTCTCAAGAATGTTGTGAAGTATTTATTATTATACCCATTTTACACACAAGGATATTGAGGGCCAGAAAGAATACTCAATTTGTACAAGTAGGAAGTTTAAGACAAAAGAACATCATTTTAAATTCCAGGTTCAACATACAATGTATTATCCTGAAGCTGCCTCTGCATTATTTTCTTAAAGTTATTCTTTTATAGTTAGAGGAGCTATTACAAGTTATTTGACAAAAAGATTTAAAAAATATCAGACAATCTACGCTAAGGGTCAAGTGAGTCAATGTACTTGTTTTTAAAAACTATTATACAAATATAAGATGCTGCTATTAATACACATTCTCTATATAGGCCTATTTGTATTTTTTCTTGTTTGAATTTTGTGGAAATTCACACTGTTAAGTTTCAATTAAAATGTTCTCTGATTCTTGAGACTCAAACATATATTTGGATAATTAAATTTGACCTCATATATGTGACTGGATATGTTTTTCCTCTTCTGTTGTTAAAATTATCCATTTTTATTTTACTTTTGTTTAGTAAAGATTAAACAGAAAGGAAATATTAATGTCATGAGAAATATAGTTTATAAAGATTCTTTTTCTCTACTTAATAGGCTAAGGGGTAGGGGAAAGGGAGATTTTTTTTTTTAACATAAACCATCCCAGATCTTTAAATTTGTATGTAAAACTGGCACTAGTTCATCACTGCTTTTGCTGAGAAAAAAAAAATCAAAGTCACCCACGAGGGTTTTCCCCTCTCTTTCTTTAATAATGGATACTTTCAGAGACCTCCTAAGGTCCCATTCCCCCTGTCATGTTTAAAGGGTTTATTGTTTCCAGAAAAGCTTTTGCTGCTCCCTCTGGAGACTGAGCTGATCCAAGGTAATATTAATTCTGTGCTTCTCTCTTGTCGGAACTCAACTTCAAATGGAATATATGAGATGAAAGCTGAAAGAGAGGTTATGTGGGCTGTCATCCGCCATTGTGTCTGAGGCATCAACTGTGCTCAGAACAAATTAGGTGTCAGTCCGGTGAATCACAGTCAGGAAGGGAAATCAGTTTATAGAAGACTTATTTGGTGTCCTGGAAGGCTCTTTCATTCAGAGAACAGTTAATCTTTCTTTTCTTTTTGGTAATTAAAAAAAAATCTGAGATTTAGCTGGTCATTTTTATTGTCTCCTAAAGCCCCATCCCAAATCAGTCCGTTTTCCCCACAAAGATGAAAAGCTGTTGCTCTAAAGGGCTAGTTCCATTTGCAGAACCGTTCACATGGTATGTCTCTTTTTTAAGTCTAAGTTCCTAAATGTGGAAAGATATGGGAAGAAAAGGAAGAAGAGGTGAGGTTGGGCAAGGGGGTGATGTAGAAGGTGTCCCTCGACATGTGCTTAGCTGCTGGCTTGTTCGGGGGGTGTGGCAGATCAAGGAGAGAATGGTCAAGGAGGAGCAGGTAAATCTGGCTCTCAGGGTATTTATTTCAGTTTTTGAAATCCTCCCTGATCACATTAGCCCTTCATTAAGAAGTCTGGATGGCAGAAGAAAAGAAATTGCTTTTCACTTTCGAATATAGAATTTTAAACCTGTCGTACCTTTAACGTGAGAGAAAAGGAGGCAAGAGAAAAGAAAATGAAATTATTCGTATTTGTCATATCAGGCTCCCAAGTATTTTGCTTTAACGTAAAATAAAAAGTGCATTGGAATTTATGAGGAAGTAGGAGACCAAAAAAAAAAGTCCTAGACTCAAACTCATTTGACCAACACTCCAGTTTTGATGACTAATGATCTTAGGACTCTGACATGAGTTTTTGAAATTAATGAAAATCATTTTTTATCCATGTTTGCTTACATGTCTGCTATGTTTTGGGTAGAGCTAAACCTAAAATATTGAGTTTGTTTTAGTCATTTTTCCAGCTGAATTACAGCAGTGAATTGCTGTGTGTTCCCCAGGCTTATCTTCCAGAAACTAGAACATTAACCTTCCCAATTTATCTAGGTAGTAAAGCACAAATTAATCATTTAAAAAAAATTTTAAACACTCAAAAACAAACCAAACAGTATACTATAAAGAAAGTAATTTCTGTTTCTAGATGTACAGCATAGGCTGAGAGAACTTCTGAATATACTATATTGTGAAGGTAATGACAACTCTTTCCCAAACTATTTAATTCTTATGTTTACACTGGAACATTTATTTTAGAAAATTTTAACACTTTGAGAAGCTGAATTTGTCACAAGTAGGCTATTGTAAGATCCTCCGTCCCAATGAAAACAAAAACAAAATCAAAACTCATAATGACTCTAAATCTTATAAAGAAACTATTATCTGGATCTAAAATGTCTAGAATAATTAGTGCTCTTATTCTGTTTCTACTCTACTCCATTGCTTAATGCAAAATAGAGAATGTTCCATCTAAAATGAAATATGGCATTTGAACAGGTCAAGCTTTAAGTAGACCTAGAACACATTCATAGACTATGAAAAAAGCAACAAGAATGGCAATACAACCATTGTGGCAAACACAAAATTCTTGCCATTAATAGGTCAGAGTAATGACTGATGCCCTTACTTCAAACTCTTCAGTGTCATATTATAAAGCATAGTGACAACAAATATCTGGCAAAATCTTTTAAAGTCTAAAACAGAAAGTTATTGTTTATACATAGTTCTTTCTATCTTACGATGCAGTTACTTATACATTCGTTAGATTATTCAGTGTTTGTTAGATTATTCAGAAGAAATAATCCAATTTAATCTTGACCTAGTAAGTTCTTCCTCTTATATATTTTTACACAAAAAATTACTAAAATCACAATTCTGATGAATTTCTTTTTAATCAAACAAACACTATGTGCTTAAACCGCAGTAAGGAAATGAGAACATTTCTTATTCTATATAATATGATGTTACCAAATTTATAAGAACTCTTTTCCTCAGCTTTTGTTTATACTAACAATCATAATTTGAAAAATGTATCTCAATGCCACAGTAAACTAACATCCAAGCTTATTCCACATGGGTACTGCCAGTGGTCCCTGCGGTGTCCTTTCAACAATGACAAACTCCTTAGGGTTGCCAAATGCCCGATAGAAAACCTGTAAATCATGTACTGTATCCTCCTCAATTTGAATCAGATCCAAGAGATTTTCTCAACTTCAAATAAAGCTGCTTCCTGTTGCAGTTATTCCACAACATATGTGAAAGTAACCGGGGCTACCATGGAAAAGAGCAGTCATTGAAGAAGATAGCCAGGGATTGAGACCATCCAGAAATGGTAAATATTAAATGTGGCTACTTTCTGTTCCTGGGGTACTGTGGTAGAGCATCTCACA
Source organism: Ateles fusciceps (assembly GCA_036589455.1). Lineage (NCBI taxonomy): Eukaryota > Metazoa > Chordata > Mammalia > Primates > Atelidae > Ateles > Ateles fusciceps. Next base: position 5,808,048 of record JAZHEH010002924.1, on the reverse strand, counting down.
ACTTTTGGAGCCTGATGATTTTTAATTTCTTTAAAAGAAACGTTTTTTGACATGATCTCCTGAACTACGGCCAGTAATAGGCTTTTTTTGCCCATACATTTATATAAATTCCCTTACATGTACTGGTTTGGGGGTTTTTGAAGGAATGGTTAAAACTGTTTCCATGCAAATAATTTCTGAACTGTTTTCTTTGGTAGTCGATGCAATCATTTTTTCATTGCTTCTGAGAAAGTTTAACTCCATGAGAGATCATTTTGTTTAAATTTGAGTTTGTTATAGCTCCACATTTTGTCTACTTTCTTCTGTTTTTATGATGGTTCTGAGATCCACAACACAGCAGTATTGGATACAATGAGTTCTAAATTTCTCTTCAAAGAATCAGTATGTCATTATGTTCAGTTATTTGTCCTCCATTTTAAAGTTTAACTTTCTTGTAGTTCCAGTAAACAACCTTCTCCACTGGTTCTAATCAGTAGTTCACATCTGTTCCTCCAGCCCCCAGCTCTGTCCTGACTCATCCTGGTCACCTGCTTCAGTCACCTACTCCAGTCACCTGCTTTGACCTAGGTCACCCCTGGCCACCTGCTTTGACCTACCCCTAACCGTACTCCCACCAAACCACCTACCCTGCCACTCCAGGTTGGACCCCTGCACTCTTTAAAATAGCCAATAGGGATTAGTCTAGCTTGTGCACTCTTTAAAATAGCCAATAGGGGGAACAACACACCAGTAGTGGTGACCCCCCAGTCAGGAATAAGTACCCCTTTTCCTCCCTTGTCCAAATGCATGGTCATCGTTGCTCCATCCATGAGTCGTACCCTTCTACGGAAGTAAATTGTCTTGCTGAGAGGATTTACCTTCGAGTGCTATTTCTTTTGCGGCATCAAAATTTTACTTATAACAACAGGAAACTATGAAGAGTGGGTAGTCCTAGAGATTACAGTCTCCTGATTTCACAATGGGATTCCATACAGATAAGATTGAGGGGAAAATTAAACATTATGTTGATGATACATCTCTTACATATTCTAGGAAACATTTAAAACCATGGGAAAAGTCACCAATATTTAAAATATCTGCTACACAGCCCATTTCCAGTAACAGGATTGATATTACCAACTCTTATAGTTGGGTTGCAAGCTCTTTCAGTCCTGAGATAATTACTTCAGTATACTGGTTCATCCTCTTCTCACCTGCAAACGGCAATTATTATTTCTATCCTTGCTTTTCTTAACATTGATACCATGTGGATGAAATGAAAGAAAATAACAATTAGATAAAACATGTACAAATAAATGATAATACTAGAAAGGTCCTGTCACTGGTCGTATCTGTGTCACTATTCTGCAAAAGGTGTTTCTTCTCACTGTTCATTCCTCTTGTCTAAATTTCCATTCTACCTGCATTTGTCTCCATTGCTACTTCTCCTTAACTAGCTTTGGGTGAATTTGACTAGAGGTATAACCAGAGATTCCATAATTTCACTATTAGATAATTTCCTGGTATCCTGACCAATCATAATTCTATAGAGGGTAATTATTGGATACTGGAATTGCTTCTTGTCTCTTCACCTGGTCTAAAACTTTTATTTGAGATGTTATATCATCTCCTAATAACCTACTTTCTTGTTCCAGTCTTGTCTGTCTCTCTGTCTCTTATGCCAGACATCATTAATCCTGATTTTCTGTCAGACTGCAGGATCCTAATTTTATGTTCAGCCTGACAGCCTTGGTATATATTCTCTTCTTTCTTCTGTTCCATTTGTGTTGAGCACAGGACAACTCAGATATAACATCAACTTCACTTAATAGTCATGTTTGATTGTTCCCATCAGCTCAGTTTCTGATTTCCCTTCCAGTTTCCTTTAGCTACTCCAACATCTTAATAGACACTGAGTCATTCATTTGGCTTCTGGGCAGGTGGTACAAATATACTATGCCCCCTCTCCTAAGGCCTGGGTCCAGGTTACAGCATCATATCAATGGGAACTGTGGTCAAGTATTCTAGGGGATTTCTAACAGTTAATGGGCCCAATTTGAGAAATGAGAGCCAAGAGGATAACCTAGACTCCATGAGACATTTTGTCTTCCAAAATTTCTACAAAGGGATGATAGAGGTTTGCTAATAACTGATGTGATATACTTCAGTTTTTTTCTGCCACTTGCCATTTGCCCCTCACTTACATTCTTCTTCCCTCAACTACAAAGTTATCAAGCTATTGCTCTTCTCTTTACTGTGAAACTTGTTTTCAAGATTAGTCACTACCTAAATCTCTGATTCATCATCTCTCATCCACTGGCCCACTAGGATTTTGCTTTTTCCTCTTTCCTAAAATTAAACTGTTCATTGTAATGGTAATCCTCAAATTGCCAAATCCAACAAGCATACTATTGAGATTCTTTGTGATGTTTGCAGTGGTTGAGTACAGACACCATAAAGTGATCTTCTGTCCTGGTTTCTATGCCCTACACCCTTATATCTCCTTTATTTTGGATTGATCATTTTCTATCACTGAGCATTTTCCTTATCTGCCTATCCCTGGAGCTTCCCAACTCCTTTTAAACTATGCAAAATTTAAGTTACAGTCTTCTTCCTTCTCTTTTCATCAAATTTTTAGCCCTTCTTTGTCTCCTTACACCCAGACCTGTATTTCCAGCTGCTGTCAATTTTCCACGGCCATGTTCCATGAGTATATCTGACACAATATACATGAGACTCAACTTTTCACCAAATCATTTTCTCTTGCTCTAATTTTAGCTCTATGCTTTATTCAGTAGACCCAACTAAAGTTTTTATAGTTTTTCACCACCACTTAATTTCTGCTGATCCTACCCCCTCCCACAGATGCCTAATCCTTCACTCTTCTGTCATCTATAACCTCACTGGCATTTTTATTTAAGGCTCTCATCATTTCTCCATCTGACTTCAAACAACTGAACAAGTTTACCTTCTCCCTGGCCATCTCCTGAAATACTTGCCCTAGCATGTCCTTTTCTCACCGCTCTTAGATCATATGAACATATCATGCTTTTGTTCCCTTTCCTTTCCTCATGCAGATGTCTCTGCTAGCATTTCCTTTGTATGGTTGAATGATTCTTATTTCTTCCTACATTATTCCTACCTCCAAATTATTTCAAATAAATTTGTCAACCTGCCAAGTAATCACAACTTGTTGCCACGTGTTTTTGACACTTGCAACAGGTGCAAACTAAAGTAAAGCCTATCTTTTGTTTTGCCCCAGGGCTGCTACTAATCTGTGACCAAAAGCTCTCCTGGACTTTCCTAATGGGAGAAACTGACTTCCCTTCCTTTTTGTTTTTGTTTGTTTCCAATGCTAATATTTACTTTTTACCATCTTAATAGAAAAGATTTTAGTTTTTCTCTTGCTTATAATTCCAGGATATTGTTGGAACCCAGCATACTTGAAATGTGATAACTGAGTCCAAGATGTGGGGAAAAGCAAACCTGAAGGAGCCAATGGAGCCACATAGGCTCTGTGATGTAGACTGGAGCCACTTGGATTCATTTTTACCCATTTAAAAATCTTCTTGTATTATGATAGTTGCCTTTTAGGAGATCAAAGGAGCCAGTGCAGAAATGTTGTTTTCCTGACTGTGCAGCACACAAACATCGTTTAAATGTCCCCTCAACATGTGCTCACATCTAAAGCCCATCAGAGCATCAGGCAGCAATGGGAGCTGGCACCATGCCCGCATTGTTAGTCTTGCTCTATTATGATGGAAATAGCAGGCAAGACAGACAGAAAGCAGGGTGGGGGAATGGAGGGGTTAGACATAGTTCTTTGGCGGGGGCTGGGGTTGGGGGTTGGGGAGGTAAGGGGTGGATGCAGACATAGTCCTGATAATGTGATGTTTCAATTTTTATTTTTTCTATTGAAAAAGCAGATTGATGTGAGAATGGCTTCATAATCTCCATGGCTGGAGGTGATTTTTCAAACTCCTGCTTTAGTGTCTTTGGAGATAGAGCCCCGTGGCCACATGAGGCCTGAATGTTGAGATTAATCCCCCCACGTTTGGAAGATGGAAATGGCAAAACAGACTATAGATATATCAAGGCAGATAAAATGCTAGAGACCAAAAAGCAAATGATGCCAGCAAGCAGCAAAATTTCTATTCAATCTTCCTCTAGGATCCAGTTTGCTTTCAGCATATGTGAGTACACTTCATGGGACGATTTTCATAACATTCATTTATCAAGTACATATTTTCAAAGTAAATATAAAATATGTACTTAATAAACATTCATTTATCAAGTACATATTTTATATTTACTCATTCATTTGGAACATATATCTCTCCCGTAATGTTATAAAGCATCAAAGCTGGAAATTCCTCAGAGATCATCTCTCCAATGCTCACATACACTGAAATCCAAAGGGGTCTTAGTTTGCTTAAAATCTTATACACAGCTAGTAATATTGGGTCCTACACTGGTTGGATTTTTACTCCAGAGCTTTTCACATGACCCAGTGCGACCACCTAGCCAAAAATTTATTTATGATTTTTCACAGGTGGTAATTCTTTGAAAGCATGTGTTTAGAGGGGAGAATGGGAGATTGGGAAATGATGCCTCCTGCAATTGAGAACGAACCCTGTGGAAACACTGGAGGCTTTACGTCTGCGGTGGGGTGTGAGTGTCCAGTGCAAGTGGAATGCTATTAAAAGAAAAGTGCCTATAATGCTTCTTGTGAAATAAACATTTCACAATGTTTATTTTCACAATGTTTATTTTTAGTATAACACAATGGGGCTAGCTATCTTTGCCACTTTTTTCCTCTGTCCTTTATTTTGGAAAAAAGTCATTTATAGAAATATGAAAGCATGACAGAGGGAACACTCCTAGTATTGATTCTTGCCCTCTCTATTGGCCTTTACTGCTATAATTCCCCAAACAGATAGGACATATCCTCTTTAGGGTCATTCTAGTTGATTATTGGTCTTACGTACCTGTTCACAAAGATATTCTTTGACCATTTCTCAGACTTCCTACAGAATATTTTTAAAAAAGAACAACTTAGGTTTCTGAAATTAGTAGTGAGAATTGATGATCCAATATCTCAGCAGATATCTTTCTCTAAAATTGTCTCACCAAATAGTCTGCCAAACCCAGTAGAGAGTTATACTGGGCACATTTTAGGTACCAAACACCTCTCACTGCACACAGCTTCCTCTTTTGAAATGCCTTTTATTTCCTACTTGTCTAAATGTGCTTATTCTTTAAAATCTAATCAATGCCACATCTCTTATAATAAACATTTATTGAATATAAAAAATGGATTATCTGGATATCTATAGCCCCAAGGTCATGACTATAAGTCTAATATGTAAGAATAGAGTATGATTTCTCTCTTTACTTTTTCCTTTCTAGTTACGCCATGGAATTTAGTTAGAGGCTCATTAGAATTTTTGGAAATTAAGTTTTTTTCTGTCTTTAAAATGTTGTATCAGAAGGTTAGGAAATCATCAAGGAATAGCTTTGTGGTTTGGTCTATCTGGAAGTTATGGTGAATAATCAACCTGTTACCTCTAGGAAAATGACCCTGAGGTGCACTCTGTGTGGGATCTTACCTCAGTAAAGTCTAAAGGAAATTCTCAGTATGTTCTCATTCTCTTATGTCTTGCAGTACATTTAGTATATGAATGGATCCAGAGGTTTCAGTAAATATTTGCTCATTGACTTTACTTTCTCAGCTCCCCACATTGATATGACAGAGTGTGATAACTCTAGCCAATTATTATAATTCCCTCTGGCATACATTATTAGAATGGAAGCCAAGTGACTAAAGTTCTTGTCCAAAGTCTAACATGCTATGGATCTATATAATTGCACAAAACAGTTTATCTCTTTAAAAATAAGTTTATTTTCATTTAGTCCAAAAATGGTAAGTTTTGCTCTGCTCACCTTCAGAACCTTTAGTGAAAAAAGCCTTAAATACAATGGCCTTGATATTCCCAGGCTTTATAATTTATTTCAGATACTATCATTATAATATTGCCATTAGTGCTTATTCTATCTTTTGGATTGTCATCTTTAGTTGAATATTTTATGATATTCTACTTCATTTCTATCGTTTTTTCTTACATCTCATTTAAGTTTTATACATGTTAATTGCAGACAAGTATGTATCACATCTTTTGTTTTGTTTCATCTGCTGCCACAGTAAGTCAGAACACTCGACAAATATTATTATTTGCTTGTGTTTGAATCCATCATGAGATGACACTGGGAGTAGAGCTATTGGTTTCTTATGTGAAAATAAGAGTGGTAGAATAAGCAAGTCATTCAAGTTTTCAGTTGAACTTTATGTAATGGGAGAAGAAAAGATGAGTAATCTATACAACTGTGGAAGACAATATTGTTGGGGGGAAGGTAGAGAAAAAGCTTTTTATGTGTTTGGGGAAGCCATCTGCAATCATTGCCTCCCCATCCAGAGGTCAGAAGATGCGATTATGGAAGTGACAGCCTTGCCATCCCTATTTATTAATCTCAACAATACTCACAATCATCAGGAGAGACAGGCAGAGGAAAGCACTCTGAATTCGAGACATGGGAAAGCAGCTCTCATCGGAGTGGGGCTTCCCAATAAGCCAACCCTTTTCTTTTCTTCCTGAAAGGGTCACAGGACTGAACTGGCTGTGCTGATTGTCTGGTTGACAGCCCCAGTTGACTGGCAAATGAGTGAAATTTTTGTGCAGCTTGGTGACCACAGATGCTTTAACCACCCTCCTTGTAAAACAGACTCAGCCGCCAGCTCAGAGAGCTAGAGGAGCATAACTCTATTGGCACCTCTCCAGATCCCAAGACCTCATTGCCTGCTACCCTCTCTTACCTCCTCTGCCAGGCAAACAAAAAGGTTAACGGTTAATGACGTTTAGCTTGCTTACTCTGCTAAAGAATGAATCAGTATCATCTGTGTCATAAAGATAAAGCATGGTAGCTTGTATGACAAACAGGCAGCATGATGGTGTACCTCTAGACTTGAAAGCCAGACTTGAGATTTACATTGTAGCTTTAAAACTAGCTCACAATGTGATGTTGGAAAAATCTAACTCCTGTTAACCTTAGTTATTTTCTTTGTTGAAAATGACATTTAAGGACAAATAATCTCTAATTTCCCTATGATCTCACCGAAAAATAAGGTTTAAAAACAGAATTTTTGCACAGTGAATTCCTGTGGAAGCAATGATTTTAATACATGGATTTAAAGATAAATTTCTAGAAACTGTCATCTTCAATGGTCCATTCCATTGAAAAATATTTGAATATGTTATTTAACAAACAAATGAATAAACTAGCTAACAACCAAAAATATTATTCAGCACCCATTTTGTGTTTGCCATTTTCTGTTTCTGTTTTTTATCAAGATTAATAAGATTAATATGTAGGAAACAATTTAAAGGTAGTAAAAAATACATATGTAATTAAACTGTATGGCAGCCTTGAGAATTTTCTCTCTTCATCATGCCAACCTCCAACCCTAAAGATGAATTGTAACTGACCAAGGATCCAGGCTGCTGCACTCAAAAATTTATGTATGCCCTGCTGAGGCCACACACCTCAGCAGGACAAGGCTGACCTGCTCCTGGAAGACTGGAGCCCTTCTGGTAGCCAACACTGGCTTGAGGATTCCCAATGGCTTGATCAGTTTCATTGGTTATCATCACAGTATAAGATACTTCCCTCTACCCCGATATTTATTCCATCTCTTCTACATGTGGAATTAGCTATGTATTATGGTTTTATAACCCTCACATATTTTCCTGGCTCTCTTCCTATCATCCCACATGCAGGCATCTCCAACAAAATCCTTGAACAACAAAATCTTCCCTTGACATCTGCTTTTTGGATCTCGCTATTAGCCATAATTAATATGAACTAAAAATTGTGTAAGTCCTTTATATAAATGAACAAATCAATAAGGCATTAAGTGGTATCTGAGAATGGTAAAGATTATGTCTGGCTTCAATTTTCAGGCTTATCAACTGCTGGGTGTGTCATCTAGTCTAATAATTTATTCTCTCTATGCCTCAATTTTCTTCACTTTAGAAAGGAGATAATAGTTTTTCTTATGTTTAGAACCTTGGAGACTACAAATTAAGTTAATATATGTTTATCTGTTAGAACAATGCTTATTGTATCCATTGTATTCTGTTTTCAGCTTGATTGAGGTATAATTGACAAATGTATACCTTGGATAATAATTCCCATAGTCAAGCTAATTAACATGTATATCACACCTCACAGTTACCTTTTTGTATATGTGGTGAGAACGCTTAAGATAGACTGTCTTAGAAATGTTCAAGTATACTACACGCTACTATTAACTGTATTTACCATGCTGTATGTTACATCTCTAGAACTTACTCATCTTATACTGAAAGTTTATACATTTTGACCAATATCTCCCCATTTCTCCTAATACCAGCAACTTCCAAAAATTATTACATTGTTTCTCTAAGTTTAACATTTTATAGATTCCACACATAGAATCAAATAGTATTTCTTTTTCTCTGTCTGGCTTATTCCACTTTGCATAATGTTCTCCAGGTTTTTCCACATTGTCACAAATGATAGGATTTCCTTACTTTTTGAGGTAGAATACATTCCATTATATTTGTACAGGATAATTAATTCATACATTCACGTGTTGATAGACACTTGCTTTGTTTCCATATCTTAGCTATTATGGATAATCCTGCAATGAACCTGGGAATCCAGATATCTCTTCAAGATATAGACTTCAATTTCTTTGCTTACATATCATATGATAGTTCTATTTTTCATCATTTGAGGAAACTCCATACTGCTTTTTGTGTATCAACTTACATTCACATAAGCAATGTGTGTGTTCCCTTTACTTCACATCCTCATCAACATTTATTCTCTCATCTTTTTGATAGCAGCCATTTTAATAGGATGAGTTGTTATCTCATTGTGGTTCTGACTTGCATTTCTCTGATGATTAATGATGTTGAGCACCTTTCCATACATACTTATTGACAATTTGTATGTCATCTTTAAAAAAACATCTGTTCAGGTCCTTTGCCAGTTTTAAAATCATGTTATTTAGGTTGGTTGTTTGTTTTGGGGACTTTTAAGTATTTTTTTCTATTGAGTTGGATGACTTCTTTGTATATTCTCAATATTGGCCCCTTATCAGATATCTGGTTTGCAAATATTTTCTCCTATTCCATAGGTTGCCTTTTCATTTTGTTGGTTGTTTTCTTTGCAGTGCAGAAGCACTTTAGTTTGACATAGTCCCAATTGTTTAATTTTGCTTTTATTGCCTGTGCTTTGGATATAATAGCTAAAAATGTATTGCCAAGACCAATGTCAAGGTGCTTATTCCCTATATATATTTTTAGAAGTTTTACAATAACAGGGCTGATGTTTAAATCTGTAATTCATTTTTAGTTTATTTTGTGTGTGGTATAAGATGAAGATCCACTTTTATTATTTTTCATGTGGATATCCAGTCTTCTCAGCACCATTTATTAAAGAGATAATCCTTTTCCCGTTACTATTCTTGACAGTTTTCTTAAAGATTAGTTAAATAGATATTTGAAGACTTATGTCTGAGGACTCTATTCTATTCCACTAATCTACGAGTCTACTATTATGCCAGTACCATGCTGTTTTGATTATGACTGCTTTGTAATATAGTTTAAAATCAGGAAGTGTGATGCCTCCAGCTTTGTTCTTCTTTTTCACTATGACTTGGGCAATTTGGGAGAGTCTTTTGTGGTTCCAGAAAATTTTAGGATTGGTTTTCCCATTTCTTAAAAAAAAAAAAAAAAAAAAGACAATATTGAAAGAACCATAATAAGCATGTGAATCTTTCACCCACAACCAAAGTATCCAGTTTCTTTCATCAGAACTGACTAGAAGGCTGGTGTGACCCACAAAGAGGAAGGAAGGGCAATGTGATGTGATGACCCATCTGAGAGCCAGGCAGGACAAGGGAGCTTCCACCCCCAGCCAAGGGAGGTGGTAAGTGAGTGTGCTATCCAGCAGAGGAAACCATGCTTTTTCCACAGAACTGTGCAACCCATTGATCAGAAGATCCCACATGTAAACTCATGCCACAGGGGGGGTAGCATCCCAAGCCAGGAGCCCCACAGATTCTGAATGGCCTCTCAGTTGGAATCTGCTTAAGCCTACCAAGCACCTAGGGAGAGGGGCGACCAGCACCACAGTGGCCACTGCCTGCCATCTAAGTGGTTTGAGCTCTTTGGGGGAGGGGCAGAAGCCAGCACTGGAACTCACAACTTCCCAACACACTAAGCTCCCTGGGTGAGGGAAGGGCGGCATCTATCTCTTTAGCTCTAGGCTGTGCTTGCTGGAGCCAGGGAGGTTGTACAGCTTGATCTCAAGACATGGCCACCAAAGACCAACACACTGGCTGTGGCAGACTGCCTCTTCAGGCCTGACCCTGATTCATCCTTCCTCACTGGGTAGGGCTTCCCTGCAGGAACTCCAATAACTCCAGCCAGTCACTGAGGGACAGAACCCAGATCTCCCTGGGCCTGAGCCCCTTGAGGGAGGGGGGTGACTGCAGTCTCTATGAACCAGCAGACCTTACCTTTTCTCCTGGTAGTTCTAAGAAATCCAGATAGCCCAGATGAGTGGGCTTTCCCCTCAGTGAAGCACACCTTTCTACCAAGGGACAGAAAAGTGCTTCATTAAAGGAGTCCTGTTATCTATGCCACCCAACTGGGTAATATCCTCCAATATGGGTTGTAAGACATCTTATACAGGAGTGATCCCACTGGCAGCAGGCTGGTGCCCCTCAAGGTTAGAGATCCCAGAAGAAGGAGCTGGCACCCATCCGTGCTATTCTCCAGCCTCCTTGAGTGACATCTCCAGGGGCAGGAGTGCACCAGTTGAATAGGGCCTGAAATGAACCCCCAGCAAACCACAGCAGCCCTACAGAAGAGGGACCTGACCGCTGAAGAGAGAAAAACAGAAAGCAACAAAAACAGCATCAATGACAACAGAAAAGCTCCCCAAAAAACCCATCAGAGGGTCAGCAGCCTGAAAGATTGAAAGTAGACAACTCATGAAGATGATTATCAACAAAAAAAGCTGAAAACCCAAAAGGCCAGAGTGCCTCTTTTCCTACAAATGATCACAATGTCTCTCCCATCAAGGGCACAGAACCAGATGGAGGATGAGATGGATGAATTGACAGAAATAGGTTTCAGAAGGTGGGTAATAAAAACCTACAATGAGCTAAAGGAGCATGTTCTAACCCAATGCAAAGAAGCTAAGAATCTTGATAAAAGATCAGAAGAGCTGCTAACTAGAATAACCAGTTTAGAGAGGAACATAAATGACCTGAAGAAGCTGAAAAACACAGCATGTGAACTTTATGAACCATACACCAATATCAATAGCTGAATCAACCAAGTGGAAAACATGATATTAGAGTTTGAAGACCACGTTGCTGAAATCAGGCATGCAGACAAGACTAGAGAAAAAGTCATAAAAAAGGAATGAACAAAACCTTCAAGAAATATGGGACTTCATGAAAGACAAAACCTATGATTGATTGGAGTACCTGAAGGAGATGGGGAGAATGGAAATGAGCTGGAAAACACACTTCAGGATATTATCCAGAACTTCCCCCAACCTAGCAAGGCAGGCCAACATGATAACTGAGGAAATACAGAGAACACCACTAAGATACTCCATAAGAATATCAACCCCAAGACACATAATCATCATATTCTCCAAGGTCAAAATGAATGAAAAAATGTTAATGGCAGCCAGAGAGAAAGGCTAGGTCACCTACAAAGGGAAGCACATTAGACTAATAGTGGACCTCTCAGCAGAAACTTTACAAACCAGAAGAGATTGGGGGCCAATATTCAACATTCTTAAAGAATTTTCAAACAGAATTTCATATCCAGCCAAACTAAACTTCATAAGTGAAGGAGAAATAAAATCTTTCCAGACAAGCACATGCTGAGGGATTTCATTACCACCAGACCTGCCTTGTAAGAGCTCCTGAAAGAAGCACTAAATATGGAAAGGAAAAGCCAGTACCAGCCACTGCAAAAACACACCAAAATATGAAGACCAATGACACTATGAAGAAACTGCATCAACTAGTGTGCAAAATAACCAGATAGCATCATGATGACGGATCGAATTCACACATAGCAATACTACCCTTAAATGTAAAAAATGGCTAAATGCACCATTTAAAAGACACACACTGGCAAACTGGATGAAGAGTCAAGACCTTTTGGGGTTCTATATTCAGGAGACCCATCTCATGTGCAAAGACATACATAAGCTCAAAATAAAGGGATGGAGAAAAATTTCCAAGCAAATGGAAAGCAAAAAAAGCAGGGTTTTCAATCTTAGTCTCTGAAAAAAACAAACTTTGAAGCAATAAAGATGAAAAAGACAAAGAAGGGTATTACATAGTGGTAAAGGGAACAATTCAACAAGAAGAGTTAACTATTCTCAATATATATGCACCCAATAGAGGAGCACCCATATCCGTAAAACAAGTTCTTACAGACCTACAAAGAGACTTAGACTCTGCACAATAAGAGTGGGAGACTTTAAAACCTACTGTCAATATTATATAAATGAGACAGAAAATTAACAAGAATATTCAAGACTTGAACCCAGCTCTGGATCAGGTGGACCTAATAGACATCTACAGAACTCTCCACCCCAAATCAAAAGAATATACATTTTTCTCAGTGTCACAGGAACTAATTCTAGAATTGATCACATAATTAGAAGTAAAACACTCCTCAGCAAATGCAAAAGAATGGAAATTATAACAAAGTGCTCTCAGAACACAGTGCATTCAAATTAGAACTCAGGATTAAGAAACTCACTCAAAAATGCACAACTACATGGAAACTGAACAACCTGTTCCTGAATAACTCCTGGATAAGTAATGAAATTAAGGCAGAAATTAACAAGTTCTTTGAAACCAATGCAAAGAGACAATGTACCAGAATCTCTGGGACACAGAGCAGTCTTAAGAGAGAAATTTATAGCACTAAATGCCTACCTCAGAAAGCTAGAAAGATCTCAAATCAACACCCTAACATCACAATTAAAAGAGCTAAAGAGGCAAGAGCAAACTAATCCAAAAGCTAGCAGAAGGCAATAAATAACTAAGATCAGAGCAGAGGGGATGGAGTCAGAGACATGAAAGACCCTCCGAAAAAGTAATGAATCCAGGAGTTCTTTTTCTTAAAAATATAACAAAATAGATAGACCACTAGCTAGACTAACAAAGGAAAAAAGAGAGAAGAATCAAATAGACAAAATAAAATAATAAAGAAGATGTCACTGCTGACCCCACAGAAATACAAACTACCATTAGAGAATAGTATAAACAACTCTACGCAAATAAACTACGAAACCTAGAAGAATGGATAAATTCTTGAACACATACACCCTCCCAAGTCTAAACCAGACAGAAGTTGAATCCCTGAATAGATCAATAACAGGTTCTGAAATAGAGGCAGTAATTAAGTGTCCACCAACCAAAAATAGCCCAGGACCAGATGGATTCATGGCTAAAATTTCACCACAGGTACAAAGAGGAGCTGGTACCATTCTGTCTGAAACTATTCCAAACAATTGAAAAGAGGGACTCCTCCCCTTACTCATTTTATGAAACCAGCATCATCCTGAAACCAAAAATTGGGAAGAGACATAACAAAAAAAAGAAAACTCCAGACCAATATCCCTGATGAACATCAATGCAAAAATCTTAAATATAATACTGCAAACCAAACGCAGTAGCACATCAAAAATGTGTCTACCATAATCAAGTCAGCTTCATTCCTGGGATGCAAGGCTGGTTCAACATACGTAAATCAATAAACATAATCCATCACATAAGCAGAACCAAAGACAAAAATCACATGATTATCTCAACAGATGCAGAAAAGGCCTTTGGTAAAATTTAACATTTCTTCATGTTCAAAACTCTCAATAAACTAGGTATTGATGAAACATATCTCAAAATAATAAAAGCTATTTATGACAAACCCACAGCCAATATCATGTTGAATGTGCAAAAGCCAGAAGCATTCCCTTTGAAAGCCAGTACTAGACAAGGATGTCCTCTCTCACCACTCCTATTCAACATAGTATGGGGCGTTCTGGTCATGGCAATTAGGGAAGAGAAAGAGATAAATGGTATCCAAATAGGAAAAGAGGAAATCAACTTGTCTCTGCACACATGATTTTATATTTAGAAAACCCCATCATCTCAGCCCCCAAACTCCTTAAACTGAGAAGCAACTTCAGCAAAATCTCAGCATACAAAATCAATGTGCAAAAACCACAATCATTCCTTTACACAAACAATAGACAAGCAGAGTCAAATCATTCATGAACGAACTATTTACAATCACTACAAAAAGAATAAAATACCTAAGAATACAGCTAACAAGTGACTTGAAGGATCTCTTCAAGGAGAACTACAAACCACTGCTTAAGGGAATAAGAGAGGACACGAACAAATGGAAAAACATTCCTTCTTCATGGATAGGAATAATCAGTATCATGAAAATGGCTATACTGTCCATAATAATTTATAGATTCAGTGTTATTTCCATCAATCTACCATTGACATACTTCACAGAATTAGAAAACCACTACTTTAAATAAATTTTGTATGGACTCAAAGAAGACCCTGTACAGGCAAGACAATCTTAAGCAAAAGAACAAAGCTGGAGTCATCATGCTACCTGACTTCAAATTATACCACAAGGCTATAGTAACCAAAACAGTGGCATAGTAACCAAAACAGTGGCATAGTAACCAAAACAGACATATAGACCAATGGAACAGAACAGAGAGCTCAGAAATAACATCACACATCTACAACCATCTGATCTTTGACAAACCTGACAGAAACAAGCAATGGGGGAAAGAATTTCCTATTCAATAAATGGTACTGGGAAAACTGGCTAGCCATATGCAGAAAACTGAAACTGGACCCCTTCCTTATACCTTATACAAAAATTAACTCAAGCTGGGTTAAAGACTTAAATGTAAAACCCAAAACTATAAAAGCCCTAGAAGAAAACCTAGGCTCTAACATTCAGGACATAGGCATGGGCAAAGACTTGATAACGATAATGCCAAAAGCAATTGCAGTGGAAGCCAAAATTGACAAATGGGGTCTAATTAACTAAAGAACTTCTGAACAGCAAAAGAAACTATCATCAGAATAAACAGGCAACCTACAGAATGGGAGAAAATTTTTGCAATCTACCCATCAGACAAAGGTCTAATATTCAGAATTCACAAGGAACTTAAATAAATTTACAAGACAAAGTCACCCCATCAAATTGGGCAAAGGATCTAAACAGCAAAAGAAGACATTTACGAAGCCAACAAACATATGAAAAAAAGCTCAGAATCACTATTCATTAGAGAAATGAAAATGAAAATCACAAGAGATATCATCTCACACCAGTCTGAATGGTGATTATTAAAAATTCTAGAAACAATAGATACTAGAGAGGCTGTGGAGAAATAGAAATGCTTTTATACTGTTGGTGGGAATGTAAATTACTTTAACCATTGCACAGGACAATATGTCGATTCCTCAATGACCTAGAACCAGAAATATCATTTGACCCAGCAATCTCATTACTGGGTATATACTAAAGGAATATAAATCATTCCACTATAAAGACACATGCACATGTATGTGTATTGCAGCACTATTTACAATAACAAAATAATGAAACCAACCCAAATGCCCATCAATGATAGACTGGATAAAGAAAATGTGGTACATATACACCATGGAATACTACACAGCCATAAAAAGGAATGAGATCCTGTCCTTTGCAGGGACATGGATGAAGTTGGAAGCCATCATCCTCAGCGAACTACCACAGGAACTGAAAACCAAACACTGTGTATTCTGGCTCATAAGTGAGAGTCTGAACAATGAGAACACATGGACACAGAGAGGGGAACAAAACATATCAGGGCCTGTTGAGGGGGTGGGAGGTAAGGAATGGGAAATTAGAGGATGGGTCAATAATTGCAGTGAACCATCTTAGAACAGGAATACCTATGTAACAAACCTACATGCTCTGCACATGTATCCTGGAACTTAAAGTAAAAGTTTAAAAAATGACGATAGAATTCTTACAGGGTTTGCCTTGAATCTGTAAATTGCTTGGATAGTATTGACATTTTAATAATAAATCTTCCAAACAATGATGATATATTTCTACTTATTCATGTCTTCAAATTCTTTCACCAATGTTTTACAGTTTTTAGTATACAGATGTTTCACCTTGATTAATTTTATTCAGAAGGGCTTCATTCTTTTTGAAGGTATTGTAAACGAGATTGTTCTCTTTTTTGCAGTAGTTTGTTATTAGTATATTGAACCGCTGACTTTTGAATACTGATTCTGTATCTGCAACTTTACTGAACTTGTTTATTTGTTCTGTTTTTTGGTAGAATCTTTAGGTTTTTCTACATATGAGATTATGATGTCTACAAACAAAGATAATTTTAGTTTTTCCTTTCTAATATGGATGCTTTTTTTTTCTTGTCTAACTGCTATGGCTAGGAATTTTAGTACCATGTGGAACAGGAGTTAGAATACTGAGTATCTTTCATTGTTTTTGATCTTAAAGAAAAGACTTCCAACTTTTCACTGTTTTATATATTATCTGTAGGATTATAATGTAAACTTTTACTGTGTGGAGGTGCATTTTTCTATAGCTAATTTTTTGAGATTTTTTTTTTATCATGAGAGGATGTTAAATTTTGTCAAATGCTTTTTTTTCTGCCTCTATTAAGATGATCATATAATTTTTATCCTTTATTCTGTTTATGTGTTGTATTTTGTTTATTAATTTGAATATATTGAAACAATTGACATTTCAGGTATACATTTCACTTGATCATGTTGTACGATTCTTTTAATGTGCTTTTGAATAAAGTTTGGTAGTATTTTGTTGAGGAATTTTGCATCTATGTACACGAAGGATATTGGCCTGTAATATTTTTGTAGTGTCCTTTTCTGGCTTGGTAGCAGGGTAATGCTGACCTCATAAAATACACTGGGAAGTGTTCCCTCCTTTTCAGTTTTTTGAATGAACTAATTATTTAAATATTTGATACAATTCACCACCAAAGCCATGTGGTCCTGTGGTTTTCTATCACGAGGGGTTTCTGGTTACTGATCCAACTTCCTTTATCATTATGATCTGTTAAGTTTTTCTATTTATTCACAACTCAATCTTGGCAGGTTGTATGTTTCTAGGAATTTATTTCTTCTAGGTTAAACAAACTAGAAGGAATTGTTAGCATATTATTACACATGGTAATTTCTGATGATTCTTTATATTTTGATTTTATCAGTTCCAATGTTGCCTGTTTCATTTATGATTTTGAGTCACCTTTCTTTTGTCTTGGTGAGTTTAGCTAAAAGTTTGTCAATTTTATTTATTTTTCCAAAATTCCAATTAGTTTCAACTATCCTTTGTCTTTTCAGTCTTTATTTTGACTCCAATATACATTATTTCCTTCTTTCTGCTAATTTTGGGTTTAGAATGTTCTTTTTCTAGTATTTTAAGGTATAAAGTTACATTGATTTTTTGTTTAGTAATTTTCAATGTAGGCGTCTGTCACTATACACACCCCTCTTGAAACTGCTTTTGCTGTGTACCATAAGTTTTGCTATGGTTTGTTTTCATCTTCATTTAACATATATTTTATTTTCCTTTTTTTTTCTTTGATGCACTGGTTGTCAGTAGTGTGTTGTTTAATTCCCACATATTTGTGAATTTTCCAGTTTTTCTCTTTATTGATTTCTGTTTCATACCATTGTGGTCATACTTACTACGATTTCAATATTCTTACATTTGTTAAGACATGTTTTCTGGCCCAGCATACCATCTACATTGAAGAATCATGTGTGTGTGCTTGAGAAGAATGTGTATTCTGTTGCCATTGGATGAAATGTTCTGTATATATCTGTTACATCCATATGGTCTAAAGTGTAGTTCAACTTCAGTGTTTCTTTATTGATTTTCTGTGTGGATGATGTATTATTCAAACTGAGGTGCTAAAGGCTTTTATTATGTTGCCGTCTCTCTCTTCACATCTGTTAATATTTATTTAACATATTTAGATGACCTAATGTTATGTACATATATATTTATAATTGTATATCCTTGGTGAATTGATCCCTTTATTATATAATCATTTTTTCTTGTTACATCTTTTAATTTAAAGTCTATTTTGTCTGGTATAGGTATAGATACCTTTGCTACTCATTTTTTTAAAAATCCATTCTACTCTTATGCCTTCTGATTGAATAATTTAATCTTTTTACTTCTAAAGTAAATATTAATAGATAAGGAGTATTATTGCCATTTTATTATTTATTTTCTGGCTTTTTTGTAATTCCTTTTTTCCTTTCCTCCTCTCTTGCTGCCTTCCTCTGTGATTTGATGATTTTTTTGTTTGTTTTGTACTTTCATTAATTTTTTTCTTTATCTTTTGTATATTTACTCTAGGCTTTTGTTTTGTAGTTACCATGCCTTAAAGAAAACATCTTATATTAAAATAGGATATTTTTGGCTAATAACTTACCTTCAATCACACAGAAACAAAAACATTATATTTTTACTTGACTTCTACTCATGGTTCATGTTTTTGATTTCATAATTTATATAATTTTAGACCATGAATTAATTTAAAAAATTGTGGCTGTGGTTGTTAACAGTTGTGTTTTTTTAACCTTTATATTAGAGTTAAAAATGATGTATACATCACTATTATATATAATATTAAAACATTCTTTATTTGATTACATGTTTACTTTTAATGGTAAATTTCATACTTTCATATGCTTTTGTGTTATTTAATGGCGTATTTTTGTTTCAGCTTCAAGAATCCCACTAGCATTTCTTAAAAGACAAATCTAATGGTGATGAACTACCCCAACATTTGTCAAGGAAAGTATCCCCTCCTTCATCTGACCCAACAGCATTGTCAGAAAAAGTATTTGTTGTAAGCATTTTTTTTTCTTTTCACATTTTGAGTGTATTCTCTTACTTTTTGTCCTATAGAATTTCTGCTGAGAAATCCACTAATAATTTATAAATGTTCTCTTGTTTTTTATGAGTTACTTGTTCTTGCTGCTTTCAAAATTCTCTTTTCCTGGAGTTTTAAGAATGTGATTATGATGTGTCCCAGTGTAGTCTTTGGCTTGAATGTTTTGAAGACTTTTGAACTTCCTGAATCTGAATATACACATTTCTCCCAAAAATTTGGGAATTATTACTTATCATTTTTAAAAACAAGCTGAGATTGATATCAGCGAAGACTGCAGAAGTCTATTTCAATGGTTGTTGCTAGGGCAATTGGGGTCTTTGGTGGCAAAGGCTGCTATTTTGTATTCAAAATATTGTATAAGGATTAGCTACAACACATAAGAAAACAAAGCCACAGAGCTAATGAAACTTGCTCACAGAGCTAATTAGTAGAAGTATTGCGGTAAGTACTTGGGCTTTCTGTCAGGTGCTCAATAGGGGTGGTTTTACTTTTTTTTCTTTGTTTTAGGTTGTTTATTGTATACTTGTTTTTTTCCATACTCAATCTTATTGAGAATTTTGAGGAAGATAAATGGTAAAGATGATATCAGAGATCTTTTAATAATAAAACTTGATACATAAAAATTAAATATTAGAGTCCATGTCTTCATTTATCAACTTTGGTAATATAATTGTTCATTGAGGTTACATAAATTTTGATTATATAATTTGGTAATATAATTCTACAGTGAGAATTAAGAAAGATTGAAGTGCTGAAGTTATAACTGGGTTATTTTATATATCCTATAAATAACTTCTTGGTCCTTATCCTTGTGACTTTAACCAATTTAGGGCCTGATATGGTTTCTTCCTGTCCCCATTAAAATCTCATGTTGAATTATTACCCTCAATGTTGACAGTAGGCCTTGTGGGAGGTGATTGGATCATAGAGGTGGTTTCTAATGGTTTAGCACCAGCCCCCTAGCACTTTCTTTTAAGTGAGCTCTCATGAGATCTGGTCATTTGAAAGTGTGTAGCACCTTCTGCTTTGCTCTCTTCCTCCTGCTCCAGACATGTAGGATGTGCCAGCTTCCCTTTCACCTCCCACTGTGAATGTAAGTTTCCTGAGGCCTTCCCAATCATGTGTAACTGTGAGTCAATTAAACCTCCTTTCTTTATAAATTGCCCAGTCTCAAGTATATCTTTATACAAGTATGAAAACAGACTAATACAGAAATCTGGTCATAGAGAAGTGAGACTATGCTATAAAAATACCTGAAAATGTGAAAACAGCTTTGGAACTGGTAATGGGCAGAGGTTGGAAGAGTTTGGAGGTCTCAGAAGAAGACAGGAAGATGATGAAAGGCTTGGAATTTCCTAGAGATTTGTTGAATGGTTTTGACCAAAATACTAATAGTGATATAAACAGAGATGGCCAGGCTGATGAGATCTCAGATGCAGATGAGAAACTTATTAGAAACTGGAGCAAAGATGCTATGCTTTAGCAAAGAGACTGGAGGCATTGTGCCCCTATTCTAGAGATCTTTGGAACTTTGACTTTAAGAGAGATTATTTAAGGTATCTGGCAGAAGAAAATTTTAAGCAGCAAAGTGTTCAAGATATGACCTGATGGCTTCTAAAAGCCTATGCTCATTTGCATAAACAAAGAAATAACCTGAAACTAGAACTTATATTTAAAAGGGAAGCAGAGTATAAAAGTTTGGAAAATTTGCAGCCCAGCCATGCAGTAGAAAAGAAAAACCCATTTTCTGGGGAGGAATTCAAGAAGGCTACAGAAACATGCATATATAGAGAAGAACTGAAGAACTCGTTAATAGCTAAGACAATAGAAAAAATGCCTCCAGGACATTTCAGAGACCTTTATGGCAGTCCCTCCCATTACAGACCCAGAGGCATAGGAGGGCAAAATGGTTTCCTCTGCCAGGCTCAGAGCCCCACTGTTCTGTGCAGCCTCAAGATGTGGTGCCTTACATCCCATGTTGCAGATAAAGGCTCAAAAGCAGATAAAGAAGTCACCTTGAGAACAATGAGGATATAAACCAGGGCATTAACCTCACTGTTTAAGTTTCTGGAAGGCAAACATTGCATATTGCTTACTTTATTTTTCTTCACTTATCTTAATATATTAAGATGACACATTTAGATAAGTATGTAAACTTAAAGTACTAGGCAAATCATTAGCTAAAACTTAATGATTAATTATAATCACTAACTTTTTAAACATTTTAGTTAATACTTAATCAATGTGCTCCAGTTCCAGTTTTGGCTAAAAGGGGCCAAAGTACAGCTTGGGTCATTGCTTCAGTGGGTGTAAGCCACCATTGTTGGCTTCCCTATGGTATTGGGCCTACAGGTGCACAGTGGACAAGAGTTGAGACTTGGGAACTACTGCCTAGATTTAGGAGGATGTAAGGAAACACCTGCAGGTCCAAGCATAAGTCTGCTGCAGGGACGGAGCCCTCATGGAGAACCTCTACTAGGATAGTAAGGGAACCTCTACCAAGACAGTGAGGAAAAATGTGGTAGTGGTGCCCCCACACAGAGTCTCCACTGGGACACTGCCTAGTGGAGCTGCGAAAGAGGGCCACTGTCTTCCAGACCCCAGAATTGTAGATTCACCTACAGCTTATACTGTATACCTAGAAGAGCCACAGACACTCAATGACAGCTCTTGAGAGCAGCCATAGGTACTCAGCCCTGAAGAGCCACAGGGGCAGGACTGTACAAGGTCTTGGGAGACTGCTCCTTGCATCTTTGTGATCTGGATGTGAGACATGGAGCCAAAGGAGATTATTTTGGAGCTTTCAGATTTAATGATTGCTCTGCTGGGTTTTGGATTTGCATGGGGCCTGCAGACCTTTTGCTTTGGCCTATTTCTCCTTTTTGGAAAGGGAATAATTACCCAATGCCTGTACCCCCACTGTAGCTTGGAAGTAACTAACTTGTTTTTGATTTTATAGGCTCATAGGTGGAAGGGACTTGCCTTGTCTCAGATGGAACTTTGGGCTTAGGCTTTTGAGTTAATGCTGAAATGGGTTAAGATTTTGGGGGTCAACTTAATGAAAAGAAAGAGATTTGCACTTTCCATTTGGTGTAACAAGAGAGAAGACAAAGGCTCTGTATTAGTCCATTCTCACATTGCTATAAAGAACCACCTGAGAATGACTAATGTATAAATAAAAGAGGTTTAATTGGCTCATGGTTTATTGTTCATTTATTTACTACAGTTTCTTCAAAAAGTTGCAGTGAGTATATATGTATAAAGACCTTTAAAAAGTAAAAGGCTCATACAAGTACTTAATCAACAGAAGCTAATTTTATCATTAATGGCACACTGATTAAGTATTAACTAAAATGTTTAAGAAGTTAGTAATTATAACTATTCACTAAGTTTTAGCTAATGATTAGCCTTGTACTTTAAGTTTATGCACTTATCTGAATATGTTGTCTTAATATGTTGAGATAAATGAAGAAATTAAAGTAAATGAGATGCAGTGTTTTTCTTCCAAAAAACATATACAGAGAGGTAAATGCCCAGGTTTATATCCTTATTTTCTTCAGGGTGACTTTTTTATCTGCTTTGGAGTCTTTGCCACTTCACATATTAATTCATTTATGACACTTCCGTTGAGCTTTTCTATCAGCTGAGTACTATTGTAGATGTTGAGATACAACATTATATGAAAAAGATAATCAAGTTGGATAGCATTTAGTGAGCTGTATCTGTAAGTCAGGATGTAAATTAGATGAATTCTTTAAATCAATACAGCAAACTTACAAGGTAAGTTTTTATATTGTCATTCAAAGTTGCCAAATGAAGTAACAATGCAAATTGTGTCAAATAGTCAAAGGATACAAAGTAATGTTAGAGATGGGTTTGGAACTGAAGAATATCTTATTCAAAAGCCTACATTCTCCAGAGAGATTCCGTCTTTGCCCTTGAAAAGGACACAATAAACTTGACAGAGCACATGTGAATCTGATGGGCAGTTTGAAGCCTTCAGATGAGGTAACTAGAAGACCAAAAAAGTTTCTCCAATTAACCAATATTTCATAGGAATGATGGAGTATAGATTTGTAAAAATGAGATGAGTAGTAAGATGTCCATCATCGTAGGTTCCACTTTCTCTATGAAAACTTTCCTGATCATATAGATAATGGACAGTCTTTTTTTTAAATATGAATTTTTGCAGGTTTCCCAGTACTTAAGATCAGACATTACATGTTCAAGTATATGTTTTATCAGTTCATTAAAATTACAGTTATTTTAAGACAGAGACTATCCTGAGTGCTTTGTATAGATTTGTATTCAAGAAAGTTTCCCAGTAAATATATTAAAGTAGTAGTTCAATAGGATTGTCATCATAAATTATTTACGGGGCACCTACTATCTTCCATGTACACAAAAATATTTATAAGATATTCTTCTATTCTTATCACCATTGCAATTCTGGTTTCTCTTTACAAAGAGAATAGTAATCCATTAAACAGCATGCACCCTTGTCAGTTTTGATATTTCCTACCTTTCACTCTGCTCAGTCCACATTCAAACTTTACATGGAGTTCAAGTACTAAAAAGTAAGGGTAGTTTGGAGTCTTTCCAGTAATCAGAATGTGACTGGAATTGAAGGCTTTTTCAGAGATCTATATTTAAAATCTGTTTTATTCATTTAACAGCAGCAATTTCTTTAACAGCTACAGTTATAATTCAGAGGTTTGGGACAGAGAGAATTGATCTCAATAAATGTTTTATTCTTTTACCAGTAATTCTCTTAAGTGGGCTTCAGTGAATTACATTTGTTATGCAACTATTACCAGGGATAGTATCAAAATAACTGGGGTCTTAGCCAAAGAATTTCTTAACAGTAGTAAAGGGTTGTAGCTCGTTTGAGAGAGGCAGTTCTCTATCCCAGTACTGGGGATAATAATCATAGCATAGCATGCCTTTATGTAAAACCGGGAATTTGAGCCTCGCACTATATAAATTAAAGGTCTTAATAGAAACTGTGGGAATTTTTCTTGGAAAATTTGAGGGGGGAGCAGTTTTGTGATTTTTTTTTCCCACTTGCAGTGGCAATTTTAGTATCACATGATACATTCCATCAGAAACTGTACAGTAGCTGTATGTTCCTCTAATCTTTCCATCAAACCATATTCTGCCTGAATGGCAATGAATGCTTCCTACAAGAGATAAGATTGGTCCTGGGTGTTCAAAATTAAACAAAAATTTCCACTTAGGAAAAAGAGAACAACACTCAAAAGAATTATGGCAGTTAAGATTACAGCTCCAAGTGAATGTTTGACTAATGAAGAAAGTTTTAACAGAAATTGAAGACAAAGTATAAACATTATTTTTAAATGGCAAATTTACAGGAGAGAAGTAACAGTTATTAACAACATAAAAATATGTTTAAACTCATCAGTAAAGAAACAATGAAAAAGTTTAAAAATTACATATCGCTTAATGTCAATTAAATTGAAAAATGTTAGCAGATAAGTGGGAATACACTAAAAGTCATAAGCCTCTGGCAAGAGTAAAGAGTTGTAGCCATTCTGGAAGAATACAACAGATTTTATTAATTTAAATATATTTATATCCTCCTTTCATGATGAAGAAAATACTGGCATTACATTAAATTTCCTCATAAGAATTGGAGACCAAAGCAATAAATAACTGTTTGAAAGCATGCAGGATCAACAGAAGATTTAACACTCAAGCAGCTAAGATTCCAGAAAGAAGAGCACACTCTGAGTTGAGTTCAATATTCTACATAGAACTCCCCCATCATCCACTTGTTGACTCTGTGTTGCACATGTCTGTGGTGAGATCACACACACAAAAAGAAAAAAAAAAAACAAAGTAACTTGTAAAGAACTGAAAATCTATACAGATTTTTTTTTTCAGTGAAACAATACAAGAGTGATAACAATACCCTAGGTTTTATTTGTAACTTTGGAAAAAACATGAACTAGTAATAATGGCAAGCTAGAATAAAGCTATCCACAGACATTATCTGCTGTACAGAGAAAAAGTCAACCTTTCCTGAAATAACACTGGAATACCAATCTGCAAGGGCGGAAGGAAAATAATGGCCCAAGTAAAATGCCATACCCAGTGAAAATAAGCTTCAACAATGAAGGCAAAATAAAGATTGATTAAAATCTCTTTTAATGCAGATCTTTACAAAAATAAATACCTTATCAGAGGGGATTCTTCTGACAGAAGAATCAAGATTCTAGAGGAAAGTAGGCTAGTGCTCAAAAACATGGTAAATAAGTAAAAGGGTAGCTGTAGGAGTTAATCTAAATAAATATTAACTGTTTAAAACAATAATGTTTACATCTTCTGGGGTTTGAGATACACGTTAATTGATAAAACTAACAATAGTAGAAAAATAAAGGAATAAAGAAAGCCAGAAGTCTGAAGTCAGATACTACTTAGGGTATGGTAAATATATTAATTTAAAGTAATCTCGAATGAACTTGATAATGTATGTTTTAGTATCCAGGGTAACTATGAAACGAAAGAGGAAAAGTAGCATCATTATCCTTAAGTTGCCAATTAATGGTGATAGAGGGAGATAACAATAAAATCTGAAGTTTAGAAAATAAAAATGAACAGAATAGATGAGGTGGATGAAAACAGATATTCAAATGGGAAATTTAATGCACATATATTTAGTAAGTTACATTTAATATAAAAATATATTACAAAAAATTATAAAAATAAATACAAAATAAATCACCACTACATATGGCTTCTAATTCTAACATATGAGAAGGTAAAGTTTTGAAAATAAGATAAAAGTTAAATCAGGCTGGGTGCAGCAGCTAATGCCTGTAATCTGAACAATTTGGGAGGCTGAGGAAGGTGATTCACTTGAGGTCAAGAGTTTGAGACCTGGCTGACCAACATGGTGAAACCCCATCTCTGCTAAAAATATAAAACTTAGCCGGGCATGGTCGCACGTGTCTGCAGTCCCAGCTATTCAGCAGCCTGAGGCAGGAAAATCAGAGACTGAGGCAGGAGAATCACTGGAAACCAAAAGGTTGGGGCTACGGTGAGCAGAGATCATGCCACTACACTCTAGCCTGGGAGACAGAACGAGACTCTGTCTCAAAAAACAAAACAAAAACAAAGTTAAATCATATAAATATACCATGAGGAAAGCTAATATTCTAATATTAACAAATTTTAATATCAGTAGAAGACTTTATACCACCACAGATAAAGAAGTACATTTAATAAGAGTTAATTCAATAGGAAGACAGTAATTATTACATGACATATCATTCATTGTATATAAGCAAAAGAAAATAAAAGGTATGCTAGAGTAGTTAACATCAGAGCACTCTTTTGAAGCAATTCACCATATTAACATAAAACAAAGAATATTTGCTTGTCTGAATAGATACAAAAATACATAAAGTTAATACTCACTTACATTGTAGAAAACTAGGCAAAGAAGGAAATTTTATTGACCCAAGAGAAAAATACCAAGAAACAGCCTAGAGAAAATATTAAATTCAATTATAAAATATGGAAAACATTTATCCTGTGAATGAAAATGATACCCCTTATCACCATATTTACAGCTAGCACAATAATTGTTCATGATGGATTCACTTTTTGATGTGCTGGTTTGGTTTGCTAGTATTTTGTTGAGGATTTTTGTGTTGATGTTAATCAGGGATATTGACAGGTAGCCTTCTTTTATTGTGTCTTTGGCAGATTTTGATATCAGGATGAGGCTGACTTTGTAGAATGGGTTAGGAATGAGTCTCACCTCTCTTTTTTTTGGAATAGTTTTAGTAGAATTGTTACAAACTATTCTTTGTATATCTGTTAGAATTTGGATATGTACTCAGCTTGTCTAGGAATTCTTTTGGTTGGGAGGGTTTTATCACTGATTCAATTTCAGGTCTTGATATTGGTCTTCAGAGTTTCAATTTCTTCTTGATTAAATCTGGGGTGGTTGTGTGTTTCCATGAATTTATCCATTTCCTCTAGATTTTATACTTTGTATCCAAAGAGGGGTTCATAAAGGTCTCTGAGGATCTTTTGTGTTCTCTTTTTTTTCAGAGGGAGTCTTGTTCTGTCACCCAGGCTGGAGTACAGTGGTTCAAACTCAGCTCACTGCAACCTCTGCCTCCTGGGTTAAAGATATTCTCCTGCCTCAGCTTCCCAAGTAGCTGGAATTACAGGCATGCACTACCACACTCATCTTATTTTATATATATATATATATATATATATATATATATATATATATATTTGTTTGTTTTGGTAGAGATGGGATTTCACCATGTTGGCCAGGCTGGTCTCAAACTCCTGACCTCAAGTGATCCGCCCGCCTTGGCCTCTCAAAGTGCTAGGATTATAGTGAGCCACCGCACCTTGCCAGATCTTTTGTATTTCTGTGGGATTGGTTGTGATGTCATCTTTGTAGTTTCTGATTGTGCCTATTTGGATCTTCTCCCTTTTGTTCTTTGTTAATCTAGCTAGTAGTCTATTAACCTTGTTTTTCCTTTCAAAGAAGCAACTGATGGTTTCATTGATTGTTTGTATGAATTTTTAGGTCTCAATTTCATTTCGTTTTGCTCTGATTTTAGTTATTTCTTTTCTTCTGCTAGTGAACACTTTTCAAAAGAAGACATACAAGTGGCCAACAAATATATGAAAGAAAGTCCAATATCACTTATCAGAGAAACACAAATCAAAACCACATTGTGGTACCATCTCATACTATCATTATTACTAAAAAGTCAAAATAATTATTTTATATTGACTTTTTAGTAATAATAATTGTATGAGATGTCATAATAATTATTACTAAAAAGTCAAAAAACAACAGATGCTGGTGAGGCTGAGGAGAAAAGCGAATGCTTATACCCTGTTGGTAGGAATACAAATTAGTTCAGCTACTGTGGAAAGCAGATTGAAGATTTCCCATAGAACTGAGAACAGAACTACTATTTGACCTAGTAATCCTGTTAATGGGTATATATTCAAAACAAAATAAATCATTCTACCAAAAGGACACATGAACTGGAATATTCACCACAACACTATTTGCCATAGTGACCGAAGACCAAAGACATGGAATCTACTTCGGATTCCATCAAAAGTGGATGGATTGGATAAAAAAATGTGGTACATATACACCATGGAATACTATTCAGCTATTAAAAAGAACAAAATCGTGTTATTTACAGTAAGACAAAATCCTGTTAATGGGTATATATTCAAAACAAAATAAATCATTCTACCAAAAGGACACATGAACTGGAATATTCACCACAACACTATTTGCCATAGTGACCGAAGACCAAAGACATGGAATCTACTTCGGATTCCATCAAAAGTGGATGGATTGGATAAAAAAAATGTGGTACATATACACCATGGAATACTATTCAGCTATTAAAAAGAACAAAATCGTGTTATTTACAGTAAGACAAAATGCAGCTGGAGGCTATTATCCTAAGCAGATTAACAAACAGAACCAAATATCACATATTCTCTTTTATAAATAACAGCTAAACACTGGGTACTCATGGACAAAAGATGGCAACAACTATAGACTACAAACTACTAGAGGGAGAAGGAGGGAAGTAGGGCAAGTGTTGAAAAACTAGTTGTTGAGTTCCATGCCCACTAACTATGTGACAGGATCACTTGTATCCTAAATCTCAGCATCCTGCAATATACCCCTTGAATAAACTTGTACATGCACTCCCTATATCT
Organism: Ateles fusciceps; assembly: GCA_036589455.1. Lineage (NCBI taxonomy): Eukaryota > Metazoa > Chordata > Mammalia > Primates > Atelidae > Ateles > Ateles fusciceps. The sequence goes on along the minus strand of JAZHEH010002924.1, from coordinate 5,779,194 downwards.
AAAGTAAGAGTTTGAAATATTTTTAAAATAATTAAAAATGAATAAATAACATTGTGCCTGTACCCAGAAAGCAAGATTGAACATGTAGAAAAACTTTAAGAATCTATAACTTTTTAAATTTGAAAATACATATAAGATCATTGGATAAAAAAAAATATACAAAATACAAGGCATTATATTACTGCATATCAAAATATCAAATAAAAAAAACCAAACAGATCATTTAGTGTAATATAAAACACCTATGAATAAACGTAACTAGAAATATGCAAGACCTCTAGAACTGAAAGCTAGGATTTTAAATTAAAATAGATAACTCTTGGGAAAGATAATTTTTATGGATTGGAACAGTAGGTATAAAGGTGTCAATTTACTCCAAATGAAAAATGTAAATCCAACATAATGTCAATTATGTCCCAAAGATTTTTTCAAAAAATTGGCAAGCTAAATCTATAAGCATGTAGAAATGCAAAACGTCATGGATGCATTACCTACATCTATCCAAGCTCTCTTATGCAGGAACTCTTGCATTCCAACAAAAAAAACACACTAATAGATGCATAGGAAAAACTGTCAAATAGAAACTTCCAAAAAGGATATTCAAATATGGAAAGATGCTCCATATCATCAGTCATTAGGAAAATGCAAATGAAAACTATAATGATATATCACTACACAATTATCAAAATAACTAAAACTAAGACCAAAACAAACAAAAAAAATGGGAGTAATTGTAATATGATTCAAAGTATTAGTTGGGATTTGGAGCAACTGCAACTTTTGGAATAGCTTATGGGACAATTAAAATAATATATGTTTAACAGCATTTGACAAAATCTTTTAAAGGTACAACTAACCCTACTCTTTGACACAGCAACTTCAATCATATATATTGTGAATTTTGGAAAGACAACAATTTCTGGATCTAAGTAGCTTTATAAAATTCCAAGCAAGAAAGTAAAAATATATATAGATATAATCTCATGCTCAGTGAAACAGCAATAAATAAAATAAAAACACATGATTTTAAAAGCAACCAGAAAGAAAAGACAGATTACTTGAAAATGTGTGCTTATTTGATCTGATTAGCAATGGAAGTCAGAAGATTATATAATATAAATATTCATGATGCCAAAACAAAATTACTGTTAATCTAAAATTGTATAACCAGAAAACCACCTTATAAGAAGAATGAAATAAATATATTTTTAGAATAAGACAAAATTAAAGAGGTTACCACCAATATACCATCACTAAATGAAAATCTGAAGGATATTCTTTGCACAGAAAGTAAGTGACATCAGAAATTTGGTCTTAAAAGCCAGAGTAAATTTTGAGCAAATATATGGGCAAATAGGTAGTCCAATGTGATTGCTAAAACAATAATTATTTCTATCTTGTAGATTAAAAACAGGAAAGATTCCCTCTCTTCCTCTTATTCTCCCTAGTGCTCAAGTAATGTAGACAGCATAACTGACTGGTTTATATCTAGCACAGGGTAACCCACCCAGCCAACAGCACTTGGGGGGAATCAACTGGAAGAAAAATTAATTACAAAGTAGTTGAGCAAATACGTAAAAATGCAAACAATCATGGGACTTCAGATTTTCACTGTCAGGAAAGAAAGATAAAAATATGAAAAAGAGATAAACTAAATTAAACCTGTGGTATAAGACTGTAGTTAGATTTATTGGTATGAACTTTGTGACATTTAAAATATAGATATAGTAAATGTGCGTGTGGAAGGGTATTCATATACAGATATATTTCCTAATCTTGTCCACTGAAAGAAACCTAGATATGACACTCCAATAGCAATGAACACACCTAGCATCCAAATCTTGGTTTTTGAATAATATTCTCTGTTAAAGGATACCAGGTTTGAGGGAATGATTGATTCCTGAACTGGAGTGGGAAAAATGTAAGATAAACCATGGTACATCTTGTTATGGTTATAAGTAAAAAAGTGTTCAAAGAATAAGCCAGATTAAGGGACTCCTGCTGTCCAAAACTGGGGTAATTTAAGTATGAAAATAATTATCATGAATTGTAACTGGTTAAATAAAACAGAAAACTATGAGTTCATACTGATATTTATTTGAGTACATAAATAAACTAGTGGGAGAACTTTACCTTAGAGTTGAATGTTAGCTAAAATAATCACTTATGAACTACTAAGTATAAAATACTTATTAAAGTTCCAGTGTAGAAAACTGGCAGACACCAGTTTCACCAAGTAATGAAATTTAGCATCTTCAGTAATAGGGAAGGTGATAGCATATACCCACTGATAGGATGCACTGAAGTCTTCCTGTAATAGTTGTATCTTGCCATAGTGGTGTAATCTTAGGGGAATATCAGACTGAAACTGAGGTGACTGATCTGTTATTTTTAAAAAATTAACAAATCATGAAAATAAAAGACTGAGAAACTGCTTTATATTGAAGGGATTGGAGAAACTATTGAATGAAACACATGATCCTAAATTACTGAAATAATAAGAAACGTGAACAATTTCTGAAATTGAATGGAGTATTATCATGTGGATTCTATGACATTATTGTATAAAATTTTAATGTTTGTACTGTCATTATGTGTGGGAAAGTGTCCTTGTTTTTAGTAAATGAAGACCAAATTTTTAAGGGATAATTAGGCAGCATGTCTGTAACTTACAAACTGTTCAAAATGAGGGAATGGTCAAATAGGCTAAAATGTTGACTATTGTGATATGAGAGTTCTCTGAGCTACTTAGCAAGTTTCTTGTAGTATTAAAATCATTTCAAAATAAATAGTTTAAAACTGTTGAAATTTAAAAAGTAGACATCAAAAGCTCATTAGAGAGGATGGGAAGTTATCAGAGTTCAGGCTGTCAAGGTACCTACGAGGTTCAGGAGGGAGAAAAAGTTACTGATAGTCTTAGGCTTTTGTAAGTCTGAAATGGAGATAGATTAGCAAAACCACTAGGAAAAAAGTAACAACGACTTCCAAAACAATAGAAAGAAGAAAATAAAGAGAAAAAATTTCATTCATAACGAGTTTAATATTGAAATTCAAAATAGTGAAGATTATTCTAAGATGGGAAAAGTAAAATTTGTGTCTTCTATTTACATTTAAACCAGATTCATAAGAAAGTTTCTCCCCATTTAAATCACTTAAAAATCTATTATACATAAACTAGATTAATGAGAAAGTTTTTCCTTCTGAAATCACTTAAAAAACTATGATATATCTATTAATCTAAAGTCATTGCTGAACTTGAAGACTATAAGTAAAATCCCCAGGAGTCAAACATAGAAATAGAATTTTGTTACATCTGTAATGGAGAGCAATGTAACAGACAAACTATCCCACTGAGGACAACTAGAAAATTAGGCCAAATGTAAAATGAAATAATTTGCTTAAGACATTGGAGAGCTAACACACACACATATTCACAAACACACATACTCACACACACAGAAAAAATTAAGGGGATGTGAATGGAGTGTTTTAAGGCTTTCATTTTGTTCAGGAGAAGGATGAAAGTATCAGCTAATATTATTTGATAAGTCAACATGCATGCTGAAATCTATAGGGCAATTACTAGAGGATAATAAAGCCACATGGTATAAAACAAAGAAAAAAAGCAAAAAATAAAATAAAATGTATGGCATAATCGTAAAACAAAATGGTAATACAGTAAATTCCACCCAAGATAATAGTAATTTTATTATAAATAGAGTAAATATCCATAAAAGGATTATCACAGTAGGGAAAAAAATCTTAAGCAACTTGAAGAGAAACATTTAAAACCAAAGTGTCCAAAATTTTGAAAGTAAAAAGCATACAAAAATATATACTAGGCAAAAAAAAAACCCCACTAAATTTTAGAATTTTAATGGAAGAAGATTTATTAGAGATAAAGAGGGTCATATGGTGTTGGTTAAAAAATTTTAATTTCAAATTTGAGGAGGGAGAGGATTAAGAAAATAAGTAATTGATACTAGGCTTAATACCTTGGTTATGAAATAATCTGTACAACAAACACCCATGACACAAGTTTATCTACATAACATTTTAAACATACATAAAGTGAGAAAAAATTTCATCCATAATGAGTTTAATATTGAAATTCAAAATAGTGAAGATTACTGCAGAAGTACCCCTGAATTAAAATAAAAGTTAAATTTTAAAAAAGTTTTAGGTAGGGCAAAGTTGCTCATGCCTGTAATGCCAGCTCTTTGGGAAACTGAGGGGCAGACTACCTGAGGTCAGGAGTTCAAGACCAGCCTGGCCAACATGACAAAACCCCATCTCTACTAAAACTACAAAAAAGAAAAAAAAAAATATTAGCCAGGCATGGAGGCAGGTGCCTGTAGTCCCAGCTACTCAGGAGGCTGAGACAGGAGAATTGCTTGAACCTGGGAGGTGGAGGTTGCAGTGAGCTGAGACCTTGCCACTGCACTCCAGCCTGGGTGACAGAGCAAGACTCTGTCTCAAAAATAAAAAAAATAAAACTAAAAACTAAAAAAAGTTTTAATTTTGTACATATTTGACCTAGTCTCTCAAATAAAAAACAAAATATTGCTAGAAATAAAAGAACAAAGAGAAACATCCACAATCATAGTGAGATGGAAAATCGAAAAGGATTTAAAACACCTGAAGAGCATACTTAACATGCACAACCTAGATATAGAATACTGCATCATAAAATAGCATAATATGCATTATTTTCAACCATAAAGATACTTAATATCTGACCCTAAGTTGGACCTAAAGCAGGTCTCAACAAATTTTATCGCACTGTGCTTTTCTAACTAAAATGATATTAAGCTAGAAATTTTATTCGAGTAATACAATTTCATCTTAGATTTAATTATTTGGCAATGAAGGGCTTCCATTTCAAAGTAAGACTGAGTGGATTGTGGCAACAATTTTTCTACCGATTATTACAAATATAAGTATTGTAGAGGCAAAAACAACTAGGTGAATTAAAATTTCAGAAAGAAGTTTCCCAATGTGCAAAGGCCATTCCCCCAATCCTTGTATGAATTTTCCAGTTCTGGGCATAACGTAAGGATTAGGGTTTGTTCCAGGCAGAGGACTGCTGCTGCTTAAGGAAATTAGCAAATGAGAAAAGGAGGTTGAGAAGAATTAGAGTGATAAAATTTAAGACTTATGAGTCCACAAGTTAAAAAAAAAAATTCTCAGAACAACAGACGACAACAAATTTCAGAATAACTAGACTAGGCAAGACCCAAAGAACTACACCAGTATGAGATGAATTGTAGGAAAGGATGTGACAGGTAAAACAAACAAAACAAAAAATTTAGAATATTTTGTTTTTCTTTTAGTGACAGGATTTCACTCTATTGCCCAGACTGGAGTGCAGTGACAGAATCACAGCTCCCAGAAGCCTCAAATGCCTGGGCTCAAGTAGTCCTCCCCCCGTCAGCCTCCTGAGTAGATGGGACTACAGATATACACCACCATGCCCAGCTTAGAAGAATTTTTAATCAAGCATTTCTTACACTGGACAAAAAAAACACATTAACCATTAGATGAAAACATTGATACATTAGCTTTAATCAAATTAAGCACTACTGTGTTCATTGAATGATATCATTTTGACTGTAAAGAGGCAAGTCACAGACTGGAATAAGACATCAGACAAATAATTTATATTCAGAATATATTTTAAAAACTCAAACACCTACAGGCCAGAAAGAAAACAAACGGCTCAATTTTCCAAAAAAAAAAAAAAAAAAAAAGACAAAATACTTTTTTTTTTTTTTTTTTTAAACAGAGCCTTGCTCTGTTGCCCAGGCTAGAGTATAGCAGCATGATCTTGGCTCACTGCAGCCTCTGCCTCCTGGGTTCCAGTGATTCTCCTGCTGCAGCCTCCCGAGGAATTAGGGTTACAGGCAGGTACCACCACACCTGGCTAATTTTTTTTTTTTTTTTTTTTTTTTTGGTATTTTTAGTTGACCACACTGGTCTCAAACTCCTGACCTCAAGCGATCTGCCCACCTTGGCCTCCCAAAGTGCTGGGATTACTGGCATGAGCCACTGCACCCAGCTGAAAAAGAATTTTTTAAATAGTCACTGAAGAAACAGAAAACCAAAACAGCTAACAAGCATGTGAAAAGGTACTCAGTGTTGTTAAGTTACCACAAAACATAACAACCACAACTGTTAGAATGACTGAAAGTTTTAAAAGGTTAAAAATAGCAAGTGCTGGTGACGATGCAAATAACCTGAATTGCTGGTGGGAATGGAGATTGGAAAAACAACTTTGAGAAACTGTTTGGCAGCATCTACCAAAGCTAAACACATGCTTATATTATGAAGTAGCAATTCTATTCCTAGGTATATATCTAAGAGAAGTGAAGACACATGCCTACTAAAAAACATGCATAAGAACAGTAAAAAAGACATGCAAAAAAATAGTAAAAGCAGCTTTATACAATAATAGCTTAAAATTAGAAGTAACTCAATGTCTATTGACAGGATTTAGAGAAACTGGTGTTTACTCATACAATGTAATACACATTGCAAAATATACACATACATTACATTTTACTACATATATATTATGTTGAACAAATAAAAATAATTGCACAAAAGTTACATATTATATAATTTCATAGACAAAAACTTTAGGCAAAACTCATTAACAGTAAACAAAGTTAAAATAATGATTACCTCTTGGGCCATATAATGGGAAATGACACTGAGTTCTGGGGTTCCCAGGGTCTTAAAAGGGAAGAGACATTAGTGTCTAAGCTCTTGGATATCCTGAGATTATTAAGCGAGAAAGGGTATAAGAGTCTGGAGCCCTGAACACATTCTACATATTAATCCATGTTGTGATTTAAAAGTATATACAAATCAAAAGTTCAATATGGTGTACATTTAAGATCAGTATAGTTTACATAAAATGCAGATATCTATATCTACATCATCTACATCTCCTTAGCCCAAAAATCCAATCTAAAATCATCTCAAAGATAGAGTGAAATCTGCAGTATCACAGTGCTTTTAATAAAAATATTAACCAAGTAAACAGCTTCTAAAATCAAAACATGCAAAAGACAAAGCCAGGCCGGGCTCGGTGGCTCACGCCTGTAATCCCAGCAATTTGGGAGGCCCGGGTGGGTGGATCACCTGAGGTCAGGAGTTCAAGGATTTAAAATTCTAACCCATAGATTTAAAATATCAATGAAAACCAATCAGGTTAACCAGACTGACCAACACGGTGAAACGCTGTCTCTAGTAAAAATACAAAATTAGCCAGTTATGATGGCACATGCCTGTAATCTTAGCTACTCCGGATGCTGTGGCAGGAGAATTGCTTAAACCCAGGAGGCGGAGGGTACAGTGAGCTGAGATTGTGCTATTGTACTCCAGCATAGGCAACAAGAGTGAAACTCCATCATACACACACACAAAAAACAAAAAACACAAAACAAACAAACAAAAAACACAAGATGAAGGCATAGAGAGAAATACAAATTGAAGTTGAGGACCTATAGATACCTTTCATCTGGAGACATTAGCTAACTCTAGATACTTCTAGAGGCCAATGATACAGGCTTTAGCCATCATGTTATACTGCTGCTGAAGGCAAAAATACCAGTAGAGATTCCGACATTCAAGTAATTTAGTGAAACAGATTGAAATGTAAGAAAAAACACACACCCAAATTGTCATCCTCAAGATTTGAAATGGAATTTGAAATTGTTATGTTAGGAGACCAAAGGAACTAGCAGGAAACTTTATGGAACTGAGTCACTCATATATCTTTTCAGTGCTGATGAAGCAAAGGTAAATTAGATGTTTAATTGAAACACCCTGAGGATAATGCAGTAAGATCAGGGGCAAATCAGAAGCGGATTAAGGCTTAATAAATATGCCTTCCACTCTTGAATAGGTCAGATTCTGAAGAATTTAGGTGATCAGTATCCCACCTCAGGTGCCTAACAGAAGAAAGGGTGAACTCTCACTAATGAATGATGATATCATCTATAGCATCAGTCATTATATTTTTATATATGTACATCGTGTCAAGAATAAAATTAAAAAATTACTAGGTATACAAAAACCATATAACCAGTAATGAAGAAAAAAAACATACAATAATTACAGACCTACAGATAAATTATATATAAGAGGTATCATTAGACTGTTAAAGAGCACTATGATTACTTTATTCATGTGTAGAGGATAAAATGAAGAGAATAAAAAGGTGAAAGATTTCAGCATCAGATGGGAATCTATCAAGAAAAAGTAAGTGAATATTATTGGAATAAAACATTAACCAATCAAAATTAAGAATTACTAGATGGATTTGATAAGCAGTTGGGCATAGCAGAAGACAGGATTAAACAAGTCAGTAGAAAATACTCAAAGTGAAGCACAGAAAGAGGAAAACAAAGACAAAGAGATGAAGAAAATAAACAGATATTTGGAATCTACATGGAATGCACTTAAATTGATAACATGAGTAATTGGCTTCTCAGGATAAAAGAAATGGAGAATTGGGCAGAATAAATATTTGAAAAACCTGGGTAATTTTTTCTTTCAAAAATGATTTAAAATTCTAACCCATAGATTTAAAATATCAATGAAAACCAAGCAGGATAATCATAAAGAAAAATGACATATGAGTAGACCATAATTCAGTGCTGAAATGCCCAAGAATGCTTCTAGCAGATTTATGAGATAAAAATAACACAAATGTTCATCAATAGTTGAAAAAAGAAGAAAGAATTATGGTAATATTCCTATAATCGAATATTATTATGTAGAGAAAAGAACAAACTGTAGTGACAGACTTAGCAAACATAATGGGGAGCCAAGGCGGTGAGATAAAAGGAAATACATAATTCTAATGATATTAATGCAAATAACAAGCAAGGTAAAACTATAATGTTAGAAGCCACTATAATTATTTTTGGTGAGAAAAAGGGAGTAGAGATTGTGAGGGCCTAAGAAGAAATTTGGAGATGGTGACGATAATTTATCTTGGCCTGGGTGCCAAGTGCTCACTTTGTGGCAAGCAAGTAAGCAATATAATTAAGACTTCTTCGGAGTTTTGTTTTTCGTTTTAGTTTTTGTACATTGTTTATATGTATGACTATTTAAAAAAGCACAATAAGACTTCTGTAACTTACCACTTTCTCTATGGATAGGACAGAAGAGGATGAAACCACATAGTTTGATGGTAAACATAAAGGAACGCTTCTTTGGTTTCCAGAACTCTCTTGGTGCTTTTCTTTCCTGAGGCTTAGGTTCCTAGGTTTTTATTTGATTATGGGAGCTACCCAGGTATTTCCAGTAAAGTTATTTGTGGCTTATTTGTCAGAATTGGTTTCAGTTGCTAATCACCAAAATAGCCTCACCTATGAGCTTTGAAATGGCATTATTTCTGTCTTTTTGTTTTGAATATATTCTATTAATGAAGTTTCAAATAAAGTTTTATTTTAGTCTCACGGTTTTTATACAGATAAACAATTTTTCATCAATTTAATTATGACAGTTACAACATCTAATGAATTATTTCAAGATGTTGACAAGTAATTTTAAAGTTTTTCTAAATTATTAAGGTCTTTGACGAGCCATAATTTTTAACAAAAAGATAGTAAGGAAAGTAATTTTCTACCAAACATTAAAACATAGTGCCTCAGTAATTCAACAGTGTGTAGGTATTGGTAAAGGTAACAAACAAGAACAATGGATTTATATCTGGGGAACAATCAATTGCCATATGACTGTTGATTCTGGAAACATATTTAAGTATATAGATAATAAATTAATGCATGAAAAAGAACCCACAATAAATAATTATTGAAATAACATTATTTGGGGATAAACATAAATGAAGATCTATGCCTAACAACAACAAAAAATCAAAATTGAATTAAATGCTTTAAGAATAGATGTAGTTACAAAATAGCTCCAGAATATATAAAATCAATAATTATGTTGTCCTAGCACTAGGAAGTTCTCTTAAACTTGACTCCCAAATTATAAAAGAAACAGAAACATTAATTGGGCTTCAAAACATGTTATACTTTTATACAAAATAAATGCACTATGGAAAAATTAAGACAAAACATCAGATAGGGAAAATATTTGTTCCACATATGCCTGACAAAAGGTTATATTTTTAATGAAAGAAAGCTTATTCTAGGCATCAAGATAAAAAATGAATGTATCCAGAGAAGATAGGTAAAGTACAGAAAAGGGAAAATTAGGAAAGCAGAATCACACATTTTTGTAATTATTTTAAATATTCAACTTCTCTGTTAATAATGGTAGTAGGAGACACATAAAAACTATCTAATTGCCAACAATTAAAATGAAATTTTGTTACTTCAGTTGCAATAAACTGCAAATATATATTCTTTTTGCTTGTATAAATTTGACTCTTTCTGGATGCAGTTTCAGCCTTGAAACTAACAGCTTTAAAGTGGGCATATTCTGTGAAGTAGTAGTTATATTTACAAATGTAAAAAAATAAAATATGACAATATATAGGTAGAAGGATTTTCACTGGAGACTCTTTAAAAAGATCTATAAATAAATTAGAAATGATGGAAGTACATCCACTCAGTGAAAGTACATCCAATCAGTCATGAAAATAATGCAGTAAAATATTTGTTTACATGGAAGTATGTTTTAGGTATATTTGTAAGTTTCAATGATCACATGATAAGGAATATAAATGTTTTCTGTTAAACAAATGGTAAGAATTTTATATTTACTTAAAGTAGGAATAAAAATACCTAGAAAAATGCTAAAATATTAAAGTAGTTCTCTTGATGTACTGGGTTCATTTTCTTTAAGCAAATGTATATTCTGTAATTTTCATACACAACAACAGGAGCTCTTGGCATTCATATAATATGGACCTGCCCTCAGAGTCGGAGCATCCAGGGGTGGCTATCCAACCCTAACTGAGAGTTTGTCTGTCCTAAGAATGTAGAAAAAAGTGAGAAACAGGTTGTAAGAGTGATTGAACCTCAGCTGCATTCGTGAATGTGTTCTCCATAACATTTCCAAGACAGCTTGTTGCTATAACCAAGATGCCTTATAGCTCACTGTACTTCCTGAGATTACTTTTATTTTTTTATTCAGTGAAAATTTCCAGCAATCTTTGAAACTGGCCTGTTTAAAAGAACTAATATTTACAGGTTTTTTAATAAACAGAAATTGACTCTCCCTGGTCTTAATCCTTGAAACTTGCATTGGTCTTCTCTGAGTTCCTTCTTCAGGAAACCAACCCTCAGGCAAGGAACTGAAACTCTTCAGATCACCACATGCAGACAGTTAGATGCTAGACCCCTCATCTATCATGATGGTTTCCTTATTCCTCCCTAATTCCTGTTCTCCTCTCTACTTTCCCCACTATACAAACCTGCCACTTTTAGTCAGAGAGATGTATTTGAGAATTTATCTCCTGTTTCCTAAGCTGCAGCACCCAATTAAAGGCTTTTGCTCTGGCAATCATCATTGTCTCAGTGATTGGCATTCTGTGAGCTGATCAGCAGTACCTAGACAGAGCCTCTAGCATTTTGGTAACATCTTTACTTTCACCTGTTGTGTTAGCTATAGTTACTCTGTTACTTAATTCCCAATAACCTTAACAAGAATACTCCAACGGTCTTTTACTTCATTACCATATAGAGTTTTCCCTTATCATTAAGATTTGGTAAGTCAGGTGCAGTAGCTCACGCCTATAATCCCAGGACTTTGGAAGGCTGAAGTGGTCTGATTATGAGGTCAGGAGTTTGAGACCGGCCTGACCAACATAGTGAAATCCCATCTCTACTAAAAATACAAAAATTAGCTGGGCCGTAATGGCACGTACCTGTAGTCCTAGTTACTCAGGATGCTGAGGCAGAGGAATTGCTTGAACCCAGGAGGCAGAGGTTGCAGTGAGCCAAGATCATGCCACAACACTCCAACCTGAGCTACAGAGCGAAACTCTGTCTCAAAAAAAAGAAGATTTGTAACATAATTCTGATGTTAGCCTGGCTCAAAAGACAAATCATATGAAAAAGACCTTGCTATATGGGGAATTGCCATCTCAATGACTCACATTTGTTTGCATAATCAAGCTCATGACTCCTGCCTTCATGAACAATCTTTTTTCCCAGACAACTCTTTCATCATCAAATACCGTCTCCCTAGATATAACCAACTCAAAAACTGTTGATAAAACACAGCTGAGTGCTGGACAGACCTCTGATAGTGTCACGGAAGAAAGGCAAAGAAGAAATTTCTTAAGAAGTTAAGCATGGGTTAGTCAGATATATAAAAGTGAGATTTTTTTTTTTTTTTTTAAGATGATGTCTTGGTATGTTGCCCAGGCTGGAGTGCAGTGGCTATTCACAGGCATGATCATTGTTCATTCCCAGACTCAAGTAATTTTCCTGCCTCATTCAGTCTGTTTAATGGCTGGAATTACAGGAGCTCCTTAAAGAACCAGTTCTCTAAGTGAGAATTTGACTGGAATTAGATAAGAATTATGATGCAATGGTAGAATTGATTAAAGCAACAGGTAAAGATTTTACTGAAATGTTGATGAGCCTTTAGGAAGTTCCTTAAAGAGCAATCAAGTTATTTGCCTAGGCAAAAGTCACAAAATAGTAATGTTATGCTGGTGAGGACAATGGGGTAGTAGAGTCATGTTAATGTGGTCAGTAATCTGGGTAGGGGGCAGGTAATTTCAGTCCTCAGTGTTCAAGCTGCGTACAGTGGTACATGATTGTGTTTTCAATAGGCCTCTAGTTTCTTGAACTACTGTTTGCCAGACATAATATTTTATAGGCCTAAGTCTCTATTTAGGCTCAGCCTAGGACTCTTGCTACTGATAGATTTAATTTTGAAAGTGGGAATTTAAGATAGGTTTCCTGTACAAAAGACTAGAAAGTTAGAAATAAAGCATATTATGCTGAGGACAACAGAAATTGTTTAGCTACAGTAGAACCTTTAATTAGGAACAAGAACAAAATTGATTAATATATAATAGTGGCCCAGATTTTACCACTAAATTTTTATGAACTTAAGTATTTGAATATTTGTCATTAGGACAAATTTTCCACAATTATAAAAGAAATTCTTTATACTATTATTTTTTCTTCTGGCTCTAGTATACAATGGTAGCTTATGAAAGCTAATATTATAATAATGATGAATACCTTCCAAATGGGCATATGGCCAAACATTATTTTTCTTCTCTCCATCCTAAGTACCTTCTTGACTAGAGGAGGTAATGGTATCCCAGCAACAGATAAGCAATGCTCAGTTTAATTGTCAAAGATTATATTTTAATGAACTTTGGAGAAAGGAAGTCAAGTTGACTACAGGGTTCTTTGTCTGATTAATTTGATAAAAATCTATAAACATCTGACCTAGCTCATTAACACATTAATTAAGACAGAAGAATCTCTTATGCTCCATACTAGGAAACAAGTGTTGTGTGTGATATTTTGATTTTTCCAGCCAAAGAATAATGAGTTGCATAAGGCAAAATTTACATAAACATAGGTTAACGTGAATGTGGCAATCATCATCATAACATATTGGGATATTGAAGACTTTGTTCATGACCTTATTAAAGGCATATTTCCAATAGGTACTTTCCCACTTCTCTTCTGTTTCCCTCTTCTTCCTCACACTCATTGCTCTATCACTGCCCTACAAGTAATAGTGTAAGTCTGCTACTATCTAAAAAACAGACATCTTGTGGAGGTAGCTCTGTTAGTTTAGAACATCAAACATTTGTTAATCAATTATTTTTAGGGATTATTAGAGTTGATAGGGACATTGAGGATAAATATATATCATCCTTGCCCCTGGAAAGCCAGCAGATTCAGCTGATTTTGCTGCAAGAGTTTGAGTTTTTGTTTTTGTTTTAAGATAATTTACATAAGAGTTGGCAAGGCTGGAGAACCGGACTCAATGACTCAATTTTAATAGTCAATCACTGCTAGAAAGATGCTGAAATATGCCACCTGTCTTTTATATTTTTATTTGTCCTTTTCTTTATCCATTCATCTATTGATGAGCACTGGTTGTTTCCATGTTTTGGCTATTGTGAAGAATATTGCAATAGACATGGGAGTGCAGATATCTCTTTGAGATATTGATAATTTTTTTTACATAAATACCCAGAATTGGAATTCATGAATTACATGATAGTTCTATTTTTCAGATTTTGAGGAACCTCCATAAATCTTCACGCTGTTTTGATAATGTCTGTACCAATTTACATTCCCATCAGTAGTGTGCAAGGGTTCCTTTTATGCCACATTCTCATCAACAGTTGTCTTTTTGATAATAGCCATCACAATATGTGTGAATTAACATCTCATTGTGATTTTGATTTGCATTACCCTGATGATTAATGACGTCGATCACTTGTTTATCTGTTGGCCATTTGTAGGGCATTAAGAAATGTCTATTCAGGTCTTTTGGGCATTTTAAAATCAGATTATTTGTTTGTTTTTTGCTACTGAGTTGTATGAATTTCATATGTACTTTGGATATTAGCACCTTATCAGATATAAAATTGACAAATATTTTTCTCTTATTCCATAGATTTGAAACTACCTTTGCGAGATTATAACTAAGGAAATTATGACAGTGAAAGAAATCAGACCTAACTCTCTATGGCCTCTAACCCTTAAGCTGTCCTTGTTTAACACTAAGCATAGGCCAAACTAACTTTGGGAAGGAATTCAGTTCATGGTTTGACCTCTGAAACAAGATCGATAACAGACTTTCCCAAAAAGACCTGCTTCTTGCCTGTGGTCCAGTCTGCCTTTGCAGGACTAACAAATTAGCTACAAGATTAGAAATTACAATTTAGGGGTCATGCAGCCTCTGGCTCCAAGAGTCTGAACCTCCCCAGATTGCTCCTGCAGATAACATCATCATTGTAAAACCCAAGATCAGTGCTTGAGATATTTTGCAAATCCTGCACTCAATGGATCAGCTGACACCACCCAGACCAGTAATCTGGCTCAACTAGTTCTGCCATCCGACCCAGGAACAGAAGACAGCAAGAAAACCTCATTTTGACCTGGTAAGATTTCATCTTCAACCTGACCTATCAGCACTCCCCACTGTTCCAGACCATACTTGCCAAATTATCCTTAAAAATTCCGATCCCCGAATGCTCAGGGAGACTGATTTGAGTAATAATAAAACTCCTGCCTCCAGCTTGGCCAGCTCTGTGTGAATTACTCTTTCGCCATTGCAGTTCCCCTGTCTATAAATCCATTCTGTCTAGGCAGCAGGCAAGTGAAACCCATTGGGTAGTTACAGATGGCCTCTTCATTTTGTTGTTTCCTTTGCCATGCAGAAACATTTTAATTTGATGCAATCTCACTTGTTTGTTTATTTACTTAGCTTCAGTCATTAATTTTTTATGAGTCTGTTTTTATGTATGGTGTAAAATAAAGATCCAATTTCACTTTTGTGTGTGTGGATATCCAGTATTTTTAATACTGTTAATGGAAAAGATTCTTCTTTCCCCATTGTATATTGTTGGCACCCTTCTTAAAGATTAGCTGACTGTGTAGGTATGGGTTTATTTCTAGGCTTTCTATTCTGTTTCATTAGTGTATATCTGTTTTTATGCCATTTTTTGATTACTATAGATTTTTAACATAATTTGAAAAAGAAATTGTGACGCCTCCAGCTTTATTCTTTTTGCTCAAGATTGCTTTAGCCATTTACAGTATTTGCTGGTTCCATATAAATTTATTTATTTATTTTTACTTTTAACTTTCTGTAAAAAATGTATTGATTTTTTTTAAATGAAATATATTGAATCTACAGATCATTTTGAGTGGTATACACATTTTGATTCTTCCAGTCCATGAACAATGAATATTGTCCCACTAATTATTTTTTTTATTTATTTTATTTATTTTTTGTTTTTTTTGGAGACTGAGTCTCACTCTGTCGTCAGGCTGGAGTGCAGTGGCGTGATCTCAGCTCACTGCAACCTCTGCCTCCTGGGTTCAAGCAATTCTCCAGCCTCAGCCTCCCGAGTAGCTGGGACTACAGGCATGCACCACCACACCTCACTAATTTTTCTATTTTTAGTAGAAATAGAAAATGTTGGCCAGGATGGTCTAGATCTCTTGATCTCATGATCCTCCTACCTCAGTCTCCCAAAGTGCTAGGATTATAGGTATGAGCCACTACGCCTGACTATTTTTTTTTTTTTACTAAGATCTTTTGTGATTGCTTTATAATTATCAGTGTGCCAATCGTTCAACTCCTTGGGCAAATTTATTAAAAAATATATTAGTTTTGACTGTTGTGAGATTACTTCTTAAATTTTTGGATAGTTTATTGTTAGTTTATCGAAACAGAACTAATTTTTGTATGTTGATTTTTGCATAATACAACTTCATTGAATTTATTTTTTCTAACAGCTGTTGAAGTTGTTAGGATTATCTATATATAAGTTCATGCCATCTTCAAAAAGAGAAAAATTTACTTCTTCCTTTTCAATTTGCTTGTCTTTTCTTCTTCTTGCCTAATGGCTCTGGCTAGAAATGCGAGTTTGGATAGAATGTTCAATAGAAGTGACAAGATTGAGTATCCGTATCTTGTTACTCATCTAAGAGAAAACACTTTCAACTTTTCACTTTCCGAGTATAATGTTAATTGTGGGCTAGTGATGTAACATTATATTTATTTTGTTGTGGTGCATTCCTTTTATACCGATTTTGTTGAGAGTTTTTATCATGAACAAATGTTGATGTCAAATACTTCTTCTGAATCTTTGGAGATTATCATTCAAATATATATATATATATATATATATATACATATATATAATTGCATTTTACGTTTTGGGGTACATGTAAAGAACATATAGGATTGTTGCATAGGTACAGACATGACCATGTGGTTTGTTGCATCCATCCTCATCACCTATATCTGGCATTTCTCCCCATGTTATCCCCTCCCTAACTCCTCACCCCTAACTGTCCCTCTCCTAGTCCCCCCGCCACAGACCTCAGTGTGTGATGCTCCCCTCCCTGTGTCCATGTGTTCTCACTGTTCAACACCCACCTATAAGTGAGAACATGTGGTGCTTGATTCTCTGTTCCTGTGTCAGTTTGCTGAGAATGATGGTTTCCAGGTTCATCCATGTCCCTACAAAGGACGCAAACTCATAGTTTTTTATGGCTGCATAATATTCCATGGTGTATATGTGCCACATTTTCCCTGTCCAATCTATCATCGATGGGCATTTGGGTTGGTTCCAAGTCTTTGCTATTGTAAACAGTGCTGCAATGAACATACATGTGCATGTGTCCTTATAACAGAATGATTATAATCCTTTGGATATATACCCAGTAATGGGACTGCTGGGTCAAATGGAATTTCTATTTCTAGGTCCTTGAAGAATTGCCACACTGTCTTCCACAATGGTTGAACTAATTTGCATCTATGTTCATCATGGATATTGGCCTGAAGTTTTCTTTTCTTGTTGAGTCTCTGCCAGGTTTTGGCATCAGGATGATGTTAGTCTCATAAAAAGATTTGGGGAGGATTCCCTCTTTTTGGATTGTTTGGAATAGTTTCAGAAGGAGTGGTACCAGCCCTCTTTGCATGTCTGGTAGAATTTGGCTGTGAGACCATCTGGACCTGGACGTTTTTTGCTTGATAAGCTATTAATTACTGCCTCAACTTCGGCCCTTGTTATTGGTCTATTCATGATTTTTTCTTCCTGGTTTAGGCTTGGGAGGGTGTAAGTGTCCAGGAATTTATCCATTTCTTCCAAGTTTACTGGTTTATGTGCATAGAGTTGTTTGTAGTAATCTCTGATGGTAGTTTGTATTTCTCTGGAATCTGTGGTGATATCCCCTTTATTGTTTTTTATTGCATCTATTTGATTCTTATCTCTTTTCTATTAATCTAGTTTATGGTCTATTTTGTTGATCTTTTCAAAAAACCAGCTCCTGGATTTATTGATTTTTTGAAGGATTTTTTGTGTCTCTATCTCCTTTAGTTCTGCTCTGATCTTAGATATTTCTTGTCTTCTGCTAGATTTTGAGTTTTTTTGATCTTGCTCCTCTAGCTCTTTCAATTTTGATGATAGGGTGTCAATTTTAGATCTTCCCTTGCTTCCCTTTGTCTCTTGGTTTCAAAGAACATTCTTTATCTCTGCCCTCATTTCATTGTTTATCCAGTCAACACTCAAGAGTCAGTTGTTCAGTTTCCATGAAGTTGTGCGGTTCTGAGTTAGTTTCTGAATTCTGAGTTCTAATTTGATTGCAATGTGATCTGAGAGACTATTATTATTTCCATTCTTTTGCATTTGCTGAGGAATGATTTACTTCCAATTATGTGGTCAATTTTAGAGTAGGTGTGATGTGGTGCTGAGAAGAACATATATTCTGTGGATTTAGGGTGGAGAGTTCTGTAAATGTCTATTAGGTTTGCTTGGTCCAGGTCTGAGTTCAAGTCTTGGATATCCTTGTTAATTGTCTGTCTCATTGATCTGTCTAATATTGACAGCAGAGTGTTAAAATCTCCCACTATTATTGTGTAGGAGTCTAAGTTTCTTTGTAGGTCATTAAGAACTTGCTTTATGTATCTGGGTGCTCCTGTATTGGGTGCATATATATTTAGGATCATTAGCTCTTCTTGTTGCATGGATCCTTTTACCTTTATGTAATGCCCTTCTAGCCTCTTTTTGTCTTTGTTGGTTTAAAGTCTATTTTATCAGAGACTAGGATTGCAACTCCTTTTTTTACTCTCCATTTGCTTGGTAGATCTTTCTCCATCCCTTTATTTTGAGCCTATGTATATCCTTGCACGTGAGATGGATTTCCTGGATACAGCACACCAATGAGTTTTGACTTCTTATCCAATTTGCCAGTCTGTGTCTTTTGATTGGGGCATTTAGCCAATTTATGTTTAAGGTTAATATTGTTATGTGTGAATTTGATCCTGCCATTTTGATGCTAGCTGGTTGTTTTACCCATTAGTTGACCCACTTTCTTCATTGTGTTGATTCTCTTTACCATTTGGTACATTTTTGGAGTGGCTGGTACTGGTTGTTCCTTTCTATGTTTAGTGCTTCTTTCAGGAGCTCTTGCAAAGCAGGCCTGATGGTGATGAAATCTCAGAGCAAGTGCTTGTTCATAAAGGATTTTATTTATCCTTTGCCTATAAAGCATGATTTGGCTGGATATGAAATTCTAGGTTGAAAGTTCTTTTCTTTAAGAATGTTGAATATTGGCCCCCACTCTCTTCTGGCTTGTAGGGTTTCTGCTAGAGATCTGCTGTGAGTCTGATGGGCTTCCCTTTGTGGGTAACCTGATCTTCTCTCTGGCTGCCTTAGCACTTTTTGCTTCATTTCAACCCTGGTGAATCTGATGATTATGTGCCTTGGGGTTGTTCCTCTTGAGGAATATCTTTGTGGTGTTCTCTGTATTTCCTGGACTTGAATGTTGGCCTGCCTTGCTAGCTTGGGGAAGTTCTCCTGGATAATATCCTGAAGAGTGTTTTTCAGCTTGGATGCATTCTCTCCATCACATTCAGGTACATCTATCAAACGTAGATTAGGTCTTTTCACATAATCCCAAATTTCTTGGATGCTTTGTTCATTTCTTTTTACTCTTTTTTCTCTAATCTTGACTTCTTGTTTTATTTCATTGAGTTGATCTTCAATCTCTGATATCCTTTCTTCTGCTTGGTCGATTCGGCTGTTGAAACTTGTGTATGCTTCATGAAGTTCTCGTGTGGTGTTTTTCAGCTCCATCAACTCATTTATATTACTCTCTAAGCTGTTTATTCTTGTTAGCATATTGTCAAACCTTTTTTTCAAGGTTCTTAGTTTCTTTGCATTGGGATGGAACATGATCTTTTAGCTCAGAGAAGTTTGTTATTGCCCACCTTCTGAAGCCTGTTTCTGTCAATTCATCAGACTCATTCTCCATCCAGCCTTGTTCCCTTGCTGGTGAGGAGTATGAGTTGTGATCCCTTGTAGGAGGAGAGGCGTTCTGGTTTTGGGTATTTTCATTCTTTTTGCACTGGTTTCTTCCTATCTTTGTGAATTTATCTACCTGTGGTCTTTGTGGTTGGTCACTTTCAGATGGGTCTCTGAGTGGATGTCCTTTTGTTGCTGATGAAGTTATTTCTTCCTGTTTCTTAGTTTTCCTTCTAACAGTCAGGCCCCACTCCTGGAGGACTGACAGAGGTCCACTCCAGACCCTGCTTGCCTGGGTATCACCTGCAGCAGCTGCAGAACAGTAACAGTTGCTGCCAGTTTCTTCTTCTGATATTTTTGTCCCAGAAGGATACCCGCCAGATGTCAGCCTAAGCTCTTCTTTATGAGGTGTCTCTTTGGTTATGTGGGGGTTGAGGAGCTGCTTGAGGAGACAGTCTGTCCCTTTGTAGGAGCTCAAGTGCTGAGCTGTGAGCTCTGTTGTTCTGTTCAGAGCTGCTGGGCAGGTACGTTTAAGTCTGTTGTGGTGGAACTCATAACCGCCTTTTCTTCCCAGGTGCTCTGTCCTGGGAAAGTGGGGCTTTATTTATAAGTTCCTGTCATTCTGCTGCCTTTTTTCAGAGATGCCCTGCCTAGCGAGGAGGTAGCCTATTCACAGTCTTCCAGCAGAGGCATTGCTGACCTGCCGTGGGCTCTGCCCAGCTGCTGCATGAACTTCCTTGCAGTTTTGTTTATAGGGGTATAGTTAGAACTGCCTCAGTAATGGCGGTCTGCTTGAGTAACGGAGGACTGTCTCTGTAATGGCAGACTGTCTCGGTAATGGCAGACTGTCTCGGTAATGGCAGACTGCCTCAGTAATCGCGGACTGCCTCGGTAATGGTGGACTGCCTCGGTAGCAGTGGACTGCCTCGGTAATGGCGGATGCCCTTCCCCCACAGAGCTGGATTGTCCCAGGTTCAGCTGTGCTTGCTGTGAACTCTCAATCCAGAGCATTTCAGGTTGCTAGTCTTTGTGGGGGGTGGGACCAACCGAGCCAGATCACCTGGCTCCCTGTTTCTCCCCCTTTTTTTCAGTTGAATGGGTGACCCTGTCTCTCAGGCATTCCAGTCACCAGTTGAAATGGCACCTGGATTTGTGTGAGTTTTTGTGCAGAGACCCACTGCGCCGGCTGAAACAGCTGCACAGGAGACTCATGGTGCTTTTCCACCCAGGAGTCTCCTGGTCTGTGGGCAGTAAAAATTGGTTTGGAAATGCGGCGATCACTCACCCTCTGTGTTTTCGCTGGGAATTGCAATCCAGAGCTGTTCCTATTAGGCCATCTTGGATCCTCCCCTCCAAATTTCATCTGGAGATTATCATATCATCTTTATTCTTCATTCTTTTAATGTGTTGCATCAGGCTTATTAATTTGCATATATTGAAACATCCTTGTATCTCAGGGCTAAAACCCACTTAATTATGGTGTATGGTCATTTTAATGTGTTACTGAATTGGTTTGCTAGTATTTTGTTGAGGATTTTTGCATATGTGATTATCAGGGATAAAGCCTGCAGTACTCATTTCCTATAGTATTCTTGTCTGGCTTTGGTCTCAGAGTAATTCTGGCCTCATAATAGAGTTCGAATGTGTTCCCTCCTCTTCAACTTTTTTGGATGAATTTGAAAATGATTGCTGTTAATTCTTTCTTAAATGTTTGGTAAAATCTACCACTGAAGCCTAGTGGTTCTGAGCTTTTCTTTAATAGATGTTTTTGAATACTAGTTCAACATTCTTAATTGTTAAGGCCTGTTCAGATTTTCTATTTCTTCATGATCCAATCTTGGTAAGTTGTATGTGTACAGGAATTTGTTTATTTCTACTAGGTTGTCCAATTTGGTAAAGTATAATTTCATGTAGTAGTCTCTAATTATCTTTTGTATTTCTGTGGTAACAGTTGTAGTATTTTCTCTTTCATTTTTAATTGGAATCCTCTCTTTTACTCTTGGTCTATCTACCTAATGCTTTGTCAACATTTTTATCTTTTCCAAAACCAAATTTTGGTTTTGTTTATCTTTCTATTGTTTTTCTAGTCTCTACTTCATTTGTTTCTGCTCTGATCTCTGTTATTTCCTTCTTCCTACTAACTTTGAGCTTAGTATGTTCTTATCTTTCCAGTTTCTTGAGATGTAAAGTTAGGTTGTTAATTTTAGATTTTTACTTTTTTCTTCATATAGGCATATATTGCTGTAAATTTTCCTCTTAGATTTGCTTTTACTGTGTCCCATAAGTGTTGGTATACTGTGTTTATATGTCCATTTAAAAAATTTTCCCTTTTGATTTCTTCTTTGACCCATTGGTTGTCAGAATTTTATTAATTTCAAAATATTTGTGAATTTTTCTCCTGTTACTTTTTCTTCCTAGAAAAGTAGGAATTGTGATTAGAAAAGATATTTGATATCATTTTGATCTTTTTAAGTGTGTTAATACTTATTTTGTGGCCTAAATTATGATCTATCTTGGAGAATATTTTGTGTGTGCTGAGAAGAATGTGCATTCTATTTTTAGTGAATGAAATATTCAGTATGTACATGTTAGGTCTATTTGGTCTAACCAGTAGTTCAAGTTCAATGTTTATTGATTTTCTGTCTGGATGATCTGTCCTCTGTTCAAAGTAGGATGCTGAAGTCTTCTACTATTATTGGTTGCTGTCTCTTTCTCTGTTCAATCTGTTAATATTTTCTTTACATTTTTAGGTGCTCTGATGTTGAATGTAAATATGTTTACAATGGTTTTATCTTCCTGATGTATCATTGTCTTCTTGGATTTTATCGTTATATTATCTTCTTGATAAATTAGTTCTGTTATTATTCCAGTTTATTAGTATTATATATACAATAGACTTCTCTGTCTCTTGTTACATTTTTTGACTTAAAGTTTATTTTGTCTGATATAAGTATGACCAGCCCTATTTTCCTTTAGTTTCCTGTCACATTAAATCTTTTAAAACTCTCCATTTTCTTGTGCTGTCTTCCTTTGTGATTTGATGACTTCCTGATGGTTTATGCTTTGATTCCATTCTCTTTATCTTTTGCATGTCAACTATGGATTGTTACTTTGTGGTTACTACATGGTTTACGTAAATGTAAATATAATATGTAATAGACTATTTTAAGCTGACAACTTAAATTTGATAATATACAAAAACATTGCATATTTTTCCCTCTTCACCATATTTTGTGTTTTTTATGCCATAATTTCTATTTTTGTAATTTTATTCATTAACAAAATATAAGAGCTGTATTATTTTAAAATATTTTTTCTTTTACCTTTATATTAGATTTCTAAGTTATTTATAAGCCTCATTATATTATTACAATATTCTAAATTTGACTGTATGTTTACCTTTACTAGTGACTTTTACACTTTTATATGTTTTCATTTTGTTAGGGTCTTTTCATTTTAGCTTGAAGAATTATCTTTAGCATTTCTTAGAGGCCAGAGGTATTGTGATGAACTACCTCAGCCTCTACTTGGAAAAATCTTCATCTCTCCTTCATTTCTAAAATGTTTTTTCCAGATAAATTATACTTGTTTGGCAGTTTTATTCTTTCAGCATTTAAATATATTACCTCGTTCATTTCTGGCCTGCAAGATGTCTCCTGAGAAATCTACTGATATACTTACTTAGATTCCCTTGTATGTAATGTGCCTCTTTTCATTATTACTGCTATAAATAATTCTGTATGTAAGAAAAGAGAAGTGTTAAAACTTATTCTCTCCACGTGTCAACTATACTTGATGTGTCACAATTAGAACCTAGGAAAAAGATATTCCATTGTAATCTCGCTCCCTGGGACTGTTATATTTGGATTTCAGATTCTAATTCCCACATCTCTCAATGTAGTAGATGTACATTTCCCACATATGGGATGAGGAGACATTCTTTTTGGGTGCACAGTTAATAAAAGCTTCTGTATAGCAGCAAATGACCAAAGAGAAGTGACTTGTATTGTTGGTGCCTTTTCAGTTTTTGATTCCAAGTCCTGTCTGTGGACTAGATACTTCTCCTCTTTTATGATATAAATTTTTCTCATAATATATTTCTTCATTTCTTCCTAAAGGGATGTAGAGTTAGCATGTATTGCTTGGAACCAAAATGACCCAATGAAAACACTTTTTAAACTCTAAGGTCTTGAAGATTCAGAGAGTGAAGAGCATATTATAGAATGTGGAGGACAGGATCTTCAAGGTGGTTTGTACCTGGGGGGGGCCACCAGAATTAGATGAGACATTTGTAATGTGTCATTTTCCTCTCCAGTTTCCCCATGAGATCATGTTTAGCTCCATAAAGGGTGGGAATGATTTTCACAAGAAAATATGTAGGGGCATGTGATCCTTTGCAGTAATTATTGGAAGCCAGGTAATAAAGTGAGATGTGATCAGGCCACACTGTAGCCTACCTGGGGGAGATATAACTAAATATTTGGCATCATAGCCTCAGGTATTATTTCCATTTTTTTTTACTGATTTATATTTGTCTTTATATTTAACCATTTATACATTTACTTACTGGCAAATACAGGTATAACTGAGTCACCACTATGTGTAGTAAAAATCTAAATCGAAGGTAGGACATTGTTATTTTCCCCCATGGTTTTTCCTTGTTCCTAAGAACCATATACACTTTCCTACCAATAGTGGTTTAAGCTGTGATAAATAGCAACTAACCTGACTTTCTTCATAAAGCACAGTATACACATTTGAAGACATAAATATTGTTTTTAAGTAGTCTGAAATAGTATTTTATTATCTGCTGACAAGGGAACAAAGGATTTCTATTTCTGGAGTTTTAGCTATTCTGTCAGAGAAGAAAATGCATGCATTTCATTGGGGGTGATTCTGTTCTTCAGAAATCATGAAGTCAGAAATATGAATGATTGACTAATGTTACTTGCTACAATACATGACTGAGTACACAAGGACCGATTTATAAACATGTGTTACTTGCTTCTGTATTATTACTTTCTCAACAATAAAAATATTCTTACATGAAATAGCTGGTTTTCTTACTTCATTTGCAACAGAAAAAAAGATCATTTGTCCAATCATATTATTCAAAATGTGTAAATGGAGACAGTGTCCAATGCCTACAGGAGTATAACTCCAGTATTGGCCTCATTTGCTCCTCGGAAGTCTAGATAAAAATGAAATTTGAGATCTTTAATTTATTAATTAAATTTAATCAATTTCTGTTATCTCTCACCTATCCCTGTTGCATTGCACTAATCATTTGGTTAGTTTTCCATCACTGTGAAGTTAGGATCATGTTACTATTTCATGGACATTTCAAATAATTTAACATATTATGTCTAAACTCTGATTCTATAGTAGAATTTTTTTTTTTCTAAAAATATGGTTGAAGTGGAATGGAAAGGGTATTAGGGAAACATCAGTTTTTCTGATGCTCCTAAGTATTGTCTGTTCTGCTTATGGGTGAGGTTGGACTTGAATCAGATCCCTTACTAATGCTAGGGAACAAGAGCAATGAAGTGGGCTCTGTTGCTCCTCACTAATACCATGGCAGGGAACAAACAACATGATGAGAGTAATCTAGAAATCAGTGGTTGGCAACAAAAACAATTCTGAAAAAACAACTTTAACTTTTTAGTTCCTCTTAGAGAAAACCCTACTGCCTTTTCAAGCCCCATTGTGTGTTCCAGCTCTGACACACAGGAGACTGCTGAAATGAGATTTTTAAGAACACTGAGGAAGTTAGCCAGGTGCAGTGGCAGGTGCCTGTAATCCCAGCTACTTGGGAGGCTGAGGCAGGAGAACTGCTTGAACCCAGGAGGTGGAGGTCGCAGTGAGCTGAGATCATGCCACTGCATTCCAGCCTGGGTGACAGAACCAGACTCTGTCTCAAAAATAAACAAAAGAAAAGAACATTTTCTGAAACCTTACACATTTTATTGTGCTTAGACTTTAAGTTATCATCATCTTATATCCTCCTTAAATTATAAATCCTTTTGCCTAATAGATTTACATAGTAAATTGTGAAGATATGCATGTAGTAATCTCTATTTAACTATTATTGACTTATTATTCTTCTAAGTGACAATTAAGGAAGATACAGCTAGAAGTTTAAGGTGAGAAAAATCTAGAGCTTGGATCACATATAGTATTTGAATGGTGTGTGTGTGTGTGTGTGTGTGTGTGTGTGTGTGTGTATCTGTTTTGAGGGAGTAATAGAAATGGGCCTGGGTGCTACCTAGTTTCTTAATTTTCTTGAGTAAATTGACTCATACAAAGGACATGAGTACTGAAATATATGTGGGAGATCTTTGAATAATTTTAAAACTTCACAATTATGTCAAAAAAAAATGGCCTGTGTAGTGCATTTGGTCTGAATTTCTTTCAAACTAAAAATATACCTAGAGATAAAGAGCCATTTGGTTAATTTGCTTCCCACAGCAAATAAATTAATAATTAGTTGTTTGTTCTTCTAAGACACCAGAAAAAAAAGCATTTAATTAATTTGCATAGAATGGATGTACATGGTGTCAGGCCACCCACACTTAAGGACCCTGAAATATAAGGGAATGCATGTTAAAAATGTTTTTTTCTAACGTAGTTAAGCATTATAAATTTTATTTCAGAGTAAAAACACATTTTTCACATGAGGAATTAAAATACACAGATGGATATATAACTATAGTACCTGCTTGGGAAAACTTTATGACTTCATATAGAGTCTTTCTTGTTTCAACGTTAAGGATATTTCCCAAATCAGAAATTCTGTTGTCTCACAAGATGATATTTCACTTTGATTCTCTTGAAAAAGTCATGCCTATTCCATTAGTCTGATCCTCAGGATTCTCAGTAAACAGAAAATGGAATATTTTTTTGTATATTGATAAATAAATTCCAATGCCTAAATATTTTTCTATAGCTCAACATCACTGCCTCAAATTCCATCAGTCGAGTCTATCAGTAGAGTCATTTGTTTTAAGACATTGTATTTAATATAAGTTGCCGTAAAATGATAATGTGCATGGTAGTGGTAAATTATTTAGCCATTGCCTATCATCCACAACTTGGTGGAAATTATACGATCTTTTCCAAAATGACTCTAGGCTAAGGGTAGTCTTGAATATGGAATTATAGGTTTGGTTTGGGCATTAATGAGTGAATGGACTGAAAGGGCTTAAGCTCCCCCATAACCTCTATTGATCAGTACTATACTCATAAATCAGTACTATACTCAGTACTGATCTCTATTGATCAGTACTATACTCATTTTTTTTAAATAAAGAATTTTTGTCTACATGAACTTTCAAGTTATGTTCCACCTTCCCATTCCAAAGAGATTTCTGCCCCCAAACACATCAATCCACAGAAGATGTACTGAGTTGAGTCAGGCTAGACAAAATTCCTCAGCAATGATGTTCTTCACAGCCAGGTATCAATACAAAGTTATCATTGGCTTGTTTCGCAGCAGGTTGGCAGAAACAAAGAAGCACACTTAAAGGTGATACTTAGTAATCTTGGGGAACCTTTGTTATTTTGGATACTGTGGCTGTCCTCAAAAATCAGGTCAGATTCTCTCATGGTTATGCTGCTTGCCACTTAATGTTCACTCTAAAAGCATCTTAACTGAGAAGTCAAAATAATTTTGAAAATTCATACAATATCATCTTTTAAAAATTCCCAGCTTTACTGCAGTTTTTCCCTTTAATTTGGTTTATATCTCACCTCTAAAATTTTTTCATTTTATATACATTTTTATTTCAGAACAGTTTAAGATTTACACAAAAATTGTGAAGATAATACAGAGTTTCCAATATACTCCTCAACCATGTTCTTCTTCTACTAGTATACTGCATTAGAGTGGAACATTTGTTATAATTAATGAACCAATATATCATTAATGGATTTCCTTAGTTT
Organism: Ateles fusciceps; assembly: GCA_036589455.1. Classification (NCBI taxonomy): domain Eukaryota; kingdom Metazoa; phylum Chordata; class Mammalia; order Primates; family Atelidae; genus Ateles; species Ateles fusciceps. The sequence continues at coordinate 5,751,299 of JAZHEH010002924.1, read as the reverse complement.
TTACTTAATGTCCTTTCTAAGTTGGTTTAGGCTGCCCATTCCTAAACCAATTAAACATTGGCAAGAAAATTGGGGTTACTGTGATTGGTTTAATTAATTTGGACTGATCACTGTAGATTGGTTTTTTTAAAGGTCAACAGTTTGTCTTTGTGACATCTTTTTCTCAGGCCATAGTCTCTTCCTAAGATAATGACAAAATTGGGAACTCATTTCCCTTGATTATTTTTCTTCTTAATTAAAAGAAATATTCAACAGCAATTTATTGAAACTTGACTAGTTACTGGGCACTGTTCTTAAATTTACGTACCAAGATAACCTCACACTTTATGCTTACAAGCCTGTACCGTCCAATATTATTTCTTACAACTTAAAATTCTTCACTGCAAGTTTTCACACAAAATTCTTTAAGTATTTTAAAGCTACTATCATGTTTCTGCCAGACTCTCCTCTTTCTAAGGCTAGCCTTTTTAATTCATTTAATTGTTTCTCAGAGAGCATGCTTTCCAATCTTTCTAACATCTTGTTCATTCCCAATTAGCTTTTTGTCCTGTAAAGCACAGCTCCAATAATTAAATGTAATTAAATGTACATTACATTTAATTCCCTTCCCTTACACGGAGAAGAGTACCACTTTTACACTTTTTATTCTTGTTATCTTCAAACTTACTCTAACATAAACTAAATATATGTTAGCCTTTTTTTGTAGCCACATGGCAAAGTGAATTAAAATTGAGCTATTGTTTATTAATGTGACTATGTTTTACATATCTCTGTCTCACTTTAAGAGTTGATTTTTTAAATTCACTTCTCTCTCTTAAAGTTCATTTATCCCTGATAAACTTACACCGTTAGATTTAATTTGTTGCTCAGGTATGATGTCATCTTTTGAGATTTTTATTTTGTCATTTAACATAGTAGCCCTCTTTTTCAACATCAGGGCACACTGATTTCCTGGGCATATATCTTCTCTATTGTCATACAGATCATGAAAAAAATATGCTGTCACAGTGTCAAGGGCTATCCTTGAAGCTGACAGTAATCTAGTAACAAATACTCTTTAAGCATAGTTATTCAGTTATTAGTCTACAACTGCATAGAGTGTGTAGAACCTCTCCTTTTAAATAAAAGTTGTTACACTGCACACTGAAAAAATTCTGAGATACTTTTTGTGACATATATAAATCTAACAACATGGTCAAAGTGAAAATTAAATGAGTTTGATATGACGTGCTTTCAGTAAATCCATGCTGGCTCCCGACAATCACTGCTTCTTTTCCTACTTATGTTTGAACAATCCCTTTGAGTTCACAAATATGTAATTCATGGAATTTCAAACAATTGCCTCTCTCCATTTTTTTTTTTATCAACTCTCACATTCTCCATAGCTATGTAAATACTACTTACGTTGATTTGGAAGCCTAATTTTCAGGTTATATCAGTAAACACAAAATGTGTGGAAAAAAATATGATGTTGTGACCAAAATAAGTTTGACATTTTCAAAGGCAGATGTATATCCAAGTGCACATGATTACTAAAAAACAGATTACTACAGATAAGTGATATAACCTTCTGCTTTTGAACATTCTTCCAGCTTTCATCCATTTCACAAGGAGCCTAACTTAACCTAATTTAACAGACCCCTGGAAAAGTCTGTTTGAAGCAGTTGGAGAAAAGCAGGTAATGTAAGAACTAAAAGATCAGAGTTGACATATTCATGGCTTCGATTTTCATTAGCTTCAGTCCATTAAACAAGCATTTGCCAATGTAATATTGTATGCATAAAACAACTGAAATATTTATTACATGGAAAAATGACTAAGGATGCAGGCCAACCTTTTCTCCTAGCCAGTTTTGCTCCAGGAATACAGCTTATCAGGGTCCACTGCTTTGCCATTTAGTTTAATTTTTTGAATATAAGGTTTTTAAATATCTGTGATTCATCAGACAAATATATTTAAATTTTTATGATGGAAAAGATTTTTTTCTTTGCATCAAAAGCATTGAATATTAGGTAGGGTTCAAATACTTTTCATGAGATGTTCTGATCCATATGATTCAAGTTCTTAGACTAGTCCCCTTATATTTTAAGTAGAAATACTTCCTCTGATAAATTAATTTGATTTATTCCCCCTGCCCCCAACATCCTTTCATGAAAGGAATGAAACAATTTCCAATGCATTTCTAGGAATAAAGCAACACATGTCACTGCCTTCAGACTTACAGATTAATGGAGAGATTAGACAGGCACATAGGTTAGTATAAAGCAAGGTAAAATGATGATGAAAAAATGATCTGAGTAAAATGAGTGGATCAGTTTAAAAATAAGGAAATCATGCATGTGCTTACTAGATAATCTTTATATAAAACTCAGTTTGACAGGTAGAAATATAAGGTGTTTGATTCCAAGTGTATGGAGGAAGACCCACAATGGCAGCAAGCATTTGCTTAGGAATCAGGAAACAAGGATTTCAGTTTGGCTCTGTAAATAACTAGATTTGTGACATTACACTAAGGCACTTTTTCTATCTGAGAAATATTTGTTACTTCTAAAATATTCCTATAAGATTTCTAATGTCCAACTGTAAAACCAAAGGGGTATGAATAGCATGTGAAAATTCATGAAGGTAATAAAGTGTGTGTTTAGGGAAGAGCTGTACCATCTAGTTTGGCTAGGTTTTATTATGTAGGAGGTAGACATAAATGGAATGATAGAGCATCTGAAATTCTTCAGTGTAAAACTTAGGAATTTTCATGTAACTAAGAAGGTATGACTTTAAAATTCCAGGATAGTTTAAATATGAGAAAAATTCATCAATTTTTAAGGATACAATTTGATTAGTTTTGACAAATATGTTTATAAATCTTTAAATATATCACAGTTAATCCCCTGCACCAATTCCAGGCCTCTGATCTTTTTGTTACTATAACTTTGCCTTTTCCAGAATTCTAAATAAATTGAATCATGCATTATATAGACTTTTGCCACTGACCTTTTTCACTTCCCATAATGCATTCTAGATTTATCCAGGTTTTTATGCATCAGTAGTTCATTCCTTTTTTATTACTTAGTAATAGTGGCTATATGGCAATCTTACAGTTTGATTCCCTTCACCAGCTGATAGGCATTTGGGTTGCTTGCAGTTTGGGACTACTATGAATAAAACTGTGTGAAAATCCAAATATAAGTCTTTTGTGAATGATTTATTTTGGAAAAACACCTAGGAGTGAGGCGGCTGGATTACATGAAAATTGCACAGTTAAATGTTGAAGCAACTGACAAAGTGTTTTCCAAAGTAGATGTGCTACTTTCATTCCCAAAAGTAACATGTAAAAATTCCAGCTGTTTCACTTCCTTACCAATGTTTGACATTGTCAGAATTTTTAATGTGTGTAGTAGTATCTCAATGTGATCTTAATTTGCATTTTTCTAAGGACTAATTATGTTAGCACATTTTTATGTGTTATTTGTCATATCTTCTCATATTTAAAAGCTTTGTAGTTGAGTAAATTTTGAATACTAATTAGATTTTATTTTTGCTACATATTCTGGATGCAAGTTTCTTATCAAATGTTTGTCAGATAATTGTTCTACTACCTTTCCATACATCTTGCTATTTCATTTTCTTAATAGCTTTTTAAAGAGTAAATTTTAAAATTTTGATGAAGTATGATTAATCATTTTTCCTTTTGTAGTTTGTATTCTCTGTATCCTTTTGAAGAAATCTTTGTATAACCCAAGTTCATCAAAATATTCTCCCATGTTTTATCCAGAAGTTTCATAATTCTGGCTCATAAATGTAGAACCGTGATTTTTTTTTTTGGTAGAAAACCAATCAATTATTTAGGAGTACAAGTATTTCTGGACTCTCTAGTCTGTCTATCTTTATACCAATACCACACTGTCCTGATAATTGTAAATTCATAGCAAATTTTGCTTTCAGATAATGTAAGTTCTCCACCTTTTATGCATCTAACAAAGGTCTAATATCCAGAATCTATAGGGAACTTAAACAAATCTACAAGCAAAAAACAAACAGCCCCATTAAAAGTGGGTAAAATTAAACTAGCTTCTGCACAGCAAAAGAAACTATCATCAGAGCGAACAGGCAACCTACAGATGGATAGATCTGACAAAGGGCTAATATTCAGAATCTACAAGGAACTTAAACAAATTTACAAGAAAAAAACAAACAACCCCATCAAAAAGTGGGCAAATGATATGAACAGACACTTCCCAAAAGAAGACATTTATGTGGCCAACAAACATATGAAGAAAAGCTCATCATCACTGGTTATTAGAGAAATGCAAATCAAAACCACAATGAGATACCATCTCATGCCAGTTAGAATGGCAATCATTAAAAAGTCAGGAAACAACAGATGCTGGAGAGGATGTGAAGAAACAGGAATGCTTTTACACTGTTGGTGGAGTATAAATTAGTTCAACCCTTGTGGAAGACAGTGTGGAGATTCCTCAGGGATCTAGAACCAGAAATATCATTTGACCCAGCAATCTCATTACTGGGTATATACCCAAAGGATTATAAATCATTCTACTATAAAGACACATGCACACATATGTTTATTGCAGCACTATTCACAATAGCAAAGAGTTGGAATCAATCCAAATGTCCACAAATGATAGACTGGATAAAGAAAATGTGGCACATATATACCATGAAATACTATGCAGCCATAAAAAAGGATGAGTTTATGTCCTTTGTGGGACATAGATGAAACTGGAAACCATCATCCTCAGTGAACTAACATGGAAACAGAAAACCAAACACTGCATGTTCTCATTCATAAGTGGGAGTTGAACAATGAGAACATATGGACACATAGAGGGAAACATCATACACCAGGGCCTGTCAGGGGGTTAGGGGGGATAGGGAAGGGACAGCATTTGGAGAAATGCCTGATGTAGATGATGGGTTGATGGGTGCAGCAAGCCACCATGGCATGTGTATACCTAGGTAACAATCCTGCACATTCTGCATATGTATCCCAGAACTTAAAATATAATTAAAAAGCAGGTAAAATACATGAACAGACACTTCTCAAAAGAAGACATACAAGCACCCACAAGCATATAAAAAAATGCTCATCATCACTAATCACCAGAGAAATATAACTCAAAACCACAATGAGATACCATCTCATACAAATTACTAAAAAGTCAAAAACCAACAAATACTGGCAAAGCTGCAGAGAAAGGGAATGCTCAAACACTGTTTGTGGGAATGCAAATTAGTTTAGCCACTGTGGAAAGTAGTTTGGAGATTTCTGAACGAACTTAAAACAGAGCTACCATTCAACCCAGCAATATCATTATTGGGTATATAATGGGTATAGATATAAAAGGAACATAGATCATTATACCAAAAAGACACATTCACTCCTATGTTCATCATGTGCTCTTCACAATGGCGAGGACATGGAATCCACCTAGGTGGCCAACAGTGGTGGACTGGATAAAGAAAATGTGGTATATATACACCGTGAAATTACTATGAAACCATGAAAATAGCAAATCATCATGTCTTTTGCAGCCACCTGGATGGAACTGGAGGCCATAAGGCCATAAGGCCATAATCCTAAGTGAGTTAACATAGGAACAGAAAACCAAATGCCACATGTTCTCACATACAGGTGAGAGCTAAACATTGAGCACACATAGGCTTAAACGTTAGAACAATAGCCACTGTGAACTACTAGAAGTGGGAGGGAGGGAGCCCAGTGTGGGTTGAAGAACTACCTATTGGGTACTATGCTCACCATCTGGGTCCAATATACCCATATAACACTCGTATACATGTACCTTCTGTTTCTAAAATAAAGCTAAAATTTAAAATAATAGACTTTATTTTTAGAGCACTTTAAGGTATACAGAAATTTGAACAGCGTTTCCAGGTACCTTCTGTTTCTTCCACTCAGTTTCCCCTATTTTTAACATCTTACATTAGTGTGGTACATTTGTTGTAATTGACAAGCAGATATTGATACTTTTCAACTAAAGCCCATGGTTTACATTAGGGTTCACTGTACTGTTCTGAGTTTTGACAAATATGTAAAGCCAAATATTCACCATTATTGGATCAGACAGAATAGTTTTAGTGCCCTAAAAATCCTCTGAGCTCCACCTCTTCATTCATTCCTTCCTCCCCTCTTTTCAAACTTATGGCAATTACTGCTGCTTTATTTATTTTTAACTGTCTTTACAATTTTGCTTATTCCAGTGTGTCATACCTTTGAAATAATAATGTATACATTATTTTCAGACTTCCTTTTTTTTCACAACTGAAACTGCTAAATTTTTATTCCTTCCACAGAAAACACTAGAGAAACTTCAAGCCAAAAATACATTCTGACTTTCTAGAAACAGTGTAAAGAGGTTTCTTAAAAAAAAAAGTGTATATGTAACATTAGGTGAAATTGTTTAAAGTCAATACATTTTATTCAAGGAATTCCATGTTGTGATTTCTTCCACTGTCCATCAAGGTCACTTTTGATCCACAAAAGAGCTGGAGTCAAAAAGAATTGATCTTCAGTTTAGCCCTTTTTCATGAAACTCATGCTTATTTTAATCCAGTTGTCCTGTCAGCCCATAATTCTTTTATTTGGTTTCTGCCATCTTTTGTTAATACGGATATACTGATTAAGACTTCAAAATTCAACAAGAACCTTTGGGATCTAATTTTTTCAACCAATTTTCTTTAAGGTCCTTTTTACTGTAGGTAGTGGATCTGCCTGGTTCTCAATTTGACACCCTCTCTTAATATGAATGAGTTCAAATCATATTCATTTCTAAGTGATCACACTCAAGAATAGTACAGATGTGTGGAATATGCCAGTACCTTTAACTCTAGACATCATGTTCTCAAGATAAAAGCCTAAGACATTCACAATCTTTATTAAGCAATATGCACTTAAAGCTTCTCCATGTGTTTCTGTTCATTGATAGCTCATTTGTTTCATTGAGTAATATTTCATTGTATGAATGAACCACAGTTTACCTATTCTCCTGCTAAAGCACATCTTGGTGGCTTGGTGGGAGAGTATGAATAGGCTACTATAAACATATGTGTGCAGGTTTTTATTGAACATGAGTTTTCAACTCATTTGGATAAATATCTAGCAGTGTGATTGCTAGATCATATGGTAAGAGTATGTTTAGTTTTTTAAGCAACTGCTTTACAAAGTGGTGTGCTAGCCTCTATGCCCATCAGCAAAGAACGGAAGTTTCTGTTGCTCCACATTCTTGCAAGCATTCTGTCTTGTCAGTATTTATATTTTAGCCATTCTAGAACATGCATGATGATATCTCATTCTGTTGTAATTTGTAATTCTATAATGACATATAATGTTGAATATATTTTCATGTACTTACTGGATATCTGTACTTGGTGAGGTGTCTGTTCACATTTTTTATTGATTTTGTGGCTATGAAAAAAAAAAGGAATTCTCAGAGAATAGACAGGAAGAGGCAGAAAGAGAGAGAGAAAAGCCACAATTATGTGTTATCACAGAATCTGCCTTTCATTCTAGAGGACACAGACTTACCATTTATCTAAAAAAGTCCTCCAAAAACATAGAGTAAGTTCATGTATAAACTGAAACTAAAAAGGGAGCAAAAAGAAAAAATCGTAAAAGGGTCAGCTCTTGTAATGAAATGTATTCTCCTCTTTTATTACATCTTCTCTCTGTACACATTCTCTGTTACTCTCTTTTACTCTTTCAGTGGGCTGTTTCTGTTCACTCTATATTTTCTAATTTCTCATAATCTTTTTGTCAGTTGACTGTCAAGGCTGCCTCAAATGTCTTCATTATGGTTTTTCAGTTTCAACCCCTACTAACTTGTTCAATCTGTTTATGTTCTTGGCTTAAAAGGCTATAACTCAAATGAATTTCCCTTGCTCAGCTTATTTTATAGCAAATTATGTGTCATAAGTCACTTGCCAATTAGTTTATTGGGTGTTGTTTGGAGAAATATCGACCTTAGAGCTAATCAAGGGTACCTGAAGGGTTAACATCAAGGGATATGGAACACAGATGCTTACTCAACAAAGTCCTTGGAGTTGGCACTTAAAATGGACTCTTTAGTGTGAAAGCAGATAGACACTGTATAACATGCCTATAACCGAAGTTATTGGGGAAGATAATTTCAAAATTGAAGAGGTGACGAACACCTTAAGATGTAGATAGTGCAAAGAGAATGAGGAATAAAAAAATATGTCTTTTAGACATGACCACTAAGTAGCATGAATTTGTGATGATTCACCATAGAAAAGAAAATTTGCAGAAGAATGAGGAGTGAAAAGAAATATACAAAGTGGTTAATTCATTATTAGAAAGAAATGATAACTTTTTTTTTTTTTTTGACAGTCACTCTGACTGTGAGGCTGGAGTGAAGTGGTGTAATCTCAGCTCACTGCAACCTCCGCCTCCCAGGTTCAAGCAATTCTCTTGCCTCAGCCTCCTGAGTAGCTGGGATAACAGGCATGTGCCACCACTCCTGGTTAATTTTTTGTATTTTTAGTAGAGACAGGGTTTCACTATGTTGGCCAGACTAGTCTCGAGCTATTGACTTCAAGTGATTCACCCATCTCTGCCTCCCAATGTGCTGGGATTACAGGAGGGAGCCACCATGCCCAGCCATAAGAACATGTTTGATTGAGAAACAGCATAGGCAAAATCCAGAGAAAGAGATTAGAAAAACTGAATACATGGAGAAGATAAAAGAAATTGTAGAAGGGAAAATAAATTCAAATATTGCAATCAGTTAATATTATTAAGGCTTTAGTAAAGAGTTAGCATATTAGAAAATGAAGAATTACTAATAAGAAATATACTGTATTTACAAACATAAGAAAGTGAGCTAAAATGACCAAGTATGTTAAACCTTAATAAAATGTTACTTTCTTACATAGACATTTTATTTCACATCACTGCCCTCATATCTCATGATTCCAATTGAGTGAGTGTTTAGAAGACAAATGCCATTTACAATTAGTCTAGCCTGTTGTTACTTGTTATTACTTAGCTTTTGTAAGAAACACCATAAATTACAAAATTATAGTCTCATTTGAAGCTGTCAAGCCTCTTGTCATGGAAGCAATTAAAAATCCTAGTATCTGATGACATCATTACATCAATCCCTCTGTCTTTTTGGAGGAACACAATTCAACCTGCCAAGAAAGGAGGCTCAGTATTGTGAGATTTTCTTCTTTTCTCATCTTTGAAACTATAAAATAACATTATGTGATCCACACAATCTGGAATCACAATATTTTATATTTTGTTTCAATAAAATCATCACACCTTCTCAATTTATCCTTAATCTGCTTTATGAAAATAGAAAAGAGCTATGTTGACAATAATTTAGTCGACTTTATTCTCTTCTTGCCCAATAGCATTTAAAAATGACTACATTTTTGAAAATATACAATTTTCAAGAAGAAGACAAAACTGTTTTTCTTAGTTTTAAAATTTTTTTCCCATTATTCATAAAATGAATGATCAAACACCCCACTGACTTAAACTGTCTTCCCCTTTTCAATCTCCCTTTTAGATTCAATATGCAGCAAGTTCTAGAGAGACATGAAAGTCACAGAAAAACTGAGGATTAGAGATCAGTAACTAAATGATGTTACATAGTGACTTGACAAGTTGGGTAAACAGGCTAGAAACTTGATTATGCTCATGCTACACAGATATTGACAAAGCATCACGATCAGCTTGTTTGTAAGTACAAAAAGAGTTTATAAGCATTGGGAGCAAGGATGAGTTGCAAGGAAGCCACAGCACTCTAAAACAGACCCCACACAATAGTCTTGCTAACAGGAACCTACTCCAGTGTCTTTCTCATTGTGGAAGTGTGTGGTCCTTTCTGTTTCACTGTTGAGGCGTGCATTCATTTTGTTTCCTCTCTACCAATTTTAAAATGTAAGATAGCTGCATTATGTTGTAGAAGTACTAGAGGATTGAGCCCTTGTTTGTTGTTCCACAGATAAGCATACATTTACTGATTTAGGGGAAAAAACAGAATGAAGAAGAGGTATTCCGCTTTCATAGGAAATCTTAGCCTCATGTTCTCAAGAGAAACAGAAGGCAGAGATTACAGGAATGTGTTTTCAGAAAACAAGCCATAATTTTCTCTCTTCATACTTTGGAGACTCAGGGAAGACTCCCTAAAGAGGGATATGAGTCAACCCTGTAAACCATCTAGTCTTTAACATTTGTCTTAACTGCCCCATTTAGCTCTTAGGCGACTTTAAGGATCACATCCATCTCACTCCTTTCCTATGGAAGAGAAACATTGCTGTGTGTGAACTGTGCCCAAATGCATGTATACCTTAATGCTAGAAAATAGGATATATGATCAAAAGCTTGGAATTTTTCTAGCGAGTCCTCTAAGAATTTAAACCGTTGGGATTGGCCACAGTTTTTGTGTATACGATAGGGAGCTGGGTAGGAACCTCTCCTTAGAAAGCATAAGGAATGCAGAAGAAGTCAGGCATGCTTTTATTCTTGGAAGAACTTTCCATCCAGTTTAGAATTGGCTGACGTTTGGTGAGATCTAGAAAGTCTAGAAGAGCAAAGGTAAATAAGCCTTTCTGCCCTTGTAGTGTAAGGTTTAATTGCTTTGAAGGATAGAAAAAGGAGTCTATTAGTTCCATATGGGCCAGCTCAGTTCAGCCGTAGCAGTTGTGTGGAAGGGCACCCTGCATAGCATGTGGGAGCAGAAGCCTTATAGCGATGTGGAACGTGATTTGCATAGAACATCTCCTCTGCATATATTATCACACAATCTGTCTCTCAGTGAGATAAATAGCAAAGGATTCGTGTGTCCTGGATGCTGTCAAATATCACCTAATAAGATTCTTAACTCATTTAAGCAGTTTTGTTACTATCCATCATTCCAACCTGCTTAGTTGTTTGATATTGTGGTTAAAATAAATTGAAAAACAAAAAAACCTAGGGAAGAGAAGTGAGGTTTGGGCCTTTAGCATCAGCTCTAGTCTAGGTGACAGGAGAGAATAGAGAACCTGGTTTTCTATAATCTGACACAGAACCCACTGCACCTCCATTCCCCACCATGCTGCATGTCAGAGTGATTTACTTCAAATCTGCCATTTACCACAAAATCACTTCCACTTTCACAACTTTTATTTTACCATTCTTCTCACCAGGAAAGACTCCAACTTTCTTGTTCTCTAGAAAATTTCTACTTATTCTTCAAGGCCTGGCCCAATTGCCACCTCTTCAATCAAGAATTTCTGTCCCTTCCCCCAACAGCTTGTGAACATTTAATGCTTTCTGAGGATTTTTAAACTTTTTAAGCAGTGGTATCTTGTTTCAACTTAATTTCAGGCTCATCGAAGACCATAAATATATCTAACCCTTTCTTGTATACATTAGAGCACAAATTATCGGTGAATTGTTTGAACTAAACTGAAATAGATGGTGTGATATCAACACACCCAACAGTGACTATGTACACAGTACTCTTGTCTGAAGACTGGGTATTTTTTCATTTATCAGTCCTAGTAAAATATTTAATAAATATTATCCATTTTGTTTGTTGGTATAAATATTTGGCATTTATTTGACATAAATGATTTCCCTTCCCCTATCTGTGCCCTTTGATAGTGCCCCCTGCCACACATGGACTCCAGACTGGCCTGACAACTTACTTCGGCTAGTAAGAGTTGCGACATGTTATGCATTGGTCTTTATCTGTCTCTTGCCACTCTTTGGAACCTGTGGACTAACACGTACAGAAGCATAGACAAGCCTCCTGAAAGGGGAGCGACCACGTGGAGCACAGACAAGCCAACGCAGCTACAGCTCAACCATTCTGCCAACTGACAGAGGAGGAAGGCCATCATAAACTATTCACCCTAGCTGAGCTGACTCAGTCTAAGTGTTACACAGCCTACAAGCAGCCTTGTTTTAAGCCACCAATTTGTGCATAGTTTCTAAGTTAGCAAAAGCACACTGATTTCTAAAATCACAAAATACAGAATGAAAATCAAGTCTTTCGAATTACCTCTGCCCAGCAGTTTTGTGGCTGCCTAGAAGTCTTTAGGACAACAAGGGTAGATGACTACATTAGTCAAAAGTGGAAGAGTTAGCTGTATGCTCAGGCTCTGAGTTGAAATGCATAGGGGGAAAAAAAAAACTCCTCTGAAATAGCTCTTCCAGCCTAAAATTCTTCCATATAGATAACTTGCATATTTAGTTTCACAGGAGATTCTGGTAAGTTTATTTAATTGAGCATCTAATTCTTGAAAGAATGGGATACAGGATAGTTGCTTTATTTTCTATAAGATTTTAGATAATATTGGGATTATTCGTTGATTAGAAAGAAAAAACTTCTTTAAACTACTCTGAATCTTTTATTTACTGTTGTTGACAGACTGATTTTTTACAACTGATTCAACCTTTAGTAGGAAATTTTCCACTTTAAATTTTCAAATTCATAATATTTTCTCTATGTATTTAAAGACATTCATATATTGAGCTGGTTTTTAAATACTAATATTATTTATTTATGCATATTTTATTCATTGTTTGATTTTGCTAGAAATCTATTTCAATAGCTTTTTACAAAGAACACCTCTTTTTCATTGTTGACTCTATTTATTTATTTATTTATTTAGACAGGGACTTGCTCTGTCATCCAGGCTGGAGCAATAGTCTTGAACTCTTGGGCTCAAGTGATCCTCCCACCTCAGCTTCTCAAAGTGTTTGAATTACAGGCCTGAGCCACCATGCCTGGCCAAATTGTTGACTCTTTTCTTCTCCTTCTCCTTCTCCTCCTCCTTTTCCTTCTCCTCTTCCTTCTCTTTCTTCTTTTCTTCTTCTTCCTCTTTTTCTTCTTCATCTTCTTCTTCTTCACATTTTTATATTTCAATTATTTTTTCTCTTAATTTCTTTTATCATTGTTTTTTATAGCAACAATAAATAAATATATGCATAATTTGAAGTCACAGAATTATAGGATTTTGATCTGGAGAGGTTTAAATCCACAGAATCAAGCCCCCGAGATCAGCCCCACATAAGGGCTCAATAAATATATTTTGAGTTGAATTAAGTTGAATTAAGTATTGTTGTTTCCCATTTTACAATGTCCATCAATTAATGATCCTGTATTATGCTTCAGATGTAGCAGCACTGTCCAATATAGAATATTTAACTCCTTCATTAATTAATTTATTTTTTTCTCAAATATAAATCTTCACAAGTTTTGGTGTGCTACCTTTACATAACAGTTATTTTCAAGTATATTTTAGTTTCCATTAAAATGTAGTAACCTTTCCCTACAAAGTATTCAAGCTCTTGTACAAAGTAAGCATAAGTCTATAATCAGAGACTTTTTCTATCAAATAATATTTATTCATTGTGTCTTCTGAAATAATGACAAATTATCTCATGACACACCTAATTTTTGGCATTGGTTCTAAGTTAGCAAAAGTTAACCGATTTCTGGAAAACACAGCATGTAGAGAGAAGGACAAATCTTTCAAGTAACCCCTGGCCAGCAGTATTGTAGTTGTTCAGCAGTTTTTAGGACCACAATGATAGAAGATTGTTTTAGAATTCAATTTTGGCAATATGATTTCATAAAGTTAGTGGTAAGAATTTGGCATGACACTGTTCATATTCCAGAGCTTCTGTGGTTTTTATTCAGAATGAAATTCAGTTCTAAGTGAAGGTTAGAATTTGAAGACTGCTTTCCTCAGTATATTCAAAGAAAGTTTTTGATTTCTTGTTTTTCTTTTTCTATTTTAGATATTCATGAACTCTATACTGTGAGTCAGGGATAGGAACAAATATTTTACATATAGAATGTAATATCATTCTATATTTTAACATACCTCATCTACATTTAAAGTATGTAGAAACTAGGGTTTAGAAATGTTAAACTACTTTGACCAAAATCACCCAAGCAATAATAATTGTATCAGGGGTTAAAATCCAAGCTAACTTACTCCATAGCAGCCTCTGGTTATCACCTTCTTACAAATGAGTTGCTTACAAACAGGTTAATGTTCATATGAAATTATTTAACTTTCAGGTTTTTGAATTAAATTAAAGAATAAGATCAACTTTTGTCCTAGAATGTATTAATTCACACATTTATCCATTAGCCCATAATTTTAAAAATATGTGTGTAAAAATGAAGAAAAATAATCAGAAAAAAAATCAAGCAGGGTAATAAAAAACAACTGGAAGAAATCAGAAAGTAATTCTGCTTTGACTCCGTCATCAATAGTGTGACTTATGAGTAAACATGGACAAGTTATTTGGGCACAGGAGCCTCCTTTTTACAGTGAGAGATTAGAATTTAGTCTCTCAGCTTCTTTTCAATCTTGAAAATCTTTCAGGATCTCAATTTAGCATCATCCTAGAGAGGTGCCTGTGATATTCTAAGGACAATCACATCTCTCCAAGCACTTTTTGAACCACACCTACTAATTAGTCATTCTTTTTGATGCAGATATAGAGTTTGTTCTGGAAAGTCATCATGAACATGTATAATTTGAAGTCAGAATTACAGGCTTTTGATCTGGAAAGGTTCACATCCACAGGATCAAGCACAGAGATCAGTCCCACATAAGGGTTCAATAAATATTTTCTGCATTGCACTAAATATTACTGTTTTCCATTCTACAATGTCCATCAATTAATAATCATGCATTATGCTTCAGGGGTAGCAGCCTCATCTCATCATCTGAGTTGTCAATCCTTCAAGGCAGGAGTCATTGCTTCTAGTCCGTTTCTTAACAACTAACAAGATGAGGGCAAGGAAAATATTCTCACTGTTTAATTTAATCTAATGGGTAAAACACCTTTCCTTTTTAGATTTGTTGAAAGCAACTCCATTTAGGTAAAATGACACCTGTCAAGTTCCTTGATGGTTTCACATTTCCTGATACAATTACAGAAATGCACAGAAGGCTGGTCCTATGTACTTTTGTGGCATGAACAGTACAGCTATAATTAGTGACTTTTGCCTGGTATTAACAAATGCCAGAGGGCATCTCAATCTCTGTAGATGAGTTCTCCAGGATTTAATTAGCTCTCCCCTTGATTCTTTGTAGAACTGTGCTTTTCCTAATATACCTGGTGCTTGCTTCGGGCATGGGTCAAAACATGCAGCTGTCAATTATTTAATATTCATGACATTTTTCACAAATGAACTGTGCATGAAGACTGCAGTATTGAAGGATACTGAAGCCAGTTCATTTATGGAATAGATAGCTTAGATTTTAAAAATAATAGTGTGAAGATCTCAGAGACCCAAGAAATTTTGTTCTTAAATCTTAAAATCTGTCTTCTCTCTGCTTGTAATCATCGAAAGAGAAAGAATGAAGTATTATCTAGGTTTTAGTTTCCATTCTCTATATCTCAGTATATCAATTTTGCACATCACTGTAGGTTTCAAGTTTTCATTTTTAAAATGGATAATTGAACTAGCTGATTTCTAAGACTCCTCTAGTTTTAAAAGTAGGCTTTGATGGTGATTATGGAAATTTTTATCAAATACAGACTCATTTTTTTAAATACATTTCTGAGAGAAATTCCAATTTTTGCTTTATTATATGTGTGTACTATAGAGAAAAGGAAATTATATAACTTTTTAAATTCTATAATTTCTGTTTCTTAAAAAGTTTGAAAACAGTTTCCTTGGATATGCCAGTGACATGTGATACATAAAATCATTTTGAAATCAATCCCTGGAAATAAGTTATACACTTCTGAAAGTTATAGTAGTTTTTTCCAAACTTCAGGTTACATTTCAGTGCCCTAAAGCAGAAATTTACTGAGTAACCTGATTAGTATGGCTTCCTTAAATGCCTTTTATGTCTCCAGAGAAGGTGACTTCTTAAAAATATATTGTCAATTTTTAAGTTAATTCTGAAGATTGGACTAATAACTTAGCTAATGGTCATTGCTCATTTAAACTAAACTCAACATCTCTTAGAGACTAGACCTGTGATTTCACTTTTACTTGTCTTAGCAATTATCCTGTTGACATCCTGATGGAGGGGCAATGTATATGATATAAAGGTTTATGGATAGGATAGTGAGCTTCCTTTTAAGTCTGTCTGTTGCATTATGACAATTTTTAAGTAACAACAATGACACATGTGTAGATATATCACAAAGCTACACTTTGCATAGAGCATGGCAAGTCACCAACTCTTATGAATAACATTTATTTAATTTCATATGGAAAACAACAAATAAAAATTTTAACATCTTTACTTAGGTAAAATGGACATATAATAAACTGCATATGTACAATTTAACAATTTTGGCAAAGGTATTCACCCATGAAACTATCACCACAACTGAGATACTGAATTTATTATTACCTCCCAAAGTTTCCTTATGCTCCTTTTGAATCACTTCATCTTGTCCATCCCAATCTCTTTCCCTAGCCAATCCTGAGATGTTGTATGTCACTATAGTTTGTATTTTCTATACTTTTATGTAAATTAAATAGTGTAGTATGTACTTGTTTATGACTTTTTTCACTCAGCATAATTATTTTGAGATTTACCCTTGTTGTGTGTAGCAATAGTTCATTTTTTTTCACTGGTGAATAGTATTTTATTGTATGAACATATGGCAATTTTCTTATCCATTTCTCTGTTCACAAATATTTTTGTTATTTCCAGTTGTTGGCTATTACAAATAGGGTTCCTATGAACACTTGCATATGAGCCTTTGCACCTTATACATACATACAAACACAACAAGAACCACTCATATATGTATTTTCTTTTCTCTGGGTTGGATAAATAACTATAAATGCTAAAGCGAATTATTAATTCTAATAATTTTTTTTAGATTCTGTCAGATTTTCTGTATAGAAAATATCATCATCTTGGCTGGGTGTGGTGGCTCACAACTAATCCCAGCACTTTGGGAGGCTGAGGATGGTGGATTGCTTGAGGCCAGGAGTTTGAGACCAGCTTGGCCAACATGATGAAACCTAGTCTTTACTAAAAGTACAAAACATAGCCAGGCATGGTGTCCTGTAATCACAGCTATTCGAATGGCTGAGTCAGGAGAATCCCTTGAACCCCAGAGGCACAATTTGCAGTGAGTTGAGATCACGCTACTGCACTCCAGCCTGAGAGACAGAGTGAGACCGTATCTCAAAAAAGAAAAGAAAAGAAAAGAGAAAAGATCATCATCTGAGAACAAAGATGATTTTACTTCTTTGTTTATAATCTGAAAGCATTTTGTTTCTGTTATTGCCTGATTGCACTGGCTGGGGCATCTAGTACAATGTTGAATAGAACTAGTGAGAGCAGACATCCTTAACTTGTTTCTGATCCTGGGTTAAGTCATTTAGAATTTTTGTCATAGATGTCCTTTATCTGGTAAGGTTTCTTTGTGTTACTAATTTGCTGAGAATTTTTATCAGGAATTAATCTCAAAGTTTGTTAAATGCTTTTGCTGCATTGATTGAGATGATCATGAGTTTTTCTTTTACAGTTTGCTATATTTTCTACCTTGATTAATTTTCAAATGTTAAACCAATCTTTCATTTTTGGGATAAATCCTACTTGGTCATGATGTATTATTCTTTTAATATATTGTTGCTTTATTCAGAAAAATATATTTATTTCTTATAAATATTTAATAATTTTATACTTTGCATGTAGTCATAAACATTTATTAAGAGCATGAGCTCTTTTGTTAAGTTGCCTTTATCAAAATATCAGCCTCAGTTAAATAACTTGAGCTTTCTATCTCTCAGTTTGCTTAACCGTCAAATGTCAACAAGAACAACAGCTTAGCTATTTCATAGGCAGTTTCTAGTACAAAATAAAGTGATGCATTTGGGGTTGTAGTAAAATACCTGGTACATAGCACATGCTAGACATGGTTAAATAGCATTAAAATACTTTGAGTGGCTGTAGTAAGTCCAGACCATTAATGTGTGGCAAGTCATCAGTGGTAGGAAAATATGAGGAGAGAGGGTTTTGAAATAATTATGAGAGTGAGTTATTGAGCCAATTGGAGGAATTGCTAAAAGCCAGTAAGAGACAATGAGAGGTGGAGTTAAAGATGGATATGCTGGTTTGAAGTTGGTAAAAGGGAAAGGTTATAGACATTCTAGAGGTGGAAAGCTGAGTGTCTTAGAGTATATCTGTCTAGGTACATATAAAGGGACTTTCATAGAAAAGCTATAAAAGGGCCAGCTAGATACTCAGAGAAAGTCAATAATACCAAGGTCAGGTTTCCAATTCTAAAACCTCCATCTGGTCTTTTAGGATACAGTTTTTAATAATCACTGACTTTTAAAGAGCTTCAGATAATTTTATTCCCTGGACTAATTTGAAGTGCCAGGAACTCTTTCTAACTTGTTCTACAAGACTAGTATAACTCTGATACCAAAACCAGACAAAGACACAGTAAAAAAAAAAAAAAAAAAAAAAGAAAAGAAAGAAAGAAGAGAAAGAAAGGAAAACTACAAGCCAACTAAACATAAAAATCCTTAACAAAATATTAGCAACTGAATCCAACAATACATCAAAAAAGATAATATACCATTATCTCATAAGATTCTTTTCCAAAAATGCAAGGATGGTTCCATATATAAAATCAATAAATGTGATATATTACATCAACAAAATTAATGACAAAAACCATAAGGTCATCTGAATAGATGCAGGAAAAGCATTAGATAAAAGCCAGCATTGCTTTATGATAAAAACTCTCAACAAATTGGGTATAGAAGTAATGTACCTCACCACAATAAAGGTCATATATGACAAAACCACAGCAAATATAATACTAAATGGAGAAAAGCTGAAATCTTTTCCTTTAAGAACTGGAACAAAACAAGCACGTCCACTCTCACAACTCTTATTCAACATAGTCTTGGAAGTCCTAGCCAGGGCAGTTAGGCAAGAGAAAGAAATAAGAGATATCCAGATTGGAAAGGAGGAAGTCAAATTGTCCCTGTTTGCAAATAATATGATCTTGTATACAGAAAAATTTAAAGATTCCTCCAAAAATCCTTAGAACTGATAAATTTAGTTAAGTTGCAGAATACAAAATCAACATAAAAATCAGTAGCATTTCTATATACAAGAAACAAAGTAGCTGAAAAAGCTACCAAGAAGGCAATCCCATTTATATTAGTGATTAAAAAAAAAACAAACCTAGGAATAAATTTAACCAAGGAGATGGAAGACCTCTACAAAGAAAACTATAAAACTCTGGTGAATACACTAAAGACAACATAAACAAGAGACAACCATGCTCATGAATCAGAAGAATTGATATTGTGAAAATGATAATACTATACAAGGCATTCTACATGGCCAATGCAATACTTACCAAGATACCAATGACATTCTTCACTGAAATAGAAAACAAATTCTTAAAATTTGTATGGAAGCACAAAAGACCCCAAATAGCTAGAGCAATCCTGAGCAAAAAGGACAAAGCTGCAGGCATCAAACTACCAGACTTCAAAATATACTGCATAGCTATAGCAAGCAAAACAATATGGAACTGGCATAAAACAGACACATAGATTATTGGAACAAAGTAGAGAACCCAGCTAACTAATTTTTGACAGAGGTTTCAAGAACACACATTGAGAAAACAACAGTCTCTTCAACAAATGGTGCTGAAAAACTGAATATACAAATGCAGGAGAATGAAACTAGACCCCCAACTCTCATCCTATACACAAATCAACTCAAAGTGAATCAAAGACCTAAGGCCCAAAATGACAAAACTACTAAAACATAAGGGAAACACTTCAGGATATTGGTGTGGAAAAAGATTTTATAAATAAGAACTCAAAACAGGCAATGAAAGCAAAAGTAAACAAATGAGATTATACCAAAAAGCTTCTGCACAGCAAAGAAAACTATTAACGGAGTGAAAAGACAACCGCAGAATGGGTTAAAACCTCTTTTTGTGAAATACTGTTTCATGTAAAGGCCTCTCTGAGGAGATAAGGGGTAAGGGATTGTACCCATAGATCACAGATAAAGAATCTGTAAAAATAAGAAGTTAAAGACTGATAGAGAATAAATTAGAAAAAAATAAGAAAAAATTTTATTCCTTAAATATCTTATCGTCAAGTGAAGTGTACATATATTCCTCCAGTTCTTTATTTGAATGCCACCTTTCAGTAAGGGCTTGTCTGTCCACTTTCTCTAAAACTGCAATATTTGGCTGGGTGTGGTGGCTCACACCTATAATCCTAACAATTTGGCAAGGGAATCACTTGACCCCAGGAGTTCAAGACCAGCCTGGGCAACATGGAAAACTCCGTCTCTACAAAAAAAAAAAAATTTCAAAAATTAGCTGGGTGTGATGGTGCATGACTGTAGTCCCAGCTACTTGGGGGTGAAGTGGGAGGATTACCTAGGCCTGGGAGGTCAAGGCTGCAGTAAGCCATGATCATGCCATTGTACTCCAGCCTGGGTGAATGATTTTTTTAGTCAAAAGCACAATATTTTATAACATGAGCATATTTTCTTAAATTTAAATTCCAGTGTCCACAAATCAAGTTTTATTGGAACAGAACTCATTTTGTGTATTTGACTGCTTTCTTACTACAAGGGCAAAATTGTGTAGTTGTACTATCTGGTCCTTTAGAGTAAAAGGTTTACTGATGCCTTTTCTAACATATCATATTTTAGTTTCATTTTTATATATATTTTATATATAATATTTTTATTGCCTAATCCCCCCTCACTACTTATAAATCATTTGATGGTAGGACTCTATGTCTTTGTTTTTTGTTCTTTAGTCATTCCTGATGTCCAGTAACAATATATGGCACATTATAAGGTTTACTAAACATTTGTTGATTAAATTAATATCTGCCACAGTAATAACATACTATGTAGAACAGTTGAGATAAAACAAGAACTAACAGGAAGAGAAGACGTTGACCAGTGTATGAGCTTTTTGAGAATGTCTTAATAAAGAATCTTGATGGATGAGTATGCCAACCTATAGGGGTACCAAAAAAACTCAAAGAAAATAAGAGAAAGCTCAGGTTGCCAAGGTGGTAAGTACCATGGATCATTCAGGGAATAATGAGGAAGAAACCTAGAGAAATAGTTAAACTGTTAAGATGGGGAAGAAAGAGAAATACAATTGAAAAATGTATAAATGAGGCTATGTTATATGTAACTTAAAATGCCAGGATGGAAGCTTGGTTTGAGACCAACTTTTGAATGTCCTCACTCAAATCTGTTTGTTTACAAACCTTGAAAAAAATGGAGGTGGAAAAGGTTACAACTCCACCGAGAAGATATCAATTTGCCTTGTAGTTACTTGTGATTTGAGCAATTCCAAACAAAAGCAGCAAATTGAAAGATCCCATCCCCTTTATTTTCTTCCCTTCACTTTAAGCATAGCAATTACAAGTGATTGAAAGAAAATATTTTCATGGTATTTCCCCTGACCTGATTGTATTACAAGTCTGGAGACAATCTCCAGGGCTCCAGCCGGGACACATTTAGAGTATATCGAGTTTGGATTTTATGCCTTGTTTTTGCCACTATGTGGAGGTTACTTTGACATTTATTATACTGTTGGATATATACAAATTATAGTCAGATAAAGGCAATCAACATTTTTTACTACTTCTTCAAATTGTGACTTGTCCTCAGCAGGAGTCAATGGTAATTTTTAGTAGATTGGAAATTTAGCTCAACTTCCAGGACATTGAAGGGTATGTTTCATGCTTTTAGCCTACTTAAACATTTAGTATTTAATTTAATATGAACTTACTGGTACACACTGTTACCAGATAAAAAAAAATGTTAAGAAAAGACAGACATTAAGTTTATGAATTAACAAACTCAATCAAAATCATGAAAATATTTTAAAATTTGGAAATATTCTAGTTGATAAAATAGAACTATGTGATTATTAAATGGAGCTTGATAATACACAACATTAAATACAAGCACATATTTTTATAATGCTAAATCATGCATTTTCAACAGGAGTGGTTCAACCTTTCAGGGGGTGAAATTTATACATGAAGAGTAAACAAATTTTTAGATATTAAATGGTTTATGGTCCTCCAAAGTACTGATAGTATAAAAACATAGAACATATCTCTGGTATAAATATTTCATAGGAGAAGGTTCTATTAAGGAAAAAATTATTAAAAATCTCCTTGGAATTGAGGACATTTTAAAAAGTTTGAAAAAACCATGATTTTCAAGAAATAGGTGCTTGTCTTCATTTTGCCAGTCTTCTAAATATCTTGATAATGCAAACAACTTATAAACTATTTTTAAATATATTTAAAGTGTGTGTGTGTGTGTGTGTGTGTGTGCTTACATATTCTACCCACTAAAGTATAGACTTCTCAAAGATAGGATCTGAGCCTCCTATGTTTATTGACCTTGGGAATTTATAATTGATATATGTCCTAGAATATCTAGGCAATCTGATCGATGAATCCTTAGGTTTAAGTGTTTTTCTATCCCTTATTCTTTTACATTGTCCAACACTTTATATAGATTTGCTAAAAATCTGTAAACCAGAAGACTTATTATTAGAAAATTCTCCCATCACAAATTCTAAGATTAGGTAAAGAATTTGTTTTATATGTCTATATTTTTACTTGATGAGTTTTATTAGATGTCTCAATAAATGTGACTTCTACTTGCCTGAACTGACATTTGATTTTAACACAATTGATACAAGTGTTAGATAAACTTCACCTCTGTGAAGAAACGGCTTAATAAATGTTAACAGCATTTATCAGTACCTTTTTTGAACTGATGACATTAATAGCTTCAATGGGACCCTTTCAATTTTGAGTGGCTTTGTAAGGTGGCATAACGTCACCAGACCGGGCTTTGAAACCCTGCATTAGTCCTGGCTACATTTCTGAACTGGAGAAGTTATTTAAATATGTTTAAGCCTCTATTTTATCTTCTTTAAAATTAACATTATAATATAAGCCTCATAGCCTTGTTGTGAGAATTAAATGACATATCAAACACAAAACTGTTAGTATAGAAACTAACACATGTTAAAAGCAAAATAAGTAATGATGGTGGTAGAAAGATAGAAGTAGTAATATAGTACTGATAATCACAGTAGTAGTTTGATCTGAGATCATGTAATTTGCACATTCAAGTTCCTATGCAAAATTATTATTTTAGAAACACAACTCAGTGATAGTAAAGATGATGCCTGAACCTGGGAGGCAGAAGTTGCAGTGAGTGGAGATGGCGCCACTGTACTCCATCCTGGGTGACAGAGTGAGACTCCATCTCAAAACAAAAGATGAGATTCTACAACATATCCAACTTCAGATATGATTAGTGGCTTTTAGAAAATTAGTAGTTGTGGAGAGCAAAAGAAGCCAGAAAGAAGCAGTTGAACTAAGAAAAATAGGGAGAAATTTAACTGAAATAGACCAAATAGGAGTAAATTACGGATTTCATACGTAAGACACAAAAGAGAAAAGGTTAAAGTTGAGAAAGCTGTCATTTTAAGGGAATATTCCTAATTCATATTTCAAAAGTGAAAGTTTTCAGTTGGGATGGGAGCCAATTATGGCTGTGCTGTGCTCATGAATTAGAGTTGAACATCATCTAATCTGTGGTAGTTGAAAAATAGATATATCAGTTCACCAGAAGAATCATCAGTATGTCTCTTGACTTGAAAGAGAAACATGCAGTAGATGGAGTGAGAAAAAAAAAACTGGGCTAATTGTTGAAATCCTCAAGGAAATAATGCAGTCAGTTGTGGCAGCTAAACGCCTGTAATCTCAGCACTTTGGGAGGCCAACGTGGAAGGATGACTTAAGTCGAGGAGTTCAAAACCAGCCTGGGCAATGTAGCAAGACCTTGTCTCTATTAAAAATGGAAAAAAGAAAAAAGTCAGGCGAGGTGGCATGCTGTAGTCCTAGCTATTTGAGAGACTGAAGTGGGAAGATTGCTTGAGCACACACAGGAGTTCAAGAATGCAGTGAGCTATTACTGTGCCACTGCACTCCAGTCAGTCTGGGCAATTCAGCGAGAAACACTGTCTCAAAAAGTAGATAAGTAAATGGAAAGAAAATACAAGAGGACAAAAGTATTCTGGCGACAATGGTGATGAGGGATTTGAGAGTGTATAAGATGCTTTTATTAAGCTGAATTAAGATTTGTAAAGAGTGTACATAGTGCATGACACATATCAAGTGCTGAATAAAAATGTGTTAAATATAAACGTAGCATAATATGTTTAAGTAATATGATCTCCAAACTTATTTATAGAGTAACCTGTATTTCTAATGGTGTAGGCACACAATACACAGTCATTGAAAGTACAATCACGGCAATTATGTTGGAAATAAAACACCAATGATTATTACATGTTTATGATAGAATTAAATGGAAACCAATTCCCTGAAACTGTCCAGCCAGTCTAAAGGAAGTTGGTAACTCAAATCTCTTCCATTCAACCAGACCAGGAAGTTAATATGTTGTGTGACCTTTCAGTTTACTTTTAATGCATACAATAAAAAGTTACAGTCGAACTATTACATGTCCTGAGAAAAAAGGAAATTAATTATGAACATCTCATTGAATATACGGCGTCTTGAATATCTACAGCTTCCCTTAAAGTATCATTGACATAATTCCCCCACCACTGGTTGTACACTTCTGCAGAACTCATCTAAATGTGCTCAGTCAATGAATCCCCAGAGTTTCTGCATCATTAACTGTTTACATGGTGACCTCAATAGAATGGTTTTAGCCTGATGAGATGTATATTTCACAGGTTGCCTTAGGCAGCAGTTGTAATAGGCCACACGACTCTGCCATATATTGAAAGATGAAAAATATAGTAGCTTTCTTAATCTCATCTCATTAAGCACTAAAAATCCCCTTGTGTTAACCTCCAAATAGCCTCCATAATGTCATATCTTAAGCTTAAGGACATCCCTGAAGTCCTCGGTTTCCTCTGATTTTGAGTGAAAGATATATATATATGTAAATAAATAGTGCTGCATATATATATGTATGCAACATATATAAATATGCATCACTATTTAGCACTATTTATTTATATATATGCAGCACTATTATTTATATATCTTTATATATATAATAGTATATATAAAGATTATTTATATAACTTTATATATATAATAGTGCTGCATATATATATATGCAGTATATACATATATATTCAGCATATATATATGCAGCACTATTTATTTCCTCCTTATATTACAAAACTCTATAATCCTAAATTTGAAAGCAGGTGCTGTTAAGTGTTAAACTCATTTTTTAATGATCCTCTTATTTGCTTTCCAAATTATAATGTCAAGGAAACCAATATATTAAAATATCACTGAGCATCTTTCTAGAAAGAATGAGTTCTTAATCAGCTAAATGTTAGAAAAAGAAAAAATATTACAACACAATATTTTTCCAGTAGTGTAGTCTCTATTATAATAATGATTGGATATGTGGAATCATTCAGCAGATGAATCAGAGAAAGATAATAATGCTACTTGAGTTTTGCATAACACAATGCCTTCCAAACTTATCTTTTGATATATTGTAATAAAACTGATGCATGTAGAACAACATAAATTTTAAAAAGAAGTGCAAAGGCCAGGTGTGGTGGCTCACGCCTGTAATCCCAGCACTTTGGGAGGCCGAGGCAAGGAGATCAGGATGTCAGGAGTTCAAGACCAGCCTGGCCAAGATGTTGAAACCCCATCTCTACTAAAAATACAAAAATTAGCTGGGCATGGTTGCAGGCGCCTGTAATCCCAGCTACTCGAAAGGCTGAGGCAGAGAATTGCTTGAATTTGGGAGGAGGAGGTTGCAGTGAGCCAAGATGGTGCCACTGCACTCCAGCCTGGGTGACAGAGCAAGACTACGTACATAAAAAAAAAAAAAAAAAGAAGTGTAAGCTTAAGAAAAGGCACTATAACTGGGTTCAGGTCCAAAAATGGCTGGTAAATTTTGCTATATTGTACAGATAACTTTATAATTTGTGACCTCAGTGTTTACATTTCTAAAATTAGGGAAATGGGTGACATGGTCTCCAAAAATTTGAGACAAAATTCCATCATACTATATGAGAGTGGACACTATACCTGTCTATAAAATTATTGAACTAATATATTATAAACTGTTAGGTGTGATTAACTAAAAACTTCTATGATTTCAGTGCTTTTTCCTATTTGTTTATTCACTCCCATTGTTTTCCAACACAGGTTTAAAATGTTTGCTTCAATTATTTTTGGTAATTATCTTCTAATTAATTGTGCATTTGCTAATATTTCTTCCCCAGTCACATTCTACTCAATCATTAGATTCATGCTTCTAAGACACAAGTATTAAAAATCAGCCAATAATCTGTAATGTTTAGAGAATAAAATCATTTCTGTCTAAATATACCTCATAGTATATTTTATGTTATATTCCATTTTGAACCTTTGTTACATCCTTTATTGGCTCTTTATGCCCATATCAATTTCTCTCTTACCCACATTCCTGCAAACCCTAAGCATAAATATGTTTTTAGTTGTTGTTTACTTGCAGAAAATCCCTCAAAAGCAGGTTTATCATTCCTTGTATTACCTTCAGTTCTCAGCACAATGATGAAAACACAGCTGGTATGCAGTAGATAATCACTGCTGAAATGTATAATAGACACTTTTAAAAAATACTTTACCATCCTTCCTCATTGCACTAGGGACTGGGTTTAGAAACTTCTATGAATGAGATGGATTTTGGTTATTCCATCTATATGTTCTTATATGAGTCTCTTCACATCAAAGACTGAATTTTAAAGGATTTTAGTATTTTTCAATTTAGAGTTAACTTCAGCTGAAAATTTGGTTCGAGATTTTTCTGTGATGTGATGAAAAGGTAAGATGAAGTCAGAATATTTGATTTTACTAGTCTTAGTCTCCTCACCAGTCTAAAGGAAATACACGTCATCTACACTAACTTCACAGGATTTTCAAGGGAATCAGATGAGGAGCTGGATGTGAAAACACTCAAATATTGCAGAATGTTGTGAGATAAGATGATTTTGTGTTTAATTAGCAGGAGTGGTATAGGTAGCAGCAACAGTAGTGGTAATTTTAGTAGTAATTGCAGTATCATTATTAAGGATTCTTTTGGTCCATAGTGGTGGGAAATATTCTCAGGACCACCACATCTGATACTTAATTTGTATTTGTACATCTTGTATGTGTATGTGTATGTGTATGTGTGCATGTGTTTGTGTTTACATATATATATAGTATGTATGTGTATATCTGTATATATATATTGCATTTGAAATCAAAGGTACATTTATATTCTCCTTTCCAAGCTATCACAGCAGTTCCTTATGACTCGATTCACTATATGTGAAAAAAAATACGTATACATATATGTGTGTGTGTGTGTATGTGTGTGTGTGTGTGTGTGTGTGTGTGTATTTTCACAACATACAAGTTGAGTGCTCAAGGCTGGACAGAAGCATGAATTGTCTTGATGTCTTCAGCTGTGTCATAGTCCACTCAGGATGCTATACCAAAATATCATAGACAACGTATCTCATAAAAAACAGATATTGATTTCTCACAGTGCTTGAGGCTGGGAAGGTCTAAATCAGTGAGTAGACAGATTGGATGTCTGGTGAGGACCCACTCCTTACAGATGGTGCTTTCTGACTGCATATTCACATGTGGAAAAGGAAAGGGAAGGGTTCCTATGGAGTCTCTTTATAAGGGCACTAATCCGATTCATGAGAGCTCTGTCTTCATAATCTCTCAAAAAAAACTCACTTTCCTAACACCACCACCTTAGAGGTTAGAATTTCAACATGGATTTGGAGGCATACAAGCATTCAGACCATAACAGGTTGCAAGGAACTGAACACATCCAAAAAGACTCAAGTACAAAGTCGCTTAATTAAGGATTTCAGGAGGTAATCCTGTGAATAATCAAGTATTGCAAGGCATACAGAAACTGAAAGTAGGAACAAAGCTCATTTCCTTAGTCTCTCATTGAAGTGTATTTTGCACTTCTGGTCATTTTCTTCTGTACTTTCTCATAGTCTCTGGGCTTTCTGGGACTTGCTCATGGATTTGCTTTGCCCTGGAGCTTAGTCACACACCAACCTAATGTGACTTTTTATTTTGAGAGCTTACCATTAGTTGATTGATTCTTAAGGTTTCAAATCTCCATTTTCCTTGGAAAGAAAACATAATGGACCCTTTGAAAATCAGGGTTCACAAATGGTTTCATAAGTTATGGACTGTAGATAGTAGTCATTTGGGAGAGGGGGCAGAAATGCATTGCACACAGTTAGCCTTTTATGGAGAGTAGGTTCTTCCATAACAGACTATTGGTGATGAATCAAAGCTTTAAATGTCTTTTCCATAATAAAAATCAATTGTTTTTGACATCATTCAAATAAAAGTAACAATTCTGTGTCTTTGTTAAAAATAACTGCACATTTACTGATACATGTAAAGTATCTGCAATCAATCTATAGGAAATGGATCCATTTGGGGTGATATCAGACAATGCAACCCTTATTCAGTATGAATGTCCAGATACTTTCTCATCTCCTCCTGCTAATGATCAAGAAAGTTTTTTCTCTGACCTCTAAGGTACTGTTTAACAAAATAAGTCTTGACCATATCCTGAACTAATTTACACAAGAATAGACCATATGTTCTTGTTAACTTATTTTGTATATGAAACAAGACTGGATAGAATGGGATGAAAGAAACTATAAATTGTTGGCGGACAATTAAATGGCATTCAAGTGTTTTACTGTGGTAATTTTTTTTGCCTTTTATCATACTGAATTCATATTTTTAAAGGTAAATTTCCTCTTAGTCATTTGCTTTTCATTTTTCCCTGAACAGCGTCAATAGTTAAACATTTTCGTTATCTTGGATATTTTGAGACTATAATAAACTCATAGACCCACTTCCTAGAGAAATGCTTCAAAATTAAAAATCTCTATACCAATTTACATGCCTCATTGAATTTCCATGGAACCCCTAGAGGTTCAGAGCTCACTTACCAAATGTACCAACATAATGGAAATGATTACAGAAATGTTGCCCAATCATGGTTTAGAAAACACGCTTAAATAGGTCATTATAATTATTGATGTGTTTTTCTTCCTGAGTTTTCCAAGTTCACTACATGAGTTGAAAAAAATCTCCAAAAATATTTTATGTGCCCTAGATTTGATAATCAGAAATCTAACAGATGTCAGAGAAGCTCAGTAGTATTAAATTTTTTTAAGCGTAGGAAACTCTTTTTTCAAATGAACTCCTACAAGGAACTCCAATATGTAAAACAGATAAAAACTTTAGTTGGTTAGTTGAAGTGTAATTTGGTGAGGCCACGTATGGGTACTACCAATAGATTCTTTCCTCATCTGTTTACTACATCTGCTAATAGAGCTCTTTAGATCCTACAGAGGTCTGAAACACATAAATGAGCCAAGGATATAATGAAGAGAGAGAAAGCATATTTAGATAGATTTAGATGATGCTCACAAAGGTAACAAGGAAAAAGATAATAGTTAAATATTGCCTTAAAATTATATTGGAGGTAGAAAATAGATAATAGACTTTTAAAATGGCAGCCTCTGGGTAGTGGCTCACACCTGTAATCCCAGCACTTTTGGAGGCATAGGCTAGCGGATCACGAGGTCAAGAGATAGAGACTACCCTGGTCAACATAGGGAAACCCTGTCTCTACTAAAAAGCACAAAAATTAGCTGGGTGTGGTGCTGCATGCCTGTAGTCCCAGCTACTTGGGAGGCTCAGTCAGGAGAATTGCTTGAATCTGTGAGGCCTGCGTCCAGGTGGCAGAGGCTGCAGTGAGCCAAGATCACCCACTGCACTCCAGTCTGGGCAACAGAGAGACACTCTATCTAAAAAACAAAAACAAACAAACAAACAACCCAGCCTCCTTCTTCAGGGTATTTTATTCTGTAAGAAATAATTTGAATATTGGAGATTGGAGACAAAAATATAGACGATAATTTAAGTAATTCAGGAGAGACATTATTAGAGCCAGAATTAGAAAAATAACACTGAGAGTGAAAATAAAAGGTAACAGGTACCAAAAATATTGTGAAGGTAGAAGAAGGAACACATTGTGGACCACTTGTATATGGGTGATTGTGTTCCACCAAGTTGTTCATGTGTGAACTAAAACTAAAGGAAGAATTATACAATAGAAAGGATAATTACAAGTTCACCCTTCCCTATATTCTATTTCCTTCATCTGCATAAAATATCACCTTCCAGTTACATAAAGATTTCCCCTGTTACAGTATATGTTTTATGAAGAATTCTCTAAAGTGAAGGTGGAAATAGTTTATTCAAATTGGATTAACTATCAGAAGCAACTGTATTGGTAAGTTGAGAAGAATGGCTATACCACAGCTATGCTCTAAGAAAAAACATATTATGGATGTTTAACAATGTCTACCATGTCTGTGGAAGAGAGAAATACCTTTTTATATTTTCTACATGGTTATTATCTATATATTTACATATCTCTATATATCATCTCGCCTGCACAGATTTGTTAGAAAGAATATTCATTTTTCAATAGCAAGGCCAGGAAAGACTTCCAAATTTGGTGAATTCAAATAAGCTTGTGCATGTATTCATTAATTAACTAACTTATTTATTTATTCATTTAGATAAGATTTTGAGTGAGAATATAGATGTATTTCTCTCAAGGTACAAGATTGAAAGTAATGGCAAAACAAATTAATTTTGCACCAACCTCATAACAGAAAAAGAAACAGTCTTTGTCCTTAAGATGCTTAAGGCTGAGAAGTAGATGTTAATGTGAACATAACATGACATAATTAGAGAATAATGTGTGGGTATGCATACTTGTAACAAATGTTGCTAAGGGCAATCATTGCCACTACAGTGAATGTCAGATTAATATCATGTAAATATCTGGATCTTGTTTAGATCAGGTGTTGGCCAATGGTGAAATTTGGGTGAGCGAAATAGGTGGCAGATTATGGCAGGCTGTGGCTAGGTCATTAATCTGTCTCTCTAGTCCCCCTGCACCAATGTTCTCTCCTTCTCTGCCAATTCTCTATTCTCCCGGGGACTCAGGGTTTGTGTATTGCTTCTGACCACCCATAGTGCCCTGTCCCTGCTTTCAAGTAGGGCTCTCAGCTCTGAGTCTTGCCCTTACTCCTCATTCTTTGGTATATCTTATTGAGAGGGGCACATCTGAATTTCTACAGTTTTTATGAAGCAATTATCCTTCTCCATTAAGGGGTAAACTTGTAATCATAAAAAGCAAGGTAAAGTTATGCTAGCGAAAGTAAAATACCTCCCTTTCCACCAGAAATTCCAGTCTGTTTTAGAGAGGACTATTTGAGGAGACCTAGGGGAATGCAGATATAACAAATAGTTTAGTCCAAATCTCATAAACTTCTGAAATATATCTAGGTTCTAGTTGTAAATGTCTAGAAGAAAGTGCAATGCTTTTCAGCAAACACATATACAGCAACAGAGCACTGAAAAACCCAAACTCTGAGGAAGATCTCTAGGCACAGGGTCTCTTAGTGTGTCTGGACCATATTGCATAGACAGTGTATTGAGGGCATACACGCATGAAAATGAATTACTTTCAGGAAACAATGAGGAACTTACTCAATGGCAAATGTAAACCCAATATCCTTAGAGAAGAGATTGTCAACAATTCTCTAGAATTTATGGTGACATTGATCATCTTTGGATATGTCTGGCTTACTCTTTGGATATCTCTGTTCTGGGAAACTGTTCATCTAGATCTGAGTTGGGATGGAAGCAGCAAAGAAGGAAAAAAGAGAAACGAGAGCAAGCGTAGTATTTCTATTGTTCCATAGGCTAATAAAATAGGCACACAATAAATATTTACTGACCCAAGCAATAAATATATACATAAAATATTTAATTCATAAAGGCTCAACATATTTTCATTAATGCTGAGCATTTTTAGGAGATAAAGTCTCTGTTGCCCAGGCTGGAGTGCAATAGTGCAATCATGGTGCACTGCAGCCATGATCTCTTGGACTCAAGTGGTCCTCCTGCTTTAGCCTCCTGAGTAGCTGGGACCACAGGTGTGCACCACTACATCAAGCTAATTGTTATTTTATTTTATTTTTGTAAAGATGGGGTCTCACTATGTTGGCCAGGCTGGTCTTGAACTCCTGGCTTCAAGCAATGCTCCAGTCCTGGCCTCCCAATATCCTAAGATTACAGACATGAGCCATC
The DNA here is from genome assembly GCA_036589455.1 of Ateles fusciceps. Lineage (NCBI taxonomy): Eukaryota > Metazoa > Chordata > Mammalia > Primates > Atelidae > Ateles > Ateles fusciceps. Next base: position 5,718,999 of record JAZHEH010002924.1, on the reverse strand, counting down.
ATGCTCGGCCCCCCTGCTATTGTTTTTAAATAAAAGATAGTTTACTTTCATATTTTATCTTTCTGTTTCTCCATTTATCACTTTCTATCCTGAGTGGACATATGGACTCCTGAAAAGTATATGAGCTATAAGCTGCCCACTGCTTTCTCTTCTGTGTAATATCAAACATATACATTTTAGAATGTTCTGTCCTTTGATCCATTGCTTAATAGTAAATACTAACAAAGTATCATCACCATCATCATCAGGAATTATAGCATATACTTTAAGCCAATATTAGTGTGCATGTCATTAGGTGCCAACATTCTTTTAGTATCTTAATTTGAGAATCACTTAATTAAACTAACAAGGTCAATGGCAATTCTTTTTTCTTAAGCTCCAGAGCACATTCACAACCATGAAATCTTTTCCTCCTTCAGATTAAATGATTCTCCTTTTAAACATTCATTAACTACAACCCTAACACTCTTTTCCCAAACTGCCCTGCAGTATAGATTGGACACACACACACACACACACACACACACACACACGCACGCGTGCCAACACACACTGAGAAGTCTGCTTGGGAGAGGGCTCCTCTTTTCTGGCTTTCAGCATATTGCTAGAGAATTGAGCAGGTTCAGTGATAAATCACACAGTGTTTTGGTTTATTCTTCATTGCAATTTCCCAAAAACATTTTTGACAACCATTTAATTTGCAGTGGAATATTTATGTACTAACCTACACTTCAAGCAATTTATTCTTGAAAATGAAGTAGGAACAATAGACACAATAGTATGATTTCAATAAATAACAAAAATTTACAGCAATTGTTGCTATATTAGGATATAGCTTACTGTCTTCAGAAACAGATAAGATTTTAAGAGGAAAAATGCCTTTCAAAATGACAAGCAAGATATAAAATTGAGACAAACAGCTCAGGAGAGTGAATACCCAGCTGTGCATGGTATTATTTGTGAGCTTGTTTCATTTGCTATTCTGAAGGATTCCGTTCCTTCCTGACTCTGGAATAGAGTATCCTTTTTAAAGACTGATACACAAGAAAAAGAGTACTCTGCCCAATAATTTTGTCAGCTCTTGATATTCAGCAAGCATGAGAATTAGGTTTAGTTTCCCTATGTAAACTAGGAAAGAATAAAAGTTTTCCTTTTTGACTTAAAAGTAAAGCTTCTCATTTCACATTCTTTGATGCTGTAAGAGGAATCCCACTCTGTCCTTTAGAAAGACTAACGGGATTAAGGGCAAACTTGTTATTTATTTTTCAGTGACATGTTTCTTGGCAGAGGCCATAACTTCTGATTACCACAGTCTGACTTTCCAACAATTCACTCATCCTATTGTATTTAAATATTCTTTTAAGCCAAAGGCACTGCATTGCTACAACTACAGTGGGAATAAATCCATCAACAGATACTTCCTGAGCATTTACCACGTGTTGGACACTATGTTAGGCATGAAGAAGGTTTCAAACAACAATAAGGCATCAATGAGACTTCAATAGACTCACAACCACATCAAGGGATAAACAATAGTAATTTAAAATATGAACAACATGTTACTTCAGAACAAGACAAAGCTCCAAGAAATGTCTCATTTTAGATGAATAAAATAATATTACAAAGTGAGTAGTCTATGTACTAAGTGGTCCAGAAACAAATGTCTCATCTCAGATGAATAAAGTCAGATTACAAAGTGAGAGTTACCCACTAACTGGTCCAGAAGCTGGAGGACAGAAAAAAATGTTCTTAGAAAAGAAAAAAAAAATTGGTGCTTGCTTTAGCAGCATGTATACTAAAATTTGAAAGAAAAGAAGGAATTTGGGCTGGACCTACCTATTATACAAAGAGGTAGGTTTTGAAATAGACAGAAGGGTGTAAACTTTCACAAAGTGAAATGATGATATGTGTATGGTCTGAATCTTCCTCTACCCCAAAATTTCTATGTTGAATTATGAGCCCTAAATTGATGGTACTGAGAGACAGGATATTTGAGAGGCGATTAGGCCATCAGGGTGGAGCCCTAATGAATGATACTACTGCCCTTGTAAGAAACCCCAGAGAGATTCCTTATTCAGTCCACGATGGCAGGACACAGAGAAAAGAAGGCCATTTGTGTACCAGGAAGCATGCCCTCCCTAGACACAGAATCTCCTGACACCTTGATCTAGACTTCCCATCCTCCAGTATTGTGAGAAATAAATCCCTGTTGTTTAAAAGACATCCAGTCTATGGTGTTTTTGTTTTCAGCAGCCTGAATGCACTAAGGCAACAGGGATGTTAAAAATTTAAAAATTATCCTGGAAGATACTAAACATAGCATTTTGTAGGAGAGAAATGTTTGTGCTAACACTGATGAAAATTAAGTAGACTAAATATAAAAGTTCAGTGTTAAGGAATTTAAAGTCAGAGTTTTTTTTTGTATTCTATTTTATATAGTTTGAAATTTATTTGTTTTGTGCTGCCCCTCTTACAAGGATGCTATGTAATTTTAAATTGAATTTTAAAAGGACTAAAATGTATTCGTATATTTATTTATTTATATATTCTTGAATTTACTTTTGAAATTGAAGTACTGTTTTGGTTATTGAGAATCTAGCACTGAAAAAAACAGAAGAAAAAAGCATGGACTCAGAATGAAGATTCTGGTTGGAGTAAATAAATAATCAATAAAATAAATAAGTAAAACACTTCATATTTTAGATATAGCTACGTATAAAACAATAAAGTCAGAGAAAAAATATGAAGTGTTTGGGATGGTGCATTGAAGTGTTTGTTTCAGGATCCAGCAAAGGCCTCTCTGAGAAGGTGACCTCTGAGTAAAGACCAACAGGAGTGAGAGAGTCTTCCATGTGGATATCTGAGGGTAGGAAGAACATGACAGTCAGGGGAAGGAGTATGTATAACATGCTAAAGAAGGAACAGTCCAGAGATTGGAACAGCATAAGCAGAAATGAGAGTAGTAAAGATGAAGTCAGAGAGAATAAGGATCAGCTCATGGAGGAGACTGCAGCGCTCCTGAGGACATTGGCTTTTACTCAGAACTGTGAAACTACTAAAGGACCATGAGTGGAAGTTTGATGTGATCTGACTTACAATGCGTTATACATTGGCTATTAATATCACTGTTTAATACATTTACAGACAAAGGATGTTTTAATCTTGAATCTGATGACTTAGAATGGTAAAGGTACAGAAGTTGAAAAAAAGTATTAAACTACGGGTATACTTGTGTTAGACCATTCTTGCATTGCAACAGTGAAATACCTGAGACCTGGATATTTTACAAAGAAAAGAGGTTTAATTAGCTTACAGTTCTGTAGGCTTTTCAAGGAGGCATGATGCTTGCTTCTGCTTGGCTTCTGGGGAGGCCTCAGGAAGCTTACAATCATGTCAAAAGATGAAGGGGGAGCAGTCATATCACGTGGCTAGAACAGGAGGAATAAAAGAGAGAGTGGGGTAGGGAGGTGCCACACACGTTTAAATGACAAGATCTTGCAAGAACTCACTATTATAAAGACAGCACTGAGCCATGAGGAAGCCACCTCCATGATCCAAACACCTCCCACCAGGCCCTACCTCCAGCCTCGTGGATTACAATTCAAAACCAGATTTTGGTGGGGACAAATACCCAAACTATGTAATTCCACCATGGCCCCTTCTGAATCTCATGTCCTTCTCACATTATAAAATATAATCATGCCTTTCCAAGAGTCCCTCAAAGTCTTAACTCATTTCTGGATTAACTCAAAAGTACAGTATCATCTGAGACAAGGCGAATCCCTTCCATTGATGAGTCTGCAAAATTAAAAACCAGTTATTTAGTTGCAAGATGCAATAGAGGTATAGGAATTGTGTAAACATTGCCATTCCACAAAGAAGAAATTGGTCAAAGGAAAGGTGCTACAGGCCCCATGCAAGTTTGAACCCCAGTAGGGTGGTAATTAAATCTTAAAACTCTAAAATCACCTTCTTTGATTCCATGTCTTGTATCCAGGGCACACTGGTACAAGTGGTGGCCTTCCAAGACTTTGGGCAGCTCTGCCTTTCTGGTTTTGCAGAGTGCAGCTCTATAACTACTCTCCCAGGTTGGTGAGTAATCTCTTTACCACAGTTTCACTGGGCAGTGAGCTGGTGGTACTCCGTGTGGGGATTCAACCCACATTTCCCCTTGGCACTGATCTAGTGTATGTTCTCTGTGATGGCTCTGAGCCTGCAGCAGGCTTTTGTCTAGGCAAAAAACACCCAGGCTTTCTCATCCATCCTCTGAAATCTAGGTAGAGAATTCCAAGCCTCTTTCACTCTTGTATTCTGTGTACTTACAGGCTTAACTCCATGTGGATGTCACCAAGGCTTACAGCTTACACTCTGTGAAGCTGCAGCCTGAACTAGGGTCCCTTTGAGCCAAGACTGGAGCCAGAGTGGACAGGAATCAGGGAGCAGTGTCCTGAAGCTCTGCAGAGCAGCAGAGCTGGAGGCTTTGGACCTGGCCCACGGAACCATTTTTTCCCTGTTAGGCCTCTGGGTCTGTGATGGAAAGGGTTGCTTGGGAGATCTCTGAAGTGTCTTCAAGGCCTTTTTCCCATTGTCTTGGCTGTCAGCACTTGGCACACTTTTAGTTAGGTAAATTTTTCTAGCAAACCTCCTTGAACTCCTCCCCTGCAAAAAGCTTTTTCTTTCTCTGCCATATGGTTAGACTACAAATTTTCCAAACTTTTAGGCTCTGCTTCCTTTTTAAATATAAGTTTCAACAGGAGGTCCTTTATTTGCTCCTGCATCTGAAAGTAGACTGTTAGAAGCAGCCTGGTCATATCATGAATGCTTTGCTGCTAAGAAATTTCTTCTAGAATACCATAAATGATCATTTTGAAGTTCAAACTTCCACAGATTCCTAGGGCATACATAATAAACAGAAATTAGCCAAATTTTTTGCTAAGGCATAACACATGTGACCTCTGCTCCATTTCCCAGTAAGTTCCTCATTTTCATCTGAGACCTCCTTGGACTAGAATTGCTTGTCCATATCACTATCAGCATTTTGGTTACAACCATTTAACCAGTCTCTAATGAGTTCCAAATTTTCCCTCATCTTCCTGTCTTCTTCTGAGTCCTTCAAACTTTTCTGTCCTCTCTGCCTGTTACCCAATTTCAAAGTTGCTTCCACATTTTCAGGTATCTTTTTAGCAATACCCCACTCCTTGATACCAATTTTCTGTGTTAGGCAGTTCTTGCATTGCTATAAGAAATATTTGAGACTGAGTAATTTATAAGAAAAGAGTTTTAACTGGTTCATAGTTTTACAGGCTCTACGGGTAGCATAGCCCCAACATCTGCTTCTAGGGAGGCCTCAGGAAGCATTTTATCAGGGCAGGTGAGAGCAGGCATCTCACATGGTAGGAGTAGAAGCAAGAGAGAGAGAAAGTCTGGGGTAAGGGTCCATACACTTTTAAATGACCAGATCTCGTGTAAACTGAGATCAAGAGTCCACTTACCACCAGGGGGATGGCCCAAGCCATTCATGAGGGAGCCACCCCCATGATTCAAACACCTCCTAATAGGACTCACCTCCAACACTGGGGATCACATTTCAACATGAGATTTGGAGAGAGACAAATATCCAAACTATATTAGTACTTCGAAAAGACTAACAACCAATACATAGTAGTATCTCCTAAAGTTAGTTTATAGTGGTAAGTTTTGAAATTCCTATGTAATGGCTTTTTAAAAATTAAATTGGTATAATTTTTTGAAAGAGTATAAAATCTTCAGACCTATGGAATTTATGGTGGTAAAATAATATAGCTTTATGAAAGTACTTTCTGTTCTTCAGTAACATAGTTTGGTTCAGCATTTCTGCAATTTAATGGAATAAATTTAAGATTGCAAGTGAGCGGATATGGATTTTAAAGCCAGATGAACAACTAACTAGCTTTACAGTTGTAGGTAAACAATTTTTTTTTTTTTTTTGAGACAGGCTGGAGTGCAGTGGCCTGATCTTGACTTGCCACAACCTCCCCCTCCGAGGTTCAAGCAATTCTCCTGCCTCAGCTGCCTGAGTAGCTGGGACTATAGGCACCTACCACCATGCCCGGCTAATTTTTGTTTTTTTCAGTAGAGACGGGGTTTCACATATTAGAGAAGCTGGTCTAGAACTCCTGACCTTGTGATCCTCCCTCTTCAGCCTCCCAAAGTGCTGGGATTATAGGCTTGAGCGACTTTGCCCGGCCCTGTAAACAGTTAATTTACACAGATCTCAGCCAACAATTTTACCTTGCACATCTTATTTTATTCCTGCTTTGGACCCTTTAAAATGCAAGCAAGGAACTCCTTCAAGTGCAGTTCCTCCAGTACTGAGCCAGATCACTTGATACTCTTTTTCCTATTTACTGTTTTTCACTCTAATCTCCTGTGATTATTTAACTGCCGCTCTGTTTTCTAGTCACCTCCCGTGCCCATACCTTATACAACTTGCTGTGTAAAGCATTATTTTAGCTGCCCATCCCCATCTCCCACCTTTCTCCTTGGACTCCATTCAATATTCTCCTCCCATGATTCAGGAGTTCTCTTTAGCATACTTCCACTTGGCTTGCTTGCCAAAACAGGGATGGATCTATATAATTTTCTACATGGCTAACATTCTATACTAACAAATCCACACCTATGGTAACTTTTCCAAATATTCTGTACTAATTTTTTCTTCTTCAGGTCCTCGACTGGTAATGCTAGTCATGGCTAACATGGTAGATTTATAATATATGACCCTCAGTAGTCATTGAAAATCTACCTAAGTTCCTTGCTGGACATTCAATAGGCCTATGAAATCTAGTCTGGGTAATTTGTCATTGACTTGGTCATTTGGAAATAGAGCAATAAAACTATAATCCTCACCATCAGCATGATCACTGACACCACCATAAGTATTATAGTTAATAAATACTGAATACTTGCCATGTACCAGGGTTAGAGCCAAGAATAGTATATGGGTTATTCCATTTAATCTTCACAACTATCCTAAGAAGCAATTATTATTATTAACCCTGTTTTTTTAGATGATGGAACTGAGGCAAAGAAGGGATAGTTTATTTACTGAAAGTGAATTAATTTCAAGAAATGAAGCTGGGATTTGAATCCATAATATCTGACTTTGAATGTATTCCTATATTCCTTCAGGATATTTCCAGCTATTTATTTTTGTCAATGTAGTGAAATTAGGGTTAAGCTTTTCTACAACAACAAAACTATAAAGATTTCCTTTAACTAGTATAAAAATGAATAAAAGTGGTAATATTTTTGAAATATTTGAGAATATGAGAAACGGGGAATGACAACTTATGTGTATATAAATATACAATATACATATAACAAATTATAGTACAAATAAAGCAAATCCACACAACATACTTCAGTACTTTTTAAAGCTTGCATTAAAAAATGGTGAGCAGTGTTATTGATTTGTGTCCTTGTAGATTTTGAAACAAATCATGCTGTATAATACAGGCCACATAGTATTTACAGATGAGCGAAGGCACTGACTCCAGCCGTCCAAATACACTGAAAGCAGAGGAAACGATGTGAGTTTATTTGGAGATGCCTATCATCAAGCTCACATTTCAGGCCATCGTAAAGCTGCAGAATACATTACAAACAGATTTGTTATAATTTAATAGTGTTTTTTCCGTCTTGGAACAAGAGAACATAAATGTGGGCAATAACATTTTAGGATATGTAATACTTCAGTATGTGCTTTCTTTGGCATTTTGATGAATAAAAGAAAAGATGAGAACAAAACTTTTCATCCAGGCAAATGGATCTGGATTATTAGAATATAAAAGCTGATCATACAACCCCATTAAACACAGTAAAGGCAAGATATAATAGCAGGAATACTAATGCTAGGAAAGGTCCTCACAGGACACTGAAGAGGAGGCTGATTACAATCAGGAAGCTCAATAGTTCTTTCATGGACTGGCTATAATTCACATAATTTCCACGGGTCTCACTTTGTTCATTTCTAAAATGAATAATTTAGACTGAAATAATCTCTAGGATCCTTTCTAGTGCTAGCATTCTGTTATTTAGATTTGAATTAAAACAGAGAGTTCACTTGGGTACCAAAATATATCAATGAAAACAACTTTAAGTAATATCTAATACATTGTTTCTTGGGGACTGTAGGATTATTTTCATTTACAAAAGAGTTTGTGGCAGTACAGTGAAAGGAGGATTCCCTTTGGAGTCACAGACTCAGTTTTTTATCCCAATACTTCTACACACAAGCTATGAATATGCTACTTAAATCTGTTACATGTGAGGCTCAATATATTATTAGAGGGTTGAAGTAACCTGACCTATTTTATTCAGATGAGATAAGCATTAAATAAAGTCTTTTGAAAGGACTTTACAACTTACAAAATGACACAACTATAAAAGACACTCACAGGCCTTTACAGGGACTCTCAGACCTTTAACACAAAAATTCTCTGAGGGCAGGAATGATGTCTATTAAGTTCATCATTTGATTCTCAGCATATAGCACAGTGTCTGGCTCAGAGTTAGTGCTCAATATCTATATTTACGATTGAATAAACAGACAGTTGACTTACTTTGGATCACAGGGCCTTCCTATAGTGTTTCAAATTGCTTTTATCAGGTTGCATATCCATTGCATTCAGTGCTAATCTTGATCCTGTATTATAGATGGATCCCGATCTTTGAGATCCTAGAAAATAACAACAGGAATCTTCAGGAATCTTTTCATGGCACATCTTCTCATAAGTGAGTTAATATAAAACATATTAAAGGATATAGTGGATAAAATGTAGGCTTTGTGTCTCATGGTTCTGGTTAAATTCTCACACCTTAACTTCTCTTAAATACTCAGAGACAGAAATGTCCTTGAATGATTATTAGCAAGTGAAGTTAGATTGTTTTTGTCAATTAGCTAATACAGTGCCCAGTTCATAATAGGCATTCAATAAACATTTATTCCTTTTTTCCTTTATGCTATAACTTCCTATCATCAATGAGGAAGAAACTGAGTTAAATGAGAAAATAAAAACTTTCATTGCTATATTTAAAGAATGCATCTCTCCTTTATTGTTGGGTTATGAGAAATTATAATATGTTACCTAAAATAAAAATTCGTGTAGGAGAGGATGTGGAGAAATAGAAACACTTTTACACTGTTGGTGGGAGTGTAAATTAGTTCAACCATTGTGGAAGACAGTGTGGTGATTCCTCAAGGACCTAGAAATAGAAATTCCATTTGACCCAGCAATCCCATTACTGGGTATATATCCAAAGGATTATAAATTGTTCTACTATAAGGACACATGCATATGAGTGTTCAGTGCAGCACTGTTTACAATAGCAAAGACCCAGAACCAACCCAAATGCCCATTGATGATAGACTAGACAGGGAAAATGTGGCACATATACACCATGGAATATTATGCAGCCATCAAAAACAATGAGTTCGTGTCCTTTGTAGGGACATGGATGAACCTGGAAACCATCATTCTCAGCAAACTGACGAACAGAAAATCAAACACCGCATGTTCTCACTCATAGGTGGGTGTTGAACAATGAGAACACATGGACACAGGGAGGGGGAGCATCACACACTGGGGTCTGTCGGGGGAAATAGGGGAGGGACAGCGGGGGGTGGGGAGTTGGGGAGAGATAGCATGGGGAGAAATGCCAGATATAGGTGATGGGGAGGAAGGCAGCAAATCACACTGCCATGTGTGTACCTATGCAACAATCTTGCATGTTCTTCACATGTACCCCAAAACCTAAAATGCAATTAAAAAAATGAAAAAAATGAAAAAAAATATATTAATACATACAAAAAAATTTGTGTATACAGAGTAGAAGAAAAGTAGATATATGCATACCATCTAGAATATATGCTCTAAAAGGTTTCATCAACTTGATTTTGAGATGTAGTCATATGCAAGGGTAGATTAGATGTTTTTATTTTTTTTTTCCTGGCTTTATTGTGCTTTAGATTGATTTCAACATTAGAAAAACGCTGATTATTTTTTGATATGAATAAAAACACAGAAATCCAAAATACCTGGTTTATGCTGTCCAGAATCTTTTCCAGGGGACAGTAAACATTTTCTGTAAAGTGACAGTAAATATTTTTGGCTTTGCAGGCCATATTACTATCTCTGTTTCAACTACCAAACCTTGTGGTTGTAGAATGAACACAGCCATAGACAAAATGTAAAATAATGGTCGTGGCTGTTTTAATTAACCTTAATAACATTCATACTGTTGCCATATTTGGCCCAGAGACCACAGTTTGCCACTCATTAATTAGTTCAATTGGATACAATAATTTTCCATAATTAATAATTAAGGTCCTGTTAGTACCTAGCCCTATACCATATAACTTGTTTGATGGATTGAATAGAGTATACATGACATATCAGCCACGTAGCTCCATCACTAAATGATGAGCAAGTGACTCAAATGTCCCAGTATGTACTATTGCCCTTTTCTAGAAATTCCTGTTTTCTTTCTCCATGTCTCCTCTTTCATCCAGTTAGAATCTCCATATGCTTCTACATTTTATTAATTCATTTAATTAATATTTACTGAGTCTTTTCCCCAGACTACTTATTTTAAACAAATTTTCAATGGCTGGCAAAAATGGCCCAATTCTTGCTTAGGGATAAATTTAAAAATTAAGGTGAAAGTATTAATCCTTATAGTGAAAAAACAGGTACAAATGAAGAGCTGAAATAGATTGCTACAGTAGAAAAAATTTTCTTAAATTCACTTCCATAGGGAGAAGATATTTTTTGCTCTAAGGTTGGTACCAGGCTTAAGATTTTGTTATTTAGAGCACATTAAATTTAATAACTCAAATTTCATTGTTTTTTATAGTGAAATCATGACAGTAACATGCACATACACATATCCTCATATGTATATTTGTGGGTTAATTTTTATAAAACTAACAGTTTCTGTTGTTTTCAATTATTCACAGTCCAATGTGAATTAAATTTTCTCTTGCCTTCTCAATTGGGAGTAAACTAGAATATATAATTCTCATAGTTATAGAACAGTGGTTCTTAAACTGTAATCTCTGGATCAGCATCTGAAACAACGCCTAGAAACTTATTAGGTCTATTGCGTCAGAAACTCTGAAGTAGGGCAATCCAGAAATCTGAGTTTTATAAATTCCTGCATGTGATTCTAATGTTAAAGTTTGAGAACCACTCTCCAAGAGGCTAATTAGGCAGGCTCCTTTTCTTTCCTCAACCCACTGTCATTAGTAAACCAATTCCCAAAATCTTCTGACTAAGCCATTGTTTTCCATCCACTGATCCTTCTACTAAGTGAAAGTTAATATACTTGGAACACATAGAAGAATGCCTGTACTATGTGTTTGCTATTCTATTATAATTTTTGTTTTATTTTTCTCTTGTTGTTACATACTCCTTATCTAGCTTTAACTCCATGGGCAATCTTTACAAATATTATTTTGCTACTTGTTCAACTATCTTGGCACTTTCTTATTTCGTTATACTAGTTTGGCAAAGCTATGAATACAGTTCTCCAAGTGCTCTGAGTAGGTACCTGCATAGTTAAATGCGCAGACAGCCAAGTGACTGGTCTCACTCAAAATGCAGGATCACTAAACTCAAGTGGGACATTATCTGAGCCCATTAATCAAACTATTATTTCCTAGTCCTCTCCTTCCCATTCATTTGGCTAGACACTTCATACAAATTCTTCTTTCAAATTTCTGACATCTCTTCCACTATTGCCAATCAAATCTGATAACTGTACTTCACTGAGATAATTCGATCAATCAGATAAATTTCCAGAAAATCATACCTCATCTATTTATCCCATCTACTGCAGTATTCAGTATACTCTATTAGCATTATGGATGGACTATCCATGATCTCACTTAGGGCCACCTCTCTTATTTGTGTTAGATTCTATCCCTTCTGACCTACTAAATACATTGCTTCAATAATTCTCCCATCTCCAACCTCTCCAGAAACAGTAAATTTTCCTTCTTTAGTGAATCATTCTCATCACCATACAAACAAGCTATTATTTTTCCCATCTTAAAAAAAAAATGTATCAATCTCACCTTCCCTCTTTATTTATTTTTGTCTTTCCTTCTCTTTACCTCAAACTTCTTGAAGGAGTTACGTATACGGTTTTCTTTCACTGTACTTGGACCCACTCTTATGAGGCTTCCCTGCTGCTCCTAATACCCTACAAAAACAACTCTTAACATTACCAATTACATGTATATTTCTAGATCTGATAGTAATTTTTTGGTCATTTTCATACTTTGTTCTCCCTAAAGAACTTACTCCACTTGACTCAAAGGACCCTCTATGGGCCTAGTTTTCCTGTTGCTTTCTGGCTCCTTCCTCTTTATCTCTTATAAGCTTCTTTTCATTTTCCTGAACTCTAAATTGCACAGTGGCCTAGGACTCTGTTCTTGTATTTATACTCATTATTGATATTATCAAGTAGATGACTCCCTTAGACTTCTGAGTCAAATATCCAAATGCTTACTGGCATCTTCACTTGGATGCCTAAAAGGCACCCTAAAATTAATATATTCAGGAGCTTTCACTTCTGGTCATAGTGAAGCAACAGGAACTAGATATATCCACTCAAGTAACAAACAATAAAAATATACATATAAGCAATGATTTTCTAGATAATGAACATCCTGTAGTACAGGACAGAGATTTCTGAGGAGAGTGAAACCAATGAGTTGAGTCTTATGGATGCCCCCAACTTACTGTATAGGGACCGTTCCCGAATTCAGCACATACAGGAGTTATCCAAATGGAATCTAAGTTTCCTTGTGTTGAGGAGACAGAAATTCAGAAGGGTTAAGTTAGACTGAGTTCACAGTGTGGAGTACCAGACAGAAGACAGCCACACATAAAGGGATTTTGGAGATTTGCAGAGAGTCTCCTCAAGTTTCCAACTGAGTATTGATCAGTGTATTTGTGTATGAAAACTATTTCAGGCCTAGGAGTGTGGGAGGTATCCAAAAGGAGCAAAAAGAACAATATTTGGCATTTTCATGAGACCAGTAATAGTTTGTGTTTCCACAAGCCAGAGTAGAAAATCTTCATAATTCATCAGATATTGGATCGAGTACTCATAATAGTGTTGACTTAGTAGTGGAAAAAATGAGTCGTGAGGAAACATTGTCCTGAATCAGCCTTGCAAAGGACAAAGGAAGCATTGAAAAGAACAAAACATTTCCAAATAACATAACTGCATGCTAGAGCAATGCTCAAGAATATTTATAGTAATGTCAAAAAACCAGAACACAAAAAGAAATAAAAGTCACAATGCCCGGCATCTATTCATGAATTATCAGTATGTAGAGAGGTGAAAAGTCAATAGAAATAAATTCATAAATAATTTAGATTATAGAATTAGTAGACAAGGGTTTAAAAACAGTTATCATAAACTGAATTCCACATGTTTAAGAAAGAAAAGATTAAGCATATTAAAAAAGTTAGAGAAGAAATAAAGATACAAATTGAATTCTAAAGAGGAAAACTATTTGTCTAAGTTAAAAAACAAAACAAAACTGAATTTCATTAACAACAAATTAGAGTTTGAAGAAAAAAAAAACAAACTTGAAGATGTAGCAATAGAAACTATGCAAAACAACAACAAAAGCTTGAATGACAACCAAGGAAACCCCAAAGTATTAGTGAGCAATAATATAGCATTAAGTGGCCTAATATATATATATAAATGAAGTTTCCAAAGAAGGTTGGAAAAAGAAGAGAAAAAAAATTAGGAAATAAGGGAATATTTTTTAAATTTAATAAGTAGTCTAAACTTATAAAGTCAAGAAGCTCAACAAAACCCAAGCACAAGAAAGTGGAAAAAAATCTATACCAAGTCACATCCTAATGAAATTGCTTAAAACAACCTAAAAGTAGCCAAAAGGGTGAAAAATAGATATGCAGAGAGAAACAGAAAATGACAGCAGACTTCCCATTGGAAATATTATAAGTGAAAAATCAGGAAAGTAGTATAGATAATTTACTAGGGGAAAAATTATCTAATTGTCAATGAATATTAAGTTTCCTGCCGGGTTGGTGACTCACGCCTGTAATCCCAGCACTTTGGGAGGCTGAGATGGACAGATCACCTGAGGTCTGGAGTTGGAGACCAGCCTGGCCAACATGGTGAAACTCTGTCTCTAATAAAAAATACAAAATTAGCTGGACGTGATGGTGCATGCCTATAATCCCAGCTACTTGGGAGACTGAGGCAGTAGAACCACTTAAACCCAGGAAGCTGAGATTGCAGTAAGGGAGATTGCACCACTGCACTCCAGCCTGGGCAACAGAGCAAGACTGTGTCTCAAAAAAAAAAAAAAAAAAAAAGATTCCTTTACAAAACCTGCTTTAGTCAACCTTCTTTATAATTCACCAAGCTTAGTACATATCTCTGTCCACTGTAGCATATATATTTCTAATATTCTTTTTTCTTTCATGGATATTTTCACAGGGTCTGTGCACTTCTTGAAGGTAGAATCTATTTATCAGTCATATTGACCAGTACTTTCTGTAAACTGGAATTTACTAACTCATAAAGAGGAGCAGAAGGTAAATTACTCTCATGTTGTAACTATAAAGATAACAGTTCACATTTATTGTACATAAAATACTTTGCACATTTTTACATAAAATATCTAATTTAATAATCCTACCAAAGCTGTAATGTAGTCTTACAGTTTGGCTATGTGTCCCCACCCAAATATCATCTCAAATTATAATCCCCATAATCCCCATATATTGAAAGAGTGACCAGGTGAGAGATGATTGTATCATGGGGGCAGCTTCCCCCTCATGCTGTTCTCATGATAGTGAGTTCTCATAAGATCTTATGGTTTTATAAATCAGTTTTCTCTGCTCTTGCTTGCTCTCTCTTGCCTACCGCCATGTAAGATGTGCTTCTTCCCCTTCTGCTATGATTGTAAGTTTTCTGAGGCCTCCTCAGCCATATGGAACTGTGAGTCAATTTAACCTCCTTTGTTTATAAATTAGCCAGTCTAGGGTAGGGGTAGTATCTTTATAGAAGTGTGAGAATGAACTAATATATGTTGGTACCTTTATTATCTACCTATGGTTAGTGTGCCTTTATTATTATTGAAGAAAAAAGCTTTGAGATGTAGCAAAGTGGATGTTCATACCCAAATGTTTCCTATAACAAAGCATCCCTTTCTGACTTTGGGTCCTAAAGCCTGAAGTCAAGGCTACCATATGCCCCTTAATAGTTCTGTGATTTTTTAGGAAGCAATTTATATCTTTCAGCTTAGTTTCTTCACTTACAAAAATGGGATAATAATATATTCCAAAGTTTCTTCTGATGATTAAATAAGATCACACATTTTAGAGTGCTTGGCATATGATAAGTAGCTAACAAACATCAATTATGTATTACATAATAGTTATGGAAAGCTCTAATGTGGGAGGGCCCTTAGCAAGCCATCAAAGGAAGGGGAATTGTATAAGAACAAAATGGATGAGCAACACATAACCCTCTCTGTGGTGCCAGTGCTGAACTCACCTATTCTATCTTCAATAGTTCTATGTTGTTTTATTTGATATTCATTCATTCATTCATTTATTTATTTGTTTGTTTGTTTGTTTGTTTGTTTATTTAAAGATAGAGTCTCACTCTGTCGCCCAGATTGGAGTGAGTAGCTCAATCTCAGCTCACTGCAACCTCCACCTCCCGGATTCAAGTGATTTTTCTATTTCAGCCTCCTAAGTAGGTGGGATTATAGGTGGGTGCTACCATGCCTGGCTAATTTTTGTAGTTTTAGTAGATATAGGATTTCACCATGTTGGTCAGGCTGGTCTCAACTCCTTACCTCAAGTGATCCACCCACCTCAGCCTCCCAAAGTGCTGGGATTACAGGTATGAGCCGATGCACCTGGCTCCATGTTGTTTTGATAACTGTGTTCTTTGAAAAATGGGGACATAAATACTCTTTTTAAATATATGTCTCTCCTACTGAGAAAGAATTAAGAGAAGCCAGTGTATGTTGAAATTCCTGGTCTGCTACAATGAGGGGCTCACAAGGCATAGGAAGACCACTGGGTGACTATGGCTAATGGTGCCATAGCCACAGGACTGGAATCTCAAAGAAAAGAAAGTCTACATTTTGGGACTGGTTGAAAGGAGGATTTAGAACTTAAACACTTTTCTAGGCCAACATTTTATAGGAATCTTGCTCCTTTCCTGCTGATCTCTTTGTTGTACATTCCTGCCCTAACCTTAAATAAAATCTTCTTAGAGCTAAACCATCTCAAATACACAACCTTGTGTTCAGTAGCTTTTGAATGAACAAAAAATTGAACAAAAATTGAAGAAAAGCCAATTAAGAGCTTTGTTTTCACCTATGCAGATAACACCTCAATTAGTTGCATTTGTGACATGAATTTCCTTGGATAAGTAGTCTCATGGACTTTGGCCAGAAGGCATATTTCCTTTTTCCCTCCGCACTTTCTAGCAGTGGCTGAGATATTAGATTATATTAAGAAGTTTAATTAGTATGAAATAAAATATTACACTGATATTAATCATTAAGTGGTTAGACTGCATATAGACACTGACAACTACTTGATCTATGTAACCCTTTTAACAAACCGGCAATTGTGGCTGCTTTGTTACATTGCTGGTTTGTCAAAATAATCATTGAGTGGCTTTGCATCTTTGTTCAGTCTTGCTAAATTTCTAGTGATTCTTTTGCATTTGTTGGCTTGTCTCTTAAAAGGCACATGATTCTTCATAGTTACTAAAATACAAAAATGATTTATTTTTGAATGTTCTCATTAACTTAACTAGGCATCAATATTTGGTAGCCACTTAGAAATCTTCTTGTAGCAACTTCAGCTGAGCTCTTTACCATAAGTGGCTCAGATTTTGGTTCCTCCAATCCACCGACCTTATGGTCCTTATGCCTTTCTAAACTACACTTCAAATGAATTAAACAAGGCTGAAATATTTCTGATGTTTCCTATAATAAAAGGAGGAGGATTTCTTTTAGTGGCTGCTGCAATCAAATTTCTCTCTGCCTATCCCTCCGCCTTTGATAGTCTTGTGTTTTGCTCTGTTCTTTCAGCTTACTATCAGGCTTGTTTTCTTTCTTTTCTTGAATACACCCATAGATTCCTAACCAGGAAGCACTCAGGGTTTTTTATTTATATTTTAGGTTTTCAGTTGCCCATGGAGTAATCAATGATTAGAATTACTGTTAATATCTTTTGGGTCTTTATGTAATACAAATACATTAGATGTTAGAATCCTATTATTTATATGATATGTACAATCCTCTCATCTACCCAAATCTGGAAAGAATCTGGAAGTTTGCCATTATACTGGCATGACACACTTTTCTAGCTCAAATTTTAGTGTCATTGCAAAGCAACTTAATTTCTTCCCTCAGATGATAATTTTTATTGGTAATGGGTAAGTTTCATGGTAATGTTCTCATCAAGCTGACAAGCCATCCACTTCAATTTATCTGAAGTTCTTACTTTTATGTCAAAATTAAATAGATGGACTAGTATACAACTGTCTTTATCAATAAAAATATTTTTATTAAAAGAGAAGAGTGAAGCGTGATTTTTCTCTACTGAGACTGATTTTTTACATTATTACATATATGTGCTCTAATGTCAACCAAATTGGTAACAATAAAAAATTAAAAAGCTAATGGAATGATGAGTTTCTCACTCAATTATATTGGAAAAAAATGATAAAAATTTACTTGACTATGTAAAGGTAGTATTTTGAACATAAGCCTATACAATTGAATAACAGAAAGGACATAGGAGAGGGATCGTTTTTTATCTTTCTCTGCATTTATCATACATTTGATTTGGGTAAGTTTACCCATCTTCCTCACTCAGCATTCTTAACTATTCATTTGGAAACATAAACTAGGAAATATATGTGGGTATTTTGTCTGTTCTAACAAGGAAATTCAAAAGTGCATTCAATGTGCGTTAAAAGTTAGATTAAATCAGTCACAAAAAATCAGAAAACATATGAAGAAACCATTTTTTAATATAACGTGAAGTAAACATCTAAAATGATGAATGTTGTATTAAGTCCTTGAGACAATCTTATAAGTAGTTGTAATATGCTCAAGTGTATTATATGGCCCACCTATTTCAAAACACCCCACCTACTGGGACCTCAGATGGGAAGCAACCTAGAATAATCTAGGTTGAATCATAGAAACACAGCAGGCAGCCTCTAGAAGCTGAAAAAAGTGAGAAAACAGATTCTCCCCTAGAATCTCCAGAAAAGAACGCAGCCCTGCTGACAGCTTGATTTCAGCCCAGTGGGACTGTGTTAGCCCAGAAGGACCTGTGTTAAACTTCTGACCTGCAGAACTGTAAGATAATCAATGGTTGTTTTAAGCCACTGAGTTTTTGGTAAGTTTTTATGGCAGCCATATAAAATTAATACAGATAGTTACAAAATAATGTTTAATATATGAACAGTTTTCTATTAGAGATGGTAAATATACTTTTGTATATGTGATTGGCCATTTATAGTTTTTCTTATGTACATTTCTTGTTCATGATTACAATCCTTCTGATTTTTCCAAGATTCCTTTTTTGTCTTATCCCCCAGTAGTCTTTTGGATGATTTTCGGGAAATGATACTTTCCTATGTCTTATGTCTCTCTAGAGCAAATACAGTCTGGTGTCCGATTTTCAGGAATTCCTTAACATGTGTGATTTTCTAATAGTACTTTTTTTCTTCCCCTGTGACTCTTTTGTTATTTAAAATGTGTTTCTTTTGCCATTTAATGGGAATTTAAATGGCAGGTGAAATAGAAATAACAGCTTAGCCTGACTTCTTGACCAGCTTCTATCACTTAATTTTCACAACAAATCTGTAATAAAGCTTTTAGAATTCCCATTATACAGCTGAGAAAACTGAGACTCAGAGAATTTAAATAATTTGTGTAAATAGACACATATCAACAGGGAATCTGGGTGTGAAATTAGATGTGTTGACTTCAAAGTCATTTTTTTACTTTCACTTCAATATAATGTAATATCTTGTGAAATTAATATATGATCTAGGTACTGTTGATTTGAGTTATTTATATTTGTTGGAAGAGATGGGGCTTTTTGAAGCTCTTTTCTCTCTAGATTATTCTAGCAATGTCAAATAAATAAAAATAACATTTATTGGAAGTACTATTAATACACAAGAAATCATGGGTTAATGTGACAAGCATGCATTTTGGAGTATAGCGAATTCATATTTAAAATGCTATTTTCAGTTCCAATTATTAGCTATGTAACCTTAGACATGTGATAATTATTTTCAACTTTCTTATATGTTACCATCTTCATTTGCAAAATATATATAGTAACGTCTATTTCAAGGACTTCTGTAAAGATTGATTGAGAGGCATGTTTAAGAGTTTAGAATTAGGTGGGGGATATGATAAACACTGACCAAAGGTTAGCTTTTTTTTTTCTCATCCCACATATCATATTTAATTTTAAGAGCAAGGCAGAAGTTGGGTATTATCATTACATTATAGGCAAGAATGTTTTGGCTTAGAGAGGTGAAGCATGACTTGCACTTAAGTCATGTATCTAATAAATGGTGTAGCCAAATTTAGCATGGAAGTCTGTGGGACACTACACTTTTTGTTTTCTCCAGGGATTTTTCTAACTCACATTCTGATCTTGGTACCACATGAACACTTCCTTTGATCTAAGCAGTCCCTTCTGTTGGAATCCCCTGAGTTTACTTCTTCTCTTTGGTGTTTCAAGCCACTGGATTTAATTAAAGAGAACTGAGTTGCTGTTTGTAGGAAAACCTTCAGGAAAAGAACCTATTTTTAATGATTTGGAAAATGGAGTATTAAACAAATCTGAGCCTGTAGCTGCAATTATTAGCAAATAGTTTGGGTGATAGCTAGGACTATGGATGGGGAAGAACAAATGTTCCACAGCAGAGCAAAATCATTGCAAAGGGAAAAGATCCTTTCTCCATTCATGTAAATAAAAAGGCCTAGATTTAACAGGAGGTTGCCAAGATGCCTATATTTATTTCAACAATGTATAAGTTAGCCTGGATTTCACTTTCTGTAATAAAAAATTGTACGCACAGTTTGCAAAAGTTTTGTTTGTGTTTGTTTTTGTTTTGTTGTTACTGTGAAAATCGGTTATTCTCTTGTTCACCCCAAAACATGCTAATAGACATATTGCCAGTTATGTTGTTGTTGTAGTAATTTTTACTCAGCTATGCCCAAAGAATAATGAAAATTGCTGAAGGAGGAAATACTTTAATTCCCAAAATGAAAAACGGAGTTTAGCAAGGTGTTTATTTTTTTTTCTTTTGAGATGGAGTTTTGCTCTTGTCACCCAGGCTGAAGTGCAATGGTGCAATCTTGGCTTACTGCAACCTCTGCCTCCTGGGTTCATGCGATTCTCCTGTCTCAGCCTCCCAAGTAGCTAGGATTACATGTGCCTACCACCACGCCCAGCTAATTTTTGTATTTTTAGTAGAGATGGGGTGTCACCATATTGGCCTGGCTGGTCTTGAAATCCTACCTCAGGTGATCCGCCAACCTTGTTTCTTAAGGATAGTCACATGTCATCATGCGCTACTTCATAATTTTCCTAAGAGTGTTAATATTGTTATATAATCCTCACCAAAATCTTTTGGGTAAGTATGTCAGGTTTCATATGCTCATGTAATAGATAACATTTCTAGGGCACAGAGACATTGTATACTTTGCCAGTGTTTCAGTATCGATTTGGTATCAGTTTAGATTATAACACAAGTGTCGAGGCTGTTAGTATAATCCTGATTTGAATATAAGTGGAATAGCTTAACAAAAGTGATTGTTTTTTACTGTGGCCATTCTATTAAAAGGATGAATCCTGATTACTAAAAAGAACCTCTTAGAAAGGTTATAGATGATGCATCCCAGTCCCCTGAGTTTGTGTGGTAATTCACCCAAGCGCTTACCATAATAAGAGTTGGGTGCCCTTTTATGCACTTTCATATATAACATGTGACCTAAAAAATCATTCAGCTTCAATGAATACATATGTTCAAGTAAATTTTGTATAGCGTACTATGGATATAGTACAGTTATTGTCAAAATTTTTCTTTTGAAAATCTAGGTCTTTGAATTCCTTCAGGATGGGTGATATAGAAATATCATCTTAAATGTTCATCAGATCTAAACTTGGCCAGTTAGTGACTGAACACGTCCTGGTTATGGGACTTAGGGGAATCACAGATGCAACATTAATTATAACTGTAATGGGACAGATCAACTGCTGCTCATGCTGCTTTTTCAGATACCAGCTTCACATGGACCAATGTACATTGACAGAATAGTCCAGCAAACATGATTCTATCAAACAGCCAATTTAAAGCTATAGCATAAACAGGTAGATCTGGAGAGAAACCTACAAATTACTTCAGTTTCCAGAGGTGAAAACAGAGGCACAGACAGCAGGACTAACTTATCCTAAGTCACTTCGTCGATGAGGGATAGATTTGAAATTCAAGTTTGTCTTCTGGTGCCAGCTACCTTGGCATACTTAATATTTTAAATTGTTTTTTTGTGTATGAAAATAAATATGTGTAAGTTTCAGACAACCTCAGATTCAACCATTAATTTAGAGATGCTTTCTTCTATATACCTATTAACATTACAACAGACACTCTATTTTTTTTTCTTTTTTTTTAACTTTTAAGTTCAGGGGTACATGTGCAGGCTTGTTTATAAAAGTTTTCTATGTACAGAGTATTGCATCACCTGAGTACACTCATTTGATGATCAAAAGAACAAGTAAATAAAAACATGTGCACAATATAGACAACTTAGCCAGTAACCCCCTTCATGACTTTTCACAGACAAATATTAAAAATTTCAAGCCCCATTTTCTCAAATATAAAATATTAAGGTTGAATTACCTTAAGGAATATCAACATAAGGACCAGATGTAAATCTATAATAAATAAGTATATTGAAGATGGCACAGAGTAAGACAAAACCTTCTGTGAGTACCAAAGACAGAAAATACTTTGTTTTGATCTCTCCTGCCTGAAGGAAACATTATTTTTTTCCCCCTTTGTTAACTGTAGTTGATTTTCCTCTGCAGATTTGAAACATCTATGACACCCATCAACATGATTATATATGCTGTGAAAATGCTAAATCTTTGTTCTGACTTTTGTCATATAAAGATTCTGATTCAAACTAAGCAAGAAAAATAAGACATATAGTATCAAAAAGTCTGATCTCCACATTCAGAATATCTGGTTGACCTTCGTGTGCCACCACACACACACACACACACACACACACACACACACATCAAACACAATACCACTTACACATGGACTTATCACAGAGAGAGCACCATTTTCAATAGCATTATCCCTATCTAGTTAGAATGCAGTTATTTGTTCAAACAAAGGCACAAAACTTAGTCGGCAGAGCTACAAAGCAAGATTTATTGAAATTCCCACCTAAATCTTGCTATGATTTCACCAATTAGTATGATGAAACAATAATCATTAGAATGGAAAAACAGTAAAAATATGAAGAAAAACATAATTGATAATTTGTTACCAAATAATTTTGAACAAATCTTTGTTTGTAACAAACTAACCAAAACTTCTTTCAGAAATATTTTAAAATAGTTTTATGATTATTTACTTTTTAAATGTATGAAGCTTGTTTCTGGAAACTCTGGTTAAAAACACTAGGGCAGAGTTTAAAGTTAACAGCATGGACCATAGAACATTAGTTACCCAATAAAACCTTAATATTATTTCCTTCTGAAGAGAACCTCTTCTTCACTAACTTTTGAAATAAACAACACACTCAAAAGATTATTCATTCTTTTGTTGACTTCAGCCCAGTGTTCTTACATGTTCACACTAAAAAGTTCCATGAAGTTTATTTCAAGCAACAGGGGGCTGAGAAAGCTGATTTCACTTATAGTTTGAGGTTTCTTCCCCCTCTCTTTAAATATTTATACTCGCAATAAACAAACACAGATGTTTAAAAAGAAAAAAATCTAACTAAAAACCTTGCCCTGTGAAAAAAGGCATATGGCAGGAGTTTTTCAGTATGGTTTGATTTGGAATATACTAGAAATGATGCAATTATTTAATGGTTTTGCATAACAAACACAAAAATTCTTTGGCTCATGTAGACAATAAAGTTTTTACAAGTCATCTAAACTCTTTTTACAAATAGATAAGTGATTACATTTAGAGAGATGTGGCAGAGCTGTCTGTAAGGCCGAAAGTATCTGGCACTATTCAAGTACATTAATTAAATACAGACAACCGGATAAGAAGAATGAATAGATATTCTGTCTCTAGCTACAACATCAGTTAATATATCAGCAGGGAAGAACAATTAGGAAAGTCATCAGTTATATTTATATTTATACTGTATTATTGAAAGCTAATTGTCTCTGTAGCTAAAAAATTATTTATTGATTATAGGTCATAGAAAGCTATTTATAATGAAACTGTACTTGATTATTCAAAGTACTGATTTTCACAAATGAGAGCTAAAACCACTAAAACAGTCATGTTGTGATAACCTGTGACCAAGGCACCGGCCGTACTTGAAAATTTAATATTTAGCACTGGAGTTGAACCATAAACAAAAAGAAAATAAATGAGTCCATGCCCTGTTCTTATCTTGCACAGGTGTTAGCCTGGATTTAGTCTTGGCTATATTTGGGAATATTTTGACATAAATAAAGATGTATTTACTCACTTTGATAAGTTGTTTCCCTAGCAGTAAATTAAATAACCACATGGCAATTTTCTTGGATATCAAGTCAAATAATGAATATAAATTATACATAATAGGCATACAATAGTTTGTTTGTTTCTCATTTTATACTATTTCTGCTTTTTCCTGGTATTTTGGTGTCAAAGAGAAATACCACTGTTTCTCTTAACCTCTCTGTTGAAAAGGTATTGTCTTGTGCATGGGGAAACCAGGGTATGGCATAGTAAAATATTCAATAAAATTAAAGTATTCCCAGTTTTTAATCTTCTGGCATATCATCAGAGAATCCTGAGGTAAAAACACTGAGAGCGATATTGCTTAAATATTGTAGACTATTAGTCAGAATTAAATAATTGAAACCAAAGTCTGTGAAGTCAAAAAGATCTGTATTCAAATTTTAGCTCTGTTACTTGCTAGGTGCATGACTTTAGATGAATTACTTAATCCCTCTGAGTTTTATTCATCTATAAACTGTGAAAAATTATTTATCAGTGTTACTGAGTTATAAACTACACACACACATACACACACACACACACACACACACACACCTTATATATAGTATATTCCATTTACTAGGTGCCACATAAAATAGAGAACTGGGGTTTAAGAAGATAGCTACTCTTTAGCTTTGAGAGGATCCCCCACTATTAATGCTTCACAAAGGCCCAAGAAAAGAAGATGAGAACGGATTTCTCTCTCTTTCAAAATGACTTTTTATTTGCTTTTGCTTTGCTTTCATGTCCTGTTAAAAGTCTGTGATTCGAGAGAAACTAGAACATTTTGACTGAAATTAGACATAGAAAGAAATTAAAGAATCATATGGTTTGGCTCTGTGTTCCCACCCAAATCTCATGTTGAATTGTGATCTCGAGTGTTGAAGGTGGAGCCTGGAGCGAAGTGATTGGATCATGGGGGCAATTTCTAATGGTTTAGCACCATCCCCCTAGTGTTGTCTTGTGATAGAGTTCTCACAAGATCTAATTGTTTGAAAGTGTGTAGCACATCTGGCTTTGTGTGATCTCTCTCTCCTGCTTCCAAGTGACGACGTGATTGCTTCTCCTTTGCCCTTCTGCCATGATTTAAGTTTCATGAGGCCTCTGATCCATGCTTCCTGTATAGCCTGCAGAACTGTGAGTCAATTAAAGTTTTTTCTTCATAAATTACCCAGTATCAAGTAGTTCTTTACAGCCGTGTAAGAGCAAACTTAATACAAAGAAAAAAATAACTGGATGAAATCAGAGCAAATTGAAATAATTCTTATTAAGAGGTTCAAAGGGCAAGGTATGGTGGCTTGTGCCTGTAATCCCAGCACTTTGGGAGGCCAAGGTGGGTGGCTTACTTGGCCTTCCAAAGGAGTTTGAGACCAGCCTGGCCAAAACATGGTGAAACCCCATCTCCACTAAAAATACAAAATTAGCCAGCCATGGTGGCATGTGCCTGTAATCCCAGTTACTGGGAGGCTGAGGCAGGCGAATCACTTGAACACGGGAGGTGGAGGTTGCAGTGAGTCAAACTTATGTCACTGCACTCCCATCTGGGTGACAGAGCAAGACTCCATCACAAAAAAAAAAAAAAAAAGGGTTCAGAGACTGTGAACTTTGGTGGGACTCATGATGATATGTGATAGAAAATGCCTGAAAGAATGAATGTGAACATTTTGAACTTCATTCTGGTATTTACAAGACAGATGTTTTCAATAGATGATTGATTTTAATGTGAAGAATAGTAGAAGAGAAAAATCATCTTTTAACAAAGGAAATTTAAATGAAAGCATTAATTCCACATTGGTTATATCATCTTAAGTGGTAGTTATTTATTTCAATCATTCATTCATTTACTCAATCAAAATTTATTTATTATGTATTCTTTGCCAGGTGCTCTTCAGGTGTGCAAAAAGTAGATACAAAAAAAATGAAGCATACTGAGTAGAATGACTATAATCAAAATGGTGGAGAATAATAAGTATTGATAAAGACGTGAAGAAAGTGGAAATTTCATACGTTGCTGATGAGAATGCAAACTGATGTAGTCATTTTAGAAAAAGGTTGTAAGTTTTTCAAAAACTAAAAATAGAGTTGCCATATGAACAAGCAGTTCTCCTAGGTATATATTAGATTGGTGCAAAAGTAATTGTGATTTTTGCTATTATTTTTAACGTTAAAAACTGCAGTTACTTTTGCACCAGGCAAATACATTGGAGAACTGAAAAAAGTATGTGTAAAAATGTGTACTTAAGTGTTCTTCCCAGAATTATTCATAATAGTCAAAAAGTGGAAATTTTCATAAGTTTTTCAGAAGTTAAAATTAGAGTTACCATATCAACAAGATTTTACTGCTAGGAATATACATTAAAGAATTGAAAAAAAAAGTCCATGTCAAATGTGTACATAAGTTTTCTTAGCAGAATTATTTATAATAGTCAAAAAGTGGATGAATGTAACGAATGGCTGAACAAAATGTGGCATGTCCACATTAGTCCATTTTGTGTTTGCATAAAGGAATCCCTGAACCTGATAATTTAAAAAGAAAAATGGTTTTATTTTGGCTCACAGTTCTGCAGACTGTGCCAAAATAAACATGGTGCCAACATCTGCCTCAGGTTAAGACCTCAGGAAGCTTTCACTCATGTCACATGGCAAGAGAGGGAAGACAGAGAAGGGGGTGAACTACCAAGCTATTTTGAACAACCAGCTCTTAGGGGAATTAACAAAGTGAGAATGCACTTACTATGGAGAGAACATCAAGCCATTCATGTGAGATCTGCCCCCATGGCCCAGACACCTCTCACTAGGCCCACCTTCAACTTGGATCATATTTCAACATGAGATTTGGAGGGTACAAATATCTAAAATCGTATCACCATGCAATGGAATATTATTCAGACATAAAAGGAAATAAAGTACTGATTCACTTTACAACATAGATGAACTGTGAAAACACTACACTAATTAAAAGAAGTCAGGCACAGAAGGTCACACATGATGTAATTTCATTTGTATGAAATATCAAGAATAGGCAAATCCATGGAGACAAAGTATTATGTTGGTGCAAAAGTAATTGCAGTTAGATTAGATCAAACTATTTGATTAGAACCACTGAATAGATCAGCAGTTGCCAGGGGCTGAAGGATATAGACTTCCCAATGGTAAATTTATGTATGTAAATTATATCTCACAAAACTAAATCAAGTTTGACCTCTGCATTCTGTAATTTGTGTGGTTTATCAAATGTTGTCAACATGTCACATTTTCTAATTCAGGAACAAGAGAAATAATCTCTTATTGTTTTAAGCAGCGTTCACTTTTGAGAGGGTTCCATTGAGGAGATTCAGTAAACACAGAGGTGAAGAATAAAAGGTGTGTCAATTGAATGAAAAGTTCATGAGTCAGCCATTAAGAAATCAAGCTATCCAGGGCCTTGAACAACAAGACTAAGAAGTCCAGCTTTATTTAGCAGGTAATGGTCATTTTTAAATTTATTTAATAAAATTGGTTGAAATTATATATTATTAAGAGTTCACTTAATGAGAAATTTATTTACATGTATTTAATGTCATATGTTAAAATGACATTAAATTTATATATATAGTCACTTATCCCATTTCTTAACTGGGATCTAGTTGGCCTCAGAAAGTTTCCTATAGTTGAAATAACTTTGGATAGGTAGTCAGAGAACAATTCTAGTTGAAATGACGTATGTAGTATCAGACAACCAACTTCACCTCTCTGGCCTTCCTCCTTTTTTTGAAGAGAGTCTCTCAGATGTGATCACTTGAAGGTCTCGTATTTTTTGGCTAGCTATGGGTTAATTGCATTATCAGTAAGGGAGATGTCATATTTTTCTGATATGATATCTATTTCTTCCTTTCTAAATGAAGTATAAAATAGTGAGAGAAGACCGCTATTTTTGAAGCCAAGAGATCACACAATACACACACAAATAAAGAACAAAACCAGAAGCGGCAGTACAGTATCCCAGTCTTGAAGTTGGAACCAGTTCTGTGAAGATGTGACCAGACTCCCAGATATCAGGAAATGTGTTTTAAAAAAAGGAAATAAAAAGACAGAAAATGAGAAGAGAGGCAAGGAGAAGAGAGGAGAACCAAAGAGAAGACAAATGAAGACTTTGATATTTCCTTTCACCGTGTTTGGTGCCCAAGTACTGTGAGAAGTATAACTACCAAGTACTAACAGGAACTTGGCTGATAGTTCTACTATACAAAGCAGCTATAAAGTAAGGTGTTCTACTTGATCATGAGCCTTTTATTTATTTATTTATTTCATCTTTCTTCTTCTTTTTTTTTATTATAAAGGAATCCTTTGAAACTTATAAACACTCCGAGCCCTCTTTCCAGAAAAATGCACTTAAACCAAAAAAATGCAATTTTAGGAGATTGTCATTTCTCCCTGAGGCCCATCTTTCTGTGGACAAATCATGGTTTATAAGTCCCTAAATTAAATGACCTCTAATATTTCTCCTAAATATATCCCTATATGTATGGATAAATCAATATACTCCTCTACCTATCAATATCTTCATGGAAGTGAGTGACTGTTCATAATGTATCTGAATCCTAGTGTCTTTGTTTCTCCTCCATTTCCAGGCATACAGAAGACGGCAGTATTGCATTTGTGCATATGACCAGTTCTGATCTAGTAAATTTTGGCAGAACTTATACATGCCACTTCCTGTTTGTATGGCTGAAAAGCCACCTGCAACCCCTGTGTCTCTCCCCCTGGTTTAATGCAAGAGAAGACTGTATGTTCCAGACAATTCAGATGCAGGGTAGTAAATCCTCCATAAATCTGGTCTCTGATTAATGGTGAGAAGTTAAGCCCTTTGCTTATCCACAATTGATATGTATTATGAGTGGGACATACATCTGTGCTTTGCTTAGACATTATTAGGTTTTTTTTTTTGAGTTGGAGTCTCACTCTGTCACCCAGGCTGGAGTGCAATGGTGTGACCTCGGCTCATGCAACCTCCACCTCCTGGGTTCAAGTGATTCTCCTGCCTCAGCCTCCAGAGTAGCTGGGACTATAGGCACGTGCCACCACACCTGGCTAAATTTTGTATTTTTAGTAGAGACGAGGTTTCACCATCTTGGCCAGGCTGGTCTCAAACTCGTGATCTCGTGATCTACCCACCTCAGCCTCCCAAAGTGCTGGCATTACAGGTGTGAGAAACTATGCCCAGCCTGGCCCTGTTAGTTTTTACCCAGCATAAACTTTCATGTACTGGATAATATAATAGTATCTGCTGTTGTTAATATTGTTACTGCTGCAAACAGGACCAACCTTATTTTTAAAGAACATTATCTTCCTTTTTAGCACAAAACTGAGATATTGGGGTTGCCTATATTTTTTGTATTACTTACAACATTTTTTTTTCTAATAGTATGTTTGGTTCTCCTACAACACTGTAGAGTCAGATTAAATAAGATGGGTATCTTATGCCTCAGATTTTTTTTCAGGAGTATCTACAGTGTATTTTTAGCAGGTAACTCCTGTAAAATTATTGCTTCCAGTAAAGTCTATAAACAGAAAGTAAAGGAACTGTCGAAGAAATTAATACTGATTATCCTTGAGCAAGTCACCTCTTAATAATGTCACAGATCTCAGCCTAGATTAATCATTTTGCCCATATTACAAACATATAATTTGGAGAGAAAAGTAGAAAAATTACTAGTTTATTGCCCGTCCCTCTGGAAAATATTTATTGTATATATTTTCAAATTTTTATTTTTTTGGAGATGGAGTCTCACTCTGTTGTCCAGGCTGGAGTGCAGTAGTGAGATCTCGGCTCACTACAACCTCTGACTCTTGGTTCAAGTGATTCTCCTGCCTCAGCCTCCTGAGTAGCAAGGATTACAGGTGCGATCTACCATGCCCAGCTAATTTTTGTAATTTTAGTAGATACGGGTTTCACCATGTTGGTCAGGCTGGTCTCAAACTCCTGACCTTGTGATCTGCCTGCCTTGGCCTCCCAAAGTGCTGGGATTACAGGTGTGAGCCACTGTGCCCAGCCATATTTTCCAAATTTTAAAGATTATCTCTGATGTTCTTGTGTCACCTTGAAGAGGCCATGGAGGGTCCAGATACTTGGTCAAACATTATTTCAGATGTTTCTGTGAGGCAGACTTTGGATAAGACTATCATTTAAATCAGTAGACTGAGTAGAGCAGATTGCCCTCCCCAATGTGGGTGGGCCTTATCCAATCAGTTGAAGGCCTGAATAGAACAAAAAGGCCAACTTGTCTCTGAGTAAGAAAGAATTCTTCCTACCTGATGACCTTTGACCAGGAAGCACAACATCAGCTCTCCTGGGCCTCCAGCTTGCTGACTCACCTTGCAGATCTTGGGATTTGCTACCTCCATAATCACATAAGCCAATTTCTTCTAAGAAGAAGAATTAATATATGGCTGGGTGTGATGGCTTACTTTGGGAGGCTGAGGAATGTAGATCACTTGAGGCCAGGAATTTGAGAACAGCCTGGCCAACGTGGTGAAACCCCATTTCTACTAAAAACACAAAAATTACCCAGACGTGGTGGCACATGCCTGTAATCCCAGTTACTTGGGAGGCTGAGGCAGGAGAGTCTCTTGAATCTTGGAGGTGGAGGTTGCAGATAGCCTCACTGAATTCCAGCCTGTGCAACAGAGTGAGACTGTCTCAAAAAAAAAAAAAAATCATAATAATAAGAAGAAATAATGTAGCTCCTATGTATTTATACATCCTATTTGGTCTGTTTCTCTGGAGAATTATAATATCTTATCTTTTAAAATATATATGCTAATTTTACTAAAAATTATGCATAGATTTATGAAGGAATTTTATTGTTTTTCTTAATATCAATTATTTGCTGTCCCTAGATAAAAATTTAAGGAGGATTAGAGCTTTTAAGCCCAGTTTTATTTGCCAGTCAGTCTAGTGTAATAACCAATGCCAATTTTTTGTAGAATTTTGTGATTTTTCTCCTCCTTTTCCTCCATCTCATTTCTGCTTTGGCCTTGTGAGAAGTTTCTCAGTTTCCCTTTTTATCCTTTGCCAGCACCTCTGCATTCTCAGGTTCTGGCTTCTGGACCTCACAGCTTTGATTCTATAGGAGAATAAAAAGGTGAATTTTATGTTCTTTGCAAAAGCTGGAATCATACTTTAAAAAATTATTATGTGTCCAACTCTAGTTGCGGGCATTAATCCATTTGTCCATCACTTTTAACTCTTTTTCCTCAGTTCCTGGGCCTCTTGAGGTCATCTTCTCCTCTGTCACATTACTTCTCTTGTTGGAGAGTTTTTAGTGATAAGAAAAATCCCATACCTTTGTCCCAATTTTCTTTGGAGGTTAATTCATGCCCAAAGTAACGCAGTTTCTTCCTTTCTATTTCACTGCTACTGGGTCATAGCTGTATCCTCTCTCTCTATTAAAGCTGTTAATTATTTCCATTGTCCCTTCAGTCCATAGACTCCTCAAGCTCCTCCTCACCTTCCCTGCCTCAATTCTCTTGCACAATCATACTTCTGGAAGCTTCTGTGTCCTTGCCTCAATCTGAGCTACATGCTCTGTAGATAGGCTGCATAGCTGCCTCCTTGGGCCCTCTCATGCTTTCCCAGGTCCAAATTCTTGTTTTCTTGATGCCGTATTTTCTTCTTTTTTGGCTTGATCACTCATTTTTGCTATAACACATCTTCAAAAATATTTCTAATTAAGAATGTATCAGAAATAAATTTTAGGTGAGCATTTATGTCTCAAAGGTTTATTTAAAAGATGTCCTCACACCTAATTGTTTTGAAAACAATTTTTTAATTGTTTATATTTGTATAAATATGTAAACAATTCTTGGTTGAAGGGATAATAATGTTGCAGCTTACAGTGTTGCCAATGATAAATCAAAAAAACTTGCAGTTTTCTTTTTGCAAAATTTTTTCTCTCTAAAATATATATGCTTTATTTTTTAATTAATTAATTAATTAATTTTGTGGAGACAGAGTCTAGCTCTGTCTTCCAGGCTGGAGTGCAGCAATGCAATCTCGGCTCACTGCAACCTCTGCCTGTTGGGTTCATGCAATTCTTTTGCCTCAGCCCCCGTGAATAGTTGAGATTACAGGTACCAACTACCATGCCCTGCTAATTCTTGTATTTTTAGTTGTGTTGAGGTTTCACCATGTTGGCCAGGCTGGTCTCGAACTCCTGACCTCAATCAATCCTCCTGCCTTGATCTTCCAAAATGCTAGGATTACAGGCATGAACCACTGTGCCCAGGCCAAAATAGACATACTTTAAATTTTCATTTTGTTTTGATGGTTTAAAATTTCGGAATAAAATTGCTTTACCCTGAAAGTTTTATTTAGTTGAATTTTTCTTCATTTATATATGTCAGCAAAGATCTGGTCTTTTCATCTGGAGATTTCTGTTGTTTCAAGGTGGACATAAAGTTTCAGTTTATAACATACATATGTTTCTCATTTAATCCATCAAAAATATTTTTAAAACCCAAAAACGATAGCTTATTATATTTACATAGATAGTTACTATGTATTTTGCTCTTTCTTTATTCTGATATTCCAAGTTTCCTTCTGGTATAATTTCCCTTCTGTGTGAAGAACTTTCATTAGCAATGCTTTTTTTTTTTTTTTTTTTTTTGAGACAGAGTCTTATTTTGTTGCCAGGTGCCAGGCTGGAGTGCAGTGGTGTGACCTTGGCTCACTGCAACCTCTGCCTCCCGGGTTCAAGCAATTCTCCTGCTTCAACCTCCCAAGCAGCTGGGACTACAGGCACGTGCCACAATGCCAGCTAATTTTTGTATTTATAGTAGAGACAGGGTTTCACTATGTTGGCCAGGATGGTCTCCATCTCTTAACCTCGTGATCCGCCCGCCTCGGACTCCCAAAGTGCTGGGATTACAGGCGTGAGCCACTGCACACAGCCAGCAATGCTTTTAAAGTAGATCTGTAGGTGACAAACTATACTAATTTTCTCAATGTCAAAGATATTTATTTTTCTTTTATCTCTAAGGAATATTTTTAATAGCATAGAGTTTTAGGTAGACAGTTCTTTTGTTACCGGTGGAGGGTATCCAGGTCCTTGGCATCTTGAACAAAGAATTAGACAAAATCACAAAGCAAGGAAGGAATGAAGAAATTTATTGAAAGTAAAGTACACTCCACAGTGTGGGAGCGAGCCTGAGCATAGGGGCTCAAAAGCACTGTTACAGAATTTTTGGGAGTTTAAACACCCTCTAGAGAATATCATTAGTTACTTGGGATACACTCCATGTAAATGAAGAGGATGAAGCAAAGTTATAAAGTCACTTATAGGGCGTACACCCTATAGAGAGGATATTTCCTGTCATAGCTGAAGTGTGAATCAGCCTTAGGTTCCCTGCCTCCAGACCCTATTTTCCTGCCTCACTTTTTCCTTCATCACATTACAAATATGGTCTCACTTTCTTCTTGTCTCTATAGCTTCTGATTAGAAATTATAGTCATTCAATTATTTTCTTATAAATAGTGCAACATTTACCCTGGTGATTTCAATATTTTTTCTCTCTCTTTTAGTTAACAGCATCTTAATTATGATGTTTCTGTGTCTGGATTTTGTTGGATTTATCCTTTTTGGAGTACACTAGGTTTTTTGAATTTGTAGGTTTATGTATTTCATCTGATTTGGATTGTTTTTTAGCCATTTTATTTTTCAATTTTTTTGCAACTTTTTTTTTGCAATGATGTTTCTCTCCTCCTTTTTTGAAACTTGATCACACAAATATTAGACCCATCGTTATTGTTTCACGGGTGCTTGAGTTCTGTAGAGTTTAATTTTTTCTTCTCTGCTATTATATTGAATAATTTCCGTGATCCTATTTACAAGCTCACTGACTATTTTATTTGTAACTTATGTTCTGCTATTGAGTCCATCTAGGGAGTTTTTATTTCAGTAATCATACTTTTCAGTGCTAAAATTTGTATTTGGACGTTCTTATGTCTTCCATTCATTGCTAAGACTTTCTAATACCGGTTTGTTTTAATAGTGTTTTCTTGTACCCCTACTTCTTGGAGCAATTCCACAATAGCAGTTTTAAGTCTTTGTCAGATTGTTCCAGATAATTTTCAGATAATTCCAACATCTCAGTGCTGGTATCTACTGACTGTCTTTCTTCCTGTGAGTCGAGATACTCATATTGCTTTGTATGCCAACTAATTTTTGGTTTGATTCTTAATCTCTTTGAAAAATGTGTTGTAAATCTCTGTGTCATGTTTAAATAATATAAAAAATAATGATATTATTGTATCAATAGGTAATTGATCTGGTTGGGTTCAGACAACAATTTCCAACCAGCCTTTTGGGGGTTGTAAGTTTAAATGTCAGTTTCATTTTCTAAGTCTTGGAGTGCTTCTCATATCTCTCCCATGTTTGCTCTATCTAATGGCCAGTCTGGGACCTGGAAGTGTTTTATCTCATAGGTCAGCTCTCAAAGAAGTCTATGATATGTTGTTTAAGGTCACATCCAAGCATGAGAAGCTTGGATATTAGCAAAAGGTTTGTAAAGCACTTCATGAGCTCTCTGTCTTCAACTCCTTCCTTTCTGTATTGACTCTATTATTTTTGGTTTTCAGGGCTCTCCTTTTTATCCTTCTGGCCAGGAAGATGAGGCTTTAGTACCCCATTCCTGTTATGTACTTCCCACACGTGTGCCCATGCTCAGTGTTAAACAATGAGAGGACATAGAAATAAAAGGAAATTTGCCCTATCCTCTTCAGACCATAGCTGCCCTTATCTGAGAGGAGGTTTCCTTCCCTCAAAGCTTTGATTTCTGTGAGATCTGTTGCTATTATCATAGAATATCTTGGGTAGACAATAAAGAAAAAAAAAATAAAGGTTGCAGGGATTATCTTACTGTTTCTCAGGATGAGGAAACCACCATCTCACTCCTTGAGTCAGATATAGAGAGAAGTTTCTCTGGAAATTTATCTGTCCAAGGTGAAACCCACTTCCAAGTTTAGACTATACTGAGTGTAGGCTGGAGGATAATGAAAGAAAAATAGTAAGCTTATGACTGGAACACCAATCTGCCTGCTACTATTTGCTTATCAGCAGTTAATGCAGACTGGCTGCTTTGTGCATCATTACCAGGTTCCTAGCTATATTCAGTGGGATAGACAGGGTAGCCTGTCCTTATTCTATCTTAACAAGAACTGAAACTACATTTTCTTTTAAAATCAGTAAAGTTTTTGCCTCCCACACTCCTCTGAAAATATTCCCATGAGGTCATCAGTATTCTCTATGGTTCTAAACCCAGTGTTTAATCTCTGTCTTGAACGTTGTTGAAAGTTAAGCCTACAGTTAAATTTCACCTTCTCAGGGAGGTTAATTCTAACTACTTTATGTAATGCTATAAACTTATACACCCCAGCTTTTCTGTGCCTTGCTTTACATTTTTTTCATAGTGCTTTCATCTTCTCATATTTTAGACAATTCAGATTATTCATTTTTTATTATACTAAATGTAATAACCATGATGTTAATGTTCTTTTATTCTACATGCCAAAATTGAGGTAAGCCTAGAAAACTTTCAGTCAATATTTGTGAAATAAATGAATGAGATTTAAGAATTTTTTAATTTTTTTCTTTGAAAATTTATTTTTTTCACTTTCTATATAAGTATGTTTTGTAGAAAAGAGTTAACGTAACAGACTGCGATGTTTAGAAAGCTCTTTTTCCCAGATTGGCCCGTGACTGGAATCTAGGAAACTGGAATTTTAGAAAGGCCCCCACCATACTCAGAAATGATGAGTAACATTTATTACATGTTTTTACAAGTTATTGGTTGGGGAATTAAATACATCCTGTATGATTCTACTGGGAGAGTCTCTTGCACGCCTGCATCTGATTTCATCCAGACTTCATGTACTTTATTCCTTGCTGATTTTGTTGTGTATCCTTTCACTCTAATAAGTGATAACCATGAGGAAGCCTATATTCAGAGTACCATGAGTTATCCTGGTGAATCATTAAAACTGGGAATTGTTTTGGGGAACACTGAAGGATACCCTATACATAAATGTGTGTGTAAATATACATACACACACACACACACACACACACACACATATATATATATAAAATATGGCACATATATGTGACATAAATCTGTCGGATAAAATACAATTAATTATCACCTTCCTGCCTTATTTTCATTATTTCTATGCTTTCTGTTTTTTGTATCCTCTATTGCTTGTATTGGAAAATTTGCTCAACTGGGCAGACATAGTTGATTGTTAACTGATATTTAAAAGCAATGCCTCTAACATAGATTGGCAGTTTTGTTTGTATTGATGGGAGTCTTTACTTAAGAGTGATCAGTAAGTAAGCTGACAATTGTATTGGAAATTCCTGAATGTAAAAGTTCAGATACCTTTTATTTTCCTGGAAATATTTAATTTCCCCTGAGAATATTTCTCATGTTTCTTTCCCAGAACACAAAGCCTTCCTACTGCTGTTCTCCATGTTTGGAGTGGTGATAGTAGTCACGGTGTATTCTTACTTTGCTCCTATTTTTTAGTTCTATGCCTCAGTTCAGACCTCTACTTGCTCGAAGGCCCCAGCACCTTACTGTATTTTTGAGGGCACATTGGCTGCCTTACCAACCTGCTCTGTTGGCACACAAGGCCTAAGGATCTCAGCCCTGATTTATCAGTTATCACTCTCCCACCCCATCTGCTTTTAATTTTCAAAAATGATGTTGAAATCTCTTATCATCATGGCTCTTTTTTTATTCTTCTGTTTTCTTTAATACTGTGGATTTATATATTTTATTATTTTTACTATGGTGTTAATATGGTTTTGAAACAGATAGATGATGGAAACTTGTATTAAAGCCCAATTAAAAACAACTTATTAATTATTTTATAAAATGATCTGTAGAAGTAATCCCTGAGCAGGATGTTAGGCTGCCTACATGGTATGATTTCAGCAGTTACAAGACTCCTCTTCTCCCCCAAATCTCTGGTTTACCTGCTTGTTCACCTATGAAATTCTTGTTCCATTAAAAAAATGCTTTAATTCCACCAATAGAGACAACATTGAACAAGTAAATGTTTGTGATATGATGGCATAATTCAAACCCATATTTGAAACATAAACTTTATATTTTTTACTGAAAGAAAAGTTTGAAAAGGAAAAAGTAAACCATAGTGTTAAGACTCTATGCCTAAAAAGTAGGAATTTGAGTAGCAAAATAAACATTGAAGCAATGCACACAAGATGGGATGCTCAGGTATTAAAGCCAATTCACTTCTGATAAGGTTGTATAGAATACAATGTGAGCTGGACTAGGAACCAGACTTATAAACATACTTTTAGCATCACCATAGGCTTCAGTGGTTTTTTGCCATGCCTGGAAGGGATTACACTTGTGGTACTTAATTCCTCTTCATCTCTAAAATATTACAATGCTTTAAAAATGTTTGAAGTGGAACTGCAATTATATTTGCTGATCTAAATTTAGTATTATTATTGATCTTTAAATATTAGTATTTTTTAAAAAATTGAATGTATATTATTTTCTTGGATTTCCCTTTGTTGTTCCACAGTAATATTTTTCACATTTAAAGAATTCATTTAAGAAATCTTTATTTTGTCCTAATTTTCAGTAATTTACTACTCCTCACTGATACAAAACCTCTTCAGCTTGCAGATTTTTTCTCTCCATACTGCTGAACACTACTGCCATAAGGCCTTGACAAGAAGAGACCTATCCCAGGATTCAAGCTTTAGGGGTCCATACATGGGGAGTGCCTTCCTTGAAATTTTTGAAGTCCCACTTTGATGCATAGGTGTGGCCTGAGCTGACAGGAACAGGGGCAGTAAGCCTGGACTCAGACCTTTTGAGATCTCATGCTTGGGTTCCAGTAGATGTCCCTATCAGAAACTCATATCCATAGGGTCATGCCAGCACCTGTGGCTAGGTTTCAGTTCTAAGAGGAAAGTCTGGAATTTTCTAGATAGCCAGTGCAGTATTTCCTTTAAAAGATCACGTGAGATGATAGACTGGACAGGGAAAATGTGGCACATATACACCATGGAATACTATGTAGCCATAGAAAACAATGAGTTTGTGTCCATTGTAGAGACATGGATGAATCTGGAAACCATCATTCTCAACAAACTGACATAAGAACAGAAAATCAAACATCCCATGTTCTCACTCACAGATGGGTGTTGAACAATGAGAACACATGGTCACAGGGAGGGAAGCATCACACACTGGAGTCTGTTGGAGGGGCTAGGGGAGGGACAGTGGGGAGTGGGGAGGTTGGGGAGGGATAACATGGGGAGAAATGCCAGATACAAGTGACAGGGGGATGGAGGCAGCAAACCACCTTGCCATGTATGTACCTATGCAACAATCCTGCGTGATCTGTACATGTACCCTAGAATCTAAAATAAAAAATAAATCATGTGAGATCAATCCACCAAAATGGTGTGAAGATGATTTTGTGTCATTCTCATATATGTTATGGAATAAAAACCTCTCCATAATAGGAAAGGTTCAAGGCTCTGAGCTATCATGAGTCACTCTTCATGTAGTGTGAACCCATGTATCAGCTTTCATTTATCTGTGATAGCACATCTAGTCTACAGCCCATGAAGGCAGCAATTTTTGTTGCAGATATTATTTACGCTTTATGTCCCCTACCTCTGACATATAGGTGATCATTCCACTCTCCTGTTAATGTCATGCTTTGGTTCAGAGAGTCTTCCAGGGATGGCAATGCCTTTCTATCCAACAGCTTTGGAGAACTCAACTGTAATCTGAACAGGTCTTTTTGATTCTTGCACTTTTTGTCCCTAATTGATGTACTGATGTACTCTCCCAGATGTCATAAATGGAATAGACATTCCTTACACAAATGTAACTGCTGTCACTCTGACCATGGACTTCTCATCTCTCCTCCCTGCTAGTGGCAATATGTAGAAGACAGGGTTGCATCATTTATATTTTTCTGCATATGCTGGGTAAAACTTGCGTTTGAAGTCATTATCAACAAAGAACTGTGACAATATGTGAGACAGTCATTACAAACTAGTGCTCATGGGTGGCTCAGTGGATGGTGTGGTATCATGAGCCATAATGTAACTAGCATGAAATAAATGGTGTTAGAGAAATGCAGAGGCAAAAATATCCAAAGACTTAGGGCATTCTGAGTAATAACAGCAGCATTGTTGCCTCTTATTGCAGTGAGATATGAAATTAGCTAGTAACAGTGCATTTGACAATAAATTACAGATAGAGATGGTTCCTGGACATTGTGAAGAGTCATTGTGACTGGTCAATAATGAATAATCTAAGCTTTCTTTCTTTTTTAATTATTCTAAATAGTAATCAATACATCACTATACCTTGCATGGGCCAATGAATTTTACAAGTCCCTTTTAAATCACATTATATATATACATAGGAATCCCCCCATCCACAAAAATATTTGCCCAGAGCCCTACATACCCTAGGAGTAGCTCAGGCTATGAAAGCTAGTTCACATATTTTATGAAATGGTTTGAATTAGAAGAATCTATCAAACAATGATATTAGGATTTGAACTTTCACTATTATATTTGGCATAGTATGTTTATAGATTAAGAATTAAAGAGATCAGTTAAAAGAAATATTTTAAAAGACATTAATATATAATTAAATATTATTTTTATAATTTATGTGACCTTAAAATTTATTTCACAATTATGTGTTAATATGAAATTTAGATACTTTTTGAAATTTCTAAAATCCAGGTAAACAAAATTTGATTAGTGTCTTGTCTATAATACCATGGGTTCAGTTTGAGTACAACTAGTTTAATTATTGCCTCTACAATTTAAAAGGAGAAACTATACTTTATTATAGAACATAAAATATTGCCATCTTATACATTGGTACTAGGTAGCTTCATGTAATATTTTTGGAGTACTCCATGTGTTTTCACAAAAGCCAAATGTTGGAGAATTCCAATATTCAAACTGAAATGAATTTCATAAAATAGAGTATTAAGCAATAAAATTTTAAAAAGTGTTTTCTATTTTTCTATTGAATACAAAAATCAAGCTGCAGAAATGAACTTGCAGTTTGAAACAACTTATATATAGTTTAAAATTATTTTTAAAAAGAATATTTTGCATGGGGCTATAAATATATATGATGAATCAAAGAAAATTTGTAAAATGTTAAATGCCACATTAACAATGGAGGATGTGGTGGGAAAGAGAGAGAAAAATGAATGAGGTCTAGAATAACCCTACAGAAATCTTCAATCATATTTTACTATTTTATTGACAAGCATACCAGTATTTATTTTATTATCCATTATATCTTTGTCTATTACTAAAAAACACTGTAATAAGTTTGTTTAAAAAATACTAAAAGCCTATCTTTCCATATACACAAATATATGCATAACTGTAAATATAATAGTTATATAAATATATGTATGGAAACCATTATATATAAAAGTTACACATTTGAATAATAGTTCTGTATATATAACTATTATATATAATGGTTGTATGCATATATAACTGTTATATACTATATACATAAAGCCATTATATATAATAGTTACACATTTGAATAATAGTTCTATATATATAACTATTATATAGTTGTTATATATAAAATTATGGTATAGATATATATGTATAACTTATATATAATACATACAAAAAACTTTATATAGATATATAAATATAAAGATAAAATTATATACTTATTATATATAAGTATATATTATACAATAGATATGTTATATCTTATATGTTATATAATATATATTTTATATAACTATTATATATAATTATATATAACATATAACCATATTATATAATATAGTTTTATACATTATATAATAAATATATTATACAATATAGTTATATGTTATGTCATATATAATTATGTATAAGTCATATAAAATATATATAATATATAGTTATATACTATGAAATATAGTTATATGTTATATTATATTATAATACAATAT
This sequence comes from Ateles fusciceps, assembly GCA_036589455.1. Lineage (NCBI taxonomy): Eukaryota > Metazoa > Chordata > Mammalia > Primates > Atelidae > Ateles > Ateles fusciceps. The sequence continues at coordinate 5,678,123 of JAZHEH010002924.1, read as the reverse complement.
ATATTATATTATATTATAATACATATTATATAATATTTATATATTAACTATATATAATTATATAATATAATATTATATATATTATGTAATAGTATATTATTATATATTATATTAAATTATATAATTATATATTATATAAGTATATATTATATAATTATATAATGTATAATTATATATAACTATATCTCTATATATTATATATCTATATATCAGTTACATAACTATTTATAATAGTTATAATAAAAATTAATAACTATAGTAATTACTTATATATAACTATCATATATAATTATATGATATATATAATAGTTACATATAATTACATGAAATAATATAGCATAAATATATATAACATTTTATTACATAAAATATATTTATTTATAAATAATAATAAATATATAAATAATAATATAAATAAAATAACTATTATTTATTACATAAAATAATATAACTATTATAAATAATATGCATAATAATTCATTATTATGTATATGTATATACATTATGTATAATAGTTATATTTATTTTAACTATTATATAGTTATAACAGTTATTACATATTCCTCATATATATAACAATTATATACACATTTCATTTATATATATAGCTACTATATATACTTATATAATTAAAATAACTATTATATATGCTCTCTGTATTTATAAAAAAACTATTATTTTATATTTTCTGTTTATAGAGTTTTTATTTTCACATTTTACCTGTGATATACCCAGAATTCATCATGTTAATTAGGAACCAATGTTCTTTTATATACAAACTAACATAGGCTTCAACATTGTTTATTAAGTAGTCAATTCTATTTTCAATAATTTTTAACATCACCTTTGTCATATATCAGTTTCTCATATACAGATGTTTTTTTCTCAGATCTTGAGCTACATTTGCTTGTTGATCTAGCAAGATTTAGATTTATGGTTGTCCTTTACATTCACTACAGCATGTTGGTCAGTGTATTATTCTGTTTTGGATTACTACTAAGGAATACTTGAGAAGCAATATTTTGCTGTTTTTTACTCATAAGTCCGTCAACTCAGCCTTAACATCTCTATTTTAAAATGGGGGATTAGACTCGATTGTATTTACAGTCTGAGAAGCCTTAAAGGGAGGATCCAAAATGTCTACCGATGATCTCTATATAGATGGAAACCAATAAATATTTTTCCTTATCCATTAGGATAATATAAAAGATACAAGATGGAAGATCGTAAAAGATACAAAGATACAAGGCCAATGAACATAATGGTAAAGGAGGTCCTCATTTTTACTGAATTCAAAATTCTCTAAACTGCTCTTCAAAGATTATTTCCACTGATTTATTATTTCAGTGAACATACCATTTCATCTCTGTGTGCTAGAGACCTAATGGAGAATGTAACAACCTCTCAAGAATTTATATTCTAGTCAGGGTTGCAGATAACACAGTGCAGAGTGAGCGAACAGAGAGGAAGCTAGAACCATCTTTAACTCTCCTCCTTTCTACTGTCCTGGGTCTTACAGCCCCTGATAATATCTTTCAGTAAGGCACTTAAGTTTTGTCAGCTCTAACATTTTTAATGTTTAGCCTCTATTGTTCCTGATATTGGGAATGCATCTATAAGTTAAAATAATAGCATTCCTGAGATAAATGAAGCCACACAAAACTTATAAGAATCAAATTCAATTAAGCAAATGCCAATATTACTGATTATTCTAATAACCAACCCAGTTTGCTTGTTGAGATACGTAACAACATGACAATGAATTCATCAGATCCACCAAATACAGAAAATCACTGTCAGTATATTCTGAGAAGTAAAGATTTCCTGTTTAATTATCTTCTGTCTAATTTAGCTTTGATGGAATAGCAAGTATATTGGATTGTAAATAATATAGACATTGAAATAAGAGGGACTTGAGATTGTGTCTTGCCCCTCGCTTTTAATGATTGTATTGATTTGGACAAGTCACTTAAATCCTGAGAATTTGTTGTCTTTTTCTGTCATATGCAACCAAGAATATTTATTTTGCATTGTTGTTATGATGATTGGTAATAACCAATTAAATTATTAACCATAATTCCTGGCAAATAATTCCCCCACTTTCATTATTATTATAGTTAGGAAAAGGGAGAACAAATTTTAAATACCCCTTAATTGTTTGTAACTTTGCTTATTCTGATAATATGATAACAGAGTATATGGTTATGAGTTTAAGAGTCTATCACAATTTTTTTCCTTTAAGAAAAACTCATTGGGCAACTTGAAGGTGGACCTGTTCTGAAAATGAACCATAATATATTCATAAACTATAAAAAATCCGATGAATCCTCCCTCCTTGCTGGTTAAATGATGGGTTCACCTATTGCTGGATAGTTAAGGGTCACTCCTCATCCAGGGATGGTCTCTAATCAGGTTTAGAGAACACAGATGATTTTTTTTTTCTCATAGGACATTCTACTACAGAGAAGCCACATGATAGACTCCATAATTACCCTTTGAGCAGCATGGAGTGACTAATAGCCACTTGTTCTATAAAGAGTGATGAAATGCATTCTAATAAATGTACAAAAATATTCCAGAGTGTTGTATGAACATTTGATATAATTAGAAAATAAACAACTATCAAGTTGCAAATGATTGAAGTTGAGGCTTCAAAAAGAGTCAGTCTTTCAATACATGTGCTGATACATGTTAAATTTTTTTAAAAATGTGATTCTCAAAATGTCTTATTAATGCAAAGAAAATGTGGATTTGGAAGCTGGAACATCATTGCCAATTACTTCTTCAGTATCCTTAAAAATTGGTCATTTGTAGCTTATTTAATTTTGAACATAGGCAGTCAATTATATTTTGGTTGGGGAGAGAGCAACTATTGCATTTTTCTTCTGTGATTTCAGCAAAGTTATATCCAAGAAATAAAGTAGAAAAAAATGATGCCAGAACAAGGACTGCTTCTATAGGAAAAACGTCCAATGGATATCTCTATGAATATCACAGATGTGAAGAACACCTTAACCTGTGAGTTCTGTTAATGACCGAAGCTCTAGGGTCTGAGTTTGCTCTTTTCACCAGGATAGGATGTAGCTGTCATTTTACACACCAGAAAACAGAACAACAAAATTTATCTCTTGCTTCATATTCAAGCACTACATCCACTAAATATTGGTTCCCCATTCCCACTCCATTCTAGGATGTAACTGTGGGGGAAGTACATGACATGGGCTTATGTGAATTATTTTTCTCTCCCTCTCTGTTTCTTTCATACAGATACATGGAAAAAGAAACATCTCAGTCCTAAGGCTTTTGGCTTGAATGTGATTGAATTGTCTCATGATAATGTGACTTTGGGTAGCATGGTGCTGAGGGAGAGGATGTCTGAGGAACCAGACAGGAAAAGGGAGAGATGCAGAAAAGATGACAAGGGAAATATTAGTAATATTTACAACCCTTAAGGACTGCTTATTTAATATTTGGACTTTTCTCATTTATAAATTTTAATCTCATTTATTCAACCCGTTATTTGACTTGTATCTACACACTCTAACCAGAGTGAAAACATAATGTTAAATAGTTTTTAACAAACTGCTAATTTGGAAATAGTTGAATAAGAAAGTTCAATCAGTTGTTTTCATGATCTGTAGGCCAGAATTAAATCACTTGCTTCAGTGTCTATGTATTCAGGAGAAGCATTTATAGATCATGAAATTTATTTATTCACCTGAAATTCTATTATAATTTATTTATGTATTCTACATTTATTCACCTGAAAATATTCTACATTTATTCACCTGAAATTCTACATTTATGACAAATCTATTCAATTTCAGGCCTATCCAACTGAGCTTTGCTCATGCAGACATCGTTATTGTAACGATGTTCTCCTAAGTGAAACAAAGGAAACTTGGTAAAATCAATAAGCAATCATGTTTTTTACTTAAAATGTCAGCACACAAGCTGGCACAGTGGCTCACTGCTATAATGCTAAAACTTTGGGAGGCTGAGGTGGGCAGATCACTTGAGCTCAGAAGTTCAAGACCAGCCTGGGCAACATGGCAAACTCCTTCTCGACAAAAAGTACAAAAATTAGTCAGGTGTGATGGCATGTAGTCCCAGCTACTTGGGAGGCTGATGTGAGAAAAGTGCTTGAGCCCAGAAAGTGGAAGCCACAGTTGGCCATAACTGCACCATAACACTCCAGTCTGGACAAAAAAGTGAGACCTCATCTCAAAAAAAAAAAGAAGACAGTAGCTAAGTGGAATTACAAAAATCATCAAATATAGAAATTCTTCCTCAAATAAACTTATTGTCTTCCACTATCCTTATGCATATACACTAACAAACCTTAAAAATCATAAAAACATTACATTAAAAATAGTTATTAATGGTTCCATGTTGTAAAGCTAAAAATGTCATAGGATTCATGAGGACCAGAAAGTTAAAAGTACTCCTAAAGTGAACGTGAAACAGTCAAATGTTCTCTTCATTTAACTGAGAGAAATAAACGGAGCTAAAAAAGAAGAAATTAAAATGAGATTTGAAAATAATTTCCATGTTTCTATTTTGTTTCTGATTACTTTGTTATAGTCATACAATTCAAGGATGTTATTTATACTTAAATGTTTATCTATCACCTCCAGAAGTTTTCTGCTGTTCCTTGGTAATCCCTTTCTCTCACTCCTCTCACCCTGTCTCCAGAAAACCATTAATGTGAATTCAGTTCCTGTAACTTAGTTTGCATTTTTGAGAATTTTATATAAATGTAATCATATGGTTTGGATTCTTCAATGTTTGGCTTTTTCACTCATCATGACTTTTTGTGATTCCCTCATGTTGCATATATCAGTAGTTCATTGCATTAGATTGCTTAGTAGTATTCCATTGTACAGACCTATCAAAATTTATCCATCCACATATTAATAGAAATTTTTGTGGTTTATGGCTATTGCAAATTAGGCAACAATGAACGTCTCTATGCAAGTGTTTTTATGGACATATGCACTCTCTTCTCTTGGATAAATACCTCGGAGCTGGATGTCCAGTTAGTATAGTAGTTGTATTTAAATTTATCAATCTTCTAAGGTGTTTTTTTCCAAAGTGGCTGTACCATTTTGGTACCATTTCATATTCCTCCTATCCATGTAGGAGAATTCCAGTTTTTCCAATTTTTTTTTTCCAAAATTTGGCATGGTCAGTCTTTATTTTAGGAATTGTGATCAATGAGTAGTGGTATTTTATTGTGGTATTAATTTGTGTTTTCCTAATGACTAATGATGTTGAATATCTTATTATATGCTTATTTGTCTCCTATATATCTTTGATGAAGTGACGGTTCAACTAACTATTTTGTCCATTTTTTATTTGAAATTTTTTTTTTGAGACAAAGTCTCACTCTGTCACGCAGGCTGGAGTGCAGTGGTGCCATCTCAGCTCACTGCAACCTCCACCTCCTGGGTTCAAATGATTCTTCTGCCTCAGCCTCCCAAGTAGCTGGAGTTACAGGCGCATGCCACTATGCCCGGCTAATTTTTTGTATTTTTGTAGAAACAGGGCTTCGCCATGTTGGCTAGGCTGGTATCTAACTCCTGACCTCAAGTTATTCTCCTGCCTAGGCCTCCCAAAGTGCTCAGATTACAGACATGAGTCACCACCCCTGGCCAGCCGTGGCACCTGGCCTATTTTTGAGTTTTGAGAATTCTTCATATAATCTAGATATAAAACCATTACCAAATCAATGTTTTGTAAATACTTTCTCTAGTTTGCAGCTTATCTTTTAATGCTCTTAACTATGTCCTGAGAATAACAGATCTTTTTCTTAATTTTGATGAAGTCTAATTTATCAATTTTTTAATGCATTCTGCTTTTAGTGTATCTGAAAAGTCTTTGCTTATGCCAATACCATAGATTATCTTTTATGTTTTCTTCTAGAAATTTTGTAGTTTTAGATTTAAAATTTTCTTCTGTGATACATCTTAAGTTAATTTATGTATATATTGTGAGGTATGGATCAAAACACATTTGAAAATTGTTTTTGAATTTGAATATTCATTTGGTATTGTATCTTTTGCTGAGAAGACCATCCTTTCTCCATTGAACTTGCCTTTGTCAAAAATCAGCTGCGTGTATATGCATGTGTTTATTTCTGGATTTTCTGATCTGTTCCATTGGCTTATTTATCTGTTTTAATGTCTAATATCATTTTGTATTGATTATTCTTTCTTTATTATGAATCTTGAAATCTGGTAATATCCCCTCCCTCACTTTGTTCCTCTTTTTTAATTTTGTTTTGGCTATTCTAACTGCTTTGTATTTCTATATGAACTCCAGAATAAGTTTGTCAAATGTCACAAAATTTAGCTTGGTTTTTGATTGGAATTGCATTGTTTCCTTACATCAACTTGTAAACAATTTGCTTCTTACAATATTGAAAATTTTTACCTGTTAAGAGGTATGTCGCTCCATTTATTTGTCTTCCTTATCTCAGTAATATTTTACAGCTTACAGTGTACTGGTCTTGTACATCATCTGTCAGATTAATGAATATAGTTCTTTTATTTTTTCATTGTATATATATTTGTTCAAAATTTTAATTTGCAATTGTTTGTTGCTAATAGATAAGATTACAATTATTTTTATATTAATCTATAATCCTATAGTCTTGCTAAAAACACTCAATACTTCTTGTAGCTTTCTATATAGGCAATCATGTCATGTGTCAATAAAGACAGTTTTATTTCTTCCTTTACAATTAGGACAGCTTTAATTTCTTTGTTTTGCTTTATTGCTTAGCTAGAATGTCCAGTACATCATCTAGAACCTCTGATTCCAGGGGAAAGACATTTAGTTTTTAATTATTAATTATCACATTGAGTAAAGCATTTGTAAGTTTTCATTTATCAAATGAAGAAAGTTTCTTTTTTTCTTAGTTTGCTGAGAATGTTTATAATAAAGATAATGCTTCCTGTTGAAGTATAGGACAGTTATACTTACCATCCATTTTTTTAAATTGTGATTCTCTAAATTTAATAATTATTTTTGGTAATTTAACTCTTTTTGTGTTCTGGAATCTCTGGTACTGTTTGCTTCACTTGTGAAAATTAGATTTTTTGAATTGGCTGAAAATTGTTTGTACTCTGTAATTAGTGCTATAAATAATCAACTGTCTTTCAACTCTGACCTAAGAGTTTTGTGTCTTCTACAAACATCCGTGAAAATATGGCAGAATCTTTCAAGCTAAGTAAAATATTAAACCCTGCAGAACTCTTGAGAGTAATAAGCTCTCTTTTCTTTAGGTCTAAGAGTGAGATTTCAAAAAAAGAAACAGTTTTATACTGAAGATGACTAAAAGAACACATAGTTCACAGGAGCATGAAGCACAAGAGCATGAAGTTAGAAATTGTCTCTCAAGGTTTCTAGCTAAGCCCGTAGTCCAATTCATAGGAAGGTCTAAGAGTTCAATTTTTTAAAAAATATTATCATGAAATACACTAAATTAAATGATTTCATTTAGTTTATCAAACATCAGGTGTTAAATTTATTGAAAGTATTAACTAATTTAATTATTATAATAACTCTATCACCTTGTTATTTGTCAGTATTTTCACTCAAACCATCTTACAGCATTTTACTGGAATTTTAAGGTCTGCTTGGTAGCCATGCAATGAGAGGAAACAGATAATCTGTTTTTGCTTGCTTGTTTGCTTTTTTTGTTTTAAATCTGGCACTCTCAACTTCAACATGGCTTCCAGGAAATGGTAATCATGTTTTATCAGTAATTAGTATTCTAAAGAAAGGTATTCACCCTCTTCTGTACACATTCCACACGCCAAGTGGTATGTTACTCAAACATCACAGCTGCACTAACATATGTGGGTTATGTACACAACGTATCACTCCCATGCCCACACACACAGGCACACCCTCACACACACACAAGCACACACAAACACATGCACCCAGATTTTTTGGCAGTTGCTTTGTGTTATATTTCTGCATAACAGGCTTATGGCTTCCAAGAGTGATAAGATTAGAGAATTATGTTGAATAGGAACAATTTTCTACTCATTACAATAATAAGTTATAGGAATAAACTATTGAGGCTACTGGTTTGACAGAGCAATGTATTTGCTCAAATACAAGTCAATGACAACACAACTTAAAATGCTATTTTCTCACTAGTATATCAATGGTAGAGCAAGCATGTATTTTAGTGTTCTGAACTATTGAGATGCTTAAGCGTCTATGAACAGCTGAAGCGTACACATTTCCTGGAGCTTGTTCCTAATCAGTACTTTAGCTAATTGTGCTTAACCTGACACTTCTCTTCTCCACCTTTTGTAATATTGTCCACAATGAAGCTCTTAACATGCTGAAGAGTGACAAAATATCAACCATTATTTTTGGAAGTAAATAAATCAACACAAGTTTCCTCCCCCACCTTTCCTTTTTTTTACTCAATAAGCACCATCTTTGATATGGAAGAATGGTGTAAAGATCCTAAGTCACAAAGTCAGATGGATGAAAGGCAAATAATACATCTTCTGAGTCACATATTTTAGTCTACTTTTTACTTTATACGCTTGTTGTAAACACACATTAAGACAAAGTATATAAAATGTCCACAAAATTGCTGGAATTTAATGACTAGTAAGTCTTTCTTATACTCCTAGGACCTTTTCTCAAGTAGCTGTCATGACTTACACATGACAGCAAGCATAAGAAATTCAAAAAGAAAAAAAAAAACCTTAGTAATAAATTTTTTAAAAGACACTAACAATCTAGCAATTTTTTGATCAATGAATGATACAGTCTCCAAATATTACTGTGAAAAATATTTCTACTGAACGAGATCAGGAAATCCACCACAAAATATGCTGCTTGGGTATGCTGACTCCTGCCGACCAAGGGTACTTGGGGAACAGCAAAATGCAGGAAGGGACTTTCTCTGAACTTCCTTAATCTGCCTAAAGACAAACCACCCAAAAGGAGCACATTTGTCATGAAACCCCTCCCCAGGAACCTCATCAACCCAGATGGTTAGGAAAGGTTAACTCAGACAAGAGGAGAAGAAACTGGAGGTGATGCCATGCCTTGACAGAATTTGTCAGAGGCTGGAACTTGTTCTTTTGAGGACTCATTCATCTTTCTCAAAAAATCATTTACTCTCCTCTAAATTGCCTACCTCTCCCTTCTACTCCCCCTAATGAAGAGGGCATGTAAATTTCTAGACCTCACTGAATTTTTGTATATTCACTTTTCTTTCATGTGAGGCTCCTGTGTATGCAATAAATGTGTATATCTTTTTTTCCTGTTAATCTGTCTACTGTCAGTTTATTTCATAGACTCAATTATCAGACCCTCAGAGGGTAGACACAGTTTCCCTCCCCTATAATCCTATGATCTTTTATATTTGAAGATTAAGCTCTCTCATCTTAATTCTGGATTACGTGGCTGAAGATCTACATGCTATAACCAGTTCCACTTTTGTCTTTAACATAACCCCGACTTTCTTGAAGAGGAAATGGGTACATGTAAGAAACAAGTTTCAGCCACTTTGCAGCAGTGTGTGACTAAGTTATACAGTGAAGACTAGCAAGATAAGACCAAAAGTGCTCTGAGGATTTCTGGTTACATATTTTGTTTTCTTGATTCAGGCAACATTTTCTCTCTCTGTTCTTTCTTTTCCTGAGAATTCAAATATGATATCTTGTATACAATGTTTATCATGCATAGAAATGATATTGTGATGTTAAGGGAAATAGTTACATTCCTGATACTGTTTTTTATATCTTCAGTTCTAAACTTCTATTATGTCATTTTCTTTATCTCATTATTTTCAAAGATCATATAGTATGTTTTAAGTTACAGGTTTTAGAAAGTTTAGTGATCATGAGTTCCAAATTTGTCATTTTTTAGCTAGAAAGAATAAAAATGTTGAAAAAATTGAATGCCGCCAGCTCTGTAGGGGTAGAAGTTAAATTCTATAGATTATAATTCATAGGCAAATAATTCTTTTTCTCAATAATGCACATTGATTTTGTCCAGTAAAGATATAAATGATTTTCGTCCTAAAGAAAAGATTACCTCAAATAATACATTTTATTTCCCTATAGGATGTTAATTAGTTTGCTTCTATTAGGAAATTTATTTTGGTATTACTGCTTATCCAGCTATGTGTACAGTCTTCAAATTCACCTTTAACTTTATTAATTTCCTTAGCCAATTAATAAGTTAAATGAAATTGATATCTGATTATATATTTACATGAGTGATGTTTTTAGCTTTCTGACAAATTATACTTTAGTGTTGCTACTAATTCAATTTATAAGTGAAGCAAATATGATTCTGCATGGTAAAATAGTTGCCCAATTTGATTAGCTGACTACTAGCAAATCACAGACCAGAGTCCAGTTTTTTCTTTTTATTCTGCCTACTAATGCGTAATTAGTGATATATCCTAAAACTTCAGCTTACATTTTTTTTTTACTTTTACTTGTCTACAATTCTGTTTTAGATGTGATTACCTCCTCACATCAACATACATGTACACACACAACGCAAACAAGAGAGATCTAAAAGTATTATGAAGTCCAAGAAACATTGCCAAAATAGTCTATTTCATTGAATTTCTTCATTATTTTTATTTTCAACAATCATAAGAAGAGGAACTACAAGACAAACATGGACAGCCACATGTTAGTGAACAGAAGTGTGCAACCTACATTTTAGTTTGTTTCTAGTCACTAAATTGCTACGGCCTTCAGTAAACAATGGTTATTTAAGTATAAAGGGAATGTTAAGGGTTATTTATTTTTTAATTGTATGTTATTGTGTTACTTATGTGTTCAGGATTACCATATTTGCAACCTTCTGTCCATTATTTTTTTCTTTTTCTTTTCATTATGCCAGTTTAGGAATAATGTTTTCCTTCTGGAGTGAAAGATGTTTTCACTTAAAACAATGGTGGACGTGTCAAAGAAACACGGAATAATTTTTTTTTTCAAAAAATAGGACATTTGTTTAAAGAAAATTTAAGGGAGAAAAGGATATGTTACTTTACGAACAGCACATGAATGGAAAGATGTGTCTAATTAGACTTACTGTTTCTCTGTCAGAGACTGACAGCTGTGCAGAAAAGTAAACAATGCTTTTTACTCCCTGGAAATATTCCATCAGGTATATTTTCCTCTTTGAATGTCATAAAAAGGAGAGAAGAAGGAGAGAAAGGACTCTGGGTTTTGGTAGGGATTTCAGAATGATTCTCTGCACAGTATTTCTTTCTGAAAGAACAGCATATGCATAAAATAGCTCATTAGCTCTGCTCAACACTGCCTCAAAGCTAACTCTGATATTGCTTAGTGTTCTTCATGTCAACAATCCTTAGGTACTGAAGATCTTAGTTCAAACCATTGTTTCCAAAACTGTGCTGTGGGAAATTGTCACTGGATGTTAGCAGTTACTGGGTGAGAAGTGGGGAGAGGAGCAGGTAGGTAGTTTACAATTAAATATGCTTGTGAAACTATGGGCTAAAGTTAAATAGGCTTATTTCTTTACAGGATGCTCAAGAGATTTTGTTACGCTAATTTAACTTTTTACAATTTATATTTATTATTTTTTTGAAGTTAGCTTTTTGAGATTGGGTGAAGGAAACCTGGTGGGCACCTCTTAGCATCTTGCTGTCTGGAAAGGACAGCTGTAGAGAAAAGATCATCCTTAACACTAGACTGAAAGCTCTGTGATGAAAATACCGTATCTTCCTTGTTCATCACTACATTCCTTTTGGCAAGCACTGCAGACATTCAGCAGGTATTATCTGACGACAGTGCTAACTCTTTTTTAACCAACCCTATTAACCATGTGTCTTCTACCTTAAACAAGTTATTTGATACCCTCTTTGTCTATAAAGTTTCAAGGATCAAAGTGCATATTAGAGATAAAGTATTTCTGATCACTGTAAACACTATTTACATATAGCATCATGGGATGCTGCGACTGGTAGTGTTCTTGAAGATTATGTGGTTGAAGTTATTTATGTGATTGTCAAGAAAATTGAAGTTACTCGAACAAGGTCACACAGCTTATTGTTAAACTACATACAATTAGAATGCAGGTTTCATAATTTCTAGCTCAATGTCCTTGATACAATGATTATTATTTCTATTTGATATGGGTTTTAGAATTTTTATTAAGTACTAAATCTAGTGGGAGGGCTAAATCATATTTACTATCAGTGTAGTCGAGGCTAAGTTGGAGAAAATAATTGTCAGATACAATAGTGTGTTTTTATTAAAACTGTGCAGGTAATAAAAACTAACAGACATAAAAATATTTAAAAAAAAACCCTAAAAGACTCTCTGATCATGGATCATTTTATGGTTTTGGACTCACAGTTAGCCTAGCATACTTTTATGAAGAATTATGTAAAAGAGTAGATTAACTTGACTTAACAGCCAAAGAGATGAAGATTTGGACTGACAGTGTTTATGATGTCCATAGCTTTCTCTCTCATTCTCTTTCCCTTAACATAATTGGCTTTGACTGGGCAAATCATGTTGTTTTCATTGTAATGTCATTGCAATTTATGATTCCATAAGGCACATGAATAGTTTTTTTATTTCATTTGCTTTGCATTTCATTTTAATGCTACCTAAGTAAATTACCTATACAACTATGCATGCTACCTTTTATTAGCTTTACCATGTTTCCATTTTCATATTTGCGATCACTATCAATTTTATTTAGCTGTATTATAAAATTAATTCTGCTTTCACAATTACATTATTTACCTTTAGACTCTTTTCTCGTGAATTCTCTATCTGTAACATTATGTTAAATGCAAGCATATACTCAGTAAAGCAAAACTATCACAATAATCTAATTATCATTATACAATATTTGTGATATAATTTTATTTCCAAACAAGAATCTTGCTTTAGATTTTATCATAGTTGTTATTTTAATAATCTTTAAGAAGCAGGCAAAGATATAAACCCTAATTAAATATATTTTTGGGGGGGGTTAAGAAATTAGTTTTATCAGCCTTTTTTATATGTAAATGCACAGTTTCTATTCATAAGACTAAACACAGACACAATCAGGATAATGCTATTTTCATACACTTTATGGCAAATGAAGGCTCAGTGATGGGACTGGCAAGTACTGAGGAATTAATGTAACCTTGGGAATTTTATGTTTCACAAAGATAAAAAATTTCCTTTGTGTATTTTTCTCTTAGATTTGGAAGTAAATTATTTTCTCTCTACATTCTGCTATCTATTCACAAGCTTACATTTGTCCATTTATATTTGGCACCAGCTTACATTTGAAACTGGTGGGTTTTTTTTTTTTTTTTTTTTACCTTTAGCTATAAATTAATGTGTTTCACAAGATCCTTAGGGCTTCAATCTCTCTTTTACACACAGTGGAAGATCCAGGGAGCATAGGAGAAACTACTAAAGATTATATGGTTGAAATTATTGAGTATAGTTTCAATTATTGAGAATAGTCTCAATTATTATTGAGAATTGAGTATAGTGAACACTGGACATACTCTCTCAAATGCCACACTAGAAATTTCAGTAAAACTTAAATCTTAATAGAGTAGAGAGTTGGTTGTAAGCAGTGATGAAGAAAGACTGTATTTCAAATTGTTGTGAGTCTGTCATTCTTTTAGCTAGTAACATCCATTTTTCATCAGATATGGGTCCCAAAGATTTCGTAATGTAGACTCTGTTGAGGCAGTTATGTGGCTTGTCAAGAGTTAGGGGAAATATTATGCATTTTAATATTAAACATCTCCACACATTTAATGAGAACCTAACAGGGCTGCAACACTCCATTAGGCTAGAAAAACAGAGAAGAATCATAGGGTAGAGTTCCTCCTCTTACAGAGTAAGAAAATAAAACTTAAATCAATCTTGTGTAAAATAACTTAAAATGAACAATCTAGTGTAGAATGTATTTTAGATTAAAGTGGACATTAGATAATGAACATCTCTGAGTTGTCTAGCCTGCTGTGTTAAACATTATCAGCTCAACTTAAAAAATGAAGTCAACTTTTTTTTTAGTCTGTAACCATCATGAGTTTTTCTTTTTCCTTTGGGGATCTTCTCTCTCCAAATAAAACAATAACATTTTAAAATAATATTAAAAATAATTTTTATTCAAAAAATATTTATTGAGTGCCTACCAAATGTTATGAACTCTAGAGGGCAATGATTACAGAAATAAACAAAACCATAAAACAAAACAAAATAAACCAACAGACAAAAATACCAGTTTTCACAGATTTTACACACTAGTAGGACAAAAAAGAGGAAAAAGGTTAATATATGCCATGTTCAAATAGTAATGCTAATAATAAGATGTGCAGTTGAGAAAAACCAGGAAGTTCAGATGACAGGTTGGTCTGTGGGTTTACAATTTCAGATGGGGATGATCTCGGAGCAAAGGCCCTGTGAAAGTGAGAGGAAGAGCACCAGAAAGACAGGAGAGGGAAAAACTTCTCTGGTAGAGAAGTGCATCTGGAGTGTTTGAGGAACAGCTGAAAGAATGTTATAAGGTTTGCTGAGCAAGATGGGAAGAAAAAGAAGATGAAAGGAGCAGGGCATGAGAGTAGGCAGAGTCAGTGGCTTCTGCAAGGGCTGGATTTTATTCTGCATGGGTTAGAGAGCCATATGGGTTTTCTTCAGAACAGGGGCATGACTTGATTTGAGTGTCAAAGAATAACATTTGCTACTCTGTTGATAATAGATAATAAGCAAGTAGGAGATTTGGTAGCAGGCTATTCCAATAGTCCAGGTAAAATCTGATTTTAACTTGATAGGAAAGTTTAATAGGATAGCTGATTTTAGGGTGATAAAAGTGGAATAGGTGATAAGTAGTAGAATTTTGCATATATCGTTATGACAAAAGTCACAATTTTCTGATAAATTATAGGATGGAAAAGAGATAGTTTAGAGCAAATAGCTGGAGGAGCTTCCAGTGCAAAAGATCTGTTTTATTTTTTAAATAATGGAGTAGATGCATTGCAAAGAAAATGATGATAGAAAATGAAGAAAAAGGAGCAAAGAACTGAAGCAGTAAAGTAGGAGAAAAGAGATGGGATTTATTGCATAAGAGATTAGCCTTGGGAGCAAACGGAGGCTTATCCCTAGTAGCAGTTGGGAAGATAGAGCATTTGGGGGCAAATGTGTAGAGAAAATAAGCTTCAGCATGTTAGCAAGTCCCACAGGTTCATGCTAGTAGTCACATTTCTTTCTGCCATTTATCTATATTTGTTCAATTTGTATTCCTGAATTCTAGTCATGTGTCATGTTCCTTTCTTCTGCTGCTTAATCTTAATCTTTTATTAGGAAAAGCAAGAGAAAAAAGTAGAGAAAACAAGGGAAAAGAGAATGAAGCGAGAGCAAAGAAAAGAGAAAGAAAAGGGAGCAATAAATGAAAAACACACAAAAGAAGAAAAAGAGAGATAAAGTAAAAAGGAAAAGTAAAGATTAAATAATCTAGTCTCTCCATTTTAGGATCCAAGATGAGAACAAATATTCGATTAGAAATGGTAAATTAAAAGCATGGTAGTGATATAAATTATTACTTATTTTTTAATTTAGCTAACAGTAAGTTTGTATAGCTGTCACTCAAAAATATTTGCAATAACTAATTAAGTGCTCAAAGTGGCAGAGAGCTTTTAAGAGAGGAGGATTTAGTTTATTTTTATGTATTTAAAGTTTAACCTGGAAATGAAGGGAACTAGAGCAGGGTAAAACCTATTTTCTAAAGCAGTCTCAAATACACCGAGCATACACTTTTGTTTTAAACAGAAACTATTTATAACAGAGGAATTAATACTTCACTTATATATTTTTTCTCAGATATGTAATTTTCTCTAAGGAACATTATCATCTAAAATTCACGTAGGACATGATTTTAAAATTTACATGTGATGATATTGAGTTACAAGACATGGTGTCTTTTATTTGGATACAACTCAATTGAGCAGTTTTAGTTGTATTAAAGAGCAATAATAGAGATAGGGAAAATGTTTCTCTCTTCAGTATTGAAAAGTACTTAAAATATGTTTGCTTTATGAAAGCTGAATTGATAATATTTATACACATTGTATTTTATTACATATATCTGAGTGTAAATCAAGAAACTCTAAACATATGATTAGGTTGGATAGATACATATCTCCATTCTATGTGTGTTGTTTTTACCTTGAGAAAGTAAAAGAAAATTGTGATTTATTAAGTAGATATCTAATAATCTAATATATTGTACTGAGCGTAAAAGGAAACAGAATAGATAGATAATCCAAAAGAATCCAAAGTGGTCAAAGACCTTGTAAAGCACTGTTTACAGAAAGGTGCCCTACATCCCAGACCCAGAGACTGTTATCCCTGTGGCCAGAGAAAACTTGTCTTAGAATACTCAAAATGTTCTGATTCCATGTCTTCCAAAAAACCTTCCAATTCAAATGCAGTATATTGTATGGCATACTTACACAGTGAGAAGAAAGTGATGCCCCATCTCAGCATTTTGTTTATATCACAGATTTAGTCTCATAGAAATTGAACATTTACTTCCTAATTTCTATATCATATTTGGTGAGCTTAGAAAATGAGCATCCACCCTTGAGAATGAGGTCTATTCTTGATGTATACACAAAAATCAAATATCTGAGTATAAAATGTTAAACAAGTCATTTGTATGACAGTCTTCTCTTATTCAGTTTTGCTTTCTGGAGTTTCAGTTACATACATATAGTTAACCACAGTCAGAAAATATTCAATGGAAAATTTCAGAAATAAACAATTTATAAGTTTTCAATTGCATGTTGCCTGAGTAGCGTGATGAAATCTAAGGCTGTACAGCTCCCCATCTTCCCCAAGACATGAATCATTCTTTTGACTAGCACATCCATGCTGTATACACTACTCACTCTTAGTTATTTAGTAGCTATCTCAGTTATCGGATCGACTGTCACAATATCACAGTGTCTGCATTCAAGGTCAATAGGAACCTAAGGTTACGTCACAATATCTACTTCATTCACATCACTTCATCTCATTATGTAGGCATTTTATCATCCCACGTCATCACAAGGAGATGAGTAGGTACAGTACAATAGTATATTTTGAGAGAGTATAAGAGATACCACATTCATATAACTCTTATAGTATATTGTTATAATTGTTCTATTTTATTGTTTTTGTTGTTAATCTTACTGTGTCTAAAATATTAGTTAAACTTTATCATAGGTATGTAGGTATAGAAACAAACATTATGCATATAGGGTTCGGTACTCTCCATGGCATTGGCATCCACCCAGGTAGTAAAACATATACCCGAAACATAAGAGGGGGCCTACTGTATTATAATTTTGGTGATGATTACTGTGAAAGACCAGAATGTCCTATTCCAAAATATGCTTCATAAGCATGAGGATTTGTTTGAGCTGACTGAGAAACACAAGCCACAGGAGAAGCTCTGCAAACAGAGTAGAATGTACCTTTTTGTAAGGAAAATTTATGTTTATAAAGAAATAATTTCCATTTGTAAAGAGCTCTTTCTATTCTCTCTTCTCTCTCTCCTCTCTCTGTCTCCCTCTCTTTCAGGAAAAGAAGGATACTCTAAATCACTACAAACTACTATGAATGGAGAAGGCATCAATTTAAATCTGTGTAATAAATCTTATTCTTGTTTGCTTCATTTCTCTGGGTATCTCTCTTTTACCAACCTTCCTAATCTGTCTTTGGTTTAGCAAATAATGACATTTAAGCTTGCTCAAAGCCAACTTTTCTCCTTTCCTGTAGATATTTCCCGTGTATACATGAGGTATACATGTTATTAAACATCTGTTGGATTTTCTTTTGTTAACCTCTTTTGTTACAGGGGTCTGTCCTAACTAAGAACTATGAAGCTTAGAGAGAAAACTGTGTTTCCCTTTCCTTATGAAAACATGGTAATTACTAATAAAAACAAGCTAATCTTCTAGAGCTTGTTTTTATATATATACGTATATATAATATATATACGTATATATATTTTATTTTATGATGACAGAAAGTCAGCTTCACAGGAATGTATAATACAATTTCAGAATGGTGTAAAACAAATCTTGCCTCCTTCTTAGTTGAGCATGGTCAAGACAGCTAAAAAACTGCTTTATTCATCCTGAGGTATATGTCAATAAACTATGTAAGTTTAATTGCTGACCCTGGTTATAGATATGAGATTAAATAATTCAGAATCAAAGCTGTTGAAACTTGAAATTATTCTGAGCCTTAAGAGGAATGTGGCTATGCAGCCTGAGTTATATGGCATGCAGATGCAACTTCTGCCATTTTTTTCTCCCTATAAATAATTAGGAAGACCAAATGGGGCCAGAGATAAGACGCTCTCAGACCACTCCTCCTCATCACAGAATAATAACATCTTCCTTGGAATGTAACATTCACTAACCAATCAAATCACTATAACCTATATACTGGTCTCGTATAGAAAAATTTCTCTTTCTCTGCCTATATAAAAAGAAACCCTAACTTTGGAACACTGACCCTAATCATCTGGAGTTGCTGTTTCCCAAGTAGTCATCCTCAAGTTTTGTGCTCAAATAAACTCTATACTTAATCATATTTTCTGAGTCTCATTATTTAAAATTGACATGAGTCACTTGGCAAACATTGTAAAACAAAAAAAAAGAAATTTAAATTACTCAATACAATTTTAGAGTGAATGAGAGGAGCTGAGGATCCACAACTACAATTTGAGAAATTGTACATGAGAAGTAAGCTTCTGTGAGCAGAATTTTCTGTGAGCAGAATTTAGCATTCTTAAAATATTTTCTCATAGGATGTAAACATTTACATTTACATTTTTCCCTGGGATTTAGTTTTTAATATTTTAAGAAAAGGAGAATGAAGAGAAATGATTTGATATTCCCTCATTCCTACCCCAATGTAAGTGTTCAGAAAATAAAAGGTAAACAATAGTTATTAAGACTAATGTTACATTATATGGTATGCCAGGTAATTTTGGTGATAGGATAACACTTAAGCCTCTCAATGGCCCTGTGGATTATGCATTATTTCTCCCATTGGGTAGAATATGCAATGGAGACACAGGAAGAGAAATGCTTTGTTAAGCAGCTTATAAAACACAGACCATAAGTTAGAACTCAGAATGAATGACTACCAAGTTTATTCTTTTCTACCATCTTCCTTCAATAGATACAGTGAGAGTAGAACATTTCAAATGGGTAAGGGTGGGGAGATTTTCAAAATCTTCATTCTACTTATAGATTTTTTTTTCATTATATACCTCAGTATTTGTATTCTAGTTTATATCATGAGATTTAAATCACACATGAATAGAGAGAGATGAAATATAGTAAAAAACATTTTATTTAGAAATGTATTTATTAAACACTTGCTACATGCAAATTAGCTTCTTAAAATTCCTCTTGGGAGAACAAAAAAGAAGAAATAAGGGAAAATATTTTGCCTCCCTCATCTCTACTTGACTACAGAGAACTGTGTTTTTATAGTGCTTTCATAGTTTTGTTAATCATAGTGTGCTTTTGCTAACTCTAACCTTGTGTCAACATAAGCCAAGGAGATTGAACAACTGTCACATTATTTCTAATGGCTGATTACCAACCAGAGCCACTGAGGCCAGAAATTTAACATTTTTTCCGCATATTTGAATACCAATTTTGCTCTGCATTTTACTGATTGCCTTAATTCTTTACATGGTTGATGTAGTTTAAGCTTAAGGATCCACCATAATGTCAAAATTCATAGAGAATTAAAATATTAGTCCTTAGTGCTGAAAATTTTCATATAAGCCTGTGTAGTCAGAGGAATTCCCAATAGAAGAAGGCAGTGGTGATGCTGTTCTCAACCAAATTAAAAGTTCAGTGCTTCTCTGAAGTGGGAAAAAAGGCTTCTAGACTATGTAATCTTTTGAAACTTTTTGAACATCAAAGAGGTCTCAGAAAATTTCTTGATGGACCAAGCAGACAAAAGTCAGACAAAATATGCTCTATTTCCTTGACATATACTGTTTTCCTTGGAAAACAAAGAAGCACCATCTTTAATTTGAACATTATCTGTATCCCTCAGCTGCATACAATATTTGGAAAGTTCCAAAGAAGCTTAACAAGCTTTAGAAAATTGACTAAAGGGAGAAAAAAAATATATGTTAAACATGAAAGAAAAATAGGTCACATAGGCAGGGTGTTTAAAGTATTCTATGTTTTCCATAGCAACCTAAGATTCATAAGTGCAAAATATTATCTTAGAGAAGATAGATTAATGGATGAATCTGAGCGTGAGAACAAAATTAATCATTCACATTCATGACAAAAATAATAGTTCTCAAACATCTCAATCTGTGTCAAATTATAACATAGATTTTATAAAAAATAAATCAATTACTTCTACATGAATGTTCATAGCAGCACTGATTAGAATATAACCAAAAAATTTGAAACAACCAAAATGTTCATAAACGGGACAAACAATATGGTATATGGGTTGAGTATTCTTATTCAAAGTGCTTGGGAGGAGAAGAGAAGTATTTTCGACTTCAGATTATCTTTGAAATTTGGAATATTTGCACATACATAATGAGATATGCTGGGGATGGGACGCAAGTTTAAACATAAAATTTTTTTGTTTCCTATATGCTTTCTATACATACTCTGAAGAAAATTTTGTACATTTTTGAGGTAGGAGGCAGGACTAAACTCCAGAAGTAGAGATTTCAACTACAGACCAGATTAAAGGCCAGCTAAAACAGGGAAGAGGCAAAGCACCTCTCCATAAGACATGCCCACCAGTGCCATGTGAGTTTACTCTTGTCAAGGCAACACCCAAATATTACCACCCCTTTTCATGACAACAACCCCAAAATATAATCCTTTTTAAATAAAATTCTAAATAATCTGCCCCTTAGTTTGCATATAATTAAAAGTAAATATAAAATATGACTACAAAACTGCCTCTAAGCTGCTACTATGGACATACGGCCTATGGGTTTGCCCTGCTCTGCAAGGAACAGTACCTCTGCTGCTGCAATCCATTGTCACTTTAATAAAAACTACAGCACCGGGTTGTCCTTGGACTCCTTTCTGGTAAAGCCAAAAACCCTCCTGGGCTAAGCCCAAATTTTGGGATTTGCTTGCCTTACAGAAAATTTAATAATTCTTTGCATTGAACAAAATTTGTGTGCATTGCACCATTAGAAAGTGGACACCCATGAGGGCAATCTGTAGTTGTTTGGCGTCACTATCATTTCTGACTCATTTATTTGCTACCAATAAGTAATGATTGCTTTTACTTATTTACCCATAAGTAGTTAACAGTAAAAAATATGTCGTGCCATTAATACTGTGAAAAATAATGTGTTCAGGCTAACCAGGCAGCAAAGTAGTACCACTAGAATACCCGTATCAGATATTTAACAACAACAACAACCAAGAATGGCAGACTTTTGGTCTCTACCTGCAATTTATTTTGATTAAAAGTTCTCTATATTATATTTGTTTTAGGTGAGAAGATACATCAGAAGCAGTTGAGGGCCCCAGAAAACAGGTCATCTAAGGATGTCTTCTCCTCCCTAGATGAAGGACTTTATAAAATGACATAATTTCTTTTTCCGTAATGAATCCACGCTTATCTTGTCCTTCAATAAACCCATCACACATTTCACCATGTCTTCTATAAGCACTGTGTCTGTAGTGTTAACAAGGTCATCTTCACTGTCCTGTCAGGTCTCAAAGAATTTCACATTTTGGAGCATTTTGGATTTTGAATTTCTGGATTAGGAATGCTCAACCTTTAGAGCCTTAAAGAGAATATTATTCATCAATGAAAAGGAATGAAGTGCTGATACATGCTACAATGTGGATGAACATCAGAAACATTATGCTAATTGAAAGAAGCCAGACACAAAAGACCACATATTGTATAAGTTCATTTCTATAATATATCTTGAGATATAAGTAAATTCATAGAGACAAAAAGCAGATTAATGGTTGCCAGCAACTAGAGGGAGAGAAGAATAGGGAGTAACTGATTAATGGGTATGACATTTTCTTGAGGGTGATGAAAATGTTTCTAAACTGGATAGTGGTCATGGTTGCATGATATTGTGAATATCCTATACACCTTTAAATTGCTCACTTTAAAATGGTTAATTTTATGTAGATTTCAATTCAATTTTTAAACGAGTAATATATAACCTTTTAAAAGACATGTTCACCCAGAGACATATACTCCTGTTGACTTATTTTATTATAATGTTACTTAATTAGCTACAAACATAAAACTCTTTAGCATATAACTTCTATGCAACTATAAAACCAAAATAAATTTACAAATAAAGTACTAAGAAGCTCGAAAAAATGAATAGAATACAAATTAGCAGCATAATTTAATGTGACAGATAATCTTGTGCTGCAACTAAATTGTTTCTCCCAATGTGAATAGGGGATTTAACAGGATGGCACAGCTTCTATTGTATAAAGCATTTTGCTACCACTGTGCACACTGAGATGATTCAATGTTTCAACTATGTTTTGTTTTGTTTTAAAGCATTGGGAAAGTTTCATTTTTAGAGTAAGGTATACTATCAAACGGTCTAACATTCAGAGACATATTTGCAAAAACCAGAGACTCAGACACTGAAATCTTATGGCAATATTCAATTACGAATTAGGTGACCATATACCTGATCTTCCAAATAGTGGAAATATGAAAATAAAAAAGAATGCTTCCAAAAATTACTCTGGAACAGCAAGAAAAATCCAGTAAAGTTTAATCTTTGAACAGTGTGGGGGTTAGGTGCACCAATTTTCCATGCAGTGGAAAAATCTGCATATAAATTTTAACTCTCCCAAAACTTAACTATGAATATCCCACTGTTTAACAGAAGCCTTACCCATAACATAGAGATTTAACATATATTTCATGTTATATGTATTTATTGTATTATTGTAATAAATTAAGCTAAAAAAAGAAAATGTTATAAGAAAATCTTAAGGAAGAGAAAATATATTTACTATTTATTAAGTGGAAGTGGACCATCATACAGGTCTTCATCCTTATTGTCTTCACGTTGAGAAGGCTAAGGAAGAAGGGGAAGGGGAAGGATTGCCTTGCTGCCTCTGGGATGGCAGAGGCAAAAGAAAATCTGCCTATAAATGTACCTGTGAAGTTCAAACTGTGCTGTTCAAAGGTCAAGTGTACTATTCCAGGCCACTCAGGATATACCATCTTCCCATTTATAAAGCAGTAATTCTAAACCCCCAAATTTGACTTTGCCTGTACAATATTTGTTGTTAGTAAAATTTCTTAAGTTTAACATTTTTAAAACTTAAATTTTATTTATTGCCTTCTCCTGCCTGGTTGGAGAAATTAATTTTTATTCACTATTAGCACTTTCTATACCTCCCTATTTCTAAATTGGATAAGGGTTGAGGTCTTTTTAAAGCATGGAATTATCTGGATTTGAGGAGGACCAACTCATCTTGATTTTATATAAATACTGACTGTCACTTATAATCAGTCTAGGTGAGCCTTTGAAGACCTGTGTATCTGATTCCCTGATGCCATTGCTATCCATGCTGCACTCGGGCCCAGTAACACTCAGATGGAGTCCTGGCATCTTCAGGACTGCCCCCACCATGCTCTATTCTACCATTCCCCTTAGACATATCCTAAATTGAAGTGATACCATTTCCACTAGCTACAGATCCTCAAAGTCACATCCTATTTTAAATCTTGGAGAACTTTTCTCATTCTTAATCACAAGACAAATGGGAAGCCTCTGGAAAACGAATTCATGTCAGAATGTATTCTTAACTTTTTTACCATTGTTATCCTTCAAAAAATGAGGAATAAGTATAAACATGTACACCACAATACAATAAAATGAAGTAATTAAATGCAGTATCTTAGTCATTCTGACACATGGTGCGTGTGCTACAAAGGCGTTGTAAGGACTCTCTAGAGAAATGAATAACTACAAGATGAGTGAAGAGCCAAACTTTAGATTACCATAAAAAACAAAAACAAACCACTCATCAAAGTCAGCAGGCTCTTGCTTGTGCTCCTTCCACAAGCTTTTACAGAGCACAAGCATAATCCGAGACAGACTGCAGAGAAGAGAGAAGAGGAAAACTATAAGCAAGACTAAATAAGAGTGACCTGAAACCACTGCCAGTAATATAAAGTCTACCATCTATGTGAAATGCTATCACAATGTGCTGGTGGACCAGAGTATACTACCAGTAAGGAAGATAAAGTTATTCACGTGATCAGAGAATGCCGTCTTGGAATGGCCACCCTTCAGCAGCAATCTCAAAAAATTTCAGGGAAAAAAACATCAAACAATAACATTGTATCTAGCCAAACTGCATTTAACTCTCAAGACTATAGAAAGATAGCTTTTAAACATGCAAGAGTTCAGATGATTTTGCCTCCCTCGGTTCATTCTCAAGTAACTACTAGAGCAGCAGTTAGGAAATTATGTCGGTATGGTTTTGTAAGCAAAGTTTTATTGGAACACACTTCTAATAAGTTTATGTATTGCCTCTGGCTGCTTTTGCTTCACCATAGCTACAACATATGACTTGTAAAACCTAAAATATTTACTATCTGTCTCTTTGTAGAAACAAAAAACCTGGTCCTGGACTAGAGGAAGCACTTCATTCAACCAAAAGGTAGTCAGAGAAACTTTAGAAAAATGGTTAACAGTCAATATGTATAAAATTGTAGATGAAAGTCTAAAACAATGGTCGGAATGAGGGTGGAAAAATATGTTCTATATTACATATTATAGAAAGGAAAGGCAAAAAGTATAAAAGAGAAAATTTGAATAAACGTATGATTGGTATAAAGTCCTTAGCAACAGTTAAAGACACCAAGAACAGCTGATGCTGGACAATAAAAGTTTAAGTAAGAAAATAGTAAATTAAGGAAATTTAAAAGATATAACAGAAAACGTAACTACTAGAACAAAACTACAGAACTTCCAAAATATGAACATGTTTTTTTGAAAAGAGCAAAGAAGACACATGACATAAATAAAATAGAGCAAATTTCATATAATACGAATTGAAATTGCAACATAAAATATGATATAGTTGAAACCAAACATAGCAGTCATATTAATAACCATAAATGGACTTTGCTTACCTATACACACATAATTATATACAAGCAACACACCCAAAATAAATGATATAGAATGATTAAAACTAAAAGGAATAAGAAAGATATAAGAAGATGGAAATAATAAGATATTAGGAATGGGGATCCTCTTACACCATAAGAAAATTCTAACAAAAAACATTAAATATGACAAAGAAAGACCTAAGCAAAATTATGTTTTTTGCACACGACATAATAGTATAGCTAGAGTTCCTAATCAATAATAAAAATAGCTCAAATAATAAAATAATTCAGTAGGTTAGTAGAATATAAAATTTAACATGTAGAAATTAACAGCTGTCAGATAGTCAAAAACCACTTAGGGGATATAATCATAAACAGGATAAAATTATTCCAAATAAACTTAAGAAAAAATGTACAACACATATGTAATATAAACCATAACACACTTTTGAAACTATGCTTGAATTAATGGAAAGACAGTTCTTGCTCCTAAATAGAATAACACACCATTATAGATGTTCAGTTATCCCTGACATAACTTACAAATGCAATGCAACTTTAATAAAAATACCAATAATCTTTCTTATGGAGTCATAGAATTTGGTACTAAAGTTTATATGGAAGCATATCAGAATATCCTGACAAATGCTGGGAAAAAATAAAAACAAAAAACCATGCGAAGGGGCATAGCCATTCCAGACATTAAAATAGACTATAAAGTTTCTATAGCTAAAACTGTGATACCACGACTTACTCATAAACATACCAGTGAAATACTATCAAAAACCAAGAAATGAGAACTTTAAGTATGATGAAGAGGGCATTTTAAATAACTGAAATAAAGATAAATTTTGGTTTTTATTTTTAAGTAAATGGTGATATAATATCTGCTTAAACATTTGAAAAAAGATAGAGTTAGGTCCCTGTTCTTCACACCATACATAAGAATATACTCCAATCGTTGAGGGATATAACCGCAAAGCACACATTTCTGACAATGAATTTCAGCATTGATATAATTTAAAAATAATGGAAACAGTCTAAATGTCAGAAAAGAGGTAAGTTGTTGAAAAACAGTGGAATGTCTGCCCAAGAAAGTACTATTTAGTTACAAAAACCAGAATGAGGAACGTGTTTGTGAACCATATGAAGTGATTTCCAGGACACATGGTTAAATGGAAAAAAAACAATGTGCAAAAGTATGTGTATAAAATGGTACTTTTTGGATAAGAAAAATGGGAAAATAAGAAAACACTTATGTTATCTCCAATCCTACAGGGAAAAAAAAAGGAAAAGAAGAAGGATAAATCAAAAAGAAATAAGATTGGTTTCTTTGTAGGGGCAAAAAGTTTGTGGTAATGAGGCTGGAGAGATGGGAGCAAGGAGAAGGGGTGGAGAAGAGGAGTGATATTTCTTTGAGTTTAATTTCAACTTTTAGAATGATATATTTCATATTCTCAATTAGAAAAAGAAATCAACAAGGATGGGGCAAAATGGAATACAAACAAAATCAAATGAATTTAACTGCACTGAGAAGGAAACAAAACAAAATAAAAACCAAAGAACCTAACTCAAAGAAGAGAAAAGCTTATTCAAAAAATTCTTGAAAAAATTAGTTGGACTATAAACATAGTCCAAAGACAAAAACAAATTACATATATTGAACTCTAATTAGTAGTTTGGTTGTCATAGTGGTATCTCTTTGCAGTGTTTAAATTAATTAATCTGTATTACATGATTGAGCAAATAAGTAAATTCACTGTGGATAACCAGGTTCCAGTGAGAAAGTGAGTCCACTTTGAGGTCATTAGTTTGGGTTCCTAATCAAATAAGAATGGTGGTCTTAGAAGAAGAGAGAAATATCTTTCTTTCTGTTTCCTGCCATAGGCTGCCATTTCAAGCCAGGGAAAGAAGACTCAACCGAAACCGAAGTAGCTTGGACTTCTCAGCCTCCAGAACTGTGAGAAGCAAGTTCGAGTTGTTTCAGCCACCAGACCATGGTATTTTGTTATGGCATCCCAAACCGACTAACGTGGGAGTTAAAATATGAAAAGGGGAAAACTAGAATGAGCACTATGGTCCTGAATTATAATCCAGATATTAGTACTAGTTCATAGCTCTAATATATAAGTAGATAAGAACAGAAATAGATATGTATGTATGTGGCTTGTGTGTGTACATAAACAATACATATGTTTACTAGCTCTGTCTGCTGAAAAAAGACAAGAAATAGTAGGATACCACTAACATCTGATAGCCAGACCTTGGTTTCTAAATACCATTATCCACTAAAATGAGCCAGGACTCCTTTGAAAAATAGCTGATTCCAGAGCTGGAGGAGGAGAAACACTTGAAATATCTTGCAGTGTCAGGAAGAAAAGAAATACTAAAAGTAAACAAATACTTTTAAAAGATGGGGCATGTCGAAGAGACTTTGGAGTTCCCTTGGAGCTTGTTGTAACTTCCACTTGTAAAATACGAGGTAATTCAAGCATCAAAATTGATAGTAATATTAAAAGAAATATAACCCAAAGAATGAAATAAGAATTCATTAGCCCATGCTGATATAAATAAGTGAATACAAAGTTAAGGTGGGAAAAGGTAAAACTCTTTTCTTCAACACAGTAATCAAATAATACATGTAAAAGAAATAATGAAATTAGAAAATTACCATTTGGCAGCCTCCCTAATAATAAACTTTCTGGTAAGGGACTCTAAATGAACTATTTATTCAAAAAGAGAAAATTAGTTACTTCTCAGTAAAGCAATCAGGCAGACACCACCTTAATCAAGGAATCAACGTTAACACCACGAATAACAAAACAAATTAATTTCTTGTGTCATTTTGATTTGAGAAACTGAGAAGGGCATAACATTAGTGCCCTGATATTCCTGCCAAATATAACTTGAACTCACATGAGAAAACATCAAACAAGCCCAAACTGAGGGAAACTCTGGAAAAAGAAACACAAAATCATATTCTTCAAAGATGGCAAGGTCAAGAAAGGCAAAGGAAGACTAAAAAGCTGATCCAAATTAAAGGAGATTTAGTCATGACAATCAAATATAATATGTGTTCTTGGAATGGATTCTGGACCAGAAATATTTTTATTGTGTTACTTGGTATGTAAAAGACATTAATGGGACAACTGACAAAAATGTACACAAATTTTATAGATTAGGTCATACTTTATCTATGTTAATTTTTTGATTTTCACAATTTTGCCATGGTTATCTATAGAATGTAATTATTTTTCAAAAAGGTACACAGAATGGTTTAGGGGTAAAAAATATTTTGTATACAATATCCTCTGAAATTATTTAGAAAAAAAATCTAGCATCCCTCTCTTTCTCTCTCCCACCTCTCAGCCTATTATCTATTTATACATATGTATCAAAAGAGAGAGAGAATAAATAATAAAGGAACAGAGGTCATGGAAAATTTTAACATTAAGAGAAGCTGAATAAATAGTTTGGGAAATCTTTACACTGTTTTTGAAACTTTTGTAAGATTGACCTTATTTCAAAATCATTAAAAAAATTTATTTTATTCAAAATAAGAAAAAAATGTTTCAATATAGTGTTGGGCACCTAGAAATTCTGTATGTCATGTCTTTATGTATATGAACTGTAAGGGAATTAAGAGACACATTACTTGTAATTGTCAATATCCAGTGAAATGTAAGTTAATTGAGATGGGCCTATTATACCCTATATATCACAAATTATAGCTATTGTGAATTTATAAAATGTGTGTTATGCTGTATTTATTACTACACTCCCACTCCTGACCACCAATGTCTGACTCCCTTTATGATTTTCTTATTTCAAGACTGGTACAATCCATTTAAACTGCAAAAATATGTAGGAATTATATCAAAGCAGATGCTGCAGGGTGGGTCCCCAAGACACAGACTCAGAGACATATTTGTACACCTGGAGTTTATATTAGGGAGTGCCATCAAAATCAGCACTTATGGGGAAAGAAGTAAGCTGGATTGGGCAGAGGAAAAAGATGAATTGTAAGTCACAGTAAAGGAGCCATTGGGATAATGTTCTCAAGCTGAGGTAGCCACTCAGAATTGTTGTAAGGAGAGAAAAGGAGACTAAATTTTATACCACATCAACTAGTCATTGGATGTGGGCCTCCCCTAACAACCTTGGATGAGGTTATTCTCTTCCACCAGGGCTGTCCTGGAGAAAGACAAAGCTGAGAACTCTCAGCTGTCAGTAATCCTAGCAGCTAGGGAAATGAGCACTGAAGCCTTGTGGGTTGGGATTTGGGTTGTGTACATGCATTTATCACATACTTAGCTCTCAAAATGTAACACCTGTGACCCTCCCACAACAAGGTCAGGGATAAAGATATATCTTACATGCTGGACATGGCCTAAATGAGTCACTTAAATATGTGTCTTTTGAATTAACATAGAAACAGGAATTTGAACTTTCATTGGGAAGAACATATGCAAATACTCATTGGTGAGGGGCTGGGAGATCGGGGCACAGCTGATTATAGGAAAAGAAAAACATTGAGGAATAGTTGGAGATAAGACATAGGAGAGTTGGAGTTGCACTGTGTTTGCCCTTGGGAGCCAAATAACAATAATTATATAAATGTTAGAAATAATGTCTTATTTCTCAAGTGAAAATATGGTAGAGGGCAAGGATATTTGAGGATATTTATTTATAAAAGGAAGCATATAGGGAATGATTGTGGCCTGAAGAACCAGTTAGCAAGGCTGCTGGAAGTAATCTTAACAAAAATTGAGTAAGTGCTTGTGCTGGAAACATCATCAGGAGGGTGCAGAGAAAGTAGCCACGTTGTGGATGGGTATGCGCTGACTATTGAATAACAAAGAGAAATGTAGGTCAGAGATCACCCAGTATGCAGCCTGGAGAATACTGTAGTTGATGGACAGTAGAAGCAAGAAAATTTGGGTTTGGGGAAGTTCTTTTTTAGATATACTAAGATTGAGTTAAGACAGGATCCGTTTATTAGAACCTCAGATATGTCAGCATTAAATGAGAACCCCCAATGAGGTCTCATTCTGGGATCTGTCACTTCCATCATCAACCTGTATGTCTCCCCTTCAAGGCTATTCTTACTTTAATTAGATTCCTGCATCTAAGAAAAAAGTGGTCTCTTTGCTTCTGTCCCAACATCTGTAGCTGCAACAAAGACCAATTAAAATGTCCTTAACAGGACTTCAATTCCAAGTTTTTACTGAGTCAGGCCATATGCCTGGCTGATCAAACTGCAGTCCTCACAGACTAGATGGCTGCACTTCACTGAAGGGCAAAGTGATTAATGGATGGCCTTTACTTTGCCAAGATTTGGGGGACCAGACAAGAAAAAGAACCACTTATGCATTAAATAAATGATAAAGATATTATTTTTTGCCAGGCATTAGATCCCTAAATAGAAACACATTAAGTTTGACTGGGATTTCCAAATTATTCGCTTCAGGGACTGGGAGATTCTAGGAAATAGATATCAGGGTGCCTGGAAATAGACATTCCAGGGACACAGCCGCTGAGTGGTCTGAATTTCTGTTATTGGTCAGTGTTGATTCATCAGCACATGAAGTTAATAAAGTCAAGGTCAGAGGTTGGATCTTTCTCTGAATCCGTTAATTATTCTCCTTCCCTGAAAGTGGATTCAGAAACCAACCAACTCACACACTGGGGAGACTTACACCAAGAGAGTGTTTGGAGCTTCAGCAGAGCATATCTGTGTTACTAAAAACACAAGATGACACATCTTGTTAATGTGGTCAAAAGTGCTACGATAGTGTATAAATGTGTGTGAGGTGTAAAACACATGGTTTCTAAAAAATTATAGGAATACCTCTATTTTGTTCTGCACATCTGGCAATTTACTAAGCATCATCTGTGTACTTACAGCATACATCTATGTTAGGTGAATGACCATTTATCTCTGTTACCAGGAATAAAGCCTCACCCACAGTATACATTCATTAGATATTTTCTGAATGTATAGCAGACACATTTGGACTATTGCCAGTATCTATGTTAGAGATGGGTCAACCAAGCCATGAAGAGAATGTGTGTTTTGCCCGAAGTCACACAGTTGGAAAGCACCAGAACCAGGATTCAGCCAAGATTTTCTGAATCCAAAGTTAGCACGTTGCCTGATTGTCTATTAAAAACCAAAATAACGTAGTAAAAAAGAACACAAAGTGAGAATTCATAATCAGTCCAAGAGGATTTTGAACTTGTAGAAAAGAGATGACAAGAAGTTTTACCTGACTCATAAATGGGAATGAGCTTGAGAAGGAAGAGACTCAGCTGAATACATGAGAGAGAATATTAAAATTTCAGGGTTAATAAGAGAAAAAAGATAATGGCCAATGAAGAATAAAAATATGTAAATTTGCTAATAAAGTCATGCAAACTAAAATAGTGATGAGATTGCTTGCTTTTTAAAATAATTTAACCAATATTCACGAGAGCTTATTATATGCCAGCTGTAGAAAAATAGGACATTTATAATTTTTAACTTCGGAGATTATATTGGTAATATTATGTTCAAGCATAGATAGTATAATATGTCAATCACTATCTATGCTTGAACTTGTGGACTCAAGCAATTCTCCCACCTAGGGCTCCCAAACCACTAGGATTACAGGTGTGAGCCACCATGCCTGTCCTTAACATTTTCTAGGAAGCAATTTTCTAGGAAGCAACAACATTTAAGTTGTTGATACTCTTATCAAGGAGTCCTCTTTAATCTCTTCATAGAATTCTATTCTTTATAAAAAGATCAAAAACTAGAAAAATATTTATACACCAGGATGTTTGTAACAACATTATTATGACAAAACATAAATATAACCTAGAGTATAGGACAGTTAATTACCAAATCAAAATATAATTATGTTATTGAGTATAATATAGCTATTAAAACGCTATTTTGATGACCATATGTAACTATAAGATAGAAAATGCTGACGATATAGTGATACAGAAAAAAATCAGTATCCAATTATCTTTAATTTTATAAATTGCATAAATAATTCTGCTATGTGCACATACATATACATTTCATATACTTATAGCATAATTTATTTACACTGCAATATGCAAACAGAGGTGGTTTCTTATTTTCTATTACTAATATCTTACCTAAGGCCTACTAACTCACTGGAAATTAATAAAGATAAATTACTTCAAACTTGGCAGATGTCAGTATCTTAATTTTGTGTTGGATATGAATGCTGTCTTTCACTCCCATATATGATTTTACCTAATACAGTGTTGGGTAAATAAGGAGAAGTAGAAGGATGAGAGGCTTCATGTCTTTGTAGACATGACCTTCTGACCTTCACTGGTCCGTCCTGTGG
Source organism: Ateles fusciceps (assembly GCA_036589455.1). NCBI lineage: Eukaryota > Metazoa > Chordata > Mammalia > Primates > Atelidae > Ateles > Ateles fusciceps. The sequence continues at coordinate 5,645,578 of JAZHEH010002924.1, read as the reverse complement.
AATAACTGGTCTCTTAGAAGGGACATCGTAAGATCCAACTGCTGTTTTTTGCTTTTCAGGGGGACTTGCTGCTCATATCATTAATGCTTGTGGTTCCAACCATTGCTTCGGTTATAAGTTCAACAGCCATGGCAACCTCCTTGTTCTTACTCTAGATGGATGTTTATTATCCCCGTCTCTCCAGCTTCTCTATACCTTTTCAAAAGAACTGATCAAACTTCTTGATCCCATGAATATTATATAAGGCAAAGTCAAGGTTGATGGGATCTGATTCAGCTTCATGACTTAAATGGCCATTGCCACCACTTCATATTCCATGCTATGTCAGATACGTTCTAAGACAAAATACTTGCTCTTGTTTAGCTTTCCCATATAACTCATGATAAGTGTGCTACTTACACTAATATTCTGTGGTTCCTTCATAACTCTTTAGATGTTTCAAATCCCCCTTTCCCAATCCCTATGGTTGGCCCTGAGGTGGGGCTGAAGAATAACTAGAGTATTTGTTTTTAGCTCTGTAATTCTATCTCCTTCTCCCTTCTCATAGCCAGTAGACCCAGAAGAGGTGATCTGACCATGATTCCAATTCATATCCTGAGTTCTCCTGGAATATATGGGAAGCATTTGATCTACTCCACCAGGCCTAGGTCATAAACAATCAGTACCTACAGAAATTTGAAAAATCTGTTTCTTTCCTATGAACTACTACTTTCTAGAATCTATGGCCAGGCCAAACCAAATGTCAAGTTTTTAAGCCAATTTGTTTTTTGGACCCCAGAAAACAGCATTGAAACTGATAATAACTTTTTTCATAGCAGACTCAAACTTGTTTTTCCCTAGGACAGTAAAACTTGTGGTTCAATTTTAGAGGTGGATGGTTAAAAAGAAATGTGACTTAAAGACAAAATCCCATGATTTTAATACGTTAAAAAATTCAAAACTGTTTCATTATAAACATAGGCATACAAATGACTAAAAGACATATAAAAATGTTAAGGATTGTTAATTTTGCCTGTTAAGATAATGAGCAATTTTTATTTTCATCTTTATAGCTCTGAAGTTTTCAAATAATCCAAAACAAGTATGTGTAATTTTTATAACAATCAAAATAATGCTGAAAGAAATTTATTGATGCAATCTCCTCTTTAAAATTTCCTTCTCCCTGGGGGAAAAAAAGCAGAGAGCAAAATCATATTTTACAATGTTTTGGCTGCAATGTCTAAATTTTGTAGAGCACTGGGGAAAGAACTCACTGCTTTCCCGAAAAGCAGAGTCTTTACAACTATATCTTATTTACTTTTTCATTTGATTTTCAAAATAAACACTTTTCAAGCAGACACATCTGACTCAGAGTGAAGTTCTTCATTACTTTATGTTGGGTCTTGCATTGCACAACATCTGGCTATGCCTCATTTTGCCAGTAATATTTCATCCAAGACATTTTGTTCCCATTAATTATCATACATAAGAAGACATCTTTGTTTTATTTTTATGGTTCCAATTGTCACATAAAGCAGGCGATGGGTTTTTGTGGGGTGGGGAATGGAGAGTGAAGAGAGACATATTCCAGTGCAATGGCATGTGAACAGCCAAGTGGATGTTGCATCCCTGCAAGCAGATGTTGGGAACAAAACACAGGTCAAATTACAGAACCACTGTGTATGATCCAGTGTTTGGTCTGTGGATATATTATTGATGGGGGATTCTAGCAAGTGGAAGTTGAACTTCTGTGTTTCAAAAAATCATTTGATCTCTGATTCATTTGATCATTCCATAAGAATATATGAAATAAAGAAAAAATAAAAGAAAATAAAAAAAGAATATGAAATATGCACACGTCACTTGCCAAGTGTGATGTAGAATATAGTGATGGAAAAAGACAAACAGAAGACACAGATAAGCAACAACACAAAATAATTCCTGCTCTCAGAGATGTTACAATGCACTGAGAAAGACAAAAGTGTAAGCAGCTAACTGTACTAAAGAGTAGAGATCAAAAGCCCAAGCTTTATATCATGTTTAATGAAATGATTAATTCTTTTGAGGAACTTGAAAGGCAGCTAAAAAGTACAGAATTGGAGCTTGTTCTTAAAGAATGAAAAGGAGAGAAGAGAGGGGAAGAAACACAAAAAAGAGAATAAGCAGAGAAATTGGGGAAGGTGTTCGAGCTGAAGGAACTAATGGTCCAAGAACATCACTATCACTAACACACGCTACAGTCACCAGGAACTGACAATTTTACTTCTCAAATCTCTTAATTACTTCTGCTTCTCCATTTTTATTTCCATTGCCATCATTGTTTGCCATGAATTTATTGTGATAACTTCTTCATAAGAATTTATTGTTAGATGGATTTATTGTCTGTTGCTATATCTCAGGCAGAGTATTAAGCACCTTCTGTGAAGCCTCCCTTAATTCTGAGTTATGGTGTATTCTATTATTAGCCCCATTTTTATAGAGAAGGATTCTGAGGCTTGAAGGTGTCAGTGGAAGAAACAGAACTTGCATCCAACTAGCATAACTCCTAAGAATGTGTTGTCAAGGGCCTAAGTGACTCACTCACCTTGCTCTACAGCAGGTGGTCAATTTACTACATCCCCAGGCCAAATCCAGCTGCTGCCTGTTATTGTAAATAAAATTTGTTTTAACACATTTACATCTTTATGTTGACATATTGTTTATGGGTGCTTTTGTGTTACACTGACAGAATTGGTGCAAAGTTGAGTAGCTGCAGAAGAAACCATCTGGCCCACAAAGCTGAAAATTACTTACTATCTGGCCCTTGACAGAAAGAGTTTGAACCTCCGTGAAGCATCCTGGTATTTTGTAGTTTTGAAATTCTCTATCTTCTTGTAGTTTTGAAATTCTCTATCTTCTTACTATTGCAAACAATTGTTCTATTTTTAAAACATATTGGTTAAATACTTATTAGATGCCAGGCACGTGTTCTAGGTGCTAGGACAAAAGCAGAACAAAACAGCTATAGCTGCTTCCTTGTGAAGCTCATATCTTAAAATGCTGAGAAGAAAGAAAAAGCAAGAAAAGCAAACATATAAATGTAAAGATACCATAAAATATTAGCAAAAATGCTGTGAAGGGAAGGAGATCAAGTGATGGGATGGAATTAGGCTGGTGTGTGGGGGTGATTCTTCTGGCTTTTATGCATGGCCTGGCTAATGAGGTGTTTCATGAATGGCAACCTGAGGCATAGGAAGGATCAACTGTGTGCAGACTGAGATTAGAGTGTTTCTTATAGAATTGAAAACACAAAAGCTTTGTGTAGAAATAAGCTTGGAATGTTCAAGGAACTTAAAGAAAGCAAGTTAAGTTTAGAAGTCAAGAAGTGAAGTTTAAAAAAAGTGGGCTGGAGCCAGAGCAGACTGAACTTTGTTAACTGTCAAGTTGAGATAATATTAAATATTTTAGTGCATTTGGGAAATTTTTGAGAACTTTAGCAGAGAGATGGTGTGGTCTGATTTATATATGAGGAGATATAAAAGTATAGACAACAGATTTGTTGTTAGACAGTAGAAATATACATCCACACTGTCACCGGCATTGTACTGTTTAACAATATATGATTCTCTGCTCCTTTTGGCAAATGAGACATTGTATGTCCTTACCACCTTTTAATTAGGCTGGGCCACTTGACTTGTTTTAGGTAAAAAATAAAAGAGATTAAATCTGAGTAAAAGTAATTACTGGACTGGGCGTGGTGGCTCACGCCTGTAATCCCAGCACTTTGGGAGGTCGAGGCGGTGGATCGCGAGGTCAAGAGATCGAGACCATCCTGGCTAACATGGTGAAACCTCGTCTCTACTAAAAATACAAAAAGCGGGGCGGGCGGGAAAAAAAAAAAAAAAAAAATACAAATTAGCCGGGTGTTTGGCACATGCCTGTGGTCCCAGCTACTTGGGAGGCTGAGGCGGAAGAATCTCTTGAACCCAGGAGGCGGAGGTTGCAGTGAGCTGAGACTGCATCACTGTGCTCCAGCCTGGCGACAGAGCAAGACTCCGTCTCAAAAAAAAAAAAAAAAAAAGTAATTACTGACACTTTTACAGAACTGCAGGTGAGCAACTCTCCAGCACACTTCTCCCTGCCACACAATGAGGGAGGCACATGTCTATAAGTGGGTGGCATGAGCTCCAACCAGACATTCAAACTGAGTCAACATGCATGGAACAGCTGCCCTCGGGAGTACCTAGATGTGCATCAAACTTTGTCATAAGGGAGAAAAAGCTTTATTTTTATTTTTAATTGATGGTAGACAAACCAAAATATTGGGGGTTCCTTATTCCTGCAGCATACAACAGCCTCTCCTGACTAATATGAATACCTACTATCCTTGGTTTTCCTCAACTTGAATTTCAACATCCAACTTAAATCCCACTTGTTGTGGAATATCTTCAACAAGCATTTATTGAGTACCTAGCATGTGCCAAGAACTGTGTCAGCTGTCATATGACTACAGGAATAAATACTTCATCTCCCCCACAACCTGCCAGAAACTCAAAGACTAAAAAAAGAAAAGCATGCATTATTAATCATAATACAATGTGGTAAGGGTTGTATAAGAAGGAAAAACAGCATATCATTGCCCATAGAGGAACAATCCAAAAACAGCTGAGAGTGTGACATTTAAGCAGGACCTTCCTGTCCAAATGTAGCCCTGTTTACACTGCTGCATTTCACATCCCCAATAATCCCTCAAGATACGTAAAGCAAGTATCTTTACTTTCATTTTATAGATAAAAACAATGAAGCTTGAAGATTATAAAGAGCTTATCTGTGATGACCTAGACATAGTTATAAAGAATCAAGACTTGTCTTTGATTCAAAATTTAGTCTGTACTTTGCTTAAAACAACAACAGCGAATAATGTGACCCTAGACTCCCTAAGTTAACTATAAAAGGCAGGAAGCTTTGAAAGCAAAATTCAATTTTGTGAAACTTTCCATTTAGCAACTTCATTGATTTTGATTGAATCACTTTGGAATCTCTGACATTTTAATCAAAAGTTTACTTTGGTTAAAATTGTTTTATTAAAAAACAAGACTAATTAGTTCGATAAAGAAGCTCACAGGGGGCATGTTTAAAATAATCATGAGTGCAATCTGTTTTCAAATACTACACAATAATTAGGAAAAATCTATTTACATGTGAATGATCAACGATCTCACCATGACCATAGCAACTTAGAGAAGAAACGGATTCTTAGATATTATTTAGCTAAATTACCTTGCCTGAAAATTTAAGGTGACTGATACTCAAGTTAAAAAAGAAAATGTATTAGACAATTCATTGTGAGCCTAGCTATAGCTTCTGTAGGAACTGGAAAGCAGCAAAAGCAGCATTCTTTAAAACTCATTCATAGTCAGTCCCAGTGTCTATGTGGGTATTACTGGCTTGGCATCTTCAGACTGGAGATGACCTAATAATCAGTTAGAACCATAGGATTGAGACCAGGACACACGGTTAGGGAAGATACATCCTAGGACACAGATGACTCTAGCTGGCTGCACAGTCATCTTCAAGTAAATCCAAAAGAAGAAATTGGAGGCCACAGCAAGTAGTGAGGCCACAGATGATAAGCTTGCACAAGCCATAAGAAGCCAATAGGTCAATATTCAGATACCAGGCAGCAAGAGCAGAAATAAACAAGACCACATTTCTACTGGTGGTCAGAGTGAACCAACGTGCAAGGCTTGTCTTGCTTGTCTCCACATGGTCTTCTATATACATAACCTGTCAGTGTTCTCCATTTTTGAGCCCTTATAGTATTATATACCTCTCATTAACCATTTAACACATATATTGTTAAAAATTGTTTTACTGAATGTTTTACGCATATATAAATTACTTACACATTAATTGTTAACTATAGTGTCTTAGAAGAAGATATATTTCACTTAGTTTTTTGACTACTTTGTACTCATTGTTATTGGTTTAATTGATTCATTAATATTCAATTTCTTTATTGCTTCTTACCATTTTCATAATGGATCAGGATGTCTCAGGCGAGCTTTTGCTGAAGCCATTTTGTCACAGCACCTTCTAGATTGAAGCCCTAGTATCCAGGGTGAACAGGTGGGTAATCAGTGATCTTCTCTAGCCTAAGGTTCCAGCCCAGATGGTAGCTGTTTTCCCCCTTCCCCTATGTGAGCAGTACTCATGTGTCACTTTTGACATAAGCAGGCAAAGACAGAATATTTTCTGGGAAGAAATTCAGACTTCGTCAGATTCTATTTTTGTCCTCAAATCAGCAGCTTCCGTGTTTAATTAAGAAGAAAATAGAGTCACTGCAAATATGAGTTAAGACTGAGCTGACATATCCTGGTATTATATTAAGAAACATTCATGGAAACTTGCTCCAAAATGACAAAAATGCCCCCAGAATGTAAAATAAAACAAGCTCATTCTTCATTTAGAGATAGTCATTATTAATTGGTAATGCATTAAAGATAAACATAATCCAGTGAAATCTCTGTATTCTAAGACTTTGAAATCAGAGTTCAGATCAAAAGTCTTCCTCACATGCACTCCACATGCCTTCAATGCACCCTTATAATTATGCTTTGTACACTTTTTCATTAGAACACAAACATCTAAAAAATCTAAATAGAAGACCTAGATAGTTTACATCACCCTACTTAACTAGGTGTGTGACTTCCAATGTGTTGCTTTACTTCTCTCAGCTTCAACATTTTAATCTAAGAAAAAAGATATTGGGAAAGATGAGCCCTAAAACTTTGCAAGCTGTAATGTTTCACAGTGTAGATATTAGAGTAACACCTTGAAATAGGAATCTTCTCCTTCTTCCTCCATGAAATATATGATTATACACAACAAACACTCTCTTCTGGTATTCTTATTCCCCTCCTTCCTACCATCCAAGCTCAACCTCTTTCTAAAAACTTACTGGCTTGATAAATGAAAGAAATAAGCAAAGCCATTTATCCTGAAAATACCCAGCTGGTGTGAGATTTTGGTCTACAGTACATACTAATTAAATAGAGAAGCATTTGAGATTTAAAAAAAAAAACTTAATTTACTAATTAAATGACAAGTACTCTTCTCAAATTGCCCCTTTGGCTTACTGTGCATTTCGAGAATTAATTAACAGTGCAATCAGGCTACAGTTGTGAAATGCCAATATGGATGTGATTTGAAGATGCAGCTTCTGTTTTCCACGATGACTTCCTGTTGTTGTTGTTGTTATTGTTGTTATGTTTAAATGGGAGCTGCACCCTAATGAAGATACTGGGTCTTCCAATTTGTCTGTGTGAAATTAAAATGAGTTTGCAGAGTCTTGCAAGCTCTGCACACAACTCAACGATACATTTAATGGTGCATTGCCTAGCCCCTGACACAGGCATGTGTCTTGATTAGATTTCTTTAATCGTTTACTAGAAATGAGGAACATAAAGTCGGTTTGGGTTTTGATGATGTCCATATGTTGAACACTTTTGAACTGGGTGATAATAATGCCTCTTGGATGTGGAACCGGCTCATCTGATAAACTGAGTTCAAAGTAGGTTAATGCCCTGAGGTGATGAGGAAAGGAAAAACAGTAATATGCCTTCTCTTTATTTTTCTGCCCTGAAATTTGAGGTGGCCAAAAGAGCTGTATTAAAAAGTAGAATGTGAATGTTGTTATACTCGGATTTGGTTACTTGGTTTTTCTTCCTTCTTCCACATTCTGCCCTGCTGTCACCACACCATTCACCCCGCCTGAAAAAAACACTCAACAGTGTGCACATACCACAGCCCTGGCCTCAGCTGTGATTGGAAGACAGTGAAGTGCTGCCAGTGGGTCCCGGCAGAGAACAGGGAGGTGGGAGGAGTTAACAGTGAGAAGAGGAAGGCTGATGGTAAGGTGGTCCCATTGGGTATGCTCTTGCCCTGCAAGGAAGTTCAATTACCAAAAAGTGAATCTTAAGTCCTGGAGGAGCCCTGGGCAAGAGTTTAGATGTCGCTTTCTCTTTATCAAAATTTGCTTTGAGAGTCATTTTTAAAATAGCCATACTTTCATTACTCTAATTCTTATAGTCTGTGAGTTATTTTTCCACATTTTTGTACTTTGAGTTGGCTATTTAATATATGGCACATGGCTTTTTCCCCCCCCATAAAAAGGAATTTTAGATTTCATGTCAGTTGGTCATGGTTATCCTTTCAGAGAAGGAGTAGAAAACATTCCTCCTAGAATCTCATCCATTATTTTACATAGGGCTGTTGGGGGAAAGTTGAACATTGCGGTGATGCAGTACTTTCAAAATAAATGCTTTTTATTTCATTACAAAAACCAAGCTTCACCCAGTGTTAGGCATCATTCCTTCCAGACATCAGACATCTAGTTTCCTTGATAGCTGTAGACACCCTTACCTTGACTACAATGCCTTGAATTTCTGGTCATTGAAAGAAACAGATAATCAGTGAACTAACTGTCTTTCAAAAAACAATAGTGATTAACCCTCCATAACTTCATGAACAGGAGTGATCTAACTTGTGAAGTCCAGGGAATGTTAAAGTAAATTATATTATCTTAAATCCACTTTATCCTAGTGTTTTTCAAACTAGCACCTTATTTATCTTGCTTGTTTTGGTGATTTTTCTGGATAACTTCATTTTATCTTGGCACTTGGAAAACAAATCTGTGAGGAAGGCAGAGCATGTATTTCAGTATCTGGCCCCCATTATCATGTTCTGTTTTGCATTTATTTATTTATCCATCTATTCAAAAACATTTATTATAAACAGGATAATAACAACCATAATAGGTATAAATTCTGAGTAGCTAAATTGTTGCACTGTGTTTGAAATTAGAGACACAAAGATGAGCGACTCACAGTTTCTGTCCTTAAGAAATGTGAAGTCTAATGGAAAAGACACCTGCATAAACAATAGTACTAAAATGTGTTTAATAAAAGAGAAATAACTGAGAAATATGGGAACACAGAGCAGAGGCATTTAACCCAGCCCCAGGATCTGGCAAGTTTTTCTGGAGTAGGGGGACTCTATTTAGTAACTTGCACAGTGCCAAATTCAAGGCTTTGATATTTGAGATGACATAGTGATTAAAAGCTGACCTTGTTCTCATGGACCCTGCAGACGATTTAGAGAAATAAACTAGTAATCAAGCAATTAAACCTGAGTTCTAAGATGGCATACATCAAACCAACTTTTAAGTGGAAGGTCAAGAATCCTTACCCAAGAAGGCACCAAACTCAGGCCTGAAGAATCAGTAGGACTCTACGTTGAGTTGGAAGAGTGAACAGAATAACAGAAGGGAAGTTAATTGCAGTCTCCTAAGCAAGTGCCATGAAAGAACATGGCATTTTCAGGAAACTGCAAAGTCCTATTAGAATTCTTCACAGCTGAAATCTGAAATGTAAGGCAATTCATAGGCAGAACTGGTAAACTGTTATAGTGGCTGGGCAGGCTACAAAATAATGTACATTAGTTCAAGACATTTAGACTGTATCCTGAGGACAAAGACAGCTATAGAAGGGTTTCTAAGAGATCAGAGACACAATCATTATGTTTTAGATTATTCTGATCTATTGTGACAAAACTTGAGCTAAAATCTAGGTCGCAGTTTTTCCCCCAAGATTATGCTTTGAACTCACTACCACAGCTTTCTTTGTCAGTGGTGGGCTCTTCATGTCACCTTTACAGAATGACTTTTTGGGGAAAAGATATGATTATAAAGGTTTTTCTCTCCAGCTTTATTATTTTTCTTATACATCTAAAACAGAATATCTCATTCCCTTTTAGAACTTGTGTTCAGACAATTACTCTATGATGTTTAATGAGTAAATAACCTTTAATAACATTATTAGAGAATTGAAAAATATCCTCTGACGGTATGGGTTAGGGTAACATAATTTTCACATTCCCAAATAGCTGAACAAATTACATGCTGTGAGAGATTGCTCTAGAAAAAAAAAAATGAAGCCCCATATTAACCATGTTTCTAGCTTCTGTAAACTTGATGTTTCAACATCTTCCATACATGCTTATGCCAGAAACTCTGTTCTGGACAACCTGATAATCTGCCTGAGTCACCTCACCTTGGCTTTTGGTCTTCCTCATCACTCCCCTTCCTCAGGTGGTATCCTCCTTCTGAGACTGCACTTTTCAAATATAAACCAACCAGCTCAGGTTTACACTCCCAACCAATCCGGTTCTCACAAGCCAGGCCACTATGCGTCTACACTAGTCACCCTAGGTCCAGGTACAGAAAAACTAGGGACATTCCCTATATCTCTGAGGCGCTGACATTAATCAAACCAGCTATTTCTAAGCCAGCTTCCTCCATTTCTTCTGTTACTTTCCCATGGAAACCACGATAAAGGCTTTTGCCCACAGTTCCCCACTCTCCCTCTGCCTCATGACTGATCCTGCTCATTCCCTGGTCCCCCAAGGCATGATGTATATTCTCCCTCTCTTGAGATCTGTAACTATAATAAACTATCTTTTCAACAGCAGTGATCTCCTTATCTATTGGCCTAACCATACCTAAATAATAACAAAACCAATTAAAACATGCTCTCACTATGAAACTGTTAAGTGTGTTCATGGCTTAGTTTGTCAGAATGCTTTAACATACGGAATCTCCTTTGATCATGCTGCTAATCCTCTGAGTGAAGTGGTTCAGCTGTGACACCTCCCTATTTGCAGAAGAAGAAAGGCACAAAACCATTAATTTGTCCAGAGTCACGTGGTGGCTATTTCCAGAGCCAGAACTGGGAAAGCAGATGCCCTGATCTCATACAAGGCTCTGGGTATTGTGCCACGCCTGGCTGTCTCCTGAGGAGACACAGCAAACAGAGATTTTTGTACTATCAGCCCTTGGAAATGGGAGCAAAATGGAGTGTGAAGCCATCTGAAATACTGGCATGTCTAATTAATCAAAATATGAACTAAATGTAATAGATCAAATTAATTAGATAACAAATGTTTCCAAGTATAATAAATGTTTTTCATAAATTTATTAGTGAATAAAATGATTCATGTGTTATTAATATCATCTAGACATATAATTTGTTCATTAAAAAAATCCTTAAAAATGTTTGTTGTCTGAAATTAATTCTGCCAGTGTGTTGCTATTAGTTTCATTTAGTTTGTGAGTAAAACCTTTATTGTTATATAATACAAAGGTGCACAAATAGTAAAAGTGAATTTATCACATTATAAATTAAGGAGAAGAGTTGGATTGTACATTAGATATAATCAAATCCATTTTTTAAATTTTTACATAAAAGAGAACCCTATTTTTCTTAAATGCTATATGTCAGTAAGTGATGCATTCAAAACAAGCTACAGTAGTTTGAATCTTTGTTCATGCCCTTTCTGTGTTACGATTATACTTTTCTATCCTCTGGCATGAGACTCTGTGATCCCATCCACTGGAGTGAGAAAAGCATAATACCCTGCTCCATTCATGTTAAGCTTGAACGTATGACTTTCACTGACCAACGTAATGTGGGAAGAAGAATCAGTCCTTTCATTCTGTGCTGAAATCTCAATATGCATCATGTATTTCTGTGCACCCTCTTGCACTCCTGTTATTTAATAAGAGAATACTCCAGGACTAGCAACCGGCTCGAGTAGGTTGGCGAGCAGCCTGATATGGTAATGTGGGGCTGTAGTCTCAGCTACTTGGGAGGCTGACAGGGGAGGATCACTTGAGCCCAAAAGTTCAAGGCTGTCGTGAGCTATGATTGTGCCACTGAAGTGAGCTATAATCTTGCCACTGCACTTTAGCCTGGGTGACAGAGCAAGATCCCATTATAAAAAGTAGAGAGAGAGATAAAGAAGAAAGAGAGAGAAAGAAAGAAAAAGAAAGAAGGTAAGAAAGAAAGAGAAGAAAAGAAAAGAAAAGAAATCAGGAGAAGACCTGTGGAAGAGATCTAAACCCAAACTTTAGTCTGGAGTTAAGCCTAGTGGAGCTCCAGTCAAGCACCAAATTGCCAAAGTAAGAATTAGGCAAAACAAACGGAAAACATACTGAATTTTGCAGTATGCTCTTGCAAAGCATTATTGTAACAATAGCTGACTGGTACACTACGCCATCTATTTTTCATCTTCCATTCCATGGATCTTTTGATTGCAAATATGTTCATCTTTATGAATTTGGTTTAGCTATATGTAATGTTTTCTAAAAAGGCATGAAATCCCTCAGGAAATGTAATCTCATTTACTTTATTTTGGGGTTCTTGATATACTATCCAGGCAAATAAAACCTGCCAAGCACAAAGTGTACTGGGAATAACCAAGAATCCTATGTTGAACTAAAAATATTTTTCTTTCTGTATCTTTTTAGGCAAGAGCAGCCTGTGTATATGCTGAGTAGCTCACTTTTCTACTCCAAGTTATTTGAGAACTAAGCCAGGCAGCACATCTCCTCCAAATTATTCCTAAAGTTGCTTACATGGTTTTTAAATCTGATTTCGGTAACCTAATTATAATCCCCACTTTTAGTACCCTTGAAGAGTCAGTCCTCTTAGAAAAAAAATACTGCTTCTTAAAACATCCCAGATAAATGTATAAAATGTTTGAATATCTGCATATAGAAAGATTAGTAAGGTACCTCAGGTACCCAATTAGCAAACAGAGTTGCACCATTTAAGAAGTGATTCCAGGCTGAGCAAGGTGGCTCACTCCTGTAATCTCAGCCTGGGAGGCTCAGGTGGGTGGATCACCTGGTCAGGAGTTCAAGACTAGCCTGGCCAAAATGGTGAAACCCCCTCTCTGCCAAAAATACAAAAATTAGCTGGGTGTGGTGGTGGACGCCTATAATCCCAGATACTCAGAAGGCTGAGTCAAGAGAATCACTTGGACCCAGGAGGCAGAGGCTACAATGAGCTGAGATCATGCCCCTGCACTCCAGCCTACAAGACAAGAGCAAGACTCCATCTCAAAAAAAAAAAAAAAAAAAAAAGAAAGGATTCCACATCTATGATTCATCAGGACAAATAACATTGCACCATTTCCAGGGGAAGAAAACTGAGGCCAGGAAAAATTGTTTAGGTCATGCAGCTAGGAAATGGACTGCTCTAAATCTCACACTGTAGCCACCTGCAAGAGGTGGGAGCTAGGAAGGAGGCATTGCCCTGAGAGAGCAGGGGTCAGAAAGGAGATACAGCAACTCTCTGACAGGCCACCAGCAACCAAAATGAGGGACAAAACACCTTCCTGTTCTACAGTTTTCTACCAGTGCTACCCAGACCAAAGCTAACCAGAAACAAGTAAGAGAGTTTAAGAACCAGAATTTTCAAAGGTCTGTGCTCTGCTACACAGAGCAAAGCAGAACAGAATAAGGTCAGGAATCCAAGAGCTGAGACTGTGTAGGCAAATGGCAGACACAGGCCCCTCCTAGACTGGAAACATTTCCAGAAACAAGTTTGGGAGGGATTTCTTAACTGAGAGCAATGCCTGTTTTTCATGGGAGTCAGGTTAGCCTGACACAGTGGAAGGAGTAACTATTGGAGGTGGGGGACTGAGGTGAAGAAGAGACTCTGAAACAGGATATATAGCCTGTCTAAAAACAAACTTTGCATCCATAGGTATTTGTTGTGGTCGTTGTCTAGCAAGCTCTGTATTTATGTTCTGTACCATTGATTCAAGGTTGTTTATCTCTTGACAATCCTAATAACCTCTCTCCCCACCCCCTACTCCCTTTCAGAAAGCATGTGAATAAATATGTGTGTGTGTGTGTGTGTGTGTGTGTGTGTGTGTGTGTGTGTGTATGTATGGGTATACATACAAACACATCAAAATCAATGTCTCACACAGTCATGGCAGAAGGCTTGGCTCAAATTTCTTCCAGGCTGTATCTGATCAATGAAGGAGACACCAGGGCCATGCATTGGTTCTGCGTGCCTGGCAGCTTCTCCAGAGCTGGAATCCAGTGTACAAAGAACACGCTAGCTAGGGGCATAGGAAGGGAATGGAAAAGTACTCCTGAAAATGTGTCTAATTTCTTTCAGATGTCTCCCATCAGCTGGTTGTTGGCATGCTTTCCTGTTTTCCATTTAGTACCTTTTACAGTCACATCTTCAAATATGAGATGAGTGAGAATAGAGATTTTTAAAATGAATGTCATACATCCATATTCATATATACCCACAGAGAATACAAAATAGAAACACACTTATAAAGTGCAACCACATATAAAATATATACACATATATGCTTTAAAGAAAAAATTGATTACCTTTTACTTAATTAACTTTGATTTTTCTGTCTTATCTATTGGTGCCTACAGAAGAAAACAATAATAAATCATTTATAAAAATGGCCCAATCCTTTCTCCTGGGAAATTCGGTTAGGCAGACTTTCTCATAAATTGTTTAGAATAATGCAAATCTCCAGTGATTTTTCTCTGATATGTATGTTTCAAAGAAGAAAGTATCAACCACAAGCTTTGAAAGATGATTTATTGGGCGTTAGGGAATGAAATTTGCCAGGGGAGGAAGAAGAAGATGTGTTGAGAAAATCTGAGCATTTTAACAAATAAGGATATAAATTACTTCCCCATATCCTTGCTAAAGAACACAGACTCTGATCCTTTTGGAAAACAAAAACAAAGCACTCAACCAGTAGCTAGAAACTACAAACAAAAATATTGATGCCTGTAAGTAAGTAAATAGCTAGGTAAATGGATAAATGAATAAATAAAGTAAGTCCTATTCTCTCTGCCTGGCTTTCCAGAAGTTTTACTCTTGCAGGGGACTTAGGTTGTATTAACACTAGATCTCCCAAGCCAGGCATTGTGAAATACTCCCTTGCTAATCAGCTGAAGAAGAAACAGCTTTTCAGCCCTGGCTTTTGTGAAATACCATGTCTTTGACAAGATTTACCCTGAAGTCATTATTTAAACATGAGTTGTCTTGTGTTTTTTTCTTCCTAAGCAAATCAATTTTTCCAATTAAAAATTCAAGAGGAATGCTTAACTTACCTATGAGAAATAACTATCCTAAAGGACATAAAATACTCCTTTTAAAATAATACAAATGACATACCAGTTCATTGTCATTTATTTAAATTCAAAGCCTATCTCCTCTGTACCTTAATTTTATCATCACATAAGGAAGTTTGCAAATATTTTCATCATTATAGTAAAGTTGTTCCTTATGCATTTCTGTTGGTAGTGAAGGTCTGTCCATTATATGCTATCACTTACATTTTTTAACATTTATGAAAACATTGCATGCCATTAAATGTTCTACAAACTCATGTTGAAAGCTCAATATTCTATAACATTAATATACCTCATTTTATTTAGCCAATAACATAAGGTTGAAATTTAAATTATTTTCATTTTTTTTTCTTCATTACAAACAATGCTGTGATAATATAAACACCCTAATAGGAAAATTTCAAAGTATTATTATGATTAATTCTTTTAGAAACATTTCTAAATATATAATTACTGGGTCAAAAAGTATGTACATAAACCTCTCAATACATATTTCCTGCTGACATCTTGAAAAGTTTACCAGTATTTATACCCATTAATGGCAGAAAAGCGCTCACTTATTTACTGTATATCTGCCAATTAAACATTGTTACTTATAATTTTAATCTTATTTTTAACATGCATTTTGATTACAAATGAAATAATTTTCATTTATTTAATCATCACCTTTATGTACTGATTTGAGAATTCTTATTCATATTCTTCAATAGCCGTATGAAAATATATTAATTTGTACGTGCATCAGGTTCTATGAGAATCTGAGATGTAGAAGTGAACTAAACAAACAAGAACTGTGTCTACAAGAAGCTTATAATTTAGTGAAGACAGAAGATGTTAACATGCCATCTCATGGGTGTTAAAAGACTTAAAAGGCTGTAATGCTTCAAGGGATTTTCTGATCTAGAGAGAAAAAGAAGTCCCCATCAATGAAAAGTGGTCAATTTCTTTATTTGTCTCTTTGTTACTTTTGATTTTTAAATGTTGTTTATTTAAAAATCATTACTTTCCAGTGGTTATATGTAGAAAGTATTCCCAATTTGCTGTTAAGTGTCTTTTAATTTTGTTATGAATTTTTCTCTTACCAAATGTAGCCATTAACTATCATATAATTTTTCTGTAGGTCATACTTAGAAAGGTCTTAGAATTCTTAACAAACATTTTCACCAATCATGTTTGTGTTTTGTTATATTTTAGTTTTTATATCAAACGTATTTTATAATATGGAATGAGATAATAATGTTTTCTGGTTTTTTTGTTTTGGCTTTCAAGATTTTTTTTAACTTCAAATGATAACAATTAACCCAATTAACCCAATATTTAATTTTTAATGATCCATTTTTAATTTAATTAGCTGACGTAAGTTTATAATATGCAAAATTATTACTATGCTTTTTAGACTTAAAAAATTTTCATTTATATGTGTCAGACCAATTAGTGTTAGTAATTATAGTTCTATATATTCTTCTAATCTTTTATAAGACCTTCATCAATACAGTTGTGTTTCAAAAACTGCTTGCATAGTCTCATTGTAGGTATTCTTATTTGAATTGCCTTGATATTGTATATCAGTAAAGGGAGAACTGACATATGCCCAATATGTATCACCACAGAGAATATTCATTCTGATGGGCTACCTTTAGGCAGCTCAAGATTAATTATTATACTTTTACTTCTTTTTCTTCCTATCATACCGCTTCCACTTCTTGTTTATATTATCGAGGATTTAAGAGCTAAAACAAAATTACTCAATTTTGACATAGTATGCATTGATTTTTCTAGAATTAACCCTGGCATATTTACTTTAAAGCTACAATTTATTATCAACTCTACATTTGATTTATAATAATTCTCCATTCATGAGTTCTCTATGTTTTCTTATTTCACAGAGTGCTAAAGCATATCATCCCATAATTATTTTTAGTAGAATGTGTATATATTATATATTTTGTAATATTGAATGCTTAAGAACATCTTGTTTCTCTCAGATACCAACAATGTGGCTGAGTATGGAATGTTTTGGTTACAATCATTTCCCTTCAAAATCTGTGGACATATTGGTTAACTTTGGGTATTTAGGGTTGCATGAAAAAAATCTGCAATCAGCCTTCATTAATTGTTGTTATTAGTATCATTTGCTTTAACTAGCTCATTTTTGGCTTAATATGATTTTATTTTCATTTTAAAATTAAAAAATTAAGCTTGCCTCTTGATATTGCTCTCTTTTTAAAATATTTCTTGGTTTTGGAATGCTACAAAAACAAAAACAATTTTAAAAGTATATTTCTTGGTGGATGGTAATTTGCAGGCTAGACACGAGCTTGCTTATGCAATTCTTTAAACATGGTTTCAACTCTGTCTATTTAGGTATATATATAGCATTTGTTCTCCAATCCTGTTCATGGTTATCATTTAACTGAACTGTAAGTTCTTCATTATCCTTCTATTCTTCATTACTTCTTAATTTTGCAGAAAAGATTTTATTTCCATGCAATTTTTTGTTATCTCAGATTTTTCCTTCTTTATGAGTGTTTTCTCTGCCTTCTTGAATATTTATATAAACATAGCCATGTTCTAAAATTTCTTCGGCTTTCTTTAGGCAATCAGAGTGACCATTTTTTCCAAATCATTACAGGAGTACCTGCTTAGATTGTATAGTACCTTTTGTACCCATTTTTATTTTTCTCTATTTTTTTGAGAGGTTCTAACACAGCCCTGCCACCATGCCAGCCAACTTTTTGGTGTGCTTGTATGCTCTGAGGGTTCATTCTACCGAAGTCACTCTATGTTTGCTGTAACTACAGGATCCAGACAGAAGCTGTCTGCTCAATGGAATGGATTTCTGAAAAATATGCATTCCAGCCCTAGCTTCTTAGCCAATGCAAACATCAGCTCTTGGCAAAAGAGGCCTTGCTTTGGTGAGTTGGTTTTCTCTCTGTCATCTGCTTGATAGCTATTCCCTCTGGAAAGAGGTTCTGCCACAAAGGTAGGACTTTGAAATAGTGCAAGCAGATTGTTTCACTATCTGGTTTGCTGCCAGCTGACCAGAATAACCCTAGTATCTGCTTTCTACTTTTCAAATTAGGAGTGTCAGTGGAGTTTTGACACGGTTTCCTTAATTACTTCCTAAGTAAACTGCTCTTTAATAAGGAGAAATGTGAAGCCCTTTGGCACTTTTTCAAGCAGAAATTCCTTAACAGTTTTTGCATATGAATGGCATCACCTTCCAGGGCCGTTGCAGGCTTTTCCTCATATTTCAGGTCTCTTCCATGGAAATTATTGGAATAATGATTTAGTTGCCTTTTTAAATGTTGCCAGGATAAACAGAAGTCTGCAGTCTACTGAGAGTTAGAGAACTACATTTCTTAAGATAAAGCAAACATGAAACTTTTCAATAATTCCAACTGGATGTTGCTGTGAAATACTCTGAATTTATGAGGGTTGACAATAAGGCCTCATTATTCTTAGCAATGCCTGGACAGTAATCACTTTATACATGAAAGAATAATATCCTCAATCAGCCCATATTTATTAAATAGCTATGATGTGCCTTACTCATGCCAAGCTGTGAGTGGAATCCAAATATGTATAATGCAAAGCTGTATTCCTTGCCTGCAATTCATTAATTTTCTAGTTACAAGGACACAATATGTTTAATGAACTAGCTGATAAATAAGAATATATTAACAGATTTTTGCAATTATTTAGTTTCATGCAATGCCTAAGTTAGAGTATGAATATAGTGAATGGTAACATTGTTGGCAAAAGTAGGTCTTAAACTGTACCTTAAAGGGCTAATGATAGATAGGTTAGAATGAAAGGAAAATTCCACTTGGTGAAAAAATAATAATAATTATTATTATAACAACAGTCACCACAATCTACCACCTCCCAAGCACTTTACTGGCATCTTCTCAACTGTCTTATGTGCTAACACAATATCCCCAACTCATAGGGGGAAAAAGCTGAGGATTTAGTGAATGATACAGCCTGGATTTGAACACAGACTAGCTAGATTCCAATGCCTATGACTTTAACTGCTAAATCTTCACAAGGACCAAAGAGTCATTGCTAAGAGTAAATACAGAATATATGGGGATCAGCAATTGTTCAGTATAAAGATGAAAATGATGAGTACTCATGGGAGGATCTGTCAGAATGTTGTTTTATCAACAGCATCTGGACTTAAGAAGACCTGAATGTCGTTCATATCCACAGGATGCAGTCTGAGTGGGTAGTTTACCAAGTATTTTCTGTTACTAATAGAACATTACCCTTTATATTCTACCTTTCAGAAGATTTTCTTAGTGCTTTTCTTATATGGGGCAAGCACAGGGAAGACCTAAAAAGCATAAAGAAGCTGACCTTGATGTTGTGTTCTACAGTGTTATTATGGTGAAAAGGTGAATTGAGTGCCCCTCAGGGCACAACATGGCCTGGATTTGGGCAACTGGAAATAATGAGGAGCTGTGATTGAGAAAATTCTCTACACATTTGAGTTGAACTTTCTTGACATTTAGTGTCTTTACAAGGAGACCAAAGGGAATTAGGAAGGATTTATTTTTGTGGCTCTTACTCCCAGTGGTTTAGAATAGCTTAACATTTTATAATGCTACATGGAGGGACTGAGCCATGTTTTAAATTCCACCTATTCTACCTGAGTGAATAGAGTTTTTCATGCATCATTTCTGATTGTCTTGAGAAATAACACAATCAACATTTGTTCATAGTGTTCATCCTGATGACTCTTGCATAATCTTTCAGTCTTTCTGTACCTTCCCTCTCCCATTCATTGCTTTAATCAGACTGGTTTAGTTTTTTCCCCTCATTTACACATTACCTTCTTTTTTTTAGAGACAGGGTCTTGCTCTATTGCCCAGGCTGGAATGCAATGAAGCAATCATGGCTCATGATTGCAGCCTTAACCTCCGGTGTTCAAGCTACTTACTTTCCTGCCTCAATCTTCTGAGTAGCCAGGATTAAAGGCACATGTCACCACATCCAGCTAATTTATTTTTTAAAAATTGTAAAGATGAGGTTTCACTATGTTGTCCAGGCTGGTATCAAACTCCTGGCCTCCAGTACTTAGGCAATCAAATCACTGAGATAACAGGCATCATCTCCTGCGTCTAGTCTCCCTGAGTTATGTTTGCTGTGTGTTTACAACCTCCCAACCCACAACCACAATCTCATTGTGTCCACTCCTATGCATACATTGTAGAAAGATAAACGTCTTTGATTTTGACATATTTTTTGTCATATCGCTAAAATAATGTCTAATATATAAAGAAATAAAATCTAACGAAAATTGCTATACATTTTAAATAATTCATATTTACCAAAATATAACTAGGGTTGTTTTTTTTTTCTAGTCCCTTTCTTAGATATTCCCATGTAGACATTCTCAGTTTAGTATTTATTCAACTTACCTGCATAGAATACCAGGTTAAATTACCCAGACTGTAACCGAAGGCAACTTTTACTTGGCACTAACACTAAGACTGGTAAGATTCTTATATCCTTCAAGTGTCTTGAAGACTTAGTCTAGTTTTTACATCTTAGTTCAATCTCTCTGTCTCTGAGTCTTTTACTACTTCTTTTCCATGGCCAGCAAAATATTTGTGAGCCCTGCTCTGTTCCCTTAATTAATAAATGAAAAGGCACATTTCTTCCTCCCCATTGGTTTCTTACTATGCTGCACTGACTGCATTTACTCCTCCTGCTAAGGTCTCTCTGTCACTGATTCCTAAACACCATCTTCTCTGCTCTTCCTCATTTCCACATGGCTTGACTTATATCTGCAGCATAGTCCAGCTATGAAGACTGACTGGTGAAAAGCTGGCTTCACAAACCTCTGTTTAGTCATGTTGAAGACCATGTAGCTTTGAGAGCAGGTGGCATCTTTCTGGCACCCTTCTCAAATTCTATTGTTCCTTTCTAGTATGCAAGATGAGGTGACTTCTTTCCATTTCAAAACTTAGTTCTTATTGAATCACTAAGACAATGCATATTTCCAGTCTCAAATTGATCTTAACTTTCAGCTCTCATGAAAACAGAGGTTTCAGCCTTACTCTGGACCTAAGGCTGATCATTCTCCAGAAGATGCAGCATACTGCTTCATACGAAGACATTTATTCTGGAGACTTATTTTGTGACCTGACTTTATTTAAAAATTTTTTTTAATACTTAGAGTACAGATCAAGAATAGAAAAATAGGGTAAATTTGAAATAACAACACTCTCAGCTGAGAGCAAGAACAAGAGGGTGGTTCTCCCCTTAAGCCTTCTTAAATTTGACCAATGTGACTTTTATCAAATAACCTTTCTTAATCCCCCTAGTTTAATCATTTTCATTTTCTCCTAACTGTATAACACTTGCCTTTATCATTCTTATAGTATTTGTCATGTATTTTTTTTTAAATTGTCTTTATCTGTGTCCCAGTGTTTTCTCCTAGAGTAAAACCTACTTGAGGGCATAGCTGCACCTTACACTCTTTTGTTCTCTGATGTTATCAGTGTCTCCTTTCTCTAAGCTAAAACTTACCAAATACTTTAAAAAACATTCTCAAAAAGGCCCTTAATTTTTTTTTTCCATTTGGGTCAAGTCAATCATTCATTTACCCCTCTTTCATAAGAGAGGGTCTTCTAACCTTCCCAAAGAAAACCACTTACCCATTATGAGACAATCATTTTTTTTTATTAATTTGTTCCAGTATCATGTAGCCTTCCAGAAATGCTATAAAAAATGTTGACTTATTCCTAACTCATAGTGTTTCCTTTCCAAGCAGTTGCAGTCCTTTCTACTTTCTTTCAAATACCTCTTTCAGTAACCCTCTCAATTTTAGTCACTTGATCTTCAGTTTCTCAGGAAATAGGAACTGTTAAGAATAAGGCTTTGACATTCCCTGCATTACCTCCAATCTATATTTCTATTCATTTTTTTCCTATCTGAATCAAGGAAGCTTCTCTACCTTTTTAAAAAATTACCAGAGCACCTCTCTACCTGTGCCATTAGTTCTATTAAACATTTTTGGGGCATTTTCTACTAAATACCTCATCTTTCATTAATTTCTCCTTCTCTATAGGTCTCATTATTTTATCTGACAATGTGTTTAAGACATCCACAGCTTAATTAAACTATCTCCTCCACTCTACTCCCCCACTTAAGCCACAGTTTATTTCCTTTCAGTAACAGTGTATTACAATTTCCATTCCATCTTCTTACTTATCTTCAACTCTATGTACATTTTTACCCCCATAGTCCAGCTGAAACTACTATAACAGAAGGTCACCAAAGGCCTGCTACCAGTAAAATCTCACGACTTTATTTCCAGGCCTCTTCTTTCTGGACCTGTGATAATTTTGATTGAGGATTTGACCCTTTTGTCCTTCTACATTTTGTAACTTTTTTCCTACAAGGCTTTATGAAATAACTTACCCATTAGCTTTTTCTACCTCTTATTACTTTCTCTCTTTTGCTTCTTTACTGGTTATTGCATTAGTTTTAGTGTTTTCTAGGGTCCTACCTTTAGCCATCTTCAATGACATTAATAGTAACTGAGATCTTTGACTTCTTTTCTACATCAGTGCCTGTTCTATGGTTTTTGAAAGAATTATATCACAGGAAGCCAGCACAGTAAACTAGTGAAGTAAGTAATTCTCTCATACTTATTTATAAAAATAAAATCTAAAATTTAGGAAGGTAGGTAACTTGCCTGCAGACCTAGTAAGTAGCAGAGCTGGTGTCAGTATCTAAGCATGGCCATTCTTCAAACTGGGCAAAAGTTTTTCATGAATAATTTTATCTACGTTAATGATGCTAATTATTATCTTCATATTTCTGGTTCTAAGATCTGTATCTCCAAACTTGACTTTGCCTATACCCCCAGATCTCTATTTCTACATGCCTTATAGATCTTGGGTTCTGTCAAACTTTCTAAAATTATCTTTGGCCGCCATACAAAGGTCTGGTCAAATCATGTTGGAACCTGCTGTTCATGACTCCTTACCTTGGTCCTGCTTTGCTATAGAATGCCTAATCTGTATATGTGGCCACCAAGGTAAACCAAATGATCCCTCAGTTCTTTAAGGTTAATATACCTCAAATATTTTTCTTGTTTCTAGCTTCCCCTGACTTTCATATGAAAAATTAATTTATCCGACATCTGTATGCCATAACAAATTTAATGAATATAGCTCCATTATAATACTTAACACATAGCATTTCAGTTGTTTCACTTGCCACAAAATATCTTTTTTCAATTAATATACAGTAGAACATATTACTTTATGATTGCCTATTCATGTAGGTTAGGAATTAATATACTTTGCTCATAGTATGACATGAGTAATTATTTCTTCAGTGAGAAAAATGAATGAATACCTCTCAAATTACATTTTAAAAATAACAATTTTAGGATTGCCATGTGATCATTGTGCATCTCTGCCTGGTGTCAATAGCTAATTTAGGCCCCTAGGACATACTGCTATGATGTCTGAACTCTGCCCCACACTATTTCTGCCATGTCAGATGTCATCTGATGAAGATAACAAACATTATGTAAATGATAATGTATATATTGAATAAGTACATGATGTAAATAAATCATTAAGTCAATATTCTTTTTTAAAGTGCTTCTCTTTCATTTCTGCATATCCAATTTCTACCTAGCTTTCAGTAACCTCAGTTCAAAGGTAATCTCTTACAGGAATTTTACCAAGAACATGCAGTTGAAAAAAAAAATTACTATTGTAGCTCTAGGTGTATCTCTCCCATGATGTCTCCCTTTATTTCTTGCATCTACGATCTTCTACCAGTCTGTAGGATGCTTGAGGATAAGCTTCTCTTTCTTATTCTTTGTTAATATGCTTGTGCCTTGCACAGTTTTTCTCATAGTAGGCACACAATAAGAATAATCCACATGTGGGTAATCATAATTTCCTTTTTAAATAATCTCAGAAAAATAACTGACATCCTAGGCTTATTAAATCAATCCAAGAAACATCAATTAACTGTTAACACTATGCCCCACCTCATGCATAGGTTCTAAAAGTGATATGGAAGAAAAACACAGATTGTGTCTCTTGCAGCTTTTATAAAGTAGTTGGAGAGACAGAGTTTTATAAAGGAAACTGGAGAGCCGTATATAATCAAATGAGTGATTTTTTCCAATTACATCATCACCATTTATATGATGGAAGAAGATTTTTTCTTGAGTTCTTAATTGTGTCCAATGATTCTGAACTTTAACAGCTGGAAATGAACAGTTTGACTGACAATAGTCAGTGGAAACTCAGGTCTGGGAATGAGTTCAAAGCACTGTGATTACCAAGAGTGGGGATTGTCAAAATCAAGTACAGCCCATGGGGAAAAAGCTCTCATCATGAAGACTATCTAGACAGGGAATGGAGATGAATCAATGCAATTGGAGATTCAAGCTGTGAAACTGGAAGCTATTTGGGTGAGGTTTGATGTTGAGGTCACTGTTGAATTTAATGGCTTTGTATTGCTAACAGCAACCGCCAGGCAAGAGTTAGGAACAATTTGTCCCACTCTAGGAAGAGTGCCAATCTAAAGTGCGTATGTGTCCAGAATCCATCCACTAACCTCCTCCCTGACTCCAATAACATTTAGCTCTTGACCCTGGCAGTTTTCATAAGTGAGCTTTGTTTTAACCAAAAATTCAGAAAGTACTTATTGACCTTTGAAATATTAGCTAGATAATTTATGTATTTAGTTTGAAAACAAAATGTGTGAGTATGCAACTATTTGTTTAAAATGGCAACTGGCCACTGATGCAGCCTTATACAGTTTTATTTAAAATATCTGTGAAAATATAGAAAGGTTAGAAACTCAAAAATGAGTAAAAGTGTTCCCTAAAGACTAAAAATTTATTTCCAAAATCTGGAAACTATTAACTTTTATTATGAGCCTGATGGATATGGATTATTTGAAACAAATAATGCTTCTCCTTGTGAGAAGATTGTAATCCCTTCCATGAGGAAGAAGGTTGCACTCTGGTTTATCCCCAGCTCCTGGGCTATCCACTGGCTTAGAGACACAGTCTATGTAGAGGAGAAAAACAGAATGAGTGCCCTTCCCCTTGCTTCTATATAGTTGCTGCTTTTAAACATTATCTAAAACTTCACTTGTACCAAATTAAAATATCTTTAATGTTTAGTTATCTTAGTGCTTCAAGAGCCCAGGTGATTTAAGAAAATATCTATGTGTTAGAAAAACGTGCTTCCCTTTCAAGACACTTTATTTTCATGTTTTGAAACCTATTATAATAACTTTATTACGGCAGGACATATTACTGTTATTTACCGAAAAAATTCTTAATAAAAAATGCTATGATGTCTTTATTGTAAGATTGCTACCTAGATACGTGCAGAACACTGTCTGAGTAACTATACTTGACAGCTATATTTGACATTTGCAACACAAACCTCTTAGGTAGTTGTAATTCATTAAAACACAAAAATAGCCAAGGATGTCTTAATATGTGAGTTTCTAGCAAAATAACTGTGCTCTGTCACTGAAGTCATTTGAGATTATCTTCCCCACTTCTTCGTCCTCTGATTTGAGTTGCTATAATATTACTGGTGACACCCTATCATATCACATTTTTAAATGCCATATTTATAGGTCAAAAACTTGAATGTTAACAATTTCATGGTTTTTAATCTAATAAAATGGTAATGTGTTTTTAAGTAGATGGTTATTTAAAATATTTTTACAGAAATTTTGATTTATTTAAATTCTTTCAGATCATTGAAAGGATAGTACATTTAAAACTATGTGTGGGTGAACAGAGCTTTCAGGGAAGATGGAATGAATGTGCTTTTCCCTATTTCTCTCACTAAGTACAACTAAAATCTTGGTTGCAGTTGGATGTTATATAGAAAACAAATATAAGAAGACTAAAAGGTAGAGAAGAAAAAACACGAGTTAATGACCTCAGGACCCAAGGATTAATATGGTGGTGAATTCCCAGGGTTTATTTATTATTCTTTTTTGGCTTCATATATTTCAGAATAGGATCTGAACAAGGCAGCAGCCCAGAAAACATCAAGAAGTGTAAACCAACACCAAATCAAAACAAAAAGCCTTGACAAGAGCCTGCACACTCAGCCTAAGACCAGAAAAAGGGCAGGCAAAATGTTATTAGATTGGTGCAAAAGTAATTGCGGTTTTTGCCATTAAAAGTAATAGCAGACACTGCAATAACTTTTGCACTAACCTAATAAACAATGATCCCCCTATTTTCGTAAAGTATCATGGAAAACTCCAGCCCCTGCTCATGCACTCCACTAAAAACCCAGTGAGAAACCAAGAATTCCACATTCTCCAGGCTGTAAGGCGGTAGCTCAGCCTCCCACTGTACTGGAATGGTCTCAGAGAATGCCAGTAGGGAAGCAGGGAGGCAGAATTTCCATACGTATAAGGTAGTGATGTGCACCCCCACAGTACCCGTCTATGACCTGGAAATCACAGAGAGAAGAAACAAGACACCACAGCTCCTCCAAGCCGGAAAGATTTCAGTAGAAGCTGAGTAGGGACCCCTCCCCATCAGCAACTAGAAGGCCCTTCCTCCTTGCCTTTCCCTGGAAGTATTGCCACAATACTTCCATTCCTTTTGTCACACTTGAGGCAAATTACGAAAAGCAGAAAGTTTCACCGAAAAATAGAAGATATGGAAAAAAAATAAAGTAGCAATTTTAGAACTTAGAATACTCAATATGTGAAGTCCAGAGTAGAATAGCTATGATGGAGAAAATAATCAATAATCTTGAAAACAAAGCAATAGAAAATACTCAGTCTGAACAAGAAAGAGAAAACAGATCCAGAAAAAATAAAAGGAACACAGACTTGCTTATATGACTCTAACTAAATATCAACCACTTATGTTATCAGAGTCTCAGGAGAGAGGAAAGAGAGCAGTATCACAAAAATTACTTGAGGAAATAACAATAGAAAAGTTGTTAAATTTGGCAAAATATATAAACCTACAGATTCAAGAGCCTGAGTGACTTCAAACATGATAAACTCAAAGAAACCCATGAGAAGACAAACTTTAAAGACAGGAAAATCTGTTAAGGAGAGAGAGAAAAATGGCACCTTACTTACAGGAGAAAAACAATTTAAATGATAGCAGATTTTTCATCAGAAGCCAGAGTCTGGGAAGAAGTGGCACAACATTTTTCAATGCTAAAAAGAAAAAAAAAATGCCAATCTTGAACTCCAACTCCAGTGAAAATATTATTTTTGAATAAAACAGAAATCAAGACATTTTTAGAGAAAGAAAAGAGAATTTGCCATTAGCCAACCTATCACAAAATAAATGGCTTGAGATATTGCTATAAATAGAAAGGAAATAATTAAAGAAGGAATCTTGAATCATCAGGAGGAAACAAAGAAAAACAGAATCAGTAAAAAATATGGGTAAATATTTAATACAATAGATGATCCTTATTATCTCAGCTGCTATTGTTACTACAGGCAGATGGGAACCACGTGGCAGTGCCCTGTTTGTGGACCTGTGTCTTAGAAAGCCTGGGGCTTTGATGTTGACACTACTGTGGCAAGATGGGACCAAATGAGGGTGTTCTATGAAAAGGGAAGGCCAGGGACTCCGTTGCTGCCCTTGCCATCAGTGACCGTCAGTAGAACAAACCACCCACCAGGCCAGCGATGGAGCAGGGGCCAATATGACTGGGGCCCTGCTGCTGCCAATGGATCATAATGCCCACAGGGGCATCAGAAAACTCTCCATGTGTTTTCTCTATGTAATTGTATTTAATAATAATAAATTATTAATTAATATTGCCTACAA
The DNA here is from genome assembly GCA_036589455.1 of Ateles fusciceps. Taxonomy (NCBI): domain Eukaryota; kingdom Metazoa; phylum Chordata; class Mammalia; order Primates; family Atelidae; genus Ateles; species Ateles fusciceps. Next base: position 5,617,763 of record JAZHEH010002924.1, on the reverse strand, counting down.
TTAATAGTAATGATATCATAATTTATTTTATACTTTGAATATAATATCATGTCATTATAAAAAAGCATTATCATATCTGCAGCAATATTACTTCACCATAGACTTCATTACTGATTATGATAATAGTGATTCTTTGTCACCAGCTATTTGCCACATTACATATAAAATAAAGCCTGAGGATTATTTTATCCTCCATCAAAAAAAAATGACACATAGAAACAACTTTTTAAAAAGATGATCAATATGTATCATTTTATACATCATATGACATTATACTACAATGACTTTGCTCATGAATGACAATAAGATCTATTGTATATCCTTTATAGACATGTTCCCTGCCCAATGTCATTTCATATCCTTTATAGACATGTTCCCTGCCCAATGTCAAGGTACATTATTAATCACTAACTGTACCTTCAAAAGGGTAGAAAACGTAAGGTATTATCTTAGCCTCATGGAATCACAATAAAGAAAACTGAATAATAGAGCCAGTGACAAGTCCTATGCTATCTGGTAGATTACATTTTTCTTTAGAGAAGGAGCCATTTTCTAAGTTAAAGAGACCTCAGAAAGCACAATATAAAAATTCCAACTAACATAATACATGAGTATTCTTTTAAATTACATGAGTAATAAATGTAGACAGTAGATTAAGTCACTTATGATGCCAACATTCAGGAAAAAACATTATTTAAAGTTTTACATGTAGCCTTCAAGAAGTTCTTCCCTTCATTTATAGCAGACCAGAAAGAGAGATGCAAAACTTGACTATTGGATAATGGCATGAATAACTAGTTTTAGATTGCCTTCTTCTTTAACTATATGTTATGTAAAAATGAATTATACCTACTAAGTGATGCAGGTATAAAACAAGATCTCAGACTTCAAGAAGATTTAAACTGATTTTGAGAAATAAAAGCAACAGAAATGCAAGAGTATAACCAACCTTCATGATAGCAAGAATTTTTTTCCTCATTCACTGGTATATAAATGTATCACACATTGAGAATGGCCCCTAGTGAAAACTCAATGGAAGTGGTGAATAGATGAATGAATGAAAGTGTTTTAGATGTAGTAAAACACACACAACTGAAAAGGATAAAGTGGCTTAAGTTTACTTGTGGTTGGTCAGAGAAGTTTCACTGAGAAGGTGCCTGAAATTGAACATTGAATGTGTAGATTCAGAGAAAAGAAAGGAAAATCCACATTCTCCAGAAAGGCAACACAGGAGTACAAGCACAAGATCTGTTCAGAGTATCCTTGCAGACATTTGCATTGGAGTGTGATATGCAAATCCTATATGACAATATTAGCTTGAGCTCAACTAACTGCAGGGTGCTTTAAAGCTTGACAAGAAGAGTGTTGCCTTATTCTTTAACTATATGTTATGTAAAAATGAATTATACCTGCTAGGTGATGCATGTATAAAACAAGATCCCAGACTTCAAGAAGCTTTGAAGTGATTTTGAGGAATAAGAGCAACAAAAATGCAAGAATATAACTAACCTTCATGATAGCAAGGATTTTGTTCCTCATTCACTGGTATATGAATGTACCACATATTGAGAATGGCCCCTAGTGAAAACTCAGCAGACATGGTGAATAGATGAATGAATGAAAATGTTTTAGATGTTTCTAATTTGTAGAATCAGAATAAATTTGTGGACAGAAACGTTGGAAATAGAGTGATTAGCAATGGGAATAGTCTGGGTGTGAAGCGGAAGTGATCAATGCAAGGGGTGGCAGTGTGGCAGTGATAAAGGGAATACATAGATATAAATGAGCAGAAACACTAGAATGGGCACTCCACAAAGACTAAGAGAAGTGCTGTGTACTCCTGGGCCTGAAAAAGCAGGTATATTTGGCCATCCTTGCATGCTATTAAGTAATACCTAGACTGGGTAGTAGGTTATAAGAAAAGATGTTTAGGAGCTGTATAGGAAGCATAGGACTGGCATTTGCTTCTGAGGAGGCCTCAGGAAGCTTTAAATCATTCCAGAAGGTGAAGCAATAGCAGGCACTTTACATAGCAGAAAGAAGAAGCAAGAGAGAGAGGAGGGACGTGCCACACTTTAAAAAAACCAGATCTTCTGAAAACTCACTATCATGAGGACAGCACCAAGACCATGAGGAATCCCCGCTATAATACAAACACTTTCCACCACGCCCCACCCCCCAACACTGGGGATTACATAGCAACATGAGATTTGAAGAAGACACCCAAATCTGATGTTCCCATATCAGCAGGGAATGAATTGTGGAGAGGGCTGAACTAACATATGTTGAGTAAAGTGCTAGAGGCAGGTGGAACATGGGGGGTAAGAACAAGAATATGTTAGATCTGGCTCCACTCCGTACTAACTGTGCAATGCTGATGAGTTAGTTTAACTTTTTTGATCATCAGTATCCTTACATATATAATTAGATCATGAAAACTACCCCATAAATTTGTACAAGGAGTAAATGAACTAAAGCTTAGCACATAATAATCACTTCGTAAAAGCTTGCAACTTTAATGAACACTTTATGGTATCTCATTACATTTTTTTCGTCCCTTTAAACATTTTATTATGTAATATTTGATAAATGACACATTATATGTGCTCTGTATGTTTTATTAAGTAGGATAATAAGCCAAACACTTGTGAACTGACCATCTAACTTCAAAACTAAAACAGATCTTGTGTCACTGATGTCCCCTGTGAGTGCTTACACACAGAGGTAACCATTATGTTGACTTTAAACTATTGAGCCGTAATTTGCATGCAACAAAATGCAGCCATCTTAATTGTGTAGTTCCTCGAGTTTTGATAAAAATATATACCACGACAATACCAAGTATCACAAGTGTGTAACCACAACCCTAACAAATATATACATTAATTCTGTCACCCCTAAGGAGATTCCTCGTGCTCATTTACAGTCATCCTAGTTACCCCAACTTTTCCCAGGCAACCATTGATTTGACCTATTTCCAAACATTCATTTCACCCAGCTTAGAAGTTCATGCAAATGTAATCATTTGTTGTGCCTCTCTTCTTTCTCTCAATCCAATGTTTAAGTTCATCCATTATTATAGGTGACAACAGTTTCTTTACTTTCATTGCTGAGTAGACTGTGCCATGTAAAATATGCCACAACAGATGACATTTGAGTTGCTTCTAGTTAGGGCTGTTATGAGTAAAGATGCTACAAACACTTAAGTATAAGACGATGGGTATGTTTCATTTCAGGCAAATACTTAGGAGTCAAAGTTCTGGAAATACAATACATACATATTTAACTTTGTAAGAATCTAACCTATGTTTTCCAAAGTTTCTGTTTGGTTTTGGTGATTTTTTTGTGTGTGTTTAGGTTTTTCTTTGGCTTTGTTTTTATATATTTCACTCCCACCTAAAATATATGAGATTAACTCTATATTCTTGCTAACAATGGGTATTTTTAATATCATACATCCTAATTGATATAAAATAGGTATCTTATCGTGGTTTTAATTTTCATTTGCCCATGACCAATCAGGTTAAGCATCTTTTCAGGTGCTTATTGGACAGAAGTATATCTTCTTTTCTGAAGTATCTGTTAACAAAGTCCTTTGTTCATTTGTTTTTAAAAGGATCTTTGTTTTCTTATAACTGAGTTGTAAGAGTTATTCATAAATTATGAATGCAAGTCCTTTGTCAGATATATGCATTGCAAATATTTTCTCCTGGATTGTGACTTGCTTTTCCATTTCTTAAAAGTGTCTTTTTAAGAGCAAAGCATTTTAATTTTGATGAAGTACAGTTTATTGTTTTTTCTTTATGGGTTGTTCTTTGTGTGGCCTAAGAAATCCTTGCTTACCTCAAAATCGTCATGATTTTCTTTGTGATTTCTTTTAGAAGTGTAATTGTTTAATCAAACATCTAGTGAGATAGGCATTATTGTCCCCATTTCAGAATGAGAAAAAAAGACATTTTAAGGCAAAGGTGATAAAAACACACATTAAACCCAGGGCAGGCTGTCTGAATTTCTAATGCATTATAGTTAGGGTTAAAAACAGTGCCAACAAAAGGACTTAGAATTAAAATTTCTGAAATCTAACTCCGAAGCTTCTGTATCTGAGTTGAGTGACCTTGTATAAGTAACTTTACCCTCTAGGGTCTCATTTTCACACTTGTTAAATGAGGGGTTGGAACGGAAAGCCTCCATTTGCTGCAGCTCTAATTTTATAAGTAAGCAAAGCCCAGTATCTCTTAATGTGGGCTCCTGTTGGCCAGTCGCAGCTGCCTCTGGAAGTTTCTCATGTATATTGTAAGCGATGTGTAAACGCCATCAGCCCTTGCAAACAGAGGGATGCAGACTTTGTTGTGTCATTTCACCCTGGTGTGTTGCCAAATTCCAATTATGTAATTACATTTTGCAACCCCCAGAGTCTCCCCTAGGGTTTTCGTTGGGATGAAGTGCTTGGAGTTCTCACAACTTAACTCCCTGCCTTCCTCAGCCTTTGGGATCTATTGCTGTGTGTCATGAAAGAACTGCCAGGCCAGCCAGGGAGATGGCCTCTGTGTGGGGTCCCTGCACAAGGATTCCAGGAGTGGCTTTGAAATCAAAGGCTTCTTACCAATGAAAATGACTGGTCACTCCCTAAAAGCACTAGAAGAAACCCAGGGTCTATGCAACACCAATAACTGATATGGGCGAGAACACAATTTGGAAGGAAAATTGTTATTATTTTTTTAATTTTAAGGGAAATGAAAATATGGTTCTACACAAAAAACAGATGCAAGCCTGTGTTTATTTCCATTGGACTACTGCTCCAGAGTTAACCTTGCTAATTAGATTTTTTGTGTGTGTGATTTTGTTATTAGATCTTTGTTAATGAGCTTGCACCATTACATCTTGCCTCCAGTCTCCCTAGGCTGCTCTGGAAGTTTGCAAATGAGAAAGCAGAGAGAGGCATCTGCATGAAACACACTTACTCTTTATGCATACAACTCTACTTGCGTTTTCATCGAAAATTCAAACACCCTGAAAGCACAATGAAGCAGATAGGCTGAACATCTTTGACTTGTAGAAGAAACTGATGCTCCAAATAGTTAAATGACAACATGGTTGAAGAGGCGAAAGGTTACATAGCAAATAAACTGCAACCTGTGACCTAATCTTGCCTTAGGCTACTGCTGTGCAAATAGTGGTCACCCATCTCTTCCTTCTTTCTTTTAATTTTGTGACAGAGTCTTGCTATGTCTTACAGGCTGGAGTGCAGTGGCATGATCATGGATCACTGCAGTGTTGGCCTCTAAGGTTCAAGCATCCTCCCACCCTGTTCCCAAGTAGCTGGGACCACAGGCAGAAGCAATCACACCTAATTAATTTTCTTTCTTTTCTTTTTTCTTTTTTTGTAGATACCTATTTTCACCATGTTGCCTAGGCTGGTCTGGAATTCCTGGGTTCAAGCCTGCTTGATCTCTTATTTCTAATCTCTTTCCATTCCAGTGTTTGTTTGATTTTTTAATTGTTCCCATCTCTTTCTGCCTATGAATTATCTTGTAAAATCACCATCCAGAAAGCCATGAGGTGTGGATGAAGTTTAATTTTACAGCCCCCATGCCTTCACTGCCTTGCCTTCATTTTTCTTATTTATTTATTGTTTTGTTTCTGAGACCGTTTTGCTCTGTTGCCAGGCTGGAGTGCAATGACTTGATCTATGCAACCTCCTGGGTTCAAACGATTCTCCTCCATCAGCCTCCTGAGTAGCTGGGACTACAGGCGCGTGCTACCACACCTGGCTAATTTTTTGTATTTTCAGTAAAGTAGGGTTTTCACTCTGTTAGCCAGGATGGTCTCGATCTCCTGACCTCGTGATCCACCTACCACCATCTCCCAAAGTGCTGGAATTGCAGGCATGAGCCACTGCATCATTCTTCTTACCTGCAGCATGGGAGGCTGAACTCCTCTGAGCTAATCTACTATTACATCAGTCTACAGATTATCTGTACACAGATTAAATGTACCTGTGTTGCACATTTGCCAACGTATAAGTGAGTATGGTTGACCTTTGTCCACTGAAGTCGTATGAATTTACTTGAGAATGAAATTGCTAGTACTACAATTTCTTCACTGACAAAATAATAAAACAATGGGAGTGTTTTGGATTGAACAAAGTATATTCGTTTATATTGGTTCTTCTTGCCATTGCTATATCCGGCAAAAGTTTCTAATTAAGAACTGCTCTTAAAATGAAGATCAGAATCACACTTTATTATCTCCAGAAATATCCTCTTTCATCTTTCATAGGCTGTCTCCATTCATTTTGTCATCTTTTACATCTATTATATCTGCTTATAATTTGCCTTTTCCTTTAACTAACGTTTTTAAAGTTCCATGATGCCATAAAGCAGAGGCTACCTCTAACATACCATGCCAATAGCTTAAATGCTCATAAAGCTATTACCTCTGTGCAGTGAAATTCATCTTGTCTACCTATGACCCATATATAAGCAGTCTATAAAAAATAATATAAAAAATAAAGAAATAGAGCAATTGATGGTCTTAGTCCAACTATTAAACTAACTAAATTACCCTGGGCTATTCCTTTAATTTTTCTGGCTCATTTTCTAAAACATAAATCTCTGTCTCATCTAATTCAAGAAAATATTATGAAAAATAAACTCATCCATTAATTGATTAACTCAAAAATATTTTCTGAACTTCTACTGTTCACACAACCAAAAGAAAACACTATTGTTGGAACTTTGATGAGTAAGATATGACTTCTGTTCTCAAATATCTTGTGCTCTGGAGAAGATAAAATGTAGACATAAATGTGTAAAGAATGAAAGTAGTGGAGCAAAATCTATTTAAAGGGAGGACGGGATCTCCACGAAAGACTTAATGAGGATGTCATTTGAACTAGGACTAGAAGCACAATGAGGTGGATTGTATCACACCTAGAGATGACTGTGTCAAAACACTGTCTTGGGAAAACTGCTCTGAAAATAATGTGTTAAAGGGAATTAAAAGAGGACCAAAAACAGTATTTCTGAAAGGGTTTCGTATAGCCAAACATGTAAGGTAAACAAAATATATAACCATCATTAAAAAAACTCTGTCAAAAGACAAACACTCTCTTTGGGAATAAACAGGGAATCAGGAGACTGAAGTCAACATTGTGAACAACTCTGTCACCTCTTTTCAGTCTTGTTGAGTGGAAATAGGGCTTGAGGCTCTTTCTGTTTTTCCTCTCAAGACTATTTAGGAAATTGAATTGCTTTGAAAATTACAGTGAGTGGTGAAAAACAAAAGATATGTGTGATGATATAAGCATTTAGAGTATGGGAAAGAAAACTTTACAGGAGTTGTTTTGACCACTTTACAGGACTATATGATTTGTCAGAAAATGTCCAGAAAAACTACAAAAATGGCAATATTTATATACACTTGGTGATCTCCTTTTCTTTCCTGATAATTTTAATTTTTAATACTCTCTTTCCCACACACACACACACACACACAATCATTTCTATTTAATCCATTTTCTCCCACTCAATAAAGTCTTTCCTACAAAAGAAAACTTAAGATGTAAACGCTAGCAAAGCATGAATGGGATATAATGTAAAACCTACTAAGAAACTGCCCCTGAGGACATTTTTCATTTCAATATTAAAAATCGCCAAAGGCAAATACATTGATACTTAATGCTATTCTTTACTTTTCTTCAAACATTATGAAGCTGATGGCAAAAAGCTGGGAACAAAGAGCCCTAAGCAAGACTTCTAATATTCCTCTCTAGCCTTGCCTTAGTGCAGAGGCCTTCATTCACCGTCCTCCATGGACCATAGCTCAAGATAATAAACAGGCACATAAAGGCAGCTTGGATTTTTCCTGGTAAAAGTAAAATTATTATATTAGTTTCTTAGGTCTACAGTAAAAAATTACAACAAAAAAAAAAAGAATTTGAAGACTTAATAAAAAAAGGAAAATGTTTATTCTTTCATGTTTCTGGACTCCAGAGGTCGAAAATGAAGGCATCATCAGGATCACACTCTTTCTGATGACTCTGGGGAACATCCTTCCTTGCCTCTTCTGGTATCTGATGGCCCCAGATGCTTGCTGGGGCTGCCATCACAAAGGACCACAGAATAGGTGAATTTAACAACAGAAACTTATTTCCTCACAGTCTGGGGGCTAGAAGTGTGTTGGCTGGTTGGTTTTATTCTGAGGCCTCTCTCCTTGGCTTTTGATGGCTGTTTTGTCCCTCTCCTTACAGGGTCTTTCCACTGGGTTTCTCAGTGTCCTAATTTTCCTCATCTTATTAATATAAGGATACCAATCCTATTAGATTAGGATTCACCTTAATAACTTCACTTAACGTCATTTATCCCTTTCAAAGTTCAAACTTCAAGACCAGTTCTATTCTGTGATACTAGGGATTGGGAATTCAAGGTATGAATTTGCGAGGGTCACAATTCAGCCTATAGCAACTACAATCTATTTCCATCATCATACAGCCTTACTCCCTGTATGTCTCCTCCTCTTTTATCTGTGTCAAACCTTCCTTTGCCTTTGTTTTATAAAGCTAGTTTTCACTGGATTTGGGGCTAATCTGGATAATGCAGGATTATCTCCTTATCTCAAAATCCTTAATTATATCTGCGAAGGCTCATTTTCCAAATAATGGCATATTTAGAGCTTCTAAGGAATAGGGTATGGACATGGCTTTTTAGAAGCCATCATTAAACTTACTACACTTACTTCACCAAGATATTGGTTACCCCAAGTCTTTCATTATATATATATTTTTATTTTTAGTTGTACAAACCATCATATTTAAGTTTAAATGGAGAGAATATTTCCTGGAAGAAGAGGGAGATGCCACTATGTCACTAAATGAAGACAGTTATAAAATAATCGGAAGTATTTTGGCTTGTCTGACACTTTTTAATGTGTCTTTTATACCAAAGATTCAGATAGCATGAAGACTTTGGGTTTTGGCTAAGATTTAACAAGTCTTTCTGTATCCGTATTAAGAAAAAAAATTGCAGGAAAAAATGATATTTCTAGGTAGTGAGCTTTATAACATGACAGAAATACCATTCCTTTAGTTTTAATGCATTATGGAAAAACATATGTAAATGTTTAACTTATATGCAGGTCATCTAAAATTCATAGATATTCTCTTGTTTAAACTACATATGCATTCAAGGTGAAAGGCCAGACATTAATAATCTATTTCAGATATTATTTAACAAATATTTATTGGGCAAATAATAACAGTTCTGGGACTATTAGAAAATTAATACTGGCCAGGCGTAGTGGCTCACGCTTATAATGGTGGCTAGCACTTTGGGAGGCCGAGGCGGGAGAATCACAAAGTCAGAAGATCGAGACCAGCCTGGCCAGCACAGTAAAACCCCGTCTCTACTAAAAATAGAAAAATTAGCTGGGTGTGGTGGCGAGCGCTTGTAATCCCAGCTACTCAGGAGGCTGAGGTAGGAAAATCACTTGAACCTGGGAGGTGGAGGTTGCAGTGAGCCGAGACTGTGCCACTGCACTCCAGCATGGGCAATAGAGAGAGACTCTGTCTTAAAAAAAAAAAAAAAAAAGAAAAAAAGAAGAAGAAAAAAAGAAAATTAATACTAACTAGTCATTCTATGGGTTCTCATTGTGTTAAAGAGCAAAACTCCATCTCAAATAAAAAACAATACCTTGTTTTGCATGAGAACTCGTAATCATGTATTCATTCTTACAGGACAGGCATGAACAGGTTTTCCAGGTTATAAATTGTGAGATTTAGGAAGCAGTGAAATATTAGGGGAGCAGTTCAAAGTGACCAGAGAAAAGGATACTTGAGAGAGTATAATGTGAAATGAGAAAAGCTAGGGATATGTTAGAGTGGTCCTGGTACACGAGGCTTAAAATTTGCATTGCATCTGTTATGCAGAAAGATAGCATTGAAAATGTTTCCCACTGATAAATACTATTGGATATTCACAAAATGAAATACTGTAAAGCTGTGAAAAAATGATTTAGATAATAATATAGCTAATTTTCAAGACCTGGTTAGTTTAATAAAGGGGAAACTATCATCAGAGTGAACAGGCAATCTACAGAATGGGAGAGAATTTTTGCAATCTATCCATCTGACAAGGATTCTGTATCTACTATCCAGAATATACAAGGAATTTAAAAAAATTTACAAGAAAAAAACCAAATAGCCCCATCAAAAAGTGGGCAAGGGATATGAATAGACACTTCTCAAAAGAAGGCATTTATGCAGCCAACAAACAGATGAAAAAAAGCTAATCATCACTGGTCATTAGAGAAATGTAAATCAAAACCACAATGAGATACCATTTCATGCTAGTTAGAATAGCAATCGTTAAAGACGTATGGAAACAACAGATGCTGGCAAGAATGTGGAAAAATAGGAACGCTTTTATACTGTTGATGGAGTGCAAATTAGTTCAACCATTGTGGAAGACAATTTGTCAACCCCTCAAGGATCTAGAACGGGAAATACCACTGGACCCAGCAATCTCATTCCTGGGTATCTACCCAAAGGATTATAAATCATTGTACTATAAAGACACATGCATACCTATGTTTACTGCAGCACTGTTTACAATAGCAAAGACTTGGAACCAACACAAATGCCTATCAATGATAGACTAGATAAAGAAAATGTGGTATGTATGCACCATGGAATACTATCACCCATAAAAGAGAATGAGTTCATGTCCTTTGCAGGGACATGAATGAAGCTGGAAACCATCACCCTCAGTAAACTAACACAAGAACAGAAAACCAAATACCACATGTTCTCACTCATAAGTGGGAATTGAACAATGAGAACGTATGGACACATGGGAGGGGAACATCATACACTGGTACATGTCCGGGGATGGAGGGAAAGGGGAGGGAGAATATTAGGACAAATACCTAATGCATGCAAGGCTTAAAACATAGATGATGGGTTGATAGGTGCAGCGAACAACCAGGGCACATGTATACCTATGTAACAAACCTGCATGTTCAGCACATGTATCCCAAAACTTAAAGTAAGATTAAAAAAAAACAAAAACAAAATTAAAAAGACTGGCAATGTATACAATCATGGTTACATTTCTGCAAAAATATTGGAAATACTACTCACACATATAGTCACATATGTATGCACATTTGTGTATGAAAAAAAATGTGAAAACATACATATGAATTTTTGACCCTAATGTCGATGAGAAAGCTGACTAATAATCTAGATTGTAAAATTAACTCCAGATGGATTAATGATCTAAACACAAGACCTAACACCATAAAAACCCTAGAAGAAAACTTATGCAAAACCATTCAGGACATAGGCATAGGCAAGGACTTCAAGGTTAAAACATCAAAAGCAATGGTCAACAAAACCCAAAACAGACAAATGGAATCTAATTAAAGTCCAGAGCTTCTGTACAGCAAAGGAAACAATCATTAGAGCAAACTGGCAACCAACAGAATGGGAAAAAATTTTTGCAATCTACCCACTTGACAAAGGGCTAATGTCCAGAATCTACAAAGAACTAAAACAGATTTACAAGAAAAAAACAAACAAACCCATTCAAAAGTGGGTGAAGGATGTGAACAGACACTTTTCAAAAGAAGACATATATGCGGCCAATAAGCATATGAAAAAATGCTCATCATCACTGGTCATTAGAGAAATGCAAATCAACACCACACTGAGATACCATCTCACACCAGTTAGAATGGCAATCATTTAAAAGTCAGGAAAAAACAGATGCTGGAGAAGATGTGGAGAAATAGGAATGCTTTTACACTGTTGGTGGGAGTGCAAATTAGTGTAATCATTGTGGAAGACAGTGTGGTGATTCCTCAAGGACATAGAAATAGAAACACCATTTGACCCAGCAATCCCATAACTGGGTATATACCCAAATAATTATAAAATGTTCTATTATAAAGACACATGCATGCATATGTTCATTGCAGCACGTTTACAATAGCAAAGACCTGGAACCAACCCAAATGCTCATCAGTGATAGAATGGATAAAGAAAATGTGGCACATATATACTATAGACTACTACACAGCCATCAAAAACGATGAGTTCCTGTTCTTCATAGGGACATGGATGAATCTGGAAACCATCATTCTCAGCAAACTGACACAAGAACAGAAAACTAAACACCGCATGTTCTCACTCATAGGCAGGTGTTGAACAATTAGAACACGGGGACACAGGGGAGGGGGAGCGTCACACCCTGCGGTGAGTTGCTAGGGCGATAGGGGAGAGACAGCGGGGGGGTGGGGAGGGTGGGGATGGATAACATGGGGGAGAAATACCAGATATAGGTGATGGGGGGGATGAAGGCAGCAAACCACCTTGCCATGTATGTAGCTATGCAACAATCCTGCATGATCTGCGCATGTACTCCAGAACCTAAAGTACAATTTAAAAAAAACCTTACTATTATTCTATATTTTTTCTATTTTCATTTAGATGCATTTTTAGAATATTTTAATAACTATAGACTAAAATTAAAGAGAAGAATTTCAGGTTTGATGATGAGAAAAAATTGGAGAGGAAGAGATAAAAACAAAGAACTCACTAGGAATATTTTGAAGTAATCCAGCATACAATTTGCAAATGTGTAAATTAAGAAACAGGGATAAGCATAGGGAAAAGTGAAAGGATTAAAAAATAATTGAGGGCCAAATTTTAGTATTTGATAACTGAATGGAGTGGAGAAATTGGTACAGGAACTTTCAAGAATAATCTTGAGTGTCTACTTTTGAGTTTGGTAATTTACAGGGCAATTGATAGACATTTTTAAGGGCATAGAACAAGTAAATTTGGTGAATAGATGAAGAGACAATTTTGAATGTCTTTGATTGGAGATACTTGTATCTAGAGGTAGGACATTCTAAATAATAGGTGGAAGGATCATAGAAAATGGCAGCAAACTAGTTTTCTTGACCATTAACTTCAGAGTTTCTCAGACATTGCTACATGTAGAAATGAGATAAAATAGTACTCTATCCAAGCTACTTTCCCAGCCTTCTACTTACTGGCAATAACTGTTGGTCCATTTCACTCCCCTGTCACTTTCCTTTTTCTCTCTTTTATTATCAGGATACAACAAAAGGAATTTTACTATTTGAATAATCCAAGGTGTTTAAGTTTGTAAAACGCTAATCCAGTCTCTTATCTTCTTGTTTGTAAATATGAGGAAAACAAAGCAGAATGTTGCCTTTTACTCATCTACCAAGGAGAGCAGCTGAATGAGGCTTAACTGACTTCTAAGGTAGTGGTGGTTCTACAATCACATAACTGTGGAGGCAATTTTTACTTTGATTTCAGGTGAGTGAACTAGTAAAATATAGTTAATGAAGAGAAGTCCAATCTATAAAAAAAGTCAGAAACTATGAATTACCTTCTTGAACAAAGTAAATAAATTCCTTTAGACAGTTCAATGATTAGAGGATCGCTCATCCCTCTACAATTCCCAAAATTGATGAGTGTTGTTGGTTTTTGAGAGGATGGAGTTTATAGCTTGGTTCTCAGTTTATGAGTCTGATACAGCTTGGGTGGTTTTGATTAGGGATGAGTAATCTCCCGCACTTATCATGTTCGGAAAAGTAATTTTAACCACTTTTTTTGAAACAAAATTTCAATTCGGTAAAACTCAAAACACTTCCTTTGGTCAGGCATTTTGTCTTAATTATGAAACCCATGTGGATGTTAATGGAAACTTAATCCATGTGTTTCTCATTCACTTGCATTCAATTCATCAAGTGCTGTTTTGTAACAGCCTTTGACATTAAAGAAGTATTCTGGGGCCCTTTTCTTAGAAACAGGAAGTGCTGTTCTGCCAAAAAGTAAATGAACTCTAACCTCCAAAGATTCAAATTCCATTTGAAATGCAGAGGCTAAAAAAGAAGCACAAGATTTAACTTGAAAAAACATGTCTCCCAACACTTTATTTGTTCAATTTTAGTTGTGGAAAATTACATTGTGAACACTCAGCTGGGTTTGTTTTCTCTTCCCTGTTCCCAGAGAGCTGTCAAGTCTATGGATGGAAAGCTTTTGTTTGGACTAAAGCTGATATTTCTGATCCCACAAATGCTTGAGAGGTTGTTAGGGAAATTCTCTTCACCTTCAGGAGAGGCTGCATATCTGGAAAAGAGAAAGCATCCTTTTTGATCGAACCCTCTGCAGCCATCAGAGGTTTTCTTCTCTTTCTCTGGATTGGGCAATCAGTTACATCAGAGAGATAAATACAAGCAAAATCAGTGTAATTTGCTGTCATTCTCTGGGGATGGAATCTGGGCATTTTTTTTTCTAGTTGTATGTATTTATTTTTCATTTTCCAAAGTGATTACAATGTGCAGCCAAGTTTAAGAATTAGTCTCCAGTTTCCTTGGTACACAGTGTTAAATCTCAAGCCCCACCCCAAAAGTACTGAATCTGAATCTTCAGTTTCAAAAAGGTCCCCAGGTTTATGTCTACAGTAATGTTTGAGAAGCAAGTTTTAAAAGTATGAGTGCCTGAGTCCCACCAGTAGAGATTCTGATTTAACTGAGTTTGATTATTGAGCTTTTTAAAAAGGTTTTAAGAATGACTGCTCTAGACTACTTTGTAGAACCTTAGGTTCACTGAGTTTAAGAAATTAACTGTTAGAATTTGATTTTAACCTATCTATGACCCAGCAGCATAGAAAGTGGCGGCCAATCATTTCATCACTGCCCATTTCTAGGTTGAGTGGATCATCACCTGGGTTAAGTTGGTGAAAGTATTCCCAAATATCACCTCCAAAAAAACTGTCATATTACTGGAAAACCTGGCATTAGCATTTCACTGCTTGTCTTCAGAAATGTTCTCTTCCCAAATGCAAATATTTATTTAAAGGTAAATAGCCTTATCACTGTGATATAAATAAGAATGCTTGATCACTTTCCTCTGATTCACTGGCGTGGTTATTCTGAACCTGTGTCTTATGGTGCTGAGTAAAATAGTATTTGAATAAAGCTCCAGTCTGGAGAGAAGGGGAAAATGGCAACCGCTCAGAGCCAGTGAAAGGGATCTAAAATGTAGAAAGAATAAAGCACTTTGGCAATTTTTCTTTGAGGAATTAGCTGGCTAGAGCTTCAAAGTCTTGGGAGCAATTGCAGTCGACTTGTAAGGGATGCAAGAAGTGGGAATTAGGGAAAAGAGGGCTGACATGAGAATACCTGGGTTTTAGGATTAAAAAAGTAAAAATAAATGAGAAATCTGGCAGGATGTTGTGATGGAGTCTTGACCACAGGAGGGGTTTCATTAAGTTAATCAATGAAAGGGTAATGATGTTCCAAAGTAATACTGGGAAGAAATAGAAGGAAAAGAGGATGGTGAAAAAACAACAGCAAAACAATCAACTTGAAAAAGCTTGAACAGGTGACCAAAATAATAATAATAAATGTTGGCTCAAAAATATGTCTGCTTATAGAAAATATTTAAGGAAAAACAAATAACTTGTTGTTTTCTCTGTCACCCTCCACATCTATTCAATCACCATGTTCCATTGAATTTACTTCCTAAATACTTTCAAATTCTCCCACTGGAATATTCCATCTCCTCTGATACCATCTAGGTTTTCCCTTCCAGGATGATCTCATCACTCATTATCTACATAGCAGCAAAAATGGCATATTTGAAGTTCATGATCATTTAAAAGCCATTAGTAAGACAAAGTCTGAGCTCAAGCCCTAAAGACATGAATGCTATTTCTCCTGACTTGTGTGTACTAACACAGACTTCTGTGTTTATGCTTCATCTGAGCTGGCTCCCTGTCCATTTCTCTATCATTCTACTTTCTACCATGAAACAGAAGTTGTTCTCTCTGTCTATATCTTAATTGTAAGTACTCTTCCATGTCATACATCTTACTACCTATTGAGTTTCTCTTTCACCTCTTCTAAGGCTCACTAATATTGTACACTGTTTACAAACTGAGGCTTTGGAGTCAATCTGCAGGAGCTTAGTGACATGCTTTAGTACCCACAGGCTCTGAAACCTTGGGAAAGTTGAACTATCTAAGCCTTGGTTTCCTCGTGTCAAAATTAATAGGCATGAGTATCAGCACGAAACTTACTGGCTTATGTTATTTGTTGATTGGGTCATTGTGAAGATTAACTGAAATGAAATATTAACAGGCCAATAGTGTCTAGAATACAATGAGCCCCTAACAAATCTTTGCTATATATGCTATAGGCAACAATCACTGCTTTGAGAATATTTTGGTAGACTCCCAGATTTGGTCAGTTCTATTTGTTATTTATTCCTATGGTAATGTGTTTATCTGCTTTATGGCTTCAAAACAAATCTAAATATCTCATGTGATTAATTATTTAATGTTTGTTTCTATTGGTAACAAATAAGCTACAAGAGGGCAGAAACCTTGTCTATCCTGGTACTTACCTTAGTTATTTCACAGTAATTTATTCATAGCATAGATTCATCAGTGAAATAAATGAATGACCACTTCCAGTCATCATGTAAAGGGTTTTTTCAAATTTTCTTCTGATATTCAGTAAAATCCTATGAAATGAGTATTAATATTGACAAAGAAACTGACAACTTAAAAAATTAAATGACTTTTTCAAAATAATCAGGAATATAAACCGAAGATTTATTATATATCAACTGAAGTTTGAATATACTTGTCAAGTTTGTACATTTATTAAAACCAAAAATGCTAAACTAAAAGTAAAGTAATTTGAAATAAGGCCAATCCTGATGTTTAACTATTGTCATATATTTATGATTTATTTATTCCAAAATACTTATTTGTCACCATTTTATATAAGAAGAGTTATGTTAGCTCAATATTGGTATTGGAGTAATAAAAATAATTGAGGCAGTTTCTATGCTCATGGGCCTTATAGTCTAATGGAGGAGACAGAAAAAAATAAGTAAATATGTAAATAAATTGTACAGGTGCTGTTTCATGCATACTAGACTCAATAATTAAGACCAGTCCATACACAATGTATAGCTAGGAAAACTGCACAAAGTGTAAGAAAAAAAATGCTTGAGAGTATCACTGAGTTAATATGTTTGTAAACTATTAACACATGAGATTTCAGGGGAAGGGAGATAACCAGGAAAATAAATCTAATATTTATGGACACTTTTCCCTTAGGTGAAAAGAGGGAAGCTAAGAAACTAAGAGGCTAGGATGTGCTTTCAGTAGTTTCAATGCCCTAATGTGTAGGTGTCTGAGTCCAGATCTCTCCTGGGAGATGATGGTGAGATGATAGTGGTGAACCTATAGGTTTATTATAGGAGTAAGGGTGCAGTAGAATTAGATAGAACCTCATGGGAATTTTAATTCAATGTTGAATAATCTCAATCTCTGAAATTAGAATTCAATTTCAGATCTAAGAATGCTAGTAGACCCAAGTACCTGGAAGAAGCAAAGAAATACACTATCTCAAATTATGTTTTAAAAAAAAGATTTTCAAATGAAATGTCAAGTATGCTATCCAAAATAACCATGCCCACTAGAAGACGGAAATCATGGTAGTTGGGGGGAAGGATGCATACAGAAGAAAAAAAAGTAGAAAAAAAAAAGGACTTCAAATATTGAAGTTATCAGATTTATATTTTAAAATAATTATGCACAATATGTACAAGTAAATAAGAAAAAAAGCAAAAATATAAGTAAAAACTGAACACTCCAAAAAGTCTACTGAATACTCTAAAATTAAAAAATGCAAAAACTTTAGAACTTAGTGGCTGAGTTTATAGCAGCTGTGATATAGCTGAAGATAGAATTAATAAACTGAAACAGAAGATCAAAGAAAATATGCATTGTGAAGACTGAAAAAGAAATAGATTAAATATATAGAAGATAGAAAAGAGACATAACGAATAGTGTGAGATGGTCTGATATAAATGTCAATAAATTAATAAATAGCATCAATAAATATTAATAAATAGATATATTTGTACATATCAATAAATTAGTAAAGAGCAAGCATATATTAATAGAAAACTCAAGTACTGTGATTAGAAAACTTGACCTAACTGGCATATAACCAACAGCTTTAAAATGCAAACCTGTGAAAAATGCATAGAAAGATTTGAAATAATTTAACCTTACATTGTGCCATACATTAGTCTCAGCAAAGGTCAAAGCACTAAAATAATACCGAGTATGCACTCTAACTACAATGCAATTCAGCTAGAAATAAGTAACAAAAATTAATCATAATATACTGTTTGAAAAATAAAGAATAAGCTTCAAAAATAAATCATTGATCAAAAAATAAATAGGAAAAACACCCTTCAAAAAAATCAATAAATCCAGGAGCTGGTTTTTTGAAAAGATCAACAAAATAGACCACTACTAGACTAATAAAAAAGAAGAGAGGGAAGAATCTAATAGATGCAATAAAAAATGATAAAGGGGATATCACTACTGATCCCACAGAAATACAAACTATTACCAGAGATTACTACAAACACCTCTATGCACATAAGCAAGTAAATCTAGAAGAAATGGTTAAATTCCTGGACACTTATACCCTCCCAAGACTAAACCAGGAAGAAGTTGAATCCCTGAATAGACCAATAACAATGTCTGAAGTTGAGGAAGCAAATAATGGCCTACCAACCAAAAAAAGTCCAGGACCAAATGGGTTCACAGCCAAATTCTACCAGAGGTACAAAGATGAGCTGGTTCCATTCCTTCTGAAACTGTTCCAAACAATACAAAAGAGGGAATCCTTCCTAACTCATTTTATGACACCAACATCATCCTGATACCAAAATCTGGCAGAGGCATAACTAAAAAAAGAAAATTTCAGGGTAATATCCATGATGAACTGTTGGGAAAAGCAGCAAAGGAGAAAGGACTTACAGAGTGCCTGCATGAATTGGTTATAAGTAACATAAACAAGGAATAACAAACTGCAGAAGGCCGCAGGAAGCCTCTGAGGAGGAAGGCCTCTCCATGCCTCATGTTCCGTTGCAGGGTGACCTTGGCTCTGTTACCATAAACATTGTGCTCAAGGACGTAAAACCCCGTGTAGCACAACTATGATGCAGCCAGACTTGTAGGCTCCTTGTAAGGCCCGCATTACATCAGCTGCACATAGATAACAGGCTAAAGATAACCACATGTTCTTATTTTGTGAAACTCCCAAACCACCATTGTTATCAATCCTTAGGATGACATACCAGTTCCAGCTCACTGATTCACTCCACCATCACTCCACCTCTAACTTATAGATCAAAGTGATTGTAACCAATAAACAGAGTAGATGATCAGAGCTCAGGGCCTTCAATGCCTCCAGTAATAAGTGATGGCCCCCTGGTCCCACTGTCTCTCTTAATCTGTCTTTTTCTCATTCCTCTGTTGCCACCAAACCTGGAGTACCCATGAGTGATGTAGGGCTGGTTCTCTACATTCTGGTGCCCAACGTGGGGCTCATGGATCCCTATATTCTGGCACCCAATGTGTGGGACTCATGGATTCCCTACAATGAACATTGATGTGAAAATCTTCAATAAAATACCAGCAAACCAAATCCAACAGCACATGAAAAAACTTATCCATTATGAACAAATTGGCTTCATCCCTGGGAGGCAAGCCTGGGTTAGCATACACAAGTCTATAAATGTAATCCACCACATAATCAGAACCAAAGACAGAAACTACATGACTATCTCAATAGATGCAGAGGTCTTCTACAAAATTCAATAGCCTTTTATGCTAAAAACTCTCAATAAACTAGATATTGATAAAATGTATCTCAAAATAATAAAAGCTATTTATGACAAACCCACGACCAATATCATACTGAATGGGCAAAACCTGGAAGCATTCCCTTTGAAAATTGGCACAAGACAAGGATGCCCCTCTCTCACCACACCTATTCAATATAGTATTGGAAGTTCTGGCCAGGGCAATCAGGCAAGAAAAATAAATGAAGTGTATTAATTTAGGAAAAGATGAAGTCAAATTGTCTCTATTTGCAGATGACATGATTGTATATTTAGAAGACCCCATCATCTCAGCCCAAAATGTCTTTAAGCTGATAAGCAACTTCAGCAAAGTCTCAGGATACAAAATCAATGTGCAAAAATCACAAGCATTCCTATACACCAATAACAGACAAACAGAGAGCCAAATTATGAGTGAACGTCTATTCACAATTGCTACAAAGAGAATAAAATACTAGGAATACAACTAACAAGGGATATGAAGGAAATCTTCAAGGAGAACTACAAAACACTGCTCAAGGAAATAAGAGAGGACACAAACAGATGGAAAAACATTCCATGCTCATGGTTGGGAAGAATCAATATCATGAAAATGGCCATACTACCCAAAGCAATTTATAGATTCAATGCTATCCCCATCAAGCTACCATTAACTTTCTTCACAGAATTGGAAAAAACCACCTTAAACGTCATATGGAATCAAAAAAGAGCCCACAGAGCCAAGACAATCCTAAGCAAAACAAAACAAAACAAAACAAAACTGGAGGCATCATGCTACCTGACTTCAAACTATACTACAAAGCTACAGTAATCAAAATAGCATGGTACTGGTACTAAAACAGAGATATAGACCAATGGAACAGAACAGAAGCCTCAGAAGTAACACCACACATTTACAACCATCTGATCTTTGACAAACCTGACAAAAACAAGCAATGGAGAAAGGATTCCCTATTTAATAAATGGTGTTGGGAAAACTGGCTAGCCATATGCAGAAAGCTGAAAGTGGATCCCTTTTTTACACCTTATATAAAAATTAACTCCAGATTGATTAAAGATTTAGACATAAGACTTAACACCATAAAAACCCTGTAAGAGACCTAGGCAATACCATTCAGGACATAGGCATAGGCAAGGACTTCATGACTAAAACACCAAAAGCAATGGGCAACAAAAGCCAAAATAGACAAACAGGATCTAATTAAACTTAAGAGCTCTACACAGCAAAATAAACTATCATTAGAGTGAACCAGCAACCAACAGAATGGGAAAAAAGTTTTTGCAATCTACCCATCTGACAAAGGGCTAATAACCAGAATCTACAAAGAACTTAAACAAATTTATAAGAAAAAAACAACCCCATCAAAAAGTAGGCGAAGGATATGAACAGACACTTCTCAATAGAAGACGTTTATGCAGCCAACAAACATGAAGAAAAGCTTATCATCACTGGTCATTAGAGAAATGCAAATCAAAACCACATTGATATGCTATCTCACACCAGGTAGAATAGTAATCATTAAAAAATCAGGAGACAACAGATGCTGGAGAGGATGTGGAGAAATAGGAACACTTTTACACTGTTGGTAGGAGTGTAAATTAGTTCAACCATTGTGGAAGATGGTATGGTGATTCTTCAAGGATCTGGAACTAGAAATACCATTTGACGTAGCAATCCCATTACTGGGTATATACCCAAAGTATTATAAAACATTCAACTATAAAGACACATGCACACGTAAGTTTATTGTGGCACTGTTCACAATAGCAAAGACTTGGAAACAACCGAAATGCCCAACAAAGATATACTAGATAAAGAAAATGTGGCACATATACACCATGGAATACTGTGCAGCCATAAAAAACGATGAGTTTATGTCCTTTGCAGGGACATGGGTGAAGCTGAAAACCATCATTCTCAGCAAACTGACACAAGAACAGAAAACCAAACACCACATGTTATCACTCATAAATGGATGTTGATCACTGAGAACATATGGATACAGGGAGGGAAACATCACACACCGGGGCCTGTTGGGGGGTGGGAGGGTTAGGGGAGGGATAGCAGGGGGTGGGTGGATTGACGAGGGATAATATTAAGATAAATACCTAATGTAGATGATGAGAGATGGATGCAGCAAACCACTATGGCACGGGTATACCTATGTAATAAACCTGCACTTTCTGCACATGTACCCCAGAAGTTATAATAATAAATAAAAGAAAATGTATGTGATAATGCAAAGAGTCAAGAAGAGTTGAAAAAGTCTTTAAGAAGGAAAAATTGAGTGAATGCATGCTATATTAGATAGCAATACTTATAAATATACAGAAATTAGATCATGATAGATTTAAGCTAAGAGCAGACAAAAGGCCAAATGATTAGAGCCCAGAAACAGACCAACGACAATATGGACCTATGATGACTGTCCTGACACTGCAGAGCAGTGTAAAGTAAACAGTCTTTGAATGAATATGATTGGACAATCAACTATTCCTATGAAAAAGTAATAAAATTGACAACTACTCATACATTCACAAATATTAAATGTAGGTTTATTGTCAGTCTAAAGTAAAAAAGAAAAATGATGAAATTTCTAGAAGATAATATGGGAGAATGTGTATATTATTTCATCACAGGAGAAACATTTCTTATACAGGACACTAAAATAATCACTAAGGGAAAACTAATAAAATTAACTATCAGAATACAGAATATTTATACATATATTCATCAGAGAAAATTTAATGATGGGCAAGAGGAGCCACAAAAAGGGAAAAATACTAATAATGCTTCTAACCTACAATTCTGAAGGAATTTTCCAAGGGCAACAGATATTCCTAGATGAAAGGAACCTTGGTGTATTTTAAGAATGTTATTAAACTGAGCCAGATGAAAGGGAACATGATATATAACAAGACTCTAGCTTAGATAAATGAATGGTAAAGACTTACAATAGAATTTCTAAGGGCATAGAACTAGAGATTTCCAGACAAAAGTAATATATGATGATGTCAGTGGGTGGAGACCTGAAACTGGAAGGGGTGGGAGATACTGGGACAGTTAAAGTATTTCTGCTCCCAGAAGCTGAAAATTAGAGAACCCCATAAATCTCCATTGCAGCAAGAACTTAAGTAACATGTGGTCAATCCCCAGAGCTTGTTTGGGGCAAGGAGTGAAGAAACAGAGAGTCTCATATACCAAAAAATAGTTCTATAGAACTATTTTTCTAGATAGACTGTACCAGGACCCAACTCGTTAGGAGTCGTATATGAACCAGGAGTCTGAATATCTGATAAGTTATGTCACCTGTCATCACAGAATCAGAAAACTGCAATTTGCTTTGATGTTTTCCTTTATTATTTATTTTTCCATAGCATCTTAGTGAGTTTTATTTTAAATGCTTTTGCTTAAAAAAAAAAAAAGAAAGAAAGAAAAAGAAATATTTTATCAGATTTGGCTGATGGTTTGTGTGGGAACTTTGGGGAGAAGAAGAAGACAAATCTGCCTACATTTTTTCAGAAGAGCTATAGTAGGTACAGTGTCCTGGAGACATAGTGAAGTGATGCCAGCTGGAGAAAGGGGAAAGGGACAGAACCTAGACTGTGAGTGAGATGAGTTCCCCACATCAAAGGCAGTTCTGGGAATAACTAAGATGGCTGTCTCTCTCTCTCTCTCTCTCTCTCTCTCTATATATATATGTATGTGTGTGTGTACACATATATATGCACACATACACACACACACATACGAAATTAGAAATCAGAATGTTAAAAATTTCCCAAGTGCTCCTTATCTCAGAGTCAGAATGTGTATGTATACATATATACACATATATATGTGTATAAACACATACACACACAAACACATATATGTGTACACACACACACACATATATATATAATTAGGAATCAGAATGTTAAAAATTTCCTAAGTGCTCCTTACCTCAGACCCAGAATTACTTTCAATCTCTTTCATGACTGTCATGTTAACCTGTTTCATGACATGTTCTACACCTCTCTGGAGAAGTGTTCTGGGAAACTGAGAAGTATGGCTATTGTGTAAAAGGCACATTCAAGGTTTAATCTTTGGTAAGTGAGAATGTTCAGATAAGACTGCAGCTGGGCAGAGACACCACTGGAAGATAGATGAGGTAAGAGGTTCTCAAGGCAACTCTAAAAACCATCTTTTGCCCAGTTAGGTCCCTGGCCTTTATATTTTTATTCTGTGCAACATGAACATTAGGGTAAATGAGTGCATAGCAGCTTGCAAAGAGTCTCTGAGGATACCCTAGATATTTTGGGATATAAACAATTACTTTGTTAGCGTACATGGACTATGTTAAGCTGGAAGGACGATTTAGCCACAAAATTGAACTGTATGAAAAAAATTAGGAGAACTATTTGATTTACAATTGCATCAAAAATAAGTAAACCTATAAGCTACTTGGGAGTAAATGTGACCAAGGAAGTGAAAGATCTGTATACCAGAAACATTAAAACACTGAGGAAATAAAGATTATACAAATATTATTAAATGGAAAGATGTCTGTGTTCATGGATTGAATTAATATTTAAATGTCCATACTGCCCAAAGGGAACCACAGATTCAATGCAATCTGTATTAAAATTCTAATGTCATTCTTCATAGACATAGGGAAAAAAATCCTAAAATTTTGCTTGCTTGGGCAGCATATCTACTGAAATTAGAACAATATAGAAAAGATTAGCATGGCTCCTGTGCAAGGATGATATGCAAATTCATGCAGCATTGCATACCTTTTTATAGTAGTACTATTCACAATAGCTAAGACATGGAATCTACCCAGGTTTCCATCAACAGTGGATAGGACTTTTTAAAATGTGGTGAGTATACACCATGGAATACTATGCAGCTCTAAAAAAGAACAAAATCTTATCCTTTGGAGCAACATGAATACACCTACAGGTCATTATCCTTAAGTGGATTAGAGAAACAGCAAACCAAAAACTGCATGTTTTTACTTATAAGTGGGAGCTAAACATTGGGTACACACAGACGCAAAGATGGGAGCAATAAACACTGAGGATTCTAAAAGTGGAAAGGGTGAGAAGGGGGAATGATTGGAAAACTACCTATCAGATATTATGTTCACTGCTTGAATGTTAGGATTATTAGAAGCCCAAACCTCAGCATCAGGCAATATACCCACATAAGAACCCTGCACATGTAACCCTTAAATGTAGAGTAAAATAAAATTTTAATCCTAAAATTTGCATGGAACCACAAAAGTCCCCAAATAGCCAAAGCTATCTTGTCCAAAATGTACATACATGGAGTCATCCCACTATTAGTTTTCAAAATAAATTACAAAACTATAGTAATCAAGGAAGCATGGTAATGGCATAAAAGCTGATACATTGACCAATATAATAGGATAGAGAGCCCAGAAATAAACCTACATGTCCATGATATAGACCTAAAGCTATAAAACTGCTCGAGGATTACGTAGGGGAAAAGTTGTATGACATCGATTTGGGAAGTGATTTCTTGGATAGCCCAAGCAACAGAAGGAAAAAAATACTAATGGGATTGCATCAAACTAAAAAGTGTCTACACAGCAAAGGAAACAATATAGTAATAAGACAACTCACGGATTGGGAGAAACTATTTGTCAATCATACTTTGAATATATAAGAAACTAAAACTACTCAATAACAAGAAAACAAATAACCCTATTAAAAAATAGGCAAAAAACTTGAATAGACATTCCTTAACAGAAGATATACAAAAAGCCGATAGATATGTTAAAAAAGTCAAACATCTCTAGTTATCAGAGAAATGCAAATTAAAATTACAGTGAGATATCACCTCACCCCTGTTAAATAGGTTACTATGTAAAGAATAAAAGCTAAGAAATGTTGGCAAGAATGTGGAGAAAAAGGAACCCTGTTGATGGTATTGTAAATTAGCACAGTCATTTTGAAAAGCAGCATGAAGTTCCTCAAAAAACTGAAAGTAGGATTATCATATTCAGCAATTCCACTTTTTGGTATATACCAAAGGGAATTTAAATCAGTATGTTGAAGACATGTCTGTATACCAAAGGTCTGTATGCCGAATTCACAATAGCCAAAATATAAAAACAATCATTAAATGTCTATTAGCAAACAAACGGATTTTTAAAATTTAAGGTACACATACACTATGGAATACTATTCAGCATTAAGAAAATGAAGAAATTTTATCTTGTCATTTGTGACTACATGGATGAATCTGCAACACGTTATGTTAGCCAAAATAAGTCAGGCACAGGGACAACTACTGTATTATCTCACTCACATGTGAAATCTTAAACAGTTGAGCTCATAGAAGCAGAAAATAGAATGGCAGTTACCAGAGATTTAGGAGCAGGGAGGATGGACAGGGAAAGGGAAGAAGTTGGTAGACATGGAGAAGGCTATGGGAGGATGGAGGTGAAAACTGGAGTTATGAGCCTGCGGAGCAAGGAATGAGGAAGAATGCTGACAACCACCAGAAGGTGGAAGAGGCAAAGGAAGGCTTCTTTGTGTACACCTTGATTTTGGTGTCCATCTTCTAAAACTGTGAGAGCATACATTTCTGTTGTTTTAAGTCACCCCAGTTTTTGGAAATTTGTTATGGAAGCCCTACAAAACTAATATATAGGTCAATTGGTAACACATCTTGCTGTGTCTAGATTAATGCCTCAGTCCACGTGGAAAGATCATGTGTTTAGCCATGAAAATTATGGTGAAGGAAAAGATGAAGATGTAAAAGTTGGTGCTGAGATTTATGAGGATACTCTGTCCATTTTACCTTTGAGATCATATTCTCCACCTGAAGATATTCTGAATTTTCTAGGGCAGGCTGAATACAGTTCACTTCAAATAAGGTAAAAAAAAATCACCTAGTAAAATATAGCACTGCCTTTTCTGTATTTTGTCAATATCACTCTCAGAACTTTGTTTTATATGTATTATCCTGCCTGACTTATGTAGTTTTGCAAAACAGTGAAAATTATCAAGATCTCTGAAAATGGGAAATCTATGTGTTTTTTTTAGCATCTTTTAGGATTAGTGTAATGCCTGACTCATACTCATCTCAATATCCAACTAAAGTTTAGTGAATGAATTGATGTTATACATTTTTTGTATCTTCCCTGTATCTCTTTGATATGGTTTTGTTTATTTGAAATTAAAGTATGAAACTATGACCTAAATAGGGCATAAGATGCTTGATCAATAGTAGATAAAACTTATGAGCTATGAATTCAATTCACCTAAACCTACCTGTTTCAATGAAGAGCACAGGAAGTTATGTCCATTTAATTTCACTTTCCTCTGTAAGCCCATTCTTGATCTTTGGGATTTTGTTTCAATATTTGTATTTTAAATCAGAAATTAATTTTTCCACAGCCGTTTCTGATTTCCTTTTCTTAATCATTAATGAGGCAGTTTTAGCCTACTGAGGTAGGTAAATCTACTAACAGGGTTATGCCATGGAGCTAAGATCTGTGGAGAAGTTCCAGCTGTTTATTTTTCCATCTCCCAGACGACTCCAGAAATGGGCATCCAATGCCTTTTGAGTTATACTTTCCATTTCTACAACAAAAATGGAACTAGAATTTGGAAAAAAAAAAAAGGCCTCTGTGTTTGAGCTGGCGGCTGGCTGCTGTGTAATTATCATTGCTCTTCTTTATTAACTGCTCGCCTTCGCCTTATGTGGTGCTTTGTTGATAGATGTAACCTCAATCTTGTTGCTATGGTGACAGTAACAGTCGACGAGAAGATTTTGTTTATGGTAAACAAATCCAGGCATATGCTTGAAGCCTGGTGGAACAGTTTTTCAGCTTCCCTTACACTGCTGTCCCTGAATAAAATCAAAGAGCTCAAACTAAAAAACCCACAGCCTGGATTTGAAATAGAAAAAATGAGAAACAGTCCTGAGATTATTGTTTCTTATGTGTGTGGGAATGGCCCAATCTATATGTCTACATTCACAAGTCAAGGCTCCCTGTTGAAGGGGGCTCTCTGTGCAACATGGGCAGAGGAATTGACCTGAGAGTGAGAGAAAGCCTGGCACCCCAAGGGCTGTTGGCATCAATAGTGAAGTTGGGGTGGTACATTAACATAATGACAAAAAATGCTTCTCTCTGTCCCTTACCAAATCCTTTCTGCTAGGCATGCTGAATTTTTATATTTTGGAAGGAAAATTCCTTCCAGAACATGCTTTCATAAACATTGAATTCAGACACAGTTAGCCCCCTTTCTTAAAATTTTTTATTATATGAGCATGAACCACCATTTGAAGAAGAACAGTTGTCATGCAGATAGATGGAATTGAGGCTCAGATATACTTCTTCATGGTGAATGCATTTGTGATTGGTTTGGTTTAAGTGGCCCAACACATTCCCTGGCTCATTTTCCCTGTCTCTTTCACCTACCTCCTCAAATGTTTTCTCTCCAATCTGACAACTGCTGTCTAAAATTAAAACATCAAATCTTTTTCCCTCACTCTTCTGTACTGTAAGGCTTTGATGGCTCACTCAAGAATAAAAACTTAAAAAACTTCGAAGAATGAAAATTTGAAAAGCATGATAATGAAATTGAAATGGTGTATACAAACTATCAGCTCTTTATGCCTAACAGTGTGCACAAATTAGAGACCACTTCTTGGTACCAAAACATGTGGGAAGAAGTGGATTGCCCAGCTGCAATGGAAAATCTTTCAGTAGAGAACAGAAGGGCCATCAGCCTGAAATTCCAAGAACCACTTTTTTGGATTTCATAACAATTCTTGAGAACTAGTAAAATCTTGTTTGTTCGTTATTTTCACTGCCAGTCTAAGGGCGTCACTTACCCTAGCTCTCAGGTCTCGGGGTCCTCAGGTGTGTGGGTCTACAGAACAGTTGAGCCTTAACACAGCAATGTAGGAAGCCAATTTTTAATCCCTCAAACACAATTAGACTTCCTGCTAAGTATTTTCTTGTTTTAACCTTTTACTTGGATATTTGTCTCATAAGCCCATACCGAGAATACAAAGTTGCAGGGTTTTATGTAGCTCATTAATTCGTGTCCTCCAGTGAGGGGTTCTGGGGATGGTAGGGTGAAGAGTTTAGGCCAACATTATAGTAATTTCTCTGCTAAGTACATGAATTAGCATTTCATTGGTTGGAGGCAAGTATTTATTATGATTTAACTTTGTAAGTAAAAACAAAAGTATCTTCTTGATAAAGAACTTGGAAATTAATTAAACAATAACAATAGTTAATAAAACATAGTGTAGTTTTTCAATTTAAAACAGAGTTTTTCTTTTATAAGGTCAAAGAAAGATGCCTTAACTGGGATTCCCAGCATGCTGCCCACTCTCAGATTTGGTTTGTGGCTACTGATCTCCTACTTCTGTTTCTGGAAACTTCATCTATCATTTACCATCCTGCCTGCCAATCCCTAGGGTCCCCCCTTTTCTTTTGTAATTGTTCAAACATAATTTATTCATACATACTTGCAAACACACACACACACACACACACACACACACACACACACACACATCAGTTTTTTTCTGATGTCTTTTCTAACTCCTTAGGGAGGTTCTTCTTCTTTTGCTAACATACCATTCAGCAGCTCATTATTATGACCCTGCATTATGAATTATTGCTTGCAAATAACATCATGTTGTTCAGTGGCTGAGTAAGCCTCCTGGCAACTGCCATCTCATATTCTTCTTTATGACTCCCAGTTAAAATATAGGTACTGTTGGTCACACATAAGCTGGAGAAACTGGGATGTAGAGACATCACACAGATCCAGGAGTCACAATTTGAATTCATGTCAGTCTCACTACAGAGATCATGTTCTTAATCATGACACTGAAAGATGTTTTAGCAAGAACACTTTGTTCTTGAGCAAAACTTCAGGTCATGGAACTTGTATTCCTGCTTTTCCTGATTAAGCCAGTCTGAGAATCTTAGAAGAAAACTTCAAAGACTCATTTACCTTTCTCCTTTAGAGGCTGGAGCCAAAAGTCGGCTGCAAACAGTCATCCCTGAACCATCTCTTTTTATCCCCACCACATGCCTCTAGATCTGCTTAGGGAATTTCAGTTGTGCCCTTCCCCGATTAAATACACCTCAAATGTGTCTTCCCATCCTAAATTCCAGCTAGAAAACGAGGAAAGAGGTCAAGACTTATTTGTCCTAAGATAACTGTGGTCCTATTTATTTAAAAAATTAATTTAAGGGTAGTGCTTGATCTTCATTTGAGTGTAAGCACTTAGCTGTTACTTTTTCTCCTATCCTGAGAAACACCATGTAATGGTGGGGCAGAAGGAAAGAATTCAGGACTAGCATGCCACCACTATTCCATTATTAAGTTGAGCAATATATCACTTTCAGCCTCTTCTATAAAGACTTCACTATAGCAGATTATAAGCTGTTTCTCACTTTATAGTTCTGCAGATTTTTACATTTTAAAAAAGAAGCATGAGAGGATTGAGGGATGAATAGATGGAGCACGGGGGATTTTCAGGCACTGAAATTCTTTTCTATGACACTGTATGGGTTGATACTTGGCATTGCACATCTGTTAAAGCCCAAAGAACTATATAACACAAGAGGGACCCCAATGTAAACTACAAACTTTAACTTATATAATTTCTCAATGTTTTTTCATCTAATATATAATACTACTGCAAGATAATAATTATAGAAAAAACTGTGATAAGAGATGTTAGGGCATATGGAATTGTGCTTTCTGTTCATTTTTCCAGCAAAAGTAAAACTGCTCTGAAAAATATAGTCTATTAATTAGTGTTAAAAAGAGAGAAGAAAAAATATATATGTCCAAATACTGGCAAAGAGAAATGAAAACTGAAGAGTGTCAGTGATTGAAGGTAAGGAAGTCAGACTCTTCAAAGTCCTTAGTGATACTTCTACCTATTTCTGAAAGTGTTTGAATTGTTATGTCCATTCATATATACCAGCCATACGGGCTATGAAGTGGATTGTATTCAAAGGGTCTTGTGAAGGTAAAAGAAAGTTGGACATCCCTCCTCCTCTCCCAAAAAAACCAATTTGCCTATGCTTTGGTTTCTATAAAATGCACAGATGTGTTAGAATTTAGCTGCCTCCCTGGGGTGCAGTAAAAGCGTTGTTCTGAAGTGTTTCAAGACTAGAGCATCCTAGGGCCTGGCACTGTGGTGGGACTCAAGGGAAGAGATAAAACACAAATTGAAAAGCAGTATTACTTGGGAAATTGTAGTTTAACACATGTGACAGGCAGTCTCTCCCTGTCTACTAAGATTTCTTCCTTATTGCTTTCAGACAAGGCTTCATGGTATCAGGGTCATATTATTCCCTTCCTTTGTTTACACGTCGGTTCACTCTTCCGTCTTAGGGTAAGAGGAATAAAATGAGGGGGAAAATCCTAGGTGTAGTTTTCAGTAGAAATTTTGCATGCAGTTTAACTGTCATCTTCAGTGCTAGCTTTGCCTCTACTTTCCCATGTATAAAGCCTAGACATCCTTCAGAGCTGGGCTCAAATCCCCTTCCTAAAACTCCATCCTGTTAGTGATCTTTACCTCTTTTTCAGCTCCTCACTGAGCACTTCATCCCTGCAGTTTAGAACTTGATTACATGCTGCTGAATTATAAATTGTACATTCAATTTATAACTTGCACTTTTTCCTTTTATGTCTGTTGAATCTCCACTCGTATCCATCCTCAACTCCTGCCACTGTGTGTTCATCGAAGACAAAGAAACATGGAGGTTTTTAAAGAAAATCAAAACCTGTGTGTATTTTAGCCCTTCCTATTTTTCTTCTTCATCATGCCCTGGAACTCAGAATTTTCACTGTTACCCTCCCTAGGCCTAGTGGGTTCATTTTGACATCTTATTTGATATTTATGGAAGGAACTTTCTTTTAGTCATTGACTAAGATAGATGCTATTGTTTTATGCTGAGAATTTAGTAGAGCTAGGCATCCCATTTAAATGAGGAACTTGGGTAGAGTTTTTCTTTAAGTATTGAAGAACAACAGATAGCAAAGCTGTGGGACATAGGGTCAGTAATATCAGATCAGTTTGGAGAATCATCTATATTGCTGGCCTCTCAGAGAGAGCATGGCCCAGGGAGGGCAAAAAGTATTGGAGGCACAACTACCTGCCCTGACATCTCAAACTCTATGGGTAAATTTCTTAACCTCCCTGAAACTGAACATCTGAAAAAGGGGTTTGTTTCTGCATAACATGAACTTGTGAAGGCCACATAAGCTAATACCCAAGAAAGTGGTTGCAAACTGTAATATAAAGGCATAGATTTGTTAGTGATAAACCAGAGGAGAACATGACAGTATTTTCTGCCTTGGGAAGGTTACAAGTGGGGTGGGGTGGGGTGGGGAAGGTGAATTCTAGAAAAATAAGAGGTCCCAGTTACAAAATTTCCCAACTTTAGTTCTTTACCGTTAACTCTGTTTGAAGCCAAATAATTTAAAATGACTCAGATTAACATTTGTGACTGCTCAGTTCAGTTCAGTTTCTTTGTTTTCTAGATAATGAAATTTTGTCACAGAGTAAATGCAAGCCCATGTCTCACTGCATGAAGAGTAACACTCATATGTGTGACTCTTGGCGTATAAAGCCACCACCTGCAGAACTTGGACAAGTTGTTTGAAGTCTCTGAGACTCCAGCTGAAGCATGTAAAATTCTTCAAATTATTGTATCTGACTTTGGTTAATTTTTTTTCTTTATTGATTTTCTTGGCCATAGTTTTTATTCTCATCATGGGAATCTTGAAGGCTATCTGGAAAAGACCTGTCAATGTACTTCTTTTCACCCCAGTATTGATTCAACTTCTTTGCCTAATATGAACACTAAATAACACCAACAATGCATGTAGGTCACATGTATTTATGCTACACTTTGTATTTATAAAGTTTTTGTTTTCTTTAAAAACATTTGCATTTTTAAAGTTTTTGCACTACAGTGGCATTTTCTGCAAAGGAGAAGGAGAAATTTTCTCTTCTGAGGAAGACTTTTGTTTGTTTGTTTTCATTTTGAGTTTGAGTCTCATCCTGTTGCCCAGGATAGAGTGTAGTGGCATGACCTTGGCTCACTGCAACCTCCTCTTCCCAGGTTCAAGTGATTCTCCTGCTTTAGCCTACCAAGTAGCTGGGACTATAGGCATGTGCAACCACATCCAGCTAATCTTTTTTTTTCTTTTATTATTATTATTTTTTAAATATATATTTTATTGCACTTTAGGTTCTGGGGTACATGTACAGAACATGCAGGATTGTTGCATAGGTACCTACATGGCAATGTGGTTTGCTGCCTCCATCCCCTCGTCAACTATATCTGGCATTTCTCCCCATGTTATCCCTCCTCAACCTCCCTACCCGCTGCTGTCCCTCCTGTATTCCCCCACAACAGACCCCAGTGTGTGATGCTCCCCTCTCTGTGCCAATGTGGTCTCATAGTTCAACACCTGCCTGTGAGTGAGAACATGTGGTGTTTGATATTCTGTTCTTGTGTCAGTTTGCTGAGAATGATGGTTTCCAGATTCATCCATGTCCCTACAAAGGACGCAAACTCATTATTTTTTATGGCTGCATAGTATCCATGGTGTATATGTATCACATTTTCCTTGTCTAGTCTATCATCAATGGGCATTTGGGTTAGTTCCAGGTCTTTGCTATTGTAAACAGTGTCACAATGAACATATACATGCATGTTTCTTTATAATAGAATGATTTATAATCTTTTTTTAATTTTTAGTAGAGACAGGGTTTCACCATGTTGAGCAGGCTGGTCTCAAATGAGGAAGACATTACTGTAAACAATTCTCAATCACTGTAAACAAATCTCAATCATTTTCAAGAATGTATTCTCTCTTGTGAAATTCTTTAACAAATAACGGATTCAACCCAACACTTGCTTTTTTAATTTTTTGTCACAAAACAGATCATTAGTCAATTACCTAGCATTTATTGCGGGTTTACCATGTGTTAGATAAAAGATGTAAGAGGCGGCGTAAGACCCTACCCTATTCAGTGAGGCAAGCTCTATACTGCACAGAAACAAAAGGAACCTATGATGTGGGGCAAATCAAACTCCAGCAATGACACAGGAAGTCCAGCAGATAGGTAATTGCACTGAATTTGGGAGCTCAGGGGAAGATGTGTGAAGGTGATTACATTAAGAATGTTCCGAGGAATATCAAGGTTTAAATCAGCAGAGTGGAGAATAGGAGAGTATTACAGATGTGAAACCTGAAGGGCCAGAGGACACAGTTAGGCACAGCAGACAACAAGGTCAGTGAGAAGATTGCCTCATCTGGAATACAGGGTTGGTATGGGGAGATGAAGAAAGATGAAGTAGAAAAGCATTTTAGGATTAACTATGGTGCTCCTCTCCTGCCAAGATGAGAAGCCAAGACTTGTGTTGTGAGCACTGAATGTGTGAACAGAGGATGCAGTTTCAGAGTCTGAACACAGAGCTAGAGGTATCTGAATTTGACTCTTGGCATATAAAGCTACCACCTGCAGGACTTGGGCAAGTTGCTTGATTTCTTCAAGCCTTCACTTCTTCCAATACAAAATTGAATTTATAAAATCTTATAGGTCTTTTACAGAAAGAGACTAGGTCTTTTAATGGAGTAGGTACTAAAAATATATTTTGCTATTCTTTTTTTGGTATTAATTATGGTTTTTGGATAGAAATTGTGTTGACATGTAATTGTTTTTCTTCTGAGCTTCTCAGTAATTATCCAGGTCAGAATATGTCTTAGAATAATATATCATTTTCAACCTATTCTCATCATCCTACTAGTATTTTTGGAGCCTACAAATTTTCCCTGATTATGGGATCAGGGGCTTTGAATTACATCTTATCTCTAGTCAGTGATTTTTTAACTTTTTGGGAGTTATAGTCCTTTGGAATGGTTTGACCTTGTGGCATTTTTAGAAATTTAAAAAAAAAAAAAAACATAAGATAAAACTTTACAACAAAAAATAGAAAGAATCATGCAAATAATTTTGTTTTTATACTTAAGGAGTACAGCTGACTCAATGGGTAGACATAATTGGCAACTTTAAAAGAGTTTTCT
This sequence comes from Ateles fusciceps, assembly GCA_036589455.1. Classification (NCBI taxonomy): domain Eukaryota; kingdom Metazoa; phylum Chordata; class Mammalia; order Primates; family Atelidae; genus Ateles; species Ateles fusciceps. Next base: position 5,582,902 of record JAZHEH010002924.1, on the reverse strand, counting down.
CCTTCAACAAAAATATTCTCCTCATTGACCTCCTATTGTGCCTGAAATTCTACCATATGCTCTCCTCTTTAAGGAGCCATGGACCCTGCAGGAGCATATTGATCCAATGATGGTTTTTACAGCATTATATTCCCTGGGAGGGGCAACACATTAACCAGTGAACACACCAAAAAGATGTGTATTGTTTCATCTCATATTGATCACATAGCCTATTACTATCCTCTAATAGTATGGAGATCCTACAAAACTAGCCAATGACAAAATAGGAATAATAGCAAATACTTACAGCACTTGCTGCATGCCAGGCATGTACAATTCTCATGACCACTTTTTGAGGTGGGTACTATCACTACCCTCATTTTACAGTGAACTGCCTAACTTTCATATAATAAGTTACAGGTCTTGGATTCAAACTCGGGACCTCTGCCTCCAAGTCTGGTCCTTAACCATTATGCTAAAACTGTCTTGGCCTCTGGTATGGTTAGCTACTTCCTTCTCCAAAACTAATGATGGAAACTTTTTGGGAGACATTAAGGAAATATAAGTAGATCTGAAGATGGAAAAGAATTCTTTTTATATCTCTAGTGAAAGTCTTTGGTTGTATACATGTGTGCCCCTCTGAGGATAGGAGTTGCCTTGGAAGGGTAGCTCCACCTCTGAAAGGCTATATAAGGCTGGCAAAGCCACAGCCTGGATCAGGAGAAGTAAAATAACCTGGCTTTTTATGACTGGCCTTGTTCCAGACATTAAAACTGAATAGCTAATAGCATTTTCTTGACATTTTCACACTATAAAAGCAAGCTTTCTATAGCCCTCTATAGCCAAACTATTAGCCAGCAATGAAAATTATGTGTTCATGTTGTACCACATATACTGGGAACCTAATTTTATCAGCAGACACTTGCACAGAGATGCTAATACAGAAAATGAAAGTTAAACATCTCACATTACCCATAATTACCTAGCAGAAAAATTGATCCTGAAAAAGTAGAACACAAAATAGTAGTTTTGATAGGGGAAAAGGCTGAAAAATGAGAATTAAGGGAATATACGAGCCCAGAATATTTAAGGAGCAGAGCACTTAAATCAGAAAGAGCGCTGAAAGACAAGTAGAGAGGCTGTAAAACATGGAGGACTTGGCCAGTTCTTGGCATATGTTATGTAAATGCTTAGCAACCCAAAGATTGTATGCCAATAATTGTGGAAGATGACATTTTCAAAAGATAAGCAAAGTAATATTTCGTGTTTCACACTCCTCTATAGTGTGAACTTGCTGTTCCTCCATCAAGTCTATTTTTTTACCCCCTTGAATATGGGTGAGCTAGGACCAGTGACTATGTTGTCCAGTATAATATGATGGAAGTGACGCTGTGAATCTAATGCCCATGCTGAGAAGCCCAAGGTGCATGTAGTAGCCACGTACAGGTGTTCCTATTGACAGGCTCAGATTCCAGCTGATAGCCAGCATCAACTTATAGCCCTGTTAGATTGCTGTCTTGGGTATCTAGAGCAGTCAATTCTTCTGATGATACCAACTCCAGCTATTGTCTGACTGCAACCACATGAGAGGCTCTGAACAAGAAATGTCTAGGTAAGCTCAGTCAGCTCTCAGACCCATGAAGATATTATTGGTTGGTGCAAAATTCATTGCAGTCTTAATTGCACCATTAAAAGTAATGGCAGAAACCACAATTACTTTTGCAACAACCAAATCATAAATTGTTATTTTAAGCTATTAAGTTTTACGGTGGCTTGGTACACAGAAAGAGTTAACCAGAATTCTAATGCAGTAAAAGAGGATAGAGCTTAATGCTATCTAAACAGTTCCCAACAGCTAAGAACTAAGCAGAAGAAATGTTAGGATGTTAATACACCAGTATATAGCATTTATGAAGACACCCTAGACATGCTTTCCCCTTGATGAGACCTTGAGTCTTCACTCTAGCAAGAACCACCATGTCTAATTATTTAGAACAATAAGGGATTAATTGCTTCATGACATCTTTCGTTTTGTTCTTTTGAATCAATGCACTACAGATTCAGGCTGGAGATCTTCAAAGTCTGTGCCTAACTGTAGCTCCCATGAGTACTTCGTCCTCTAAATCCACCTGACTAGTCATGAAGTCCTATGAGGAGATACAGAATAAAAGACAGATAGAGCATTTTTAAAACAATTTTATTTCCATAGGTTTTTGGGAAACAAGTGGTATTTGGTTACATGAATAAGTTCTTTAATGGTGATTTGTAAGATTTTGTTGTACCCATCATCTGAGCAGCATACACTGAACCCAGTTTGTAGTCTTTTGCCATTCACTCCCATCCCACCCTTTTCCCCAAGTCCCCAAAGTCCACTGTATCATTCTAATGCCTTTGCATCCCAATCACTTAGCTCCCACTTTTGAATAAGAACATACAATGTTTCGTTTTCCATTCCTGAGTTACTTGACTTAGAATAATAGTCTCCAGTTCCATCTAGGTTTCTGTGAATGTTATTAATTTGTTCCTTTTTTATGGCTGAGTAGTATTTTATTGTGTGGACCCACACAAACCACAATTTCTTTATCCACTCATTGTCTGATGGACATTTGGGCTGGTTCCATATTTTTGCAATTGCAAATTGTGCTGCTATAAACATACATGTGCAATTATCTTTTTTGTATAATGACTTATTTTCCTCCGAGTAGATACCCATTAGTTTGATTGCTGGATCAAATGGTAGTTCTACTTTTAGTTTTTTAAGGAATTTCCACACTGTTTTCCATAATGGTTGTACTAGCTTACATTCTCACCAGCAGTGTAGAAGTGTTCTCTTTTCATTGCATCCATGCCAACATCTATTACTGTTTGATTTTTTGATTATGACCATTTTTGCACAAGTAAGGCGGTATTGCATTGTGGGTTTGATTTGCATTTCCCAGATCATTAGTGATGCTGAGCATTTTTTCAATATGTTTGTTGGCCATTAGTATGTCTTCTTTTAAGAGTTGTCTATTAATGTCGTTAGCCCACTTTTTGATGGAATTGTTTATATTTTTCTTGCTACTTGAGTTTTTTTGTGGATTCTGGATATTCGTCCTTTGGCAGATGTATAGATTTTGAAGGTTTTTCTCCTAGTCTGTGGGTTGTCTGTTTACTCTGCTGACTGTTCCTTTTGCTGTGTGGAAGCTCTTTCGTTTAAGTCTCACATATTTATCTTTGTTTTTGTTGCATTTACTTTTGGGGAGAACCTGGAAATAAACCCAAATGCTTACAGCCAACTAATCTTCAACAAAGCAAAGAAAAACATAGAGTAGGGAATGGACATCCTTTTCAACAAATGGTGCTGGGATATTTGGCAAGCCACAATGCAGGAGAATGAAACTGGATCCTCATCTCTCACCTTATACAAAAATCAACTCAAGATGGATTAAGGACTTAAATCTAAGACCTGAAACTAAAATCTTCTAGAACATAACAGGCAGAAACATTTTAAACTAAACCAAGGGGCTGAGAATTACACTTCCATCTGTCATTCTTCAATGACTGGTGACCATTTTTTATGAAGACAATAAAAAATTAATATGGTATTGACCAAAAAAAATCCACCGAGTCAGGGAATTATCTAGTGAGCTACTCTATTTTCTTTTCTTTTTCTTTTTTATTTCTTTCTTTTTTTTTTGAGACAGAGTCTTTCTCTGTCACCCAGGCTGGAGTACAGTGGCATGATCTCAGTTCACTGCAGCCTCTGTCTTCTGGGTTCCAGCAATTCTCCTGCCTCAGCATCCTGGGTAGCTGGGATTACAGGTGCATGTCAACATACCTGGCTAATTTTTGTATTTTTAGTAGAGATGGGGTTTCGTCATGTTGGCTAGGTTGGTCTCGAATGCCTGATCTCAGATGAGCCACCTGCCTTGGCCTCCCAAAGTGCTGGGATTACAGGTGTGAGCCACCACACCCAGCCTCTATTTTTCATCTTTATCTCCTAAATTTCTGTCAAATATTCTTCAAGTGTGCCATGAAAACTAAAATTAGGAACCTGTGAAACATATCAGGAAGTTGCTATTGTACTTGGGTCTGTGGTTATTATTCATGAAGTTGTGCTTCTTCTATTCCCTTCCTGTCCTCCTTTTGTTTTGATGCAGCTACTTACAGATTGTTATCTGTTTTCTCATCTCCCAGCTGCCTTCTAAACATGTGTGATAATTTCCCTTGTTCCATTCAATTTATATGTGTTTGATCTTTTTCTTCTTTGATTAAAAGTCAGCAGCAATTCAGTTAGTAGCACAAACATATCAGCAGTACCAGTAAGCTGAGGCCAAAAGCACGTGTGTGTGTGTGTGTGTGTGTGTGCGTGTGTGTGTGTGTGTGTGTGTGTGTGTATGTTAGCTTCCTAAACTCCCATTCCTATATTTTGGAGAAGATTATACTGTAATTCTAACACTGCCTTTCTTGTTAAAATAAAGGCAAAAATGTGTCCCATGAGGAGCAATAACGAATCTTTCTGGAACTCATCTATTAATGGAATTCAAAGCATTCCTGGAGACCAGATCCCAAGGTGGAAAATAAATCATATCATTTAGATATGTAAGGGCCTTTAGAAATTTTCTACTTGCACATATTCTGTTTGGGAAAGTCTACTGTGTAGTGGTCTAGAGGATTAGAATTCCTGAGGAGAGCTTTATTTAGGCATGATGATTCAAAGTGCAGATGGGCAAGTGATAATCAAAGATCTGGAGGGAGGGCTCTGGTGATAGACCAAGCCTGGAATAGAGACAGTGCAAGAGGGCAGGCAGGTTGCAGCTGAACCCTTTAACAGCAGCATAAGTGATAGCTCCCTGCTGTCTCATTGCTGTGCTGAAGATATGGACGTATGCTCATGTCCTCACAAAAAGGTTATCCTTTTTAAAAAAGCTGATTCTTAAAAAAAAAAAAAAAAAAAAGAAGAAGGACTAAATTTTTTCCACACCCAGCCTCATTCAGGGTCTGTGTCCAACCAGAAGAGCATCTGCCCCATGCAGCTGAGAGGGCACATGGGGTGTTTCTATCTTGGCATAACTTGCCAGATCTGACTTCCTAATGTCTTCATGGGACCTGATTTTCTTCATAAATAAGTTGCTTCAAAAACCAAAATAGAACCCAGAAAACAGAAGATAAATTTATACAATCATTCCAGATCAGTAGCTCCAATACTAAATCCAGAAATTAGATTACCTGACTGCCAGTGAACTGTTTTTCCTACTGCACACTTTGTGTTTGGTATGTACCCACATGCACATGTGTGTATATGTGTGCTACTGCGCATATGTATGTCTAGGTCATTATCATGATGTTTTCCTTTCACTCATACATTTACTTATTCTTTTTATTCATACGTTCAACAAATGTTTGTAGAGTACCTACTGTGTTCCATGCACTATTTTACACTCTGGGATACCAAATTGAATGACATCTGTGCTTTCAACCTGATTAGAGAGACAAATAAATAGAAACAATAGAGGTTAAGGGCTGTAAGAGAAGCACGAGCCATGTGCTACTGGAGTACTTGGTTGCAGGGGTGGTGGGCTTATCTTTCTGGAAGAGACAGGAATCCTTCTCAGATGAGTTGCTATTGAAAACAAAAACAACAACAAAAAAAAAACTAAGAAATTTACCAGGGTGAGAGCCACATCCAAAAAAAGTTCGTACACTGTGAAAAGCAAAATAGAAAAAATAGACTACCAATGCACAGGTTTAGTACAGATAGGGGAAAAGCCCAATTGTAGAGAGTGCAGGTTCCATGCAAGCTAGAACTCTGGTTCTGTTGCTTGCTTGCTATGAGAACTTGAAAAATCCTCTGACCTCTCAATGCCTCACTTTCCTTATCTGGTAATACCATCTGGTAACAATAATGGCATCTTCCTCAAAAGACTGTACAACAGATTAATGAAGACTGCTCATGTCAAGGGTCTAGAAAAGTGCCTGACTCCATACATGCTAGCCATTTTTATGGCTAATGTTAAGGGTTTGATTGGAAAAGAGACAGGGAATGAAATAAAAGGCAGGAAAAGGCATAAATATTGTAGACCACAATATGAAGTTTAAATGTTATTTTTATCCAAAAGCATGCCACAAAAAAGATATTAAGCAGGATACTGGCCTGATTAAACATCCATCTATAATAGGATTCCTTGATGGTTATATGTACATAAGAAGAACAATGAAGAGTCCTGCAGTAATGGAAATAAGGTGAGTACTTGAACTAGCAAGAGGGGGAAATAAAGGACAAATGTGAATAGAAAATATTATAAAGACATAGGAATATTTGGAGATAATGGTTTGGATAACACACAGCATAAGGTAATTGGTATATTTTGCTTGCATAACTAGGTAGACAGCAAGGATATTCACTGAAGTAAGAAATTCAAGAAAAGAGCAAGTTGAAAATAATCTAATAAGTTGGTTTTTAGACATGATGACCTTGAGGTACTTATGGGCTATCATAGCAGGTAGCTCTAAACAGATCTCAAAGGTTGAATTCTTATTCAACATGCATGTAGAAATAATAAAATTAGTAATCCTGAATTTAAGTATATTTAAGCCATAAAATGTTTGAGAGAATAAAACTGAAATTTACTGGTGATTACTATAGGTTAGAACATTTACTAATATATTTGCATAAATAATCCCACATGTTACACAAAACAACCACTGAGACAGGTACTATATGGTTCCCCATTCCACCTATTAGGAAAACATCTCTAAAAGCTTAAGTAACTTGCCCAAAGTCACTGTCTTAGTCCATTCTCTACTGCTTATAACAAAATAGTTAATAATTTTATTTCTTACAACTATGAAGGCTAAGAGACCCAAGGTTGAGGAGTTGCATCTGTGAGAGCCTTCTTGTTGGTGGGGGACTCTGAAGAGTCCTGAGGTGATGCAGGGCATCACATGGTGAGGGAGTTGAGCATGCTAACATGCTGTCCTCAGGTCCTTTTTTCTCTTCCTATAAAGCCACCAGTTCTCCTCCTATGATAACTCACTAATGCATTAACCCATTAGTCATTAGGAAGAGCCTTCATGACTCAACCACCTCTTAAAGGCCCTAGTACAACCATTTCTCCCAAACCCCATCCTTCACGTCTGCCCTTTTTAACTTAACAAAGCCTGAAATTTCAGCCTTAGAAAATTATTGCTTTAGCTTAAATTCAATAACACATTTTTGCCTGTGTTATATAAATGTTTCTAGTAGGAGAAAACAGAAATGTTGCCCCTTATTTATATCTCAAGACCCAAAGAAAGAACTCACACACTGAAGCTTGTGAATGAAGCATATAAAAATGCAAATTTTTGGTATATTTCTACTTTCCTGTTTCCATACCGTACTTGATCCTTAAAAATAAACCCCAAATTGTTTAAAAGCCTCCTCAAAAGAGCTTCCTCTGGGAAATTTTTAGCAGGGAAATGAAATATTTGTCTAAATAGCCTTTCCATTATTTAATCTGTGATAATAAGGGAAGTTAAATATTTGGCTTCAGTCAAACCAACTTCACTGTTTCTAGATAGGGCTGGTGCTCTTCTGCCCTCCTGTCTTTACTAATGCTATTTTCTACATGAATAGCCCTCAATGCTTTTTCTTTCATGATTCAACTATTCTTTTAGTGAAGTAAACCAGACAAAATGTTTATGTATACAGTACCATACATTTTTACTAAATGAGCTCACTTTTGCAATCTACCTTCTATTAATAAATAGATCATTAAAGTACACTAGAAACCTCTTTGGCACAGCTGCAGAACAGGGTAGAAAAATCTTTTTCTTTATCCACTTCTCTTCTGTGCCTGGGGAATGCAAATTAAACTGACAAAAGACATTGACAGAAGAATTTTAAAAAACAGTTTATTTACATGTGTAATGTACATACACATGAGGAAACTCTGATGAGTGCTGTGGTCTGAATGTTGGTGTTCCCCCAAAATTTGTATGTTGGAACCTAATGCCCAATGTGATAGCATTAACAGTGGACTTTTTGAGAAGTGATTAACTCATTAGAGCTCCACCCTTATGAATGGCATTTGTGCCCTTACAAAGGAGGTTGAAGGGAGCTGCCTTGACTCTTCTGCAATGAAAGGACACACAATGGGTGCCATCTGTGAGAAAAAGACCCTCACCAGACATCAAATCTGCTGGTTCCTCGATCTTAAATTTCACAGCCTCCACTACTGTAAGCAATAAATACATTTTTGTTGTTTATAAATCTAGGGTATTTTGTTATAGCACCTTGAATAAATTAACACAAGGAGTAACTCATAGGGTGATCAGACTTTGGGGCTTAAACATCATCTTAACATAGGGTAATAAATTATTAAAAAGTGGCTAAACAAAGAAAAAAGGGGGTTGGCTTCTAGGGATGATAAATTGTGGGAAAGTGACTTGGAAATGCTTGGAAAATATGGTTTACTTAGTACAATTTTTATGCAGATGAGTTGTTCTGTTTTTGATGCAGGTGAGGGAAACACCTTTATGAATGTGGAAAGGAAAATGTATGCCCTGATTTTAGGCAGAAAAGAACAGGGTAGAGTGTTCTTTCTGTGTTTGCTGTTTTTCAATTACCTTAAGCTCAAAATAAGTCTTCTGCTAACTTGGCATATTTTGGTCCCCTTTCTTACCTTGCACTTACTAGACCCACCCTAGCTGCCTTCCTCTCTTGGGTAATCACTAGCTTGACATCTATCACCATTGTTGTATTTTTTAAACTGTCTTTGAAATATATATTAAATGGAAAAATAAAATATATATGCTTTTGTGCCTGAATTATTTTCTAAATATTGAATTATATTGTCTATTGAAATATATATTCTAAATATTGAAAAATTCACATTAATAGTTATAGATTATATATTTTCATGGCTTTATAATGGTTTATTTTATAAAAATACCACAACCTATTTATCAAGTCTATGCTTAACAAATATTAGATGGCTTCCCGCTTGGGAATAACAGAAATGGTGCTACTGTAATCAAAACAGGTCCATTGCCCAGTGTTCATGGTGAGTTAATACACCGAGACACCGGGTTGCAGCAGAGAAAGAGGTTTAACTTTAAGATTGCTGAACAAGGAGACAGGAAGACACCTCAGATCAATCCTCTGAGAAGTTTGGGCTAAAGTTTTTAAGGGTATTGGAGTGGGCTGAAGTGTGGAGATCCTTGATTAATCATAGAGTGCAGGGTGAAGTCATGGGACAGAGAAATGAAGAACGGTTATTTTTTCATGCTGATTCAGTTCCTTTGTGGGGATCTTTAAACTGGTTGGCATTAGCATTTCCACTGAAATGGAGAATCTGCTTAAGCAATCCTTAAATTAAAACTTTATAATCCTAATTTCAGAGGTTTTGTCCATAAGGACAATGGGGATGCAAATGGTATCTAGTGTTGTATACTTTTCAATTACAAGAAAGTGGGTCAAAGTGCAACCTTGATTAATGCTTAATTATAACTTTATTTCTGTCCAGAACTTTTGTTAACCCAGTGAGGATAGCCTCACTGCTATGAATATTATTAAATGCTATTTGGTAAATATGCATGTATTTTTGTTAGATATGTAACTGGGAAAGAAATTGTTGGGTAATATGCATCTGTATAAACAACTCTAGTAGAGATGACCACACAGGTGCAATAAATAAGAGTTCTGAATGTTCCATACACCCACAAACATTTGATATTTTCTGTTTTTTATTTTATCCATTCCACTAAGTGTGTAATGTTACTGCAATATATTAGTAATTTGCCTTTTTTAAAGTCCAAAGATGATGAGTGTTTTTCATAGTTTTGTTGAGGATTTGGAGAACCATTTTTTTGTAAAGTTTTACTCTTTGCTCATTTTACTGTTCACCTGTTGGCATTTTGGTTACTATTTGGAGAGTTATTTGTATATTATGATCCATTTACAGGTATGTGTATTACAAATATCTTTTCTCAGTTTGTGGTTTGAATTTTGAACTCTTAACAGCACATACTGATTTAATGAAGGGTTTCATTTAGTCTAACTTATCATCCTTTTTATGATTTGTGTGTTTTCTGTCCAGTTTATAAAATATTTGCTTATAGCCTGAAGGCCATATTTTTTTCTTTGTTTATTGCTCTTTAGGAGTTTTGAATTTTTAAAAAGTGGAGGCTTTACTGAGATATAATTTGCAAACCATAAAATCTCCCCATTTAATAGTTTGAGGTAAAATTAAGTTTTTTTTCTTACAGTTAAAAGTACAACTTGAGAGTTTTTAGTGCATTTACAGATATGAGCAATCATTATCACAGCCAATTTTAGAACACTTTCATCATCTCCAAGAGAAACCCCATAGCCTTTAGTTATCATTCTCCGAACTCTCTGTACCTCCAAGCCCTAAGTAACAACTAGGTTACTGTGTTTCTATAGGTTTGCATATTCTAGACCTTTATTAAAAATGGACTTATATAACATGTAATTTCTTAAATTACTAATATATTGCACTAACATTACACAATTCTTTCTTTCTTGTTTTTTTGTTTGTTTTTTTGAGACAGGGTGTCACTCTGTCACCCAAGCTGGAGTGCAGTGGTGTGATCTCAGCTCACTGCAACCTCAGCTTCCTAGGTTCAAGTGATTCTCCTGCCTCAGCCTGCGTCCTAAGTAACTGAGGCTACAGGGATACACTACCACACCTAGCTAGTTTTTTTTTTTTTTTTGTATTTTTAGTGGAGACAGGGTTTTGCCATGTTGGCCAGGCTGGTCTTAAACACCTGACCTCCTGTGATCTGTCTGTCTCAGTCTCCCAAAGTGCTGGAATTACAGGCATGATTCACTGCACCAGGTAAAACCTCTTTTTCTTTATAAATTACCTAGTCTCATATATTTCTTCATAGCAGTATGAAAATGGACTAATACAATAGAGATTAGACATTCACATATACAAGGCGTGAAAATTAAAAATGAGCAAGTCACAATTCCTGGCAAATTCAGATGTGTCCCAAGTAAAAAGATATAGAAAAAGAAAACAAAAAGTCATTTCAACTATCTTCGAAGAAAATTGAAATATTGACAATCTCTCAAAAACGTAAAAGATTTCTTCAGAGAAAACTATAAATCATTGAAAATATTAAATGTCTAAATAAATGGAGTGGAGATGTACATTGTAAACATTATGGAATGGAATATGCAATGTAAAGATATTTCTCCATGATGTGATTTATATATCCATTGTAAGTTCAATATAAATCTCAGGCATTTTTCAAAAGAAATTGACAAGCTCAATAAAAACGTTATGCAAGGGCCAAGTACAGTCTAGGCATTCTTAAGAAGAAACAAAACCTAAAAGATTTGGATATCTTAGATTATAATTATCACCTTATTCTAATTAAAATTTTCTGAGCTTGTTACAAGGATAATCAGATATACAACTAAAACAGAAAAGAAAGGTAAGAAACTCACATATATACGAGACCTGATGCATAATTTATAAACACCCTCATACAGTGGGAAAAAGATAGCTTTTTAAATAAGTCTGTGTCAACTTAATATTCATAAGGGAAAAACTGAATCTTAAATTTCTACCTCATAAGAACACATAATCAGTTTTAGATAGATGGTAAATATAAAATGAAAGGTAAGATTAAAAAGCAAACTTCTATATGTTCATCAAATGATGGATGGATGGAGAAAAGGTCATATACAGTTGATTCTTGAACAACAAGGGGGTTATAGGGTCTAACTCCCCCAGGCAGTCAAAAATCCACATGTAAATTTTGACTCCCAAAAATCCTAACTACTAGTAGTGTACTGTCGACCTTATTGATAACATAAACAGTTGATTAACATAATTTTTTATATGTATTATACACCATATTCTTTTTTTCTTTATATATATTTTATTGCATGTTAAGTTCTGGGGTACATGTACAGAACATGCAGGATTGTTGCATAGGTATATACATGGCAATGTGGTTTGCTGCCTCCATTCCCCTGTCACCTACATCTGGCATTTCTCCCCATGTTATCCCTCCCAACCTCCCTAGCCCACGCTCTCCTACCCTATTCCCCCCTGCAACAGACTCCAGTGTGTGATGCTCCCCCTCCCTGTGTCCATGTGTGCTCATTGTTCAATGCCCACCTATAAGTGAGAACATGTGGTGTTTGATTTTCTGTTCTTGTGTCAGTTTGCTGAGAATGATGGTTTCCAGATTCATCTATGTCCCTGCAAAGGACACAAACTCATTGTTTTTTATGGCTGCATAGTATTCCATGGTGTATATGTATCACATTTTCCTTGTCCAGTCTATCATCGATGGACATTTGGGGTTGGTTCCAGGTCTTTGCTATTGTAAACAGTGCCGCAATGAACATATGTGTGCATGTGTCTATAATAGAACGATTTATAATCCTTTGGATATATACCCAGTAATGGGATTGCTGGGTCAAATGGAATTTCTATTTCTAGGTCCTTGAGGAATTGCCACATTGTCTTCCACAATGGTTGAACTAATTTACACTCCCACCAATGGTGTAAAACTGTTCCTATTTCTCCACATCCTCTCCAGCATTTGTTGTCTCCAGATATTTTTAATGATCACCATTTTAACTAGCATGAGATGGTATCTCAATGCGGTTTTGATTTGCATTTCTCTAATGACCAGTGATGATGAGCATTTTTTCATATGTTTGTTGGCCTCATATATGTCTTCTTTTGAAAAGTGTCTGTTCATATCCTTCACCAACTTTTTGATAGGGTTGTTTTCTTCTTGCAAATCTGTTTTAGTTCTTTGTAGATTCTGGATATTAGCTCTATGTCAGATGGGTAGATTGCAAAAAAGTTTTTTCCATTCTGTTGGTTGCCGGTTCACTCTAATGATTGTTTCTTTTGCTGTACAGAAGTGCTGGAGTTTAATTAGATCCCATTTGTGTATTCTGGCTTTTGTTGCCAATGTTTTTGGTGTTTTAGTCATGAGGTCCTTGCCTATACCCATGTCCTGAATGGTTTTGCCTAGGTTTTCTTCTAGGGTTTTTATGGTTTAAGGTCTTATGTGTAAGTCTTTAATCCATCTGGAGTGAATTTTAGTGTAAGATGTCAGGAAGGGGTCCAATTTCTGCTTTCTGCACACTGCTAGCCACTTTTTTTCCCCCAGCACTACTTATTAAATGGGGAATTATTTCCTCATTGCTTGATTTTGTCAGGTTTGTCAAAGATCAGATGGTTGTAGATATATGGTGTTGCTTCTGTGGCCTCTGTTCTGTTCCATTGGTCTATATATGTGTTTTGGTACCAGTACCATGCTGTTTTGATTACTGTAGCCTTGTAGTATAGTTTGAAGTCAGGTAGCGTGATGCCTCCAGCTTTGTTCTTTTTGCTTAGGATTGTCTTGGCTATCTGGGCTCTCTTTTGGTTCCATATGAAGTTTAGGGTGGTTTTTTCCAGTTCTATGAAGAGGGTCTTAGGTAGCTTGATGGAGATAGTGTTGAATCTATAAATTACATTGGGCAGTATGGCCATTTTCACAATATTGATTCTTCCTAAGCATAAGCATGTAATTTTTTTATCTGTTTGTGTCCTCTCTCTATTTCCTTGAGCAGTGGTTTGTAGTTCTTCTTGAAGAGGTCCTTTACATCCTTTGTTAGTTATATTCCTAGGTATTTTATTCTCTTTGCAGCAACTGTGAATGGCAGTTTATTCTTGATTTGGCTTTCTTCAAGTCTGTTATTGGTGTATAAGAATGCTTGTAATTTCTGCACATTGATTTTGTATCCTGAGACTTTGCTGAAGTTGCTTATCAGTTTAAGGAGATTTTTGGAAGAGACAATGGGGTCTTCTAAATATACAATCATGTCATCTGCAAATAGAGGCAATTTGACTTACTCCTTTCCTAATTGAATACCCTTTATTTCTTTTTCTTGCCTGATTGCTCTGGCTAGAACTTCCAATACTAGTTGTAAATAGATTTTATTATTTTGAGATACGTTCTGTCAATACCTAGTTTCTTGAGAGTTTTTAGCATAAAAGGCTGTTGAATTTTGTCAAAGGTCTTCTCTGCATCTATTGAGATAATCATGTGGTTTTTGTCTTTGTTTCTGTTTATGTGGTGAGTTACGTTTATAGACTTGCATATGTAGAACCAACCTTGCATCCCCAGGATGAAGCCTACTTGATCATGATGGATAAGCTTTTTGATCCGCTGTTACAATTGGTTTGCCAGTATTTTATTGAAGATTTTTGCATCTATGTTCATCATGGATATTGGCCTGAAGTTTTCTTTTTTTGTTGAGTCTCTGCAGGGTTTTGGTATCAGGATGATGTTGGTCTCATAAAATGATATGGGAAGGATTCCCCTCTTTTGGATTGTTTGGAATCGTTTCAGAAGGAGTGGTACCAGCTCCTCTTTGTACGTCTGGTAGAATTCAGCTGTGAACCCATCTGAATCTGGGCTTTTTTTGGTTGGTAGGCTATTAATTGCTGCCTCAACTTCAGCCCTTGTTATTGGTCTATTCAGGGTTTTGACTTCTTCCTGGTTCAGGCTCAGAAGGGTGCAAGTGTCCAGGAATGTATCCATTTCTTCCAGATTTACTGGTTTATGTGCATAGAGTGGTTTGTAGTAATTTCTGATGGTAGTTTGTATTTCTTGGAATCAGTGGTGATATCCCCTTTATCATTTTTTATTGCAGCTATCTGATTCTTCTTCTATTTTTTATTAATCTGGCTAGTGGTCTATTTTGGTGGTCTTTTCAAAAAACCAGCTCCTGAATTTTTTGATTTTTTTGAAGGGTTTTTTGTGTCTCTATCTCCTTCAGTTCTGCTCTTATCTTAGTTATATCTTGTCTTCTGCTGGGTTTTGAGCTTTTTTTTTTATCTTGCTCCTCTAGCTCTTTTAATTTTGATGATAGGGTGTTGATTTTAGATCTTTCCTTGCTTCTCATGTGGGCATTTATTGCTATAAATTTTCCTCCAGACACTGCTTTAATATGTGTCCCAGAGATTCTGGTACGTTGTGTCTTCATTGTTGTTGGTTTTAAAGAACATATTTATTTCTGCCTTCATTTCTTTGTTTAACCAGTCAACATTCAAGAGCCAGTTGTTCAGTTTCCATGAAGTTGTGCAGTTCTGAGTTAGTTTCTGAATCCTGAGTTCTAATTTGATTGCACTGTGGTCTGAGAGACTGTTTGTTATGATTTCTGTTCTTACGCATTTGCTGAGGAGTGATTTACTTCCAATTATGTGGTCAGTTTTAGAGTAGGTGAGATGTGGTGCTGAGAGGAATGTATATTCTGTGGATTTCAGGTGGAGAGTTCTGTAGATGTCTATTAGGTTTGCTTGGTCCAGATCTGAGTTCAAGTCCTGGATATCCTTGTTAATTTTCTGTCTCGTTGATCTGTCTAATATTGACAGTGGAGTGTGAAAGTCTCCCAGTATTATTGTGTGGGAGTCTCTCTTTGTAAGTCATTAAGAACTTGCTTTATGCATCTGGGTGCTCCTGTATTGGGTGTGCATATATTTAGGATCATTAGCTCTTCTTGTTGCATCGATCCTTTTACCATTGTGTAATGCTCTTCTTTGTCTCTTTGTTGGTTTAAAGTCTATTTTATCAGAGACTAGGATTGCAATTCCTGCTTTTTTTTTGCTCTCCATTTGGTGGGTGAATCTTCCTCCATCCCTTTATTTTGAGCCTATGTTTATCCTTCCATGTTAGATGGGTTTCCTGGATACAGCACACCAATGGGTTTTGACTTTTTATCCAATTTGCCAGTCTGTGTCTTGACTGGGGCATGTAGCCCATTTACATTTAAGGTTAATATTGTTATGTGTGAATTTGCTTCTGCCATTTTGATGCTAGCTGGTTGTTTTGCCCATTAATTTATGCAGTTTCTTCATTGTGTCAATGCTCTTTACCATTTGGTACATTTTTGGAGTGGCTGGTACTGGTTGTTCCTTTCTATGTTTAGTGCTTCTTTCAGGAGCTCTTTTAAGGCAGGCCTGGTGGTGATGAAATTTCTCAGCAATTGCTTGTTCATAAAGGATTTTATTTCTCCTTCACTTATGAAGCTTAGTTTGGCTGGATGTGAAATTCTAGGTTGAAAGGTCTTTCTTTAAGGATGTTGAATATTGGCCCCTACTCTCTTTTGACTTGTAGGATTTCTGTTGAGAGATCCTCTGTGAGTCTGATGGGCTTCCCTTTATGAATAACATGACCTTTCTCTGTGGCTGCCCTTAGCATTTTTTCCTTCATTTCTACCCTGGTGAATCTGATGATTATGTGTTGTGGGGTTGCTATTCCTGAGGAATATCTTTGTGATGTTCTCTGTATTTCCTGTACTTGAATATTGGCCTGCCTTGCTAGGTTGGAGAGGTTCTCCTGGATAATATCCTGAAGAGTGTTTCCTAGCTTGGATTCATTCTCTCCGTCACATTCAGTTGCACCTATCAAATGTAGATTAGTTCTTTTCACACAATCCCATATTTCTTGGAGGCTTTGTTCATTTCTTTTCACTCTTTTTTCTCTAATTTTGCCTTCTCATTTTATTTTATTGTGTTGATCATTTTTTAAAAATTGACGTATATTATACATGATTATTATTCATAAGACAGGTATGTTAGAGTCAGGAAAACAAAATACCTGCACAGACAGAATAATATGGGAATATAAAATTGAACACTTAGAGTAGGTGAGGCATCTTTTTGAAACTCTTATAATATATATATGAGGCTGCACCCATCCCACAATTCCTAGAAAACATCTCATTGAAGTATGGTGTCTAATTGAGACCATCTAAAAAGATTTTTAGGTGACTTCATCAGTTCTACATTCTCTTTGTCTTCTCATTTCTGATTTTGGAAGAAGTTCCTAAACTAGTTCATTTAAACTAGTAATTTCTTGATAAATGACACACACACTAATTGTGCAATAACCAGGATGTTCCTAAGTGCAATGAATTTTGCTAACTCTGAACAATGGATAAGTGACTCATCCAGTCTGTTTAAATGGCCTGTTTGCTGTTATCTACACACAGTAATTTACTGGAGGAAATTGGATTTTGCTGGCCTATACTTCCTGCTTTGTTCACTTTGTGCTTCTTCTCTCTTCTATTCTTACTAGTAAATGAGTCAATCTTACTTCAACATAATGCTTTTAAAGTCTAATATTTTGTGAGAAACACTTTTTGATACTCATAAAATTAAAATGAATAACTTGCTGTTGAGAATATTCTCATAAGATTATAAAATGAAGACAGATAAAATATTTTTAAAATATTTCTAGAAATATTCTATAACTCAGAAAAGTTGCTGCATATAATAGCACTTCTAATTGATATGATTTCATCTTAGAACACTCAATAAAGTGAAATGCCTGAGTATGAACACTGACAGCATTTATGTTTCAGGTGAACAAAACCCCTGTAGCCACAAAAAGCTAGTACAGTTATTTAGGTTAACTTGCTGCCTGTTGTCACTAAAAATGTGAACAAAAGTGGCTCTTCTAATCAAACTCTGACATTGAACTTAATGAAGCAATCAATCAGCCAACCAAGAAGTATCTGCATAGCATTTACTTAATATACAACATTGTCCTGGGGTACTCTAAATTTCTTGGCACCGTAATAATTCTAATTCTTAAGGAAATACGATTTTGAAAGAGGTCAATATAGACAGAAAATAGCGAAATATTAATAATACAGAATTAAGAACACCTAATATATTTTTGATTTTCCAAGAGATTTGTCCACCACTTAATACATGTAGAAAGCTAAATAATTTGTAGATCAAGCATTTGATAAGTACAAATTTGTGATGTGTAATCTCCAAATGTAGCTCACTTCAGAGAATTTGTAGATTGATTTTTGAGATAATTTAGAAAACTGTCAATGAGGTTATGGATTTTTACCTTACCTTTTCAGGTTGGGAAGATTTCGAGGAACATAGTGTTTAGAGAGTGAGAAAAACATAACCAAAGAGATATTATAGACATAGAAAGGAGTATAGCATATGAAAGAAAGATGACTTTATTCATGTATTAATCAATAGGAAAATTGAAGCCAGATTTTCATGAACTCAAAAACTGGTAAAAATAAAATTGGATTGACATAATAACAATCAGCTTTTACAAATTCTTAAACAGTATGACTAGTTGTGAAATTAGTATTTTGTATACAATGAGAATTATTCTAACCAAGCAGGGCTTCATAATAGGTTTTTTACCTGGGCCAGGATTTATTTAGTTTGATAATTGGCTCACAAGAGCATGTGTTTCTCTTGGTGTATTATAATATAGTGGCAACTTGTTAGCTATCTTAGTAAAGTTAACCTACTTTAAAAATAGACCCTTAGAATTTTATTAAACTTGACTAGAATAACTTTTTGTGACTCCCCCATCTCCCCCATTTTTTAGCTTGAAGCCCAAATCACTTTTTCTGATTGTACTAAAGGTAGTTTAAATTAAATTCTTGCAAATCTAGCAAACTTGTGCTGATTTCTTGCATTTTCAACATTCTTTATGTGCATTAGAAGCCCAAAGGAGAATTGATAGGGGTGATTACCTTGTTGATATGATGATGTATAGAATGAACCTGATTGTCATTATTTGCATTAAATGAGACGCTTTGCATTGTTTTTATTTAATTAATGAACATAATTATCCTTATAAGTTTCTTCAAGATTTTTATTTGAAATTGTTAAGAGACCACCTCACCTACATACAGCTTCTACTTCTAGCAAAAAAACTAAACTAAATTAATTATCTAGTCTACAGATATAGGATATAATAATGCTAAAATTAATCTAAAATCCATGTGAACATTTTATCCATAAATGCCAAGTTAGGCAAATATTTGCCTAACAGGTAAAGAATAGACAATCAAAAGCAAGCTAGTAAAGTTTGTAGGAGGAAGACTCTTATGAGTTAATCCAGTTGTAAGGGACACAGGTTAGCAAAAGTAACTTGTGGAAATGCTATTTAGAAGGTGATGTTATATTAGCAGAAAACCCAGTTGGAGTTAAGGGCAGATGCAGTCCAGATGAGAATTAGACTCCTAAGGCAGCAGATTAGAAGCAAAGACAGTAAATTCCAGTCCATTTAATCAAGAGAACTTCAGGCAGAAGTGTAATATAGTATCTTTGATAACTCAATGAGCCCCAAATCAATTTTCTTCTTTTCTCTGTAATCAGAAGTTTTCTTTTATTTATTCCAGAAAATTTAAGTTGTTAGGTGTGATCTGCCTCAATGTTTCAGTAACTACCACTAATAAATCTACAAACAACTCTCTGCCTTTCTCTACACACACACACACACACACACACACACACGCATGCACATGAATCATATCTTCCACTATCAGAAACTTAGGTGCAGCTTCTCTTATTCATGGCCAACATTTCTACCTTTGCTCTTAAATCAGCCTCTTACATGTTTTCTGGTACCTTACTCCATCAGTAATTTCCACTCCCATTTAGTTGGTGCTCTTACAGTTTAGCCTGCTTCACTCCTAAAATTAATTTCCAAGACTAGAATCCTGCTAGTCACTTTCCCATCTCTTCCTTTCTTTGCAGCTGTACTTCCTGAAAGATTAACATTTCCTGTTTCTAATTACTCAGCTACTATTCTCTTCTTACCTCCTTAGCTTTATAATCTGATTTCATTCTCTACTGTTCTAGAGAAACTATTTTTACTAAAGTTGCCAATATCTTCCTAAATGCCCAAGTAGGCAATTTCTTATTTACTTGGAATTGTGGTGCATGTGACATATTGGCTATCTCTTCCTCAAGTTTCTCTCTCTTAAATTATAAAACTCCTCCTTTTCCTAATATGTCTTATTTTCTCTTAGAGTTTGATATAGTATCATTTACGAAATCTTCCATTAAGCCATGTCTTCTGCCCTGTGCTCTTCTAAATAATATCTCTTTAGAAAAATACTACTACTTTTGTATTTCTTAGTGAATGTATTAATGATAGATAGCATGCATCTACAAACATAGCTGTATATAGCTGTAGGACTTGATAGACTTTCACAGAGTAAGCACACTCATTTGATTACTACACAGGTGATGGACCGTAACATGATCACCAACCAGAAGTCTTTGCCATGCACCTGTTCAGGCAATACCCAGTCCTCACTCGAAAAACAACTACTGTGCAAATAGAAACATACCATCCCATAATAGCACAGAGTAATTTTGCCTTTATATGGACTGGCTCATTCAGTATGTAGTTTTTGCTGTCTGGCTTATTTGCAGTGTTAGATTTGTGAGATTCTTCTGTGCTTATGTGTGTAATAGTTTTGCTCATTCTAACACAAATGATTCTTCCATTCTACTTCTGATTAATGTTGGTGATTTTAGTTTTGGGCTACCATGGATTGTGTTGCTTTGAACATTCTTATATATCCATTCATGCACTAAGTATTTTTTAAATATATATTATGTGCAAGGCAAGGTTAGACATTAATGCCATGGTAGCTAGATTGATCTCATTTTTAAACTATAAAATACTATTTGACATTTATCTTAAGAAAAACAGTCATACTAAGTAATTATAAGTATTTTACTTACCATCAGTATGTCAAACAAAAAGTATCTGGAATTTTGTAATCTAAACCAATTTTTTTTATGGATAGGTTTAGTCCATTTATACTTACTGGAATTTTTAATTTATCTAATCCTTTTCTACCATTGTTTTTGTTAGTTGTATGTGTTTTATATTCCTTTATAATGTATTCTTACTTTTTAAAGTTTGATACTTATACTAATCTCAAGGACACTATAAGTCATTTATATCTTTTTGTAAAATAAGGCTATTAGATCAGTGCTTCTCAAATGTTCATTTATATACAAATTATCTGGGAATCTTTCTAAAACCCGTACTTTGATTCTAGTAAGTCTGGAGCTAAGATTCTGCATTTCTTTTTGTTGTTGTTATTGTTGAGACAGAGTCTCACTCTGTTGCCAAGCTGGAATGCAGTGGCATAATCTCGGCTCACTGCAATCTCCACCTCTCCCAAGTAGCTGGAACTACAGGCGCATGCCACCATGCCCAGCTAATTTTTTGTATTTTTTAGACACGGGGTTTCACCATGTTGACCAGGATGGTCTCGATCTCTTGACCTCATAATCTGCCTGTCTCAGCCTCCCAAAGTGCGGGGTTACAGGCGTGAGCCACCACACCTGGCTGATTCTGCATTTCTTAAGTAGTTTATTTTTTGATGTTTCCAGACATATCTCTATATACCCTGATGAAACTGAAGAAATATGGAAAGATAAGCACCATGTATAAAGAAATTCCCCAGGAGAGCATTCCTGGATAGGGGGCTGTAGGGGTAGTCTGCAGGCTCCTAAAAACCTGGACAGTTTTTTGTTTCTTTTTAAAGAGAGCTAAAAACAAAAATGGGTGAGAAATCTGGGAAAACATTTTGTCTAATTTTAATTTTTCTCTGGAACAGGCCTAAATGGTACCATATTTAGATCTGGGGAAATGGGACTCCTGTCCTGGGGGCTATACATTAAAAGAATCAGGTCTGGCCCTTCTGTGGCCATGACTCTTCCCATGGTGTAAGACAACCTTAGGGCAAGGAAGATGTGCTTTCTGGAGCCCAAAACTCTCTCTTCTATACCCCATGTACTATTCTCTTTCCAAATGTCCTGTACCCACCTCTAGGACCTACATGGGCATCATTCTCAGAATGACCTTCCCAGGACAAACCATGCCACCCATGTGAAACAGCCAGAAGTAGATTGTCTAAAAGCTGGAGGCATTAACAATGGGGGAAGTGCTTGGTATATCCACATAGCTAAAACACCTTGCAGTGTAGGACAAAATGGGAATTAATGGAAAAAGAAAACAGTGTGAGAGGGCTATGGTCTTCCACTTGCACTTTTGCCCTGAGCCTTGCAAATGTTAGAGCCAGGCCTGAATCTGTGGAAATTTTCAGTGTTTTTGATTGCTTTGATTTTGTTTTGTATATGTGGGACCGCTGTTGAAATAGCTAAAACCTAAACTTGCCTCCATGTTTAGTTTTGGAAGCAGGCTTTGTCCCAAAAGATTACCCTATTTATGTCTAAACAACTTATAAATTAATTGCTGTATGTTCAGGTATGATTTTAGAAACAGTTATGGTAGAGAGAATCAGAGGGCTCTAATGTGAGAGGAGAAACCATGAAGACTTTTGGAACATAGGGAGAATAAAAGCAAATGACTTGTCTTATTTTCTTTGAATTATATAAGTCAAGCACAGAGCCTGGTACACAGTTTATGGCCAATAAACATTGCTCATATTTTGATGAATAGATTGATGAGAAAGAAAATCCTAAAACAAAATTTATTGGTTTTCCTTACCATTCTACTTTCCATTCTTACCTTCAAACTAAAAGCTTAGCTTTGACAACACCAGCTGATGGGGAGGTCTCTATTTGGTCAGACTATTCTGACCAGAAAAGTAACAGTAAGATCCCTTAGTTTGGTAAGCAGAGTGAGGGAACCTCTCAAGGACTTTGGAGTTAGCCTGGGACTTAGAATAAGATTAGGGATTCTATCTCTGGCTCTGCAACAAATTAGGTGTAAGATCTTGGTACGTCATTAGATTTCACTTTCCTTAGTTACAAAATCAGAGCTATAATAATTCATCACTATACGTAGATAAAATAAATAGAAAACAATGTTTTGAACAATGCAGTACTATAAAGTGCTAGATATTAATTTAGTTATATTTAGTTCAGAAGTAAATTCTTCTGCTTCTCTGTGTCTATAGTTGAATAGGATATTTCAGATGAAAGCATATCCTGGAAAGATATTATCATGTGGAACATCATAGATACAAATAAGAACTATAAATTTTCTTTAATTTTGTCTGATACAACTTATTTAAAATAGGACTGTACAAACTTTGTAGGCAGTTTTATGACTTGTGGATCAATTTTTGAATAGAGACCAGGCTCTGAAATCAAGCAAGGTGTGAGCAAAGTTAAGTCAAACCAGCCCTAGGGATACTGCTGAAGAATCCCAGAGAATTTTATCCTAAAATTTGGCACTGTGGTATGCTAATTATTTTAAATTAAAGGCTCTTGAAAGTCAGCAGATGTTGGAAAAGGGTCTTCTCTGCTATTCCCTTATCTACCTTAAGACTGGACCCACCAAAGAGAACACAATTCTCTTCCATCTCCTTCCTGAAGTTTCATTATCTATCATGAAAAAGAAGACTAAATAATGAAACCACTCCTGGATGAAGTTTTTCAAAAGATAATGTCTGCCTCTTGGGCTCATTTACATTCCATAGAGAATCATATAATTTTGGTCTCCAAGTTCATTCATTCTCCCTCGTAATCATCTACCACTCCCTCAAAAGTATTGTCTAAATTTTCCATCTCCACCATGAATAAGGGTGTATACGCATCTATAGTCCATTGAGTTGATAGGTAATCCTGTGATTCCTTCATGCTGTGCAGATTAGATAAATCTGTATGCCTGTTTTCTTATTAATTTATCTGTTGTCAGTTTATTTTCAGGGAATCTTCAGAGGGCAGAAAGGAATCTTCCCTTGGCCCATACATTGTCATTATAAACAGACACTTTTTTTGTAGATATAGATTCATAAATTATATGATGTGTTTCTGTGTTTGGTGAGTATGTTAAATTTCTACCCATTCAGCCAGATCATGACTGTGATGTTTAAAGAATAATGTTCAAAATATCAAGACACTTAAATTAAAATTCTCAGCTTCTCTTTTACTAGTTTCTCAATCATTGTTTAGGCAAATTAATTACTCCTTTATGTTTTCATTTCCCCATCAACAAGGCAAATAATTAGTTCCTCATATTTTAACTATCAAAAATTATTTTAAAATTTGCTATATTTTTCCTACAAAGCTATTGCAAGAAAGGGAGAGAGAAAGAGAGAGAATGCTAAATATGCTTTGGAACGTACAAGTTCTTATACAAATGTTAGCCATCAGTGTCATTAACTATTTTTTAAATTCTAGGCTACGGAGTAGTTATCCTTTTGCTCCATACGCTTTCATCTGGTTTCTTGTGAGACCAGTGAACCACAAGAACCAGATGGTTAGCTGAGGATTGAGAGTATCTCCAGAAAAAATCAAAGATGGCTGGTATAATAGGGCCAATCCCATTATTGTTACATGACTGTACTTCCTAAAAAGACTGAGGTTTATATGTATCAAGTTAACTTGATCTTTGGGAAGTCAACATATTACTTTGTCTTGCATGGATTTCTTTGTAGTCTTTTTCCTACCTGAGAAAGAGTGCCTAGTTGAGACAGCTGAGACTATGGTTTGTTTAATAACGGCAAACAAATTTAAAGCCTTTATACATCTGAGCAAAACACTGAATCAGTTTGATAAGCCACAATTTCTTCTGAAACTAACAAATGCCAAAACTATGAATAGGTACACATTTTTAACTAGAAAGTATGCTATTGATTCTGCTTCTCTCATGCAACTACATATATTCAATTATCTAGAATCTTGAACAGCATTTGGGATAAGAAATTTAGAAGCTTGTGTAATGTAGTTCCAGCAATCATACCCAGAAATAAATATCCGGGTGAGTTAAAATAATGTCTTTGTGCACATACATGCATACACAGACACAGACACACAGATTTACACATGGCTATGACTATAGACAGAAAGCTCACATTTATACTTAAATATTTGAACATACCTTATACAATTTTATCTTTCTATCATCAAATTATATTTTTCTCCTTGCAAACTCTGGTCTCCTAAAAGATTTGTATTTCTACAATGACATATTTACAGAGACTGACAGATAATCTAAAGTAATCGGTAATGTCTCATTCCTGGCCCTCCTTCTGCCACTTTAGCTAAGGAACATAAACAAGAATGGGGACCCAAGAGCCAAAGAAAGAGTCTGCCATTACCATCATTTCTTTGCATCCTGCATGCTAATTGTGTTCTTTCTGTGATTTGACAATTTGGGATCTCAGATTTAGGGGTGAAAATTACTATAACTACATTAAGGCTTGGCTCCCACATTTCACTGTCTTTTTACTTTTGTCATTTAAAAGACATCTGTAGAGTTTGACAAAGCATTGATGACTGTCAATAAGAATAATGTGCACAAATGGATCCAGGCTTCTCAATAAATCTGAATCCAAGCTGAGCGGTTGTCTGAGCATTTCCCCCAAATTTGCTGCAGAATACTGCCATCAAGTGTGGAGTTACAATGACAGTTTTCTAGAGGTAGTTTCAGTATAAAAGTGGTATTGCATGGATCTTCCAGAACTCTGACCCTTAGATATGATTTCTTTTTTCAATTTTTTGACAAGTTCTCAGAAGACAGCAAATGCCTTTTAAAATTTTTCAGAGGATCTTGCCTTGATACAGCCCCTTTAACCTTTATAGCAAAGGAGAACTATGCCATATGAACAGCAGGAAAGACCTGTAGACTATGACTCTGCTGTTTATGCAGGCTTTGAAGCAGGAAATGAACACACATGAATGGCCACCTCCTGCCTTTTATGAGTGCCCCAAATTATTCTGATCAATTTTGTGTTATGAAGAAACCTCTACTTAGCTTCTCAACTAAACTTAGATTAATTACAAAATAAATGCACAAACAAAACCTTTCTTTGTTGTTTTTAAGCAAGAGCTTTGTATATATAAGTGAACCCAAATTATCTTCCAAAATGTCCTGAGTAGATTGCCTGGCACAGAGTAAACACTCAAAAACTATATATTAAATAAGTGTTCAATTAGATAATAAAACTCAGTGTGTCACTCAAAATGCAATGAAGTATTCCTCCAGCATAGCACCTTTCCAACCATACATTTAGTACTCTCCCCCACCAAATAGTTTGTACATCAACCAATATTGAAAGATCAACAAAACATATGTTTTCTTATATCACTGACTTTTTAAAATGTCATTTCTTATATATACTATATTCTATATCCCTAACTTTACCAGTAAATATCCTTGGAAATATGCCTCAGAATTCTGATCACATTTTTATATCTAATTAAAATGCCTTGGCACTAAGTCTGAATTAAATCTTCCTCATCTCTGGTCACCTTCAGCACCAAGTCTCAATCTTACAACTGAAATAAATTCTCATCTTTGTAAATATCAATGAATATATCTTCTAAAGTTAATTAGCTATTTGAGATAGGGTTTCTATTTCACATCTTAATTGATCAAAACCAATTGGCTATCTTGGAAAAGTGACAGTGATCTGTAACCCTAGTGTAATAGTTAATATTGAGCATCAACTTAATTGAAGAATACAAAGCATTGTTCCTGAGTGTGTCTGTGAGGGTGCTACCAAAGGAGATTAACATTTGAGTCAGTGGACTGGGAGGAGCAGATCCACCCTCAATCTGTGTGGGCACTATCTAATCAGCTGCCAGTGCAGCTAGAATAAAGCAGGCAGAAGACGCTGGAAAGAGCAGACTTGCTGAGTCTTCCAGCCTTCATCTTTCTCCCGTGCTGAATGCTTCCTGCCCTCAAACTTCAGACTACAAGTTCTTCATCTTTTGATTTCTTGAACTTACACCAGTGATTTGCCAGGGGCTTTCGGGCCTTCAACCACATATAGAAGGCTGCACTGTTGGCTTCCCTACTTTTGAGGTTTGGGGGCTGGCTTCCTAGTTCCTCAGCTTGGAGACAGTCTATTGTGGCACTTCACCTTGTGATGGTATGAGTCAATTCTCCTAATAAACTCCCCTTCATTTATACATATATCCCATTAGTGCTGTTATTTTAGAGAACCCTGACTAATACACATAGACATGTACAGCCCCATCCAATTTACCCTGTATACTCTACCTCTCTTTCAATGGTCTAAAACTTTCAAATTCCACCAACTTTTAGCAAGATATCCTAGACACCTAGAAACCTGGTGGTGATATGCCAAAAGGAAGGTGACTGAAATCTGCACAAGATCTTCTTTGAACCAAGACCAAACACTCTCGCTTTTACATTATAGTCACGAATCCATTCAATCTTATAGAATATGTCACTTTTTATAAAGTCTTCTATCTGTCTTTAAGCAGGACATACATAAACAAGTTGTTTGCCCTGCAAAGCATTTAGTTAAATAACATGGATATTTTAATTTTATTAAGAAAACTCATGGGAAATAAATCAGTGGAAAATGAGAGCACCTAGGGTACATGTCACATAACACATTTTAAAATAAAAATAAAGATTTTGAGCTCAGAGAAGGCAACTGCCATGAGGCAAATTAGAACATTCTTTAATATACCATGTGCCTAGTATTATCTAATGATTGCACATGTTCAAAAAGTTGGAAGTTTACAAAACTCAATTAAATTTCGGTCTGGTAATTTAAGCACTCTATATAAAAGGAACAAAAAGTTTCACCCCCTCTTTCCAACAGACAGTAGTCTTACGTATGTTCAGATGATAGCTAGAGCCATAATGACAGGCCCTATGCTAAGTACTTCACACACACTACAGTCCAGTAATAAATATTCGGGTGATTTAAATTAATGTCTCTGTGTACACACACATGCACACAAAGACACAGGCACACCGATTTATACATGGTATGTCTATAGACAACAAACTCACATTTATTTATACTTAAATATTTACATATACCTTAGACATTTTTATCTTTCTATCATCAAGTTATTTTGATAGGTAGATAAAATTATTCACATACTATAAAGGAGGTCAAATAGTTTTAGCTACTTAACACATTAAATGTTAGATTAGCCATGATTCAAACTTAGGCCTATGTGATTCTACTCCATACACTTTAAACATTTTATATAATAATATAAAGAATCATTAAGGTCTTCAGTGTAAGTTGAGTTGTTTGGTTTGCTGTTAGGGTGATAATTATTGAATATTTTATATTGATTTGGGCACAGCATTTGATAATCACGGTTTCTTCTCCTTTTCTTCCATTGGTGTGAAATGCATATACATGTGCTACTCTAAATCCAAATCTTGAATGTCCTTGAAAATACAGCTCAAATATTTGTTTTTAAAAATTCCTGTACTAATTCATCTCATGTCATTTGAACTATTCTGATACTTCATATTTCATCAGTGCTTAGATTATTTATATTTACATTTTTTACTTTTATTGTAAAATGTTTCATATTTGGTTCATGAATATCAGTCTAACTTGGTTGCAAGTTTCTTGAGTAAAGGAATCAAGTCATATTGAAATGTCCATCCACTATTCATTCCTACCTAGAACTCAATACAGTAGCTCATAGCATTGCTGCTGGAGAGTTTCCTGTGTTGATTGATATTGAAGTCCAAACTACTGAGAATGTTTTATGAGTAAAAGGATCACAAAACTATGAATTCTAAGCCATATTCAGCCTAATGAACCACATTTAGATAAATAGTTGAATGTTTGGATTACAAAAAGGAGTTTGTCATGTAAGGATTATAATATTTAAAAATGTGTTCCTATGTGCTATTGATTTGGTAGATACGAAAATGTCAAAAACTGACATAGTAACTAAGGAACAAATTTAGATCCCAACATCACTGAGATAACCTGAGAAGCAATGTCTTGCAATAGGAAACAGTAGATCTAAGAAGTAAAGGATCTGGTTTCTGTTTTCTATTCTTAGATTTACAAAGTGAAATGTAAAGCATACCTCTTAATTTCCTGACCATAGTTTCCTCCCCCTGTAAAATAAAGATACAATATTATATATGTCCATCAAATCTCATGGTGAAGAATAAGTGGGATATAAGATGAATAGTATTCTAAGTTTTATATCAACAATAAGGATTAATCACTGTAAAAAGCACACTTCATTGGATAGCAAGAATAGCTGGCTTTTGTCCTCTTTCTGGATTATGCATGATACCTTGTCACTCAGCAGCTGGTCTGGGTTATGGCATAGCTATTTTAAAGGAATCTCAGTCTGTAGCACTGCCAGTATATTATTCACTGATTAAGAGGCTCTTGAGCTCTGTGGGCTAAGAATTGCTCTTCTATTGTATCCTATCAGTTGTCTGGCATGCATCTAATAAAAAATGTTTGCAGCAAAGATCTTCATAAATAGGCTGAGTCGAAAAGGCTTGGGAAATAATAAGGTTAACTACTTTGAGGATGGCTTAGAAATGTCATTTTGCCCATTTGCCCATTAGGAGAGATCCCATGACCCATTTTCAATGTGTGTGTATATATATATGTATACACACACACACAGACACAAACACACACACACGCATGGTATCTGAATGTGTTTAATTAGGACAGTCTTCTATAATGTACTAATAATATTGAGTCTTACAGTGGGGTTAATCTCTAGAATCAACGTCTGCATCTGTTCTGTAGAATCAATATGATTTTGAGGCTCAAATTTAGAGGTTTACACTAACTGCAGCTTTGAAATAAACTTAGGTCTATTTTGGCTAGGAACCAGAAAACCACTTCCAGCAGTGAAGAAGAAAACTCTCAAATAGCCCCTCACCATCTCCTATCTGATGCTTAATGCTGGCTGAGGATTTCAATGACAATTCAGAATTAAGGAGCTATAACTGCAAGTGGACAACACTTATAAAGTCAGCTCTCCTTTGCTTCAAGCCTTACTTTCCTGAATGCACAAAAGACTAATAAAACACTGAGATCAAAGAGAGGCAGCTTTTGTATAAATGAAAACCAAATATAGAAATATATTAGAGGTCACAATCATGACTGGTGGGAGTTAGTGAACTACCAATATCCAGTGAGGTAGAATGTTCTCCAACGGCATCCATGAAACCCTAGTCTGTATGGGTGGAGGCTGCTCACATCCCCTTCTGCAGTCTCATGGATTGGAATCCTTCCCTGCCCTGCGGCCCCACCACCCTCTGCCTCTGTGCTTAATCTTGATTTCTATTTCTTCAAGCTTCTGGCCAGAATACTTTCTCAACCTACATAGATCATCCTCTAACTACAACTCTGTGGTTCAACAAGGAAAATACCTGCTGCTATGCCTTGCATTTAAGCTTAGTTTGGGTACTGATGCCAACATTTCAAATAAGTTTAGCTGTTCCTCATTTTGGTGATTTAAGCCCAATTGCTGTGAAAGCTACTCAAATCTTTTTTTTTTTTTTTTTTTAGATAAGGCCTTTCTGTGTCACTTAGGCTGGAGTGCAATGGTACGCTCTCACCTCACTGCAACTTCCACCTCCCGGGCTGAAGTGACCTCCTACCTCAGTGTTCCAAGTAGCCGGGACTACAGGTGCAAGCAGCTTTTTTTTTTTTTTGTATTTTTTTGTAGAGATGGGGTTTTGCCATGTTGTTCTGGCTGGTCTTGAGCTCCTTGGCTCAAGCAATTCACCAGCCTTAGCCTTCCAAAGTGCTAGGACTACAGGTGTGAACCACTGCACTCAGACAGTAACTCTAACCTTACATCATTTTTTTCAACTTACTCCCACTTCCCAGACAACTCCCTCTTTTGGTGCCAGCATCTTTTGATATGAAGTATACATAGGAAATAATAAACTTCATTATCTTTGCTGGGTAAATTTATACTTTTTTGCTCTCAGGCAGGCTTTGCTCTAAGACCATCTCTGACTTCCAGCTCTTAATGATTATTTCCCTTGTCTTAACCCCTTTACTGTCTACCATCTCTGCCATTCATTTGAGACATAACAAATATTACATTTGTGATTATTAATTGTTTGCAGAAGTCCATGACCTCTGTATTATAAATTTCTAAAGTGCAAGTACTGTACTTCATAACTGTTTATGTATCACATTATGCTCTGCAATACCTTGCTCAATTTATGTGTGGCAAATATGTTGATGATGAACATCCTATTTTTCTCTTAAAAACTTAATTCTGCCTCTACTCTTAAATGCATTATACTAGTTGTTTTATTTCTTGTCTGTTGCTTCATTTCTTTTCCACTCTTCCCCGTTAACCAATGTGGCTTGGATTGAATAATCTTAATGTAAACCCAAATTGCTACCAAAATTGAGAATAGAAATGATTAGAATTTAGTTTGGGTCAGATATCTTGATCATTTGATTACCCAAATCAGATTGACCACATGGCTAATTCATCATCTTGGTAACATCAGTCTTCAAAATGCAGTGCTGACTTTCACAGCACTAAATAAATATAATCACAATGGCTGGATTTGAGAACCGATGTGAGCTCAGCCTCTATTCTCATTTAAGACAAGTCTCTGCAACAAAAACCATGTAAGCAATTTGAAACAATCCTATAATTTTGTGTGGTAGAATGAGGGTGATGGGAGGATATGCAAAATAATTTTAACTTCCATTATGTTTTGCAAGTACCTTCAAAAATATTTTAATTAAAACTCAATTGTTATTGCTGTGATCTATATAAGTCACATGGAGAAACTGAAGCCCAAAGAAGATAAGGCAGTTTGCTAAAGGTATACAACTAGTGATTCAAATAGTTATTACTAGAATTCTTGCCAAGGTGACTCCAAATGCACCACATCACCTCTTATACCTCAATCCTCAGGCCACAGAAATGTAGATCTTTCTATGTTATTAAGGTAGGATTCCTCTCTTTCCAACTCCATTGATAATTTAGTCCTTGTTTCAATCTGCCTGGGCAAGGAAGGGGGGAGAAACAGGTTGGGCTAGTTCCTCTCTTCCAGAATGGTTTCCTAAAATTTTGACGTCTGCCAAAAGTTTGGACCCAGAAGAGACCTTTAAAATCTCTAAACCTTAATTTCAAATATTTTTGGAAACTTAGCTGTGACATGATTCCTCAGGAGTCCTAGCCACCTGCCAAGTTTGAAGTGTTTTTGTTCAGCTGTTTTTAACTTACTGCCCAAAGATGTCTTCATTTTAATAAGATGGAAAATTGTTTTTCTTTCCATTGGCCCATAACTC
Source organism: Ateles fusciceps (assembly GCA_036589455.1). Classification (NCBI taxonomy): domain Eukaryota; kingdom Metazoa; phylum Chordata; class Mammalia; order Primates; family Atelidae; genus Ateles; species Ateles fusciceps. The sequence goes on along the minus strand of JAZHEH010002924.1, from coordinate 5,551,107 downwards.
CAAAACAATTAAATGGGTGGACTACGTGAAAAAAAGAAAGAAAGAAAAGGCAAAAACAAAGTAATCATGATTATTGTTTGAGTAATTTGATTAATAAATGATTTATTTGGAAAAGTGACATATAAATGTTGGACAAAACACAAAGACCACTGTCTCTCAATCAACCCCAAATGATTTACTGTCAACAAAATAGCTGGTCAGTATTTAGTGCTATTTAGGAAACCACTTGGGAAAATATGGCCCATGCCTTAGGAAGACACTCAATTCAACCTGCTAATTAGTATAATTATGTCTTTGAGTAAGATGTTTTAAATCAAAACAAGTAAAACATCCAATAGCTGTACCATTTTTAAAAACATCGTCTCATATATAGCCATTGCCTATGTATGCTAGGAAGTAGGAGCCAATAAAATATTAACTAGTGCAATTTCTTGTTGTGTATTAAATAGCCTCAAAAACTAGAACCACTTATTTGTGACCCTGCATAACCCACATGGATGTTGAGAAGGACACAAGTTAATAAATCATTTTTCTTTTTTCTCTAAGTTTATTTTCAATTTCCTAGCAAAATAGCCCATTTTAGTCTTGTCAATTAGAAAGACATAATTGTAAAGGCAGCAAAATTATATTATATCATCCTGTAGCTATGATCTCAGTTGAAATCACAAGGTTGTATAGGTACCAAAGTTTGTTAAAACACCCAGAGAGAAGAAGATGCTTGAGTAAATGTCTTGCTTTCTTCAACCCTCAGTCAACACATTTAAGCCATTTAGTATATGGAGAACTGCCATTACTGCTAAAAAATCGAGTAATTCTGCTGGATTATGTTGGAACCCTGTCTTGTGCTCAAGAGAAAACTGGAGATTTCTGAAGTCATGAATCACCTTTATTGCTTGTCCTCTCAACAATTCTACATTTTTCCCCTCTGACTTAACCAAATACAATGTTGTCACATGACTTTTTCCTAAATTTCACAAATAAATGTTGCAAATCACAGTTCTCTAGAAAGTGGAAGACATTTATTTTGCAATGATACAGTGATTTTTGTCTCTATTATTCAGGATGATTGATGTAAATGTAATCAGACTGCCTCTTAGATATAGGTAAAACAAAGTGATGGTTGTTGGCTCTGCAATGAGAGACCATCTGTACTGGGTTGCCTGGAGGAATTGAAAAGTTGGCATTTTCACAGCATGAGATAAAAGATCACAATTATTCAGTTAGTTAATAAAGAATATAACTAAACCAGAAAACTCAGTTCTGATATTTTCTTCAAAATGATGAATTATCTAAATTGATTTCCAGAATTAAAAAAGATAAAATACTGAAGTGCTGTATCCATGAGGTTTCAGTGTTTTCATCTCTTTGTGTACTTAGATTGCCTAGATTCACTTCCCACCTCATGGTCTACCATCTAATTGCTACACTCTACTTTTAGATCTGGGTTAAAACCTACCTCCTCCAGTGCAATCTGAGCTAGGACTGAGAGAGCCTATAATCCAGTTACCTTCTCATCCTCTTGCTCATCAAAGAAACGTGTTATAGACGTGTATTTTTTGCCAAGGACTGTGCTAGATGATGAGAACCCAATTAAAATAAAACATGCGTATGTTTTCTGGAAAGGACAAAAATAACATCCAATAAATGAATAAATAATAAACTCACATCAAAATGTTTGTAGAATAAACATTTTGTTAATTCCTGAATTCCTCCATGGGTACACACACGGAGGACCTTTACAAATACCTCTTTCCTCTTACAGCCATATCATATTTTCCTCTTGTTTATTCTTTACTTCCTGAATGTTGGGGGAAGTCACTAATTATATAGGAGCCTGCCATGCTGTATAATTCCTCATCAGAGCCAGTCAAGGTGTCATATAACACAGCCTGTGCTTGACTTCTGCACACGTGTACTCTTCCAATCTCTCTCTTCCTCTCTCTTTCCTTTTCATTTCCTCCCTGCCATTGGAAGCATGTTTCCATCCCTGTCTTTTTTAGAGTTGAGTTTTAAATGAGCATTCCACCAGTAGAAGGTTGGGATCTATAGAACATTTTCACTACATTCATTTTTCTACAGATAAGGAATATGATCCAGTAATAACATTTTAGTTCCAAAGAAGCTGTAGTAGTTTAGTACATAGTTTAGTAGTAAGCAGATTAGGAAGCTATCTTTTTCATATATAAAATTAATCAAATGTCTCTCATTAGTTTTAAGTGAATTTGAGAAGAGAGATGAAGCAAGCATCATTTAGCAGACAAGAAAGAGAAAAGGGGTATTAAAAATCAAAAGGCAGATTTTGAATAGGTAGAAAGAAAATAAATTCAGAACAAGAATAATAAAAGTTATAAATTCAGGAGATAGTAAATTGTTTTATTTATTAAAGAGCTACACTTCTTTGGAGTAATGGTTTTTGTCATTATTATTTCACAATCATCATTTGTAGATCTACATTAATGTAAATTGAAGAATAAAGGCAAATTATTTTATTGGATTATTTTTTGATCTTTCTTACTAAACATATTTTTAACAGGGTTGTATACCTGCCATTTCTCTTTCCTCCTGTTACCCTCCTTCGTCTGGAATAGAGGAAATCAGTTAATCGAAATATCAAATTTTCAGCTTACTGATCTTCCCCTTACTCTGAAGTCTGAAGAGCCACACTTAAAAAGGGTGTATTTGTTTGCTCACCTGAACAAACGATTCTCTTCCTTTTCCACTCATTCAAATTTTAGTCTTAATCTTCCATATCCTGTGGACCCTTTTAAATGTACTTTAGAACATATCTCTTTTAAAATTATGAAATTCAGTTTTATGGGAAACTTTATTTTCAATAGCTCTTTTTTCTCTTTCCTTGATTCCATGAACATTCTTAATATGCTCAAAGCCAGAATCTGAGGGGCAACAGTTACTATCCTAACATTTAGAAATACCAGGGTAAGGTTTCCCCTGGAAACCACATGCACATAAAATCCATGCAGAGCAGACTTAGTTTCATCTGTGGCTACATTTTCTATTGAAGAGAGAAATCACCCTGGCCTGTGTGGTTTTTTTTTGGAGGTGAGATCCAGGGCAAAAAGCTGTGGTGGTTATTTTATTGGATTTTGACATCTATTAGACCAATCAAGGAGTTACAGTTATTGGAAAAAAATAAAACTAAGCCATATATAAGCCTGTAAATGAATTTAAAGCCAAGCTTTGGCTTTCCTCTTTCCTGATGTGGTAGAAATGACAATTGACAGCATGTCAAGGTGTCCTGGGTAGCCTCCCTGTCTCTGGTGAAGGAGGAGAGAATGGTAACTCCTAGAGGGGTGAAGAAAAGATCAGTTATCTGCAGCACACACCAGGGTGGTCAGATTGGAAGAAGGTGCCCACCAAGTGTCTTTTACTGCTGAGAGAAAGAAAAAAAATTTATATTACATTGATTTTTCCATGAGGGCTACTATAATAATCAGAAGATAATAATGCTTTTTCATTAACTCGTGTATTTCATAAATATAAGCTTTTTGCTCTATCACTTCTTAGAATTGCTATGTAGTGATTTATGATAAGTCTTTAGACGGGTTCTTATTGTCTTGTCATCTGAATTTCTCATCACAGAGTCTATGATTCTATATAATACATTATGCAGATGTTTCATACAATATATTAATTAGCATGTGCTTTCATTGAAAATGGGGCCAATGTTTCCCTTTCCTGCATAAAATATTTGGGACTAACTCACTCAAATGAATATTTTCTAAGCCAACCTGGTAACATGGTTATCCATGAAATTGTGAAGAGTACATAGTAATTTTTGAAAAGCTTAGAATTTATATTCCCTTTTCTGGATTACAATAATAACCCTAAAAAGAAACAAGAAAACCCATCTTTTCCTCTAGCAAATTCCAAGTTTCTTGCAAAAGGAATATGCACATCAAAGAAACACAGGGGAAAAGGTCATTTCCTGTCTGAAATTACTCAATAGTCTTGTTTTCCCAAAACAAGCAAGAACTTATCTTGAAGAAGGGCTACGAGAAAGAAGAAAAAACAATAATCCTCATCTTCTAGAGACTTATCTACAAAGCAGATGCCAGGTTCCATCTCCAGCTCCTTCTTCTGCTGGTCCAAAATATAGCCATTTGTTATCAATGTGAAAAGAAGATCGTAAAAGCCAAATGACAGATGGGCACTATTCGTACTCTGTATTCAGAATGCACCATTGTTAGTACTATCCCATTATAAGAAATAGTTTTTGTGTCCACTTGAATTTACTAGTTTAACCTCATTACCTGCTTACTTGTTTTTAGATCTTTTGTTCAATCACTTCCCAAGCTATTTACTTGAAACATTGAATAAAAATAAGAGTACACCACCTGGGCATGCAAACTTTTAAAACTATCTGAGGTTAAACATTGGAAGCTAGGGACACCCTTTCCTTTGGTTTTCAAAATGGAAAGTGTGGGTATACTAGGTTGTTAAATAATTTGTCCTTGAGTCCCATAATCACCTAATGGTCTGAGTGGAAATAGGTGTCCTAATCTGTTATTTGGTTATCTTGAAAACAATTTATAAATAATGGGTAAATTAAAATTTGAGATCTTAAATGCCTTTATGTAACACTGAGTTACAATTTGTTAGGCAATAGACCTACCTGATTATTAATCTTTATTGAAAGAGTGGATGTTTAATTCCCATTAATTTATACCTCGATAACAAGTCAGCCAATGATTAGAGGAATTTCAGTGGAGAAGAAATAGCTTTATGAGGTGGTAGCTGAGAAAGTCGACATGGACTTTTCACTTGTTTCCTTCCTAAGTGACATTTTGGCAGGAGTAATGAATGAGAAAATTCCCTATTACCTTTAAAAGTTGACATTTTTAGGGCAATTTGATTTTTCTACATGTTATGCCTGTTTATTTTTTATAATGTCTTACAATTTTAATAGAAGATGCTAAAAAGTATGATAGGCTGCAAATATAAAACTGAATTAATGAAACTTTTTCTGTGGGTAATTCTATATTAGCAAGAGAAAAGACTAGTAGGTTTTCTTTCTTTTAAAACAAAACAAAACAAAACAAAAACAAAAATAATTTATTGCTGTATGTGAATGAGAATTCTGGGGGTAACTGGCTTCAGGAAAATCTGGATCCAGGGGCTCAAATGACATCTGTCTGTTTCCATTCTTTGCCATGTTAGTCTCTATTTGGCTTCATTCTCAGTCAGGCTATCTTACCACAGTTTAGGCAAGATGGTAAGAAGCATTCCAATTTATGTTTATCAATCTTTTTGGAAATGGTTTTCCTTTGTGTGTGTGTGTGTGTGTGTGTGTTTGTGTTTGTGTGTGTGTGTGTGTGTGTGTGTGTGTGTGTGTGTGTGTCTATATTTTGGTCTTTAAAAAAAATTTAAGTTCTGGGATACAAGAGCAGAACGTGTAGGTTACATAGGTATACAGGTGCCATGGTGGTTTGCTGCATCTATCAACTCGTCATCTAGGTTTTAAGCCCCACATGCATGAGCTATTGGTCTTAATGCTCTCCCTCTCCTCACCTCCAATTGCCGACAGGCCCTGATGTGTGATGTTCCCCTCCTTGTGTCCATGTGTTCTCATTGTTCAACTCTCACTTATGAGTGACAACATGTGGTACTCGGTTTTCTATTTCTATGTTAGTTTGCTGAGAATGATGACTTCCAGCTTCATCCATGTTCCTGCAAAGGACATGATCTCATTCCTTTTTATGGCTGCATAATATTCCATGGTGTATAGTACTGTATTTTCTTTATCCAGTCTATCACTGATGGGGATTCAGGCTGGTTTTATGTCTTTGTTATTGTAAATAGTGCTGTGAGAAACACACATGTGTATGTGTCTTTATAGAATGGTTTACATTTTGGGGAGTATATACCCAGAAATGAGATTGCTGGGTCAAATGGTATTTCTGGTTCTAGATCCTTGAGGAATCACCACACTGTCTTCCACATTGGTTGAACTAATTTACATTCCCACCAACAGTGTAAAAGTATTCCTATTTTTCCACAGCCTCGCCAGCATCTATTGTTTCTTGACTTTTTAATAATCGCCATTCTGACTGGTGTGAGATGGTATCTCATTGTGCTTTTGATTTGCATGTCTCTAAAGATTAGTGATGTCAAGTTTTTTATCATATGTTTATTGGATGCATAAATGTCTTCTGAGAAGTGTCAGTTTATATCCTTTGCCCGCTTTTTGATGGGGTTGTATTTTTCTTGTAAATTTGTTTAAGCTCTTGTAGATTCTGGTTATTAGACCTTTGTCAGATGGGTAGATTGCAAAAATTTCCCACCATTTTGTAGGTTGCCTGTTCACTCTGATGATAGTTTCTTCTGCTGTGCAGAAGCTCTTTAGTTTAATTAGATCTCATTTGTCAACTTTGGCTTTTGTTGCAATTGCTTTTGGCATGTTTGTCATGATGGAAGACTAGCAGGTTTTCTAAGGGCATTAAAATTGGGAAGGAAATAAATAATAGTGAGCCTGATGCTGTACATTTGTCTTGTCTTCTGGTTATCACTTCAAGAACAGTCTCAGGATGTTTGTGGATTTTCTCCTTTAGTAGTCATGCTTGCCTAAAGAAAATGTCTTAGAACTTGCCTTTGCTAGCCTCCTTGAAAACTGGCATGCAGCATTTGAATTAGACTTACTAATTGGATGAGTCTCACAAGACCTTGATTTGGGAACTGGTCTTGCTAACCTCGGTTTGGGACCTAAGCAATTGGAGGAAACATGCACCAAGCAGAGCCAGTTTTTTGGCAAGGGCAGCTGTAGAGAACTGTGGTTTTTAGGGGCAGCAGCGACATGAGTCCTACTGACACTGTCATCAGTGTCAGCTGTGGGATCCATGCCCACCAACAGTGGCTGTAGCATCTTTGATGGTGCCAGACCATAGTGAAGCTAAGTGTTGTTCCTAGCTGCAAGGATTCCAAGTGTGATATTCTGTCTTTAAGATCTAGTTAATTTTCCTTAATGGGTTTCTTTGCTAATTAAACAAGTTAAAGTGGATTTTGCTATTTTCAGTTTAGAACCCTACATGACTTAACCCCTAATTGTGTGCCAGGCATTCTGCCAATTACTTTTCATATTCAAAATAATTTTATTCCTTATAGGCATCCTCTTATAGGAGAATGTTACACAACAAAGCTCAAAGACGTTAAGTAATTTGCCCAAGATCACTTAGCTATTAAGTAGAGGAGCTGAGACTCAAACCCAATATGGTTTTCCTAACTTCTGAAGTGTGAGGTTGAGTTTTAATATAAAAAAGAAAATGCATGTGTGGCTTACATTGAAATATAAAATGAGAAAATCTTGATGAATTCTAGAATCAGAACCAAACCTGTAACCAACTTACATCTCAACACTACCTAAGTTAGCTATTCCTATGAATCAGAGGTATTTACTATTTCACATAAATTTCCATCTCTTAGAAAATTTGAAAAAGTGCCCTTCTTTACTGTTCTCCACTTATCCAGATTCTTACCTCCAGCCACAGTTGGATCTTTCCCCTGAGTAGCTTGCTTTGCACTTGTGTCTTTCCTGCTTAAATCCTATGGCACATATTGTCTCTCTATATAATCAGCCAGCATCCAGCCTGTGTTACCATATCCTTCTCTTTTTAGGTTCTATCGCTCAGGGGTCAGCAAAATTTTCTGGAAAGCGCCAGATAGTAAATATGTTTCTCTTTGCAGTCCGTACAGTCCCTGTTGCAACTACTCAATTCTCCTATTGTAGTAAAAGCAGCCATAGACGATGAGCAAACGAATGAGCATAGCTATGTTACAATAAACTTTTATTCACAAAAACAGATGTCCACCTGAATTAGCTTGCAGAACCCTGCTATAGTTTAGTGATTCTCAAATGTAAATGTACAATAGAATTACCTCAAGGCCTGTCAATACATAAATCCCTTTGTGCCACCCCTAGCACTTGGGTGTAGCCAGAAATTTTACTTTTCTAACAAGTTCCAGTTTTCTTTGTAGTAAACTTGTGTACTGTCCCTACAGTGAGCAATGAGGGTAATGAATAAATGATTATCCTCTCTTTCTTTATAAAATATTTTCTAAAGCTTCACAAAACACCCACTGCATTAAACAACTAATTGCCCTTAGTTTGGCCAACTTGATTAAATATTTTTGCCTTGGTTTTGCCTTCTTTCTGTTTTGTTTCCTTTGTCCCTTACTCCTGCCCCATAGAATCACATTCCCAAATAATATACTATTCATAGGTCCTTGTTTCATGTCTGTTTTGGAAGGACTCAGACAAACAACATTGGAATAGGACCAGGAGTGGGGTTAGAGATTAACACATGGCATGTAGTAACATGTTTATGGAGAATCTTACCTTTGGTTAATTGTGACAATGGACATGTGGGATGTGAAGCATTGAATCATATGATGGTTGGGGCACTTAAACAGTATAGGAAAAACTGTAATTATAAGGCTGATGATATAAATTGAAATTTGTTAGCTGCTTTGGAAATCATGACAAAAGGAAATGACAGACTTGGTCAGTCACCAATCAACTCAAGGAAACTGGAGAGCCTCCATTGCAATGTTAAAGGAAACCCTTCTTATAGCCCCTAGAGACACAGTGCTAAAAATCCATCACAGTATTTAATTTTTAGCATGGAGACTCAGTGACAGGTTTTCTATGTCAGTGTCAGAGGCCTAAAAACAAAAGAGTTTGGCTCTAAAACCTAGGACATAAATAGTTGGTAGCTAAGCCTAAGAGCCTAATATTACCAAAGTCCTCTGAAACTTCTATGCCAGCAGAAAAATTTCCCTTCCTAAGGTTTAGGAGAATGAATTTCTCTGGCTTGGTGAGTCTCTAAATACTCACCTAAAATTTACGCTTGTCATCTACAAGGTCTGCCCCTGCCTCTACTGCCCTACATTGCCTTCATGCCAAATACTAGGGTCAGGGCTCAGTGTAACCCAATCAGGAAATTCAGCCACTGCTCTTTGAGGATACTAAATACATTTAAAGTCTGGCTAATATATACTAGGAGTAATTCTTAAATATATATATTTATATATTTAATTATATATATATGGAAGTATATATATATGAAAGTGAATCTCTAGATTTCTTTATTGGTTGGGCAAGGGCATAGATTAACGATGGCATGTGAACATCCACCACTGTCTTGAGATTCAATATTCTGGAAAGATTTCCTTGTTCTAGTACATTACTGGGGTGGCATTATGAAGTTAGGACATAACTCTATAGAATAAATGATGCATAAAGTGCAAAGACTACTACTAATAAAGTGGTCAGAATGCTCAGGGAAGTAAGCCTCTTATCATTAATTAATTCTGTGATTATTAATTGGATGACCAACCAGCCATGACTTAGTTCTCTTCGTGGGTCCAGAGATATACCTTTCTTTTAAACTCTAAAGAGTGTAAAATGAAGGCAGAACTGGCATCTCTGACAAGCTCAATGTTGGCAATTCTCTAGAGGCCAAAATCTAGAATGGAAGATTGTGCTTGGCACATTGGATTACTTATATGGCATTGTGTCTCTGATAACTCAAATACATAGGTCTGGGATCCAAGGGCCAGTAATAGAATTGGGTGCTCTCACCATAATTTTTCAGTCATTCACGTGTAATTTTTTTTTCTCATTTCTGAAAACTTAGGCTCTGCTAAGTCCTGACTCTTAAGAACTTCTTCTTGCAGAGGATACAATAAAGGTTCCAAAGACCTTGAAGCTAGAACTGTCCCATGGTTTGTTTGAGCTCCTAATGCTAGTAGAAACAAGGCCAGAAAAATACAAGTTCTTATTCTGGGGGAATAAATGTATTCCAATTACTCTAAATAGCTAGTCCTCTAGCTATATAACAGGATCTGAGAGGATTCACTATGGTATCTGTTGTGCTGCCATTTTCAGTAATAATAATTAATGGGCAATTGTAGCAATCAAGGTCCAGAAAGCAAGACAATTAAACACTTACGGAACAAATTTCAGTCATATTTTAAGCAAGCCACTTAGACCTTTGGAAGAGTTGGTCAAAAGTGAAGGAATCCTGGAAAATGAGGGCAGAAGGAAATAATAAGTATCAATACATGTTTAGGACTATGGTGCTACAGTGAAGACTACAGGTTGTTCTTCTAACCATTTTGTATCAATTATTTGCAGAGTTTGTGAATGACTATCATCTTGAAAAGGCCATTTTGCTGTATTAAATTTAGAAGGTATGAATACATCTGAGGAGTGCAAGAATTGGACTGTTTAGGGCCCCATTTGTGTACCACTTCTAAACTTTTTAGCTTTAACTTTTAATTCAGCTCGCATTTTAATAATAAATTCTATGTGTCCTTCAGCCAGGTTCATGCAGCTGTAACCCAAAAGCCTCTTAAGTTCTCTTGTTTCTTGGTCCAGAGCTTCCTTCATTCTGTATCATAAGATACCCATAGGAATCCACTAGAACTCCTAAAATGAACCACCCAGAAATGAAAAGTTGCTAATATCCTGTTGATAATTGATATATGTTTCTTCCTTTCTCTCCCCTAGAATAAAAGATCTCAGGCAAATTTCTTAGATCTCTTGGATTCTGTAAGATAGAGCACCAGCCATTCCTAGTAGTGGAACTCAGCAGTGTCCTCTTACATTTACTTTTTCTGTTTCCCTGCTTGATTTCAAAATTCATCGTTTCTGTTCTCTGCATAGGAACTTTTTATTTGAGGATCTGCTTTGAGGGCAATTTAGTCTAAACCATTGAAAAATGAGAATTCTCACACTTTACCCCAGGATTGACATGAATAAATGAACTTTAATTGCTTAGTCTAGCAAACATCAAATCCATGGAAGACCAGAAAGTTTAATCTCTTGGACTCTCTACAACAAAAGAGATACCATATTGAAAGTAATTGTGGCTTTAAAAGAATCTTCACAGGGTAAAAATACTAGAAAAGTTCTGTATTGTGCTTTAATATGGGACATAATGAATCACAAATTCGCATGCAGGTGTGATGGTCTCACAAAGATCATGATTCACTAAAAAAAAAAGATGTAGGCTGTATTATTTATCTTTGAAAACTTTAAAGTGTTAAACCAAAGCTAACTTTACTTGAATCTTCTGATGCCTTTTCAATTAACAGGCAAAGATAGAGCTTTATAGAATCAGAATATCACAGATTAGCAATTCTAATCATTATTCTAACTCTAGTTTTCTTTTTGTCAATTATAGATCCTTAGGGGGTAATCCAAACTGCTGTGTAAAGAAGGCTCAGAAGAACAGTACAATTTAAAATACTAAAGTGGTTTTTATGCTGATTGAGTTTTTCTTTTTTTGAAAGCATAAACACTTCTAACAATATGTAGCTCTTTTTTTTTAAGTTCTTCAAAATTCGAGTATAAAGCATACTAGGGACATTTTACAAATATATAATATAACTGACCCAATTACACAAAGTAATGAGCAAAAAAATGGCTTAGAGTCAATGAATATTAAAGCTAAACTGGGGTTCTAAAAATAACCTATGTATGTCGTATGTTGGCAACTAAGTAAAGTAAAGGCAAAATGAGATGAAGTAACTTTCTCATCCTGGGGCCAGGATCCTGGCCTCTCGACTGACTTAACTGAAAGTCAGTCTCCTCTATCTTTGAAGATTTGTTGAAAGCATGTATTTTTTTCTCCTTAGTTTTAAATAATTCGATCTATTTTCCCAGCATGTCCTCTGTTTTTGCCCTGAAACAGAAGGTACTTAAATGAGTAAAATACCAGAATGCAAAAGGGACCTGAATATGTTACACATGGAAATTTATGTTAGGCACCTTCCATTGGTTAGCACTGGCCTTATAGAACAATCTTCTGGGAGGTATCCCCTGGATGTATTCCTCCTGAGGGATGATCTCAGTCTATTCATAAAAATGGTCATGGCCACTCCAGTGATATTCCAAGTCTGACTTCAGCCAATTTTTCATCACCGACTGTTCAGCCTGACTCAGTCCCACATCCACTTCACATTCTAGTCTGCTAGGTCCTGGTGAACAGGCCTCAGTGCATAATTCTAGTACACAGAAAAACTTGCCTCCAAATGAATTTAGAGAAAGTCTTATTCTCCCCTTACTTATGGAAAATAATCTGAGTGTGCAGATGATGTTCAAATCAACTAAATATCTATGTCACACAGTTAAGATAATTTATATTGAGATAATAAAATATGGTCTGAAACAGCAAAAGTGGATTCCTTATGTGTTATGTGTCTAGTGCAAGTCATCAGGTAGGCACGGGGAAAGGGAACAATGCTTATGATAGTTATTTGGGCTGACAGAGGCTCCAAACAAATGTGTTCAAAGAGGCTACAAAAGGGAACATGATAAAATGCACATAATTTGATAGTTTCTTTGGAGAAATTATACTCTGCTTATCTTTAAGGTGGTAGGAGAGGAGAGAGAAATAATTTTCAGACAGAGGTAATAATGACCATCACAACTCCCTTTGGATCTACCCCTCTACCACCTGTAGAAGACATTATATAGGTACTTCAAGCTCCTGGTCTACCTCCTATAACCCATTGGGCTGTAGCCTATTTTCTCTGTTCTAGCTTCTGTCTTCCCTTCTAGAAGAGTTCCCACTAGGATTTGTATATATGGCATGTGTTTCACAATCTTTCTGGCTGTTGGCCTGGTTAAATCCCTGGATGCTTCCTCTGAAAGCACAGCTATATGCAGCCCACAGACCAACACCACATTACCCTTGAACTCACCCCAAAACTTATCCAGAATCTCAGCTTATGTATAGCACATCAAGCCTATGATGTTACAAAAGGGTCTTTATGAGATAGAATCAGAGATGGAATAAAGTGAGACTGGCATGAAAAATATCTGAAATATGGCATTCATATAAAGAAAAATGACTGACCAAATTGATTTAAAAACTCAGTTTGAGGCCATTGGAAAGACATCAGAGATACCAAGAGAAAAGAATTATTTAATTTTTTAGTTTTAGTATAGTTTTATTATAAGCCTACCTAGATGGGAGATAAATATGTATAAAATATAGATATCTAGAAGCTATTGAGTGAAAAAGAAATTTCTGAAATAATTGATCAAATTATGTAGTTTATTTGCATACTGTTATGTAAGAGGTCATAGATTCATAAGAAGGGACAAAAGGCTAAAGTTATAATTGGAACCCAAAGGAATTTGTAGAGATTTTTGTAAAATTCTACTTATAACTAAATTCTTTCCAGGTCTCACTATATTGGGAGGTAGAATAATCACTGAAACCTGAGAGCTTAATTCTAGGCTCTGTTCAATTTTAACTAGTGGGGAAAACTTGGAAAAGTCAGTTTTCCCTTCTGGGCCTCATATCCTCATCATCTGGGTGAAAATACTGGACTAAATGATGTGAAAGTTTCCTTTTAGATCTAAATTAGAGAAACCTCTCTTCTCAGCATCAAATCTACTTAAATGCATCAAGGGAGTAAGATCAGAGTAGAATCCTCCTTTAGCTATTTTATTGACATTTTTGGTGTGGCTCACATCTTTCCTCTTGGGTAACAGGTAGCCCCACTCAGAAATGCTACATGTTTGAAAAAGACCTTGCATTATTATTATTATTATTATTATTATTATATTATAGTTTACAAGAGTGTAGACTATTCTTCACTCCATAAGCATTCCAAGGCTAGTTGCAACCTATTTGAGTCACTACACTGGAATCCACACATAGAAATAGCCTTAAAAATGGGTTTTGTAAAACATACTTACTGGTTCATGCTAGAAAAAGAGGCTGATTCCCAAGATATCTCTCAGTCAGGTATGACCACGACCCTGAGAGCAGAACAATCTGATGAGTGTGATCAAGGCATGAGTCTTGCAGCTCTTTACTCCAAGGGTGCTCAGGTGGATATGACATCTGTTTAAAAACCACCTAGGCCAGGTCAGAAGAAAATTTCACAGGCCACACAGGGCCATTAATTTGCTGAGTGAGATGTGTCTCTAGCCTTGCCCTCCTAATGTAGCAAATCAAGGAGTTTCATTAGAGCAATGGTTACTGAGGCCCACTGTCTAAGTCAGATTAACCTAAGCTCTCTGTATGGTCCTGTAAGTTTCCAGGCTTCAAAAAATGTCTCTTCTGACTGCTTTAATTAAGAATAGACAAAAAGACAAGGATCTAAGCTGGAAAAGCAGTTTTGAGGCTCATGCAGGAGACAGGAAAGGACAGTAGTAGTGGAGATACTGAAGTGAGATCAGATTGCGGCAATATTTTAAATCCAGTGACAATAATATTCTTTCCTGGTTTGAAGAAGAGAATAAAAACATAGAGCAAAGGAAAGATGACTTCAAGTATTTTTGGCCTAAAATCCTGAAGGACAGAGCTGCCATTAACTTAGGGAGAAGACTGTGAGAAAATAGACGTCATTTTTTAGATAATTTATATAACATATTATACCATATAGGATGTTATTATTTAATAATATCATTTATATAATTTGTTTATATAGCTATGTTTATATTTGTGTATATATATGTGCATATATATATGTGCATATATATATTTATACACAAATATAAACATAGCTATATATATGAGAAACGTTTTGAGAACTCACATTTGAACACCTTAAGTTTCAGATAACTGCCATGTTCATGAATCGCCTAGTTTTTCTCTGCCTACATAATATTATGTATACATCTGTAATTATATTCTACATACCATTGAAAGGAGTCAGCCAGCTTGCTTTAGGCAGATAGTATGGGAAGGGTCCCTGCAGAACCTCCAAACTGTGTTTTGTGCAGATAAGGAAACTTGCATAAGGGGCTTGCTTAAAAATGCCTATAGTGGAATAAGGGCCCTCATGGGCACTGGGGGCATAGGGTGAAGCCACCAGGAATTTGCGCCTTATACAAACAGGGAACCCAGCATCATCAGCTTTTATATAAAAGCCCTTGTATTCAACTGTGAAAGGGGCAACTGACAGCCTGCTTTCAGAAAACTTCTTTTTGCTGAGAAGCTTTCCTTTTCACTTTTTTTTTTTTCATTTTTTCAATGTCTGCATGCCTATTTCTTCCCGGTAGTGAGGCAAGAACCTAGACCTAGCTGAGCTAGAGAGCAAAAAATCCTGCATCATCATTTTATAATATTATTCTTTCTTTGGACCCAGGTGAGTAAGGAAGATCTTTGAGAAATGCTACAAAATTGTATTGCTGCTGTTTCTTATAACATGTTTCTTCTCCAGCAGGTCTCAAAGGGATAGGACACTTGGCCTCTGATAAATAATTCAAATTTATTTCTTAATGTAATTCACCTGAAAGATCCATACTTTTTATTTTCTGAAGTTGGCAAGAAAATGTGGTATATTGTGATAAATTAAGCCCCTCAGGCCAAAATGATGTTTGGTGAACTTTGTTGGAAGGATAGGCAAGTCACTGAGGGTGTTACAGTGACAGTGCATGGAAAGTGTATGGATAGATTTTTGCCCAATTTTGAGATTCTCCTGTACTTCATGAAGCCCAAACTCACAAAAACGATTTGGTCCCTTGGTACCTTTCTGTTCATTGTATACACAAAATGTGCTTTATATTAACCTCGAGCAGAGCAAATGACCACAGGATTCTGAAGGATATTGCTCTACACCCATGAATAAATTTGAGTATGGATGTTTTCATTCTAGTTCAGATAACTCATTATTGAATTTCTTAGTGAGAACTTTGTTCCCTACATAAAAAATAATATGAATTTCCTTTGAAGACAACATAGTACAATTCTCTATGGAGGAGGAACTAATATCACTGTTACTTACGAAGTTACTTGCTTGTCTTTTAGGAACAATAGGCCTCTTATTCCTGTACCTCCCTTTACTCTTTTCCACATTATGGTGCTTAAATGCTCTTGGCTTTGTTTTGCCCACATAAGGCCTGCCTGCAATTACGAGAGAAACCATTTGTACTGGAAATGGTTATTCTTTGCTGCTCAGAATTACTGCCACCAGATCTCTTCTCTTCCAGTTCTTCCTCTGAATAAAGATGATGACGATAGGAATTATTGATTTGTCCCATTCATGCAACAATGGTTTAACAATCATTTATGAGTTGTATTTCTACCTTCAGATCCTGAGTAGAGTGCTTCTGTTTTAACAGGTGGAAATAATTGTAATAAGTTATATGGCATATGGGAAAAAGAAGAAAATAAAAAGAATACTTGGGAAAAAAAAGTAATTGCATAAAGAGGCAAATTAGCAAAAACAAAAAATGAAAGGTAATCAATGAAAAACTTGCTAATTGTCCAAGTTTGCTGCTGGCTGACTGAATCGAGTATATTTATGGCATACATTTCAGACCCAGAAAAGTTCCTGTGCTGACAGGAGGAGTTAAGGGTGTTCTAAACATCAGCCTGATACAAACCAGCTTCTTCTTTCTGTTCCAAGTTTCCAGCTCTTGGCCCACAGGCAAAGTGATATTTGGCCCAGAATCCCCACAGCTGTCAGTTCTAACAGGGGCCAGAGCAATTTTGTCCACTGGTGTGGAATGTTCCATGAAGTGACCAACAGTACACATTCCAGGCTTTACGTGATTCCATGCCTTACATTAGGCATCTGGAAAACAGGTTTACCTGCAAATTGGGAGCAGCTTTTAGAAAATAGTCATTACTTGGAAGACTTCATATAAGCAGTAGCTACACATCAACACAGAGACTGGAAGCTTGTCCAGAACAAGGAATTGAATTGGATTGGATTGTCCTGGAGAAAATTACCCACCTTTGCTGATAAACCCATGTCAATGATTTCAACAGTGTTCTTCATACACATAGCATGTTCTAGAAGATATTTAATGCATCTATCAATGAAAAGTCCTTTGTTCATTTTATTAAGTCATGCTCCTTGGTACCTGCAAGTAGGATGGTAAAACTGATCTTCTGTATTCCTGAAATAAAGTGATTGTTCTTGGTAAATGATTAGTGTGATGTGAGCTGCTACTCTTTTATAATCAAATCATGACATTATCTTTTTCTTTTTAAACTTGAGTTCTTATTGAAGTATAGTCACTGACATATGTCAGATTTCCCAGAAATTTTAAGACTAAGATGTGTGTATAGTTAACTGTCTTCATTTGTTTCTGCTGCCATAACAAAATACCTGAGACTGGGTAATTTACAAAGAACAGAAATTTGTTTCTCACAGTTCTGGAGAATGAACAGTTCAATATCATGACATTGGTAAATTCACTCTCTGGGGAGGGCCTAGTCTCTACTTCCAAGATGGCATCATGTTGCTGCATCCTCCAGAAAAAGAACGCCATGCCCTCACCTGGAAAAAAAGGACCTAGCTAGTTCCCTCCAGCCCTTCTATAAGGTTGTTAAAATCATTTATAAAGGT
Source organism: Ateles fusciceps (assembly GCA_036589455.1). Classification (NCBI taxonomy): domain Eukaryota; kingdom Metazoa; phylum Chordata; class Mammalia; order Primates; family Atelidae; genus Ateles; species Ateles fusciceps. The sequence goes on along the minus strand of JAZHEH010002924.1, from coordinate 5,533,770 downwards.
GGAGACCTCTCTAATCACCACCCAAAGGTTTCACCTCTTAATACTATCATATTTGGGATTATGTATGAAAATCTGAATTTGGGAGGAACACATACAATCCAACAATAGCAGTGGCTCTTGGCAGTATGTTGGAGAAAAAGGACTGTTCATCAGAGGAAGACGAATAGTGATGGAGCATCAGCAGTATTAGTCAATCCCGTAAGGATAGCACTGCAGAGGTGGCTTGAATTGAGATGAGAGTCTAGGCTGACATATCAAGTATCAGCCAATCATAGGGTAAAGGCTGTCTTAAAGGAGAATGTACAACCTTAGGAGAAGCAGTTCCATTTGGATGAGGGCAATTTCCATAGAGGGATGCAGCAGTGAGCCTTTAGATGTCACCTTTCTCAGCAGCTAAGTAATGAGCATGCCACTCCTGAGAGGGGGTCTTGTTGGCCAAGGGAGGCTTACCACAGTCATTGACTACAGTCTGCTCCTTACACTCTAATTACTTACTTGATAATTTAAACTTATTTCTTTTGGAAACAGCTGCTCCAGGATTCCTGTTGATTTTGTTTCCAGGAGGGTTAGTAGGGAACTATAAAGTCCCTGGCACTACAAGTGGTCATGAGCTTCTAATCAATATGCATGATTTCCCCTCCCTACTACCCATTCTAGATTCCCCTAATCTTGTCTAACATCTCTTTTAGTGTAGGTGGCTTAGCTTGGTAGGGTGCTCCAAACCCTCATTACTGGAAAACCTCAGAGACATTATGTGTTTGATTCTAGACTAATGTAATAAAGCAAACATAACAATAAAGTGAGTCACACAAATGTTTTGATTTCCAAGTGCATATGAAAGTTGTTTAGACTGTAATCCATTAAGAGTGCAATAGCATTATGTCTTTAAAAATCTACCTACTTTAATGAAAAAATACTTTATTGCTAAAAAATACTAAAGAACATCTGGTGGCAGAGGATTTTGCCTCCATTTTGAGGGATGCTGATTGATTAGGGTGGTGTTAGCTGAAGGTGACTGTGGCAGTTTCTTAACATAAGACAATGAAGTTCATGACATCTATTAACTCTTCCTTTCACAAGAAATTTCTCTGTAGCATGTAATGCTCCTTGATAGCATTTGACTTACAATAAAACTTCCAAAATTGGAGTCATTCTTCTCAAGCTCTGCCACTGCTTTATCAACTAAGTTTATGTAATATTCTAAATCCTTTGTGGTCATTTCAACAACATACATAGCATCTTCACCAGGTAGATTTCATTTCAGGAAACTACTTTCTTTGCTCATTTACAAGAAGCAACTCCTCATCTATTCAAGTTAGATCATGAGATTGCAGCAATTTAGTAACATCTTCAGGCTTCCCTTCTAATTCTAATTCTCTATTTTTTCACATCTGCAGTTACTTCTTTCACTAAAATGTTTCTTGTTTTTCCTAACATTGGAAGTTCTGAGTTTTGACTAAATTTCTTGTAGCACATCCCTTTACTGAAAATTTTCTAATGATTTTATCGTTATTAGACTGGGGTTATAGTTGGGAAAAAGAAGATCACAGAGTAAAGTGCCATTTTTATCACCTATCAAGGGTACAAACAACATCACTTATGACTATTGATATGAATCATGGTCTTGACTGAAGTAATTTTTGTCAGATTTCTCCACTATGAAGTTACACTGTCACCCACACACTTTCCATACTGCATTCTTCGGCAGGATATCGCTGTCAGCTCACACTTAAGGAGTGGGATGTTATGCTTCCCCTTTCTTAGAGTGAATCTTCCATATAGTTTACCTGGAATTCAACATGTGAAATTTGTGTCTTCTCCTCCATTTATTAATTTATTAATTCATTTGTTGATATAGATATGAAATCATATTTTATACTTTAGGTTACAATCCAATACTACTTTATTTTGATACTCAAATTGTTCCATATTTGGACATCAAGAGCTCTTTCAATTGACTCCTATGTCATTTTGATATACCCTTATTATTGTAGATTATTGTTGCTGTTGTATTGCTTCCTTAATTTCTGGTACTACAAGATTCTCCAGGTTCATCTTGAGTATTTCCTCTTCCAGTGTAAATCAGATGTATCTTTAGGAGACTCTATTTTCTTTACTGGAGATGAGATAGAAACCAATATCTGGGTATTAGGTGTGCTCATTGCTATTGGGGTGAGATTATTTTAGTTGCTCCCAGCTAACAGTAAAAAGCAATACTAACCCACATATATATTAGGGACATACATTAAGTGAAACATGGTTTCTTATTGATATCTCCCTTTCTAATTTGATACCACATAGATCATGCTAGTCAGTTTCTTTGTTGTTTATTTATAAATTTTTACTTAAACATTAAAAATATATTTCCCATATGTCATCCACTTACTTAATTGTTCAGTTACAGTATACATGTACTTTAGCACATGTGTTAACCTTTGCCCTCATGCCAACTATTGCTTATTTTGTCATTCCTTTTGCCTTTAATGTTGCAGATTCCATTCATCTCCAAAATTACTTAGATTGGTACCTCTTCTCATATCCCTTTCAGTGATATTGTTTCATAGATTTGTATTATAGTCAGCTTATCTTGTCACAAATGGCATTATATCCTGGGAAAGATCCTTGATCTCCTATGTTTTTCCTTTTAAATTTGTAAATATTAAGAGGAACTGTTTTTACAAGGATGAAGCCAACTTGATCATTGTGGATAAGCTTTTTCATGTGCTGCTGGATTCAGTTTGCCAGTATTTTATTGAAGATTTTTGCATCAACGTTCATCAAGGATATTGGCTTGAAATTTTCTTTCTTTGTTTTATCTCTGCCAGGTTTTGGTATCAGGATGATGCTGGCTTCATAGAATGAGTTAGGGAGAAGTCTTTCTTTTCCATTTTTTGGAACAGTTTCAGAAGAAGTGGTACCAGCTCTTCTTTGTACCTCTGGGATTATTCAGCTGTGAATTGTCTGATCCTGGGTTTGTTTTTGGTTGGTAGGCTATTTATTACTACCTTAATATCAGAATTCATTATTAGTCTATGCAGAAATTCAATTTCTTCCAGGTTCAGTCTTGGGAGGGTGTATGCATCCAGGAATTTATCCACTTCTTCTATATTTCCTAGTTTATGAGCATAGAGGTGTTTATAGTATTCTCTGATGGTTGTTTGTATTTCTGTGTGGTTAGTGGTGAGGTCCACATTATCATTTCTGAATGTGTTTATTTGATTCTTCTCTCTTTTCTTTATTAGTCTAGCTAGCAGTCTGTCTACTATTTTTTTTTTTAATCTAGCTCCTGGATTTGTTGATATTTTGAAGGGTTTTGTGTGTCTCTATCTCTGTCGGTTCATCTCTGATTTTGGTTATTTTTCCTCTTCTGCTAGTTTTGGGGTTTTTTTGCTCTTTAGTTCTTTTAGATCATGTTAGATTGTTAGGCTGTTAACTTGAGATCTTTCTAGCTTTTCGATGTGAACATTTATTGCAATAAATTTTCCTCTTAACACAGGATTAGCTGCATCCCAGAGATTCTGGTACATTATCTATTTGTTCTCATTAGTTTCAAATAACTTATTTATTTCTGCCTTAATTTCATTATTTACCCAAGAGTCATTCAGGAGCAGGTTGTTTAATTTCCATGTAGTTGTGTGGTTTTGAGTGAATTCTTACTCTTGAGTTCCAATTTGATTATGCTGTGGTCTGAGATACTGTCTGAATCATTTCAGTTCTTTTGGATTCACTTAGGAGTATTTTACTTTCAATTATGTGATTGATTTTAGAGTAAGTGCCAGGACGCAAGGTTGGTTCAACATATGCAAATCAATAAATGTGATTAATCATATAAACAGAACTAAAGTCAAAGAACACATGATTATCTCAATAGATGCAGAAAAGGCCCTTGATAAAATTCAACATTTCTTTATGTTAAAAACTCTTAATAAACTAGGTATTGAAGGAACTTACCTCAAAATAATATGAGCCATGTATGACAAACCTACAGCCAATATCATACTAATGGGCAAAAGCTGGAAGCACTCACCTTGAAAACTAGCACAAGGAAAGGATGCCCTTTCTCATCACTCCTATTCAACAAAATATTGGAAGTTATTGCTAGGGCAATTAGGAAAGAGAAAGAAATAAAGGGTATTCAAATAGGTATAGGAAATCAGATTATTTTTGTTTACAGATGACATGATCCTATATCAAGAAATCCCATTGTCTCCTTCAAAGTTTCTTAATCTGATAAGCAAATGCAACAAAGTCTCAGGATACAAAATGAATGTGCAAAAATTGCTAGCATTTCTAGACAAAAACAACAGGCAAGCTGAGAGCCAAATCATGAATGAACTCCCATTCACAATTGCTACTAAGAGAACAAAATATCTGGGAATACAGATAACAAGGGATGTGAAGGAACTCTTCAATTAGAATTACAAACCACACTGTTCAAGGAAATTATAGAGGACTCAAACAAATGGGAAAACATTCCATGCTCATGAACAGAAAAAATCAATATTGTGAAAATGGCCATACTTCCCAAGTAATTTAAAGATGCAGTACTATTCCCATTAAGCTACCATTGACATTCTTCACAGAATTAGAAAAAAAAAACTATTTTAAAATTCATATGAAACCAAAAGAGAGCTCATATAGGCATCATGCAACCCAACTTCAAACTATACTACAAAGTTACAGTAACAAAAACAGCATGATACTGTTACAAGGACACATATACTGATGGAACACAATAGAGAACTCAGAAATAAGACTGCACACCTACAACTATAATAGCTTTAACAAATCTGACAAAAACAAGAAATGGAAAAAGGATTTCCTATTTAACAAATGATGCTAGAACTGGCTAGCCATATGCAAAAAATTGAAACTGGACCCTTTCCTTCTACCATATATAAAAATTTACTCAACATGGATTAAACACTTAAATGTAAAACTCCAAAGTATAAAAACCCTAGAAAAAAATCTAGGCAATATCATTTAGGACATAGGCACAGGCAGAATTTTCATAATGAAAATGCCAAAAGCAATTGCAACAAAAGCAACAAAAATGACCAATGGGATCTAATTAAGCTAAAGCGCTTTTGCACTGCAAAAGAAACTATCATTGGAGTTAACAGCTTAAGTACACTGGGCTTCTATAAATTTTTTGCTTCTTAGAAAACTAGTCCATCTTAAAGTTCGATTTAATTATATGACACCTAGCACAAGTGACTCCACTGTGACTTGGTCTGGTCTGTTGGGATTAAGTGTAGAAAGTCAGTCCAAAATAAATGCTTCTCATATATTTTATTTAACAGAACGTAAGGCATTCTTTTGGAAGGCTTCCTTTCAGAAAGTACAGTGGTCTGGGACCATGGACAGCTGAAGAACACATGTAGATAGATATATTTATTACAAGACCTAAACATTCTATGTGTTAACTTGATAGCTTCGGGTTTCCTGGGGCTACAAACATCTAGCCATGAGTTTCCCTGCTCTTGCCAGATCATTCCCAAACACTGAGAAAGGTTCTCCACTCAGCTATCAGGTCAACCAGCTGCATCTGTCCTCTGGTGTGGTCCTCTGGTAACTACAAAACCTGCCTACCATAGCCCCTACTAGCTCACTCTATTTCTAAATAAATGGGCCTGCCAATGTGACCCTATATGGAATGTAACGTTCCCCCTCCCCAGGCTGTGAGGATCTGTGACTAATAAATTGCTGCCAATTTTATCTGTCCAATTTTTGGTGTCACATATTTGGCCATCTCCCACTATTTAGGATGAGATATTCCTTTCCCAGTTCATAAATAGGAGGTGAGCAGAATAGCATGGAGTATCTAAAAGGAAGAGGAATGAAGCAGGAACAAGAAAGGAGAATATTAAAGAAGAACTACAGAGAGATTGCATAAAAACAAAAAGTATCTAGTCCTTTAGACAATGATAGAATTAATTTAAAAACGAAATTTAAAAACTGGCATAACTGAGGAAAAAATACTATTTTCTATAAATTGCATGCTTTTATTACAAAATTTGAATACAAATAACATTTTTAATAACATCAATAAGCATTTTCTTGAATAAAATATTTTAAGAAAGAAAAATAGAAATGTCAATTTGTATAGGAACATCGTAGACTTTCTAAAAATGTTGTAACTTCAGTATTCACCCTTATCTTTAGAAATATGGAATCAGAACTGTGAGCAGTTTTTCCTACTGGTTCTGTTGAATTTCCCTTAAACCAACAATCACCAAAGGTATGCCAGTGTGAATAGAAGTACTTCTCTAAAATGAAACCAACAGGGGGCTTGTTCCAAGAAATGCTTTACTAGGTAAGCAGGCTAAACATGCTGAGCAGCAGTTTAGAGACACTCTGCTAGGTTTCCTTTTTATTTATTTATTTTTGTTTGTTTTTGTTTTCAGCCTCTGAAGTCCAGGCTGGTGATAATTATTCAGATCCTCTCAAAAGCACAGTTGCTTTACCCAAAGGCACTGCCTTTGTAGAACTGAAGTCTTTGGATTGATGTATTCTTGGTATAAATTCCTTCTTTAGATTAAAAAATAAAAAGAAAAATATTAAATTTCTTATGACTTCCTCTGTTTGATAAAAAATGAAGAACTTGATACCAATTAAAAGATTTCATAGTCTATTATTTTTTATAATGCTCACCCTCATTTTAATGTAAGATGTCGGTTTATACCTTTTTTGAATGTGAGGAAAAAGAGAGAAACTTAAGCAATAATGAAACTCTTCTAATGAAATGAGTGTGTGATGAGGATTACAGATGTCATAATTTTTTGATAACTCTCCTAAGACTCTCTTTTATTCATTCCCATTCCTCTGAAACAACCTATTATTTTGTTCTTCTATAGTGTTTTATTTAAAGTGCCTCTAAAAACAGGTATTAGATTGAAACACAGTTAATTTTCCATGTGTTGTTTTTTCTTCTGATTTTATACTTACCCATCTTTATGTTTCTAGCATGGTGGCAGGCTCTAAGTAGATATTCAAAACTAATTATTGAAATGAATTGAATGTGCTGTTTGTACTGTTAATTAGTCCTTGTTTTCCACTAATCACAAGTAGCAGTTATTGGCATCTTTACCTACAGCCACACTCAAAGATAACGGGATCAACAAGGGCATCACTACAGGAAAAAAAAAAAAAACAAACTTTAAAAACTATTTGACTCGAGAGGAATTAACCTCTAATCTAAAAGGGAAAGAAGAAAGGAACATTGTCATTGTAAACAATCTTGATGTTAACTGGTTCAGAGCCTTAGTTCCCTCTTGGATTTAGAACATGTCCTCAACTTGGCCCCTGACTTTCATATGACTTTTAGAATGCCTGAACACAAACTGGCCTTATCGCTCATCCTTTGATGTGCTGTACTCACCCTACAAATCCAATTAGATATGTTTCTCTTTGCCAAGCCACTCTCTGGGCTGAGACTGAAGATTCAAAATCAATGGAAGTAAGAGATGGGTTGCTGGATTGAGCCATCTTTGTCAAGACCAGCAGCCATGTCACTTCCCAGCAGTCTTGCTTTTTGATTCTTTCCCCCTGTTTCATTTAACTATATCAGTATTCAGTATTGTCTTACTGGGTTCTATTACCACTTTTTTCTCTTCTCTAATTGTGCCTAGGCATGCTTTGCATTCAATCACTCTTTTGTTCATGGGACCTTCATTTTCAGCAAAGAAAAGTCTTTAAATCTGTTAAGATGTCTTGAGGGGCTGTGGTAGTTGAGCTCACTTAGCCCTGTCAAATCTAAAATGTGTCTCTTAGAAACAGAAATGGGAGCAGAGCAAGCATGACATGGAGGAAAAGAGGACATGGAGATATTAGAGGGATTTCATATATAGTTGCCACAGACTAGTTCTACCTAATGGTTTCCATCTGAAACCCTCCATTAAAGTTTTAGCCCTCAGCCTTACAAAGCTTTTCCACCTATTAAAATACTATTTATACAAATTTTGATCAGTTATGTCTCAATGTGAATGTCTTTAGCACAATATTTCCCCAAAGCACAGTTTAATAGTGGAAAGGGACTATTTCTCATAGGTAGCTGCATAACTGAGGCATTTGGGGAGGATTCCCCCAGAGGTGAGATAAGTAGAGCAGAACAGAATAGATGAGAACTCTGGAAAATAAAACTTAAGGTTTCAGGAAGAATTGCCTTGCATTTTCTTGTTGCTTTATCTCCCTATCTTGGTCCTATATGGAAACAGTAGCAACATCTAAGATCAAAAACGTTAATTTACTCTAAGTAAATTATTTATAATAATGGAAAAGGTTTTTGCAAATGTCCATACAATTCTTAAGAATTCTGGAGTTTCCCTACTGGTTATCCTACTTGAGGCAGCATACTCTAAGCAGTTGGTATTTCGAGCAGCCAGCACTTTCCAAAAGACACAAAATGTCATTGTCTTAGTTCTGTGTTGCTCTCCTCAGATAACAAACTTAGACCTGGTATTCTTATCCTTCATATAATCACTGTTTGTAAATTGGCTGCCCTTTACTGAGGTCTTTATTTTATTTTTTTTTTTCAATTCATCAAAGTTTTGTTTGTTTTTTCAATTCATCAAAGTTTTGTTTGTTTGCTTGTTGTGTGTGTGTGTGTATTTGTATGTTTTTTACCTTAGAGTTTAGCAATTATTTGATCTACTAAACATTCACAGGAATTTTCAACTCAAATCTATTAACCCTATAAGTAAGCATTTATTTTTTTCTTTATCTAATAAAAAACTCCTCCAAGTCAATATCAGAATGACTCTCATATTCTTTTACCATGATCAGCCACTGAGGATTTTGTGTTTCTCCTTCTATGATTTAACTGATTCTTATTCTTTGGCATTTTTGAAGCAAGAACAGCCTTTTGAATTCATTATCGGGGTCCTTAGCTGGATACTTACCTCCTGTGAATTCAGGCCCTTCATAGTTTAGCTTTCTCTAGCACATAATTGCAAGCTCTACATCTTCTCCTCTGATTGTTACTTAAAAAAAAATGCATCTGTTAGATTACCTGCGTTCTTTCAGTAAGGCCCTGTAAGAGTCCTCTAATTTTTGAAGCCTTGCTGGATTCCAGTTCACCATCAGGATAAAAAGAAAATGAGAACATTTTTGTCCCTTGCTATGAGAAAGTAGCTTAAGGCAATCTCTCTCCAAATGTCCTCCTGCCTCTCATTTCCCACCTGCACCCCAATACACAGGCACCAGGAGATCTCAGTAGGACAGCCAAGTGCTTCGTGCGGAAGCAATTAGACAAGGTTATAAGATTCTCCTCACCTTCTCCTCCATGTTCCCCACAGCTTATGCAGCCTTCAGGGTAAGCAGGGAGCACTGGAGAAGTCACCAAGCTCACAGAACCTCTCCCAGCAAGTGAATCATTTCAATGTATCACATTTGAAAGTAATTTACCAATTAGAATTTAGGCCTTCCAACATACCAGCTCTTTCTCCCTATATAGTTCAATACATAACACTTAATAGAAACTTTGCCTATAAAAAACTCCTACTTTGGAAGGTGGTGTGATTTAGTCTCCAAATGACTGGGAGTAAATTCCTCATCAAAAAATTTATGAAATTGCAATGAGGCAATCTGATTTTTGCAAAAAAAAAATTTAATATTAATATATTGAGTCAGTCTTACTTATAATTATGTTTGAGCACCAGTTATGTAATTTGCTGAGCTGGGTGGTCTGTTTAGTACTGACAATTGGCTACAAAGAATAACTAAGAGATTTAGAATGTGATGCCATAATTTCTCCTGGGACATCCACATCAGCAGTCTTTAAACTGCAAGAAAATTAAGAAAAAAAAAAAAAGAGGAAAAAGAAGAGGAAAGTCTAGCAGTTGGCAGCTAGAAGCTAAGAGCCAAAGAAGGCCGACTGGGCTGTTACCAAATGGACATGAACCAAAAACAAAAAACAAAACATTCACAGACAAACCCATTGTGTGAACCTGGAGGAACATGACAGTAACCCAGAGACTCTATGATGAAACTAGCTGAAAAAGACACCATGAACCACAAAAATATGTATCTCCTCTTCCAGCTAACATGAATGGCCACTATTTGTTCACCAGTAACAGCTCTAATTTCACATTAATCCTCTCGCCTCTAGCTAAAAGTTACCAACATACCCAATCACAACAGTGCTTCTGCTTCCTGACAGCCTGCAATTCAGAAATGACCACTGCTTTATGTACAACTTCCTTAGAATCATCTTGTACATATTCGAGTTCCATAATCTCTTCATAACTCTCTTTTACCAAGATGCTGTTTGTTTGCTCTTATGTGTATTCTTCTTTGCTGCTGGAAGCTAAATAAACCCAACTTCGTTTGGGTACAGGTCTGTATCTTTTATAACAAGTGTTAAAAACGTAACACTTGTTATAAAATGAATACTTTTTTACTTCCAATAATTCATATGCTGAAACTATACCCTCTACTGTAACAGCATTAGAAGGTAGGGTCTTTGGGAGTTAATAAGGATTAGATGAGGTCAGGAGAATTGAGCCCTAACGAATGGAACTTTTGTCCTTATAGGAATCCCAATAGAGCTTGCTTGCTCTCTCTGCCATTTGAAGACAATACCAGGAGACAGGCATCTATGAACCAGGAGGATATTAGGCCATTCTTGCATTACTATAAAGAAATACCTGAGACTGGGTAATTTATTTTTTTAAAAAGATGTTTAATTGGCTCATGGTTTTTCAGGCTATGCAGCAAGCATGGCACTGGCATCTGCTCAGCTCCTGGGGGATGCCTTAAGGAACTTAAGGCAAAGAGGGGCCGGGAGAAAGTGCCACATACTTTTAAACTGCCAGATCTCGTTTGGACTCAGAGGGCGAGCTCACTTATCTCCAAGGGGATGGCCCAAGCCATTCATGAGAAATCCACCCTTGTGATCTCAACACCTCCCCACCAGGCCACACCTCCAACATTGGGCATTACATTTCAACATGAGATTTGGGTGAGGACAAATACATAAACTATATCAATGCCCTCACCAGACATTAAATCTACTAGCACCTTGTTCTTGGACTTCCCAGCCTCCAGAACTTTGAGAAATATATTTGGATTGTTTTTAAGCCATCCAGTTTATGACACTTTGTTATAGCAACCTAAATGGAATAAGAGAGCACTTTTTACAGATTATTAACTGTAAGGATTTTATTGTATCTAAATATTCTTAAAATATTTTTAAATTGCATTCATTGATTTTATTTTCAAATTAGTAAAGTTTGACTACTGTAGGAAATTTGGAAAACACATAATTACATTTTTAACAAACACCTTTTATAGCCAAACCATTATCAACACTAGTACTACTGTTACATATATTAATACTATCTCCATCACTTATTGATACTTATAGAGTATCAATGACACAAATAACAAGTTATATGCAATAATGTAGTAAGGTAGAGTTTTTAATCCTTATTTCACAGATTAGAAATCTGTAACTAAGAAAGTTCACAAACCTAGCAAGTGGCAGAGGTAGTATTTAATCCCCCTGTGTGTTTTAAGAAATATTATTTACATGAGCTCACTTCGTCTTATCTACTTTTTTAAAGGTTCTAACTCCAAATACAGTCATATCTTAAAATATTAGGGGTTAGGAGTGTAACATTTGAATTTAGTGGGACACAATTCAGCTCATAATATTAATACATGGTCTCATTTTCTTTTTTTAAAAATATATGAAAACTTTGGATTATGTTGCATATACTGTAGAGTTCTTTATATAATTATCATGAGTATAGCATTAAACATTTTATAATTTCTAATGCCATTGAATTATTTCTTAATGTAGACACCTATATATTTTATTTCATAGTCTCTTGGGATAAGAAATTACTAAAGTTTTCTATCTATTTATAGAACATTATTGCTTTTTATTCAAAATTTTATTGAAGAGTGAACCTCACATGGGTGCTGGTTCCAAGGGACTCCTTCTTTATAACATCATAGAACTGACTAAAAAATATCTCACATACGGTTAACAATTAATATTTGTGTTCATTCAAAATATGTTTAAATTTACTCCATCAAAACCTTTTAAAATTTGATAGGCATACATAACAGATTCAAAACTTGTTATATAAAGTCAACCTAAGGAATTACTAATTTACAAACCTTGTGCTACACAAAAGAAAGTTGAAACACTGTTAAGAGAAATTGCTTGCTAAGTTCTGTTGTAGGCAGATTCAACATTTAAACAAGGCTTCTGTACTTTACATAACCATTTCTCAGAGCTTTTGATTTTTAATTGAAATAGTGGAAAGTTTTTTTAAATTGAGTGTCCCTGAAATCCACTGACATACTCTACATTTCATGTGCCTGTGGGGGGTAAATGTTGTAAGTAGGGTCATCATATAATGTAGAGTCTAAACCAGGAGTCTCTCAATTTTTTATATAATGTGCTTTTTAACAGCCACAACCACACATAGGTGTAAACCAGAACGGAATCAGGCAAATCAGGACCTATCATCAACATACTCATAAGCAAAATTCCAACTATGCTCAAGAGACTATGAGGTCAAATCATAAGGCTGAAGTCCAAATATATGATTGCTTACCACCAATATTTTTATTTTGTTTCTCTTTTCCAAAAGGTAGGCAAAAATGTTCGAACACTTCACTAATGGACCGAAGGGTACACAATCAAAATAGGTTTGAATAATGAGTGGAACACAATACAATCTTATCATGAAATATAAAGTACAGCTTTTAAAAAATGTATACACACATATAATTATGTATGTATACATTCATATAAATACAATTTATTTATACAAATAAAACATAGAATTCTTTACATTTTTTGCAATTTAGCAAAAAAATAAAAATAAAAAGCAACATCAGCCAAAAAAGTGAAGCAAGGAACTTCAAATTCTTCCCTTCCATTAAAAAACAGACAACAACAACAACAACAACAAAACAATTGAAAAGTGGGTAAGAACTGTTGGAATCAATTTTTTTGAACCTCTAGGTATTAAACAAAGGCTTGTCAAAAGCTTTGTTGGGACCTCTTACTCAAGAAAAAACTAGGGACCATTTATTCAAGAAAAAGAACGGCTGATTCTTGGTAATAACAGCAAATTTTGTGGCATTTTAAATTGCTCCTAGCCACTCCTTGCTCCCCAACTTGGTACCCATGAAAGTAACAGGCTGAAGATGGGCATGGTAGCTTATACCTGTAATTCCAGCACTTTGGAAGACTGAGGTAGGAGGATTGCTTGAACCCAAAAGTTTGAGACCTGTCAAGGTAACAGAGAGAGACCTTGTCTCTACCAAAAATTAGAAAATTAGCTGGATGTGGTGACATGCACCTGTAGTTTTGGCTATCTGGGAGGCTAAGGCAGGAGGATTGCTTGAACCTAGGAGATAGAGTCTTCAGTGAGCCATGATCAAACCACCACACTCCCACCTGGGCAATAGAGTGAGAGCCTGTTTCAGAAAAAATAAGAAAAAAAGAAAAGTAAAAGAAGAAAATAAGAGGCTGCATTCCAGTACCAAAGGGTACTTCAAAGAAGAATTGATTGTAAAAAACTATAATTATCTGACCTGTCCAGTTGCTTGCTGAAAGAACAGCTTAAAAGGCTTGTGTTTATTTTAACAAACTTTAAGCTAACTTAATACTAAAGCTGATTCCCAGGTGGTATGGCGAAAACATCTATAAACTAATATCCTTGGTTGCCACTGCCTGAAGTACTAGATAGCAGTTGGAACAAATAATAAGCTAATGAAAAAGCTTGAGAAGAAAGGCTCAGGGATGAAATGTTACTAAGAGCTTTGAAAAGCTCCAACATATTCCTGGAAGCTAAAAGCCCATCACATGTTCAGAACTGTATGTGTGTTAAGGAAATATATAAGAAGACATTGCTAAGATCTCATCTTCTGCTGAACCTAAAGCATAATGAAAGCAGGAAGTGAAGGCTAAGGCAGAGTCATTAACTGCCTTGATGAATGTGCAAAATGTGCCCCAAATAGACACAAAATTCCTCAGGAAAGATTAGAAGATTTTTTGGTTCTAGTCACTTAAAAAAAATGGCCATTAGCTGATCACAATGAAAACATAACAGAAACTCCAGGGGACATATATAAAAAAGAATACAGACTTTATGGACCAAGTTCACAATAGTACCAAACAAGCAACAACAACTATAACAGAATGGACAACAAATCTTGACAACCCCTGGGAAGGAAATAGAATCTGATTTCCAAAGTTGGTGCATTATAATAGTCAAAGTGTCCAGTTTTCAGAAACAAAAAGTATGGCAATAGACAGAAAACAAAATACATTGATATGATCTATTCCTGAGAAAATTAAGGTTTACTGACTAAGAATTTCTAGGATTGTCATTCAAGATCTATAATTTTAATACATTTCTTGCATGATTCTAGGTCTAGATGACATTGGTACCTAACTATATTAGCAGGGTTGCTTTTTCCAATTTTATTTTAGGTTTGGGGGTACTTATGCAGGTTTGTTATATAGGTAAATTGGGTGTCATGGGGGCTTGGTGTACAGATTATATCACCATGTAGGTAGTAAGCATAGTACATATTGGTTGGTGTTTATTGACTTAAAGTATTTCTACATGATCAAATTACAGAATTTCATAATTTGAAATGACCTCAATGGCCTTAAGGTTAAACTTATTTTTAATGCATGTTTCCAGTAATAAGAAAAAGGGCTCATTACTCACAAAAGTTGCAATGGGAATCTCATGAAATTTTGTATTTCTAAAGACTGTAACAATTACACATATATTCTCATTTTTTGAGGAATGTAAAATTAATATTACTATGCTCATTTTCCAGTTACAGAAAGTTATTTTCATATAGGTTAAACACAGGGTCACATATCTATTTAGTGACAATACTAAAAAAATTATATACCATTTTGTTTCATTTATAAACATACAACACACATACACACGTACATTTATACAAATATGTGCATAGAAAAGATGTTCACCAAGTTATTCTCAGATATTTTATTTAGGAAGTGATGGTTAGGGTTTTTAAAAATATCTTTTTAATTTAAAAACATTATTTTAGAGCAAAGAAGTTTATTTTTGTGTAATTTTAATTTATTTAGAACCACCAAGAAATTCCAATATGTCCTTTATTGAGTTTCACCAGTTGTCTGTATTTTGCTCCATTTGCCTTACCTTCTCTTTTTCTCCATATATAGTAAATATGTGCATATCTCTTTCTCTCTCTCTCTCACCTTAAACAACTCCCATTAGCATTTGTTTTAATGCAATTCTATGAGCAATTAATTACCTCAGTTTTTGTTTACTGAAAATATCTTTACTTGGCAATCATTTTTGAATGACGTTTTTGCTGGTTATCGTATTCTGGATTGACAGAATTTATTTCTCTTTTTCTTCATGTAATTTCACTTTTTTCCTTGATTTTCAGAGTTATTTATAAATAGTAAGTTATTATGCATATTGTTGTTTCAATAAGGTTTTTTATTTGAAATTTTTTAAAAAGACATCTTTAGCTTTCATCAGTATAATTATGTGCCTAAGCATGGTTCCTTTCTTTGCATGTATCCTGCTTGAGGTTTACTGAGCCTCTTGGAACTGTAGTTTTTTGTTTTTTTTTTTTGCAAAATTTTGGAAAATTTGAACTCTTATATATTGCTAAATATGTTTTTCTTCTCTGTTAAATTTCTCCTCTCTCTGCGACTTCAATTCCTATTATCCTATGATTTGCAACTCTCTATGTAATTTTAAGTTTTCTCTATTTTTTTCTTCAGAGTACACAGTTTCTATTGACTTGATTTTCTTGTACAGTATCTAATAAAATGTTAAGTCAATTGAGTAAAGTTTTTATTTCATATAGGGTCATTTTCAGCCCTACAATTTCATTTTAGTTTTTTAAATATAGTTTCTCTTTATCTACTACTATTTCCTGTTTGTGCATATTTATAACTACCTTTAAGTTCTTACTTAATACAAATATCTGGCTCATCTCTCTTTTTTCCTTTGGCTGATTTTTCTCCCCGAGACTATGAGTCACATTTGCTGTTTCTTTGCTTATTTAAAAAACTTCTGATGGCATGTTTGACATTGTTGATAATATATGAGATTATGTCATTTCTTTTTTAAAAAGGGTTTTGAGTTTTGTAAAATTGTAAGCTAAATTACTGGAAAATTATCTTGTCCCTATTAGGACAAGATAATTATTCCTTATTAAACAGGCCCAATATAGTTTAGAACCTAGTCCTAAATGATGCCTTTGACTTTAAGTCAGGGTTAAGAAAATTATGACCCACAGTCCAAACCCGGCCTGTTACTTGTTTTCCTGAAAATGTATTATTAGAACACAGTCATACTTGTTCATTTATGTCTAGTCTATGACTGCTTTCACATTATGATGGTAAATTTGAACAGCTGTGATAGAAATTGTATGTCTCACAAAGCACAAAATATTTACTATTTAGCCTTCTACAGTAAACGTTCTAACCTTTATTCTGGAGCATGGTCCTTACTCTTCAGTCATGGCAATTAACAGGCTACATATAAATGCCTGGGATGCTCAATGAGCTCTTTCTAGGGTCAGAATTTTAATATTTCAATTTTTAAAAACTCTTGTGTGTGAGTGTGAGAGAATGCAAAGAGTCTTTTAATGGCTTTTGCCCATTGTCTGTCAAATTGTTGATCCTTTTATCTTAACTTTGTAGATTTTTAAAAATAAGTCAGGGTAATTACCCTTTTATATTTTTATATGTCTTGCAAACATTTTCTCAGTTTTTCTTTTGACTTTGAATTTTGTTGACAAGCAAAAGATGCATTCTAATATAGTAAAATGTATTTACCATTTCCTTCAAGAATTCTCAACTCCAGCATGATGGCTATTTTGAACAAGAAAATGTTTTGTTCTAGGGAATTGACCTGTGCATTCTAGGACGTGCAGTCTCATTCTTGAGGTCTACCTACATGATACCAGTAGCACACATCTCATTTTCTTTTCCATGACAAAAACTATCCACAGACAGTTCTAGATGTTACCTGTACAACAAAATCACCCCTAATTGAGAACCACTATTTTATTGAATTTGAGTATTAAATTATAAATATAAAATATTTTTCTACACCAAGGCTGAAGTGGAATTTCTTCTAATATTCCTATGGTTTTATTCATCCATTATTCATTTTTACATTTAGATACAGAAGTTATTTGGAGCATTTTATTGTGTATGTTACAGGGTATAGATATATTTTATTGTTCTATATAGTTATATGGTTGTTCCATCATTACTTACCAAAAAGTACATCTTTGTTCTAATGATTTGAAATAGATATAATAATTTTTATATATATTATAATTTAATTCTGGATCTTCTAGTCTATTCAACTCTTTGCAACTATTTAAATTATATATAGATTGTATGGTATATTTAATACCTGATAGGGCTAATAGATCATTGAAGGCTTTTTTATGTTTTTCTACATATTTCTTCATCTTATATCCAATTTACTAATTTGTCTAGCATCATAAAATACTATTTGTATTCCTTTTGAGATGTTTTAAACTTTAAAAAGCAACTGAGATGCTTATGATGTTTATGAATCATTTATCCAAGTAAAAAGAAATATATTTCCATTTAACTACATCTGCTTTTGTATCTTTTACAGTGTTTACAACATTTTTCTTATATAGCTTTCCCAATTATTTAAGTTCATTTTATTCATTTTTGTCTTCATGGTTATTATTATACATAAGTTTGTAATAACCATTATTTCTTCAAACTGGCTATTTGTGCATACAAATTCTACTAATTCTGGGGAGTAATTTTATATGCTAATACCTTACTGATTTATCTTATTGTGTGAGATAGATTTATGTATTGATTTCATGGTTTGGCAGGTATACTATTTTATCATCAGCTAATAAAGCTAATTTAATTTTCTTGTTTCAATTCTTACTTTTCTAACAAATTTTCCATGACTTCTTACATTTATTGATGTCACTCGTTTAATTTCATGTAGTAGTGGAGACAGTGAGCATCTTTAACTCTTTTCTGAACTTTTGGAAAACCAGAGTAAGTATTTTCCTAAAAGATGTAATGCTTCTTTTAGGATTCAGATATATTCAAGCAAAGACATACACACACACATTCACCTGTACATAAACACAAAAAAGTACATATGCAAATTTGAGAAAATATATATTCTATATTCTTGACTTTTATGTATCAGAAATTTATATTGTGTTTTGGACAAAAGCTTTTTCAGTATTAACAGAGATAATAATAAAAGTTTTCTGTTTATATCTATTACTAGGGTTCATTATTATAATGGAATTTTAAACATTGATTTGGTCTTAGAATTATAGAATAAATCCCAGTTATTTATTGTTTGCTATTTTTAAGCGGTATTAAATTGTTTACTGGTATTTTATTATTTTTGCATTGATATCCATAATTGATATAATATTCCAATGGTTTTATTTATGTATTTAGTGCTGTATCAGGTTTAGTAAATAATACCCTTGTCTCATAAAAATAACTAAATCATTTAGATATTTTTAACTTTTATGATCTGTAAATAATGTATGCATTTTCAGGATTATCTGGTCTTTACAAGTCAAATATCTGAGCCTGGAACTTTTGCTAGAATTGTTTCTTAGAAACTTTCTATATTTTTATCCAATTTATTCTGTTTAAGCTTTCTCTATTTAGTTGGGTTAAATTTTACAAATCCAAGCCCCCTAAGACTTTATCCAGCTCTTCAAAGATTTCAAATTCATTTGTATAGAGACCTGCAAAACAGTCTCTTCAATTGTTGTATTCCTGCTATTTCAATGGTTATTTTTTCTTTATGAGTTCATATGTTTTATCTTTATGACTACCCTTTAATTTTTTGTTTTATTTTAGGTCTGGGGATACATGTGGAAGTTTGTTACATAGGTAAACATGTATCATGATCATTTGTTGTATATATTATATCATCATCCAGGTATTAAGCCCAGTATCCTTAGTTATTATTTCTTTTTCTTTCCCTCTTCCCACCTTCCCCTGTCAAGTAGACCTCGGTGTCTGAAGTTTTCTTCTTTGTAAGTTCATTTTTTTCTTTTTTTGAGACAGAGTCTTGCTTCGTCATCAGGTGCCAGGCTGGAGTACAGTGACACAATCTCGGCCCACTGCAACCTCCATCTCCCGGGTTCAAGCAATTCTCCTGCCTCAGCCTCCCGAGTAACTGGGACTACTGGTGCATGCCACCACGCCCAGCTAATTTTTGTATTTTTAGTAGAGACGGGGTTTCACCATGTTGGTCAGGATGGTCTCGATCTCTGGACCTCGTGATCTGCCCACCTCGGCCTCCCAAAGTGCTGGGATTACAGGCATGAGCCACCGTGCCCGGCCTATAAGTTCTTGTTATTTAGCTCCCACTTATAAGTAAAAACATGCTGCATTTGGTTTTCTGTTTCTGCATTAGTTTGCTAAAGATAATAGCCTCCAGCTCCATCTATGATCCTGCAGAAGACATAATCTTATTTTTTTTTATGGCTGCATAGTGTTCCATGGGGTATATATACCATGTTTTCTTTATCTAATCTGTCATCGATGGGCATTTAGGTTGATTCTATGTCTTTGCTATTGTCAACAATGCTGTAATGAATATTCACATACATGTATCTTTATAGTAGAATGATTTATATTCCTCTGGGTATATACCCAGTAATGGGATTGCTGGATCGAATGGTGTTTCTGCTTTTAGCTTTTTAAGAATCACAATACTGCCTTCCACAATCGAGCTAATTTGCACTCACACCAAGCATGTAAGTGTTCCATTATCTTTGCAGCCTCACCAACATCTGTTATTTTTTGACTTTTTAATAGTAGCCATTCTGACTGGTGAGATGATATCTCATTGTGGTTTTGATTTGCATTGCTTTAATGATCAATAATACTGAGCTTTTTTTCACGTGCTTGTTGGCCACATGTATGTCTTCTTTTGAGAAATGTCTGTTGATGTCCTTTGCCCACTTTTTAGTAGGGTTGTTGTTCTCTTATAAATTTGTTTACGTTTCTTATAGATGTTGGATATTAGACCTTTGTCAGATGAATAGTTTACAGATACTTTCTCCTATTCTGTAGGTTCTCTGCCTTCTCTGTTGATAGTTTCTTTTGCTGTGCAAAAGTTTAATTAGATCTCTTTGTCAATTTTTGCTTTCATTGCAACTGCTTTTGGTGTCTTTGTCATGAAATCTTTACCAATTCCTATGTGTAGTATAATATTGCCTAGGTTGTCTTCCATGGTTTCTTTTATAGTTTTGGGCTTTACCTTTAAGTCTTTAAACCATCTTGAGTTGACTTTTTTATATGGTGTAGGAAAGGGGTCCAGCTTTAATTTTCTGCATATAATCAGCCAGTTATCAGATGGCCATGAGATCAAATGTTTATAGATATGCGACCTTATTTCTGTGCTCTCTATTCTGTTCCATTGGTCAATGTGCCTTTTTTTCACCAGTACTATGCTGTTTTGGTTACTTTAGCCTTGTGGTATTTGAAGTCATGTAACATGATGCCTCCAACATTGTTCTCCTTGTTTAGGATTGCCTTGGCTTTTGGGTTCTTTTTCGAGTTCCATATGAATTTTAAAATCCCGAACAAAATACTTGCAAACTGAATCCAGCAGCACATCAAAAAGCTAATCCACAATGATCACATTGGCTTCATCTCCAGGATAAAAGATTGGTTCAACATATACAAATCAATAAATGTAATTCATTACATAAAAAGAACTAAAGACAAACACCACATAATTATTTGAATAGATTTTTATTTTGTTTTAGGGTCCTCCAGAAAAACAGACCTGTAATCTAAAGTAGACAGATAGATAGATATTATAGGGTGTTGGCTCATGTGATTCTGGAGGCTGAGAAATCTCAAGATCTGCTCTTGGCAAGCTGGAGACCCAAAAGAACCATGGGTATATTTCTTGACTTCACCTGAAGGCAGATAAGATGGGTGTTCCAGCTTAAGGCAGAGAGAGTAAAATCTCTCTTACTCAGACGTTTTTTCTGGCCAGTCTTTTAACAGATTGAATGTGTCATCCACAGAAATGTGTTTTCTCAGTCTACTGACTTAAATATTAATCTCATCCAGAAACACTCTCACAGACTTATTCAGAATAATGTTTAAGCAAATATCTATATATGCTGCAGCCCCATCAAGTCAACACGTAAAACTAACCATTTCACCTTTGGTCACTTTTTTTTTTAAATTGTAGTAACATATACACAACAACATTTACCCTTTTAAGCATTTTTGAATATACAGCTCTGTGACATTTATTACATTCACACTGGATTACAGCCATCACCGCTGTAAACCAGAAATGAAATTCTAAGTCCTCTGACTAACTGAATGGGCCCCTTTCTCATCCAAGGCACTCAAGTAAACCTGAAACACTAGTTCAGGCCATAATGGGAATGGGTGGTCAGACATGGGCATGTCTAATTATATCCTCCTCCCTTTGGAATTCAGGGACAGCTGACCAGTATTAACACTGAAACAGAGATTAAGACTGATAACACACACTTTTTATAGTTTTGAAACACCAGATTCCACCTTGACTTTAATATAGCATCAGATGACAGCAGGCACTGAAAGAAATATAAGTATTTATTCCAAAATATATTTCTTTGACATATTTTGAAATAGCCCTGTAAAGCTGTCTCTTATGGGGAAAATCTACATTCTATAGAGAATCCCTATTCTTTTCCAGGTCTTTTCCTTGATCCAGGAGAGAATTAACTAGAAATTTTTTAAGTCTGATAAGAGCTCTGAAGCCCGGAGATTTCATATGCATGATAAAACCTTGGTCTTTACTACCCTTTATTTTAACCTAGACGTGCTTTTCTATTGATTCCAGCTCTTTAGAAAATAACTTTTTAAACCAATCACAAATTACAAAATCTTAGAATCTGCCTATGACCAGGAAGCCCCACTTTGAGTTGTGCCACCTTTCCAAACCAAACTAATGTACATCTAAAATGTATTGATTGATGTCTTATGTCTTCCTAAAATGTATAGAACCCAGCTATAGTGTGTTTACCATGGGCACATGTTCTTGGGATTTTTCTTGGACTGTGTCACAGGCCATGGTCATTCACTCGTTTTTTTAAATCTTCTTCACTGCCCCCCAAAAATAATATCTTTCTTAGAAGTCATTTTGAATCTCAGGCACTTTTGTGTTCCCTCTCTGTCAATGTTCTGATCTATCAGGATTGCTTGTTAACGTGTCTTCACATAGAGTGGACTAGCTTTTCTTTATTTTTTAAATTAATTAATCAATTAATTATTTTGAGGCCAGGCCTCACTTCCATCACTCAGGCTGGAGTGTAATGGAGTGATCATGGATCACTGAAGCCTCAACCTCCTGGGCTTAGGTGATTGACCCACCTCAGCCTCCTGAGTAGATGTTACTATAAGCACACACCACTATGCCCTGCTAATTTTTGTACTTTTTGTAGAGATCGGGTCTCACTATATTGCCCAGGCTGCTCTTGAACTCCTGGGCTCAAGCAGTCCGCCTACCTTATCTTCCCAAAGTGCTGGAATTACAGGCATAGGCTATGGCATCTGGACATTCATTCATTCATTCATTCATTCATTTATTTCTTCTTCCAATTTATGTTTTAGGTTCAGGGGGTACATATGCAGGTTTCTTACGTGGGTAAATTGTGTGTTGCTGGGGTTTGGTGTAAAAATGATTTTGTCACCCAGGTAGTGAGCTAGTACTCAATAGGTAGTCTTTCAATCTTCATCCTCCTCCCACATTCACCCTCAAGTAAATCCCAGCATCTATTATTTTCCTCCCTTTGTCCATGTGAACTCAATGTTTAGCTCTCAATAATAAGTGAGAACATGTGGTATTTGATTTTCTGTTCCTGTGTTAATTCATTTATGATAATGACCTTCAGCTCTATCCACATTGCTGCAAAAGACATAATTTCATTCTTTTTTATGACTGCATAGTATGCCACGGTGTGTATGCACCATATTTTCTTTATCCATGGGTGACCTGTTAAGTGAATGCTTTTAGACTCTTTTAGGTTCTTACTTTACATCTATTCTCTTTTCTGCAAAGTTATCCACCCACTTACTCCCCTCCCCAGCAGCACACCACTGAAGCCTGGGCCAAAATTCTGGTAGATAACTTTCCTAAAATTGTTTAGGTATTCTTTGTTTTCTAGTTAAGCTG
Organism: Ateles fusciceps; assembly: GCA_036589455.1. NCBI lineage: Eukaryota > Metazoa > Chordata > Mammalia > Primates > Atelidae > Ateles > Ateles fusciceps. The sequence goes on along the minus strand of JAZHEH010002924.1, from coordinate 5,510,545 downwards.
AAGATGTGGAATTTATTTTGTTGGTGATTTGCTTCTTGATTTGTATAACTATAGAAAATATAAATTTTCTATAAAGTTTGGAAAAGATTGTGCAAATATTTGGATTAAAATAGCCACCACACTGACTTTCCAGATGTTTAACCAAAACAAAACTTCTAAAAAAGTTTAAATTTAAAATCAAAACTGGGTCTTGATCTCAAGTCCAGTTTGCTTTCTATTATAGCAACTAGAGCAGCATAATTTATCTTTCTGCTCCAATTGTTAGTCTACCTTATTTATCTTTTGATGACATAACTTTTAGAAAACCTAGAAAATTTCGAAAGATATGAAAAGTATGGAAGATTTAGATAAGTGCTTTTCAAACTCTTTGCGTCGAGGTGATAGATTATTTTCTGAATATTAGTGAAATAATACTTTTGTAAAAAAAGATTGTAAATCATTAGAAAAGTAAATGAAAGAAAAAGAGCTACATGAAATATGAACCATATTTAAAATTATTATATTTTATAGACACAAAATCACTATCAACTTGCTATATTTTCTAAACACTTATCCTTAATTTCTGTACTTATGTCATCACAGGCCACTAAAAATTACTTTATACATAGGTCTATGAATTACACTTCAAGTAGAATTGCCTTAAGATAATTTCAGTAAGATTTGAGGTTTTATTTCAGAAAGAGTTAAATTCAAGAGAATCAAAGCACTTGCTGTGATGATTTCTGCAATCAACTTAAATATCAGTGACCACAGGTTGCATTGTGGAATTCTAAAGAATTGCATTTTTAAATTTTCCATAGCTTTCAATTCCATCTGTTTTTCTGTAGGTACTGGGCATTTTTTAAAACATTGATAGAAAAAGCACTGATAGTTAAAAATATTATTCTGCATCATTAGTAAACCAGGAAAGCCATATGTCGAAATATAAAAAACATTTTTTGATTGAGAGTGAAAAAGAGATTAACAACCCTGGAATACATAATGACAATATTTAATAAGCATCTGTATATTGCTCATGGATATTTACATTAAACGATTATCTCTAAAAAATTCCAGATGCTTCAAAATATATGCATTTGCAAACCAAGGCATTATATATGCCTTGCATACCTAACCAGACAGCAGATTTCATATTTTTCATGTTCCATATTTATTGAACCAATTATTTACATATCAAAGACCCATTATGTAAGTTTAACAACTAACCTGCTGTGTGCTATTCGCCATGTATAGGAATTGTACTTCACTCTGTTGGTTGCCTATCCAAGATCCATTTTGTTCTTCTCTCCTCATTCCCATAAAACCTTATTATGTTTAGTTATTTTTCCCCTTCTTCAAGTGGCTTACATGTCCAAGTAAGTTTAGAGAAAGAATATTTCCTTTCTTTCTGTCAAGTTTGGATTCAGGAATGTTATTGTGACTCAAACTGGCTAGTAACAGATAAGAATTTTCTTGGAATTACTGGAAAGATTCTCTCTGTTCTTATAAAAAGTCACACGGAACTACAAATTCTCTCTTCTGATAGATTTTAAGAATACATATATGAACTGCTACTGGCGATCATCTTACAAACGTGAGAACAAGTCTTAGAATGAAACCAACTCTGAAGGAACATATTTGCTGAGATAAAAGTGAAAATAAATAAACATGTTTCTTTATGACATAAATGGAATATTGAATTACTTAACACTGAAGACTGCCTATCTATAGGTTTCTTGCTTTTGAGACAAAACAAGTAAAACATTGCTTAAACAATTTTGAATTGGATATTTTCTTACATTCAGAACCAAGAGCAGTCTACCAGATAGAGTGGTATACATCTGAATACATATCCTGCTACATTAACCTATTATTGTTCTTGTGTCACTTTTTTTTGATTAATCAACAGATTAAAGTACAAAGAAGAGCAACCAAATAATTAGAATTGGTGTCACAGAGCTAGAAAATTTGTAGTATAAAGAAGAAGAAGGAATGGCACTTAAGGCTATTCCTAGATTCTTCTGCTTTGGTATGTTTTAATGTTAGATAGAAATGCCCCAGATAATACCTGTACAGGGTGATGCAGTAATGGCAATTAAAGAACAATATATAATATAAAACCATGGGAAAAACAAAGCCATTAGCAATCAATCCACAAAACTCTAGTTAACAGCCATCAATGACAATTATGTTTATAGGCAGGAGGAGTTCACTATTAGTAATCAAAACCTTCTCTTTCTCTCTCTCTCTCTTCTCTCTCTCTGTCTCTTTCTCTTTCTCTCTTTCTTTCTTAGGGACTCTTGCTTTGTCACCCAGGCTGGAGTGCAATGGCGCAATCTCAGCTCACTGAAACCTCTACCTCCTGGGTTCAAGCAATTCTCCTGCCTCAGTCTCCAGAGTGGCTGGAACTACAGGCACATGCCACCAAGCCAGGCTAATTTTTGTAATTTTAGTAGAACAGGGTTTCACCATGTTGGCCAAGTTGTTCACATTCTCCTGACTTTGTGATCCACCTACTTCAGCCTCCCAAAGTGCTGGGATTACAGGCGTGAGACACTGCACCCAGTCAAAACTTTCATTTTTTAATTGAATATCAAATAATATTAATTTTTGGACCTCTCCTAAACCTCATTATTCTAGGTGACTCTCTAAACTTTTAGCTACTGTCTCTTGGTTCATGGTAATTACCGCTTCCTTTCCACTGTTGGTCTACTTTAAGTAAATTTTTGCCCTATGTCCTTCTTCATACTATATCATGTTATGTATAGTATCCTCCGTGAGTGAACATCTATGTGTTTTGTGGATCTTCAAATGATATACTCAAATCTATTTCCATAGAATCTAGGCTCTAATTAACTTGCACTGTGGTCCCAGAAAGTCAATTACCTTGTTAGGAAGTCAGTTTCCTCATCAATACCTTGCAGAAAATAATGCTTCCCTAGTAGTGTTATCATTATCTTTAAATAAGACAATGAATGGGACAGCATTTCTAAATTATAAAATACTTCACAGTTCCATGTAAGCTCTCAGAGCTACTACAACTGTATTAAGGTATATGTTGCATCCATTAGACCAGTGCAATATAAAAACATAAAAACAAGAGCTTTATTTCTTGATTTGAGTTCAAATCTCAATTTACCACTCATTGGATGTGAATTATTCAGCAATTTATATAACTTCTCTGACTTAATTACCTAATATGTAAAATAAAATAAATACCTAGTTCATAAGACTGTCATAAAAAACAAATGAAGTAAATAAATTACCTTAGCATATTAAGAAGTGTTCAAAAAGCATTAACTATTATTATTGCTTTTGTTATTATTTTTAATATAGTAATAATGTTTTTTAAAAAAATCCAAATTTTTTATTAGAGGATCTACTATGTCACTTAGCATGAATCCTTAACTGATTACAAATATATTTTATATTAGGTAGATAATATTTTGATCACCATTAGCAAATCTTATTTTTAAAGTTTTTAAATTTTTTTCTTTTTTGTTTTTTTTGAGACAGAGTCTCATTCTGTCACCCAGGCTGGAGTGTAATGGCACAATCTCAGTTCACTGCAACCTCTGCCTCTCGGATTCAAGAATTTCTTGTGCTTCAGCCTTCTAAGTAGCTGGGATTACAGGTGTGCACCACCACCAAACCCAGGTAATTTTTGTATTTTTTTTTTTTTTTTTTTTTTTTATTGGAACAGGGTTTCACTATGTTGACCAAGCTGATCTCGAACTCCCAACCTCAGGTGATTTGCCCATCTCAGCTTCCCACAGTGCTGGGGTTATAGGCATGAGCCACCACACCTAACCTTCTTATTAATTTTAATAACCAATAATTTGCCTGTGGCTCTTTTGAATGTTCTATGTAAACATCATGTCATTTGACAACAAAGGCAGTTTGTTTTTTTTAATGTTCTTATAACTTTTATCTGTTTTCTTGTCATATTTCATTGGCTAAAATACTGCTTATTGAATATAATCAATAAAGATGCTTATAAGCATCCTTGAGTTTTTCTGACTTTGAAGAAAACGGTTTAAATATTCCAGAGTTAGAAATAAAATTAGTTATTGTTTCTTGATAGATAATCTTTGCAATTTAAGTTCATTCTTTTGTATTTCTAATTACAGTTGTTTTTCACATAAAATCCATGCAAAGAAGTTTAGTAGCTAAAAATATTATTTGATAGTATATTTAAAAACACACACCCAAACACATACACTTAATAATTTAAAGTAAATCAACACATTACACATGTAAAGTCTTGCAGCTATACATTTTCTTGAATGCTGATAATATGAGAATATAAATGATTGTATGATGTTTTAGCTGCTTATGAATTATTAGGCATGTGATAACTTTTGACTCATTGTCATACAAATTTCATAACAACATTAATCGATGGCTAAAACAAGACCATTGTACTGATGGAATCTGGAACAAAAAATGGCTTATTTGTTTTTCCAAGTTTCTAAGAATACTCTCAGTAGAGCAGAAATTTTTATTCAGAATGAATAACAGCAGTGTTAATCTGCTTAGCTATTATGCAATCGCATTATGAAATTATGGAATGTAAGTCAATTGCAGAGCTTACTCATATTTCAGGTACAATCTTAGTAACAATTTATAGAAGTAAATAAATTCCTTATTCTGACAGACTGCAATCTTTTTCTAACAAATGCCTTCATCTTAAATATACGAAAAACAAGCAAGATTCTGTTATTTCTCTCAATCTCACAAACAATAATAAAAACAACATTCTTTTGACTCTATACTGTCTTATCACTTTATTTGTTATTCTTGACAGCAAAACTTCTTGGAAAAGTTTATCTCACTTTCTCCAGATTCCTTTTTCAATTATCTCTTAATTTATTTCTAATCAATCTCTCCTCTGAACCTCAACAATAAAATTGTTATTTTCAAAGTTGTTAATTATGACGGTATCACTAAATTCCGGGTCAGTTCTCAATCTTCACTTAACTTATAAAATGACCCACTGATTTCTTTTTTTGACACCTCAGTTTCTTCCTTTTCACTTTCTTCCCTTGGATTTTAGAACTCCATATCTAAAATCATCTTTTTTCTTACATCTCCAGTCACTTTATTCTTTCCTCCTTTCTTACTGATCTTTTGAAGTAAAATAAGTTCTTGGTGCTTTTCCTTCTCTATCTTCAAACACTATGCTTGGCCTCATAAAGTCTCAGAGCTTTCAATACTATATAATACGCTCTTAATTCCAAAACGTATCCACAGTCCAGTCTGCGCCTACATATCATACCCATATATTCAATGCCATGCCAAGGGTGAAGGAAAAGTGGTATAGGGTGGTATCATAATTTGCAGAGAATATATTAAGTCTGATTAAAAGTGGATCTGTTTTTTATGATCACCATGGCAGTTCTAGCATAGGCCATTGTTAAATATGTCTCTAGCAAAAAGTCTTCCATTGATCTAAGATCTAAATAATAATTTGCACACTTGATGGATGCTCCCATCACACTACAATTGATGTGCCATGGTTTATAGCCAGCTACCTACCAGACTTCACCATATGAATATTTACTGAAAATTAATCAAATCATGCCTAAAACTTAATTGTTTTCCCACAAGTTTAATTTACTCTATCTTTAAACTTTTTCATTTCTACTGAAAGGCAACCAACTGAGGCCAAAAAACTGGAGTCATCTGGGACACTTCTGTTTTTCCCACCACGGTCACTGAATTGAGTAGGAAATTCTGTTATTCCTCTACTGGGTTGGGTGTGCCTTATCTGAATGGCAGAGATCTTTGCTTGTTTCATTTTGTGTTTTTTCTTCAGATATATCATAAACTCAGTAAAATTTTTTAAACAAATCAATAAATCATCTATGAAAAGATTTTGTCATTGTCACTTTTAAAAATTTTAAATCCTTAGCAATTATTCTACCACATTTTGAGCAATCTGTGCTACTATTTGTATTTTTTAACAGTTTCATGTAGCTGCTTTCTTGTTCTTTGAAAAGTCACTTGCCAAAACTACCTATTTTTTCAACATGTTTTGCCAAGTTAAGGATTTCAAATATTGGCTTGTTTCCTCCACTGCTATATCTAACATCCCTTTAACAGTGTCTCACATGGAAAAATAATATCATAAATTTTCATGAATCAAATATTGTATATTTGCTGGATACAACAGATATATAAAAAATTGCAAAACAGAACGTCAGGAGATAAATGTTGAGGTGATTTTAACATGATTTTAAGAATGGAGACATATTAAAGGTGTCAGTCATGAAAAGTTTAACAGAGAAGGTAGTACATGACTTGGGTCTTGGAAATATCTTAACCTGTTGAAAATAGGCCATTGAAGTTGTGGTAACAGCAAAAGTTCCTCATGGTGGCTATTAGTTGGCACACTGCAGAGTAGCAAGTACTAAAGTTTTGGTGGTAACAATAAGAAGCATGGAAGAGAATGGCAGAAAATATTTTACATGTTATAATTAGAAACAGTGTCACTCAGAGATGTATGTATAAATATATATGAATATGTATATATGTGTGTGTGTGTGTGTGTGTGTATATATATATATATATATATGAAGGAAGCATTTTGAAATTATTTTAGGATGAGACTGAGAAACTAGAGGGTTATGATAAAGACACCAAGTAAAGAGCACTGTGCCAATGAAGGTGATACGAACTGGTAACAATAATTTTGGAGCTAAACATTTTTACAATATTGATACTGTACACAGTCTAAATCCAGATCACTGGTTCAGACATTTCTCATTAACTAAGACTGTTACTTTTGGCTGGGTACAATGGTGTGCACCTATAGTCCCAGCTACTCAGGAGGTTGAGGCAAGAGTATTTCTTGAGCCCAGAAGTTCAAGGCTGTAGTGCAACATAATCAGTACTGTGAATAGCCAATTTCCAGCCTGGACAATATAGTGAGACCCTGTCTCTGATTAAGAAAATAATTATTTTAAATTGTACATTGTGCTATCATACAACCACTTCCAATTTCATAAATCCAAAAAGGGACATTATTTTTACTCAAATCTATTTTTATGGCTGTATTTCTAAGTCTTGTGAATGACCCAAAGAGTTATTCAATTAGTTGAAACAGAAATCTAGAACTCTGTGGATTATTTTTCTCTCTCTCACTCAGCATATAATGAATCAATCAAAAAGACCTACACGTTTCATCTCATGTCTTCTTAACATGTTCCTTTATCTTCATCTTCCTGTTACTGTCTATTCTCAGTCCTCACTTTAATTGAGCAAGGATAAACACTTGCTCCCTGTTTTACCTGTCCTCAAACCATATTTCTAAGTGCTGTCAAAGCTTTATTATAAAAAAAAATGCTTTGACTTCCCCGGCTTAAAGTCTTATGCTGGTTTCCCACTGCTTCTAGGTAGAATTTAATCTCCTTTATGTGACATTCCAGCTCATCCATGGAAATAATAAATCTAGCACTAATAGTAGTAATGATACTGATAATAGTTACAATGAACACTAACTGGAATGCTTAGTATGTGTCAGGCATTGTTTTACGCATTTTATACAGTGTAGTTCCTTCTACTCTTTGCATAATTCTAAAAAGTGGGTGATATTGTTATCACCTGATTTAATAGAAAAGTAGAGTGAGGAACAGAGTGCCAAAGTAGCATATCCCAAATCACAAAACAAGAAAGTGGCAGAGCTGAAGTACAAATCCACATTGTACATTTCTCCCAATTATTTCCTGGATGCTTTCCTCAGTTAACATCACCCAGCTACATTCAAACTTTGTTTCAACTATACAGGAATACTAAGAGTCCCTAAAGCTTTGTGTTATGTGGTGTAATAGTCAGATTACTATTTTCCCTTACTTTTTAGCAGACTGTGAGCCCATTGAGGTCAGAGGCTGTGTTTTACACTTCCTTCTCTCATCTAATCTCAGCAAAGCACTTTACATATTATGAATGTTTGACAATTTAAGTATCACATAAATTTCATGCTTGTTTATGGGCAATTTTGTTCTTAAGAAATGCTAGTTGAACATAGAAAACCATCTTTAAAAGAAGCAAGTGATGTTAGAATCTGCAAAATGCACATATTTCATACTCCCACCAGCTATCTTAATTCTCTGTGTGTATTATGAGCCAGTCCCTACCAAATTTGGTGTCATAATTTCCATTTCAGATAAATCTCATTTCAGATAAGTCTTTTACCACTTCGCAATAATTTCCAAGCTGCATCCTTTGCAATGCCCATTTCCACAAACACTTTCAGGTCTGTCTTAAGATAAAATGTCATATTTACTGTAGTATTTACATATTTTCAAATATATAAAATGTATATAACTGTTCTGCCATTTTTATTAGGTTCCTAACTCTTTTTATATATGTGTTACTGATAAAGTATTTGAATGTTGTGTCTCAACCCTGTTTTCCTCATAAGCCCTGTAGTTTTTATTGTGCCAAGTTTTCAGAGAATAGTGAGGCTTCAGAACACACATTTCTCATTATAGCAGAACCAACTGTACTTGAATGAATTAAAGAAAGGCTGAAACTCCCCCAATTGTCATCTGGGGCTGAATAGCATTCTCTCAAAATTCATATGTTGAAGCCCTAACCCCTAGTACCTCAGCATGTGACTACATTTGGAGATAGAGGATTTAAAGAGGTGATTAAGTGAAAATAAAGTAATTAGCATGGACCCTAATTTAATATGACTAATGTCCTTATAAGGAGACAAAATTTGAACACAGGGAGGAGATACCACATATACACAAGCACAGAAGATAGGCCATATGAGAACACATAAGAAGGCAGCAGTCTACAAGCCAAATAGAGTGACATCAGGAGAAACCAAACCTACTGACACCTTGATCTTGGAGTTCTTAGCTTCCAGAAGTGTGAGAGTATAAATGACTATTATTTAAGCCACTCAATCTGTTGTACTTTATTGCGGCACTGCTAGAAGACAGTTACATCAACTATTTTCTATGCAGCTTTCAAGACTGAGCTAAGGCATATAACTATTGCTTACTTGAAACACAAACCTCATCCTGAATGGGTATTTTTATCCCCCAAACTGCCCCTGGCTTCATGCCAGTATAACATTTATTTTAATTTTTTTGTCAAATGTTGTTATAATAATTTATACTTTCTCTATTTGGTATAGGTAATACATTCTATAGATCAATGCAGTGTATAGACCAAATAGAGAAAGTACAAATTATTATAACAACGTTTGTAAAAAGTTTTTTAACTCTGTGCCAACAACTTCAAATATGACATTTGTAACATTGTAGACTCAATATATCACTGTTAAATATATTGTGGCATAACATCAAAAGAATTTTTCAATGGATTTAATGAAGAAAACCAAGAAGTAATGCATTGTATGTGAATACAGTGTTGAGATGGGACATATCTATAGCTGTCCATGGTTCAGATTATCAATTCTATTTCATTTGTGGCTACATTATTCCTGTTCTGTCCATGTTCCCCTGCACCATAGTTAATGAAAAATCACTCAAGATTTCTAGTGTGGATGAAAGAGAAAATGAAAAGTGGAGGTATGGAGAAAAATTACAACCAAGTTTTTAACATAGGAATATCAATCAATATCACTGTATAGCATAATGATTGGATATCCATCATCTATTGGGGGGCAATTTTACCTATCTCTCAGGAAATTAGCTCATGCTGAATAAGAGTAACCTTCGACGGAAATGCTATTGCTTTGCCAAACACTAGGATTGCTGCAATGAAGGAAAGGAGAATAAGTGTTAAGTGCCTAACAATTGAAAGGTAAACATAATAACTGCAGTAACATAACTATAGCATTTACATACATGTAGGAATGATGATAACTCCAATACTAATAATAATATTTTTTTTTGAGATGGAATCTCACTCTGTTGCCCAGGCTGCAGTGCAATGGTGTGATCTCTGCTCATTGCAACCTCTGCCACAGCATCCCGAGTACCTGGGATTACAAGTGCCTGCCACCCCACCTGGCTAATGTTTGTATTTTTAGTAGAGACGGGGTTTCAACATGTTGGCCAGGCTGGTCTCAAACTCCTGACCTCAGGTGATCCACCTGCCTTGGCCTCCCAAAGTGCTTGGATTACAGGCATGAATCACTGCGCCCAGCCCAAGTGCTGCTTCTTATGATACCACTCTACTTCACTATGCCATTGTTGCTTCTAAATGTCTATGAGCTTTACCTTCTGTATAATTCATTTGTCAACTCCCATGCTGTGTTTTACACTTTCCCAGTCAGGTTACAAACACCTTGTATTCAGATATTTCAACTGCTTTTCAAAATAAATTCTCTTTGTACCTTATAGTGAAATTGTACATATTTCTGGATTGATAAATTCTGGAATAATTTAATAAAAATGTTAATATTATTGAGGTAATCTACCAAATGCCAGACACCATGCCACAACATGAATTTTTCTTATGCCTTCTTCAAAAACCCATTGATAGTAGGTGTTGTTGTTGTTGTGTGTGTGTGTGTGTGTGTGTGTGTGTGTGTGTGTGTGTGCTTGTAATGGGTAAATAGCAAACCTAGGTTAGATATTTATTTTTATCCAAAAGCAAACCTTTTGGACTTTTTTATTCTCACCATTTTGCCAGTTTGAGGTCTTGTAGATTACAACAGTTACTTTAGGCAGGACTGCTTGAACTATCTTGATAGCATAAACAAAATGTCAGTTGGGCTAGACTCATTTTCTCTCACCTGGCCCAGCTCCAGGAGCTCATTGATTTCTGTAATTAAATGAGTTGGAAGTAAATCCCAGGCCTGTGCTGCACGTTAGTCATTGGTGCTGAGGACTGAATCTTAATAAGCTATTGAATGTGATTTTGTGCCAGAGAGGCGAGGTGTTAACAGTCTTCCTGGTGCTCCCAGACCATGTAGCAATCTGGGGTTATAATTGCTTCATGCAGGACAAAATGGAGAGGAGTTAGAATGGCATTAGATTCAAATAAAACAGCATACTTCAGAACGTGCTTAACTGATAGAATACAAAATTTGTCTTTTTTTCCTTTTACATAAATACAACTTGGTGGACGAAATATTCTTTTGCCTTTCTAAGTGGAATATGAAATTTTAGGCTTTCAGTTTGATTGGGACAGTAGTAAGAATATAAACTAAGAAAAGCAAACAGTAAGCATTTTAATTAATTTTCAAGTTGATGAAGGCCAAGCTAACTCAGCAAATGCCATATCATTTTTTTTTTTTGCTTTCTTTGAGTCAGGTCTTAAAATTATATTATTTTCAAATTTACTTAGAGAAGCAAAATAAAAAATATATCAGACATGTAATGTCTAACATATATGACTAGGAAAAATAAAAACATGTATGTTCGATACTTTTATTTTTTTGAGATGAAGTCTGGCTCTGCCACCAGGCTGGAATGCAGTAGCACAATCTTGGCTCACTGCAACTTCCTCCTCCAGTTTCAAGTGATTCTTCCGCTTCAGCCTCCTGAGTAGCTGGGACTACAAGCACGCACCATCATGCCCGGCTAATTTTTTTGTATTTTTAGTAGAGACAGGGTTTCACCATGTTGGCCAGGATAGTCTCGATCTCTTGACCTTGTGATCAGCACGCCTCGTCCTCCCAAAGTGCTGGGATTACAAGGGTGAGCCACCATGCTCAGCTTATTTGATACATTTTTATTTTGTTATATGTGTCTGATATGATTTCACATATATGTAAAATAAGTATTCTTATATATGATATATATGATGTATCTTTATATGATGTAGCTGCATCTCTATATCATCTCACAGAATATGGTAGCTAGAAAAATGATCTAATCCAGCTTTTGCAAAACACTTACAAAAAATTACAAGTTGAAATTTGTAATTTCACTAATTGTAATTGAGAAATTACAAAAGTGGAAATTTGGAGAGCATTTTTGGAAGGCAAAACTTTAAAAATCTAAATACATTTTAAGAAAAACCTGATTAAGAAAAAAAAATAATATATATATAAAACAAGGCTCTTACTTGCAAGTAGTGGAATCCTAAATCTTCAGAATTTTCTATTTGTTGGTGAGAATGAAAAAATACAGGTTCAAATTTTTAATAATGCTGTACAAATTTTTATATCATTTAACCTGCAATGTCCAATTTAGAAGTATATTCTGAGAAATAATATGAAAACTTCAAGAAGAATGTATGTAAAATAAGTTTCTAATATTGTTTTGAGAGTAAGGGAAATTGAAACTTAAAATCCAACAAAATAATCAATTAAATACTTATAGCACATCTATAAAATAAAATACCATGAAAATATTAAGGATAAAAGTGTACTGTTGTAGACATATGAATATTTTAATATACCCTAGGGAGTAAAAACAAATGATAAAAGTATATAGATGTATACAGATAAGCATTATATAAGTAATGTAATTTTATACACATACATACACATATGTCATATTTGCTGTCTATTTCTATGTGTATGATTATGAATGCAAATGATTTATGTGTATGATTATGAATAAAAAATATTTGGAAATGTATACAACACTGTCTCTAGTAGCAGCACTATAGATGGTTTTATTTCACTTAACTCCATTTTTTCATATCTTCAAAATGAGCATTTATTTCTTGTGTAATTAAAAGTAACTTTTAAAACTCACATTTTAATGTTATTCTATATAAAACTAAAAATACAGTAATTTCTTTACCAAGGATATGAACAGCAAATTGAATAGAATTCATTAAATATTTATTATAACTTGAACATTTTACTAGGAACTCTAGAATATAAAAAGAAATAGAAGACCTATACAGCATTATATTTTCTAAACATAAAGCTTTGACAATTCTTTGCTCAAACATGCAAAATGCTGCCAATACCAACTGACTGAAGTAAAAATGTCAGTCTGGCATTGAAAGACTTCATAACACAATACTGAATGTGACTCTAACAACCTCCACCAACAAAAACAGCTAAAATTGAAGAAACAACAAATAGAACTAGAAATAACTGATTTAGTTTCTCAAATTAAAAACTATACACACATACACTTATACACATATGAATATATGTATGTATAGCTGGAGTCACTGTACACACATGCACACACACATATATGTAAACATACATATATACATATTTGTGTGTATAGTTGTTGTTGTTGTTGTTTTTTTTTGAGACAGAGTTTCACTCTTGTTGCCCAGGTTGGAGTGCATTGTCGCAATCTCAGCTCACTGCAACCTTCGCCTCCCAGGTTCAAGCAATTATCCTGCCTCAGCTTCCCGAGTAGATGGGATTACAGGTGCCTGCCACCATGCCCGGCTAATTTTTTGTATTTTTACTAGATACAGGGTTTCATCAGGTTGGCCAGGCTGGTCTCAAACTCCTGACCTCAGGTGATCCACCCACCTTGGCCTTCCAAAGTTCTGGGATTACAGGTGTGAGCTACCACGCCTAGCCTTGTATGTGTAGTTTTTAGCATACTATACAAACTATACAGGCACAGACACACACATACACACAAACATATGTATATACACATATATATACATGTATGTGTGTGTATGTCTATGTGTGTGTGTGTGTGTATGTGTACCATAGGCCCTCATTATTTGTAGTTTCTGAATACAGAACTCAGTATAAAGGGCTGACCATAAGAAATTCCAGATCTGTCGATTTTGGTATTTGAGGGGTCCTGAAACCATTCCCCTGTGGATACCAAGGGGTGACTGTATATTTTATATAATACATCAACATACATATATACATTTCCTCAATTTATAGAGCACTGTGTATGTCACGAGAATTGCATGTGACACATACCTATGACTTCAAATTATTGGCAATCGAGTTGAAAAAAATGAGGTAACTCTGACTTCTGAATGATAATGAGCTAGAATAAATGGGTAGGGGCAGACTTTGCTTATGGTAATTCCTTCTAAACAAGCTAGGCAAATGGGGATCAGACCTAGTGTTTGTCCACTGGTGACTGCATTCTTTCTTAGACAGTGTCTAAGTAGATGATCCGAGGGAATACATTTTAGGTAAACATATCCACAGCTTTTTGACTCCCGTAAAGCCTGTTGAGGAGTAGACTGTCAATGTGTCATTTCTAACTGGTTGCTTTTAAGATCTTCTCTGTGTCTTTTACTGTTCCACAGTTTCATTATGATAGATTTATATATATTTTTCAACTCTGTGTATATGGATTCCAGAATATTCTCATATGTCTTACAATCTCTAATTGTTCATTTAGCTATGTCTAATTTACTGATTAGCCCACCAAGTTTCTAATTTTAGAAACTACACAAATCATCTCTTGAAATTCTATTTGATACTCATTCAAATTCGGCTTCTTTTGTTGGTTGCAGTTGTTAGTAGTTTGGTGTTTTTGAGCCTTCAGTTTCTTCAATAATGTTAAACATACTTAAGTTATTGTCAATATCTGATAATAATACTATGTAAAATGATCAGGGGTCAGATATTGCTGTTTAGTCTATAGACCCTCAAACATAGTAGATTCTTTCCTATTATGTTTTTGTAATTTAGGATTTTAGCCTTAAAATTTCTTGCAATACAACCATCCCAGTGTCAATTTTCACATACGTTGACTAGTTCATAAGGCGACAGATAAGCAGTGTGAATTGGGCCTTGAACCTATAGAATAAGAAGACTGTAATTATGACTTCTTATGCAGTGGTCTTTTGTTGTTATTTTCTTATTTAGATTCTAAATTTAAATAGGGAATTTTTCTTGTCATCTCTTTCTGTATGAGTTTTCCATATTTATCCATTCTCTTTGTGTTTACATTTTTAATGTCCTAAGTCATTTTCATATGCCACATAAATTCTACCCTGCTCAGTTGAATATAAATATTTTAAAGTGCAAGCCTCTTGGTTATTAAATCCTACAATCTCACTTCTTTTGTCCCCTTCTCCCCCAGCTCAACCAGGTAAATAATAGCATCAGTACCACATAACTCCTCTGATACTACATTTCTCCTCCATTTGTTTTAACTAAGAAAATTGGCATTTATTTTATGGCCCTAGGATAGTTTGGGACTATCTTTTCTATCAATGTTTTTCTTTTAAATTTAATGTAATGTAATTTTAAGTTCTGGGATACATGTGCAGGAAGTGCAGGTTTGTTACGTAGGTTAACACGTGCCATGGTGGTTTGAATCTCTCACTTTCCTTGAGGTCGATATGAATTTAGATTTTTTTTATATGTATTCTTTATACTTGGATGTATACAGGCAGAATCTTTTCATGCTACCTGCCTTTCAATGTTGCTAAATCATAATCTATATTTTATTAAAAAGCATAATAATCTTACATAACTATAAAGCAAAATGATTGAAATTATTTTCTTCTCAATAATTATCCCAGTTATTGTGTATAATAGAGTCTCAATATATAAATACTGATGGAATAAATATGTGACACTTAGAGTTATTAATGTTAAGACAAACTGTGATGGTGCACTTCTTCCAAGCTGTTGATATAGCCTTGTTTTTCAGTGGTAATATAATACTGACTCCTATGACAAAGAACATAACCTCAGAAGGGGAGGTGAACTAGATGCAGGGAGCATTATGGAATACAGTGAAGGTCAATGTACGCCAGCAGTTACATCAGCTGAGCATCAGTAAATCAGCAAAAATGACCAATAAACCAAAATTCAAAACCTAACCAAATCCTACCCCAGGTCAAAACCCCATGGCATATCCCTACGGACTGTCTGACAGAATACATCCTTATTGGAATGATATATATTTCCTGCCTCATTTCCTACTAATGTTTTGCTTCATGCCCAAGGTAGCCTAGTCGTGCTTGTCTTTGATTACACAGTTCACACGTAAGTAATAACTTATTTTTCCTTATGCCTTTATATTAATTGATTTGCAAATGTTATTCAACTTTTTCCCTTACTCTTTTAGCTAGAAGAACAAACTTTTATAATTACTGAAAGTATTTAAAGCATTTCTGCTGACTGTTTTCATTTCTTTTTCGTGTTACTCAATAAATACCACCGGGACTTGTAGATTCTTCTTACAACTAAATGTATTTGGGATAGAAATTTTAAAAATTACTTTCAATATGATGGCTTCTAATTTCTCTACTATGTTCTGTATTATTGTATGAATATATTTGGGAATCAACTCAGTTTGGATATAAAAATAGTTTTAAAGTTTATTTACTATATAGAAGACTGAAAACATAGTACACAGAAACATAATTTCAAATGATTCTTAATCTTATGAAAAACTACTCAATCTAGCGCAAAATAACATAAATGCTGATTAAACTACACTGTGATACTATTTCTCATGTGTTGAATTAACAAAAAAATAAAAAAATAACTATAATCTCTATTGGTAGATCTGTAAAATAGGCATCCTGAAATCATAGCTAGTGGAAATACAAAATGATACAACGTCTGTGAAAGGGAATTTTGGAGAATCTCTATCCTAAGTATATGATGAGAATTTACTCTTAGTCTCAAATATAAATATTCTGTGTCAAAAACACAAAATATTAAAGCGATATATGAATGAGATTATTTACTGTGGTATATTAGTAATAACGAGGAACTAGAAATAGGCCTTTTGTCAGTTAAAGGACACTAGTTGAACAAAGCATGGTAAATTTACTTGATAAATTAACAAAAATAAAGAAAATTATATCTAGGATACACTGTAAGGTTTTTAGAAAAACAAGCCAAAGAAGATAGCTTTTTTGTCAAGCTAAAAAAAAAAGTCAAAGAAGATAGCTTTTTTGTCAAGCTAAAAAAAAAAAAAGTAGATATAGAAACATGTTTGTAATAAATTAACTTTCCTATGAAATAGGGACGTTGGCAATATAAACATACATACACTCATGCTTGTATTTTCAAGATGAAACTATTAAAGAATAAAACCAGAATGATTCAAACACAATTACTTTATATGAGAAAGAGGTAACTGGGAGAGAATATAGAAATAGAGATGAGAGTTCCAAGAATACACTTACTTGTATAGTTTTGATTTTGAAACCATGAACATTCAGTCAAGAAGACACAAGCAGTATAAATAGAAAGCAAACTAAAACTGATACGCTAAACTCTGTATCAAGGAAGAACTATAACCTCCAAGAGAAGCTAACTGGGTCCTGTGACGTTAAACATTATATTCTGACTGAGTATCCTTGCTAGAATTATTTTAATGACAGGAAAGAAAACAAAAAATCTTAAACTTTGAAGTCTTTAAATGTAGCCTAAGTGTATAGAAGTCTTTAAATATAGCACAAGTGTATAGAAACTAAAGGGGGTAGAGGAATAAGATAACCAACATCATGAGGGTAGCAGTCAGAAAAAGTTTAAGTAAAATCAAATCTATGTTCCGTCATCTACAGAATAAATGATGTGGCTTTTCTGACTGCTACCTCGTGATGTTGGTTAAATAAAAGAGGTAAGAGATGTTCAAATCCTGATCTAAATAAACCAGTTCTAAAAATATATATCATTAAGGGCTATTGACAAAATTTTAGTATAGACAGACTATACTATGCAGTCAAAAAGTTTTTGTTTGACAGTGATAGTAACTTTAGTGGTTATTTTTTAAAATACTCTTACAGAACGTGCTTAATAATAAAGATACACAAACTACAGAAAAATAAGATAATGATGTCTGCAATCAGTTTTACTATGTCCCCGAATTATTTTAAAAGAAACATTTCGGAAAGATATATTAAGATTAGTAAAAAGTTGTTCATCGTTGAAGCTGGGTGATAGGTACATATAGGTCCATTATATTAGGTTGGTGCAAAAACATTAAAGTAATGGCAAAAACCATAATTGTTTTTGTACCCAGTCTAATAATATTCCCTCTAAATTAGAATCTCCAAATATAATAACAAATAAATTATACTTTTATATCTCTCCTTGAGTGTTTTTGATATCCATCCAGGATTAGAAAATGTTGTCACCTAGCAACAAAAAATATGTTTATGGAATTTTTATGTATTTAAATCAATGCCTAAAATTCAATTGTTTGGCTAATATTCTTTGTCTACTATTCTTTAGTTTTAATTGTTTGTCTACTATTCTTTATTTTTGTCCTTTAGTTTGGTTCTAGGAAGGCTGTGTCTTTATTCTTCTCCTCCTTTGCTTCTCACTCCTACTCTTCTTTTAATTTCAATAATTCAGGATAACTTAAAAGTGCTTGCTGCCCAATGCACTAGAAGCCAATACTATGGCACTGAATTTTTAAATAAAAGCTTTACATTAAAATTTTACTTTCAAGAATACAGAAGCCAAACTCTAACCTGTCTCCCTGTGCTATCTTCAATCCTTAGAAAAGGTTTCTCAGGTAGATACTGGGATTAGCAGGTAATTGGTAAATAAATGTGACTATTTAGATAAAATGGACAGATTCCATGAAAGAATAATATTCCTTATCATCTTCACTGCAAAAATGCTACATGTAAGTGTTTAAAAAGGCCAATACATCATGAATAACTGGGATATATATCAGAAGTACAAGGTTATTGTTTAACACTTCAAAATCAATAAATGTTATTCTTTATTAAAAATGAAACTTTTAAAATATAATTTCTCATTAGATGCAGAAAATAAATGTATTTTATAAAATTTAATACTTATTTCTAACAAAAATTCTAGCACACTAGGAATAAAAACAAACTTTCTCAATCTGATAAAGGACATCTATCAAAAATTAAAGTTAACATTGTAGTTAATGATAAAGAACTAAATGCTTTTTCTCTGAGATCAGGACCAAGTCCAGGATGCCTATGCTCCTCCTTTTTTAACTCAACATTTTACTGGAGGTTCCAGCCAATGAAATATGGAAAGCAAAGAATATAGAAGTCATCTAAATTGAAAAAAAAAGTAGTCAAATGTATTTATAGACATTTAGTTTCTTAGTTATAGGTGCTTTTCTCTATCTCTCTGTTCATCCTACCATATTGTTTTCTTCTAAGTTATGTATACATACACCTTTACTATATATTTGTATGTATTGCTTATTGCAAAATAATGAAAATAAATGAAACCATGGAATTGTCTAGAAATACACTAATATGGAAGGTTGGTTAAACTGTACAATTAACCCAATTATCCTATGCTATAAACTGAATATGATTTACTGCATAATTTAAGAAAAAAATTAATAGTGAAGAAAATATTAATCAAACTTAAAACAGGTTTAAATTTGATTTTTAAATAAAAGCATTGACTAAAGAGTTTAATCAGTAAAATGCATGAAGGTTAATCCAAAAATTCATTGGAATCTATTTAGGAATAAATTAATTCACTTAAAATGCATTACTAAAATTATAATGGAGTGATAATTGAATACTTTTCTAATCTGACGCAGGGGATATAGTAGCACCACGATGTAATTACTTGTCTAGTTAAATACATAGTCCTTTTTTGTGGAAATTATTTGCTTTCAGTTTCATGCAAACAAGAAGTGACCACCTTCTCTTTATCATAATACAATTTAACAAAATGTAGCATTCCTTCTCCATCAGATTAAGGCAATTTGGAATATTAAAGAGTCTTTGGGTCTTAGCTCTTCAATCATCCTCCATCGTTGCTATCAGCTGAGAAAAAAAAAACAAAACTGTGGAAGAAAATCTTAAAGGACTTAATTTCCTTCCATATTACTAAGCTGAGAGAAATGATGCCCCTAAAAATGGTAATGACTCAGAGGCTAACGCCAGTAATGTCCTTCTTTACACACCTTTCCTGGGTCAACTTAGTTCCTTCCAGGCTCTCACACGATAATTTACAGGTATATTTACATGATCACAGAAATAACAAGTTTAGGGTGAATAGCACTAAAATGTCTAAGATACATATAATGTTGACCAAAATTTCTCTTTTTTTTTCTTTCTCTCCCCACCACTCATGTGTTTCTCTTCCCACCACCACATACTCATTGACACAACCATCAATCAATGACACTGACAGAATCACTTCTTTATCAGAACTTAAACCACCAAAGATGTATCCCATAACCCCATAATCTGTTCTGCTCATTAAATCTTGGGTTTTAAGTGAGTAAGTAAATTATTTGATGAGAAGTATTTCAACTTGAAATATATTTAAGCAATATTTTAAAAAATATTTTCATGCTGTGGAATGCCAGTTATAAAGGCATTTGAAAAAGGCGGCTATAAAGATATTAAAGATATTAAAGGAAGGATATTGGTTATAAAACTAATTTAAAATTTAAAAATACTCCTTCTGAAGCATTTTGGGACTATCATCTTTGAATGATCATGGAAGTATGCAATAACATGTTATTTATATTAACTTAAAAATGAAAAAAATCACAAAAAATCCGGATGCATACAAAAAGTTATCCCTTTTCTTACTAGAGTGACACCATTAATGAGGAAAATCTGGTCTCTGGTTTTGGTGTTTTATATGCATGTGTGCTTTATAGGTGTAGAAAAATTTGCAATATGTGATATACAATTTTCACTTATAGTCTGGATAGTTTTAGAAATCTATAAGTAATTGATTAAGTATGAATTAACTTGCTCGGGGATGGTGGTTCACGCCTGTAATCCCAACATTTTGCGAGGCTGAGGTGGGTGGATCACTTGAGGTGAGGAGTTTGAGACCAGCCTGGCCAACATGGTGAAACAAAATTTAGCCAGGCATGGTGGCCCGTGCCTGTAATTCCAGCTACTCAGGAAGCTGAGGCATGAGATTCGCTTGAACCTGGGAGACGGAGGTTGCAGTGAGTGGAGATCATGCCACCGCACTCCAGCCTGGGCGAGACAGCAAGACTCCATCTCAAAAAAAAAAAAAAAAAAAAAAAAATGTGTGAATTAACTCATAATTTCAGTGCTCTGAATCTTTGCAGAATAAAAATTATTTTTACTTTAAATTTTATGTACATTTGATATGCTCTGTAGAAATCATTGTTCACTTTTCTAGGGTTTTATTATGGAAAATTTCAAACATATCATATGTAAAAGTTGAGAAAATAGACCCCCCAGGTAGCTAAGTCCAGATGTGGAACTCATCCCTTCCTTTCATCTTGACTCCTATTCACCGCCCATCTCCAAATGGATTATCGTGAAGCAAATTTCCAAAATCATATCATCTCCAAATATTTTAGTATAATTTCTAAAAGATGACTTTTAAACATAACTGCAGTACCCGCAGTATTTTACTAAGCTTTTAAATGTGTATTTATATTGCTACGTAAAGACAGATGATTTAACTGTTTTAAAGCACTCCAAGAAATCAGCACACAATAACTTCTTTACTAAATTTCCTAATAATAGTGTTTCCCAATCTTTATGCCGTACGAACAAGGCTGCAATGAAGGGTAGAAATTCTCATGTTAATAATGTTGCCAAATTCGTCTCCAGACACGTTCCCAATCTATATTCCTACCCACATTAAAAGAAAGCATTTATCCCTGTATTTTCTAACACTGATAGTGACAGATATTTTAATTCTTGCCAATCAAAGGGGTCTGAAAATGGAATAGCGTTATATCTGTTATTTGCATTTCTATTCTTGAGGCTGAAATAAGTCACATTTCCCAATGATAATGGATTATTTGCATTTCTAATTATTAAATTGCCTATTCCTATATCTTATTTATTTTTTCTGCGTGATATTTGAAAAATTTATAGCCTACTTAAAAATGCTACAGTAATTCTTCCAGTTTGTGGCTAGTCTGTTCGCTATGTTTGTTATTATTTTCTGAAAAATAATAATAGCAATGACAACAAAATTACTTCAAATCTTTCAAACATGTCCCTCTTTTCCTTTATGATTTCTTCATCCTTTTTTGTCTCCTATGTATGAAATATTATTTTATCACAATGACATATTATTTAAATATTTTAAATGTTTCTGTTTTTAAACTTGTCAATTATTATTTGTTAGAATTTTTGTGCTGTTTTTTTTTTGATATTTTGAAGTATGGCTCCAATATTTTTCATGCACATGGCCAAAATCCCAGCACCATTTTTGTTTGATTCTTTCTTACCTCGTGATATGTAATGCCACATGTCATTTAACATTCTTATGTGTGTATAGGACTGCTCTGAGTCTCTATTCTGGCCCATTTGTTTATGTACTGTGTCCCTATTTAAGTAGCAAAACAGTTTGTTGCTGAAATCTGTAAAATTTTGAATCCTTTAAAGCAAATCTTTCTATAACTGGCTTATTCGTTTGTTTTCAAACTGGTTTTGCTGCTTGATGCCCATCAAATTTTCATTAAAATTTTAGTATTGCTTTTTCAAGTTGTAAAAAAAAAAATTATTATGCATAAGTATTTACTTTTAAAACGCTATTTTTTTTTTTTTTTTTTTTTTTTTTTGAGACAGAGTTTCACTCTGTTGCCCAGGCTAGAATGCAGTGGTGTGATCTCAACTCACTGCAATCTCCTCCTAACAGGTTCAAGCAATTCTCCTACCTCAGCCTCCTGAGCAGCTGGAATTACAGGCATGTGCCACCAAGCCTAATTTTTGCATTTGTAGTAGAGACAGGGTTTCGTCATGTTGGCTAGGCTGGTCTCAAACTCCTGACCTCAGGTGATCCACCGACCTGGACTCCCAAAGTGCTAGGATTATAGACTTGAGTCACCGTGCCTAGCTAAAACACTATATTGTTACTACTCTATCTCAAGTACTGTTCTAGGTCCTAAATATTTTCCAATATTTACTTTAAAAAGTTTTGTAACAATAATAGTATTAGAGTAATATCTTATATTCCCAAGGCCACAGAAGTTGTAAACCTGGTACTAGAGAAGCTGAACGGTAAATCCAGGCAGTGCAGATTCACATCGTATTTACAAATAAATTTGTACAGCATTGCCTGCGATCTTTATAATATGGAGAGACATTTGTCCAACAGGGTGCCATTAGGCACATGTGGCCATTGAGAAAATTAAGCCAATAGAAATGTGGCTTAATGTAAAATAAAAACCTGATTCAGATATCAATGTCATTGCTAAAAACTTTTTCCTAAAATATGTCATTACCGTATTTCATACTAAAATTATTTTCATATTTCATATACCATATTTCATATACCATATTTCATATTAAAATTATTTTCATTTATTATTTTTGGCCTTTAAAATGGCCAGTGAAAAATCAAAATTATACATGAATCTCTTCTTACATTTTTAAGAACAATGCTAATATAGAGTATTCCATTCACGGACATACTATATATCTACATTTATTTAAAGTTTCCATTACATTCTTTAGTACTGCTTATTATTTCTTTATAAAATTCTTACAGAATTATTAAAAATTTAGTTATCATAGTTTTTATTATTGTAATAATTAACTTAAAATTAAACTTCTGAATTTACTGTACTGCTTATAATTTCTATATAAAATGTTACACCATTATAAATTTATTTATAGGAATCATAGGTGTTTTTTGTTATTGTAACAGCATTTTTTGTTTTTTAATTTCCAGGATACATGTGCATGATGTGCAGGTTTGTTACATAAGTAAACGTGTGCCATGGTGGTTGGCTGCACCTATCAACCCATTACCTAGGTATTAAGCCCAGTATGCATTAGCTAATTTTCCTGATGCTCTCCATTGCTCCACACCCCTTCCAACACACCCCAGTGTGTGGTGTTCCCCTCCCTGTGTCTGTGTGTTCTCATCATTCAACTCCTACTTATAAGTAAGAACATGCAGTGTTTAGTTTTCTGTTCCTGCATTAGTTTGCTGAGGAAAATGGCTTGCAGCTCCATCCAGGTCCCTGCAAAAGACATGATCTTATTTCTTTTTTTTTTTTTTATTGCATTTTAGGTTTTGGGGTACATGTGAAGAACATGTAAGATTGTTGCATAGGTACACACATGGCAGTGTGATTTGCTGCCTTCCTCCCAATCACCTATATCTGGCATTTCTCCCCATGCTATCTCTCCCCAACTCCCCACCCCCCACTGTCCTTCCCCTATTTCCCCTGACAGACCCCAGTGTCTGATGCTCTCCTCCCTGTGTCCATGTGTTCTCATTGTTCAACATCAGCCTAGAGCGAGAACGTGTGGTGTTGGATTTTCTGTTCTTGTGTCAGTTTGCTGAGAATGAAGGTTTCCAGGTTCATCCATGTCCCTACAAAGGACACGAACTCATCGTTTTTGATGGCTGCATAATATTTCACAGTGTATATGTGCCACGTTTTCCCTGTCCAGTCTATCATCGATGGGCATTTGGGTTGGTTCCAGGTCTTTGCTATTGTAACCTGTGCTGCACTGAACATTCGTGTGCATGTGTCCTTATAGTAGAACAGTTTATAATCCTTTGAATATATACCGAGTAATGGGATTCCTGGGTCAAATGGAATTTCTATTTCTAGGTCCTTGAGGAATCACCACACCGTCTTCCACAATGGTTGAACTAATTTACACTCCCACCAACAGTGTAAAAGTGTTCCTATTTCTCCACATCCTCTCCAGCATCTGTTGTCTCCAGATTTTTTAATGATCGCCATTCTAACTGGCATGAGATGGTATCTCAATGTAGTTTTGATTTGCATTTTTCTAATGACCAGTGATGATGAGCATTTTTTCATATGTTTGTTGGCCTCATGTATGTCTTCTTTTAAAGTGTCTGTTCATATTCTTCGTCCACTTTTCAATGGGCTTGTTTGTTTTTATCTTGTAAATCTGTTTTAGTTCTTTGTAGATTCTGGATATCAGACCTTTGTCAGATGGGTAGACTGCAAAAATTTTTTCCCATTCTGTTGGTTGCCAATTCACTCTAATGACTGTTTCTTTGTCGTGTAGAAGCTGTGGAGTTTGATTAGGTCCCATTTGTCTATTTTGGCTTTTGTTGCCAATGCTTTTGGTGTTTTGGTCATGAAGTCCTTGCCTATGCTTATGTCCTGAATGGTTTTGCCTAGATTTTCTTCTAGGGTTTTCATGGTGTTAGGTCTTATCCATCTGGAGTTAATTTTAGTGTAAGGTGTCAGGAAGTGGTCCAGTTTCTGCTTTCTGCACATAGCTAGCCAGTTTTCACAACACCATTTATTAAACAGGGAATCATTTTCCCATTGCTTCTTTTTGTCAGGTTTGTCAAAGATTGGAAGGTTGTAGATGTGTTGTGTTGCATCCGAGGCCTCTGTTCTGCTCCATTGGTCTATATCTCTGTTTTGGTACCAGTACCATGCTGTTTTGATTACTGTAGCCTTGTAGTATAGTTTGAAGTCCGGTAGTGTGGTACCTCCCTTTTTTTGCTTAGAATTGACTTGGCTATACAGGTTCACTTTTGGTTCCATATGAAGTGTAAGGTGGTTTTTTCCAGTTCTGTGAGAAGGTCATTGGTAGCTTGATGGGGATAGCATTGAATCTGTAAACTACTTTGGACATATGGCCATTTTCACGATATTGATTCTTCCTAACCATGAACATGGAATGTTTCTTCATGTTTGTGTCCTCTCTTATTTCGTTGAGCAGTGGTTTGTAGTTCTCCTTGAAGAGGTCCTTTACATCCTTTGTTAGTTGTGTTCCTAGGTATTTTATTCTCTTTGTAGCAATTCTGAATGGGAGTTTGCTGATGATTTGACTCTCTGTTAGTCTGTTATTGGTGTATAGGAATGCTTGTGATTTCTGCACATTGATTTTGTATCCTGAGACTTTGCTGAAGTTGCTTCTCAGTTTAAGGAGATTTTGGGCTAGATGATAGGGTCTTCTAAATATACAATCATGTCATCTGAAAATAGAGACAATTTGACTTCCTCTTTCCTATTTGAATACCCATTATTTCTTTATCTTGCCTGATTGCTCTGGCTAGCACTTCCAGTACTATATTGAATAGGAGTGGTGAGAGAGGGCATCCTTGTCTAGTTACAGATTTCAAAGGGAGTGCTTCCAGTTTTTGCCCATTCAGTATGATATTGGCTGTTGGTTTGTCACAAATAGCTTTTATTATTTTGAGATGCGTTCTGTCAATACCTAGTTTATTGATGGTTTTTAGCATAAAGGGCTGTTGAATTTTGTCAAAGGCCTTCTCTGCATCAATTGAGATAATCATGTGGTTTTTTGTCTTTGGTTCTATTTATGTGGTGAATTATGTTTACAGACTTGAATATGTTGAACCAGCCTTTCATCCCTGGGATGCATCCTACTTGATCATGGTGGATAAGCTTTTTGATGTACTGTTGCAATCAGTTTGCCAGTATTTTATTGAAGATTTTTGCATCTTTGTTCATCAAGGAGATTGGCCTGAAGTTTTCTTTTCTTGCCGAGTCTCTGCCGGGTTTTGGTATCAGGATGATGTTGGTCTCATAAAATGATTTGGGAAGGATTCCCTCTTTCTGGATTATTTGGAATAGTTTCAGAAGGAATGGTACCAGCTCCTCTTTGTATGTCTGGTAGAACTCGGCTGTGAACCCATCTGGACCAGGGCTATTTTTGGGTGGTAGGTTCTTAATTCCTGCCTCAACTTCAGACCTTGTTATTGGTCTATTCAGGGTTTCGACTTCTTCCTGGTTTAGGCTTGGGAGGATGCAAGTGTCCAGGAATTTATCCATTTCTTCCAGGTTTACTAGTTTATGTGCATAGAGTTGTTTGTAATAATCTCTGATGATGGTTTGTATTTCTGTGGAATCTGTGGTGATATCCCCTTTATCGTTTTTTATTGCATCTATTTGATTATTCTCTTTTCTTTTTTTATTAATCTGGCTAGTTGTCTGTCTGTTTTGTTGATCTTTTCAAAAAACCAGCTCCTGGATTTATTGATTTTTTTTTGAAAGTTTATAGCACTTTTATTTAAACTGCCAAAAACTGGAAGCAACAGAGCTGTCCTTTAACAAATGAACAGACAAGTAAATTGTAGTACAATTATTTCATGATAAAATATTCAATGATTAAAAATATGAGCTGTCAAACCACATGTCTTAAGTGTATATTTCTAAATAAAAGAAATCATTCTGAAAAGGCCATTTATATAACATTAAACTATAGAAAAGGTGAATAAATCAGTGGCATATGCAGAATAATTCCAAATCTGTGTAAATAGTCTTCTCTATCTCCTTCAGTTCTGCTCTGATATTAGTTATTTCTTGTCTTCTGCTAGGTTCTGAGTTTTTTTGATCTTGCTCCTCTAGCTCTTTCAATTTTGATGATAGTGTGTCAATTTTAGATCTCTCCTTGTTTCTCATGTGGGCATTTATTGCTATATATTTTCCTCTAGAGACTGCTTTAAATGTGTCCAGAGATTCTGGTATGTTGTGTCTTTGTTCTCGTTAGTTTCGAAGAACATTTTTTTTCTGCCTTCATTTCATTGTTTATCCACTCAACATTCAAGAGCCAGTTGTTAAGTTTCCATGAAGTTGTGTGGTTCTGAGTTAGTTTGTGAATTCTGAGTTCTAACTTCATTGCACTGTGGTCTGAGAGACTGTTTGTTATGATTTTCATTCTTTTGCATTTGATGAGGAGTGATTTACTTCCAATTTTGTGGTCAGTTTTAGAGTAGGTGCAATGTGGTGCTGAGAAGAATGTATATTCTGTGGATTTGGGGTGGAGAGTTCCGTAAATGTCTATTAGGTTTGTTTGGTCCAGGTCTGAGTTCAAGTCCTGGATATCCTTGTTAATTTTCTGTCTTGTTGATGTGTCTAATATTGACAGTGGGGTGTTCAAGTCTCCCACTATTATTGTGTGGGAGTCTAAGTCTCTTTGTAAGTCATTAAGAACTTGCCTTATGTATCTGGGTGCTCCTGTATTGGGTGTGTATATATTTAGAATCATTAGCTCTTCTTGTTGCATTGATCCTTTTACCATTATGTAATGTCCTTCTTTGTCTCTTTTGATCTTCGTTGGTTTAAAGTCTATTTTATCAGAGATAAGAATTGCAACTCCTGCTTTTTTTGCTCTCCATTTGGTTGGTAAATCTTCCTCCATCCCTTTATTTTGAGCCTTTGTGTATCCTTGCATGTGAGATGGGTTTCCTGGATACAGCACACCGACGGGTTTTGGCTTTTTATCCAATTTACCCGTCTGTGTCTTTTGATTGGGGCATTTAGCCCATTTTCATTTAGGGTTAATATTGTTATGTGTGAATTTGATCCTACCATTTTGATGCTAGCTGGCTGTTTTGCCCATTAGTTGATGCAGTTTCTTCATTGCGTTGATGCTCTTTACCATTTGGTGTGTTTTTGGAGTGGCTGGTACTGGTTGTTCCTTTCTATGTTTAGTGCCTCCTTCAGGAGCTCTTGTAAAGCAGGCCTGGTGATAATGAAATCTGAGTACTTGCTTGTTGGTAAAAAATTTTATTTTTCCTTCACTTATGAAGCTTAGTTTGGCTGGATATGAAATTCTGGGTTGAAAGTTCTTTTCTTTAAGGATGTTGAATATTGGCCCCCACTCTCTTCTGGCTTGTAGGGTTTCTGCTGAGAGATCTGCTGTGAGTCTTATGGGCTTCCCTTTGTGGGTAACCCAACCTTTCTCTCTGGCTGCCCTTAGCATTTTCTCCTTCATTTCAACCCTGGTGAATCTGATGATTATGTGCCTTGGGGTTGCTCTTCTTGAGGAATATCTTTGTGGTGTTCTCTGTATTTCCTGGACTTGAATATTGGCCTGCCTTGCTAGGTTGGGGAATTTTTCCTGGATAATATCCTGAAGAGTATTTTCCAGCTTGGATTCATTCTCTCCGTCACATTCAAGTACATCTATCAAACGTAGATTAGGTCTTTTCACATAGTCCCATATTTCTTGGAGACTTTGCTAATTCCTTTTTACCCTTTTTTCTCTAATCTTGCCTTCTCATTTTATTTCATTGAGTTGATCTTCGACCCTCTGATATCCTTTCTTCTGCTTGGTTGATTCGGCTGTTGAAACTTGTGTATGCTTCGCAAAGTTCTTGTCTTGTGTTTTTCAGCTCCATCAATTCACTTAAATTCCTCTCTAAGTTGTTTATTCTCGGTAGCTTTTCATCAAATCTTTTTTCAAGGTTCTTAGTTTCTTTGCATTGGGTTAGAACATGTTCTTTTAGCTCACAGAAGTTTCTTATTATCCACTTTCTGAAGACTGATTCTGTCAATTCATCACACTCATTCTCTGTCCAGCCTTGTTCCCTTTCTGGTAAGGAGTTGTGATCCCTTGTAGGAGGAGAGGCATTCTGGTTTCGGGTGTTTTCATCCTTTTTGCACTGGTTTCTTCCCATGTTTGTGGATTTATCCACCTGTCATCTTTGTAGTTGTTGACTTTCAGATTGCGTCTCTGAGTGGATGTCCAGTTTGTTGATGATGAAGTTATTTCTTTCTGTTTGTTAGTCTTCCTTCTAACAGTCTGACCCCTCTGCTCTAGGACTGCTGAGGTCCACTCCAGGCCCTTCTTGCCTGGGGGATCACCTGCAGCAGCTGCAGAACAGTAAGGGTTGCTGCCAGTTTCTTCTTCTGCTAGGATATCTGCCAGATGTCAGTCTGAGCTCTCCTTTATGAGGTGACTCTTTGGATATATGGGGGTCAGGGAGCTGCTTGATGAGACAGTCTGTCCTTTATAGGAGCTCAAGTGCTGAGCTGTGAGCTCTGTTGTTCATTCAGAGCTTCTGGGAAGGTACGTTTAAGTCTGCTGCAGCAGAACTCATAAACTGCCCCCCCCCCCCCCCCCCTTTTTTTTTACCAGGTACTCTGTCCCAGGGAGTTAGGACTTTATTTATGAGTTTCTGTTGTGCTGCTGCCTTTTTTCAGGGCTGCCCTGCCCAGCAAGGAGGCAGCCTAGTCACTGTCTGCCTGCAGAGGCTTTGCTGAGCTGCCATGGGCTCTGCCCAGCTGCCTTCTGAACTTCCCTGCAGTCCTGTTTATACAGGTATAGTTAGAACTACCTCGGCAATGGCGGCCCACCTCTATAATGGCAGACTATCCCTGTTATGGCAGGCTGCCTTGGCAATGGCAGGCTGCCTCAGCAATGGCAAACTACCTCTGTAGTGGTGAACTGCCTCGGTAATGGCGGACGCCCCCTCTCCGACAGAGTTGGACTGTCCTGGGTTCAGCTGTGCTTGCTGTGAAACTCTCAATCCAGAGCGTTGCTGATTGCTGTTTTTTTGTGGGGGTGAGACCAGCCGAGCCTGATCACCTGGCTCCCCTGTCTCAGAGCCTTTTCTTTTTTTAGTTGAACGGTCAACTGTCTCCCAAGTGTTCCAGTCACCTGTTGAAAAGGTGCCGGGATTTGTGTGATTTCCTGTGCGGTGACCCACTGTGCTGGCTGAAACAGCTGCACTGAGATTTGTGGTGTTTTTTGCCCCAGAATCTCCTGGCCTGGCTCCCCTGTTTCAGTCCCTTTTTCATCAGATGAATGGGCGACTCTGCCTTCCCAGAGCTCCAATCGCCAGCTAAAATGGCACCTGGACCCGTGAATTTTGTACAGAGAACCACCGTGCCAGCCAAAACAGCTGCACTGGCCAAACCAGCCGTGCTGGCGACCCATGGGGCTCCTCCGCCTAGGAATCTCCTGGTCTGTGGGCAATAAAAATCTGTCTGGAAATGCACGTCCACTCACCCTCCATGCTTTAACTGGGAGCTGCAATCCTGAGCTGCTCCTAATTGGCCATCTTGGATCCCTCTCCCTTATTTCTTTTTATAGCTGCATAGTATTCCATGGTGGATATGCACCACATTTTCTTTATCCAGTCTTTCACTGATGGGCATTTGGGTTGATTCCATGTCTTCACTATTGTGAATGGTGCTGCAATAAACATGTGGGTGTATATATCTTTATAGTAGAATAATTTATAATCCTTTCAGTATATACCCACTAATGGGATTGCTGGGCCAAATGGTATTTCTGGTTCTAGATCCTTGGGGGAATCACTACACTGTTTTCCACAATGGTTGGACTAACTTACATTCCCAACAACAGTGTGAAAGTCTTCTTATTTCTCCCAGCTTCACCAGCATCTGCTTTTCTAAAACTTTTTGAAAATTGCTATTTTGACAGGTGTGAAATGGCATCTCATTGTGGTTTTAATTTGCATTTCTCTAATGATCAGTGATGTTGAGCTATAATTTTATGTTTGCTGGCTGCATAAATGTTTCTTTTGAAAAGTGTCTGTTCATGTCCTTTGCCCACTCTGTTTGTTTTAAATTTGTTTAAGCTCCATGTAGGTGCTGGATATAAGACCTTTGTCAGATGGGAAGATTGCAAAAATTTTCTCATTCTGTAGGTTGTCTGTTTACTCCAATGACAGTTTCTTGTGCTGTGCAGAAGCTCTTTAGTTTAATTAGGTCCCATTTGTCAATTTTGGCATTTTTTGTAATTGCTTTCAGTGTTTCTATCATAACATCCTTTCCTGTGTCTATGTCCTGAATAGTATTGCCTAGATTTTCTTCTAAGGTTTTTATAGTTTTGGGTTTTACATTTAAGTCTTTAATCCATCTTGATTTAATTTTTGTAAAAGGTGTCAGGAAGGGATCCAGTTTCAATTTTCTGCATATGGCTAGCCAGTTTTCCCAGCACCATTTATTAAATAGGAAATTATTTCCCCATTGCTTGTTTCTGTCAAGTTTGTCAAATATCAGATGGTTGTAGATTTGTGGTTCTATTTCTGATATCTCTATTCTGTTCCATTGGTCTATATGTCTGTTTTGATACCAGTACCATGCTGTTTTGG
Organism: Ateles fusciceps; assembly: GCA_036589455.1. Classification (NCBI taxonomy): domain Eukaryota; kingdom Metazoa; phylum Chordata; class Mammalia; order Primates; family Atelidae; genus Ateles; species Ateles fusciceps. The sequence goes on along the minus strand of JAZHEH010002924.1, from coordinate 5,478,981 downwards.
TTACTGTAATCTGATAGTGTAGTTTAAAAATGAGTTTTGTGATGACTCCAGCTTTGTTCTTTTTGCTTAGGATTAGCTTGGCTATGTTAGCTCTTTTTTCATTCCGTATGAATTTTAAAGTACTTTAGATATATGACGAATATCAATGGTAGTTTAATGGGAACAGCATCTAATCTATAAATTACTTTGGGCAATATGGCAATTTTCATGAAATTCCTTCTTCCCATTCAGTGTCCTGAAATATTTTTCCATTTGTTTGTGTCCTCTCTGATTTCCTTGAGCACTGGTTTGTAGTTCTAATTGAAGAGGTCCTTCTACATCCATTGATTTCTATATTCCTAGGTATTTTGTTCTTTTTGTAGCAATTGTGAATGGGAGTCCATTCATGGTTTGTCTCTCTGCTTGTCTATTTTGGTGTATAGAAATGATTGTGATTTTTGCACATAGATTAGGTATCCTGAGACTTTGCTGAAGTTGCTTGTCCACTTAAGAAGCTTTTGGACTGAGACCATGGGGCTTTCTGGATATAAGATCATGTCACCTGCAAACAGAGAAAATTGACTTCCTCTCTTCCTATTTAAATAGCATTTATTTCCTTCTCTTGCCTAATTGTTCTGGCCAGAACTTTGAATACTATGTTAAACAGGAGTGGTGAGAGAGGGCATCCTGGTCTTGTGCTGGTTTTCAAAGGGAATGCTTCCAGCTTTTGCCCATTCAGTATGATATTGGTTCTGAGTTTGTCATAAATGGATCTTATTTCAAGATATTTTTCATCAATATCTAGTTTATTGAGAGTTTTTAACATGAAGGGATGTTGAATTTTACTGAAGGCCTTTTCTGCATCTATTGAGATAATCATGTGGTTTTTGTCATTAGTTCTGTTTATGTGATGAATTACATTTATAGGTTTGTGTATGTTGAACCAGCCTTGCATTCCAGGGATGAAGTTGACTTGATTGTGTTGGACAAGCTTTTAATGTGCTGCTGGATTATGTTTGTCAATATTTTATTGAGGATTTTCACATAGATGGTCATCATAGATATTGGCCTGAAGTTTTATTTTTTTGTTGTATCTCTGCCAGATTTTGATATCAGGATGATGCTGGCCTCATAAAATGACTTAGGGAAAAGTCCCTTCTTTTTAATTGTTTGACATAGCTTCAAAAAAAATGGTAAAAGCAACTCTTTGTACCTCTGGTAGAATTTGGCTGTAAATTCATCTGGTCCTGGGCTTTTGTTGGTTGGTATGCTATTTATTTACTGCCTCAATTTCAGCACTTGTTATTAATCTATTCAGGGATTTGACTTCTTCCTGGTTCAGTGTTGGAGGGGGTATGCATTCAGGAATTTATCCATTTCTTATAGAGTTTCTTGTTTATTTGCATAGAAGTGTTTATAGTATTCTCTGATGGTTGTTTGTATTTCTGTGGGGTCAGTGGTGATATCCTTTTTATCTTTCTTTATTGTATCTATTTGATTCTTCTCTTTTTTTCTTTATTGGTCTAGCTAGTTTATTAATTTTTTTAAAACAAACAAGCTCCTGGTTTTGTTAATTTTTTGAAGGGATTATCGTGTCTCTATCTCCTTCAGTTCCTATCTGATCTGTTTATTTCTTATTCTCTGCTAGCTTTGGTTTTTTTTGTTTTTTTTTGCCCTTGGTTCTCTAGTTCCTTTGGTTGCATTATTAAGGTGCCTATTTGAGCTCTTCCTAGATTTTTGATGTGGACATTTAATACTATAAATCTCCCTCTTAATACTGCTTTAGCTGTGTCCCAGAGATTCTGGTACATTGTCTCTTTGTTCTCAATGGTTTCAAAGAACTCTTTGATTTCTGCATTATTTACCCAGGAGTCAATCAGGAGCAGGTTGTTCAATTTTCATGTAGTGTTGTGGTTTTCAGTGAGTTTCTTAATCTTGAGTTCTAATTTGATTATGTTGTGGTCTGAGAGACTGTTTGTTATAATTTTAGTTCTTTTACATTTGCTGCCACTTTTAATTATCTGATCAATTTTAGAGTAAGTACCACTGAGAAGAATATATATTCTCTTTTGGTGGGGTGGGGGTGGACAGTTTTGTAGATATCTATTAGGTCCACTTGATCCAGAGCCTGAGTTCAAGTCCTGATTATCTTTGTTAATTTTCTGTATCAATGATCTGTCTAATATTGACAATGGGGTGTTAAAGTTTCCCACCATTATTGTGTGGGAGAGTAACTCTCTTTGTAGTCTCTAAGAACCTGTTTGTGAATCTGGTTGCTCCTTTATTGGGTTCAAATATATTTAGGGTAGTTAGTTCTTCTTGTTGAATTGAACACTTTATGATTGTGTAATGCTCTTTGCCTTTTTAAAAATTTTTGTTTTTAAGTCTGTTTTGTCATAAACTAGGATTGCAACTCCTGCTTTCTCCTGCTTTCCATTTGCTTGGTAGATTTTCCTCCATCCACTTACTTTGAGCCTATGTGTGTCTTTGCACATGAGATGGGTCTCTTGAATACTGTACACCAATGGGTCATGTCTCTTTCCAACTTACCATTCAGGGTCTTTTTTATTGTTGTATTTAGTCCATTTACATTTAAGTTTAATATTATGTGATTTTGTTCCTGTCATCATGATGCTGCCTGGTTATTTCACAAACCTGTTGATGTAGTTGCTTCATAGTGTCATTGATCTGTGTACTTTAGTGTTTTTTCATAGCAGCTGGTAATCGTTTTTCTCTTTCATATTCAGCACTTCTTTCAGGAGCTCTTGCAAGGCGGTGCCAGTGGTGATGAAGGTGATGAATTCCCTCATTATTTGCTTGTCTGAAAAGGATTTTATTTATCCTTCACTTATGAAGCTTAGTTTGAGAAAATAGGAAATTCTGGGTTGGAAATTTTTTTCTTTAAGAATGTTGAATATTGGCCCCCAATCTTTTGGCTTGTAGAATTTCTGCTGAGAAGTCCACTCTTATTTTGATGGGCTTTTCTTTTAGGTAACCTAGCCTTTCTCTCTGGATGCCCTTAACATTTTTTGCTTCATTTTGAACTTGGAGAATCTGATGATTATATGTCTTAGGGTTGATCCTCTCATGGAGTATCTTACTGATGCTCTCTGGATTTCTTGAGTTTGAATTTGGCCTGTCTTGCTAGGTTGGGGAAGTTCTCCTGGATGATATACTGAAGTGTGTTTTCCGACTTGGTTCTGTTCACCCCACGTCTTTTAGATACTGCAATCAGTTGTGCATTTGGTCTTTTTACATAACCTCATAATTCTCAAGATTTTGTTTGTTCCTTTTCGTTCTTTTTCTCTAATATTTTCTGCTTGTCTTATTTCAGGAAGATAGATTTCAAGCTCTGAAATTCTTTCCGCCCCTTGGTCTGTTCAGCTATTGATACTTGTGGTTGCATTGTGAAGTTCTCGTTTTGTGTTTTTTGGGTAGATCATTATTTTCCTCTCTAAACTGGTTATTCTGATTAACAGATTAACAGCTTCTGTAATGTTTTTATCATGGTTCTTAGCTTCTTTGCCTTAGGTTAGAACATGTTCCTTTAGTTCAGCAAAGTTTATAACTCACCTTCTGACCCCTACTTCTGTCAGGTCATCCATGTCAGCCCCCCCCTAGTTCTATGCCCTTGCTGAAGAGATGTTGCAATCATCTGAAGGAGATGAGGCATTCTGGATTTTTGAGTTTTCATAATATCTTCATTGATTCTTTCTCATCTTGCTGAGTCCTGATTTTATTTACCTTTGATCTTTGAGGCTGCTGACTTTTGGATGGGGTTTTTGTGGGGATTTTTTTTTTTAACAGTCAGGCCCTTCTTCTGTAGGGCTATTGTGGTTTGCCAGGGGTCCACTTTAGACCCTCTTCTCCTGGGTTTCTCCTGCTCCTGGAGGTGTCACTAGTGGAGGATGCAGAAAAGCAAAGATGTCTGCTTCCTCCTTCCTGTAGGAGCTCACTCCCAGAGGATCACTGACCTGAATGCTCCCATATAAGGTGTCTGGCGACTCCTGTGGCAGACCTCACCCCATCAGGAGGCAAGAGATCAGGGACCCACTAAAGGAAAAACTCTGGCTGCCCCTTGGCAGAATGAGTGTGCTGTGCTGGTAGGAATCCTACTCATCCGGATTGCCCAGATTCCTCAGAACCAGAAGTGGAAAAGACTAAGTTTGTTGACCCATGGAAACCACAGCCACCCCTCACCCCAGGGGCTTTGTCCCAGATAGATAAGAGTTCTGTCCATAACCACCCGGCTGGAGTTGCTGAAATTCCTGCAGGGAGGCCCTGCCCAGTAAGCAGGGATGGGTTCCGTCAGGTCTAAAGAGGCAGTGTGGTGACAATCTGCCACACCCACTGTGCTGTGCTGTGGGGAATTCCTCCTGAGTCCAAACTGCCCAGTCTCCTCAGTGCTGGCAGGGGAAAATGAGACTGGAGCTGCAATAATGTATTGAATAGCAGAATTATTCTTAAAATTAAACTTTTGAATTCAAACTTTTCTGTTTATTAATGGATTTTTAAAATATAAACCATTAATCCAGCAATCTAGCTAAACTCTCTAATGAATTCAGTTTGTCTTTAGTTTCTATTGAATTTCTTATTTAGAAAAGTATACTATCTTCAATTAATAAAAACTGTGCTTGTTTATCTGTTTATGCTTGCTTTAATCAATTGCCTAGGATCTGAAGTAAGAACAGAATGTAGAATGGTAGTAACAGGCATTCTTATATTTATTCTGATTTTACAGAAAATCATATTTCATGATCCAGTGATGTTTGCTATAGATTTGCGGAAGATAATTTTGTAAAGTAAAGTAAGTTACTCACAATATTGGTTTGTTAAAATATTTTATGTATGCTTAATATTATCAACTTTTTCATCAGCTGAATTTATACTGTTTTCTTTTGTTATTTGTTCATGCTATAACAAATAACTCCTATTTTTAAACCTTTGAATTTTTATGATAAACATTACATGTTTATGGTTTTTTAAAAACACATTGTTAGGCTGACTTGTACATACATACATATGAAGTTATGCATTTTTGTGTTTTTGCATATATGTTCTCAAGTGATGTTATGGTTCCATAATCCCCAATGTGGCAGCATTGAAAGCTGGGGACTCAGGTGATTGTGTCACGTGGGCAGAGCACTTATGAATAGATTAATTCATTTATGGATTAATAGATGAATTGATTAATAAGTTATCATGGGAATGAGACTAACTGCTTCAAAAGAAGAGGGAGAGATCTGAGAAACACACTTAGCCCTCTCACCACATATTACTCTGTGTTGCTTAGAAACTTTGCAAAGAGTCTTCACCAGGAAGAAAGTTTTCAACAAATGTGGACCCTGGAACTTGGACTTTTCAGATTTTATAGCTGTAAGAAATAAGTTACTTTCTAAGAAGAATTTAAGATAACTTCAGATAGTCTGTTATAAGCAACAGAAAAGAGACCAATACAAATAAGATTTATCTATATTTTTATTTTTATTTTGCTATTGTTTTGTATAGATACTATGACTTTAGCTTAATAGAAATCGGTACCTGTTCCTTCAAGGAGGATAAAACATGCCTAGAGATTGTAAATAGATTTTTGAATAACAATTCAATTCACTTAAAGTACATGTTCTTTTTAATCTTTTCAGTAAATTTACCTAGTTTATAATTTTTTCCAAAAAAAATTGTTCATTATTTCAATATTCAAATATGTTGACATAAAAGTATGCATAACTTTTTTATGATTTTTAAAAAAGCATCTTTTTTGACATCATGCCTTTACCTTCCTTATTTCTAATATTGTTAGTTTGTTCCTTCTCTTTAAAATTTTATCAATTTTGATAGCACTTGGTTGTTTTGCTAGTCTTTTGCAAGAGCCATCTCTAGAGACTTATTCCTCTTTATTATATGTATACATTTTTTCACAAAACTATAACATTTATATTTGAAATATCTTTCTTTTTCACTTAAATATATCTAGGATATATTAAAATTTCAATTTTTTGAATAATGTCATTACTGTTTCAATTAATGATGCATAGGATATTATTTAAATGGTTTACTAGAAGTGAACATTTATATTATTTACCAATTTTGTACATTTATTTCTGTGTTGAATATTTTCTAGCATATCTATTTTGCAAAACTGTGGATATTAGAATATGTTCCTAAAAATAGAATTTGAGGGATAAAACTTACATTTTTCAAGCTTTGTTTTTACCATCAAAATTTATTGTGTGGATACTGTTTTCCATTAAAAGATAAAAAATAAGTGTACATATTCCTCACCATTTTCCACCATAATATATTATCAAACTTGTTATTTACTGATAACCCAACATTGGTATATCAATAAACCCTTAATTCGGATATCTGTCATATGTGTAAGATTGAACACAACTAATCTTTAAGAAAACATTGTCAATGTACATCTCTGAATGTTTTACACATGAAATAAACTATTCTGTTTTTCTGAATTACAATGATCGGTTTGATATTGTATTTGGAATTTGTTCATAATTTTAAAAACTGTTCATGTACTCAAATTTGTTTACTATTTCCTGTAAAGCTTCTTAGTTATGTGGAATACTTAGGAAGCCTTTCTTTAACAGGATTTTTTATAACATCCATTCGGCCATGTATTGTTCTAGTCCATTTTTTATACTTTTATTCTTCATACTTAAATATGTTCAATTTTTAATTTACTTTGGTGTAGCTATTAAATACAGAATCACATTTTTTTCCAGAAGTGTATCCAATTGCCTTCATACCATCTCTGAAACAATTATTTCTCCCACTATATTATCATCTTCTAGATTCAAAGGGTATGTTTCTCCATTTCAGGTCTTTCTAATCTCTTCATTTCCTCATTATGCCAAAATGTACCCTAGTAATATCATGTATTACATACTGCAGTTTTACAACTTGTTTTTACTGTAAGTTGCTTTTTTAATGGAATTTTCTATTATTATTTATGTTTTATATGAAATATAAAATTAGCTCAGGTATTTAGAAAATAATGTTTTTATTTCTTGGGAAATTATTCTTTTTACTATTCTCTTGTATGTAGAAAAATTACACCTTTTTGATATTTAGTTTTCCTGTCCAAGAAGGTGGCATACCTTTTCATTTGTTCTATTATTTGAATGTGTTCATGTGTCTTAATATAATTTTAACAATTTTTTATATAAATCATGCACCTTTCTCATTAAATTTTTAACTATATATTTTATTTTTTTGTTGCCACAGTAAATTGAGTATTTGATTTTTCTGTTATATTTTCAAATTCATAATTTATAATACATTGTTATTCAAATATCTGTAATTTTCAGTTATTTTTTCTTATCTAATAGTATTTTTTACCTCTTCCAAAAAATGTTTTATAATGCAATATTGGGTATCCTGGAATTGCTTCTTACTTTCATTACTATCTTTCTAGCATTTCCCCAGTGAGAAAATTTTTGGAATACAAAAGCTGTCTACTCATAGCTGCTGAGATTTGTCTGAATAAGAGTAGATAAAAGCAGAAGCAGGTGTTTGGAACCTATGACAAAGATTCAAATAAGAGGTCATGTTGACTTAAGGACAGTGATCTTGAGAGTGATGATAAGTGCTCAGTTTTGTAGGCAGAACCAACAAGACTTCCCAGATGACTTTGGTCCAAGCACTGAAATAATATAATTACTATTAAATTAAGGTGAATCATGGAAATAGTAGCTGGGAAATGAGGCAGAAATATTAAGAACTGAGTGTCTGACATTCGTTTCAGGAATAACCATACGTATTAGTGTTAGGAGGAATATAATCTACCATATTAATAGGTTAAAAGAAAATATTAACTTTGATTTATGTGGAAAACAGTGTTTGACAGAATTCAGTATCTTAAGGTCCTTACCAAAGAATAACAATTCTTAATATATTTAATACAAATTTTACAAACAAATAGCCAGCATCTACAGTAACTCAAAACAGCATGGTACTGGTACCAAAACAGAGATACAGACCAATGGAACAGAACAGAGGCCTCAGAAGTAATGCCACACATCTACAACCAACTGATCTTTGACAAACCAGACAAAAACAAGCAATGAGGAAAGGATTCCCTGTTTAATAAATGGTGTTGGAAAAACTGGCTAGCAGTGTGCAGATGGCTGAAACTGGACCCCTTCCTTACACTTTATACTAAAATTAACTCCAGATGAATTAATGATTTAAACATAAGACCTAATATCATCAAAACCCTAGAAGAAAACTGAAGCAATACCATTCAAGACATAGGCATAGGCAAAGACTTCATGACTAAAACACCAAAAGCAATGGCAACAAAAGCCAAAATAGACAAATGGGATCTAATTAAACTTAAGAGCTTCTGCACAGCAAAAGAAACAAACATTAAAGTAAACTGGCAACCAACAGCATGGGAAAATTTTTTGCAAGCTACCCATGTGACAAAGGGCTAATATTCAGAATCTACAAAGAGCTAAAATAAATTTACAAGAAAAAACCAAACAACCCCATCAAAATGTGGGTGAAGGATATGAACACAGATGCTTTTCAAAAGAAGACATTTATGCGGCCAACAAACATATGAAAAAATGCTCATCATCAGTGGTCATTAGAGAAATGTAAATCAAAACTACATTGAGATACCATTCCATGCTAACTAGAATGATGATCATTAAAAAATCTGGAGACAACACATACTGGAGAGGATGTGGAGAAATAGGAAGACACTTTTACACTGTCAGTGGGAGTGTAAATTAGTTCAACCATTGTGGAAGACAGTGTGGAGATTCCTCAAGGATCTATAAAAAGAAATACCATTTGACCCAGTAATCCCATTACTGGATATATACCCAAAGGATTATAAATCATTCTACTATAAAGACACATGCACACATGTTCATTGTGACACTGTTTATAATAGCAAAGACTTGGAAACAATCCAAATGTCCATCAGTGATAGACTGGATAAATAAGATGTGGCACATATACACCATGGAATACTATGCAGCCAAAAAAAGGATGAGTTCATATCCTTTGCATGGACATGGATGAAGCTGGAAACCATCATTCTCAGCAAACTGATACAAGAAGAGAAAACCAAACATCGAATGTTCTCCCTCATAAGTGGGTGTTGTACAATGAGAACAGATAGACACAGGGAGGGGAGCATCACACACTGGGGCCTGTTGTGGGTGGAGAGACTAGGGGAGAGATAGCAGGGGGTTAGGGGCATTGGGGAGGGATAACATTAGGAGAAATACCTAATATAGTTGACGGGGGAATGGATGCAGCAAACCACCATGGAATGTGTATACCTATGTAACAATCCTGCAAGATCTGCACATGTGCCCCAGAAATTAAAGTATAATAATAAAAACATAGCCAACATTGTCCTTATGGGTAAAATATAAACAGCATTATCATTAAATCTAAAAAATTTTGTCTTCTCTAACCACTACCATTAGATGATTAAAAAAATGAATACGAACATTTGAAAGGAAACCACAATATGATTTATAAATAATATAATATAAAACTTAAAGAAAATTGAGAAACAATATAAAACAAACTATTAAAATAACATGAGAGTTTGGGAAAATGATAAATTATAAAATAAACATGCAACATATAACAGATTTATTATATATTAAAAATGCAAGTTTCAAGACATATTTTAAAACATTTTAGTTAAAAGAAAATGTAGCACATATACACCATGGAATACTATGCAGCCATAAAAAAAAATGAGTTCGTGTCCTTTGTAGGGACATGGATGAATCTGGAAACCATCATTCTCAGCAAACTGACACAAGAACAGAAAAACAAACACCACATGTTCTCACTCATAGGTGGGTGTTGAACAATGAGAACACATGCATGGACACAGGGAGGGGGAGCATCACACACTAGGGTCTGTTCAGGAAGAATAGGGGAGGGACAGCAGGAGGTAGGGAGGTTGGGGAGGGATAACGGGGAGAAATGCCAGATATAGGTGATGGGGGAATGGAGGTAGCAAACCACATTGCCGTGTATGTACCTATAAAACAATCCTGCATGTTCTGCACATGTACCCCAGAACCTAAAGAGCAATAAAATATTTTTAAAAAATAAAGTATGAATAGGAAATAGAAATGTACAGAAATTATATTAATAAAACTATAAAATTATCAAACTCAATTTAAGGGAATAAAAAATGTAAGAAGCATGTAAATGTCACTTACTGTGTGCCAGCCACTGATCTAAGTTCTTTATCCTTTAATCATCACCAAAATCTATGTAATAGACATTTATATTAACATTATTTTACATTGGATAAAAATTAGGAAAGGAAGGGCTTAAATTATTTACCTAAGATCAAGCAGATAGTAAATAGCAGAGTCAGGTGGAAGAGTGAATATGCAAATGGATAAGACCATAAATAAAGATGGAACTCTGACTCTCAATCTCCAGCAACCAGCCCAGCTAGCCAAACCATTATTTATAGTAAACTGTTCCCAGAAGCTGGACTACTATTTCTAATAACCAACGTGAGAAGTCAAACTAAATACCTTTAACAATTGGCCCTAAATGACCATCAATTGATCAATATCTGACAGCTTCCCTAATTTTCACTCCTGTGACATAAGGCCAACATGAGAAAGCTACGTATGCATATTTAACCAATAACATAAGGTAGCCTGCTTCTGGTTAGCTTAGTTTCAGCTTTCCCATGCCAACAGCCTACAGTAAGGGCATAATGAAGTCTTCAATTCATTGGGAAGCTTTTATTCTTTTCTGTTTGACTTTGAGTCTTTGTCAAATGCAAGTGATGATGGCTGATTGCCTTGCTATAGCAAGCATTGAATAAATAGACATTACTTATTCTTATTTGGGTGGTCTTATTTGTTTTCTCACAGAATTCAAACTCAGATTTTCTGAATCCAAAGTCTGAGAAAAATATTTCTCTGTGATGAAAAGATCAGTTCACTACAATCTATTGCAAAAGTTATTCTAATTTTATAAAGTTATTCTAATTTTATATTTATATAAACATAAAAGCAGAAAAAATATAAAAAAGATAATTTAAAAAGGATACATGTCTTATCAAATATTAAAATGTATTTTAAAGTCATAATAAGCTAAAAAGCAAGGCAATGTTATGGAATAGCCAGTTATATCAAAAACAGAAAAGAGAGTTCAGAAATTTTACTTGTATATATAAGACTTATATGGGGAAAAAAACCCATAAATTATTTCAAATAATTGCTAAAATAACATTTTTAAAATTATTTGAATTGCATAATGTATATACATATCCTCATATGAAAATAAATTATAGATTTTAAATCAAAAGGTTAATCATTCATATAAAAATAAAGTATATCATCCAAAATGGTAATACTATGTCTTGAACTTTCATCAGATTTATACATCGAACCTATAAAACACTACATACTTGAAAATAAAGAAGAAAATGACAGAAAATACTAATAGCAGTCGCAAAACATATTTTCCTCTGATCAAAAAAGATCAAACAGATAGAGTAGTAGGAACAAGAGTATACAAATAATATAAATAATTACATAACATTTATTTTATCGGCAAATAAAAAATATACTCGTCAAATAACTGTGACATACTTTAAAAGGCAGACACAAACACATAATTTTATCACAAAAAAGTAATAAATTTCAAAAATCAGAGATAGCATAAAGTTCAATCTCTTGATCCAGTACATAGATATATTAAGAGCAAACAGAAACACCGATAATAAAAATGACAAAAGTTTCTGAAACAATTGGGAGTATATAATGACATAAGTTTTAGATCAAAAAAGTATTTGGGACTGCAATTAAGTGAGGCACTACGTATCATAAAAGATGAGGCAAGTTCCAAATGGTACCAGGAGGAAAATTTAGTCTATTGGGTTCTAGAAAATAATACCCCAGAGTATGATGTTTAGGCATGTTGAGTATTTGAACTAAAAAAGACTGGAAAATCTCAGAAGCAAGTTCTTTCTGACCTTCTCCTTTCCTCCCGTTTCCTGTTCCTCTTTTTCCCATGAAGTGAGTCATAGAAATCAAAATTATTCTTCCCAAAGACAGACAATAGAAACTAAAACCTCTCTGCCCCAAAGTAAGCCATAAAACCTTAGAAACTAAATAGAAACTAAAACAATAGAAACTAAAACCCCTCTGCCCCAAAGTAAGCCATAAAACACTTCCTCCTTTCTTCCTCCTCGAAAACCTTCTTTCCAGAAGTGTCTAGCTGCATACCCAGGAGGAAGGAATACTACATAGAGCTAAGAAAAGTCTGAATAGACAGACTTTGCTAGGTTTCCCCACTTAGTCTGTTATCATTAGATCATACCTGTTTGTCCAGTTACATTTCTATGTGGCTACTCATTTTTTATCAAACCTAAGCATAAAAATGGACAGTTTTCCCTGGGTCTTCGGGTCTTCATTTCTGAAGATTCTTGTGTTTAATGAACCTAAATAAATTTATTTTGTATATTTTGTGTCAACTTGTCTTTTGTTGTAAGAGTGTTAGCCATGACCCTCAAGATGAGTGACAAAAGGTATCAAAGGCTTTCCATCCCTATAAGTCTTAAGTATGAAAATATATGACTTAAGTATCCTACATAATACATTAGAAAAAGAGCAGTATATCACACTTAAGGAAAGTAGTCCAGGTATGGGGACTCATACTTGTAATTTCAGCATTTAGGGAGTCTGAGGCAGGAGGATCATTTGAGGCCAAGAGTTTGAGACCACCCTGGGCAACATAGCAAGACTCTGTCTCTATAAAAAATAATAATAATAAAAAGGAAAGTAAAGTTAAAGGGCTACTGAAAATGAGCTATTGCTATCTTTTTTTAACTCCACTTCTCATTTTATGTTTTACTCTAGACATGCTGATATACAGAAGGAAAATATCCTTTGCCCTCTACCCTTCTAAGTTCATAGCTGGGGACTCTGTAACAGAAGAAAAAAAACAAACAGAAGTTTATCAACATGCATGAGGGATCTTCAAAATGTTCATGGAAAATGATATTATAAAAAAGCCATGCATGGATTTTAAAATTTTTATGCTAAAATAAAGGTATACTGACATTTTAAAACATATGAAAACAGGATCTAGTTTGAAACATTAAGAATGAAAAGACATCCATTCTATTCAAACTCTCCATCAGAAGAACATAAATTCTGCTAAAACTGAAATGTAAACAAACATCAAATTTATCGTGAAGCTTGGCTAAAAGAATGGTGAAATTATTGATGCTTAACAGAAGTTTATAGGGAGTATGACCCAAATAAATCAGCAGTTTACGAATGGATAATTCCTATTAAGAAGAGATGAGATAATATTGAAGATGGCCTCAAGTAATACACCTGCTTTAGTCTCCCAAAGTGCTGGGATACAGGCTGCAGCCACCATGCCCGATCAAGAGAAGATCTTTCAATGGAAACTTTAAACAAGTAAAGTCAAGATTCTGAAGTTTCCTTTTTTTTTTTTTTTTTTCAAAGAATTGTAACGGGGATGTAACATGGCTTAACTAGTACAATCCTGAAGACAAGCACAATCAAAGCAATGGCTTCTAAGAGGTAAATGTGGTCCAGTCAAAGCAAAACAGAACCAGTTTAGAGCAAAGGTCATGGTAACAGATTTTTGGGATGCTCAAGGCATTTTGCTTGTTGACTTTCCGGAGGGTCAAAGAACCATAACATCTGCTTATAGGTGTGGTTTGAGAAAGTTATCAAGCGCTTTAGCAGAAAAATTCCCAAGGGAGTGTCACCAGGGAGACCTTTTCTACTGTGACAATTTTGCCCATTCCCCTCATTAAACAAGGGCAATGCTGCAAGAGTCTCGAAAGGAAATTAGTAGGCATTCACCTTACACCTACTTTGGCTCCTATTAGGCATTTACCATTCACCTGATTTTGCTTCTGTCTTTTTGTTTTCAAATCTTAAAAAAATTATTTAAAGGACACTATTTTTTTAAGTTAATAATATAAAAAGATGACATTGACATGGTTAAATTTCCAGGACCCTCAGGTTTTAGGGATAGGCTAAATAGTTGGTATCATCCCTTACAAAAGTGTCCTAAACTTAATGAATCTTAGAGAGTAGGAGATACCTTTACAAATGGATATACCCTTTATAAATTAAATTTGTCTTACAAAAGTGTAACCCTTCATCTGTTTTCAGAGGTTTGCCTATGTCTGTGGTTTCTTAAAATAATCACCTCAAAATAATGCCTGTGCCAAAAAGACATATTTCAGGTGGTATATTCTGGTCTCTCACATAGGTTCCTCTCAATTTTCCAGCAGCAACTTGTGGAATTATCCAGAATATCCTCCACTTTATTTCTTAGCATTGTATCATCCTTCAAAGCCTCATTAAATCTACCTACTTTTGTAAGGTATTCTTTAACAATAACCAAACCACAGTTTAAAGAAAAAAAAAAGAAAAAAATTATATTAAACCAATCTCAGAGTATGTTTAAAAATCAATATTTATGTCCACTCAGTGTATGTGTATCATTCTCTGACTACCAGATTAGGAGCTCCCCTATAGCCTTATCTTGATTGCTTCTCACACACAGGTTATAAAGTGACTGATAAAGAGATTTTTGGAAGAGCACTAATACTTTTGTGACACGTCAAGGATATTTTACAGTAATTTAAAGACAGGAAATAAGAGATAGAGAAGTGTACTGAAAGTATAGATAAGGCAACGATTTCGTCCATAGGCCAGATATTTTCTGATGATTTTTCCAGATAAGAAGTGGACCTTCGGCCCCATCACTGAAGCTGATTCTGTTGTTGCTATTTGGTATTTCTCTGAGCCCTTCTCTCATCACCAGAGGCTGTGATGGCTTTGTATCTATTTTGCTACTTTACAAGATATACTCTGTCAAGGACCTTTGCTGCTGGCAAATACAACTCATGCTAAATGATTTTCAGTAATGCTTCAAAACAGGAGCTAGCATAGCCACATTTGTGATTCAAATATCTCCTCTCCCAGTTTTCCACCTCTTCTGCTGACTGATAAAATAATTTGATTATACAGCAAGTTTGAAATGTTATTTCCAATGAAAATTTTGGGAATAACTGCTTCCTCATGCCCACTCAAAAGATATAGTAAGCAATAAGAACATGCATTCAGAAAAAATCAGGTTCATGGGACAGATGAGTATTAATACTTACATTTCAATAGTGTCACCTGCCCTGAGCTAATGGGAATTGTCTGTCAGATAATAAACTGGATAGATTGCCTGCTTGTCATATCAAAAGCTTTTAGTTTTATTCTAAAGTTAAGAGGCAATGCAGATTTCCCTGTGATGGAGTTAAATTAAGCTATTCTGCAAATTTTTAAACTGAAAATTGTCAAATAAAAAGATTATTGCAAAAGGAAAAAAAAAAGATTTTAGATAAGCAGAGGGACTACTGCACCAGGAAGACTCCTTAGGTCATAAGCTCTGCAAGCATCTCAAAGGTAAGGCAGAAAAGAACTTTTCTTTAGTAGAAATAAATGAACACGTCTGGAAAGAACTGAGCATGGAGAAGTGGGACCAAACCAGAGTTAATTAGAGAATATTATTCCCTGAAGTTAGACTATGTTCAGCTATATGCTGGTTCAAGGTTAATATGGGTAAAAGTAAGGGGCCTGGGAGAAGAAGAGAAGCTTAAGTATTAAGTTGGTGCAAAAGTAAGTATGGTTTTTGCCATTGAAAGTAGTGGCAAAGATCGCAATTACTTTTGCAACAATCTAATAACATTGAGTCAAGTTGAGGTAGCAGGTGTTTTCTTCAGGTTGGTCAGTGGGTACAAACAGTTTAATCATTTCTGAGGCAATAAAAAAGAGAATTTGGAGAGTCTTTGACCTTGTCATGGCTAAGTAAGGAGGACATCCAGGAGCCTTAGATCTAAGTCCTACAGAAAAGGTTTGTTCCATGTTTTAAGCCATTTTAGAAATAAAATGAGGTGGGAATGTAAAAAAAATATATATTATTTTCCAGATTTGCAGTGCTTAGGCAAAGTTTAATATTGTAAAATAAAATCTGCATTAATAAAGGGATTATCTGATAATTGAATGACTGAATGAATATATAAATGATAAATACAGATGATAATAACACTCTGATCTGCAACATCTAAAGCAACTAGCCAGGAAGCCAAATCACAACCTCTGTAGCAATTGGGCCATAATGGTGAGAACGTGGTCAATATCCAACTTTCCTGTTTACTTCTGATCCCAGTGCAGGAAAAGCCAAAGAAAACCAAAAATACTTCCCAAACCAATCAAATAGGATTCTGTCTTCGGTTTCCCCATACCAACCATCTCCAACTAGGGCATTCCCAAATCCTTCCCTTGCTTTTACTGTAAAGCTTGCTCATTCCCTTGTATGACTATGAGACTATATCAAATGCAAGTGATGGTAGCTGGTACCCATGATATCAAAAGCTCTGAATAAATAGTGTTTGTAATTATTTGGGTGGTCTTCATTTATTTCCACAGTTTTTCTAGAGGCTCCATTGAGACACGGTTGCATTGCCTGCCACGTGGACCCCAGCCTTCAGCCAAGCGAGATACTCACAAAGGCTCCTTGTGTCTTGTTGCTCAGGGCTTCTCAAGTCCATGCCGATGTGGTAAGTCAACATTACATCAGAACTCAACCATCCTTTAAGTGTCTCTGCTATTGATTCTAAGTATATTACCCGAGTTTTTTTATAGTTCCTCATTGTTTGCTACTCTTAGTGAGATCACGACATTCTTTTCATTCATTTTTCCTCTCTTTTGTGCTTCTGTTTTGTGCTATGCTATCTAAAAGTGTTGCTTGTTATAAGAAAGGCAGCCACAGGATAGAATACAAGCATGGACCCTGTAAGCTTGTGGTTTAAGAAGGTCTCACAAACTAATGAGTTTATGTAACTCAGACAGTCTCAGGTACAGTCTCAGACGAACTTTGCTGTGGGTCACAATTAAAATCATTCTCCCTCTGTCTTTTTTGTTTTGTCCTGTGATCTTCGCTTTAACTAATAGAAAGTATTTTCTTTGATCATTTGCCTGCCTGGTGGCATATATTGTCAGGTCTGCATTTGGAGGCAGCAAACTATCAGATTGTGTACCCAAGATATGAAGTGCACAGACATCACTTTCAACTAGCTATTTCCACCCCTTGTAGGGGTTCTACGGTTAAATATTATCCTCTTTCAGGAAAAAAAAAAATCCTGCATCAGTATGTATTTTGATTATAATGCTAACTATTGCATTATCTTTCCAAATGTTATAACTTACTAAGGATCATTTGGAGCTTCGGTGGCTCCTGTATGCCACATTTGACTGGAAAAAAAAGGTTGTTCTTTTTTTCGTTTTGTTTTTTGTTTTTTTGAGACAAAGTCATGCTCTGTCGCCCAGGCTGGAGTGCAATGGTGCCATCTCGGCTTACTGCGACCTCCACCTCCCAGGTTCAAGTGACTGTGCTGCCTCAGCCTCCTGAGTAGCTGGGATTATAGGCACACATTACCATGCCCAGCTAATTTTTGTATTTTTAGTAGGGACAGGGTTTCATCATGTTGGTCAGGATGGTCTCGAACTCTTGACCTTGTGATCTGCCTGCCTTGGTCTCCCAAAGTGCTGGGATTACAGGCATGAGCCACCACAGCCAGCCAAAAAGTTGTTCTTTTAAGAGACATAATAGAATCAAAAGAAAAACACAACAGAGAATAAGATCACTCAACCTCAATAGAAAGCATTTTTTAATTGGTATACAGAAAACCCAGAATGAAATTCTGATTCAAAAATTGATTCTCTAAATGATTATTTGGCAAAAGCTAAGAAGCAATTTGACAAACTTAAGCACCAGAAAACAGACTTATTTTTTAGTCAATGCTTCCATTCCTTGTTTTCAAGTTGCATTCCTATATTCAATTATCTCTCTTCCTCGTGTCAGTTGCACATAAAAATCCGTCCCATTCATGAATCAGGTATGCAGGCAACTATAGAATTTAAACTTCAGATCTTGGTTAAATTAATAGTTATTATTAAATATTTCCATAATAAAACAACAACTTAATATGCTGTATTTCAAAAAAGTAAAAAATATATATTACCATAAAGTTGGATAAAACCATCAACTATTTATAAAATAATTTGTAATTCTTTTGGGCTCATTCAACAGAGTTACCTGATATACTAGTTTATTTTATTGCTGCTGGAACAACTTACCATAAATACAGTGGTTTTAATCAATAAAAATTTGTTAACTTAAACTCCTGTAGGTTAGAACCCTAATCAGGAATAAAACCAAGGTGTTGGCAGAGCTGTGTTCTTTTCTGGAGACCCTAAGCAAGAATTCATATCGTTACCTTTTCTAAAATCTAGATGCCACCCATATTCCCTGACTCATGGCTCCTTTCTCCATCTTCAAAGACAGCTATAGTAGGTCCAGTCTTTCTCATGCTACCACTTCTCTGGTTGTTTTCTTCTATAGTCACATCTCTCCCTCTGACCACAGTCCAGAAAGGTTTTCCACTTTCAAGAACTCATGTGATTTGACTCAGTTAACCTGGATAATCCAGGATAGCCTCCCCCATTTCATGAGTCTTACCTTAATCATATCTGCAAATCTCATGCTGTGTAAGGTAACCTAATTACAGGCTCCAGAAATCAGGATCTCCATCTAACTGGTATCTGGGAGGCTCACACATTTAAGAATTTTATCTGTGGTTCTAGATTCTATCCTGTATCATGCAGATATGATCAATATTACAAATGACCCATGTACTACACTCAGACCCACCACTCTATTACTGATATGTTAAGGCCATTTCTCATATCTTTTTAAACAGCCTCATCATGGTCTACAACCAGATTTCATCTACTGGAAGAGACATCAGAGAAAACTGCTCCCAAACTGTGTTAAAAAGAACCTAATTAGGTACTGTTGACAACAAATACAACTGTGAAATGCCAGGGAGTTAATTGTTAGGTTTCTATTTCACAACCTGAGAAAGCAATTCAGAATTCCAGAAACCATTAATAGACCTCAAACTATGATTCTAAGACATTCTCTAGAAGTCATCAATCAGAAGTAAACCCTGACCAAGACCTTTGAACAGGCAGATGATCTGAGGTACTGGACAGTTTCCACACCAGTATCAGAGCTGCATTGAAATCCCTGTCTAAGTCCTATTTGATTTTTCATTTGCTTGTTTATTGTAATTCTTCTCATTTTCTATAAACAACTGGTTGTAATATACCAATAGTATTCCTTTGTCTCATTTCTGTCCTCTTCATGAAAATTGTTAGGTCAGAAAATACTCATTCTAGTGCCATTTTTAGATTATTTCAAAATAGAAACCATTGTCCTCAATCTTGCTGATTCCTAGATATGCCATGCAGTTCTGAGTCCTCATAATAAAAACCTCTGGACAATTTCAATGTCATCAAATGAGATCTTAGGAAATTATAGTAATGGTGCTTTCATGTACAAAGTGGACAACTGAATTTAAAAACAAATACTCAAATTATGACTTTCCCAGTGGTCCTCTCTTTCAAAGAAAAAGAAAAATAGAACATTGATCAGGCACTAGAAAATTCTTAATTTGTATTTAGCAACCTTCCTAGAATTACGAGCCAAATACATGCCACCTGAAAGAGTCTAATTCAAATTCAAAACTGTAACTCAGGTAACTTGGGTGTAACTTCACATCATGAATGATTCCTTTGTTTCCTGGATCTCCATGTTTCTCTGTTGGATACTGTTTCCTTTTTGGACAGGGTACCTGTTATTTTTTGCTTGGACTAAAACTCCATGAAATTTAGGAATAATATTTCAAGACTTGGCTATATGTCAAGACTCTAATTCTATTAATCCCCAAAGCTAAAAATTTTAACTTAGACACAAGGTCCAAAATGAGGTTACCTTTGGTTACATAGGCACTCTAACTGATGGAATTACTAATTCATTGTTTATACAACAATCAGAACAATGTTCCCAATGGTACGACTCATACAAATAATAAAGGCTATAAGAAATGTATGAATTCTGGCAGCAATAATTAATGATATCACTTCTGCCCTAGATGGAACACAGATCATTCTCAAGACTTTGGCATGAGTAGTGATAGACAATTGCATTGCTTTAGAATTCTTATTGACTAATCTTGTGTATCTGTGCCATTGCTAATTTTTTTTTGCACTTACATCAATTAAACAGGTAAAGTAAAACTTTAAGAAAAAAATATATTTGGCTTTCTAAAATTAATCTTCAGAGCCTACAGAATTCGTTCTCTTGAACTTTCTTTAGAAATTATAGTTCATGGTTCTAAAGCATCTTACGAGGACAATTACTTGTTTTATTTTTATCATAGTGGGCAAAATCTTGGTCTGTTGCATTCTATCCAGTGTTTTAAATGTTTCAGCCTAGTGACTGTCTCATAAGATGAGTGCCATGAAGATACAAGAAAAGGTAAAGAAGACTTTGCAATATAGTTGACTATGGAGACAATAGGATGATCTGTGAGAGGTGAAGATCTGGATTTCTGATTTTCCCTCATTTGGTCAACCTGTTAGAAGTGAGAAAATGACCAAAAAGAGGAAATGAGAGATTGAAAGTACAAACAGATAATGGGCCAGTCCATACATGGCAATAGAACTCTGACCTAAAACTTCTGCAGCTACCATCCCTGGGGAGCCAAACCACAGCTTCTGCAGCAAATAGTCCAGGGAAACAAACTGCAACCTCTGTAGCAATTGTCCCGGAACAGTAAAATCACTTCTTTAATCACTAAGATGTGATATCTTTCCACATCCATCATAAGGGACACAGCTGACACTCCCATAACAAAAGGCAACTTAATAAGAGGAGGCATACAGGATTTACTTAAGCAAAGTTTACATGACATGAGAGGCTTCAGAAATTAACTCAAAGACTCAGGAAAAACTGTCTATTTTTATGCTCAGGTTCAATGAGGAATTGGCAGCCATGTGGAAATGTAATTGGACAAAAGGGTATGATCTAATAGTGAAAAACTAAAGGGGAAAAGCCAGGAAGGCCTGTTCGTTCAGATTCTTATTGGCCTCTTTGTGTAGCTTGTCTTCTTTTGGATATGGGGCTGAACCCCCCTGAAATGAAGGTCTTCAAGGGAGAAGGGAGAAAGGAGAGAGGGACATTTATAGATTTTACCGCTTGCTTTGGGGGAGAGGGGTTCTAGTTTCTATAATCTGCCTTGGGGGAAGAGGAATTCTGCTTTCTATGACTTGCTTCAGGAGAATGAATAGTAGGAGAAAGAGGACAGAAGAATGTCCAAAAGACCTTGCCTCTTAAACCTTTCCAGTTTCCTTTAGTTCAAAGTACTTAGCGTGTCATGGTGCCATACTTTGTGATATTGTGCTCTGAGCTCCAACAGAGTCATCAGTTTCTGAATTTTTTATCCCTGCTTCGAGCTCTGGAATAACCAGCAAAAGCCAAATGTGTTCCCAAATTAATTGCAGGTTGAATAGTCTTTATCTGAAATGCTTAGAACCAGATCCTTTTGAATTTTAAATTTTTGTTTTTGAACTTGGAATATCATCATATACATAATAAAATATCTTGAGAATAGGACACAAGTCTAAACAAAAAACTTATTTATGATTGATATACACCTTGTACACATAGCCTGAAGGTGATTTTATGAAATATTTTAAATAATTTTATTCATGAGAAAAGTTTTGACTGCATTGAATTTTCTACTTGTGGCATGATGTCACCACTCAAAAAGATTTGAGTTCTGAAGCATTTCAAATATCAGATTTTCAGATTAGGAATGCTCCACCAGTTTATGATATGTCCTACTTTTATTTGGCCTGCCTCTAGCATCCCTATACCAACAACCTCCACTAAGAGAGTTCTTGAAGCCTTTTTCACAACGAAGGGAACTTTTTCACAACGAAGTTCCCTCACTCCGCTACCTGTGTTGGCATCTTTGCTAAATGATGAACGCAAGTAATAAAGATTCACTCCTTTACAACAGGGGACACTGTATATATAACTTTTGTTTGTTCTCATTTGGGTGATCTTCCAAATCATATTTTCTACATACAAGTTTTTATCTGTTTGAAATTTTCTTCTCAAAGTGCTTCTCACGTTAGAAGGTAATAAGATTCACGTGGTATGAATTATAAGGCCATTCACTTTTAACAGCTTTGTATTGACATCTCTTTCTTCCCTGTCAGGACTAGATGCACAATAATTCTCAAACCAGGTTTTTCAGCACCCTGAACATGCAATTGCTATAACGTATTTTCTTTTAGTTTCTCAAGATGGGATTTACTGGAACATTTCATTTACTTTAGTACATATAGGATATTGGTGTCATAGGACATTTTAAAACAACAAAAATGACCTGTCTTGTAAGATAATTTAGAAAAATCAAAACCTGTTTTAGGCTTAGCCAATGGAAAACTGAACTGTTTTGAGCACATCGTTCTGGGTTTTAATTTTCACCTTTCATTGGCTTTGGGCTATTTTACAACATTGTAAATAGATTACTGTAGCAATGAAAAATAATTCTCATACATGGACATGCAAATAAATTCAATCTTGTGAAGGTACAATTGACTACCCCCCATTGAAAAGTCATTTATATTATTAATTCTAACCCATATAAAATTGTGCTTCTTTGACTTCACCTTTAAACTAATATAAGTAGTAACTTATACTAGTAATAAGATTTGCCCTGTTTTTATCAGTAATAATGAGCTTAACAAAGACTTAACAGGTATTCATCTTACATCTGTATTAAAGTCATAACTTTAGCTTTCTTTTTGAAAATTATCCTTTCATGTTTTTAAGTCTGAAAAATCACTGACAAAATTAAAACCATTACCTGTTAACTATGTTAAATGACAGTATATTTTAAAAGCAATTATCTTGGTTTGTTATTCCTTATTCTTTTAGACTCTAATGTTTAAAAATAAAAATTATGAAAATTTAGACATGAAGATAAATTATTAGGTAACTGTATATAATACAATTCTACAGATTTTAAGTCTTCCCTAAAATAGACAGAATTGAAAACAAAACTCTCCCAAAAAATTTCTACTTTTTATCATTACCAAGTGTGGCATTCATTTTAGTTCTTCAATGTCATCTGTACAAAAAAAAGTTGAAGATGATATGCATAGCTACTTATTAATTTTGATGTGAAAAACTGTCAGCAGCCTTGTCATATTCTAAGTTTCCTTTAAAATATCCCTTTCTTACTTTTTAAAAAAATTGAGGGGTTCTGTAATCTGAAGCCACACACACAACTGCCAAAATCTCCACCATTGCTGCACTATTTCTTCAGTTTGACAGAGTTTTTGGTTATATACCAATTAAAATAAAAATATCTCTGGGAAGAATCAAACATAATTAGGGTTGAAGCCCATGACAGAAACTTAGTAAGTCTTAGTAGATTCAGATACATCATCTACCAGCTTGAAGTTTTCCCTGAATGGGGAAATGTGGTCAAACTGGCAAAAGCGGGCTGGAATGGAATATTTAAGTTCATTTGACCTTTCTCATGTTTTTAGACTTTACTGAAAGTTTAAATGTTAACTTCTGGCCAGCAAATTCTTTGGAGTCTGGGACAACCCATGGAACACCTCTCAGTGAGCATTTTCTCTTTCTCAGGGATACCGAGCCTTTTTGTGTTATTTTATTTTGTTGTGCTGTTGTTGCCATTTTATTTTATTTCAGCCTGTCTCTCATCCTTCTGCAGATGTCTCAGTGTCTTTCTCAGTCATAGTCTATCTGGTCCTGTCATTCTTCAAATGTCCCATTAAAGTTGGCACATAGAGAACGATAGTTTCATCACTAACAGATAAAACAAACCAGCAATTGAAATAATGGCCACAATAATAAATGGCTGCTTGATGCCTGATAAATGTGAACATAAACAGTTCATTTACATTTACAGTCTCCGAAGTTCTATTTTAGTGTAGCCAGCACTAAGAAAATAGGAAAAGGAAGGAGAAAAATAGCTTGGGGGAGAATAATGAGAGAGTCTTCATTTGATGGGAAGTTAAGCTGGGCCTGAATTAGTAATGTTAAACACACTAGATAATTATGCATTAAAGGTAAATCAATAAAGTGGCAGAAAGCAAATAACACGGCAAGTGCTGGTGGGATAACAGTTATTTTTCTGGGCCATTTAAAAGCAATGCAGGTTGAGGGAAGACATCTTTATAAATTAAAAAAGCTTTTTTCTTTTTTTTTTTTTAAAGGAAGCTCCTTTTATGTTTTTCTTTTTCTCAAAATCGAATGATTATTTCCATTTTGTACCAGGAATTAGATGAGATCACTAAGAGCTGATTCACATACATATCTAAGACCTTCACCTCATAAAAGAACCTGAATACATCTCCTCTTCCACTCATGGCAACTCTCCTTCACTCTAAGCATTTGTTTTGTGTAAGTTTCATGTCTACAAGGGGTTATGAGGTAACTGGTAAGATAAATTAAAATGGTACTCTGTGCCCAGACCTCTTCTCTTACTTAAGCTTTATAATAATTCAAGAAGGTAGTTATTGTTTTTTAATTCTCATTTTACAGATGTGAAAATTGAGGCAAACAAAGGCTACATATCACACATAGTCTTAAAAGTTGTAAGTAATTAAGGAAGCATTTCATGTTGATATAACTGATTCTAGAGCTTGTACCCTTAACCACTTGTTTATTGTCTCCTCCAAAAACACTTTTAAAGGAATAAAGGCACAACTGCTAGAATTCAGTCTGCACTGAGAGGTGGCCATTAAGGTTAAGAGTGATTCTAGTTTGCTAACTGTACCTCAGCACTTTGGTCTCTCAATGCTGACAGGCAAAGTATGATTTTAACAGCACTGAATGTGGAGCCAGATTTCACATATGTAAAATCCAGCTCTGTTGCATCCTAGCTGTGTAACTCGGAAAAAGTTTACTATGTCTCTTAATGGCTCGGTCTCCTCTGCTGTAAAATGGGAAAATATTGATAACCACCTAATACAGTTTGGATGCTTGTCCCACCGAAATCTAATCCTGAAAATAATCCCCAGTACTGGAGGTGGGGCCTGGTGTGAGGTGTTTGGATCATGGGGGCAGATTCTCACAAATGGCTTAGCCCATCCCCTTGTTGATAAGTAAACTCTCTCTCTGAGTTTTCCCGAGATCTGCTCAATTTAAAAGTGTGTGCTCAGCAACCAACAGATGGGAAAAAAATTTTGTAATCTACCCATCAGCTACTGTGCTTAAACCCCTGGCAGGAGGGGGAGCACACAGGTGAATGGGTTCAGGAGCCAGAACAAGTGTCTTTGGTCACCGGCAGGAATGAATCCTGTACCTGCCTGCAACAGTGTTTAAGGGTTGCCCAGGACCTCTGGAGCCCCAGAAGGGATGCAT
The DNA here is from genome assembly GCA_036589455.1 of Ateles fusciceps. Lineage (NCBI taxonomy): Eukaryota > Metazoa > Chordata > Mammalia > Primates > Atelidae > Ateles > Ateles fusciceps. The sequence continues at coordinate 5,453,616 of JAZHEH010002924.1, read as the reverse complement.
TATAAACTATGCTCTTTTAGCTCTGCTGTTTGTGGATGGCTTAAGAGTTAAACAGCTCAGTGAAGAGTCAGCATGACAGCCTTTTGGGCTCCCACGCCCAGTGGTGGGAGAACATGTGGTGTTTGGTTTTCTGTTCTTGTGTCAGTTGGCCAAGAATGATGGTTTCCAGCTTCATCCATGTCCCTGCAAAGGACATAAACTCATTGTTTTTTATGGCTGCATAGTATTACATGGTGTGTATGTGCCATATTTTCTTTATCCAGTCTATCATTGATGGGCATTTGGGTTGGTTCCAAGTCTTTGCTATTGTAAACAGTGCTGCAATAAACACACATGTGCATGTATCTTTATAATAGAATGATTTATAACCTTTTGGGTATATACCCAGTAATGGGATTGCTGAGTCAAATGGTATTTCTATTTCTAGATCCTTGAGGGATAGCCACACTGTCTTCCACAATGCTGAACTAATTTACAGTCCCACCAACAGTGTAAAAGCATTCCAATTTCTTCACATCCTCTCCAGCATCTGTTGTCTCATTATTTTTTAAAGATTGCCATTCTAACTGGCGTGAGATGGTATTTCAATGTGGTTTTGATTTGCGTTTCTCTAATGACCAGTGATGATGAGCTTTTCTTCGTGTTTGTTGGCTGCATAAATTCTTCTTTTCAAAAGTGTCTGTTCATATCCTTCTCCCACTTTTTGATGGGGTTGTTTTTTTCTTGTAAATTTCTTTGTAGATTCTGGATATTAGCCCTTTCAGATGGGTAGATTAGTTTATATTTAAGACTACCAATAATTATGGTCAGGCACGTGGCTCACATCTGTAATTCCAGCACTTTGGAAGGCCAAGGCAGATAAATCACCTGAGCTAAGAGTTCGAGACCAGGCTGGTCAACATAGTGAAACCCCACCTCTACTAAAAATACAAAAATTAGCTGAGTGTGGTGGCATGCACCTGTAATCCCAGCTACTCAGGAGGCTGAGGCAGGAGACTCGCTTGAACCCAGGAGGCAGAAGTTGCAATAAGCCGAGATCATGCCATTGCACTCCAGCCTGGGCAACAGCAAGACTCTGTCTCAAACAAACAAACAAAAAAGAATAACAATAATTAAAATATTTGGTGTCTTATATACCAAATTTAAGTGAGAGAAAATAAGGCTGACATGAGAAGACTAAGTTAGAGTGATGGGCTGCCTACCATAAAAGATCTTGGCTTTGATCTTTGACTTTGGAACTTACTAGCCACATTTGCTTGGGCTATAGTTCTACCTTTTCAAATTTTAGTTTTCATACCTGTGCTATGGTGGTTAATAGTGTAAAATTAACAGGGCTGTCATAAGAAGTAATGAATTTATACATTGTCAGTGTTCGCAATAAATGTTAGCTACTATTTTTTGTTGCTGCCTTGGCTGCTATTAAATTTTCTAGGAGTAAACAGCAGGGAAGGGTAAGCCCTTATGGCTTTCATCTTGAAATTCAGGTTAGTAATATCCTTTGTGAATTTTATCTGAGCATATTTAGTTACTTCCAGAAGCTAAGTAACTAAGTAGTGATCACTCGTGAAAATAATACACATTCCAGCACCACTTCTACTGTATTATCTTAGGAATTAAAAGTCCATTCACTTTCCTTGTCTGTGATCATTATTTTGAATTAATCTTTTTTTTTTTCTGCTTTTGTTCACTCCAGCTCTCCCTTTTTCCTAGAGAAAAAAGAATTCTTTGCAAAAGTATACAGTAAGATAGTATCTGAAGAATAAGTAGCAGTTAACTAGTCAAACTAAAAACGAAAAACAGTCAACTCAGAGAAAGTGTGTGCCAAAAGCCTGTAGTTCAAGACAAAATTGAAAGTAAGAGTATCTAAAAAATTGGCACAAGACTGGTAAAACTACATCAAACTTTTCAATTAAAATAAATGCTGAATTGAAATTATTATTAAAATAATTTTGAATTGAATAATAATAAGTGATACGAACATGTAAAGGGGAAAACTGAATAAAAGAATCAAACAACCTAAATATATTTATTATCAACATAACTGCCAAAGAGTTAATGTTCTCACTACTGACAATGCTTATTCAAGAACATGTTTTGTTTTTTCATTAATTTTATTCTTTTCATATCATTTGTCTTTCGATAAGGCCTTATATTTTTCTTTATATGGGTTTTAGCATTTTTTTTGCAACATATTCTTTAAGAATTTTGTAACTTGTGGAGCTATTTCTAAATAAAATTGTTTTTGCATTTTAATTTCTTGGTGACTGATTCATATTATAATGGCAATAAAGTATAATTTTTTTACATTTGTATTATGTCTAATTACCTTGAACTCTCAGAAATTCTAATGTATTTTAAATTATCAGTCTTTACAGAGTTATATAAGTGTAAACCTAAATATATGAGCATATTTGTACTATTAATTTTGTTGTCTTATAGTACCTATACTATGAATACAAATAGGTTTTTAAAATTGGATTATATTGCCCTAAAGTTTACATTAAAAATGCCAAATAACAGCCATGACAGGTATATTTTAAAAAAAGAATTTCAAAAGAGGTTTTACTAAGCTGAATATTAGTAAAGGCATGTAATAAAATCAGTTTTACGTTGGTAAAAAACATAAAAATAAATGATGAAAAATAATACACAACATCCAGAATGCATACATCCGATAGCAAAAAATAAGGTTATTCAAACCAAAACTTATTAAGTACAAAACCTATTTAAAATATTAAATATATATCATTGATGTTATCAAATAAAGACAATACAATGAAGAATAGAGGTTGAAATCCAGAGGAAGGAGAAATACAGAAGGTAGTCTGGCACTTGGAATCAATTTTCCTTGAGAAGAAAACTACTAATTTTTTTAAATCAATATATAATTATTGTATGTGTTTATGGGGTACATAGTGATGTTTTGGTACATATAATGTATAGTAATCAGATCCAGGTAATTAGCATATCCATCATTTTAAACATTTATCATTTCTTAGTGGAGAACATTTAATATCTTCCATTTAGCTATTTAAAATTATATAAGATATTGTTACCTGTAGTCAAGCTACAGAGATATAGAACATTAGAACTTATTTCTACCATCTAGCTATAATTTTGACTGCCTTAACAAATATCTCCCTTTCTATTCTTTCCACCCTCCGGTATCTTTTGTTTTACTTTTTGCTTTCATGAGATCATTTTTTTTAACCTTGTATATGTGAGAGAGAACTAACATTGTTTATCCTTCTCTTGCTGTGTTATTTCACCTAACATACTCCTCCAGTTCCATACATGTAGCCATGAATGGCAAGATTTAATTCTTTTTCATGGCTGAATAGTATTCTACCATGTATGTATACCACTTTTTCTTTATTCATTTAGCTGTTGTTAGATACCTAGGTTGATTTCATAGCTTGGCTAATGTGAATAATGCTAAAATAACCATGGAGGCTCAAATGTCCCTTCTATGTGCTGATTTTCTCGTTCTTTGGATAAAACCCCAGTAATGGGATTGCTGGATCATATGATAGTTTCATTTATAGCTTTTGAGGACTTCTATACTGTCATTTGCAGTGACTTTACTAGTTCACATTCCAACAATAAATAAGAGTTTACTTTCATCTTTGTCAGCATTTGTTATTTTTTTTTGTCATTTTGATAATAGTCATTCTAACTGGGGTGAGGTGATACCTCATTGTGGTTTTTATTTGCATTTTCTAATAATTAGTAATGTTGGACCATTTTGTTCATATATTTTTGGGCCATTTATATGTCTCTTTTTGACAAATGTATGTTTAAATCATTTTCTAATTTAAAACAATTATATAAATTTATGGCATAGAAGTGGAAGATTGTACAGTAATTGTATTATTTTGTTTTCACACTGCTATAAAAAACTTCCTGAGACTGGGTAATTTATAAAAGAAAGAGGTTTAATTGACTCACAATTCTGCATGGCTGGAGAGGCCTCACAAAACTTATAATCATGGCAGAAGGTGAAGCAGACATGCCTTACATGGTGGCAGGCAAGAAAGAGAGTGTGAGAGAGTGCAGAAAAACACTACCATTTATAAAACCATTAGATCTTGTGAGAATTCACTCACTATCATGAGAACAGCAGGGAGGAAACTACCCACATAATCCAATCACTTCCCTCCATGGATACATGGGGATTACAATTCAAGATGAGATTTGGGTGGGGACACAGAGTCAAAACATATCACTGGTCAAGTCAGTACTTCTGCAGTATCTATCACCCATATAAGGTACACTGTATTAAGTAATTTCTTATCATCCACTCTCCTCATTCTGCTAAATCTTCATTGTGATCATTCCACTCTCTAAGTCCAAGTGTATACTGTTTTTTGCACCCACTTATTAGTGAGATCATGTGATACTGACTTTCTGTGTCTTACATTATTCCCTAAGTGACCTCCAGTTCCATCCATGTTGTTACAAATGACAAAATTGCATTTTTTTTTATTGCTGGATAGTATTCCATTGTGAATATATACACCACATTTTCTTTATCCAATTACCCATTGGTATCAACTTAGGTTGATTTCATATTTTTGCTATTGTGAATAGTGCTGTGATAAACACAAGTGCCCGTATCTTTTATATACATTGATTTATCTTTCTTACTCCCACTCGTCGGGTTGTTAAATGAAATGGTAGTGCTTTTTCTTTCTTTTTTTTTTTAAGAAGGAGTCTTGCTCCGTTGCCTAGGCTGGAGTGCAGTGGCATGATCTCCACCCACTGCAGCCTCTGTCTCCCAGGTTCCAGTGATTCTCCTGCCTCAGCCTCCCAAGTAACTGGGACTACAGGCATGCACCACCACATCTGGCTAATTTGTGTATTATTAGCATTTTCCCTAATAATATAAAACAGGGTTTTCCCATGTTGACCAAGCTGGTCTCAAATTCCTAACCTCAAGAGATCTGCCCACTTTGGCCTCTCAAAGTGTTAGAATTACAGGCATGAGTCACCACCCACGGCCAAATCAAACGGTAGTTTTATTTTTACTTTTTTGAAATATCTCCATACTATTTTCCATATTGGCTGTACTAAATTACATTCATATCAACTTTTTCCATTCTATTAGTTTTAAAAAAATTCATTTCCATGTTAATCCTCTGTTGACTGGATTAAACAACATGTCTGGAGCATGTTGTTTAATTTCCATGTATTCATACATTTTCTGAAGTTCTTCTTTCTAATTTCTGGTTTTATTCCACTGTGGTGTGAGAAGACACTTGACACTCTTTTGAGTTTTAAAATTTTTTAAACTTGTTTTGTGGCCTAACATGTGGTCAGTCTTGAGAATGTTTCATGCACTAATAAAAAAAAAAAGAATGTATATTCTGCACTTGTTGAGTAGAAATTTCTCTAAATATCTTTTGGTTCATTTGGTCTAAAATGTAATTTCAGTCCAGTGTTTTTAGTTGCTTATCTCTCTAGAAGATTTGCTTAATGCTGAGTGTGAGGTGTTGCAGTATCTAACTGTTATTGTCTTAATGGCTATCACTTTCTTTCTCTTTAGGTCTAGCAATATTTTTTTTTAATGAATATGAGCATACCAGTATTGTGTACATATGTATTTAGAATTGTTATATTCTCTTGCTGAAGTGACCCTTTATCATTCTAGAATGCCCCATTTGTTTTTGTTTGTTTGCTTGCTTTACTGTCTTTGACATAAATTCTGTTTTATCTAAGTATAGCCAATCCTGCCCACTTTTGCTTTCTGTTTGCATGAAATATCTTTTTTCTACCCATTTACTTTCAGTCTGTGTCTTTTCAAGTAAGGAGTTTCTTATAGGTAGTAGGTAATTAATTTTTTTTTTTTAAATCAGTTCGATAGGTCCATAGTTTTATGTGGAGCATTTAATCCATTTGTGTTCAATGCTAATATTGTTTTGTTCCTATCATATTATTAGTTATTTTCTAGTTTTACAAATTATTTCTTTTTCTTCATTTGTCATTTTGGTTTGGTGAAATTTGGTAATGATGCCATTTGATTACTTCCCTTCCTTTTGTGAGCCCTTTAAAATACAAAACAGGATATTTTTACCCAGCCCTGTCCTGCTTGGCAGGCCTTGGGTTATGTTTTATCATCCTAACTATAAAAAGTTACTGTATTTTTTAATGAGCATCTTAACTTTTATCCAAATCCTCAAACATCTTTAAAAAAAAAAATCCACAAGCAGTCCAAGGAGTAAATGGATATATGCAGGACTGATTGACTAGAAGCATTTCAAGCATGCCTCATCCACTTAGAAGAACTAAATAGTATTTAGACAATCACACTTTGAAAACATTATCCAAGGGGGAACATACGAGTTCAACAGAAAATAAACAAGAAACACCACATTCTAGAAAGGAGAAGAAAAACAGGGAGCTGTTTGGCCAGAACTTGCTGGGAACTGGGAGTGACTCCTAAACGTGGCAGAGGGAGGCAGGCACTGGGAATTAAATTATTCAGGCCACATGAGAGCATCTTGACCCCCAAATCCCTGAATCTAACTTAAAGAGTGGCCAGGAGACTGTGAGAAGAAACTGCTCAGAGAGGGAACACATCCTGGGTTTGACACACTTTATGAGACCTAAGGTGACTACAGTAAGATTCCATTCTTGATTCTTGGTCTTAACAGATAAGCAAATGCTGAGGGAATTTGTCACCACTAGAGTAGCTCTGTGAGAAATGATTAAGAGAAACCTCAACTTGGATGCAAAAGAATTACATACTTTAGGCAGATTGAAACTAATTTCTACGGTAAGTTTGGATCTGCAATAAAAATGGGAAATGGGAAAAGCAAAATGCCTATTAATTTTGTAAGTCAATAATAGTGAAATGTGGGTTTATACAGATGTGTGTGTGTGTGTGTGTGTGTGTGTGTGTGTGTGTAAACTCCATGACAGCAAGTGAATATAATTTGGAAGGAGAGTAAATTAATCTAAAGTATTTTAATTTGTATGTGTGTGTGTGTGTGTGTTTGTGTGTGTGTGTGTTTTGTGTGTGTGTCTGCCTGGGAAGAGGTAAAAGTATGTACTGACTTTTGATGAGACCCAGATGAGTTTTATAATCTTGAGGCTAGTAAAATTTGTTTTGTAAGAACTAATGTGTTTTATAATCATTTGGGTTTCTGTACATTGCCCCCTCCCCTAAAATATTTTTCCTTTTTTATTGATATAGTATACTCCTATTTTTTCTTTACAATGACACTCAGAGCTTAATTATTTGGTTAAGATAACTCAGACATTCACAATTTGATCTGATACATTTCTCTTTGATAATCACTGAAATACATACATTTATTTTTCATTTGTATATTCCAGCTGTCTTTGAGTCTAAAGGATCATGAGTCAATTGGCCAAGGTTACATGAATAATCAACTGCAGATGCTGGATGAAAATTCTGAACTCTTTCTTAGTTCTCACTACCACATATTTCTCATGATGTTACATTGTAAATATTACATTTTTATTATTTTTTCTACAAAGAATCTAAACTTCTGTGATCATTTCTTTCCTATTATTGTAGGACATTATAATTGTAATTATAATTTCTATTATTATTGTAATTCCCAGTGTCACATTTATTAGCTTTTCTTTGTTTTATTTATGCTTTCTAATTCCTTCTATTAATATAGGACCTTTTAAAAGCAAAAAGTGAGTGCCCCAATTAGAGCCAACCACTGTGATTAAAATATGTTAGTGTGTACATATATACCACCATTTTTTTGTTTCTGTGTGTATGTGGGTGAAGAAAAAAGTTACAAATGATAAATATAAAAATTTCATGTTTTAGTGATAATTTTTAAATATTATGTTGTGAAAGGAAATAATAAATGTTATCTATTAAATATAAAAGTTGTTAGTTACCCATCCACATAATAAAAGGTCACAGAAATTAATATTTCTAAAAATATTTAAGTTATAGATATATTACTTCAAGCTAACTTTTTTCTGAAAGAAAACAAAGAAAATCCTAGATTTAGAAATCTATGAAAATATATTATGATCTAAATTAGTTTAGTTTGTTAACACAGCTCATGAATTAAGAGTCATAGAACTAGATGGTATGCAGAGTTTACCTAACAGTTAAGATTTTGAAAGGAAAAATAGTTTTAAAAGGTAATTTTTTTTAGTTAATCTCAAAGAATTTTTTCTGGAAGGATGAAATAAATGTGAAGATCTTGAATGGTTGAAGAACGATTTTTGAATGTTGGCTTAAGATTTAGACTACTGAAAAACATTTAGCAAGTAGGATGAAGTAGAGGAAAAGGCACTATCAGTACTGATAAAATGAATGCTAACTTACATTCGTTAGGGATTATTTAAGTTTATATCAGACTATATTTCATCTAGATTCTTTACTCTCCTTCAATGGATCAGGTATTCTGCCATACTTTCATAACTTGTCCCTGATTTTGATGGTAAACTAGAATATTTTGATTTCTTTGAATATTTTTTATTATAATTATTATTTCAAAAAATTTATTTTAGAGTCCAATAAGGCATTAATTACCATTTCAGTTTGTTTTCTGCTGATACAACAAAATAACTGAGGCTGGAAAATTTATTAAAAATAAAGAAATTTATTTAGCTCATGGTTCTGGCGACTGGGAGGTCCAAGAGCATAGCAACAGCATCTGGTGAGGGCCTTTATGTTGCCTCATACCACAGCAGAAGGTGGAAAAACAAGAGAGCACCAGTGAGAGTGACAGAAATGAGGAAGAACCTATCGTTTATCAGAAACCTACTTCTATGATAACTAACCAAATCTTTTAATAACAGCATTAATCCATTCATAAGGGCAGAGCACTAATGACCCAGTCACCATTGAAAGGTCTTATCCCTTAAAACTGTTTCATTGAGGATTAAGCCTCTAATACACATTCAAACTTTCGAAGTTACTCTCCTTTTCTTCCACCTTTAATGAATATATATGCTACTGCCAAATCTATTTTAGGTGGCTTTAAATTCCAGATAATCTTGTTGTGCCCTCACATGTGAACCAGTTCTTCAATCAACCCACTAATATAGTAAGATTGATATCAGTATTAACGATCACATTTATCAATTCCCAGCTCTAGGGAATTAAAATATTATTTTTTCTTGCTTGATCCTCCTATCTCGCAAATGTGAAAAGTGATGACAAAGAAGATTTGGAAAGATTTGTTGGGTTTAAACAACTATTACCACTATTGGAAACATTATTTAAAAAAATATCAGACTTATACACTGCACTCATAATTTCTACCAATAATAACATGAACACATTGTGGGCATCACTCCTATGTTGTCCTATTTGTCATCAAATTTAATAAAGTTAGAGTCACTGTATATTTATTAACATTAGTCATAGGTTACAATAATATATATATTTTCTTCCAAATTTTTAATAAGAAATTAATAATCTATGTTCTCTTTACTTGCTAAGTAAATTAGACTGAAAATTTCCATTTAATCAGAAGGGCACTTGCTTCAACATTAATTGATTTGTTAAATTTAAGTTTCTTTGACCCAAGGAAAATGCTTTGATATGTGTTGCATCCAATATAATAAATAGTAAATATATTTCTAAACTGTCATATGGATATAGCATGGTAAATAATGTTAAGATTATTAATGAAATTAGGATTCTAATATTTTCTCCTAATTTGAAAGGTGATTTTGTGTGTAAACATTGCTTGTTTGTGTTTCTGTGTGTCTTTGTGGCTGTATGTGTGCATTCTATTCCCTTGAACAGTGCTAACTATGGGTAAAATTGTGAACAAGACACATTTTATCTCCAGAACTCTCCTCAGACTTTAGCAAAGACTTATTTTCTTTTTGTTGTCTGAAAATATTCTGATAAACTTCAGAGTGACAGTCATTCACAGGATTCTTTTCTCCAGGGAATTCTAACTTTCACTTTCATTCTTGTTCATTAAATGAAAATCATATCCTGGCAAAGAAATATTATTGCTTTTGTTGAGAAGTGTTTTAGAGATGAGAAGAGGCATAAAAGATGAAAAGGGAAAAAAAGTGAGGTGAAGAGGATTGAGGACAAAAAGAAAATAACAAAAGAAAGGAGACTATCTCATGAAGCTCAGTGGAGAAGACCTGAAAAGAAAGAGACCAGAAATCAAAGCAGCACTTGGAAGCTGGATCCAGGAAGCAAAATTACATTCAGTGAGGTGATAAGTTCCTGTAGAAGGATAAATATTATCTTTTGCTCGTAAAAAAAGAAAAAAGAAAAAGTAGAAAAAATGAATATACTTGAAAGAGATTTCTTCAAAATAATTGTAGAAACTTGTAATTTGTTTACTTAATTAGTATATGCTATGGTCTGATTGTTTTTGTCCTTCCAAAATTAATATGCTTAAATTCTCACACATGAGGTAATGGTATTAGGAAATGGGAATTTTGTGGACTTTGTCGGAGACCTCATGAATAGCATCAGTGTACTTATAAAAGAGATCATAGATAGCTAGTTAGTTCCTTCCACAACATGAGGAAATAGTAACGAAGTACCATCTATGAACAAGTAATGAGTCCTCAGCAGACACTGGATCTGTCAGCACCTTGAACTTAGACTTTCCAGTTTTCAGAAGTATGTGAAATAAACTTCTGTTGTTTATACACCAGTCTATGGTACCTTGTTATGGTAGCCCAAATGGACTATGACAGTATAAGACACTGAAATAATAAGAATTTTAAGCAATTATACATCATATGTTTATTCTTTGTATATTCTGAATCCATTCAATCAATATAAAATAAATGTGATAGCTAAATGTTATTTAATGCAATTTGCAGAAGATAAGGTAAATAAATTTATATTTTGAATGAAGATTTTATTTTCTTAAACATTTTTTGATTTATAAAAAATTGGGCAGAAAGTACAAAGTTCCCATGTGTCCCCTCATTTTAATTCTCATTCCAATTATAAACATTTTACATTAGTATGCTATATTTGTTATAATTAGTGAGCCAATATTAATACATGATTATTAACTAAGTCCCAGTTTATTATTACTAACTAGTTCATATATCAGGATTTATTCTTTGTGCTGTGTGTTCTATAGGTTTTAAATGTATAATGATATATGTCAACCATTACAGTATTACACATAATAGGTATGCCCTAAAACTCTCTTATTCATGCCTTATCCCCAAAACTCCTCTATTCATCCCTTATTTACTTCCTATTCATTCCTTTGAACTCCGTTATTTATCTGCTCTAAAACTCCCCTTATTCATCTCTCCCTCTCTTCTCTCCTCCCATGGCAACCACTGATCTTTTTACTGTCTCCATAGTATTACCTTTGTGAGAGTATCCTGTGATTGAAATCATACAGTATATAGTCTTTCCAGACTGACAATTTTTATTTATCAATATACATTTAAGTTTCCTCTATATATTTTTGTGGTTTGCTGGCTCATTTGTTTTTAGCACTGAAGAATATTCTACTGTATAAAAGTATCACAGTTTGTCCATCGTCTATTGAAGGACATTCTATTAGTTTATTAGGGCTGCCATAACAAAATACTAGGCTGGGTGGCTCAGGCAGTAGAAATGTATTTTCTCACAGTTGTGGCGGTTTGGTTTCTTTCCTCTCTTCTTGGTTTATAGAAGGGTGCATTCTTGCTGTGACCTCCATGGTATGTGTGTGTGTGGGCACATCCCTGGCATCTCTTAGTGTGTCCAAATTTATTCTTTTAAGGATATCAACTATATTAGATTAGGGCCTACCCTAAGGAACTCCTTTCAACTTAATCACTTCTCAAAATATCTATGTGCAAATACAGTCACATTCTAATGTTCTGGACTTAAGGGTTTCAACATACAAATTTGCGGAGAACAAAATTCAGTCCAGAATAAATATCTTACATGCTTCCAAGTTTTGAAATTTATGAATAAAGATACTATAAATATTCATTTGCAAGTTTCTGTGTGGACATAGTTTTCATCTCATTTGGATAAATATCCAGGAACACAATTGCTGGATCATATGGTAGGTGTATATTTAGTTTTGTGAAAAACTCCCAAACTATCTTCCAAAATGGCTGTGTCATTCCTACATTTCCCCCAGGAATAAATGAGCGTTCTTGTTGATTAGCATCCCTGCCAGAATTTTATGTTGTTAATTTTAATATTTTTGCTATTCTTACATATGTGTAGGGATATCTTATTGTATTATTTGGAATTATCAGATGGCATATGATGTTTAGCATATTTTTATATGCTTATATTCTATCTGGATGTCTTCTCTGGTGTGATATCTGCTCAGATCCTTCACTCATTTTTTAATTGGCTTATATACTTTTCTATTGTTAAGATATGAGTTGTTTATATATTTTTGATACCAGTCCTTTATCAGATACATGTTTTACAAATGTTTTCTCCCTGTCTTTAGCTTGTCTTTGTAGTCTCTCAATATAAATTTATTTTTTTCTGACATTTTAATTAGTGCTCATTTGTAGATGTGTATAGACTGGCATTTGGCACCAAAGGCTCTTAGATTAATGAAATATAATAAAACAATATTTCTAGTTATTGAGAAAACCTCAAATCATTTAATGCTGTAATAAACTGCTTAGAAAATATACAGACTATATACTTTATTGTCAAAAATAATCTTAATTCTAACCTAAACTTTTACCTAAAGATTTTATTCAGTTTCATGTGTTCTGTAGAGTATCAAGAGCCAAAGCTAAGTGAACACAGACTCAGTTGTTCTCGTGGACAGTATACTGGGAGATAAACTAGTTGTTACATAATTTTCTGTCTGCTGCAGAGTTTTTATGCAAATGCATATCAAGAGAACACAGATATCTATTAACAGCCTGTGCCTATAAATATATGCTCATCTTTTAAGCAACAGAGTTTATCCCAAGCTATCCTGTGAATACTGACATTTACATAAAACATACCTCAACTAATTTATCTAATATTTACTTTGTCAAACACATTTTATTTTAAAATAATTCTAGATTCATAGAAACTTGCAAAGAAGTACGGAGAGCTTCCATATGACCTTCACTAAGTTACCCTTATTGGTTACATCTTACATTAATTACAGCACAATATCAAAATCAGGACATTGTCTAGCTCTGTGTCATTTTACTATATGTGGAGAATGATGTAACCATAATGACCTATCAAAACCAGGACATTGTCTAGTTCTGTGTTATTTTATTATATGTGGAAAATGATGAAACGATAATGACATGCAAAGTAAAGAACTAGTCCAACTCACAAAAATCTTCCTCACGCTATCACTTTATAGTAATACCCACTCTCCTCTTTTCATCATCCCTCTATCCTGGCTATCACTAACCTGTTCTTCATTTTCCTAACTTTGCTATTTTGAGAATGTGACATAAACAGAATCACATAACATGAAAATTTTTGAGATCAGTACTATTTTTGTTCAAAAGAATATTTCTTATGTTCATACAAGTTGTTAAATTACCAACAGTTTTTTCCGTTCTACTGCTATTATTACATAATATGGATGTATCACAGTTGATTTAAATATTCACCTATTGCCAGATGCTTTGGTAAAATAATACACTCTTTAATTTCAATTCTTTTAAATTTGTTAAAATTTATTTTGTGGTCTTTGATATAGTGTATATTGGTGAATGTTCTATGGCACTTGGAAAGAATATGTACATCATTGCAGTTGGGTGGAGTGTTTTAAAAATGTAGAATAGATCCTGTGGTTGATTATAGGATTGAGTTGTGTATCCTTGCTAGTTTTCTGTCTAGTTCCATCAATAGGTGAGAGAGATGTTTAAATTTTCAAAAACATTTGTAAATTTTTGCATTTTTTTCAGTTCCTTCAGTTATGCTTCATATAAGTGGCAGTTCTATTACTTGGTAGATACGTTTAAGACTATGGTATGTTCTTGTTAAATTGAAGTTAGGGTTCAGAGTGCTAGTATGTTGAACAATATAAGAGACTTTAGTAATTCAATGGGTCTAAAGCAAGATGCCTGCTTCTAGAAGAAAATAGCTGGAATTTTACAAATCAATCAAATTTCACAGATTTCTAATTAAGAAATATAAAATACTAATTATTTTCCTGCAACTTAAAAGTCTAAGAATATTTGAAAGACAGACTTGAAGTTTGATTCTGCAAATTTCCTACTTACATCATTTATGTACACAGATTTGGGAACAGATGAGAAAAATAGCCATGTTCTGAAAATTGTAATAGAGACATAAAAGAAAATTTAGAAGACTTCATACTCCATGAACCATTAACCTTTAGTGAGTTCCTCCTCCCTTTTTCTATAAAGTTATTCCTCACTAGCTGGTAAAGGTGCAGAAATTATAATCAGAGCCTTTATACCTTAAGAGGCTTCAGACAAATGAATAAAGTGATTTTTATAATTTTGTGATTAGCAAACAGAAATATGGATCCAACACAAAACCCTAGAGTGCATTTATAATTTATAATCCATCATACTGTCCATACAATGTATCCCGTTATAGGGATACTCTTGTTAATAAATTATTATATGGCAAATAAATTCTCAGCATGTTTGAAAAGCATCTAAATGTTGGTTATCAGAACTATGTGAATTCTTTGTTACATTGTATATAAATTCTACCATGTTTAAAGAGATCTCTCAATGACAGAGACTAAGTGGGAGCATATAAGAAGCAAAGTCATTATGGTTAGTATCATTGGAGGAGTGTGAGAGTAATTATCAGAATTATCTATTCTGTAGATATTTCTGAAGGCTATTAATTGATCATTTGGGGTTACTAGGAACACAACAGGAGGGAAACCCACTAGATCCTTTTTAAAATTTTTACGCTGCAAAATATAGTCACAATTTCCAACTTGTTTCTTAAACCTGAATCTGCATACAAACTTAAAGTTCCTTGAAAGAAGAGAAGTTCATATACTCTTGTAAAAAAGGCAATCTAACACCAGCACAGATTACACTCTAAGACTTTTTCCTCCATTTCCTACAATCCCTAGACTAATAGAATACAAGAAAATGTTAAATCACTAAAAATGTCAAGATTTTAGAGCCCTGGATCTAAGAACACTTGTTTTTATACAAAATAATTAGAAACAACTAAATCGATTCTTTAATTTCATGGAATAAGAATTTATAGAAATGACTAAATGTTAACAATTGGAGTGTTACTGCTCCCAAAATAGTAAATTCCAAAGTGCATTATATGCCTCCGGAAGGTTCAGCAGTGAGTGCAACTGTTAAGACTTGTAAGATGTAGGGTAGATAATTACTGTACATCCTCATTACAGCTCCACGTGTCCAAATTAAAAAAAAAAATACCTGTGACACTGAAGAATAACAATGAATTACATGATAAACCCCAGTTGCTCAAATGAATTTCTCACTAGAGCAAATTTGCATTGCCCCTGGCACCTAGTGACAAATGTTTTGTCATTAGTCTGATAAACAGAAAACAGAGGGAGCAGTTAACATGAATAAGGCAAGTATAATATTTCAGTCTTACCAACATGCTCCAGTGTTCCTCGTACTACTACGCAAAGAGATGAAAAACAACGGGCCATTGTGTCAATTGGAGTGATTGATTTTGACTGTTAGGAAAATACAGGTACTTCAACCCAATTCTGCCAGGGAGAATTACAAATAGAACTCAGGGGAACTACTGAAGTACCCTCTAATAGTACATAGGCTAGTAGTAAAAGTTAATTAAAGAATAATAGACAAAAGTAATCCACACTGTTACTAATCAGGATAGTGGAATAGTGGACATCTTTAGAAGGAGCAATGACTTGAAGAAAACTCAAGAAAGACTTCTAGAGAGCTGTTAAGTGGCTGTTATTTTGTGTTTGTTTTTTGTATCTTTTTACACTTTTCCATGTTTATTTTAGGTTCAGGGGATACATGCATGGGTTTGTTACATGGCAAATTTGCATGTCATGGGTGTTGTTTGGTTGTATTAGTCCATTTTCATTCTGCTGATAAAGGCATACCTGAGACTGAGCAATTTACAAAAGAAAGATGTTGAATGGACTTAGAGTTCCACATCGCTGGGGAAAGCCTCACAATCATGGAAGAGGGCAAGGAGCAACAAGTCTCATCTTACATGGATGACAGCAGGCTAAGAGAGTTTATGCAGGGAAACTCCCCTTATACAACCATCATTTCTTGTGAGACTTATTCACTATCATAAGACTAGCATGGGAAAGACTTGCCCCCATGATTTAATTATCTCCCCCCTGGCTCCCTCCCACTACATGTGGGAATTAAAGATGAGATTTGGGTGCAGACACAGCCAAACCATATCATTAGTGCACAGATTATTTCATAATCTAGGTAATTTGTCTAGTATGCAATAAATACTTTTTTGATTCTATTTTTCTCTGCTTCTGTTCAGCTGAATTGCAAGCTAAAGGCAAAAAGAGTCATTGGAAATATCAGCAACAGTGTTGAGATTAATTTCAGAAATGAAGCAGTGTCCATTGTAATTTTTCCTATTTTGTGTTCTCATGGTTATTTCTTCATAAAGATTTTGTTTCGCTTTCCTATTATTCTTACTATATTTTTGTAAAGTGTTGTGTTGTTGGTTAAGTTGATCTGTTAGTTAATATTTTGTAGAATATCAAGAAGATTATGATAGATGAGTATGCCTTACCCCAAAATACTGGACATACAAGTTGAGTAGAACAACAAATAGGAATTTGATTTATTCCCTTTGAGAACATGCTGAGTGTGGTTTTGTTGTTGTTGTTGTTTGTTTTTTGGTTATAAGAGAGAGGGTAACCAGATCCAAGGAGGGAGTAGTTTTATATAATTAGGGAAGACAAGTATTTTTAGATGATGAGCAGGTAAAGGAATTTATTAATAGTTATTTGTGGCAGGGCACGGTGGCTCACACCTGTAATCCCAGCACTTTGGGAGGCAGAGGCAGGTGGATCACTTGAGATCAGGAGTTTGAGACCAACCTGGCCAACACGGCGAAACCCCATCTCTACTAAAAATAAAAATATATTAGCCAGGGGTGGTGGTGGTCGCCTGTGATCCCGGCTACTTGGGAGGCCGAAGTAGGAGAATTGCTTGAATCTGGGAAGCGGAGGTGCAGTAAGCCAACATCACACTATTGCACTCCAACCTGGACAACAAGAGCAAAACTCCATCTCCAAAAAAAAAAATTATTTGCCATTTTTATGGATTAACTTAGTGGTTATTCCTATTTAAGAATAATCCTCAATAATGTTTGGTACAGGTGGGAAAAGCGTCCAACCACTGACTTATAAAGCTATAGAAAAGTGATTATCTCTCTTTAATCCTTAGCAAAAATGGGAGAAAACGTGATTAGGTCATGGGCAATTTAATGTTTCTTCCACAAGACTCTAAATCTGGGATTTGTAACACAAAGCCTAAGGAAAGGTTAGACTTCAGACGGGATAAATGCCAAGACAGAGAAGTATCTGGTGTACTGCCAGCAGTGGTAATAGTTGGCATGATAGTTCGCAGTGGTTTTTTTTGCTTTCTTTTTTGTCCTTCCAAAATTTGTTGTGGATACTGTTTTCAGTTTGCTATTGTAAGTGCTAGTTGTGTCTATAGCTATGTCTATGAACATCTTACGTCTTTCCAATGTATTTTTTATTGCCTAAAATAAGTAGAATTAGTTTCAGAGGCTTATAACAAAAACTCTGACCACATCCATGCATCATCTAAATTGATTATTATAATGAACTTGGGAGGCCTATATTGTTATTCTCAATTTACAGAACAATAACTGACTCTTTAGAGGAGTTTAAATAACTTACCCAAGGTTATCATCTTTTTAAGTATCAGACAAGGAATCTTAATATTTGTCTTTCTAACTCCAATTACCCATTTTAACCGTTATATGAGACCGTTCATAGGAGGAAAACAGCCTGCCTAGTTCTTTTTCCAGGACAATCAGGAACCAGGGAGGATGTCAAGTGACTATGCTTCTAAAAAGTCTGAAATATAACATATAACTTCAAGTTACAATGCTATATCATCATCAATGCTTTCTGCATTGAGCTAGAAACTCAAATATTGCATGAGAATTTTCAAAAATTTGCTTCTACCTCCTATGTTGCCTCTTCTTCCTCATTCCGAATTAATTTTACAAATACTAGATACGAGCATAAAGTATTTTAAGACTCTCAGAAATAAACTGCACACATGATCAAATTAAGCCAGAATTGCCAGTTTCTAGGTTATTGCTTCCATCTTAATGTTCTTTGAAATAACTATTCTGACTTTAATGCATGTGCTAAGATACTTCTTTATCATTTAATAATATCGTTTAACTATTATATGCCAAATTCTATGCTAAGTCCTAAAAGTATAAAGGCAAATACCACATTGTGCCTCTTTTTAAGAGCTTAAAGAATTTGAAGAAGAGATCTATAAACATATAATTCTTTGTAATATTCAAAAGTCTGGAATCTACAAAGTGTGCAATGAAAATAAAGAGAAATAATGCTTATCACAGCAATGGGGAAGAATGGGATTCAGGGAAGATTTTCTAGAAGAGTTGACATTGGAGGTAGATATTAAAGGAGGAAGAAGTAATTTTTCAGGCAAAAAAGATAAGACTGTAAGGAGTGTGGACTATAAGATAGTACAGTTTCCAAAAAATACAGAAGCATGAATTACACTGGGCTGCTATAACCAGTCTGGCATTACAATGTAGAGTTTGAAACGAGAATGGTAAGCAATCATTCTGGAGTCAGAAAAGGCCAACTGATGTATGACTTTGTAAACCATGCTGTAAATTTTATTGAAAGGGAAAGGGTTATCATGCATAAATTCAAGGAAAAAATACATTATAAAATTAGTAGAATTTGCTAATGGGTTGACTACTGTGGTGAGGCAAGGGAAGAAGATTAAATTTTGGTTTCCTTTCTTAATCAATTAAGAAATATAGAAAGAGAAGGGTTAGTGTGGTTGAGGCCAGGTAATACAGTCTTTAGTTTTTAAAATGCTGGAGATGTTAATAAACATTTATGTCTGTAAATATATGAAGCTTGAGAGAGGAAATATCTGAAGCTAGGCTAGATATTGCTAGAAACATAGATGTTGATGTACATCCAGGTCAAGCGAGTCAGGGAGAAGGAGCTTATATAAAACATTCGCAAAGAAAGACAGCTACTCATTCACAGGAAAATACTCCTTTTTCTTTGAGTTACATACCTTGTTCTCATCTTCCCCCAAGTTTTATTTCTCTCTGAAGATTTCACTAAAGTATTACAATAAGCTAAAAATAACTGTCCTCCATGGACTCATGCTTGGGCAAAGTGAAACCTGAAGAGTATAATCAGAATTTTTCAGCCCTAATGAACCACATCAGTTAATCTGGAACTAAACTAATAGACACAAGAAGTGAAAATATTTGAACCAATGGCATGCTAGAGCCAACTAGTACTGCTTTTTTTGTTGTTGTTGTTAACAACTCTTATTTAGGTGACATTTTATTGGTAGCTTGAAATTAATCATGATGGGAGTATTTGTACTACAAAAATTTGCTACTATGGTTTGACTTTTTTTTCCCTTCCAAAACTCATGTGTTGAAAGCTTAATTACCAGTGCAACCATATTGGGAAGCAGGGCTGAATAGAAGGTGTTTATGTCATGAAGACTCTGCCCTCATTAATGGAATAATACTACAATGAAAGTGCTTTCAGCTTTCAGGAGTGGTTTCCTTCCCTTCAACTTTTCTGTGTGAGGAATAGTGTGTCTAACCTCTGGAGAATGAAGCCATCAATATGCCATCTTGGAAGTAGAGACTGGGCCCTCAGCACACACTGAATCTACTGGCATTTTGATCTTGGACTTCCCAACCTCCAAAATTTGTAAGATGTTGAAATTTCTGTTTTTTATAAATCACCCAGTCTCAGGTACTCTGTTTTAGCAAAACAAAACAGACTAAGACATCGGCAAACGCTATAAATCAATACTCATTTTTTTTCCCAAAGAGTCGATTGATAAATATTTGCTAGCACACTACTGACTCATCCATATAGATAAATGATCCTTTCTCAATGAATATCTTCAAAAGCAGTCATGGAAAGAGCAAGAGAAACACTCAAAACAACTCTAGAAAGTCCACAGTCACCATATTAGAAAATATAGAGAACTATAGCAAGAATGAGAAGTGGGTTTCAGGTTGGGTGAGGTTACAGATTCACTGTCTAAACAGAGAAATCTCCTAATGTCTTTATGTCTGAGTTCTATTACCTGTCAAGAGGAAATAATGACTTAACATAAAAGAATACATGTTAAAAGTTAAGTGATTATTTAAAGAAATTTGACATGCTATGCAAGTGAGCTATTATTAGTAACTCAAGGATTTCAACATCAAAAAAGTATATTCAGACTTCAAAGGCATCACTAAGTTTTGCCTTCAGCACCATCTTACTTCACCTGAATTCTCTAAACTCCAGTGGCCTACAGAGAGTTATATGGCTTTCTGTGCATTGAACTTGTAGTATAATTAATCCTTTTGTTTATGCACGTGTGTTAGGTATCTCCACATTGGGGTTTGCTGTCTGTTTTGCTATTAACAATGGGAAAGATAATAATTTCTGATATTTTTGCTTGGGAAAGCTAGAAATCTAGCTAAAATTGTTTTTAAACAGCCAGAGAGCATGGCATTGATAATTTCAGAATTAAATTAAATTATGTTTGACTATGTAAATTAGAAAGTGATTTTGTGATGAGTTTTTCTAATTCAGTCCTGGAGAGGAGTTGACACTGCACAGTGAATTGAGGGCCAAATCAGCACTACAACTTGAGTCTCCTGAATTTCAGTGCATGGCCTTTTCAAGATAACATGCTATTCTCTCTTTATGTAAAAAGAAGATTTTTAAAGCAAAATTACAATTGTTTATAGTCAGAATTGTCCGGTCCTCTCTCATTCCTCATTGAAGGCAATATGCCCTTTGAGGTTCAGTTTGAGTCTCACTTTTTGCATGCAGTTAATACAATGACTTAGCACCCAATGATCCCTTCTATTCCTATGGAAATACAGCACAATTTTAGGATTATATCCAGCTTGCAGCACATATGTGAGTGAATCTCCCTAAGAAGTGTGCAGATTCCTTGATAACAAAGAAAATATTTTTTTATCTTTCTGTATCTCTCATACTGTGTGGCATAAAGTAGACCTAGAATAACCTCTATGTGAATACCAGCTAATAGATAAAAGCAAATATGTGTCAAAAAATCCATACTTAGAGCTAACACATGTTCCAGGTACATTTGGACAAATAGACTATGGAATTCAAAAACATATGTGGTCCACTCAATATACACATGATGAGATGATGTATTTATAGACTTTTTTTAGAGTTAATTTATATGTACTATATTTGAAGCAAATAGTTTCTTAGAAGGTTCCCCCCTATCCACCTGATGGATATCTAATTAGTATGCTTTAAATTTAGAAAGCATGAATTAATTGCTGAGAACATTTCTTTGAAGAAATGGCACTAAAACATCTCCCTGAAATAATATTTGAATTATAAAGATGCTTAGCTAGCCCCTTGTCTCCTTGTCTTGACAGAGGAATATTGTACATTATTTTGTTATGGATTCATTTTTAGTGAAATATTTTAAAAAATAAAAATAAGGTGGAAAGACAAAAGCTTTTAAACATAGCAACTCCAATGGCATTTTTTTCCCTGCTGTGACTCAACTGCATTACCCAGTCTGAAAAATATACCACATGACTACATATTGGTTTTGAGAACAGAGTTGCTGCTCTCCTATGCCTGGGATCTGAGTTCACTGCCTTACACTCCAGTAAAGCAGGCAGTTGTCACAAGAATGTTTCTGTGTTCCTAGCTAGCATTGTAATCTAGTCATATCTGGATTTATGTATTAGAAATACAATGTAATGGTCTTTCAGCATGCCTCCATTAATTTTTTGATTCTCCATTATTTATCCATTTATTCATCATTCATCAAATAATTCAGTGTCTCTTGTGGGCATTTAATGTACCAAGGATACTGTTGTAAATGTGACATTCCTCACATGGAACAAATCTAGGCAGACAGACACTAAAGACTCCAGAGAGACATTAAAGACCCCAGTGAAAATGCTGGGTATAGAAAATCTGAGTAGGAGTTAGCTGAGAGCAGAATGATAAGGAGGGATTAGCCAAAATCTGAAATCCTAAAGGTTTCTCTCGATTTTCGAATTAACTGAAAACAGATTATATTTCAGGATATTTAATCAAGAGTAAAAGCTGCCATGTAGCACAACTCAATATACTTTCTACCATGCCTACTATAGCAAATCACCTCAATTTTTTAATTAATCTAATCATCTCAAATGCCTCAGTAAAATCTTGTAGATGTGTGTTGATCATTGGTCTGCTACTTCCTCATGTATCTCAAGGCTTTGGAATATACTCATTCTCCAAAGCTGAAAAAGACATTTCTCTTCTTAAAATCAGCCAGAGGCTTCTAAAGTGAGGTAGAGAAAGAACTGAAATCCTGAGTACAGCCATCTTTTCCTCCTGTCTCACTCTGCTCCAGTCATGCACAGCTTCTTTCTGTTTCTTGGTAAGGCCACTTTCCTATCAGAAACCTCTGTACTCTTCCTACACAGCCTGGAATACACATCAGACTGATATCTACATGATTTATAGTCTCGCATATTTCAGGTGTCTCCTCAAATGTCACCCCAATGTGACAGTTTTCTCACTATCATACTTAAAATAGTCTTTCTGTCTTGTCAATCACTTTTTTTCTATGCTTTATTTTTCTCTATAACACTAATACCATCTGACATGCCATTTACTTTACTCATTTATCTAATTATTTTGTCCTCGTCTTTCCCCCTGGCATTTGCTGTATTTGGGCAGGCAATATTATGTGTTGTTTCATCACTGAATTTCCATTTCCTAGGATGGTGCTTGTCAACATAGAAATGTTGAGTGAATGAACAAATAAATAAATGATAGTAATAACAACTTACTTCTAGGTTCCTCTCAACTGTAAAAATGTATATTATATACACACATACAAAGGTTTACATTTCATTTTTAATCCTCTAACTTGCTGCTATAGGAAATCAGGGACTTGATGACATAATAAAATTTCTTCTCATTCGAAAGGAATAACCATTATTTTAAAGTAGGAGATTCTCACAGATGTTGGTCATGAGTAATTCATTAATCTGTCCTTCTACTTTAAATGGAACATGGATATTTAAAAGATACGAGATGATGTTGAACAATGTGTTGCCCTCAGCACATAGAATAAAAATTATGTTTAGTTTCTATTCTACAGACTTTGAAGAAAAAAAAAAGCTCACCTAAAGAGAAAATACAGAAAAACTACAAGTATTAATATACTGTTATAAGTCTCTATCACAAAGACAGATTTATAGGAAATAAAAAAGCACATAAAGCATGCCACACTCTCATTACTTAAAATAAAACTTTACGGCAGAATTGGCCAGATAGACTCTTATACTGTTAGATAATTAAGTAGTGAGATTAGAGTTTTTAAATAACTTTTCAAAATTATGAGAATATTCAACCATAAAAACAGAAGCAGCAATATAATGAAACCTACTGTACCCAACACACAGTCGAAACAATTATCAACAGTGTGCTGTACTGTTGGATGTCTTTTAGGGGTGCAAAAAATAAAAGCATTTTTTTTCTTCTAAAAGACAGTGAAAAAAGGGTCAATTTTGTTTAGAATTTTCTCAAAATATGTACTCATATTTTCAAAATACCTGAGTCTACGTTTATATTTTTTATTTTTTAATTATTATTTTTTTAAATGATTCAGTCCCTGTAGAGACTGACAGAAATTGCCAATGCTGACAATATTTCAAGGCATCATGGCGGGGTATTGGGAAAAGTTTTCAATTAGCAATAATTGCGCCTCAGATAAACCTCATTGGCTACGATAATGCCACTGGGCAAAGTTATATGTTTAATTTATAAAGGCACAATTTAAGAAGAGGTTAAGTTTATTAGACATTTACTATTATTACTCACACTTTCAAACAATAAAGTGAGTATTGGGGATTTTGGACACTTGGTCAAGTTTATACAATTAATAATTGAAAGAGTAGAGATATGAACTCATGTTTTCTGACTGTGCTTTAAAATTATCCTGCATTTACATATAGCTATTTTAATAAGAATTTTATGCCTGATTTTTTCAAGGAATATTTTCTAAATAAATCTATATTTTTCCTGAATTATTTTGCCTTGTTTGTTAAATCTGGACATTTATTACACTTACCTTTTGTCGTTTTTGTTTATTGTGTGATTATTTTATATGAGATTATTATAATCTACTCAATGAAAAATCATGTGTCTTACATTGCATGCATTAACACATGCAGAGATTAGCTAGTATATTTCAAAAATACTTCTGCCATTCTAAATTATCATTTGTTAAGCAAGTAATAACCCCCAAACCAACACATAAATATCTCTTCTTTGCACAGAAGATATTATTATCATAAGAAAATTAAAGGCAACTTGATTCTTTGAAAAAATCTATTTTTGTGAACTTAAATAACTCAACCTTTATTAAATAATTCAAACATAAAGCTGTTAGAACTTTAAATTATTCTGAGCCTTGAGAGGAATGAGGCTATGCCGCCTGACTCATGCGACATGCAACTGCGTGACTTTTGCTTCTATAAATAACTAGGAAAACCAAACACAACAGAAATAAGACCACTCCCCCTCAGTTCACTGCCGCTCTTCATGGAACAATAAAGCAATCTTCCTTGGAATGTAACTAAGAGAATCTGTAACCAATCCGTAACCAATCGAATCACTATCACATATGCACTAGTCTCATATAGGGAATACTGTAAATCCGCTAAAGTTTCTCTTTCTCTGCTAATATAAGTAAAACCTTAACTTCTCCATTTGGAACACTGACCCCATTCCTTTGGAGTTGGTGTCTCCTTGGTGGCTATCTTCAAACTTTGTATTAATACTTAAACAAACCCTATACTTAATTATATTTTCTGAATATCATTATTTCAGATTTACCTTTTGGGGACCACAAAGGGACCAGAAGCAAACCTCCAGCAATGTCCACTACTTCACCCACAGGGGGGACACTTGGAACCATTACAAATTACATTTGTTTACCTATCTTGCTAGTCAACGAGATCTATGGTAAACTTCTCTTATGTTTGAATTCTCATGACCTCATTGAAGAACTCAGACTTTATTTGAACTATACACATTCTTAACTCATTAGAGTTGCTACTAGAGCTCTACTGTAAGGTAGGAGTTTTGTTTTTTTCTATAGATTAGCTAATCTAATCATGAATTTGTGAATTTTACTTTTCTCTGAGGGTAAGATTTTGTTTGAAATTACCAAGAGTTTCTACAAACCTTTCCTTCAAAATTTTGGTCAGGGAGAAAACAGTTTCTCTGAAAATAAAATGTAAAGCTTTTTTGGCTTAAGCCAAAAAAAAAAGAAAAATTATAATCCTTAAAACTGGCCAGATTCTGAAGTTGGGTTTAGTTAACAAATCTAAACTTTCTTTTTGAGTGACCAAAATTAGAAAAGCCTCTCTATGAGGATGAGATAAGTCTCAAAGACAAGAGATACTGTTCCTCTCAGCCAAAGGGCACCTTAGGCGACTAAGGTCTCACAGGACAGTTGGAGGTTATTGACAGTGGTGTGAATCTGTACTAACAGGGAATCCCTCAAGAAGAACATTCAGGGAAGCTTGCTTAATCTGCTAAACACATATAATGGTTGATCACTGAGTACCTCAAGCACCCAAATCTCTTGGGACTAATGAGACATGAAAAACAGGAAGAATCAACTCAACGGGGGAAACCTTGAGGAGCTATCCCACAAGTAACACACTGGATCCAATACATCTCCTGAGGTCTTTTGATCATTCAAAACAAAAGTCTAAATTGTGGGCAATTGTACTCTCAAGTCTTCTTAAGAACATATCCACCATTAGATATACTTGCTAGATTCATGATTAATATTTATTGTGCCTTTTTATGCAGATATTTTGAAAAATAGTGCCATATACTTTGTGATAACCCCAAATTACAACGGTCAAAATGGGATATGTTTCAAACATCTAAACTAGTTTATCTGTGTACTCAGTTAGAGAAAGTTGACTCTACAGTAAAAATAAATAAATCAGTAACTAGGAGAACTATTTTCAGTTGCATTTCGAAGCTTAAAAGAGTCTCTGATCAAGTCATTTTCTTGCAAGAGGAGAACAAAAGATTTTCAAAAAAATTTCTGAATTAAAAACAACTACTGAAAATTTGCTCCCTTCTTCTGCTTCTCTTTCTTCTTTGTCAGAACTTTCTTGTTTGAACTTCCCCTCCTTCTCCCTCTCTACCTTTACTGCTATTATGGCTTCTTTCCAGAAATGCCATATATATAGCAGAGGAGAACCTCTGCTATATATTATTAACCATATATATATCAGTTTATTAACCATGGTCAAAAGTGAAGTTAAAGGCATACTTAAAGAGTCTCCAGATCCTCTTCAGGCTGCTATTGGATTTGCTAAAGATTTTGCATTAAATATTCTAATTTGTGACCCAGATTCTCTGATTTATATAAATTGATTCACATGTTAGCATCAGAAAGCAATGCCAAAGATAGGACAGCAAAAGCAAATTAGAGAAATTATTTACAGGACTTTCATAAATTTTCTGAAGCAGATTGTAAATGTGTACACAATACTGCCAAAGCTTTACAGCACACTATCTTCTTACTTTTCCAAAGAGCAGTTGATATCAACAAAATACAACAATGCTGACAAAATCTTGATGGGCATGTATTGGTATACTATGAAAAATTTGGAGAAAAAATTATTTAAACCATAGTCAGGCCTATCAGAAGAAAAAAAAATGATACTTTAACTCAAACATAGACGAATTAGATGAAGAATTAGCAATTATAATTGAGTCTACAACCTAGCTGAGTTATCTCTCAAACTCAAGATCTAGTTATTTTTTGATTAAATATTCTGTACTTGAACCCAGAAGAAAAGAAAGAGAAGGTTAAACAGAAAGGAAAAGCAAATAAGATCATGACTTTACAAATAAAACAATTGTCTAACTAATTTGTAATACCTAAACAGCCTAATACATTCCAAAACTCAATCAATTCCCTGCATTACAACTACTAGGAAAAGCCTGAACATTTCAGAAGGGACTATAGAAAGTTAAAATGGAGAGAAAAGCCACAAGCCAAGAAAAAGAAGAATAAGAATGTTCTCAGAAAATCAAAGGGAACTTCTCTTTTCTCTAATACCTTAGGGGAAAATGAAGTTAATTTAAATGGGAGAACAAACACAAGCTGTCATTGACACTGGAACTACATTATCAGTGATAAAATCCAGTTTATTACAATACCACATTTCCAAGAGTAAAAGAAAAGTACAATACCCCCGAATCTAAAATAAATGCTGAAAAATAAATAAAGTTAAAACAAAAATCAATATAAATGGTAGGTATAATAAATACTCCCATATCAGTATATAAACCTCAATTCTTCAGTTTGGTCCCCTACAGAAAATATATGTTTTCCTCTTGGTTCCTCAACCTTCATTCACTTGATAAGGAAAGACATTTCAGAAGTTTACCCACATCTCTTTCTCTCAAAAGGGGAAAAGGTATTTATAATTAGAATATAAAGTAGAATTATTACATTTAAAAATTTTTTCAAACTCTGATCTTTTTAATTCACAAATTGGAATTCATAGTGTCATAAAGGAAACAAAATCTTTAAATAATAAAACATTACAAGACCTATTGGAAATAATTCCTAGTCAGTTGTGATCAAAATCTTTAATTAACATTGGGAGAATTATCTTAGTTTCCCCAATTAAAATTCAAATAATTCTATCAAAACCTCTTCTGACCCTTAAAAAAATACTCTAGATCAGAGGCCTTGGAAGAGATAAGACCTATAATTTTGCATTATTTAAAAGGAAGCTTGATTATTCTCTGTACAAGCCTAGCTCATGTAACATTTCAGTTCTTCTGATAAGAAAATCAAATGTTAGACACTAAAGTTTTGTACAGGAGCTGAGAAAAATGACAACATAATCATTGTCAACATTCAGTAGTACCAAACCCTCCTATGTTTTTGACTGTCATCCCAACTGAAGATGAGTTCTTTACTGTGATGGTTAATATTGTCAACTTGACTGGATTGAAGGATGCAAACTATTGTTTCTGGGTGTCTCTGGGTGTTGCCAGAGGAGACTAACATTTCAATCAGTGGACTGGGAGAGGAAGACCTACCCACATTGTGGGTAGACACCATCCAATTGGCTGCCAGCACAGCTAGAAAAAGCAGGCAGAAGAAGGTGAAAGATGCCAATTTGCTGAGTCTTTCGGCTTTCATCTTTCTCCTGGACTGAATGCTTCCTGCCCTTGAAAGTCAGACTCAAAATTTTTCAGCTTCTGGCCCCTTGGACTTACGCTAGTGGTGTGCCAGGGACTCTTGGGCCTTCAGTCAAAGACTGAAGGATGCACTGTAGCTTCCATACTTTTGACATTTTGGGACTTGAGCTGGCTTCCTTGCTCCTGAACTTGCAAACGGCCTATTGTGGGACTTCATCTCGTGATCCTGTGAGTCAATTCTCCTTAATAAACTCCCCTTTTTATATACATCTATCTTATGTCTGTCTCTCTAGAGAACCCTAATACATTTACCATAATAGATCTATTTAGTGCATTCTTTAGCATTCCTTCAGATAAAAATAATCAATTTATTTTCACATTCACTTGGGCAGTTAGACAATATACACGACGAGCTACACATCAAGGATATAGTGATAGCCCAATTTATCTTTTACAAATATTAAAAATAGACCATTCAATGTCAACTTCCCTAAGAAATCCACCTTGATACAGTATAGAGATAATTTACTTCTTCTCTGCTCAGGGGATAAGCAGGCCTCCAGAGAGGATGAAATTTATTTATTATGACAATTAGCTTCAAAGGGACACAAGGTCTTGAAGAAAAAACCTCCAGGTTTGTCACAAAAAAGTTAGATGTTTAGGGCACTTAATACCAAAGGAAGGTCTTTTTATCAATCTGGATAGAATAAAAAAGATCAGCTTTTCCTGCCCCTAAAACTAAGTAACAACTGAGAAGAATTTGAGGGTTGGTGAGACACTGCAGAATGTTTAATTTCAAACCTCTTCCTAAAAACTCAAACTGTATGTATTCTTTTAAAACAAAATAGGCTAGGACTTGTGAAATGGACACAGGAAAATCAGTTAACATTGGAAACGCTTAAAACAAGTCTTATAGATACTTCAATATTAGAACATCCAAAAAATAATATTTTATTTTCATTATTTGTTCAAGAAAATCAGGGTGAGATCTTAGGCATTCTGACTCAAAAACACTGAGATCAAAATAGACCTGTAGAATACTACGGTTAACAACTGGACCCTGTGGCTAAAAGATTGCCACCTTGCATGAAAGCAATAATTACTTCCCTATGAAGAAAAGTAACTGAATAAATTGTGATGAAATCTCCCCCTCACTGTCTTTATTCCACATTCTGAGGAAGCACTTCTAAATTCCCACCACACTCGACACTCTTCAGTTAGTAGACTGGATTCTTATAAAGTTCTTCTTTCTGCTCCCCTATTACACTCTTCAAATATAATAACCTAAACTTTACCACTCTTCTACCCCTGCTTTCAGAGGAAATGTAACATGATTACATGATCTTAACTGACCAGCTCTCTCACCCAGGATGCGCCTATAAGAAAGACTTGGAAACAACCCAAATGTCCATCAATGATAGACTGGACAGGGAAAATGTGGCACATATACACCATGGAATACTATGCATCCATCAAAAATGATGAGTTCGTGTCCTTTATAGAGACATGGATGAACCTGGAAACCATCATTCTCAGCAAACTGACATAAGAACAGAAAATCAAACACCACATGTTCTCACTCACAGGCGGGTGTTGAATAATGAGAACACATGGATGCAGGGAGGGGAGCATCACACACTGGGGTCTGTCGGGGGGAAATAGGGGAGGGACAGTGGGGGGGTGGGGGAGTTGGGAAGAGAGAGCATGGGGAAAAATGCCAGATATAGGTGATGGGGGAGGAAGGCAGCAAATCACACTGCCATGTGTGTACCTATGCAACAATCTTGCATGTTCTTCACATGTACCCCAAAACCTAAAATGCAATAAAAAAAAAAGATTTAAAAAAAAACACCTCTTTTTACTAATGCTGATGTTGTTTGGTTTACAGATGGATCCTACTTAAAGGGTGAATCTGGAATTTAACATGCAAGTTATGCTAGAGTATCTTTGAGGAAATAGAAAGTGCTTATCTTCTGGGAACAACCACAGCTCAACAAGCTGAGTTAATAACATTAATTAGAGCCTGCCAACTGACAAAATGAATAATTGCTAATATTTATATAGATAGAAGATATACTTTTGAAGTAGCTTATGACTTTGAGGTGCTATAAAAATAAAGAAGATTTTTTTTACCTCTTCCTATAAGTCCATAAAAAATGGACACCCTGTTTGAAAATTATTGGAAGCTATATTATTGCCAAAATCATTAACCATCATTAGATTTCAGGCTATTCAACGGCAAACACCCTAGAAAGCAAATAAAATCAATTAGCAACTAGTACAGCAAAATGAGCTGCCCTATGAAATCAAACCATTTGAGATTTCAAGGAAGCACTTGATTTTGATAAAAAAAATTAATCCAAAGCCCCAAAAATAGTACAAGGAAATTGAGAAAGTAAAGGGAAAAACAACTGAAAAACAAAAAGTTCTCCTCTTAGACTGTGTGATGGTATGAACCAAAGGGTCTCTCCATACTTCCATCCTAATTACCATCATCTTTCTTAATGTGTGTGTGATTTAACTCACTGGAGCCTTGATGAGATAATTGCTTGGGGTAAACAATATTACTGAAAACCTTCTCCATTCGTTGCTTATAAGGTATACAATTGTTATCATCTCTGCACAAAACATAATCCAGGGAAACCTTTACGTCATTTGCAAAGTCACTTTTCTTTATGGGATGGCCCTTCCACAGTGTGGTAACTAGATTTCATTCAACTACTGCCATCACGAGAATACAAATATGTCCTAGTGGTGGCTTGTAGATTTTCTCATTGGGTAGAAGCATTTTCATGCAAAACAGCAACAGCCTTAGTGGTAAGTAAAATTCTCTTTAAAAAATTATTCTAATATGAGGAAGATCCCTAAACTTTATACAACAGAAGTATTCATTTTACTGGACAAGTAATCTAGTCAGTATATGATTTCTTGCCCATTCTTCAACTTTACCATTGTGCTTATTACCCCCCGTCATTTGGGTTAGTGGAAAACAAAAATGGAGCAATGAAAACTCAATCTGCAAAATTAAGGCTTTTGCAATTCCTTGGCCAAAAGCTCTTTCATTAGTTTTGCTTAAACTAAGATTGATCCCTTTTGGTAAATACCAAGTGTCTCCATTTGAAATTGTAACAGGTTGATCTATGAGATCATCTCCAGTAAATTGTGAATCTGTGATATCAAAAGGGGATATGTTATATAAATGCAGTGGCCTTATGAGGCAGCTAACTAAAACCTGTAATTTAGTAGAAGACTCTTTACACAATAAGCTTATAGGAGATGAGAAACCCAAACTCCAACCAGGAGATTTTGTCTATTGGAAATAGCATATTTTAAAGCATTGTTTCTAACAAAGGTGGAAGAGACCTTATTATATGCTCCTAACCAACCCTTGTGCTGCTAACCTAAAAGGAATTAATTCCTGGATATACATCACCCATTTAAAGAAAATTGCTTTGCCTGCTTGGACTTCATCTCAAACCAGTAATTTAAAATTCTCAAAGAACCAAAAAAAGATGACAAAATGACAACATCTGAAGTAGTTAGCTTTCCCAAGACAGGAGACCAGGCCTCCATCTAAATGAATGCTTAATATTAATTAATAATTAATGTCAGTAAGATTTTTCTTTGCAAATTACTAAATTTATTTTTTCCCTAGTTCTTATGTTTCATTGCTACTATCACCAGTTCTTATGTCTTTGTTGCCCATAAAACAAATCCTTTTTTTTTTTTGAAATTGGCTCTGGAGTATGCTAATGGATTATAGGGAAAAGAAAAAACTGTTGGATATGCAGCCACATGCTCCTTTCCAGTGTTACTGGCCTACCATGATAGTAGGCCAAGAATGAGATTGGATAGAATATCAGAAGTATATCTGTGTATCTTAGGAATAGTCATTGGTGCCTGTGATGGTTAATATTGAATGTCAACTTGATTGGATTGAAGGATGCAAAGTATTGGTCCTGAGTGTGTCTGTGAGGGTGTTGCCAAAAAAGATTAACATTTGGGTCAGTGGGCTGGGAAGGGCAGACCCACCCTTAATCTCGGTGGGTACCATCTAATCAGCTGCCAGCACAGCCAGGACATAAAGCAGGCAGAAAAAACATGAAAAGCCTAGACTGGTTTAGCTTTCCAGCCTTCAATTTTCTCCTGTGCTCAATGCTTCCTGCCCTTGAACATCAGACTCCAATTTCTTCAGCTTTGGAACTCTGGCTTCCTATCTCCTCAGCTTGCAGACAGCCTATTGTGGGACCTTGTGGATCCTGTCAGTTAATACTACTTAATAAACTCCCATATATATATAATATATAATATATATATATATATTATATATATTATATATATATATATATATATATGTATACAGCCACATACATATGGGAGTTTATTAAATATATGTGGGAGTTTAAATATATATATACATATATATATATATATATATATATAACACACACACACACACTATTAATTCTGTCCCTCTAGAGAACCCTAATACATTGCCTAACATAAATATGACAAAATAATGTGCATCACTGGCTTTTTAAAAAATGTTACTTTATGTTCCAGGATACAAGCAAAGAATGTGTATGTTTGTTACATAGGTACATGTAATTCCATTGATGGTTTGCTGAACCTATCAACGTGTCATCTAGGTTTTAAGCCCCACATGCATTAGCTATTTGTCCTAAAGCTATCCCTCCCCTGAGCCCCCACCCCCTGACAGGCCCTGGTGTGTGTTGTTTCCCTCCCTGTGTCCATATGTTCCCATTGTTCAACTTTGAGTGAGAACATGCGGTGTTTAGTTTTCTGTTCCTGTGTTAGTTTGCTGAGAATGATGGTTTCCAGATTCATCCATGTCCCTGCAAAGGACAGAATTTCATTCATCTGTATGGCTGCACAGTATTCCATGGTGTATATGTACCACATTTTCTTTATCCAGTCTATCATTGATGGACATTTGGGGATGGTTCCATGTCTTTGCTATTGTAAATACTGCTGCAGTAAATATACGTGTGCATGTGTCTTTATAGTAGAATGATTTATATTTCTTTGGGTACATACCCATTAGTGGGACTGCAGGGTGAAATGGTATTTCTGGTTCTAGATCCTTGAGGAATTGCCATATTGTCTTCCACAATGGTTGAACTAATTTACATTCCCATCAACAGTGTAAAAGCGAAGCTATTTCTCCACAGTCTAGCCACTATCTATTGTTTGACTTTTTTTAAAATTGCCATTCTGACTAGAATAAGATGGTATGTCAATGTGGCTTTGATTAGCATTTCTCTAATGATCAGCGATGTTGAGCTTTTTTTCATGTTTGTTGGCCACACAAATGTCTTCTTTTGAGAAGTGTCTGTTAATATCCTTTGCCCACTATTTGTTGGAGTTATTTTTTTCTTGTAAAGTTGTTTAAGTGTCTTGTAGATTCTGGATATTAGGCCATTGTCAGATGGGTAGATTGCAAAAGTTTTCTTCCATTCTGCCAGTTGCCTGTTCACTTCTATGATAATTGCTTTTTCTGTGCAGAAGCTCTTTGATTTAATTAGATCCCATTTGTCAATTCTGCCATTTGTGGTAATTGCTTTTGGTATTTTTGCCATGAAGTCTTTTCTGATGCCTAAGTCCTGAATGGTATTGCTTAGGTTTTCTTCTAGGATTTTTATGGTTTTGGGTTTTACATTTAAGTCTTTAATCCATCTTGAGTTAATTTTTGTATAGGTTTAAGGAAAGGGTGCAGTTTCACTTTTCTGTATATGGGTAGCCATTTTCCCAGTATCATTTATCAAATAGGGAATCCTTTTCCCATTGCTTGTTTTTGTTCACTTTGTCGAAGATTAGATGGTTGTAGATGTGTGGTGTTATTTCTGAGGTCTCTGTTCTGTTCCATTGTTCGATATGTCTGTTTTGGTACCAGTACTGTGCTGTTTTGGTTTCCGTAGCTGTATAGTTTGAAGTTAGGTAGCATGATGCCTCCAGCTTTGTTCTTTTTACTTTGTCTTTGCTATGCAGGCTCTTTTTTGGTTCCATATAATATTTAAAGGAGTTTTCTGTGAATTAGTTCTGTGAAGAATGTCAATGGTAGTTTGATGGGAATAGCATTGAATTTATAAATTACTTTGGGCAGTATGGCCATTTTCATGATACTAATTCTTCCTACCCATGAGGATGGAATGTTTTTCCATTTGTTTTTGTCCAGTCCTATTTCTTTGAGCAGTGGTTTGTAGTTCTCTTTGAAGTGGTCCTTCACATCCCTTGTTAGCTGTATTTCTTTTTGTAGAAATTACATCACTGGCCTTTTAATAATACATTACAAAGCAAAGGACACGGGGAAAATCTTTCAGGTAAAACAGATCCATTTGTTAGTTTGAATGCTGATGCTTCCCCAGCTGATAGATAAGACAACTAGATTTTCGGAGGGTATAGCAAACATGTGGGGACAGTTTCATCTTACCTTTTTTTTTGGGGGAGGGGTCAGTTTAGTCAGGTTAGTCAGCTCCCCTCCTTATACTGGAAGCAAAAGAATCACACCAAAGTTATATATCTCATTGGATACCCAGTGAATGATGTGTCTATGCCATTATATTACAAACTACTGATTGGCACGTCACTGAATGGGCACAGCAACTGGGTATTTATTGACGAGTTCCAAATGAAACATCTTGCCTATGCAGCACGAATCTATGGCCACGGTTATCCCCAGGATGGTTCAATGGTGCTCTTTTGTTTTGCCTGGACCCAAAGTCAAATTGTTTATACTCTTTTAAAGCCTACAAATCTTCCTAATTCACAGTCTCATTGGGTTCATTTTGTATTCCATTGGTATGATCATTTAGCTTCCACCTTTTTGTCACAAGTGGGTACTGAGGACGTCATTTGTCATGTAGAGACCCTAAGCAATTACACACAAAAAGGGCCCTACGTGATAGCAGCATGGGTATTATGTTACTAAAAAATGATGTTGCTCTTATGAGAAAGGTGGTATTACAGAACTGCATGGCTTTAGACATATTCATTGCAGCTCAAAGGTGAACCTGCACAATCACAAGGACTAAGTATCATATCTCAAATAAATCAGATAACATTACTAAACTAATGGCTGATATGAAAACCCAAATAAATAACCCTTCAGATCTGACATGATTTGGCTGTGTCCCCACCCAAACCTCATCTCAAATTGTAATCCTCACATTTCAAGGGAGGTCCCTGTAGTCCCCCACGTGTTAAGGAAGGGAGGTGACTGGATCACGGGGGTGTCTCCCCATGCTGTTCTCATGATAGTGAGGCAGTTCGCAGGAAATCTGATGGTTTTAAAAGTGTGGCACTTCCTCACTTGCTTGCTTTTCTCCCTCCTGCCACCTGGTGAAAAAGGTGCCTGCTTTCCTTTCACCTTTCCTCATAAGTTTCCTGAGGTCTTCCCAGTCATACAGAATTATCAGTCAATTAAGCCTCTTTCCTTTATAAATTACCCAATCTTGGGTATTTCTTTATAGCAGTGTGAAAATGGACTAATACAAGATCTGATATTCTCTCTAAACAGTAGGCTAAGCAGTTGGTTTGGATCTTAGGGAATTTGATGGCAGAAGCTACTACTTTTCCCAGAGTTACAATCTTTTGCCATATTTTATCCTATTTTTTTGCTTTACTGCTGCTGTAGGATTTGTTCAAAGTGCAGTTAGTGTACAACTAAATAAACTAAAATGATGGTTACTCAAAGAATTACATTAATTGAAGGTGCAATCATCAATGTGCAGCCTGACTCAGGTCACAAAGTTACTCCCTTCATGTTGCTTTATATTTGCCCTATATCCCATGATATGGTTTGGCTGTGTTCCCACCCAAATCTCGTCTTGAAATCCCATGTGTTGTGGGAGGGATCCAGTGGTCCAGTGGGAGGTAGTTGAATTATGGGGACAGGTCTACCCCATGTTGTTCTAGTGATAGTGAATAAGTCTCATAAGATCTGATGGTTTTATCAGGGAAAGTTTCCCTGCATAAGCTCGCTCTTTGCCTGCCACCATCCGTGTAAGACATGACTTGCTCCTCCTTGCCTTCTGCCATGATTGTGAGGCCTCCCCAGTCACATGGAACTGAAAGTCCATTAAACCTCTTTTTCTGCATAAATTACCCGTTCTTGGGTATGTCTTTATCAGCAGCATGGAAATGATCTAATACACCGCATCAGCTTTATTACCAGAATAATTCCACTGCCATGGGATATGACATTCTAGGAATGAGCATTCCTAGTGACATGGGACTAAGCTCTTCAATATAAAAGGGACAAAATTGCTTGAGTTTATGATGCTTTCTTCAAAATATCTTAATGAAAATGGGGAAATGTGAAATTAAATAATTCAATCTTGATTAAATAATTCACATGTAAAGCTGCTGGAACTTTAAATTATTCTAAACCTTGAGAAGAATGTGTCCATGTAGCCTGAGTTGCATGGCATACAGGTGCAACTTCTACCTTTTTTTCTCTGCAAATAATTAGAAAGACCAAACACCACCAGAAATAAGAGCCCCACAGATCACTGCCTCTACTCAGGAGATAGTAGTCTTCCTTGGAATGCAGCAATCTGTAACCAATCAAATTGCTGTAATATATGTTGTGGTCTCATCTAGAGAATGCTGTAATTCTGCAAAAGTTTCTTTGTATGTATCTATATAAATGAAACTCTCATTTCTCCACTTTGGAATGCTAACTCCATTCATTTAGAATTAATATTTCCTGGATGGCTATTCTCAAGTTTTGCTCTCAAATAAGCTCTATACCTAATTATATTTTCTGAATCTCATTAAAGGTTGACATTTGAAACAAGAAGAACCATAAATACACAAATGTCTCTTCATTGTTTTCTACTTTAAGGTCATTGAAACTTAGGAAACGGAAGCTTCAGTATGTTGAAATGACAAGCTATCCACAGATCCTTCCAGTCAAAAAGACCAATAGTCTTGAAGGAATGTAGATTAATGAATCTGAAAATTCTGGTATTATTCTGTGGTTTTTATATTTAACCTTGGATTATGGAATTTATTAAAAATGAAGCATTGGGTTTCACATATATACAAAAGATAGGAAAGTTAAACCAGACGATAAAGTTATAAACTCATTAAAAATGAAGAAAGAATTGCATTCACGCTTCCAGTTGGCTGAATTCAAGAAGATAGAATGCGAATACTTCTTGGATGTTTGAAAAATTTTGAGAAAAATAAAAGCATATTGGCTGGGGATGGTTTAATTTCCCTAGTGGGTTATATTATGATTCAGTAACTGTGAGTCCTACAGTTATGGGCTGAATTGTTCCCCCCCAAAATCTGTATGTTGAAACACTAATTCCCATTCCCTCAGAATGTGACTTTATTTGGAGACAGAGTCGTTAAAGGGGTGATGA
The DNA here is from genome assembly GCA_036589455.1 of Ateles fusciceps. Taxonomy (NCBI): domain Eukaryota; kingdom Metazoa; phylum Chordata; class Mammalia; order Primates; family Atelidae; genus Ateles; species Ateles fusciceps. The sequence continues at coordinate 5,415,845 of JAZHEH010002924.1, read as the reverse complement.
ATCTACTAAAAGGCCATTATGGTTGGCCCTAATCCAATCCAATTGGTGTCCCTACAGGAAAAGGAGAGTTGAATACACAAAGAAATGCTATTAATGTACAAACAAAGAGAAAGACTATATGATGACACCCCAAAATACGACACTGTGACATGCTAACTACGGAAGAAGACTCAAGTTCTCTCTGATCTTCCTCCCTTCCCTTCTCCATCCTTTGTTTCTCCCAAAACACAGGATGATGCTGTTTTCTGAAGTTCCTATTATCTGTCTAGGAACCAGAACCCACAAAAAGGAACACAACTGCCTGTCTTCAGCAACCTGAAATCTCATTATTTATACAGAAGGGAAGACTGAGGAATTCAATCACACCTAAACCATTTTTTTCTTACAAGATAAGTGTCTTATCTTGGGCTCAGTCAAATTCCAAATAGAATCATTTACAAGTTAATTTTTGTCTTCTAGGTTTATTCATTTTTCCTGAAAATCATTTACCCCTACAATCCCCATCTCTCCTCTCCTCAATGAAGTATTTACATGTCAACTATCTGGCCCTCCTTTGAGTTTTTATATTTCTATGATGCCCATGTACACATGCACATGTAATAAATTTATCCTTTTCTCTTGTTAGCATATCTTTTTTTAAAGGAGTGTCAGTCATGACCCTTTGCAATAAAGAGTAAAAAGATCACACCCTTTTCACAACTACGTAGCCCTAGTAAATGCATATACCTACTTTTTTAATGGAATTCAGATAACTGTTGTAGTGTTTAATGTTGAACTGATATTTGTCCCACTTTGCTTTCTGCTACAGAGATATTGTTTTGCCAAAGAAGTATAGGTTTTGTAGTAAATATTTAAGTTAAAATTCTCAGAATATCTTTTATTTTTTTTCGGTTTAGCACTATCATATAAAGGTGCAGAAAGATCTTAACCTGTTAACTCTGTCACACTCTTTTAGATGTGCAGGGACTCATTTCCTTTCCTTGAGTTTAGAAGTGACCTGGATGACTGTCTGTAATGGAATATACTATTGTCTATATGCATAACCAGAAAGATTTAAGGAATGTTGTACAGCATGAAGCACAGCACACCTGCAAAGAGAAAACTTCATTAGGTGTCGGTGAAGGAAATAACCTATGTAGCCTTTGGACATAGGAATGGGAGGTTCACCAGGTAGTGAAAGCTAGAGGCAACACTCCCTACTCAGGGTCAGCTACTGACTTTTCTTGAGCAGATCTTCTTGTCTCTGGGCTATGTTCTTCAGGTGGCATCTTTCTTTTTCTCATCCTAATCCCCTTATCTAAGTTTCTTTCCAATGCATTCATTTCTCCCAGAATTGCCTTTCCATTCTTCTTTGCCTTTTGCTTCCTTTACCCTTTCCTGAAAGGCCACTTTCCTCATGTATTTTCTTAGTGGATTTTATGAACCTGCTGAATTCAGGGACTAAATTATTAGTAACCACCTAGCTCAAAGATAGACAGTGTTAGGTCTTCAAATCCTCAAAAGAAATGAAAATAATTACTTAGATTTCATTGTCTATTGCAGCAAATAAGGAGGGGAAAACCAGGAGATCAATTTACATATCAAAACAATTTTAACATTGATATTCTTTATAAGTTTTTGCCTATATGGTGTAATTTCAGCAAAAATAGAAAAATTCCTGCAATCTTGTTTTACATATTTTTCCTGCATTGACATTAAATGCTTTAATTTAATATATATCTCTTTGCAGTATTTTCTTTTAACAGGCAGCCTTTTTGATTGGAGAAGAAAGGGAGAAGGAGAATTGAATAGTCAGCCTAACATTTCTAACATCATAATGGTAACAAATTTATTTGAAAGGGTGGTTGCAAAAACAAGTTATCTGTCACAAAGTTTGACTTACCCTCTATCTCACGTACACATGCACACACAAACATGCACATGTGCACATACATGCACACACACCCACACCCACATGATTCCCTTCCACATACCTAAAACATCCTCAGTGAATAAAGTCCCTAGAGGCAAAAAGTCATTTTTCTGGGAGAACTTGAACTTCAGAGTTAACAATACACACTTTTGCTACTTTGCTATTCATTATGCTGGCTGTAGTGTAAAGAAAAGTTCATATAACTTTTAATAAGAGAACTTATGTTCTTACTTCCTCAACTAATATCTGTGCAAACTGGGCAATAATTTATTAGAGGATTTAGACATAAATATTGAAAAATCACTGCCCGCCACTGACAAGCTAGTCTCAGCTGTCTCCTACAGGACAGTGAGTATAGTATAGTAAGGAAGTTAAGCTTTCCTTAGTGAGGTCATTCATTCAATACTGAGCACTTACTAGGTGTCAGGTACTGTTACTGGCGGAGAGCCTACAGTAATGAAATATACAACGTTCCTGGTCCATAGTTGCTGGGTTTCCTCAAACTGGCCCAGCCACCTAGTTTATTACAATTAAGCCATACACCTTTCAATCCAATCATGTTTCTCCACAACTACTCCATTAGAATTAGCATTTGAACTACTATAGAAATATAGTTTTTCCTCAGTCTTAGGGTCTATATTTTTGAAGGCTCCCTGTATCACATAAGACTAGATCATGCCAGTATTTCATATAGCTCAAGATTCTGCCTTCAACTATGGCTGTAACAGAAATTTTGTAGTAAGATAGATATGTTTGTTTTTCACAGTGTCAACCTTATAACCTTAGGAACAATCCCTAATAATAATTTTTTGGCCCATATTTTAGAATTATTTTTATTCTTTTTTTAGATTGATAAATTGCAATTATATACATATACAGTATAAATTATGTTTGAAATATATACACACTATAGAATGGCTAGATGAAGCTAATTAACATATGCATTACTTCATATACTTATTTTTTGCAGTACGAATACTTAAAATCTATTTACTTGGTAATTTTCAAGTACAAAATACATTGCTGTTAACTACAGTCACCATGTTGTACAACTGATCTCTTGAATTTATTCCTTTAAATAAAATTTTATATCCTTTGACTTCTAATAATCTTGACTACTGCCCAACTAATTAAGCATCTATCATACATAAATTTATCTTAACATCATTGTAATCATCTTATATTTTTCACTTGGATTACTAAGTTTTTCTACATGCTAATAAATTACTATTTGACTAACTTTTAAAAAATACTTTGCTAAATTAACTTGCTATGCTTTTCCCCTCCCTTATTACCCTGACATTTTTAGGAGTGTCAGCCATAAACCTTAAATATTTTTAAATGTTCACACCCAAAGTATACATCTAGGAGTGGATTTGTTGGATCACATCGTATCTCATTGGTTAACCTTTCAAATAAAAAAAAACAGCACACTGTTTTTCAAAGTGATTGTACCATTTTATATTCCCATCAACAATGTATGAGAGTTTCAATTTTTCTACATCCTTACCAATGCTTACTCCGTTTTGGATTATAGCTATCCTATTGAGTGAGAAGTACTATCTCATTTTGGTTTTGATTTGCATTTGTCTCCTGGCACATGATTGAACATCTTTTCATGTACTTTTTGTTCATGTATTTTCTCTAGTGAAATGTGTATTTAGATCTTTTGCCCACTTTAAATTTGGTAATTTGACTTTTTATTATTGAGTTGTAAGAGTTCTTTATATACCCCTCGAAGTAAAAGCTGCTTATAATATGTGATTTACAAATATTTTTTTCCAAGAATTGATTTGTAATGTGACCTGTGAGGGTGTGTATACAGGAACCAAAATCTGTCTCTCCTTGTTCCACATTTAAGGATAAGGTGCCTGTGACATTTTCTAGCATATAACATTTTGGGGTTTGGACAGGGTTTAATATCTTACTGCAAAAAAATTAAAATAATTAAATAAGCTAACATTTTACAGCAAAACATTTCCCTGTTTTGTTTTATTTTTCTCTGGCCAAGTGCCTAAACTTGCGTCACACTTTGAAGAGTCTCTACATATGTCTAAAAATAGGGCAGCAAGTTTAGGGCTGAGGGTCACCTCATCTCAGTTCAGAATGTGGATCTTGGCTTGTTCCTGAGATAAACTCAAACCGTATGGGTCAACATTTAGTTGGGTCAGCAGCTATGGCTTTCTCAAAGATGGCCTGACTGTTAGTGAAGAGGTCAGCCTGTTTACACTGGTGAAAGCATAAATCCTGTCTTGAATAATTAATTCAATTATTTATAATGCATGGTAAAAGGATGAAGCTCCAGGAAGATACAGCATTTCCCAGCAGCTTTCCCCGGCAGCACTGATATCAGTAAGGAGGAGATGAAGTGCCAAGGCTTTTGTAAGTAATTGGAAAACAACAAAAATCCTTATGAAAACAGCACTATCCACTTAGCAACAAAGTGCTTGCAACTCTACCACTCTGTACTTAAAAGTTCACAGCTCCTCATTGTTCTAAAATGGAAATTCCAATAGTAAGAAATAGATGCCTTTTTGAAAAGAGAGTGTCTTTTGAGAAGTACTACAGCTTCAGTAAAATCCCAAAATAGGACTGAAAGTAAAAGGAAGGTATGCTCACAGTAATAAAGGAATGGGGCCTTTGAGTGCTTGTGTATTGTTTTAAACAGAAAGAAAAAAAAGGAATATAGTTTTGTGTATCTCTCTATGTGCCTACTGGGTCGTTCTGATTAATAGTAAGTCTAGTGATCAACATGAGAATTTGCATACTGTATTTTATTTTTCAGTCTCTTGATAGATAGATGAAAAGAATAACAAAACATTGTGAGAATCCTTGTCTGTTTTCTTATTAATTGATGCAAAAATTTTTAGAAAAAAATAAAATAGAAAATGAAGGAAAGATGGATAAGGAGAGAGGGATTGTGAGAGGGAAAAAGTAGGGGAGGCAGTTCAATGAATTAAAAAAATGTTAGAAATAGGCAATGAAAGAAAAACTAAAATCTTTGCAGATATGCAATGTATTCGAATCTTCAAAACAACTTTTTGGGGTAGATCTGATTGACACACTTCATATACAACAAGGGTAAAGTTCAGAGAGGTTAAGTAACTTGATTTAAATTCACAGCTAATAAGTAGATGGGTCTCACTGTCTCATGGGGAGACGCAGGGTAGATTAAGTGTAAGCACCAATCCAGCTGGAATGCAACAAGCATTGATTTCCCTGAGTGCTACACGGCCAATGGCCTTTAGTGCTTGCTAAGGTTTCACATGAAGAAAATCAGAAATACACACCCCTCAGGACCTCTTCTGTATAGTAAACATGTTTTCTGTGTTGATCTGCCATCTTCAGTATTCTTAAACCATACCCTAATTTCCATATCTGCCTGCCCCATAAATTTATATCTTTAATAACTTTCAAACTGGTGAGATATTTAATGTGATAAATCAGTAGATATAAATATAAATGTGTATATATATTTGTATGTATATACACACATGCTGTGTGTGTGTGTGTGTTTGTGTGTGTGTGTGGTGTTGTTGGATGGAGAAATCCCTCTAATATCAACTTTCTTGGCCACTGTGCAGAATTTTCCAGAGGAAACAAACTATAGTAGTTAAGAATATAAATTCTGGATTATTACTTCTTGTCTGTCAATCCCTCTCCACCATTATTATTAACTGTGTAATCAGGGCAATCACTTACCCTCCCAGCATTTAGTTTGTTCATCCATAAAACAGAGGAATATGAATGAAGATTAGTAAATCTCTTAGAATAGTGCTGTATATGTAAACAAGAACTATTTGATATTGGCTAGATCTACTCAGTGATGGACTGCAATGAATCATAAATTATGTACTCAATTGTACTCTGGGTTTCTCCAATCTCTTCTCCACACTACATCCAGTGAGACTCTCTCTTTAGGTAAAAATCACTCTTCAGGATAAGGCTGGATTCTCTTTAAATGGACTGTAAAGCTCTGCATTGTCATAGTTAAGATAAATCTAATTTGACTCATCCTAAACACAGTCTCTCATTAACTCCACTACAGTCCATCTGATTTTTCTCTGTTTTTTTAGTGCTCATGTTTGTCAGGGTTTTTCAGAGAAACAATACCAATAAACGGGAAGGGGGTGGAGGTGGGGGGGTGGGGAAAGAGAAACAAGGAGGCAAATACATGGGTCCCATTCCAAATCTAAGGACTTGAGGATGAAGAACAGCCAATAATCAAGGTCAAGAGAAGATGGATATTCTATTTCAAGAAGAAAGCAATGGCAACAAAAGCCAAAATAGACAAATGGGATCTAATTAAACTTAAGAGCTTCTGCACAGCAAAAGAAACTATCATTAGAGTGAACCAGCAACCAATAGAATGGAAAAAACTCTTTGCAACCTACCCATCTAAGGGCTAATATCCAGAATCTACAAAGAACTTAAACAAATTTACAAAAAAAAAAAAAAAAAAAATACAAACAACCCCATCAAAAAGTGGGGAAGGATATGAACACTTTTCAAAAGAAGTTATTTATGCAGCCCACAAACATATGAAAAAAACTCATCATCACTGATCATTAGAGAAATGCAAATCAAAACCACATTTAGATACCATCTCATGCCAGTTAGAATGGAGATCATTAAAAAATCTGGAGACAACAGATGCTGGAGAGGATGTGGAGAAATAAGAAGGCTTTTACACTGTTGGGGGGAGTGTAAATTATTTCAACCATTATGGAAGAGTGTGGCAATTCCTCAAAGATCTAGAAATAGAAATACCATTTGACTCAGCAATACCATTATTGGGTATATACCCAAAGGATTATAAATTGTTCTACTATAAAGACACATGCACATGTATGTTCATTGTGGCACTGTTTATAATAGCAAAGACTTGAAACCAACCCAAATGCCCACCAATGATATACTGGATAAAGAAAATGTGGCACATATACACCATGGAATACTATGCAGCCATCAAAAAGGATGAGTTCATGTCCTTTGCAGGGACATGGATGAAGCTGGAAACCATCATTCTCAGCAAACTGATGCAAGAACAGAAAGCCAAACACCATATGATCTCACTCATAAGTGGGCGCTGAACAATGAAAACACATGGACAAGGGGAGGGGAACCTCACATACCAGGGCCTGTTGGGAGGTGGGGGGCTAGGATAGTTATAGTAGGGGTTGGGGGGGTTGGGGAGGGATAACGTTAGGAGAAATACCTAATATAGACGACAGGGAGATGGATGCAACAAACCACCATGTCAATGTGTATACCTATGTAATAATCCTGCATAATTTGCATATGTACTCCAGAACTTAAAATATAATAATTAAAAAAAAACAAACTCTTGATCACACACACAAAAAGTAAATTTATTCTTTGTTTCTCTCTATGTTCTATTTGGACTCTCCATGAATGGATGATGCTGTGGCACATCGGTGAGGATGATCGTTTTTACTCGGTTTACTGATTTTTATGCTAATCCTTTCTGGAAACATCCTCACAGCTACATCCAAAAATAATGTTTTGCCAGCTATCTGGGCATCCCTTAGCCCAGTCAAGTTGACACATAAACCTAACCATCATAGTGCTGCTTTATATGTATCTTTGCTCTTCCCCTGAAAGCTCTTCTCTTTCTTCATTACATATAATATTCTATTGACCTTTCAGAGTTCAAGAGCCCTTTCCTCAGGGAAATCTTTGTTTATCTTTTTGATAGAGAAAATTTCTTCTTCCTATTTTTAACAGCATATTATATTTACTCTACATCAAATGTTCACAGTTGTAACTTAACAGGTTTTAAACTCAATGTGTTACATAATGGCTACCTTCCTCATTAGACTAAAAGATCCATGAGAGAAAGGACTGTATTTGTTAGTGTTCACCAGTCTATCTTAAATCCTAGTGATATGCATTCAGTGAATTATTGTCAAATAAAAGAAAAAGAGAAGGAAGAAAAAAGAAGAGAAAAAAAGAAGATTGTGGGCTGGGCCCGGTGGCTCACACCTGTAATCCCAGCACTTTGGGAGGCCAAGGCAGGTAGATCACACAGTCAGGAGTTAAAGACCAGCCTGGCCAAGATGGTGAAATCCCATCTCTATAAATAATATGAAAATTAGCTGGGTGTGGTGGAAGTTACCTGTAATCCCAGCTACTCTGAAGCTGAGGCAGGAGAATCACTTGAACCTGGGTGGCAGAAGTTGCAGTGAGCTGAGATCGTCCCATTGCACTCCAGCTGGGCAATGGAGTGAGACTCAGTCTCAAAAAAAAAAAAAAATTTTGTGAGTTAGGCAAGGGAATTTGATTTGATTTTGTAGTTGAGACATTGAGGATTCATCACAGGACTTATTTAAAAACTTCATGGGAGGGCAGATATGGTTGCAGTTTAGAATACAGCATGAGAATTCTTGGGACTTGAGAAGAAGAGAGTAACTGAGAAAAGAAGTCAAGATGAGGGTACAGAGAGCTCAAAATAAACTTTACTGACCTCAGAGTTTGAACTGATAGCAACATATACGCTGATTAACATAGATAAATAAGATAAAATAAGTTGCAATATTTTCTTGGGGTGACCCCTACAAATAAAATTCAGATTTTAGTTATCTTGCCAGGATCTCTGAAGTCTAGCCAAGGTCCCTTTGCTAGCCTTTTTTCAAAGGTGACTTTGCTACCTTTCACCTTGACATTGAACAGCTCAGTCATTCTGAGGTGGGAGCAGGTTGGAATACATTCATACCTCATTGAATTGTGCTTTACTTTATTGCACTCCTCAGATATTGTGTTCTTTACAAATTGAAGCTTTGTGGCAATTCTGCATTAAGCAAGTCTGTTGGTGCCCATTTCCAACAGCATGTGCTGACTTCTTATCTCTGAGTCATATTTGGTAATTCTTGCACTACTTCAAACTTCATCATTATTACACCTGTTACAGTAATTTGTGATCAGTGATCTTTGAGGTTACTATTGTTATTGTTTTTAGGCACTATGAAACACACCTACATAAGAAAGTGAGCTTAATCATTAAATGTTGTGTGTGTTCTGGATGCACCACTGACCAGCCATCTTCCTATCTCTCTCTCCTCGGACCTTTCTACTCCCTGAGACATAACAATATTGAAATTAGGTCAATTAATAACCCTACAATTGCCTCTATGTGTTCAAGTAAATGAAGGAATCACAGGTCTCTCACTTAAAATTAAAAATTTGACATAATTAAGCTTAGTGAGAAAGGCATGTTGAAAGCTGAGGCAGGCTGAAAGCTAGCCCTCTTGTACCAAATTGTGAATGCAAAATTAGCTAAGTTGTGAATGCAAATGACAAATACTTGAAGAAAATTAAGTGTGCTACTTCAGTGAACACAGGCATAATAAGAAAGCAAAACAACCTAGTTGCTGAGCTGGGGAAAGTATAGGTTGTCTGGATTAAAAAAAAAAAAAAATCAAACCAGCCACAACATTTACTTAAGCCAAAACCTAATTCAGACAAAGACTCCTTCTTCAATTCTGTAAAGGCTAAGAGAAGTGGAGAGGCTACAGAAGAAAAGTTTGAAGCTAGCAGAGATTGGTTTGTGAGGTTGAAGGAAAGAAGTCACATCCACAACATAAAAGGGCAAGGGCAAGCAGCATGTGTTGATGTAGAAGTGACAGCAGGTTATCCAGAAGATCTAGATAAGATAACTGATAAAGTTGGCTGCACTAAGCAACAGATTTTCAAAGTATGTTAGTTAAAGAGCCTTCTATTGGAAGAAGATGCCATCTAGAACTTTTATGACTAGAGAGAAATCAATACCTGGTTTCATAGCTTCAAAGGACAAGTTGACTTTCTTCTTAGGTGTTAATGCAGCTGCTGAGTTTGAGTTACAGCCAATGCTCATTAACATTCTGAAGATCCTATAGCTCATAAGAATTATGCTAAACCTACTCTGTTTGTGCTCTATAAGTGAAACGAAGCATCGAGGACAGCATATCTGTTTACAGTATGGTTTCCTTAATATTTTAAGCCCACTGTTGAGACATACCACTCAGAAAAAAAATATTCATTTCAAAACATTACTGGTCACTGACAATGTTCCTTGGCAACCCAAGAGCTGTGCTGGAGGTGTATAAGGAGGTTAATGTTGTTTTCATGTCTTGCTAACACAACATTTATTCTGTAGCTAATGGATTAAGAAGTAATTTTGACTTTCAAGTCTTATTACTTAAGAAATAAATTTTACAAGACTGTAGCTGCCATAGAGAGTGATTCTTCTGATGTATCTGAGCAAAGTAAATTGAAAACCTTCTGAAACAGATTCACCATTTTAGATATAATTAAAAACATTCATGATTCATAGGAGGAGGTCAAAATGTCAACATTATTAGGAGTTCAGAAGAAGTTGATTCCATCCCTCCTGGATGACTTTGAGGAGTTCAGCATTCCAATGGAGGAAACAATTGTAGATATGGTGAAAATATCAAGAAAACTAGAATTAGAAGTAGGGCCTGAAGATGTGACTGAATCGCTGCAGTCTCATGATCAAATTTGAATAGATGAGGAATTGCTTCTTATGGGTGAGCAAAGAAAATGGTTTCTTGAGATGGAATCTACTCTTGGTGAAGAAGCTGTCAAATTGGTGAGATGACAACAAATGATTTAGAATATTATATAAACTTAGTTGATAAAGCAGCAGCAGGAATTGGGCAGATTGACTCCAGTTTTGAAAGAGGTTGTACTGTGAGTAAAATGCTATCAAATGTCATCTCTATAAACAAATATTCTGTGAAATAAAGAGTTCACTAACAGGGCACACTTCATTGTTGTCTTACTGCCACAACCACCCCAACCTTCAGCACCTGATCAGTCAGCAGCCATCAACACTGACAAAAGACCCTCCATCAGCAAAAAGATTAAGACTCACTGAAGGCTTAGACAACTATTAGCATTTTTTAGCAATAAATTATTTTTTCATTAATATATGTATATTTATTTGACATAATGCTATTGCGCGCTTTTTAACCGACTACGGTGTAGTGTAAATATAACTTCTATATGCACTGGAAAACCAAAAATTTTATGTGACTTGCTTTGTCATGATATTCAATATTTGCTTTATTGTTGTGATACGAAACTGAACCAGCAATATCTTCGAGTTATGTCTGTAGATGATTTCCTAACCCAATGTGTAAGTTTTATAAAAGACTCTAAACACAGGTTCCATCTGTTTCAGGACAAAATAATCTGATCTGATTTATTCTGATTTTCCTCCAAAAAATAGCTTCAACCAGAAAAGAAAAATCAATCAAAGTATTCTCTAAAGGATAAACATAAAAAGAATATTAAAATGAGTCCAAAAATTATACATGCATTATACCTTTGAAAAAGCCCAAGCCAAGAAATATAAAAATTTGCTAAATTTCCTATAGCTAATCATAGCAAGTCTCCTAACATCTAGTCCAAAACCAAATCTTATACACCAAAATAGCTACTTTAGCAATTTAGAAAAAAGTGAAGGCTTATTATACTGGTTCTTATTTGTGCCACTATGCTGATGCCTGAACATGTAGATAAAACACTAAAGGCCATGCCTGAGATACAAAGATGCTTCTACACTGAATCCGCTTTATGTTTGCTTCCTCTCCCCTTTCTCTCATTAACTTTATTAGGTTAAAATACCAGATACCAGCTTTCTCCAAAAGACTCCCTATGTTTGGGGTTTGGTGGCTCCTTCAGATGCATAGGGCTTGGCTGGATATATGTGTGTTAGATAAAGGTCTGTAAACCTTTTCTGCAAAGGATCAGTTAGTAAATGGTTTTTGCTTTTTTGGCCATACAATCTTTATGGTGACTACTCATGCTACAATTACTCAACTCTGCTACTTCAGTGAGAAACACTCTATAGGCAACACATAAACCAATGGAAATTTATTTACTGTTAAATGATTTTTTACGAGTAAGAATGACTCAAAGGTACAAAATGAACATGTATTAAAGATTTTATTTAGCTCATATGAGGAAATCAGATGTTTTAACCAATTCAAAGCATAAATCAAAAAATAGACACATTTATTGATCAAGATATTAAAATGAATCTTCCAATAAAGGGAAAACTGGTTCTTCCACAAGGAGAAAGGAAATGTGTCCCTCCACTGGACAAAATTTAGTTGCATATCTATACATGAGAATTATTTTTACCTTCCTCACAGTTACTTACAACCTAGAATTATGAAATAGCTTCCATACTATCCAAAATTAGAAAAGTGTACTATTAAAAGTGCTGAGTTTTTCACTGAAATACACTTCATTACAAAAACAGATGGAGGGCCAGAGCCTCCTTTGTTTACCCCTGCCTTAAATGAACTGAAGGAAATGAAAGAAGAGTTCTCACCTAAGAATCCACAAAGGAAGAGAAGAGAGCATGTCTACTTATGAATATTGCAGAAAAAAATAATCAAAACTGCTTTAGAGTGGACTCTGTGGCAGGAGTTATTGTGAACAGTCATGAGTGCTGTAACCTTCCAACCATGTGCATGCCACTTCAAAGTCTGGGACCCTGAGCTCTTCAAGCATTAAAGAGTGAAAATAATAACTACCTATTTTAATTTTCTTGAGTTTCCTGGGATTCGACAAGCAACTGGATATGAAAAACTTGGAAATAAATAAAGCACACGAATAATTATACAAAGAACCCATGCACATAAAGCTGTGATTTAAATTGCTAGGCTGGTGACTGATGGCTTCAAGTTTCTTGTTCTAGCTTCATTTCAATTTATTCCTCATCAGTGCTTGCCACCTAGGTAATTTGGGAGCAGATGGCAGGAGGAAAGGAGGATGCCCCATTCAAAACTGCCGCCTACCTGCTTCTCTGGGCCATGAAAGCCTCCCTGCATACTCTCTAATCCCTCATCACTAGCCCAGAAAAGCGATCTTTATTGCTGATGATATAGTCCTTATTGCCTAATTAGAAGTGCTGGAAAGAAGTGGGAGATAACTTCACTTGAGTTCATTAGGAAATAATATATCAGGTCTTGTTTAATTACAACTAAATTACTGCCACATATTATTGAACAGAACCTTGCTGGAATGATGGAGGGCAGTAGAAGTCTCTGTTTTCCATTGCTCCAAGATCCACGTTAGTGGGAAACAGGGTGTTGCTCACTTGGGTTGGAGTTGCAATATACACATTGGCAAAAGGTGTTTATCTAATCACGATCCTTTTATTACTAGATAATATAATCAGTGTCCATACCATTCAGTGAGTCACTCTTTGCAGTTGCTGAAGGCAACTGGGGAAAATGCTAATTCTCATTGTTGGCAATTGCTTCTGAATAGCATAGAAAAACATCTCACCCATGATCTCTAAATGCTTAATTGCTGGACATAATGTCTTGCACGACAAGGGAGGACAGGATGGATTAAACAAGAACATGTCCTCCAAAAATAGGAGCCTTCTTTCTTTAGTCCTTTTCCTACTTAGTAGAATAACATGTGTTTGCTTGTTATTTGCAAATTTATATTCATAAATTTGACAAGTATTTGTTGCATGTCTAATATGTAGTTAACTTCATTTTAAACTTCGTAGGGAATACAGAGTTGAATAAGACCTAATCGGTATGTACCAGGAGCCTACACACACACAAAGGAGATAGAACATATGCAAATATTTGCAATATGAGGTAAAACAAATGTTTAGAAGAGCATTTCAGATTGTAAAATTTTCATTGAGGAGTTGAAAATTAGGGTAAAGTAAAAAATACAATTTAGACATAAAATAACTAGAAAAAGTCTTACAGATAAGATAGATATTGCAAACAAAAATATACGGATCTGATAACAGAGATCATGAGTAAGAAACAATATAAATGCAGTTTAGACTTACTCAAAGTACAGCAAGAAATAGATTGAAGGCCAGATGTGGCATAATTTTAATGAACTTTCATTTTTCTTTTAGGATCCCCGGCATCTCGTAAGTTGTTACAACCACATACTGAATTCCTTCAGAGAATTTCCTATTGTGTATAAAGTAATGAGGCTTTATGAAAATCAAGGGGCATTGTCCTCCCCTACTCAAGGCATTGCTAGTTACTCCAAGTTGGTTAAAGAAATTCTCTAAGATCTTTAAATTATCTTATTGTTTATTTTTTAGAGACAGTCTTGATTTTGTGCCCAGGCTGGCGTGCAGTGGTGTGATGACAGCTCACTGCAAACTCAGACCACTGGGCTCAAGAAATTATTTTGTCTTAGCCTCCTGAGTAGCTAGGACTACAGGTGCACAATGCCCCGCTAATTTTTACTTGTTGTAGAGACAAGGTCTCACTATGTTCCCCAGGCTGATCTTAAAGTCCTGGTCTCAAGCAGTGCTGCCACCTTAGCCTCTCAAAGCACTGGGATTACAGGCATGAGACACTGAGGCTGGCCCAGACTTTTAAATCTTAAGCAGAGTGGCAAAGGACTTAAATGTTGTCCCAAAACATGATCCTAGGGTCTGGCTCCTAACTAGTTTATTCTATTTTCCAAAGGCTGGATTTTCTAGAGGCTATTCATTTTGTTGCTAGCCTTTATCTTGATTTACTAAGTTATCTTTTAAATAAAATTATTCATAAGTTGCTTATAACCACCTCATGGACTATCATACTCTATGGAGACCTTAAATGCTATTCTATAGAAGCTAGGTAGCCTTCTACTTTCACATTATCAAACTTTTTGAGCAAAGAAGCAATGCTTCAAACACAGGATTCTGGAGTTAGTGGAAAATGTATGTTGTTTGGAAGCAGTAAGGAAACCAGACAATAGGTATATAAATTAGGTCATAGTTCGAGCTACTGTAAGAAAAAAAGAAACAATGGCTTAAATAAGAATAGTTGACAGGATACCTCTGCTCCAAAAAGCATTTTAGGGACCCAGGTTCCTTCAATTTTTAGCACAAATTTCCTCCAGCGTGTCGTTCTTGGCTGCATGGTATAATTTGGGTCAGATCCACACTCCAGCCTGAAGAGGAGGTCAAGGATAAGTGGCTTCCTCTTTCAGTAGGTGATTAAGAAGTTACATAGTTTACTTCTCTTTATAGCTCATTGATAAGAACATAGTCACATGATCATGCCCAGCTATAACAGGGCTGATAAATACAGTCTTTAGGTTGACAGTCATGGGACCAACTAAAATTTAGTCATTCTTGCATAAAGGGCAAAGGGTCGATAATAAAAGCACAAATTAGGTGCTGGCAGTAAAAGTGGAGAAGAAAAGGAGATATGCTGAACACATAATCACCTGAATTTAGTATTTAGGATTAGATATGGTGCAAGAACGACAGTTAAAAATTAAAAGTTAAAGATAAAGCCTGGATGACTTTGAAGTTTACTGATACATTTTTTAAAACCAATAATTCCAAGGATTTTGAAGGAAAAAAATCCATTTCCTTTTGATTTGAACATTTATGGAGGTGTTCCAAATGTTTTGAGCCCTGTTTAAAGATAATTTTCTCTTACATATATATATATATGTCTCTCATATATATATATAAAATGACACATGTCCAAGTTTTTTACTTAACTCATTAATTACAGGAGAGAACCAGAGAAAAAAATTACCAATTCAAAGGGAATCCAAATAACAGTTACATTTGTAGATCAGGAATATTGAAATGAATTTGCAAATGAATGTAAAACTGGCTTCTTCTAGAGTAGAGAAGTCAATTGAATCTATACTAGACAAAATTTGTTTGTCTCTTAGTTTTCTGTAAGATACCTTTTACTTTTACATGGTTGCAAAATACAGCCTTGTCAGCGACAAAGGCTCTCATCTTTTAAAATCGGACAATCCGCAGAGGTTCCACCATTCCATGAAACAGTCGTTCAGTAATTTCATTTGCTTATTGCAGTCTTAAATTTCTCCTCACAGCCTTAAGAAATAAGTGAAGTATTAAAGTAGCTATTAGAAGACTTCGTGTTTAAGGTACTTGATATCTGTATTAGGAGAAAGTCTAGGGGCAGTGAAATCTGACAACCATTGACACTTCAATATACAGTGTTTTTCCACACTATTTGCTTTTCACAGATGTATGCGAACTAGCAGTTTGAAGGGATTTCAGGGCAAGAAGTGGACAACAAAGTGCTATATATTATTGAATCAAATCATTATTTCTTCTCGTACAATAAATATGCAATATTGTAACAAAAGCTATCCATTATAAATATTTTAGAGTTATCTCATTTATGTCATTTAATGAAGAAACAACAGAATGACTCACAGGTAGCCTGCTCATAAGCAGTGCTGATATTTGGTGGTTTGAGAGTTGCCAAAGAATTCTGCATGGTAGTCTTTTTCATGGAGAGAAGTTCCCTGTCTGCGACCTGAATTTTTCCCATTACCAACTCCTTTCTATAAAGAAGTTGAGGAGTCCCTTTCAAACGCTAGTTACATACAAAGCCAGTGTTAGGCTTTGAGGCTTTAATGTATGTAATCCATCCTTTACAGAAAGCAAGACCACAGAAGAGCTGGATGTGGATAGTACATCTAGATGAGGAAGAACTCAGTCTGGAGGAGTATGGGTGAAGCACAACAATGGAAAACCCAGGACATACAGAGTACTTTTCTAAGTGCTAGCACCCATAAGCTCTCATGATTTAAAAAAAGGTAATCTCAACTTGAGGCTGCTTCTAGAATAATCACTGTTTTCTAGAACTTAGACTTTTTATTTAGGTGCTCTTACATTAGAATGTAATGGCAAAATCCTAACTACAGACACATTTAGTTCTTCACTTCCTCTAATATGTATTACAGCTGTTTCATGATGACAAAACCACATAATGAAACATATTTAGGCTGCCAAGAAATCACGATCACCAACATCAATTCTGTTTTCAACAAAGTCACACAAACTCACTGTGGTCTTTTGCCAATTTATTCTCTCTTTCTATCCAGTGTCTATTTTGACTTTTACCACTCACCTTTACAGAGAAAGCAGACACCATTCAGATAGGAGCCCCCCAAGTTTTCTGCAAACCGATTTTCAAACCTATACTCCCCCACTTATGTGTGTGTATACGTATGTATGTGTGTGTATGTGTATGTATGTGTATGTGTGTGTGTATATATATATGTATCTATATATATGGAGGCTGACATAAAGATTCAGTCAAAATATCACTTCTCACAATATACTCTCCTTATTCTCTCTTATATTCTGTGGCCATGCCTTCAATTATCCTATTGCATATCGTTGTCTCTCACATTTAAATATTTTGTCCAGTAACAACTTTTGGATTGCTAGACATATTTAGTAAACTAACTTTAAGGAATCACTGCTAAGATGGTTACCTCAACATCAACATCAAAATTTAAGCTCATAATATTTTCCCTAAGAAACTTCTCAGTTTGCACATTCATCATGTATTCTTTCTACCAAACAGGCACTTTTTCCAAGTTCCAGTCTAATCAATTGTATAGGTTTTTCTCATATCCAATCAATTTATACCCCATTAAAAAAAATCCCAAATACAACTTTAGTGTCTATGCTGTTCTCTAGTTCAGCAAAAGAAAATGAATGACCATAATTCCTCACCCAAATCATCAAGATATCAAGCTACCCTCCCCTTTCCACTCTTCACACAGTTAGAAAGAACTCATGCTATTCTCCTGCTGAAGACTCTCAAAACCCATTGACTCTACATGAAAACCCCAAATCTCTAATGTGGCTTTTAAGTTAATGAAGGAATAGAGATCAGTGGTTACTAGTCTGGGACCTGACTCCTCCTCCTGAGTTCAGACTCTAAGCAAGTGTCTATCCCATGTGAGTCTCAGATTTTTATTGCTTCCGCAAGAAGTTTTCTCCAGGTGAATAATGAGTCTATGATCTTCGAAAAGAGGAGAGAGAAAATTGGAGGATGAAAGAATTATTAAGAAATCGAATTTTATGTTTGAAAATCAATGAGAAAAGGTAACCTAACCTAAGCTGTGAGTGACTAATTTAGAGAGAAAAGGGAGAGAGAGACAGAGAGAAGAGAGAGACTGTGTGGTGACCGTTTTGAGAGATCAAAAGAGAAGAGATTCCTTGTTATACCACTCTCTTGATCTTGGTTAGCACAGTCTCAAGTATACTTCTTCTAAAATAAGGCTAGTAGTATTGACCTCACCCACTGCCTAAGGACAATAAATTTCACCACTTGCTAGTGATAGCCCTTAATACATTTTCCATCTCCTTCCATCCTTTAAATTCTCCCTTCTCGTTTAATGCTGTATTGCTTCCCTATCTTTCTTGTAAGTTGAAATGTTTTTCACGACTCTATTGAGGTATAATTTGCAAATCATAAAGTCACCCATGTGAACTTTCGCAGATGTATCAAGTTTCACAACCATCACTATAATCAATTTTAGAATATTTAATCACCTCAGTAAGATTCCCCATACCTCTTGCAGTTAATCCCCCCATTCCATCCCCAGCCCCAGGCAACCACTAATCTATTTTCTCTCTTTATAGATTTGCCTTTTCTGGACATTTCATATGAATGGATAGAATTGTACAATATGTAGTTTTTATGGCTGGCTTACTTCACTTAACATAATGTTTTTGAGGTTTATCTTTGCGGTAGCATGTATTAATAGTTTATTCATTTTTATTGCTGAATAGCATCCTACTGTATAAAAGATGTACCACATTTTTGTAGCCATTTTCCAGTCAATAGATATTTGAGTTGTTTCCACTTTTTGGCTATTATGAATAATGCTGCAATGAAAACTAACATAAAAGGTTTTGTTTAAAAATGTATTTTTATTTGGGGAGATACCTAGGAGTTGAATGCTAAGTTGTATGTCTAAATTTTTAAGAAACTGGTGAACTGTTTTCCAAAGTGGGTGACCCATGTTTTGTCAGTTGAATTTTGTCTTAAACACAAGCATGCAGACACACACAAAAAATGTTCTTTACTCCAAGGCTTTAATGTGAGAAGAGAGAAAAGTTTGTAATTATTTTAAATCTGTATTTAAATTTAAAATCTGCATTAAATCTATATTTCTTTTATTTTAAAACAATATTAATTGTAAACTAAGCTACTGAGTTAGTAAAAGGTGTGGGTGAATATAGGTGGGGTGATACAGCAAGGGAGATTGGAGAAACACTACATGAATCAATTCTATGTCATATCCAATTTCAGAAACTTTAATTTTTGAATTTTTTTTCTTAGAATTAAGAATGAGTTGTTGAAACACATTGCCTTCTATTTACCGGTGGCTGTTGTGGCCTGCTTTTTGTGTTGAGAAAAATTTTGCATCTAGATCTTTGTGCAGGCTCAATGGGAAGAAGGACACTGATTAATGAGGCTGCCCTGATCAGTAAGAAGGGGGTTGTTTTATCATTTGGGTATTTATTTGCTTTCCAGTATTGGGGGTTAATGTGTTTCCCCTTAGAAAAAGCAGCATTTAATGAAAACCAATTAAAAATCATCAAATAACAGATAATTTTTGTTCCACAATAATTAATTTCTAGTGGTTAATTTCAGGCAGAATTACAGTGGTGTTGGGACACAGCCTCCTTAAAAATATGCTTTACTTCATGTCATGTGAGGCAACAGTTTTCAGTGTTAGGTATTAATTTTAACCAATGTAATCTGTGATTTTTAATTCAAAAATGTGATTTTCTGCTTGCCTTCCACTTGGATCTGCCTCATCTCCTGCATGTTTATTTGTGCTTAACCTTTTCACGACAACATTAACAAAAGGTGGGGGGTTAGGGGCACAGTATGCATATAAAAATCTTTTTGTGGTGGGGGAGTCAGCCAAAATCACAGATTTCCAGCCTTACACAATAGAAGATTTTCAATTTGACCAAACCTTCCCACCCACTGTGGTGAGTGTTCTCTTTTACAGCCATCAGCATTCTCAAGGCAGCTGAATATGAGTCTGTAATTACAATGGAAACAATGGCTGCAGGGCAGGAAATGTGCATGAAATATAATGCAGCTGAGAGTAGCATTAGCCCAGAGTGCTCTAATGGTTTTAGGACCTCACCAGGTGGTAAGCCATCTCCCCTGGTTTTTCATTTCCACTCACCGTTTGCCAGGTAACCTATGCCCAGTCACTTACCTTCCCAGGGTGCTGTCCTCAGAAGGGATGATAGATGGTCATTTCCTGGCCTCGCAGGGGGATCTCCCAGCTGGATGAGGTCATGCAGACAAAGCTTACAGAAAGTGGTAAGCCTTCATTATGTGGGCAGAAACAGAGCAGCAGTGGGAGGAAGATCTGCTTCAAAGCTGAGTCTATGTGGAGGGAGAGATGGTGATTAGATGGTAAGGCTTGAAGGGCCCTGGATAAAGCTTTCCTGTCTCGGTGTATCACCAATAGCGTGGCTTTTCTCAGTGGGAAAAACTGATGAAGTTGAAATGTTTCCCTACTAACAAGCATGAATAATATGTAACAGAAGGAAGAATATTTTTTAAATCCCCTCAGCAATTTTCCAACTTAAATGTGTATGTGAATTACCTGGACATTTTGTTAAAATGTAGATTCCAATTCAGTAGCTCTGGGGTGGGGCCTGTATTTCTTTTTTCCTTTTTTTTTTTTTTTTTTTGAGATTGAGTTTTGCTCTGTCACCCAGGGTGGAGTACAGTGGTGCGATCTTGTCTCACTGCAACCTCTGCCTCCTGGGTTCAAGTGATTCTCCCGCCTCAGCCTCCTGAGTAGATGGGATTACAGGCACCCACCACCACACCTAGCTATTTTTTTGTATTTTTAGTAGAGATGGGATTTCACCATGTTGGCCAGGTTGGTCTTGAACTCCTGATCTCAGGTGATCCGCCCCCCTCAGCCTCCCAAATTTGTGGGATTATAAGTGTGAGCCACCACACCCAGCCAAGATTCTGTATTTCTAACAAGCTGCAAGGTTAGCCAGTGCTGCTGGTCATAGGATCATAGTTTGAACGCAAATCTCTGTCATATACTCCTCTCCATTCTTTTGTGGGGTGAAGAAATGAGACCTAAAGCGGTACAGTGATTTAGTCAAGACATCATAGATCCCTTACTGGCAGGATGAGTTTAGCCCCTGGGTCTCCCCCAAGTTCTTTCTCTAACTCAGCTCTTCTCATAGGAGCAACAGGAAGTGGCAGAGGAGCACTTATAGAAGGTATAGCTGGTGGCTGAATGGATACAGGTCCTAACAGAATATGATTTCAGCAAACAGGAACAAAGGGGACAGATTAACGACTGGATTTTACGCTTAGTGAACATTCAGCTTGCTGAGGAGTGTTAGGAGCTGAGTATTCTATCTTCAATTAGCAGCCAATTTGGAGTAAATAATTTTGCTTCTATACTGCCACTACTCTCTACTGCCAGTAGGTCTAGAATGATCTGAAGTTTGCTTCTAGCTCTGGTATTTTATGATTCTCTAATGATTTTAAATCTGCCAGAACTGAATGATTGATTATTCATCTGTTTTGTTTTTCTTATCTTTTCTTTCTTCGTTCTGCCTCCAAGGAGTATAATATCTAAGAGACAAGAAAAATGCTAGGGCAAGAACAACACATTTTAGAAACCTATGCTACTTGCTCACATGTAGTTTTTCCCATGTTTTCAGAAAAATGTGGTAAAGATGTCATCAGTAGATAGCTGTCAATAAATTTGGGTTCAAATTTCAATATAAACAGTATAATAAAGGCTTGGATCATTGTACATGAGGATGGAAAATAGAAGATGGTATCTTTATGTGGTGCATGTTTTCATTCTGCATCACTGTTGAAAATACACATCATAAAAATGCTAATGCCAACATGCCCCTTGTTAAGATACACTATTTTCCTACTTACAGTTATAACTCTAGCTCAGCTACAATTGGCTAAGAAAATTGTTGATTCTACTAGAACATGTAGAGAAGTATATTCCTTGTGCTTCATAAAGTATGCTTCCTATGCTTGAGTTATCATTTATTCAAACCATATTTTTTTCTCCAAAAGAGGAAAGTTACAAAAATCTAATATTCAGAGTTTCCTGTTTCATTTTATTATTATTGTATTTTTAATGCCTGGTTTAGTTAATGAGATTCGAAAGTCTTATAATGAGAACATTTGAAATAGAATTCATTAAAAGGCAGAGATTTTTCTACCATATTCAGAAAATTGCATGCTAATAGAAATATGATTTGAGAAATTTCTAATACAAATTGATTTTTACATTAATGATTTCAGTATTTAGTCCTAGGAAAGGAGAAAGAGTTGTTCTGCACGTAGGTTAGATATGAATGAAAATAAGTAGGCTCACTCCTGCACCATGCACAACCCCTTATGAGACTCTGTGGAGTCACAATACTGTAAGATGTGATTCCTGCCTGTTGAAGATTCACTGTCTAGCCAGAAAGATGACTGATGTATATGAACCAATTAGAGAGCAAGGTGAGATGAAACAGAATTAAATTAGTGCTATGTTGTGTTTTTCAGACTGCAAGTGATAGCTTCATTTGGAGACCTTGGAGAACACTGGACCAAGGAAAATGTCAATGAAAGCAAGAGGTAACATGAACCTCCACTTAAATTTAGAAGGATAGAAAAGCATAGCTCATCTAATTCATGATGATACAATTCTCTCTAGTTGCATATAGTTTTATTTGTTTTTGGTTTGTGTTCCCCTTTAAAATAGACTTTCTATGGTCATTACCAGTGTTTAGAGAAATAAACTCAGAATCAGAACACCTGGATTTAAGCCCAGGTTTCTGCTATGCAGAAAATTTACACTTAGCATGCATCTGAGAGAACAACCATTCCCAAGGAAGTATGAACAGTTAATAATGAACTCGCATTCACTGAAATAAACAAATGTCTTCTTTTCAGTTGAAAAAGAGGAGAGTCATTTTTGAGGAGAGCACATTATCTGGCATTCAGATTTATTTTACTGTCCAGATCCCATCTGGATTTATGTACTGAATATGGTGTTGAATAGGGAGGATGTAAAAAAATAAATAAAACGGAAAGAGCTGCTTTATTTCCTAAAGACGCCAAGACATTGGGATGTGAGTAGCACCACTGTGGTATCTCAGAGTGCTCCTATTGAAACAAGAAACATTCACCTTTTCATCTCCTGGATGACAATTCCTAGCTACAGTGGGCTCTGGCAGAAGAAGGTGCTTCCTGGATGAAAGACGGGAAGCTGGAAGATGCCTGGCAAGAGGCCTCAGTCCTTGCTGGAAGACCGTGAAGTTCAGTGAAGCTATTGGTACTCAACACCAGAAATCCAGAGACAAAAGAAACACCAAAGCCACACAGTAACAAACTGGGCAGCTTACTAGACTTATGGGTAGATATGAACACACATGAGACACTCTGGGGAGATTCTCAGATGGATTGATGTAAAGATATTCTCTAAGAAGTTGGAGGGAAAAAAGAGAACTAGATGAAAGAAAACAGTTAAATCGTGAGGACTAATGCTACTCTAAATGTGTACAGTATGTTGATAGCTTTCCATCTTCTTGACATTTACTGAATTTTTGAAAAGTAATTGTTTATCATCTCTATGTAAACTATTTAAAATTTTCATATATTTTCTTATTGCATTATTTTATTTGTAAATAAAATTGTATTATTTACAAATAAAATACAAGAAAGTATATGAAAAATATTTACAAATAAAATACAATACAAAGAACATAATATATTATTTTATAATATATTTTATTTACAATAAAATACAATACAAATAACATAAATATTACATTGTTTTATAATAAATTTTTTTATTTACAAATAAAATAATACAATACAAATATACAAAGAACCACATATTACTTTATTTATTTATTTAGAGACAGTGTCTCAGTCTGTTGCCCAGGCTGGAGGGCAGTGGCCCAGTCTCAGCTCACTGCAACCTCCGCCCCCTGGACTCAAGTGATCCTTCCATCTCAGCCTCCTGAGTAGCAGAGATTATAGGTGTGCCACTATCTCCAGCTAATTTTGAAATTTTTTTGTAGAAATCGGGTTTCATCATGTTGTCTAGGCTGGTCTTGAACTCCTGGGCTAAAGTGATTCATCCACCTCAGTCCCCCAAAATGCTGGGCTTATAGGTGTGAGCCACTGTGCTTTGTCTGCATTATTTATTAAATTCATAGTTTTCTATTTTCATATGCATATTTATTTTTAAATCCTGTATCTTTATTTTTCTGGGTGGTTTTTGGTACTTTTACTATGTCTCAGTACAGCATCTCTCCCAGTTCAAGCTGAGGGTGGAAACTTGGCTCTCACTCCCACAATCTTTCATTACTTCTATCATGTAATTTAATTTTAGGAGCACTTTGTATCATCCTTTGGTTTGGGCTTCCAAGAATGATTTCCCCCACAATTTTAATGAAAACTTACCTTTGTCCAAAGGGGAGGAGAATATATTGTTTTCAAACTGGTAAATGACTCAAGTGAGTCATTGAAAAATTATTCCACAGGCTTGATTGAACTATAGCTTGTGAGACAAACTTATTGCCTCTCACCTAAAGAATCTAAAAGATGAGGAATATTCTGGCCATTTTGTAGTCTCCTGAAGAAGAAATTAACCCAGGGAAAATAAGCAAGAGAGAGCAAAACAGAGCAAGGGAGCTAGAGGCATCAACCAAGCGCTTTCTGTCCTATTGGTCCACAGTAGCGCCAATTACTTAATTTCTTGTTATGTCTATCAGATTCTAAAAAATTTGCCGAATTTTTTAAAACTTCCCTTGGTTAAGCTGCTTTGAGTTTTGTCACTTGCTATCAAAAATTCTAAGACATCACTCAAATATGATTGAGATATTTATTGTAATTTTGTCATCTTCCTAATGTTATTCTCTTATCTTTTCCTGTCTTGTGATAACTAGAATGTCACTAATTTGAAAGAAATGCTTCCTACATTTTCTATTTTTATAATTATAATAGTAATAAATAAGAAAAGAACATGCCGGTTATAGGTTTTGTCTACTTCATAGGTCCTGTCTTTATTTTTAATATTTTCTATATAGAATGCTACAAGTACTTACTCTCGTTTAATTTAGTTATTAAAGTTTTAGTTCAGCATAGACAGAATGACTCATAATTTTGTAAGTGCTTATTATACTTTCCATGAATCAAAATTTGTTATGCTGTAGGGTGATGATGGTAGGGTGATGTGGCCATAGGGTGATGATTTTAATATATATCCATTAAATATGTAGTGAACTTGCTACTATTGCCTTCTATTGATGAGGATAATATTTTGAGAAACTTTGAAGAGACAGAATGTTAAGTGCTTATTATTTTCTATAGAATATTTTCCTTTTATATGTAGTTATAGTATTTAGTTGTTTGGATGATAAAAATTTATTATTTTCAAATTTCTGTAATGAACATACATTACTTTTATAATCAGTAAGTGAAAATTACAAAAATAATCTACCTTTGTTATTTTTACATGCTATTCATATAAATAGGCTGAATAATGTTTTACTCATGTTCTGCAATTTGCTTTGTCTGCCTGACATTTATTAGCTGTGTAGATACAAGTGATTTAATCTCACTGGATCTCAATTTCCTTAACTGTAAAGGATGAATATTAATATGAATTCATCTGCTGTGTTTAAGGGTACAAAATGAGAATGTTTCAATCTGAATATAAGCTCAATTCAAGAAAAAAGAAAGCTGGAAATTTACAGAAATGTTTAAATTTCTGGCATTTTTCTATAGTTCTAAACACAATGCTTTCTCAACCACAACTGCCCAAAGATCAAGCAAGAGCAGAGCACATTATTATTTTCTTTCTTTTACTCAGCTGGATAGGAAATACATCTACAGTTAAGACCAATAAAATTTATATTCCCTCAAACCTTTCATTCTCTAAAATCTGTTCTACTTTTCTAACTTTCAGAGTCATAACATCCTTGTCTGTCTGATGGGCTTAATAGTTCTGTTGGTAGGTTTCGTATGAAATATTTAAGCTTTGACAGACCAAAAGTGGGTGCTCAGTGAATTGTGGAAGTGGCTATGTCTTGGGGCCAGGTGCATGTAAGGCATGAGGCTGTTCAATGTTGTGGGCAGAGAGTACTGAGCAAAACTGAGAAACCCTCTTTCTCTTTCTAGGTCTGTTCCAAACAGAGCTGTAGAATTTTGGGGGGACATCACTTAATACTTCCATTTTGCTTCTTCCTCTACATTTGTATCAGAATTCTTTCCTGACCACCTCACCTGGTTTTATGAAGACCAAAGGGTGCAATGGATGTGACTGAGCTTTGTACTTCCCTCCTTTGTACGCCATGGTATTTTACTCTGATTACTCCAAGTTTCTTAGCTTGGGAATTGAGACCTTTAATGGCCTGGTCTCCTCTTATTCTGAATAAATTTCTTTTATATCCCACCTCAAATCTTTGTCTCAGTCATACTAAATTGTCTGAGGTTTCCTAAAGTCACCATTTTTTGTATAATATGGTCTCCTTCAGGGAATATTTCCTCCTGTGATATCTCTCCAATCTCTTTGTTGGGCTTACTGTTTCTGGAAACTTAGACTCCAACCCTCATGTCACCTTATGCTGTAAAACATGTTGAATTTTCCAAGGATGGGCTGATATTATTTATCAAATTCTCCTGCCCTTATTTATCTCTGTATTTATCTAAATCTCTCAGAAGTATGTGAGTATGGTTTCCCAGAGTCTGTCCTGGAATTGCACAAACTTAAAATTGCATTAGCTTTGTTGAGTAGATAAATAAAGCATGTAAATACTCAAATATTCTTTTAATGATTATAAATAATGATTTTAAATATAAGTTTTGAGTAGGTGGGTGGGTAGAGTAAATAAAGTCTATATGGAGGAGGACAATGCAATAATAGATATTTTTTAAAAGTTTAAAAAACTTTTAAGTACTGAAAACATATAAGGTGTCATCAAGTAAAAGAAACATATATGAGAAGAATTATGTTTTGAGCTGGCAAACTTTTAAAAAAGCTCTTTTATGTTCAAAAGTATTCCTTTGCAAAGGTGAAGGGTCAAAGATGCCTTGCCTCTGTTTCCTGACAATTGCTGGGGCTAGGAAAAATTTTTTCTTTTGACTCTACTGCCATCTGTTGTTCAAAGAAGTAATCATATTTTCATTATTTTTGAGTGTGACATTAGTTCACTTGCACATCAAAAGTGCTAATTCTTGGCCCTACCCCAGAATCTGTTGGGTGTGGGTCTGTAGTCTTGCATTTTCAATAAGCTGTCTAGTAGGAAAGGAACATACTGGGCAAAGGACCTTAATGTATATATCTATCGTTAGTGTGTACAAGGCTCTGCACTAAGTAGGGGCTGAGTTTCCTGTTATTTAAAGGAAAGTAGGATCACAGATTTATTTTGGACTCCTCAGTGACAGTCTTTTGCTTTATCTTGAGCAATCCCTACTACCAGACCACTCCTCACTACCAAGCCCCACCTTGGGTGGAAAAGAACAAATTTTAAACCTCACATCACTTTTTCTTCTATTTTATTTTGTTTTTGCTAGAGTCTTTCAAGGATGTATCCATCTAATAAATATACGAATTTTACTTTTATTTATCCAAGTCTGTGTAAGCCACGGGGTAGGAGAAAACCAGTGTTCATTATTTAGTCTCCCATCAGTGTTTTCACTTCAAATACTTCTTTCTCTGTTTCTAAAATTTCACCTTCATTAAAATAAGCAAATAAAGTTTCTGCTTCACCAAAATAAGCAAATAACCACTGGAGTAGTGACATACTAAACAGTTTTAAGAGATTGACATTTACCATAATGAAGTTTCTAAATGAACTTTTCTATACCTTGGTAAAGAGAGATCAAAACACTGCGACCATGAAATTATACGGTGGATAAATCTACGTTTGGAGGAAGGAGTGAGTAAAGACTCATAGATACAATTCAGGAAGGGCAATATTTCACCCTGTGTGAGGGAGGGACTGTGCTATCTGGAGCAATATTGGAATGACAAGCATCAGGAGCTAGAGTGAAATTTAAGAGTGGTTAGAAAACACTCATAAGTCATTCTTTGCATTGTGTAATTTTGTCAAAAGCTGGCTCTGAATATCACAAGGACCTATTCTATACCTTCATTTTAGGATGCTCCAAATTCTAATCCTGCTCATGATAATTCTGGTGATCTCATTAAAGCTCATGTTCATGTTTCAGCCACAAATCTTAAAAAATAGCTGTGATAAGTGGATCTCTTGGCAGAAATCCTACAAGCCAGAAGAGAGTGGGGGTCAACATCCTTAAGAAGAAAACTTTCAACCTAGAATTTCATATCCAGCCAAACTAAGCTTCATAAGTGAAGGAGAAATAAAATCCTTTATGGACAAGCAATTGCTGAGAGATTTCATCACCACCAGGCCTGCCTTACAAGAGCTCCTGAAAGAAGCACTAAACATGGAAAGGAACAACCAGTACCAGTCACTCCAAAAAGGTACCAAACGGTAAAGACCATTGACACAATGAAGAAAATGCATCAACTAATGGGCAAAACATCCAGCTAGCATCAAAAGGGCAGGATCAAATTCACATATAACAATATTAACCCTAAATCTAAATGGGCTAAATGCCCCAATCAAAAGATACAGACTGGCAAATTGGATAAAAAGTTCAAACCCATCAGTGTGCAGTATTCAGGAAATGCATCTCATGTGCAAGAACACATATAGGCTAAAAATAAAGGGATGGAGGAAGATTTATCAAGCAAATGGACAGCAAAAAAAGCAGGAGTTGCAATCCTAGTCTCTGATAAATTGGACTTTAAACCAACAAAGATCAAAAGAGAAAAAGAAGGGCATTACATAATGGTAAAAGGATCAATGCAACAAGAAGAGATAACTATCCTAAATATATAAGCACCAAATACAAGAGCACCCAGATACATAGGGCAAGTTCTTAATGACCTACAAGGAGACTTAGACTCTCACACAATAATAGTGGGAGACTTTAACACTTCACTGTCAATATTAGACAGATCAACAAGACAGAAAATTAACAAGGATATCCAGGACTTGAACTCAGATCTGGACCAAGCAAACCTAATAGACATCTACAGAACTCTCCACCACAAATCCACAGAATACACACTCTTCTCAGCACCACATTGCACCTACTCTAAAATTGACCACATAATTGGAAGTAAATCACTCCTCAGCAAATGCAAAAGAATGGAAATCATAACAAACAGTCTCTCAGACCACAGTGCAATCAAATTAAAACTCTGGATTAAGAAACTAATTCACAACTGCACAAATTCATGGAAACTGAACAACTGGCTCCTGAATGTTGACTAGATAAAAATGAAATGAGGGCCGAAATAAAAATGTTCTTTGAAACCAGTGAGAATGAAGACACAATGTGCCAGAATCTCTGGGACACATTTAAAGCAGTATCTAGAGGGAGATTTATAGCAATAAATGCCCACATGAGAAGTGAGGAAAGACGTAAAATCGACACCCTATCTTCAAAATTGAAAGAGCTAGAGGAGCAAGATCAAAAAAACTCAAAAGCTAGCAGAAGACAAGAAATAACTAAGATCAGAGCAGAACTGAAGGAGATAGAGACATGAAAAAACCCTTCAAAAAATCAGTAAATCCAGGAGCTGGTTTTTTGAAAAGATCAACAAAGTAGAAAGACTGCTAGTCAGATTAATAAAAAAGATAAGGGAGAAGAATCAAATAGATGCAATAAAAAACAATAAAGGAGATATCACCACTGATTCCACAGAAATACAAACTACAATCAGAGATTACTACAAACACTCTATGCACATAAACCAGTAAACCTGGAAGAAATGGATAAATTCCTGGACACTTGCATCCTCCCAAGCCTAAACCAGTAAGAGTTTGAAACCCTGAATAGACCAATAACAAGGTCTGAAGTTGAGGCAGCAATTAAGAGCCTACCAACCAAAAAAAGCCAAGGTCCAGATGGGTTCACAGCTGAATTCTACCAGACGTAGAAAGAGGAACTGGTACCATTCCTTCTGAAACTATTCCAAACAATTCAAAAGAGGGGAATCCTTCCCAAATCATTTTATAAGACCAACATCATCCTGATACCAAAACCCAGCAGAGACTCAACAAAAAAAGAAAACTTGAGGCCAATATCAAAGATGAACACAGATGAAAAAATCTTCAATAAAATACTGGCAAACTGATTGCAACAGTACATCAAAAAGCTTATCCATCACGATTAAGCAGGCTTCATCCTGGGGATACAAGGCTGGTTCAACATACACAACTCTATAAACATAATCCACCACATAAACAGAACCAAAGACAAAAACCACGTGATTATCTCAACAGATGCAGAGAAGGCTTTCAACAAAATCCAACAGTGCTTTATGCTAAAAACTCTCAATAAACTAGGTACTGAAGGAACGTATCTCAAAATAATAAAAGCTATTTATGAAAAACCTACAGCCAATATCATACTGAATGGGCAAAAACTGGAAGCATTCCCTTTGAAATCTGGCACTAGACAAGGATGCCCTCTCTCACCACTCCTATTCAATACAGTATTGGAAGTTGTAGCCAGAGCAAATAAGAAAAAAGAAAATAAAGCATATTCAATTAGGAAAGGAGGAAGTCAAATTGTCTCTATTTGCAGATGACATGATTGTATATTTAGAAGACCCTATCATCTCAGCCCAAAATCTCCTTAAACTGAGAAGCAACTCCAGCAAATCTCAGGATACAAAATCAATGTGCAGAAATCACAAGCATTCCTATACACCAATAACAGACTAACAGAGAGCCAAATCATCAGCGAACTCCCATTCAGAATTGCTACAAAGAGAATAAAATACCTAGGAACACAACTAACAAAGGATGTAAAGAACCTCAAGGAGAACTAAAAACCACTGCTCAAGAAAATAAGAGGGGGACACAAACAGATGGAGAAATATTCCATGCTATGGTTATGAAGAATCAATATCATGAAAATGGCCATACTGCCCAAAGTAATTTATAGATTCAACACTATCCCCATCAAGCTACCAATGACCTTCTTCACAGAACTGGAAAAAAACACCTTAAACTTCATATGGAACCAAAAGAGAGCCTGCATAGCCAAGACAATCCTAAGCAAAAAGAATAAAGCTGCAGGCATCATGCTACCTGACTTCAAACTATACTACAATGCTACAGTAATCAAAACAGCATGGTACGGGTACCAAAACAGAGATATAGACCGATGGAACAGAACAGAGGCCTTGGAGGCAATGCCACACATCTACAACCATCTGATCTTTGACAAACTGGACAAAAAGAGCAGTGGGGAAAAGATTCCCTGTTTAATAAGTGGTGCTGGGAAAACTGGCTAGCCATATACAGAAAGCAGAAACTGGACCCCTTCCTGACACCTTACACTGAAATTAACTCCAGATGGATTAAAGACTTAAACATTAGATCTAACACCATAAAAACCCTAGAAGAAAGCCTAGGCAAAATCATTCAGGACATAGGCATAGGCATGGACTTCATGACTAAAACACCAAAAGTATTGGCAACAAAAGCCAAAATAGACAAAAGGGACCTAATTAAACTCCAGTGCTTCTGTACAGCAAAAGAAACAATCATTAGAGTGAACCAGCAACCAACAGAATGGGAAAAAATTTTTGCAATCTACCCATCTGACAAAGGGCTAATATCCAGAATCTACAAAGAACTAAAACAGATTTACAAAAAAAAAAAAAAAAAACCAATCCCATTCAAAAGTGGGCAAAAGATATGAACAGACACTTTTCAAAAGAAGACATATATGAGGCCAACAAACATATGAAAAAATGCTCATCATCACTGGTTATTAGAGAAATACAAATCAAATCTACATTGAGATACCACCTCATGCCATTTAGAATGGCAATCATTAAAAAATCTGGAGACAACAAATGCTGGAGAGGATATGGAGAAATAGGAAGGCTTTTACACTGTTGGTGGGAGTGTAAATTAGTTCAACCATTGTGGAAGACAGTGTGGTGCTTCCTCAAGGACCTAGAAATAGAAATTCCATTTGACCCAGCAATCTCATTACTGGGTATATACCCACAGAATTATAAATCATTCTATTATAAAGACATATTCACATGCATGTTCATTGCAGCACTGTTTACACTAGCAAAGACCTGGAACAACCCAAATGCCCATCCATGACAGACTGGGCAAGGAAAATGTGGCACATATACATCATGGAATGCTATGCAGTCATAAAAAATGATGAGTTTGTGTCCTTTGCAGGGACATGGCTGAAACTGGAAACCATCATTCTCAGCAAACTGACACAAGAACAGAAAATCAAATACTGCATGTTATCACTCGTGTGTTGAACAATGAGAACACATGGACACAGGGAGTTGAGCATCACGCACTGGGGTGTGTTGAGAGGGGACCAGGGGAGGCACTCTGCAGGGGGAGGTTGGGGAGGGATAACATGGGGAGAAATGCTACATATAGGTGGCAGGGAGATGGAGGCAACAAACCACATTGTTATGCATGTACCTATGCAACAATCCTGTATGATCTGCACATGTACCCCAGAACCTAAAGTACAATTTAATAAAAAGCAGTGATAATTAATAGCTAATATATCATTTTCTAGTCTTCTGGTTGAATGCAATTTTTAGCTATATCAGAGGAAGAGATGGGTTGATATAGCTAAAAATTGAGATATACGTGTGTGTGTGTATGTATATATATGAGCTATATATGTAATTGCTATAGCTAAAATACAATTATTAATTTTACGTGAATGTATGTATATTTTTTCTGTTCTACTTGTTTTATGTATATATATCAGCTATGTATATATATATATATATATATATATATATCAGCTATGCATATGTGTATCAGCTATGTATGTGTGTGTGTATACATATATGGTCAGTTTATTCTCTTTGAATGCAGACACCCTTAACTTCTTGCATAAAGATAGCTTTAAATATTTTATCACTACTTATCTGCTAATATGCTATAACTTTCTGGTAAAAAAAAAAAAGCTCTAACAAACTAAGAAAGCATTACATAGAAAGATTATTGAATTTTATTAAATATATGAACTAAAATAGTTACATTTATTTGTCCTTTTAAATTAGTTAATATTTTTAAAATTATTTTATTATTTTTATATTAGAATAAACACAATATTTTATTTCAAATTTATGTCATTATGTTTATAGGTGAGACTGGCCTTTTTTCTGTATATTTGTGCATACAAATGTGTGTGATTGTGCATATAGAAATGCTCGTACCTTTATAACTTATTTTTTTTTGATGTCCATGCTATTGCAAACTGATAGATTATGTTGTAAAATATTCTCTTTCATTATGTCTTGGAAAATATTTAACATATGTGCATCATCTATTTCTTAATTGGTATAATTTTTTCATCATACCTTCAGTGGCTGGTATCTTTTCTAGAGTAGATCTTTGTTTATATTTTGAATTTCTTCTATGGTGATTGGACTCCTCCAAATTCTACAGTTCTCAAGGAATAATATATTTTCTAGAAAACAACCTAACTTTTTCATATTTATATAAAGTTTTCCATAGTAAGAGTGATTTTATTATCTTGATTATTATATTAATTACAGTGGGAAGTCACTGAAGTTCTAAATAGGGAGCACCTAATCTGATCTACATATTTAGGGTAAGTTCATTTATTTACATACCTGTAGAAAACTGTACACATTATAAAGATACAGCTTGGTGAGTACCCATAAACTTGTCACTAGCACCCTGATCAAACAACATGCTACCAATATATATTAAAAATGACATGGGAAGGAAGCAATAATTTATTGAATTGCATTAATATGAAGAATGTGCATTTTTGTGCACTTTCCACCTGTCCACTGCCTGGCTAGAGTAATTGCTATTCTGACTTTTAGCACCATAGATTAGTTTTGACTGCTTTAGAATTTTGTTATTGAAATTTGGTTATGTATTTTTTTGTGTGTTCTTTGCTTAAAATAATTTTGTGAGATTCATTTACATTGTTGCAAGTAGTGTAGATAGTTCATTCTTATTGCTGTATAATATTCCATTGTATAAATATATTATTATTTATCAATGCTACTGTTAATTTATATACTACATTTTTCTATTCTACTGGATATTTATTGTTTTCAGTCTGGGACTCTTTAGGGTAACTTTGATGAAGATACTTGTCCATATATTTTAGTGAAAATATACATACAAATCTATTAGGTATGTAAGAAGCAAATTGTTGGGTCTGAAA
The DNA here is from genome assembly GCA_036589455.1 of Ateles fusciceps. Classification (NCBI taxonomy): domain Eukaryota; kingdom Metazoa; phylum Chordata; class Mammalia; order Primates; family Atelidae; genus Ateles; species Ateles fusciceps. The sequence continues at coordinate 5,381,780 of JAZHEH010002924.1, read as the reverse complement.
CTACATTTATGCCCAACCTTATTAGATACTATCAAAAAGGTTTTTAGAGTGGTTATATCAGCATTGTTTGGAAGTTTTTGTTGACATACAGCTTAACTGACACTAGGTAATGTTTGTTTTTTTAATTACTATTTCATTGTTTGCACTGTGGAATTTAACTATATTTTATGTAGCATATTTAAGATAATCAATTAAATTGATAATCTTTCATATATTTATTAGTTAAATGAATATCTTCTTTGTTGAAGTATCTACCTCTTTTGCCAATATTTGTATGAGGTTTTGTACCTCTTTCTTATTGATTTGTAGCTTTTTACATACATTCTGGATATAGATTTTTTAAATTAGATGTATGAATTTCAAATATCTTCTCATATTCTGTGGTTTGCAGTTTTATTCCCTTAATAGTACCCTTAGATGAAGAGACATTCTTCATATTAATGTAATTCAATATATTTTTTCCATCCCATGTTTTTTTAATATATTGTTTGACAAATCTTTCTTTACCACAAAGTTATTTCTCCCTTAATTTCCTTAAAATCTTTTTTATTTAACTTTAACATTAATATCTGGAATTAATTTTTGATAATGATAGGAGATGATAGTTGTCACAATTCATTTCTCTTCCACTTAGATTTTCAGTTTATCCAGCACCATTTACAGGAAATTTCATCACTTCTTTGTTTTGCTACAGTTTCATCTTTGTCATAAATTGGGTAATCATGTACTTTAGAGTCTCCTTCTGGACCCTTCACAGTTAATTTTATATACTGACTTGTTATGAAATAATTTTTAAAAATTCTTCAATTCTGATAATTTATAAAGTATTTAATTTTTTAAATGTATGCAATTATGCTATTTATATACACAAACACTTGGTAATATACATAAGCACTTGTTCTACTTATTCACATCTTTTTACTGAGACTGAAATTTTCTTTATGGAAAATGTATAACTCTAGATTTGTTTTCCTGGCAGAAAACTCATTTTCTATTTCATCTAGTTTCCATTTTTCAAATTTTTATTTACATAGAAATTTGTCATTAGAAAACCTAATACAAATATCAGCAATTAATTTTAAATATATTTGCAAAATTTTTTAAATAAAATTATTTTATAATTATTTAATGTAAGATCTGTGCTGTCTCCTATTTATTTAGTCTTTAATTGGAGTTTATAGTCCATTCACATTTAATATAATTACTGATATTTGGTGTATAATAATTTGGCCTTACTATTTATTATGCTCTTTTCTTATCTAGTTCTATTTGTGTGTGTGTGTGTGTGTGTGTGTATGTGTGTGTGTGTGTGTGTGTATGTGTATATTTGGTACCCCAGAGATGAGAACATGCATATTGACTTACTGAAGACTAAAATAATGTTATATTTGCTCTATGTAAATTATGCAAAATTATTTTAACTCCATTAATATTTTTCTTATGTGTGATTTTTGACTTACATATAATTTATACTGATATTTAGAACCTCATAGGATATTATTCAGATATTCCTTTTTGTTCATTTTTAAAATTGTTCTTTATTCCTATGTTCCTGTCTTTCCAATAGATAATTTTTATTTTGTGTGAAGAACATGTTCAAGTATTCATTTAATTAAGGTTTACAGGTAAAAAAAAAATCCTTTGGCTCTTGTATGATTGAAAAGATACTTATGCCCTTGTATATATCTTTTCAATCATACTGCAATCATCTGATCTTCCACAAACCTGACAAAAACAACCAATGGGGAAAAAGTTCCCTATTTAATAAATGGTGCTAGGAAAACTGGTTAGCCATATGCAGAAAACTGAAACTGAACCCCCTCCTTATACCTTACATAAAAATTAACTCAAGATGAATTCAAGGCTTAAATGTAAAATCCAAAACCATAGAAACTGTAGCAGAAAACCAAGGCAATACTATTCAGTACATAGGCATAAGAAAAGACTTCATAATGAAAATACCAAAAACAATTGCAACAAAAGCCAAAATTGACCAATGGGATGTAATTAAACAAAAGATCTTCTCCACAGAAAAGAAAAAACAAACAAAAAACCACAACCCACCATGGCACATGTATACCTGTGTAACAAACCTGCACATTCTGCACATGTATCCCAGAACTTAAAGCAAAAAACATATGCCTGTTTCTCTTATGCTTGAGAAAATTATATAAGAAGATGTCTTTGTCTCCTCTGTTTAGATCTTATAGAAGGAAAATAGACCAAGTGAGGATAGCAATATAAGAGTTGGCAATAGCCTAAGACGAGATTTTCCAATATTCTGTGAAATTTTGAGGTCAAGTTTAAGCTTGGGAGAAAAAGATTGACTGACTATTGAAAGCTTTTATTCTAACATGAAGTCTAGAGTACATTTAAGATTCAATAAGTCAAAATACTGATGATTGTTATTAAAAAATGAGCTTTTTCCTATGCTTTTCATTAAAGAATGTTTTTGATAAAATAAAAAATATACATTTACTGTAATTTTTCTTTAATGAATTCAGTTGTACTTCTGTGTTTTTAATCAGATTTCTCTCACACCTAAATTCAAGCAAAGGCCTCCCTGTCTTCAGCATAATCACCAATTTAGAAGGAGAGAGAAGAACTTAGCATCAATGCTGCCTTGAACGCCAAGCAACAAAATTGCCCAGTGCACTTGAGAAATGTACTTAACCTTTCCGCAACCTGTACACTTCTTCAGTTTCCTTTATATTCCTTCTGCAACAGTCATAATGGGTTATTTTTAACTTTTCATCTACTCTCTTAGAAAAGAATGAGTAACATTCAAAACTGGGAAATAAACAAATATTTAAAGATGATACAATTTGCAAACAACTAGCAAAATAACAGTGTTGGAGAGAAAATCTCACATGAGGAATTACAGTTCTAAAATGCAAGGGAGGATGACATACTAAAAAAAAAAGTTTCTAATATCCCAAGTTATTACAAGTAGAAGAACAAAATGCATGCTAGCAGTAGTGGAGAGGATAAAGGATAGAGACATAAGGAGAGGCTAGATCACGAAGGACTCTATATGGCAGTTCATATTACATTCTGCAGATATTGGAAGAAATACTGGAGAGAGTCAGGCAGGGATGTATTCATATTTGTTTATTCATATTTTAAATATAATACCTGTTACATGTACTTTATATTACATGTTAGAATGAGCATTCTGTATAGAGAAAATAATAAAAAGAAATAGCTTTTGAAATGAGAATAAAAGCAGTGAGCTCAGTTAGAATCAGGCAGCTCTTGCACAAACCCACAGAGAGTACATAACAGCCTAAACGATGATGAAGGCTGCTGGAATTGAATGAAAGGTTCGGGTTAAAGAAATGTAAGTAAACAGAACTGGTGATTTGTGGAGGGTGGATATAGCAAGAGGAAGCCAAAGTAGTCACTGACAACTATTAGACTTTTATTTTCGTTGCCAGGTAGCTAATAATGTCATTCGCTTATATTTGGAACATGTGTATGCCTAAACACACACACACACACGCACGCACACACACAGGTTTTAGATGGTAAGTTCAATTGTTAGAGGAGAATTTAGTTGGTTGTGCTTTTGTAAAGTGAAAATAGAAATACAATATAATAATGTGCAGTGGAAATATAGGTCTGAAGCACAGGAAGAAAGTCTAAACTGATGATGATGTGGGAGTCATCCATAGACAAATCCCCATGACGAAAAATGAGATTAACAAAAGAGGCTGTACAAGTAAAGACCCAAGCAAAACAAAGATTGTGGTGTCAATGACACTAAGAGAGAAGATTTTGAGTAAGAAATCATGTTTAGTTATGACAAAGAACCTTAAGTTCAATCTCTAATTCAAAGGGTCCTAACCCCTGTGTGGGCTCTTGCCCTACAGAGGAGATATGCTTTGCATTCAAATTAACTAGAAGACATTATGTGGTCAGCCTTTCCTTTCTTCTGAGACAAAGTTCTATGTATGTTTTCCCAAGCACCAGGACATTTTCTAGTTGTCTTTCAGTGATTTGTTTTCAGCCTGTTGTCAGCCAAATCAGCCTGCAGAAGGACCAAGAAAGAGAGATACTCACAACATTGAACAGTTGCCACAACCTGACAGCTGTACCTGTTACTGTATACATACTAACTCACAAAAGTTTTCATTATAACCATATATTATGGGTATTTGATTGATATTAAGGTGAAAAATTAAAGATAAGAGAAACAAATCACTTTCTAAAATTACACAGCTGGTGATATTTTTTTTTAACTTGAAAACCCATTATTTTTCCTAAGTGACTTCCAGAGACTTCCCTTGCAAAAATTAATATTTCTATTGGTGCATAGCTTGAAGGGAAGGGACATTAAACCAGTGAACTCTCTCATCCTGGAATATTGAGAGTAGAATAGTTGTCCTCTGAGAGGCTTCTTTCCCGTATTGTCCATAATCAATAAAATATATTTTCTTCTCACTTGTCTATGATACTGGTGACTAAGGATCTTACTAAGTATACTAGAAAAAAATTGAGTGGAATGATCAGGTGGGTATATATTGCTCATGAATGGGTACCAGGTCTTATAGTTTGAAATTCAAAGCCCTTCATAAATTAGCCTGTGCCTACTTTTACATTTTACGTATATCATGGCCATAACTAGCCATCATAACTTCTTTCTACATATAATGTTTCAATTATCATTTCCTTGAGTATCTTTTTTTTATCGTCACTTTTCTTCTATTAATGTTATCACTCCCACTGCCTTTAAAGCCCTCTGATTTCTCACTTTTTTGGCTTCAAAATGCTTCATATTTCAGTAAGTACACATGGACATACAGAAAAGAATAACAGATACTGAGAACTCCTAAAGGAGGGATGTTGGAAGGGAGGTGAGAATTGAAAAAATAACTATTGGGTACAATGTTTACTATTTTGGTGATGGATACATGAGAAGTGCAGATCTCATCACTACACAATATATTTATATAACAAACTTGCACACGTACGCCAAGTCTACTTTTTAAAAAAGGACAGCATGAAAAACACTTCAGTTTCTGACTTCACAACTTCCAGGAAGTTGTCCTTTTCAATCTGCATTATGTAGCATCAGTGGCAGCTAGAAAGTATTTCCATTATATTTATTATTTCCTTGTATACTTGGAATCACAGTTTATTTTAAATATTTACATATTATTTTTATTTTATTGAGATATATTTTACCTGCAGTAAAATGTCGAAATGATCAGAGTAGTTTGATGAGTTTTGGCAAACATATACACACAAATAAAGATCAAGAACATATTTGTTACTCCAAAAAGTTTCTTTATGATCCTTTCCATCAATATTTTCATGGAGGTCATCTCTATTCGGATTTCTATTACATTATTTTTGCTAGCATAGTTTGTTTTTAATTTACATTGAAATTTTTTGTTTCTATGTAAAGGTTTAATTTAAATACAGTAAAATTCCCAGATCTTTGATGAGAGCTGACAATTTGACAAATGTGAACACTTCGGTAGCTCATATATTTGTCAAGATATAGAACAATTTCATCATCAGTTGTTAAGAAAGTATAAGAAACTGCAAAATGTTTGAAAAATAGTAATACTATTTTTTTTACTTATATCTGCAATGTGTGAGATTTTGTTTGCTGCACATAATTTCCAACATTGGATGTTGTCTTTCTTATTTTTACCATTTTAGAAAATGGTACTGGTATATTGTGGCTTTAATTTGCATTTTCTATGTGAGTTTTCTGTAGTTGCTATAACAAATTACCACAAATTCAATTAATTGAAACAACTAAAATTTAATCTTTCACTTTTCTGGAGGCTGAAGTCTGAAACCCAGGAGATGGCAGGGCTGTAATCCCTCTACAGATTCTCAATTATAGGTGCTCTTGGCATTCTTGACTTGGAATCTAATTACTCCAATCTCTGCCTGCTGTCTTCACATTGTCCTCAACTCTGTGTATGTCTGTTCCTCTGTTTATCTCTTATGAGAAAACTTGTTATTGGATTTAGGGTCCACCGAGATAATCCAGGATGGTCTTCTTATATTAAGATCTTTAATATAATTATATCTGTGAATGTTAATAAGGTAACATTTACTGATTCCAGAGATTAGAACAAGAGCATATCTTTTGAGAGCTACCATTTAATCTACTATGATGGATGATCAATATTTTTTCTTGAGGTATTTGGCTACTCATATCTCTTCTTAGGTGAAGTATAACTTGCCGATTTTAAAAATTGAAATGTTTAATTTCCCATTACTGATTTGTGTAAATCTTTTATATATTCTGAAGATAAATCCCTTTTTCCTCTCCTTCTCTAGGTGAAAATATATAACATTTTTATTAAGTATTTAGCTTGCCTATTTATTGTGACCACCCCTGCCTGCAGCACAAAGAGAATGCATATAGACATATGCCTGCCAGTGCCCTGCCTCTGTGCCAACACAACCACCAGCACAATCGCACACTCAGTTGCCATCTGGGTCTCCTGCACCACTCTAGTCATGTTGGCTATGCCACTGTGATGAATAACCACAGGGAGGCAGGCACCCTTGCACCTGTTGGCACCCTGCCACAGCTAATGAGCATGCACCCCCACTACACTGAAGCTGCTGCTAGAACATGCAAATGAGGACAGATGCTGCTGTCACCATACTACAAAATGATTTGGCCAACACTACAATTGGAGTGTAATGACCAGTGGTCTGGAAGCATCTCATTCCCTCCCACTCGAGCACAGTAGATTCCTAACCTTGAGGAGCCAGAGAACAAAGTCTGACTGGCACAAGTCCCCCAGAGTTAAAGCACACAGTCAAGGAGTTGGGAGCTGAATGCTAGCCCTCTAAAATATTCTACAGATAAAGCCAATTGATTGAATCCACCTTATACCACAATCAACCCTCAAAGTTATCAATAGAATAAAAGAAAAAAACCCAAAGGTCAGCAACTTAAAAGATTGAAAACATTAGCCCATAAAGATGAGAAAGAACCGATTGTCAGCAAAAATTCTGACAGCTCAAAAAGCTGGAGTGGCTTCTTTCCTTCAAACTACTTCACCATCTCTCCAACATGGGTTCTGAACTGGGCTGAGATGGCTGAAATCACAGAAATATAATTCAGAATATGAATAAGAACAAAAGATCATTGAGATGAGGAGTATGCTGACACCAAAATGAAGGAAGCCAAAAATCACAATAAAATGATGCAGGAGCTGACAGACAAAATAGCCAGTACAGAAAAGAACATAACAGACCTGACAGAACTGCTCTGTTATGTTCTTTTACAGTCTATAAAAACACAGTACAAGAATTTCATAATGCAATCACAGGTGTTAATTGCAGAATAAACCAAGTGCAGAAAAGAATATCAGAGTTTGGAAACTGACTTTCTGAAATAAGACAATCAGACAAAAATAGAGAAAAAATTTTTAAAAGAACAAACAAAACCTTCAAGAAATATGAGATTTCGTAAAAAGATCAAATCTATGACTCATTGGTGTCCCTGAAAGAGAGAGGGAGAGTATAAGCACCTTGGAAAGCATATTTCAGAATTTCATCAATAAGAACTTCCCCAACTTAGCTAGACAGGCCAACATTCAAGTTCAGGAAATGCAGAGAACCCTAGTAAGATACTTCACAGGAAGATCATGCCCAAAACACATAATCATTAGATTCTCCAACACTGAAATAAAAGAAAAAGTGTGTAAGTATTAGATAATCGAGGCAGAAAATTAACAAAGATATTCAGGCCTTGAACTCAGCACTGAATCAAATGGACCTGATACATATCTTCAGATGTTCCACCCCAAAACAACAGGATACATATTCTTCTCATCATCACATGGTAGATACTCTAAAATCCAGACATAAAACAATCCTCATCAAATTCAAAACAACCAAAATCATAAGAACCACTCTCTCAGACCACAGCATAATCAAATTAGAAATCAAAACAATGTAATTAGCTTGAAACCATACAATCACATGGAAATTGATTAATTTGCTCCTGAATGACTTTTGGGTAAATAATGAAATTAAGGCAAAAATCAAGTTTTGTGAAACTAATGATAACAAAGATACAATATACCAGAATCTCTGTGACACAGCTAAGACAGTGTTAAGAGGGAAATTTACAGCATTAAATGCTCACATCAGAAAGTTAGAAAGATCTCAAATTAATTACCTAACATCACGATTAGAGGAATTAGAAAAATAAGAGCAAACAAACCCAAAGTCTAGAGAAAGACAAGAAATAGTCAAAATCAGAGCTGAACTGAAGGAGACTGAGACAAAAAGAAAACATTTAAAATATAAACAAATATAGAAGTTGGTTTTTTGAAAAATTTAATAAAATAGATTGCTAGCTAGACTAATAAAGAAGAAAATAGAGAAGATTCAAATAAACACAATTAAAAATGACAAAGGGGATATTACCACTGAACTTACAGAAATACAAGTAATAATCAGAGAATATTATGAACACCTCTATGCACATAAACTAGAAAATCTAAAATAAATAAATAAATAAATTTTTTGACACATGCAGTCACCCAAGACTGAGCCAGGAAGAAATCAAATCTGTGAACATGCCAATAACAAGCTCCATAAATGAACCACTAATAAATAGCCTATGTAAAAATAAGCCCAGGACCACACAGACAGATAGATTCACTGCTAAATTTTACCAGATATACAAATAAGAACTGGTACCATTCCTACTGAAACTGTTCCAAAAAACTAAAGAGGTAAAACTCATTTCTAACTTATTCCATGAGGCATCATCCTGATACCAAAACCTGTCAGAGACACAGCAACAACAACAACAACAACAAATCTTCAGGCTACTATCTTTGATTAACTTGGAGGCAGAAGTCCTCAACAAAATACTGGTAAACTGAATCTAGCAGCACATCAAAAAGCTTATCCATCACAATCAAGTAGGCTTTATATTTGGGTTGCAAGGTTAGTTCAACATACACAAATGAATAAATATGATTCATCACATAAACCATGGGTGTCCAAACTTTTGGCTTCCTTGGGCCACACATGAAATACACTAACAATAACAATAGCTTATGAGCTAAAAAACATAGGTCTGTGTATAATTTTCATGATATTACCACCACAGATAAGCAAAAAAGTCCTCACATTCAAAGGGTTGGTCATGACTAAGGGAACTGAAAACAAAAACCACATGATTATCTTTATTTTATTAGTGGGTAGTTTATTTTCTTACCATTAAGTATTTTCTTACTATAAGTAGTCCTTATATTCTATATATAAGTCCTTTAGTAAGTATATGTTTTACAATTATGTTTTCACAGTTTTGTGTAGTTTTTAATCTGATAAAGTCAAATTTATCTTTTTAAATTTTTTTTTTTTATTTTGTGGCTGTTTTTTTCTGGTGTTATATATAGATGTTGTTGCATAACACGAAGTCACAAAATATAAATATTTGAAGATAAATTGGTCCAATTGTTTTTTTATAAAAGTTTTCTACTTTACCATTTTATCTTTTGGTCAATGACACATTTTTTGTTGATTTTAACATACATTGTGAGGAGTGGAAGAAATTGTTTTTTGGGAATATATATATGCAAATTTCAGCATTACCTATCAAGACTACCCCCTTCTCCACTAAATTGCAATTGTAATTATGTCAAAATCAATTGGCTATTTATGTGTGAATCTATTTCTGAACTCATTATTCTGTTCCTTTGATCTAGCTATCTATGCCAATACTAAAATATATTAATAATTGTTTATAAGTCTTAAAATTGAGTAGTTTTGATCCTTTTTTTTTTAGAAAAAATTGTCTATTCTAGATCTTTTGCCTTTTTGTATGAGTTTTAAAGTCAAATTGTCAATTTCTACAAATATCCACATGCTGTGATTTTGACTGGGAGTACATTTAACCCATGGATTAACTGGCAGAGAACTTACATTTTAACAATATTGAGTTTCTGACATTTAAAAATGGTATATTCCTTCATTAATTTAAGTCTCTTTTAATTTCTCTCAGCAATGCTTCTATAATGTTTAGAGTACAGGTCAGACACATCCATTGTCAGGTTTACCCCTAAGTATTTCATATTTTGTTGCTATTGTAAATAGTATTTTTAAGATTTCAATTTTCATTTGTTAGTTGCTAGATTACAAGATAAAACTGATTTGTATGTATTGACCCTACATCCTACAAACTTGCTAAACTATTATCAGTTTTAGTAGTTTTATTCTTAATTCCATCGGATTGTCTACAGAAATGATCTTGTCATTTAGAAATAAAAATGTTTATCTCTGAATTTTTCTTTAAAATCTAAATTCCCTTTATTTCCACTTTTCTTATTGCACTAACTAGGAAATTCATAAAAATATTGAAAATAAGTGGTGAGATCAGAGAGCCTGTTTTATTCCTGACCTTAGCGGGAAGGCATTCAGACTTTTCATCTTTGATATGATGTGTTTTTTTGTTGTATGCTTTGCCTTGTTTTCATAGATGCTATTTAGTAAGTTGACAATATTTCTTTCTATTTCTATTTGCTGAAATCCTGCAATCTGGAATGGGTACTGGATTTTGTCAAGGTTTTTCCTGCATCTATTGTGATAATCATGTGCATTTTTAAATTTTTGGTTTGCTAATATGGTAGATTGCATTTATTTGTGAATATTAAACCCACCCCACATTCCTACAATAAACTTCATATACAATGATAATTTGTGTGTGTATATATATATATATATATATATACACACTATATATATACACATATATATACTACATATATAGAGAGAGCTGGGTTTGATTTGCTAAAATGTTGTTAAGAATATTTATCACTAAGAATATTTATCTCTTAATAAAATATATTGCTCTGTAGTTTTTTAAATAAAGTCTTCATTTTCTTCCATATCAAGATAATAATAGCATTTAATAATGAGTTGAAAACTATTTCCTCCTTTTCAACTTTTTAGAAGAGTTTTTGTTAAATTAACATTACATTATTTCTTCCTCAAGTGTTCATTTAGAACTCTAGTTAAAGCCATCTGGCTCTGGTTCTGGAAGTTTTCCTTCCTTCCCTCCTTCCTTCCCTCCTTCCTTCCCTCCTTCCTTCCTTTCTCCCCTCCCTCCCTCCCTCTTGCTCTCACTCTCTTCCTCTTTCTCTTTCAAATATTTTAAATATAAATTGAATATTTTAAATTTAAATAGGATTATTTAGATTTTAAAGTTTATTCTTAAGTGAGCTTTGGGAGTTTCAGGCTCAAGTAATTTTTACTGGTGTCAGTCATGTTTTTATTAACATATCAGCATTAACACTATTCACTATACATGTTGAGTATTCCTAATGCAAAAATCCAAAATTTGAAATGCTCCCAAATCTAAAACTTTTTGAGTGCCTACATATTATAAGTTATACTACACGCATTATTTTTTCACTGTATTAATGGAATGCCATTTTTTATTGTTAAGCCCTTCTGTGTGAATAAGTTTAAGAAAATGATTGCTTATTGGTAGCATACAAATACAGAGTCAGGAATTTTGGTGATGACAATCATAGATTATCCACAATGGTGTCTGAGATGGTGACATCATTGCTTTCTAATGGTTCAGTGTGGGCAAACTTTGTTTCATGCTTAAAATCATTAAAAATTTTATATAACATAAAATTCTATATAAAATCAAATAAAATTAGCTTTATATAAAATTAGCTTTAGGCTATGTGTATAAGGTGTGTATGAAACATAGATGATTTTCATGTTTAGACTTAGGTTTATTTGCAAGATATTATATATATATTTGAATTTTCCAAAATATTAAAACAACCTTGAAATCTGATGCACTTCTGTTCCCAAATATTTTAGATAAGGGACACTAAATCTGTATTTTCATGTTATCCTCTTACTATCTCAATCTGTAGAGACACGATCTTTCTCATTCCTGATGTTAATGTTTCTTCCTTTTTTTTCTTTCTACTGAGAAGCTTTATCCATTTTATTGATTGAAAACAACTTTCTTCTAAAAAAAAAAGCAACTTTTAGTTTCACTGACTATCTCTTATATTTTTCTGTTTTCTATTTTATTGATTTCTGCTCTTATCTTTATTATTTCCTTTATTCTGTTATTTGGACTATTTTTCCAGTTTCTAAAGGTAGAAAGTAAGATAATTGATTTGAGACCTTTCTTGATTTCTAATATGGGCAATTGCATTCTAAGCCGTGTTTTAATGACATTCTACATAATTATGTACGTAATGTTTTTATTTTTATCAATTTCAGAATCCTTTCTAATTTCTCAACAACATGTTCCTTTTTTACCCAAGTGCTATTCAGAAGTGTGTTATTTAGTTTCTAAATGTTTAGGGCTTTTTCAAATGTCTTTTTCTTTATTTTTTACTTAATTCCATTGTGGCCTGAGAACATACTTTTTGTGAAAAATTGTTTTGCATTTGTTAAGACATGTTTTATAGCTTAGAATATGGACTAAACAAGTTAGTCAAATTTATAGTTGTGTTTTATGCTCTAGCTATAAAAAAATTTATAGTTGGTTTTGTAGCTTAGAATACGGACTAAATGAATTTTTCTGTTGTTGGGTGGAATAGTCAATAAGCATCAATTAGTTCGGATTGGTTGGTAGTGATGTTAATGTCCTTTATGTTTGTACTGCTTTTCTGTTACTTGTTCTTACAAGGGGTGTGTGTGTGTGTGTGTGTGTGTGTGTGTGTGTGTGTGTGTGTGTTTACACATATATAAAATAATTGAGAGATGAGTATGTAAAGCTCCAACTTATAAATTTAACAATTTCTCCTTGAAGTTAGTTTTTGCTTCATTTTCAAAACTGTTTTTGCTGCATAGAGTTTTTGTTCTCCTAATGAATTGACCTCTTTATAATTATGAAACGAACCTACTTATTTATCACTGGCAATGTTGTTAGCCCTCAAATCTATTTTGAATAACATTAGTATACTCACTCATGCCTTCCTCTGACTAGTTTTAGCTTAGTATATCATTTTTCAACCTGTTACTTATGACATAATTTTATGTTTAAATGTAAGGTGAGTTTGTTTGTAGGCAGTATACATGTGGATTATGCTCTTTTATCTCATCTAACAATTTGTTCCTTTTAATTGGAAGGTTAAACCATTTATGTTTATCATTTATTTTGTTAGTTTTAACCTATCATCTTTCAATTTGTTGTTTATTTGTTCTAACTGTTCTTTGCTTTTTATTCCTTTTTCTGTATTCTTTTGAAATAATTGTGTAATTTTTATTATTTCCTTTAAGCTCCTTGACAACTTATGAACCATAACTATTTCTTGTTTTATTTTAATGAATGCCTCAGGGTTTATCCTATACCATTTTAACTTACCGCATTCTACATGCATATAAGGTTGTATTATACCACCTTATATATAATAAAAGTACCTTGCAACAATAAACTTCCAATTTCCCACTCCAGCTTTTGTACTATTGATATCCTTCATTTTAATTCTTTAGATATTAACTCCCACAATTTATTATTTTTAAAATAATTATGTTTTAAATAAACTTAAATACTTCAAAATTATATGTATTTACCTAAATACTTACACTATTTCCAGTAACTTTTATTCCTTTGTATAGATTCAAATTTACATATGGTATCACTTTCCTTCTGCCTGAAGAGCTTCTTTCAATGTTTTATAGTATGAATGTCACTTTCAGCATTGGTATTTCTGAAATGTCCTTATTTTCATTGTCATTTATCAACGATACTTTCCCTGAATATTGAATTTTAGGTTATAAGTTTTTTTCCTTGTGATACTGATAAAAAGAAAAACTTTGGCTGAATTAAATTTATAGGAGTTTAGTTGAGCAATGAATGATTTGCGAATCGAGCAGCCCCCAGAATCACAGCAGAATCACAGAAACTACAGCGTAGCCACATGGTAGAAGAAGATTTATAGACAAAAAATGGGAAATGATGTACAGAAACTGGAAGTGAGATACAAAATGATTGGATTGGTTACAACTTGGCATATGCCTTATTTGAACACCATTTGAACACTCAGCATTGTTGAAGTGTGGCCACTAGGCTTGGCCAAGACTTAGCTATTGTTACAGGTACACACTGCTAACACAGGTTTTCATTTTTTTTCGGCCTATTAAGCTAGGTTACCGTTTGCCCACGAGGACTCAAGTATAGAAGGATGGAGTCCTTCCCAGGCCTAATTCAGTTTGCTTTAACAGTATTTTATATATATTGTTTCACTGTCTTCTTGATTGTTTTCTGTTTAAAAATCTACCTTAATCTCTAACTTGGTTCTTTTGTAATACATTTTTATGCTGCATTATGTATATATTTTGTGTGTTAATAGTGGCTTTGAACAATTTCATTATAATGTTGTACAGTTTAGTTTTCTTCGTGTTTTCTATATTTGGAATTCCTTGAGCTTTCTAGATATGTAAACTTTGAATTTTCAAAGTTCAAATTCAAATTCCAAATTCAAATTTGAGAATTTTCTGATCATTATTTTTTCAAGTGATTTTGCTTTTCTTTGCAAAACTCTAATTACCTATGTATTAATGTGCTTGAAGTTTCCAAAGACTCACCCATGCGCTCCTAAATTTTTTCAGTGTTTTCACTTCCTGTACCTTATTTTAAACAGTTTTTATTGCTGTGGCAGTATTGAAGGTACCCCAGACAGAAAGCCAGTGTGGATTTAACACTCACCTACTGTGTTGATTTTTTCCTCTCAAGGATCTCAATCTTGTGATATCTATTACCTGATGCCTGAAACAGTTGCTTCATATATTTTGTACTATTTGGATTTTTTTAGTGCTGTTGGGGTAAGTTCATTAGGTAAAACTCTATTATAAGTAGAGCTGGACATATTCCTATTATAGATTTTTGAATAAAAACATGAGCATCCTTAATAGAGCAAAAGCTTCTTAGAATCTGTGGCCATGTATTAAACTTCTGTGTAAATTAAGTATACTGTTTCAATAGAATAGCATTAAATAAATACCTCTTAATATGTTTCGATTTTTTTGATACTTAAAAATGAAACAGATGACCAGAGAAAGGATCATTAAAACCATAAAGTTATTGTCAATTGTGCTTTGTGAAAAAATATCTTAAGTCCCCAAAATCACTAAGGAAAACTCAAGCTGGAAACAGCTTACGGCAAACCTGCCTCCTATTCAAAATTATCCCCCTGCTCACTGAAATAAATGCATATATGATTGCTTCCTTTGGAAAGGCTAATCAGAAAGTCAAAAGAATGCAACCTTTTGTGTCTCACCTATCTGTGACCTGGAGGCTCCCTCTCACTTGGAGTCTTTGTGCCCTTGCTTCAAGATGTCCTCTCTTTCCAGAATGCACCAATGTACTTCTTACATATATTGACTGATGTCTCACCTCTCCCTAAAATGTATAAAACCAAGCTCTTCCCTGACCACCTTGGGCACAGGTTGTCAGGACTTCCTGAGGCTGCGTCATGGGCACATGCTCAACCTTGGCAAAATAAACTAACTAATTGAGATCTGTCTCAGATTTTCTGGGTTCACAGCTTCTAAGTTTTTAATATTTTCAATTTTAGAGATACACACAGTATAAAGATTATACAGATACAGAACCTAGTGTCTAGTCATTTCACTAAAAAACTTATTGATGTCCTATTTCTGAAACTTATTAAATGTAATAATAATGAGAGATACTATGCTTGACTAGGAAAAATCTGCCTATAGCTGAGGGTGTCAGTGTCACCTAGTAGAAAATTAACTAGAAAACTGACATGAAAGAAAGAGCAGAGAGATGAAGTTAGGAAAAGGACACTATTTGAAAGGGTGGATATACATTTGCATATCTGAGCAAATTGGAGAGTACATCCTGATTTCATCAACTCCAGATAATTTTTCACAATGTTTTTTATCAATAAAAATTTTATTATATTCTCTATCTTGTTGTAAGACATTTGTAAGGGCATATGCAGCCTAGAACAAATTCACTGCCATGTCCTAGGAAAGGAGTTCCACTTTCTGAGATCATTGGTGTACATTTTCCACTAGATGGCAATCTATACCTATTTGATGTCTTCAAATACAAAGCAGTTCCAACCATCATTCTCAGCAAATTGACACAAGAACAGAAACCCAAACACCGTATGTTACCACTCATAGGTGGGTGCTGAACAATTAGAACATGTGGACACATGGAGGGGGAGCATTACACACTGCGGTCAGTAGTGGGGGGCTAGGGGAGGGACAGAGTGGGTAGGGAGGGTGGGGGAGGGATAATGAGAGGAGAAATACCAGATATAGGTGATGGGGGGATGAAGGCAGCAAACCACCTTACCATGTATGTACCTATGCAACAATCCTGCATGATCTGCACATGTACTCCAGAACCTAAAGTACAATTAAAAAAACAAAAACAAAAACAAACAAACAACAACAACAACAAAGAAAAACTGTGCACCTGATTCCTGGACTTCTATGATTAGGAGGGCCTGTTCATTCACTGGTTGACTCATCAGTACCTTCAGAGCATCTACTATGTGCCAATATAAATACTAGTGATACAAAAGTAAGGCACAGTTGCTGTCCTGAAGTTTCTCAGACTCCTAAGGGGGAGAAAAATATGTGATGCATTAATTAAAAGTCAAAATGACTTCTTTTTGTACAAAAAGAAGCTCTTAGAACCTCTGACTTGAGGAGCATAGGAAATATCTCTAAAGTGTCTTTGCCTTTTCCTAGTATTACATTTTTTAAAAGGAGGGGCAGTTTTATAACAGGAAGGTTGATGTTTAAAAAAGGAATCTAATGCAAAATATATTTATTAAACATCTGGTATACACATGTGCAAACCAAGGTATTAAACACTATCATAGAAAATAATTCACTTATTCTTTCATTCATTCACTGCTTAAGAAACTTACATCAGGTGGAGAAGTTGAAGAAAGTACATAGATAACTATAACATGGGAAATGCCATAATATGCAGCCTGAAAGTTTCTGGGAAGAGAAGGCTAGGTTCTGGTTGGGGGAATCGTGAAGGTCTTCATTTGAGAGGTACCATGTAAAGGATCTTTTCATAGATAAACTACCAAACAGAAAAAACATGAGTAGCAACCTCACTTCAACCAGAAGGAGTAGCTGAGAGGAAAATTACCACCGGTACAAAGCCCCTCCAGTGTTTCTAAGGCTTTATCTGATTCTTACCAGGCTACTAACTCACCAGCTCTTTGTCCTTGGGCATGTCAGTTAATTTTTCTGGGTGCCGGTTTTCACCTCTATTAATGAGCTGGCTAGACATACACAATCACTGTTTATCATGTCACAGATACTCAGTTCAATGATAAAGTGGTGGGGGAAATGAGGGTTTTATTTAGAGAACGGGAATTCTGCATTTCTAGCTAAAATGTAAGGTATGATCAGAGGCAGTTATGAGTTAAATTTTGTGTTTCTTGTCACCCTCAACCTTACCAGATTCATGTGGAAGCTCTAATCTCCAGTACTTCTGCATAGCACATGACTGTATTTGGGCACAGGGCCTTCAAAGAGGTGATTAAGCTGAAATGAGGTCCATATGCAGGGCTTTAATCAAATCGCACTGATGTCCTTATGAGGAGGAAATCTGTACACACAAAGAGACAGCGCTATGCATGTGAGCAGATAGGAGACCCTGTGAGAACAGAGTAAGGAGGCAGCTATCTGCCATCCAAGAAAAAGGGCCTCAGGACAAATCTAACCCGCTGACACCTTGACCTTGAATCCTCAACCTCCAGAACCGTGAGAAAATCAATTTGTTACTTAAGTCACCGATTCTGTGGCATTTTATTGTGGCAGCCCTGTGAGGTAATATAGAAGATATTGTAAAATACACCTGGAAAAATAATCCGGGACTATTCCATAGGCTTCCTTAAAGCTGAGATAGAAATTACATATTTGAACTAGTACTAAGTAAGAAACTATCACAAGTTATGAGCATTGGAAATGGACACTCTTGCCAGAATCCATCCATTAGCTGCTCTCTTTGAGAGTAAAGATAGGACAGAAAAAGCAAGCAATGTTGAAAAAGCTTTTTGAAAGCCATTAAAAAAAAAGAAGGAAAATGGAAGTAAAATGGCATAGAACAGTAAAATAGTTCTTTCTAGAGCAGCAGCCAGGAGGTCATGTTCTAATGTTGGCTCTTAGACTCAGGTTCTCAGTGACTTATAAAAAGGTCTCTGACATCAGGGGGCTGCTTTTCTTCGTTGGTAGCACAGAAATATTAATACTGGTCATCCTCCTTCTACAGGATGTTTGCTGATCAAATATGAAATGTTGAGAAAGTACTTTAAAAATTATAGAGTGTTAGACAAATATAGATTCTACATGTTCTTAATGATGGATGAAACCATAAGGCCATAGAGTCTAATCTCCTTACTTAAAAGTTGTTAGACAAAGGTATGACATTATTTGAATTGAAGGCAGATAAAGTATCCTGACTCCTCTCCCCTGATCTCCAACATTAATAGGTTTTTAAAAAATTGCTCCTCTTATATACCTGAACAATTTTACAGAATTGAATTGGTATGCACTCAGAAGAAGAGTAAGAGGAGGACATTTAAGTCAAGCATTCAACAAGATTTTAAAATTCTTGAAATAAAAATTTAGCTATATGTTCTTAGGCAAGCAATTGAATTGCATCTGTGTATGTGTGTGTGGGGGGGGGTATGAATCTAAATTACATATTGTTAGAGAAAATTAGAGAATATATTTTTTAAAGAGCCCAAAAGATCACTAGATAGGTGACAGTTACTGGTATTATTACAAATTGTAGTAATAGTGTAACATTCTTTTCAGGTTAAATCCTAGTGGTGTTTAAGAGCTAAAATCATCACATTTTTACTTGCTCTAATCATTAGAAAACTTTTTTTTATATTCAGTTGAATTTTGAATTCCCTGATTTCTAACCAGAGACCCTTGTTTCCTTCTTGTAATTTTCATTTCATTTTTCAAAAAATTAATATCTTTTCTCTTCCAAATAATAGTTCTTTAGTTGTTTGAAATCAACTTTCATGATCCTTTTAATCCTATAGTCTTCAGATAAAGGGTATCAAGTTCATTGCATCAAACCACGCATAATATGATTGGCTATCTCTTCCCTGCCCTAGTTGCAGTGTTGTGAATATACTGTAACTCCAGTTTTTTTTTAATAAGTACTACCTAGAACTTAACATTTCAATCCCACTATGGATGGACTACTGCTGAACACTTTTGAGAAATCTCCTTCAAGTCACTACATCTTCTAATTAGCATTCCCTACACTGTGTCATTTACAATAGTAGGTGCTCAATAAATAGTTTTAGTTTTTAGTATGGCTTCAATTAACATTTCAAGTAGCTATTTTCTGTTGTTCACTGCCCTTGTATATTTCGGTGCACAAATCTAAACTCAAAGGTGTTTGCTAAAATAATAAAAAAAATTATGCCCTACACATAAGCTATAGAAAACGTTAGGTCTTATCAGTCCCTTTTTGGTGGTTAATGGAAAAATGAAGCCATTTAATAGGCATAACGAAAATTTCAATAACATATTATTATATATTAACTCAGAGGAATGCAAACATTTTCATGTGACAGGACACGAAACTGTGACTGGCAGCACAGCCGTGAGAGATCAAGTGCTAATCTACTTTACGTGTGAGTATTTCATACTTTTCAAATAGTATAAAAAAGTAAGATGATGAGATGTTGATATGTTCACAGTGTGCATGAAAAAGAGTGAGGGAGGACCCAAAGCCTAAGGAACACATCTTTCCCCACACCCTTTCCTCAGCTTCTCAGAGATATCCTAGCTTCACTTCTTTGTATGTGAAGTTGTCAATCAAACTATGTGTTTTTGGTGTTGAGATGTCACTCAAAACAGACATTGTGCAAGTGAAACTGCCATTCAACATCACTGCCTGGCAAATGGAGCTGTCAGTCATCTTGAACAGTTCAGTCTGTTGAATTGTCAATAAGATTGGCTGGTATGTCCTGATAGCTGCTTCATCAGATTCAAAAAGTCTTGATTAACTCCCAGGTCTGCAGTTCCCCAGCCTTTTTTTCTTTTCAATGAAAAGATACTTTTTATTTTCCAAAAGCTAATCATAACCAACAACTAAAACAGAAAGGTATAGTGAAAAGAAAATTTTTAGGCTAAAATTGCTAATAAAAGAGGACAAGGAACTAGGTTGGCTGCCCACTCAACTTGTCATCATCAAAGAGAATGGACTATATATAGTCTATGATAAGCATTATGGATGTTAATTTATTCATGTATTAACTATGTGGCAACCAGTTGATATTTATTTGAAATAAGACATTAGTGAGTTCAGTGCAAAGTGGGACTTCAGGAGCCAACATTTTTCAACAGGCTCTGAGTAAAATGCTGCATCCTGTGGTGCCCCAATTTTGCCTCTTCCTCCATCATTCTTGACATAGTTTCACTTATGTGATGAAATCACTTTTCTATTTGCCTGCCATGTGGCTACAAGTGATGCTTCCCTCTTAATCCTTAACTTACTGGCCTCACTTGGCCAAAGCTGCTTTAGTTTTAACCCTTTTCCTTTTTAGGAAAAGAAAGTGTGGCCGGGTACAGTGGTTCAGGCCTATAATCCCAGCATTTTGGGAGGCCGAGTAAGGCAGATTACGAGTCAGGAGATCAAGATTATCCTGGCTAACATAGTGAAACCCTCTCTCTACTAAAAATACAAAAAATTAGGTGGGCATGGTGGCATGTGCTTGTAGTCCCAGCTACTCAGGAGGCGGAGGCAGAGATCCCTTAAGGCGAGGTTGCAATGAGTGGAGATTATGCCATTGCACTCCAGCATGGGCAACAGAGCAAAAAAAAAAAAAAAAAGTGCATCTGGCTGCCAATACTCCTTTAATTTTACATAAACATGCTTTTTGAGGCTGAAGCAAATATGACTGTTTTTCAATGTTAAAATAAAATACAAAAATTGTTCTTGGAGTTATTTCTAAACAGAACTAACATCAGAATTGGCTGAATTATCAAAATTGCCTATTTCGGAAAAATCAGATTTATCAAATGACTATTCGGCCAACTGCTCGAGAGTGATGTTAGGATGATGCGTAGGAATGCTGTTTTCTAGGATTTGACATTTTCAGTGATCAAGAATTACTATATTTTATAAATGGAAATGCCACTACTAAAAACAGAGCACTATAATTGGAATGATGTTTTTTGTTTTTAAAGTCACTAGAGTGATGCAAAAATAATTATAAAAGTGTGATATTTTGTGGCAAAGTTGTCTTGGGATAAACATTGCAGCTGTAAGTGCTACTAGGAGTATCTTTGGGGCAAACGGGAAAAGGGTGAAAAGATTATAGCAAATGTATTAGATTGGGAGATATCATTTGAATCTATGGCTATGAAATGTCAATTTAAAAATAATTTAAACTGACATCAAGTTAATGTATGACTTTCTAGCTGCATTTACTAATGGAAAAATAAGATGTTAACCTGTAGTTTCAGCTGTAACTAGACCCCATGGAAATTCCCAAGGAAATAAATTCCAGATCCATGTTGGCAGAAAATGCATCTACTTTTTAACTACTGTGTTAGAAACAGTCATTGTGCTCAACACAGAGTACCTTTGGTAAACAGTGTTAAATAAAGGAATCATAGCTAGACTAGGGTGTTCTACAGGAAGCTTTGATAGTAAGATAACTAGAGATAGTATTTCTGGCACAAATAGGCCTAGTATTTGGAAGGATAGAGCAACTCCCCTAGATCCTATGCGCTCAGAGTGACTCAGCCTGGTTCTACACACCTTTCTGATGGCAAGAGCAGGGCACTTGGAGCAGCTGCTGCCATTGGGCCAGATACAGCAGAAAGGCACCGGCAGTGGTGGCAGGAGCTGCTGCGGGGGCAACATTGGTGGCAATGAGACAATGTGCCCCGCATTTCCAAGGTAGCCAACTGCACCACCCCACCCTCTCATGGCCAGGCAGGGCCCACTCCCAAGCCTGCAGCTTCTGCTGCAGTCTCAACCTCGCTCCCAATGCATCCCAGGAGCCCACGAGCACCCAGTGGAAGATGCACCCCAGGACTCATGGGGCTGACCCCAAGAGTGTGAGGTTCATTTGTGTGGGGTTGGCCAGGGCGCTATGCCACCTGTACCTCACCCACTGCCACTGCAGGGAAAACGTGGAGAGGAGGTGGCAGTCCCCAGAGCCTGTCCCTGTGAGCCCCACAGAGCCCACTGCCCTGGGAGCCACTGCAGTGAGGCCAAGCCACATCTCGCACCAGCAGGGAAGGAGCATGTTTCGGCACGGAGGGGACCCAAGGAGGAGCTGGGCCTGGGGCAGTGCTGCACTCCACAGAGCAGCCAGGAGCCCTGCACTCCCAGGTGCAACTACAGCTGCCCAAGTCATGGCCGTGGACCTGGGTCTCCCTGTGCTTTTGGGGGCCTGAAGCAGGCATGAGCCCCCGGTCCTGGCTGCAGCTGCAGCCGCCCAGCCTCAGCTGCAGACCCAGGCATCTCTGCACTCTTGGCACAGGAAGACCCCGAATCCCCTGCAGACTTGGAGGTGTCTGCTTCTGCTCCCTGGCCTCTCCCCCACTCCTGGCATCCAATCTGATCTTGGAGCAAGTTTGGGGCCAAGTCCAGGTTCTGTTGCAGCCAGGCCAGGTGTGAGCATGCTCCAGGAAGAGCTAACGTGCCAGCCTCCTGCTGCTTCTCACCTTTCCAGGCCTTGGGGATAGACAAGCATGGGAGGGAAGCCGAAGGGGGAGCTGGGGCAGCCCAGTGCTGGTCTGCAGGTTCCCCTTGCCACGAACATCCTGGGAACGATGAATAGAGGCAGAAAGCAGACAAGCTCCTGGGTGGAAAGGGCAGGTCCCAGGTGAAGCTTCACGGTCAAGCTGGGGAGGGCCTGAAGCCTGGGGGCTGGGCTGATGGTCCCGCATACTGGGGTGGGGACTTGCTTTGCTTTCTCTGGGCCCACTGTGGCCACCCATGAACCAATCATCACAGACTTCCTCTCCTCTGAGGCCCATGAAAAGCCATGGATTCAGCCAGATCAGAAGAGATGATGGGACTACCTGCCTGCAGAGAGGAGCTACCCTCTCTGCTAAGAGCTGGACACTCATCAGGACATCCTGGTTACAAAGAAGAGCTACCCACTGTAGCTCTCCTCTGAGCTGTCTGTGTACTTCATTCTTCCTGAATGCAAGACAAGACTTGGGACCAGCCAAATGGAGGGGCTAAAAGAGCAGTAACATCAATAGGACTGAAACATCCCCCTTGCTCGCATTACAGGCTAAGAAACAGAGAAGAGCTACCGGCCTTTGGGCAGCCCAGACATGGGAGCTCCGCGAGCCAGGATTGTAACTCCCTTTCTGGGGCCCTGCAGTTCCTGGAGTTCCCAAGCTTCCAGGCACCCCCTTGTTCCCTGATGCCAGCCATGGAAGCTACTTGCAGTTTACCTGGTACAGCCACAGCCTCATAGCACGTTGGGTCCTGTGCCATCACCTGGTGCTACCCACCATGTCATCAATGGTGTGCCTGGCTGTGTGCAGTGGCCAGACCCCAAGCTTGTTCACATACCCCTAGCCACTCTGTGCCTGGCTTGCCCTTGGCAGGCATAAGATCCATGCCAGTAACATAAGCCAAATGCAGCCTGCCAGGCTGAGTAGGCAGAAGGAACCCAGAAGGTCAGAGTAAAACTCAGGCAAAGCTGCCGCTGGTCACCAAGGTTTCCAGCTGGTGAAGTGACACAACAAGTTTCCCATAATACTTCTGTATTGTCCTATGCTGAAATGGTACACCGTTGCCCTGAATTTTTTATCTGCAGCACAATTAAATTCTAGGAGGCAAGTCTCCTAATGGCATCAATAAAATTAAGACCTTAACAGTAAAATTAGACCCTATTCTAATTCTTTCCAGTAGTTCCTATACCTAGAAGTAAATGCAGCTCTGCCACTTAAGACCCAACCAGAAGGCTACTGTAGCTCCCTTGCTTGATTATGAATAGTGCTCACTATCTCCACTTCCAATGAACTGCTTTTTCCAGAAAATTGCAACTCTCTAGATATTTGAGAACATACCAATTTTTGACATATTTGGATCCTGGTTAATGAACACCTACCACTCCTCAAAATCCAGTCTT
This sequence comes from Ateles fusciceps, assembly GCA_036589455.1. Classification (NCBI taxonomy): domain Eukaryota; kingdom Metazoa; phylum Chordata; class Mammalia; order Primates; family Atelidae; genus Ateles; species Ateles fusciceps. The sequence continues at coordinate 5,357,664 of JAZHEH010002924.1, read as the reverse complement.
TCTTCAGCCCCAGATTTTCCTCTGCCTGGTTCCTTCCCAGTTGGTGCCATTTCTCTTAGAAAATTTCCACTAGAGTATGGCAGACAACCTCTACGCTATTTTGTTTTGATCAACTACATAAATAAAATCTTCATTTCAAATAACAAAAACTATAAGAAGTAATTTGCATTTATTCATGGATTTTGTGGTATTTCCTTTCCTTTCTTTATGCTTCTTAGCTATTTCTCCTAACTCTCTCTTGTCTTAATTTAACTAAGCTCTCTGAGAGGACGTTGAAAGTAGTGTCAGAAGGCATTTTACTGGGAAGAAGAAGCCTGTGTTCTTCTGATAGATCCACCATTAACTTCTTGGCTGGATATCATGAGAAGTTTGCAATAGATATTTCTTTTAAATTTTCCTTACACTTCTGAAATTTTCTGATCTTATATGAATGGAGAAGAGAGAAAATGAGGAAAGTTATTTTTTTCCTAGGAAATGGGGAATGAAGAAGTATGAAAAGTTTAAGAAATCCCTGTCTAGATGATGGTATGGCTCAGGGGAGAGGTTCTGATGAATGATATCATGTCATCACATGCACTGTGTGAATAGAATAAACCTTGCATAACCTCAGTATATTGGGATATGCCATTGACTTTGTTGAAGGTAGTTTTAATGTTTCTGGATGTACTTTTCTTGACAGCCACCAGGTGGCATCAAGATTTGATTTCCTGAAATGTAGACAGGTCTACATCTTAGAAAAAACATGCTGTAGCAGAGCTTTTCCAGGTTCACTCAAACAATAAAGCCTTATTTTAAGAATTACATAGATAATTCCACTAGCTCAATTATCAGAGAAAATGAGCTAATCTCTGTGACATATTTATATTTAAAAACCTGTCTAATATGAGTCATTATGTCTGCAAGAGCAGAAAAGACATTAGAGGGCAGACAGTACAAAAGTATAAAAAATAAAATGTTAGTGGAAGAGAGACAGAAGATGACACAAACAGAAAAGAAAGAATATAGAAAAATGAAACTTGAAGAAAGAATGGAGAAATGTAGGCAAAGAGAAATAATGAGAAAGGGAAATGGGGGGGAAAAGAAAAAACAATAGCATTGAGAATTCCACTGAGGAAGACTAAAGAGATAATAGTCTTCCAGAGAAAAGAAAGGGAGAGAGGTCCAGTAAGCTTTGGGGTGAATTATATAGATAGCAACAATATTCATCTTATTCTTGCTATCCTAGTATTTCTCTTTTGTTTTACAAATCTTTAAATGTTTTGCATATAATTATGTATATACTTAAACTGGCAAAATATTAGCTCCAGCAAATGAGTAGATGGACCACGTGACTTATTTATAACCCAAGTTAAGGCAAGAAGAAGGATACATTCAGAGACTTCTTGTATTGAGGCTCAAATGGCCTCTTTAGTAAAAATGACTTTTGATGATGTAAACATTTTCGCATGATGCCTCTAAAAACATTGCTAGGCATGAAGAATATGACCTCCCACCACTAGCCAACCCTCTAGGACTTAGTCAAATGTAACACTTAGTAAGAAATCAAAGTGGTGGTGGAGCTCCCTGATTTGTACAAGTTTGGCAACAAATTGAAAAAACAGAATGACTTCAAATAGCTCTCTAGCTAATTTCTCTCTATGGCAATGGGTAATAAAGCTAGAATCAGATATAATCTATAAATCAGAAGAGCATAGTTCTCTGTCATGAAATTTAGCAAAATGCATGCATCTTGGACTCTGTCCAGTGGAATTTGTTAAAAAGATTAGTCAGTAACCATAGAATGATCCATTGGTGTGAAACCTGACCTCAACATTAAAATAGATTTTTAGAATAAAGCAAAGGCAAATAAGTAAGAAATTTTTGATTGAAGGTTATTATGCACTACATGCTTATATCCCCCAGAAGTTTAATATGTTGAAATCTTACTCCCCCAATAGGATGATATTCAGAGGCTGGGCCTTTGAGAGATAATTAGATCATGAGGGTGAAATCTTCATGATGGCGTTAGTGTCCTTATAACAAGAGACAAGAGAGCTTGCTCTCCCTTTCTTTGCTCTTCACCATGTGAGGATTCAAGAAAATAGTAAGTAACCTTCAAACAAGAAAAAAGGTCTTCACCAGACAGTGGATCTGCCAGCACCTTAATCTTCTGCTTCCCAGAATCTAGAATTACAAAAAGTAAATGTCTGTTTTTCAAATCAACTAGTCTAATTTGTTGCAGTAGCTTGAAAAAAAAAAAAAAACTTTAAGGCAGTAGAAAAGATAATCAACTCAAACCAACTTAAGAAAAAAAAGAAAATATATTTATATATTAGTAGATATAACCCAAAAAATTCAAGGATAAAATTGGCTTCATTTCAGTTGAATTTAGTAGTTCAGATGAGATTATAAGAGCTCTACCTCTTTATCTCTCAATTCTAAAAATTTCTACTTGGTCCATTTGCTCTTGGATTCAGAGAGAAAATAATGTCACCTGGGTTTGTTTTCTCTCTCTCTCTCACTCTCAATCTCTCCTCGCACCCGCCCCATGCAAGATCTGCCTGACTTATGCTAATTGTAGTCTCTGTCCACATGGCAGGAGACATGGCCATACAGCCACAGATTCATGTTCTTTTAACATTGAACACTTTCTATAAAAAGGCTACTCCTCTTAACAGCTATTGCAGGACATTTCTGGGGATGGTTCTGATTTATCTGGTATAGATTATACATTGTCTCACTACTATGACCAGAAAAATAGGGTTTTCTTATTTATTATGTTGAAGGATAAATGTCCCTGACTGAGGGAGATGACGTGGGCCCATCCACATAGTAGACACATGAATAGGTTTCCCCTAAAAATACACATATTTCTATCTGTTTGTATATCTACCCATCAGGAAAGGAGGGAGTGCTGCGATACATAGACCATTGAGGTCAATTATAGAAGGCCACACTAACTAGCCCACAAAGACAACTGGGCTGTTGACCTCATCAGTTTGCTGCTCTAGCACACAGGGAAGTCAGGACAAGTCTATTCACTGTGCAACTGTGTAATATGGCCTTTATCGGCATCTAAGAGATCACCCTATCAATAAGTTCTTCTCTTCAAGTTAAGAAGTTTTTAACATTAGCTGATTCCACCATTAATTGAAGGGGTAAAAACAACTCCAAAAATCATTGTATTGAAAAAAGTTCAGCTCCTTATGGATATAAGGCATTATGCACATAAATCAATTTAAGTTATTTTAAAATTTCCACAAAACGAAAATGGAGACAAACAATTGAGGACATTCTAAAAGATATTACTGAACTATAAAGTTCATTTTATCTGTTTTCACTGTACAGTATATGGTATTAAGTCAAAACTATTTTTTGATACATGAATGAATGTCATGGTCTTTAAAAGCAAAATCTGGAAGACATAGAAATTATCAACTATCACAGACTAACTTAGTGGGGTTGTATCATTTAATGAACCTTCAGCACATATTCAGTAAGGGACAACTTCTGGGGAATGTATTCCCTTAAACTAATGCTTATTATTTTGGTTTGGTCCATTTGTTACTTTAAAAAAAAATTATTGACTGTTGACCTTTGAAAAGTCGATGTCATCTTTTTATCTCTTTTTTTCAAAAGATCACATTACACATATTTTCCTTTACTCTTGATGAGTAAGTCAATAAAACTTAATATCATTTATCATAATTTATTGCATCCAGGTATAATTTCAGGAGTTATATTATGACTATATTTTTATAATAGACAATCATTAAAATTTTATATATGTGTACATATGTATATATACACATATAAAATCTTTCATATGTGTATGCAGGAAATAGTATTTACTATCTGAAAAACTGAAACAATTGATAGCACCAATTAGGAACAATCAAACAATACTCAAATATTTTACTGAACAACTTCTTTGTGCTTGTGCTTACCAGAGACTTAGAAAAATAATGTAAATTACAAGCCATGAAATGTTTTAGAAACAAACCAGGAAGTTTCTGATCTATGTAGGAAATATACCTTAAATGTATTCAAGAAAATAGACATGAAAGTAACAGCTAATGGATACCATGAGCCCAAAGAGAGATATAGCTAGGAGAAAAAGGCAAGTAATTGAGGAAAGGTTGATTAAAATTATGGCTTTTAAATTGAACCTAAAGTTAGGACAAAAAATTAAGTTCATATCTTTTCTAAGGCATGAAAATTATCACTATCACAAACTAACTGAGTGCCGTTGTATTCTTTAATGAACCTTCAGCAGATATTCAGTAATGGAGAACTTCTGGGGAATACATTCCCTTAAATGAATGCTTATTATTTTGGTTTGACTATGCCTAACTCTTCTAGCATGGTTGGTCCTCTGGGGTTTGAGACTTTGAGGAATAAGATGGAGCAAAGTGAAGTTTCCTTACTGGAGATTACCAAGAGCACAAACAGCAGTAGAAGTACGAGATTTCATAAGGTCCAAGAGAAAAGGCTGGAAAACCTAAACTCTATAAATTTCAAAAGGCAGGAGTAGATCATGAATAAATTGGTAACTTAGGCAAAGTAAAGATTTTGAAGAAAAATACATCAAAATGAATCAGAATTACAGCACATTAAGAGCAAGCCCCAAATGTCCTGAGGAGTTCCTATGAAAAGTTGCACATGCTAAATGCAGATGCACTGTTCATCTGCATTTAGCATATGGCACACAGGCAGGTTGATACATTTTACAAAAGTAGAGGTGATGTGAGTAAATTTGGATAAAGAATCACAGTCTTTCCCAGTCTTCTAGAATCAAAAAAAGTTTTAGAGGTGAATTACTCTAATTCTATTCATATAGAGAAACCAGCCAAGTGTAATGTAAAGTTTTTGAGCACATATAACTGAGCAAAATACAGATCTTTATACATCTAGTTCTGCAGACACACCCAACAGGATTCATCACTGTAATGGCTAATTTGTTTATATTGTCACTTAGAGAGGTCAATTATAGGAAAATAATTTACTTCTGAGCAGTCAGTCATATTCATTTGTAAATCCATAAATTAAGTGAAGTTGATTTGGTAGTATAAGTAGCCATTTCAGCCACAAAATCCTAGAGATTCTTCCATGATTTGTCTAGTACAGGCATTTTGGTGGCCCCAAAAGGTGTAGTTTTAGTATTTAGTAATTTTAATGTATGTATGAAAGAGATTTTCCCCTTTCTACTTTCCTTTTCTTTTTTTACTATTCATTTATTTTTATGCCTTTTGTTTGGGTGCTACTGAAAAAGAAACAGCATTTCAATTCAACAAAAATTCCTTTGGCATATGTTAGGTAGAGTAATCACAGAGCTTATGATTCAAACTAAAACGCTTTTTAACAGCTTTACTGAAATTTAATTAACACATAAACTGCATATATTTAAAGTGTTTAATTTGCTAAGTTTGGATATAGGTATACACTTATGAAACTGTCACACAATCAAGATAGTGAACATATCACCCACAAAAGCTTTCTCATGCCCCTCTGCAATCCTTAGCTCTTGTCTCTTCTGTCCCCAACCTTCCCAGGCATCCACTAATCTGTTTCTGTTGCTATAAATGTATTTGCTCTTTACAGAGTTTTAGATAAGTGGAATAACAAAATATGTATTCTTTTTTGTTTTATTGCTTTCACTCAGCATAATTATTCTGAGAGTCTTCCAAGTTATTGAATGAATCAACAGTGTGCTCCTTTTTATTATTGAGCAATATTCCTTTGAATGGATATAGCACACTTTGTGTACTCCTTGTTCTGTTTATGTACATTTGGGTTTTTGCCAGTTTTTATAGCTGTTACATATAAAGCCTGATGCGAAAACTTACATGCTAGTCGTTGTATGCTTTCCTTTTGATTGATAAATATCTACAAACAGCATGCCTGAATGTGGGGGCACTTTGAAGTGGAAGAGGACTGAATCAGATGCCAGGAAAGCAGACATGAATCACTGTGTTCTGGGAAAATCCAGTTTTTAGTCACCTGAAGGTCAGGCTACCAGAAGAGTGTTTTCAAGTTGAAAGTAATTGACCCGGCAAAAAGCTATTTTTCACTGTACTTTCATACTGCAATTGGCAATAGCATAGAGTCAGAGACCACTGGCTGTCTCCATACCTATAATCTTTTAGAACAGGAGTTCAAACTGTGGCCACTGGGTTATATTTAGCCTACCACCTGTTTTTGTGAATAAAGTTTTATTGGAACATAGCCATGCCCATTCATTTACATATTGTGTGTGACTGCTTTTGAACTATATACCAGCACAAATACTTAAATACATGCGACAGAGACCATATGGCTTGCAAAGCCCAAAATATCTACTATCCTAGATGTTTTCTACATAAAAGTTTGCTGATTTCTGTTCTAAATTCTTAGCTATATACTTGTGTGCCTAGCATAGAATCTATTTTCTAGTTTCACTTGAAGCTAAATTCTGGCTAATATCACAGAACATAAGAAGTGGTATGTGCAACTTTCAAAACTTATCTTTAAAACAAAGGTCTTAGCCCTTCTCTTCCTGCCAGTGGGTCTACCTTTGTACATATTAGAATGTGGCCATAGTAGCTAGAGATACTGCAAGAGCTTAGACAATGATGTGACCTTGAGTGAAGAAGGAACCTATCTTCCCAGTGAGATGGAATATCACAGCACGCCTGGATGGACTTTAGCTGGCACATATATGAAAAGTAAACTCCTACCTTGTTTAAGTTGCTTTGTATATTGGTGGGATAAGGAGTTCCACTACTCATAATGAATGTAACCTAAAGGATATAATATCTTATCTTGTAACCAACTCTCATGTTGTGCAGCCTTCCTAGAGTAATCAGTTGGGGAACCTTGGACAGGTTTCTTAATCTTGGGAGCCTCAGCAATTTCATCTATCAAAATAGCCAATAGAGCTGTACCTCCCTAAAGACTGAGGTGGAACTCAGTTTCCTGTTCAAATTCCTTCCACTGCAAATTCATGAGTCTTCCTTACCACTATCATCCCCAAATGTGTGTCACCAGGCCTGTGTATTCATTTTATGCAGAATTGTGTTCGGGCCTTACTGGGGGTACTGGTACCAGTTGCCTTGAATAATTTATTCTTTGTTGTAGGAAATCAGGTTAGTGCAACCTTTTATCTTAATTTTGTTGACAACAATTTTGGTAGATATGATAATTTATTTTTGATGTCAATGTAAATGTTACAATAAAAAGCAAAATTCAAAACCTTTGATCAAGCTATATACTCATGTTATACACGACAGATTAATAAAAACATGATCATACATGTTCCTGGGGTAGGCAATGTCGATAATATAAATAAACACATGAATACTTTATAGTCAAGATTCACATATAGAAGCACCAGTTAGAATAGTAACTCTTTTTGAAAATGGGAATTATTTTATAATATTCTGATGTTATATATTCATAACATTAAAAAAGTCTCTCACATATTTTAATTTTTGAATGTACTTATTTTTCTACTGACTTTGACATACATATCTGTACAAAGAGATAAGTTAAAACAGGAACATTAATTTATTTGAAAAATGTATTTCAATATTGCCTGGTAGTTAAAAAAAATAGCAGAAATAATAATGATGGTCATCACAAGAAGTCATTACTAATATTGCTATTGCTAAGGCTGCTGATGCTTTTATTATCTCCAGGACTACAGCTGCCAGTAGAATGGCTGCCACCATGATCAGTACATTACTATAAAGAAAGTGGGTATCATTCAGACTACAATATTAGTTGTGCAAAAAATAAAATAATTTTTTCTTCCATTTTCTATACATTAATTTCTAGGTCCCAATCTGCCTGGCTGGCAGGAAATGCAGTTATTTTGGGGGCTTCCTGCTCTCAGGACTGCGAAAACAGCAAAGCCTAGTGAGATCTACTTGGTCACTGCTGACAATGGTCTCAAGCCTCTGACCCTATTAGACTCTTGGGCACAGAATTAGTTTGTCAGGCTGGGAAATTACAACCTAGAGCCTAGCATCCCCTGACAACTACCAGCCACTAAAGTTTTGCCACTGCTCTAGTATACCAAGTCACAGATCTTGAAAATTCATTCTCTGACCTTGGAAAAAATCCCTCTCTCTTTTTCTGTCCTTTTATGGTCCTTTTGTGGAGTATTCTCTCTCTTCTCTCAATATTAATTCTTCAACAAGTCCTGGCTTTTACAAGATGAGGGAAAAAAAAACATTGATTTTTTTAAAAATCTATTTTTAAGGACAGGTGCAGTGTTTTGTGCCTGTAATCCCAGCACTTTTGGGAGGTGGAGGGGGGGCAGATCACTTGAGGCCAGGAGTTCAAGACCAGCCCTGACAGCACAGTGAGACCCCAAGTCTACAAAAATAAAATTAAAAAATTAGATAGATGTGGTAGTGCATTCCTGTAGTCTTAGCTATCTGGCGAACTGAAGCAGGAGGATCACTTGAGCCCAGATATTCGAGATTACAGTGAGCTGTAATCGCACCACTTCACTCCAGCCTGAGTAACAGAGACTATCTCAAAAAAAAAAAAAAAAAAAATTCTATTTTCAGCCTAGCTAAGATTTTTGGAGAAAGGAAATACTAGGAATCAAAATCCAGGTTTCTTTCCTTTAGCATATTAACATTTTGGGCTGGAAAATCCTGTTATGAGGGCTGTCATGTGCATTGCAAAGTTGTGTAGTAGCATCCATGGACTCTGCCACTATATCCTTCACCAGTTGTGAAAACTAAAAATGTTCCCAGACATTACCAAATGTCCCATTGAGGGTAAACTTGTGCTGGTTGATATTTCTTTTTCTAATGGCTTAAAATGGAGGAAGGAAAAAAATATAAGCTAAAAATAAAGATTGAAATTTAATTAATTGTTTGGCCCCGCAGTTATGTACAGAATGCTTACAACATACCAGACCAAGTATTTTTATGTGGTCTCATTTTATTCTCACATGACATTATGAGTATTGAAAGTTTCCTTGTTTATAGCTGAAAAAATACTACCATCATGTAGGGTCCAGTCAGAAGTCAGAAAGTCAGAAAACACACTAGCTATTTGAATGGACAAATTTTAAGTTAAAAGTTAAAGACATTTTAGCCACTTATAATGTTATTAACTAAGCAACTAAAAAGCTAAAAAGAGAACTCTAAAGGGATAGTAGGCTGCTAAACTGGCCTTGTGTGGTGGAGGTAAGAGTAGCCCTGCTGTTTAGCATGTGTCAATATCAATGATGGACATATTCCCATCTTTGCTGATGCCAAACTACCAACTGGACATCAGGCAACTCGTGAAGAGAAGAGCATAGTCAACTTTTGCAAGCTGGTATAAGCCAGTGCCAGCACAGTATAGACTCTTAAATTTCACCTCAGAGCTGATTCTACAAATATTGGAACAAACACAATTTGGATTAGCCGCTGCCACAGGAAGAAACTGCTGCTGCTGCTGCTGCTGAAGTGAAGTGTTGCTATGGTAATAATGACAAGAAAAACAAGCAGACAGAATGGAAAGAGTCCCTTCTCCCTTCTCCAGCCTTATATTCTCCCTGAAGTGTGGAGCCTAACAGGGAACCACTGATAAAGCAGAGGTATGGGTTTTAGAGTCCCAGCTCCAACCCCAGCATTATAAAACAGAACAGAGAAGGGTGGATTTGAAACTGACAGATGATAAACTCAATAACTGATACAGATAGCTAGTGATGCACAAAGTCACTTGTATAATTAACAAATATCAACTAAGTGTAGTTACCTAATATCATATAGAGTTGAACTCAATTCTTACTTCACATGGTGTTCTTAATTGCTATATTATATTATGAATAAGTTTCAGTAAATGTTTTCTCTTTTTCGCCCTTGATGTTATGTCGATCTTTAACTTGCTTATCAAATAGATTATACTACGATTTCTATTTGTGGTGGTGACTCTATTTTTAAAAATTCTAACATATCCTTTGCTTCTTCTTGGAAGCAAAGGCACCAAAAATGAATGTAAATGAGAATTGATTTAATGAAAATGGATGAGATCTGGCTTCTGAAAGAGCATACTAATTTTAAGTCTTCAATATATTCACATATCCGCAAAATTAATAATTCAGTAGGAAGAAAATCTCATGGGATCAAACATTTCCAATTTCTGAACACAACTTTAAGATTTCCTTTCAGGTACCTAGGAAAGAAGTGTTGTATTAAGATGGCTAAATGGAGCTGGAACATGGAGAAATTCAAAGATCTTTTTCATATTACACAAAACATTGATCAAATGGCAATGGAAAAAATATAAAGTACTAGGTTCAGTGACACACACACACACACACACAGACATTACACTCAAAATACAAAAATACTGTACACAGAGAAGATACAGAACTTGATAGAATTTAGATTCCATTAGTTGTAAGATTCTCCATTAATCTATTATTACTAAGGAAAAAAGCTGTCACTTATGACAAATGCATGTTTTAAAAATATATCACAACTTTAGAATCTTAAAACATGAAGAACATTTATCTTGAACTCTATGAAGTATAATATAAATAAAGGATACAATTAGGTATTTGTGTTAGTAACGATACACTAAGTAAAAGGGATTCTGTACTAGTGAGAAGAATGCTTCTTTCAGCTCTAGTATGACTCTTCAGACGTAAACTTTTTTATTCTTCATATAGTTTTTCTCCATCTCCTCCAAACAATAAACTGAGGGGGGAGTGTCATTTTTTGCTAGTATATCGAATTGTGATTGAATGTAAGAAAATATTTTTTAACAGTAAGATGCATTAGTTTGTGTTTTCAAGAATCAGATTATCAAAATAAAATTAGACAAGGCAGAACTATGTTGAATTATGGAGTAGAGAAAGGAGAGAGCTTTCAGACCGTGATACAGGTATCACTCTTCTTCCTGTAGAAGAGAGGGAAAGAAGGAGAAGGAGGGCTGGGGTAGCAAGAATGTGTGACTGTAGCACAACTCCACGAAAGGTTTGGCAAAACCAAGAGTAAATCATCTGTTGGAGGAGTAACATGTCTTACTGGAATGGGTAGGATTTCAGTCCCTGCAATGCACTGTCATTGGCTGGGAGTAGTTGCAAGAGCCATTCCTCAGTAAAAATGAGATAGATCCAGAAGGATATCACCTGGACTGTCAATTACACTCCCTGCAGCAGGAAAACTGAGCAAAGCATTTTTATATCCACCATGCAAAGCCCAATAAGCCTTACTATTTAAGTCTTTCTCAGCACTGCAATTTCATTACTACACAAATCTACACTGTGATCTACAATTGATGAAACTTTAGGAGCAAAAATCACATCTGGAAATGAAAGGCATTTACATTACAAGATTGTTATTGAGGATGTACCAGATGATGATGTAGGAGCAATATTTAGAAATCTACAGATGATGCTGAATTAAGTAAAATGGTAATAATGAGCACAGTGTATTCATACACAGCATGACTTTAGCCATTTAATTACTGTGCTGGGCTAACATGATAAATGCACCGGGACACAAATCAATGGTAAGTGGCTCTCAGAACAAAACATTCAAGAAAGCCATGTATACTAAACAAAATAGTGTTTACAATATGCAGCTAGAAATACTTCTAATGATAAAGCACGGAGTCGAGGCAGCAAAATTCTAATTATATATTGAAACTGGCTCTGGTAAATGAGTGAGCTACTTTCTGGTTATAAATGTGCAATTTTGGCAGGTGCTATTAGTCTTGGAAACAAAATTTAGCACATAAAATATCTCTCTGTGTCTTGAGGTAGAAGAGTAAATGCCTACCTTCTCCCTTTACTGAATCTGAACACGCAAGTAGCACTCACATTCATTGCAGTTAGAAATTGTAACAGGTAAGCCCATGGTTGTCCTTCTCAAACTCTTTAACAGAGAGAAATATGCAGGATACCAGAAGGAAATACGTCATTTACAAACTGAGCACACTATACAATATTCATGCCATTTCCAATGACCTTAACCAACAACTATCTCTCCTTTTCCACTGTTTCTAAGATGATGGGAGCACAGGCTCATGGCCATTTTTATTTTCAGAGCAACTGAACAAAAAATGCCTAGTAGCACAGGGCTGAGACAACTATATGATATTCAATTATTACTTATGAATATATTACTTAGTTAATACAAATTGCTTCTTTGAAAATATCACTTTTTCACATACTTGTCTTTAGAATTCTGTACTTTTACTCAATCTTAAAAGTAACCATTTATTTTACTTAGGATCTTATAAAAAATTAAATTTCCCTCTGACATGGCTACACAGATTTGGCACATAAACTTACAATCATAGAGGTAAAAAACCATTAATGATTTATTAATAAGCCATTAATGATTATTGATTTATTCAATATTTCTTCCCCTCAATATGTATAGACAGAACCCATATATCTGGAGAAATGCAACAGGAAGTAAATATAGTAGGTATTCAATGTATTTTTGAGTTATAAAATATCCAATCACACACGGAGAAACAGTTACCATGTTTGTTTATGGCTTCTGCCTCCTCCCTCACTCTCAGGATGTGCAGCTCTTAGGAAGCTGACTATAACTCCAGCCTTAGGAGAGAGATATATGAGCAATGAATATGAACCAATCAGTTCATTCTACCCCTAATCCTGGGTGGCTTGTCAATGGGTATATGCTCTTGACTAGGCCAATCAGAGCTTTGAAGCTTCAATGCAAGTACTTTTTAAAAAAACTTTATGTTTAAATTGCCATATAAAATTGTATGTATTTATCTTGTACAACGTGTTTTGAAGTTTGTATGTGTATATGTTTATACACACATACACACATTTATACACACGTATATATAATATATATGTGTATATATTAAAAACTGGAATGGTTTACTCTAGCTAATTAAATACATTACCTCACAGAATTATCACTTTTGGGTTGACAGCACTTATTCACTTGCTTAGCATTTTTCAATAACAATATATCATTATTAATTGTATTTATTTGAGCCGTCAGGGGAGTGGATTGAGTCTCCTGCTGAATGTAAACTCGAATGGATGTATGAGCTGGACCCGTTCCCATCATCTTGCTACCAGGTGGACCTGAGACTGAGCCAACACAGCAGAAGGCAGAGCCAGAGATAGAGAATAAATTGAGGCCTAAAAACATCATTTGATTCCAACAGTACAGTGATAGCAGAGCCAGTTCTCTCCCTAGACATTTCAGTTATGCAAACCAATAAATTATCTCTTTACTGGGTCAATTTGGATCCCACTTTATGCAGGCAACCAGAAGTGTCCTGACTTTCAGATTACCCAACAGGGGGAGATGAATATGGTGGGGTCAGATGCACTGAAATGACAAAGTAATTAGAAGTGAACCTGAAACTCACTTTGTTTAACATTATCATAAAAATTCCTTTAAAATAAGCACATGATAATTGAAAAAGCCAGGAATGCTGACCATGACAGAATAGCAGTAAGGTGATTAAGAAGAATTAGTACATACCATAGTACGCTAACCCCTAAAAAGCTTTATCAGTTCAAAGAATTATCTAGATTCTTCAAGAAGGAGGAAAATGTGGCCAGAAAAACATAAAAGAAAAATAATACATGAGAGAAATTTAAAGGGATTATTCTCAAAAAATTAGTATAAATCAGGGTAAGAAAGCTGGGATGCAAAAGCTAGGAAGAGACTTTGAAGAAGGAAAACTGAACATCAGGTGACATTAACTCAAGATGAAGGTGTTTTGAAGTCCTGTCCCACATCTTCCTGTTCCATTACATCTTCTTTGTTCACCTGACAATCTCTTCTCTTAACAATGAGTGCCCCAAGTAAGCTTACTGAGAGACTCCTAATTCACTCAACAGTCAACACGTATTTCCTGAGCACCTACTCTAGGCAGGTGCTGTGTTAACTGTGAGTGATATCTTAGTAAGCACCAGGATGGGCTCTTTCCATGAAGAGTTTATGTTCTACCAGAATACACAGCAGGAAACAATTTATTACACAGACTTATTTTTTAAAATGTTTTCAACTGTTCTATGGAAGATTATGACTAAGGAAAATGACATGATATGTAGGCTCAGCAAAATATATTCTTAAGAAAGTGGCATTAGAATTGTGCTTTATGTAGGAGTCAAGGAGGTAAAGAGGAAACCAGAAAGAATCTTATATCCAGATGAAATAACATGAGTGAGATACTGTAGTGGGAGGTAGTTAGGCAAGTTTGAGAATCTGAAGAAAAACCAGTGAGGCTGAAACACTGAGGACTCATGGAAAAGGAGCATAAGGTGAGGTGGGAGAAGGCAGGGGCCAGACCAAAAGGAACCTGGCCGTGAAGGATTTAGGTCTTCATTCTTAAAGTAATAGGACTCAGAGATGCCACATGATCAGATCTGTAATTTTGAAATATAATTCTGTGTAAATGGATAGTAAAAAAGATAGATGTGATGTTAGAAGTCATATTAGGAATTTCTTATAGTAACTCAAATGAGAAGGGTTTGGAGTTTATTAGGGTGTTAAAATGAGGTGAAGCCAAGCAGATAGATTAAAGAGGTATTTAGGTAATAAGTCAAAATCTTATCATTGATTGAACATGGGATGGGGCAGGTCAAGACTGAGAGATGCTCACAGTCATCACTAGCTTTCTAGTTTGTACGAAAAGTGGAGGTTTTGTTTCCCAATCCATAGATACTAAAAGTAGTCTTGAAAGATGTTTGCTTTTGTAGGATAAAATTTTGAGGTATCTGGAAACAGTGGGGAAATTGAGTAGGCAGGTAGATATATGAATCTGGACCTCAAAGGATTGATATGACATACATATATATATATATGTGTGTATATATATATATATAAAAATTTGAAAATAAAAGGGATATCAAGAGCAATTGAAGAGGCCGTGAACATGATGAAATAGCCCAGAAAGAAATATGAAATAAGAAGACAGGAGGATCCTTCTGAGATTCTCTGCTATTTCATTCTCCTCTATCAGGCCTATAAAAGTTTAAATAACTTCAGGGCTCCATATAAAATCATAAAAATAGAAACAAGATGGGTCATCACAGAGTACAAAAAGAGAGAATAACTCAGAGTAGAAGGAATGGTTAAGAGTATCAAATGTTATTTAGTTTTATGGAGGTCATTGGTGACTGTATTAAGAGCTGGAGAAATGATTACAATAAACATAAAATTGAAGTATCTTTAAAATAAATACAGAATCTCCATTATTAATGCATCACTTTCTAGTTTTCTAACTTAATGATGAACATGTACAAAATTCACTGTGAGCCCTGATGAAACCTGTTCCTTGAGATGTAGTTGAAAGGTAAATCATATTTTTTCTGTTTTGAAGTAATCCTGCTTTGGAAGTAGAATCTGAACAGAAATAGTTTCCAAATGCACAGATCAACTTGATAATAGTATTGTCATTGCCTCCAATATTCATGGAGCAAAAACTTTGCTATGATTAAACAGTCATGGCGTTTGCAGCAAAAAAAATGGAGAGGACTTCTGACTAAAATGAAAACTACCATTTTAGTGTATATCAGCATTTGGAGGAAATGAGTTAGTCTGTGCTTGCTGACTGAAAGGAAAATTCAGCCAAGACTTATTTGAATAGAATCTACTATATGAAAAGGAGCTGAAGGAGTAAGTTGGGCTACTTTTTAAGTTACCTACTTAGATCATTTAAAGTTGGAGGTTTGTCATTGTGGAAGACAGTGTGGCGATTCCTCAAGGATCTAGAAATAGAAATTCCTTTTGACCCAGCAATCCCATTACTGGGTATATATCCAAAGGATTATAAACCGTTCTACTATAAGGACACATGCACACGAATGTTCACTGCAGCCCTGTTTACAATAGCAAAGACTTGGAACCAACCCCAATGCCCATCAATGATAGACTGGACAGGGAAAATGTGGCACATATACACCATGGAATACTATGCAGCCATAAAAATAACGATGAGTTCGTGTCATTTGTAGGGACATGGATGAACCTGGAAACCATCATTCTCAGCAAACTGACACAAGAACAGAAAATCAAACACGGCATGTTCTCACTCATAGGCGGGTGTTGAACAATGAGAACACACAGACACAGGGAGGGGGAGCATCACGCACTCTGGCGTCTGTAGGGGGGAAAGAAGGGAGAGACAGCAGGGGGTGGGGAGTTGGGGAGGGATAACATGGGGAGAAATGCCAGATACAGGTGATGGGGAGGAAGGCAGCAAAGCACACTGCCATGTGTGTACCTATGCAACAATCTTACATGTTGTTCACATGTGCCCCAAACCTAAAATGCAATAAAAAAAAAAAAAAAAAAGAAAGTTGGAGGGTTGTAGTCTCCAGTAAGTAAGACTGACTGTATGACCCTTTATCCTCCCCCGCTTTCTATGTCAGTAATTCCCTGGAAACAATCTTTTAAAGAAAATGGCATTTACAAAGTAGAAATGAGATCATTATTTGGTGAGACAGAATTTATTGAGATATGATTTGTTGTGAAAGTGAGAGATAAAGTAGGCCAGACCTTTAATATTCACTGTCAGGGGCAACAACTGCTGTTTTTGGAGACATCTGCAGAAACAGAGCACGTGTTGCTTTTCTGACCAAGTTTCTGTGTTAAACTTAAGGAACAGCTGTTTCTATTTGGGAAATGACAAGAAGAGTATAAATTTCAAAACGTGCCACAAACACCTTTCAAAATCAACAACTTCAACAGTGGAAGACATTGATTTTTTTTCCTTCTTTTTCTACAGATTCCTGTAAAAATAGCTCATTCATTAAGAAACAACAACAACAACAACAACAACAAAACCATGCATTGAGTTTGCTAACACAGTGTTAGGGCCTGGGATGTAAAAATGAAAATATGCTATATCCCTTACAGCAAGAAATGGACATTGTGTCAGACCAGGCATAGAACTATATACATTACAAATTGAAAATAGTAACTGGTGTAACAGAAGTGTAAGAAAACTAATATGAGAGTGAATGAATGCCTTGTAGAGATTCAACTTATAGGGTGTGGTACATATGGAGCTGTACTTGAAGGACCAGTACATTTTTAATGGGAAAGACTAAAGGGTGGTTTATGATGGAGAGAATTGCATGAGCTGAGAATTGGAAGTATGAACAGACATGGCTCATTAAGAACAAAACGTTGTCTGAGTGCCAAGAATAGGAAAAAGACAACAATTGTTTCTATTTCATCTGAAGGTTAACACATGGAAAAGGACTTAGAGATATGTATTTAATTATTTACCACTTATAAAATGCATAAATGAAAAGGGAGGAAAAGAAACTCTTCTACCATAGGTAAAGAGGCAGTATATTCTATTTTTAGAAGCAGGACCCTGGAGGCTATCTGGGCACTGATTGAGCACCTGCACTTACAAGCCGTGTGACCCTGGGCAAGTTATTCAAACTTCCTGAAACTTGGTTTGCTCTTCTCTAAAATGGACATAACAACATTACTTCTTAAACATAGTATGTTGGTTTACAGAGTGAGTTAATACATGTAAAGCCTTTGAACCTGTGTCTGGAACATAGTCATTTTACATAATGTTCAGTCTTTGTTTTATTTAAAAAGCTTCAAGCATTACTATTAGACAGGTTATAGCTCCACCTACTGGTTAATGGTGTTTGGTACTATTTTCAGTTTATTTGGATTCACAAGGTTTTTATATAGGAAGGCACCATGGGTGGCAGAGTATGTTTCTCTCATGGTTTTTCCCTCACTGTTTTTCTATTGAAGTCAGCACATGCCTGTACTTTCCCTCAAAAGAGAAGCAGATGGCAAAATAGAAAGTTAAAGTCACCTGTTTTGGGTTTTAAAAAGCCAAAGAACTTTAGAGAAATGAAGGGATTCTTAGTTATGGACAGACTGCCCCTAAGTAAACCAAATGGACTATTTCTCCTGAACTGGAAGAGACATCTGAGGCTGATCAAGGGGTGGGTGTAAAGAAAGATCTATTGTCTTCTTCCTGGTGGCTCTGCTAAGGAGGCAGAAATCACACAGGCCAACTGGTGTTAAGGAAGACTACTGGTGGCCCAAGCATGACACTGGATAAGACTAAGAGGGTTGTGCAGCCTGGGTGGTGCTGACTTGAGGTGACCTGTGTGACTATGCAACCACTGTTGATATCTCTTGAAGCTGGATTAAATTTCAGGTCATGGGAAGCTGGGAAATTCCCATATTGCTTGAGGTCCTTTTTGCCCTTGCCAGTAATGACAATAGGGTTAGAGGACTTGGCCTGCATGCCACAATAAGACCATCAATGGACACAATGGATACTAAAATTAGTCTGACAATAAATAAAATAAGGATTTCTTGAACACATGGCCTGTGATACACCAATAATTAATGTAATAACTCAGATAGCTACTAAGTGACTAACAGGTGGGTCATGTAGATAGCATAAATATGCTGAACAAAGAGATGATAAACGAACAAAGTGGGATGGTTGAGATTTCATCATGCTACTCAGAATGGCATACAATTTAAATTTAAAAGTTGTTTATTTCTGAGATTTTCCGTTTAATGTTTTCAGACCATGGTTGACCTCAGGTAACTGAAACCATGAAAGCAAAGCTGCAGATAAGAGGGGAGCACTGGACAATGCAGGGAAACCTTTTCTATACACTCAGATAACCCCACTGGTAAAATTCCTTTCACTTCCTTTGCTCCATAGCCACCCTATATCTCTCTACACACACAGACACATGTGTATATCATCATCAATCTTTTGTTTGAACTATTTAAGAGCAAGCTGCAGATAGGATATCCCCAACACTCCTAAATGCTTTAGTGCTTACTTCAACCAAATAATATCTCCTACCCAACTACCATAAAAACTTCCAAATCAGGCAATGCTGATACTACACTAGTGTCTAAAAATGTCTCTTTTCCTTTATGGTCCAGAATGTCATCTAGGAATACCCATTAACTTAATTGCTGTGTCAATTCAGTCTTCTCCAAACTCTGTTTATTAGTCTTTCTCTGTATTTAATATCCTGAACAGATTTAAAATCTGTATGTCTTATATTTGTAGGATGATCCTTAATTGTATCTGTCCAGTGTTACCTCATAATCAGACCCATATCAATTTAAATAATTTTAAAAAATAATTTTGAGGTCTTCCTTAGGGTGTCTGTCAGGGACAGGCAGTATCTGTCCATCCCACCACTAATGGTGTTAATCATAAATGTCTGGTCCCATAATGTCTACCTCACTATAAATTCAGTATTTTTTTGTGATCAATAAGTATTTTTCCAGAGTATGCCAATGTTCTGTTCTTCATTAAACCTCTGCTTATTAGCTTTAACCTCAATTATTGACTATTACATGAATCAACTAGCAACATGATGATTGATAAACTCTGATGTTCAATTTCTTTTTTCCCCTACATTTATTATGGGCATTCTACCATAAGGAAGAGTTTTCCACTCTCACCATCACCTATACATTTATTCTTACATTTATTTATATCAGTATGAAATCATGGATTTCTGTTTATTCAGTGTGGTGCAATCTATCACTATCATTGTCTACTTTTATGCTCTAATTGTGCCATCTTTGTCCAGAAGGAGTCCCTTCAAGCTGGCTCTTGTGGCCTCTTGACATGTCCCCAGTGTTCTTTTAGGATTTATCACAATATATTCTAGGCCCATCTTGTTTTCTTCTCATAGCATTTGCATGTGGCATTTCAAAAATATTTATTTAAAGATCCCTGATAATATTTAGAAATCGAAATCTGGTTGCTGGGTATGTTCCTTTCTAGTGGAATGCCTTCACTTTCATTATTTCTAGGTCTTCTGGAAGATCAAGGAATGTAATATATGTATATATATGTACATATATATGTATATATCTCATATAGATTAATACACATAACTCTAATTATATTCTGACAAATCAATGGACATATTTTCCTCTAACCTTTCAGTATTTTGAAGTGCTTTCTCCAGTTAGAAACCTGGCTTTCACTATCTATAGTGGTTTTTTTTATTCACTTATTTGTTCAATATTATCAGTCTCACAACTGTGCTCCCCCTTCATCTGCCACCTCTGCACCCATCCCCTTTAGCACCTGGTAACCTAGACTGCCAGTGTGCTTTGTGTAGCTTCCTCTACCCTCAAATGTCGTGTCCTTGGGTGCTAATGAGTACACAGCCAGAATGCTTCCATGTGGCATCTCCTAACCTACCCACATCCTTGGCCACTGGTAAGCACATTGTCATTGTGCCTTGGAATATCTCCTCTCTTCACCTCTTATTACTGATCGCCAAACCCTAAGGCATCTCTCAACCACTCTGCAGTGCGAAGGAAGGGAAAGGAACCTGGGAAGAACAGGGGCAATGAAAACAGGATTATTCTTGGTTTTTACATGCCCTTCCCTTATATCAGACTGTCAGCTTTCACTTTTCCTGTTGTCAATACGCCTGTCTCTACCATATCATCCCCCAACTCAAACATTTGATATTTCTATCAAGTCGGTGTAATAAAGATACTTTGTCTGTACATTTGTTTCCTTACCTGTATTATGGCATATAATGATGCAGAGTTCATATGGTTGTTATGGGAGTTATATGCACTTAAAACAATGACAGTCAAAGAGTGAGTGCTGAATAGACACTAACAATTGTTTCATTCCTATCTGGGCCATATGATGGCACCAGAAGCCCTGTTTTCAGTCTTTGGTGGCTGGCAGTAGAAATTCCAGCTAGTGAAGTTGAGATTTTCTGGCAGTCTGTTGGCTCTTGGAAGATCTGACCAGAGAAGCAGATTAGTGTTTTTTGAAAACTCTGTTCATAAAGAAACCGGCTACAGGTCAGGGACACTTTCATTATGGCCAAATAAGATCAGGGCAATAGGTCATGGGAATCACAAATGCTATTCTTCACAAAAATAAAGAGTAAAGTTTCCATGGGCTAAAATGACTGG
Organism: Ateles fusciceps; assembly: GCA_036589455.1. NCBI lineage: Eukaryota > Metazoa > Chordata > Mammalia > Primates > Atelidae > Ateles > Ateles fusciceps. Next base: position 5,336,773 of record JAZHEH010002924.1, on the reverse strand, counting down.
AAAAAAGAACATAATACTTTAAACTCACACCTTTCTTGCCCTTTTACTTCCTTTGCAGCTCAACAAATGTTAGTACTATTTGAGGCTCTTTGCTCTGTGTTACCCATCTTGAATCGTGTTTCATAGACAGGTCTTGAATAAGTTCTCTTTCATGTGCTGTAATTTTTCTCTCTCCATTTCTTAGTAATTAATGGGAAACCTATATATACGGACTGACTTAGGAGAATAAACTAAGTCCTAATCTTTCTGCCATTCTCTGAGTCTCGTGTTATTTGTAGCAAGTGCCCTACTGTTGCTTCAATGGTGTCAAGCTATCAGTGGAAATGGGAAAAAATTCTGATCCAGGTGTGAAGCTGTAGAGCAGAAAATGATACTAAATTGTGACAGTAGTAACCCAGGTCATCCTAAGGAGCAGATGGAATTGATTATTTACCACCCTATCAAGAACTTGGTGTTTGATTTACCATTGTTCTAGTGACTATCATTCACCCTACAGATAACCAGAGAAAAGATTCCTTATAGAACCTACACTGCTTTCTTTATTGGTATGTCCCCGATTGTCACCCTATTGTAACAGGATCATCCTTTCTTCTGAGGTAGATGACAGGGTACAAACATCATCAAATAACATTGACTAACTCCCCCCCCAGAGTCCTTGACCAGGCCATTTATCTCCTGAAATACATTTTTAACACTTTCAAAACAAAGAAACCCAGCATATGGCAGTAAATTTGGATCTTAACAACTCTGTACTTTGAAAAGACAAATGACCAGCAAGCTGTTTCAAACCTTAACCTATAATTTGAAAGGAATAATTTATTATCCAAACAAAACTCTTTTAATTAATCAAAACTTAACATTAAATTCAGAATTAAGTTTTACCACCAAGGCCATCTGTTGCCAAGTGCACACAGGCATTCTCCTCTCCTCCAGACAAAATACTTTGTCCTATGTAAGTTTGCAAACAGGTGTTTTTAAAAATGTAATTAAACTCAGACATTGTGTTATTCATTAAACATATCTTAATGACTTTTAATCAAGAGTTGGCTGGAATAAAAAGCTGTTTAACATTACCGTGAAAGGGAACAGCAATGAATAATTAAAAATATGGTAAAAAAAAAAAATAAATAAAGCGATCAACTTGTCAGGCACAGAATGACAAAGAAGTAAAAGTTTGTCTTATTGGCAATAATGACAAAATTCACCTGATCTGCCATGAAATCGTGATCCAGCCTTCCATTATTTAACTTCTAGACTTTGCAAGCAAATTGGAGTTCAGTTATCAAGTAATTTTGAATATATGGAATGCAAATAAGTTTGGGAAAGAAAAAAAGTCTGAATCATTTATGAGTAAACAAAAAGTAGATGTCCTAAAGCATGCACCAATAAGCATGTCTCATTCAATGGCTCAAAATTTACTAACTGATACTACAAAACCAAAGCTGATAATAGGAGAGAGAGAGAAAATGTTAAATACACAAACAGAATTCAAAAATCTGTATATGGCTCTTTCCCTTAGGGAGATATTAGCTTATATATTTCAGGAGCTTCTGAAAGCATTGCTGTATTACAATCAAAAATAATGATTCAGGAATAATGTTACATTATGCCTACTGCTTACAATGTAAGAAAGTAAATAATTATGTGTTGCATATAATTTTATGTAAACTTAAATTGAAATAATTTAGGGGCATCCAAAATACCTGTTTAGTATGACAGTCTGTTCCCCTAGTATATTAGGTTTGGAAAGCTTTCCTTTACTTTTCTGGTCCAAGTTAATTTGTCCCAAGAATTTCAAAAGACATTCATGGTAGACTATGGATACAATTTGATAGACTTAATCTATAGTATATTCCATTTCAGCCAATTGGAAGATAATTTTGGGTGAAGGGAAAAGCTGAGTTTTCTAGAGATCCCTCCCATAAGTTGTGAAGAATGATTTAGTATGCATGTCCAAATATAAATAAATGCCTAGGAGCTATGTTTTAAAAAGTATTTTTTAAACACTTTTCATTATAACTCCCAGGTTTCCTGAATGTAGGTATTCTAAAACCTTTCATTTTAATATCCTTTCCTTTCTTTTCTTTTTCTCTTTCTTCTCCTTTATTCCTTGCTTCCTTTCATCCTTCTTACTTTTCCACCTTTATTCCTTTATTTGGTTCTAATACATTGTGATTATTAAAAAAAAAAAAAAAACTTTAAGTTTCCATTTCCAGTTGAGATAGACCAAACTTTATGAAAAACTAAAACAGTGAGATAAAATTTTAAAACATATGTTTCAAATGATGGGAGAACTACAAATGCAGCCAGCAGGAAAGAAAATTCTGGAGAGAAAGAAAAAGACATATATAGAGAGGTCTACATTTATATAAAACTATTAAGTAAAAATAAACTGCTATATTATTTCAGTCACTGTTATATTGGTGTATTTGTCACTTGCATTTGAAGTCAACTCTACCAAGTAAAGCTATTCGGTGCTAGAATAGAGACCAACCCAGCTTTGATGATTTAAATTTCACTAATTTTTATGCCACCATAGAGCATTTGAACTTCAGAATCTTTGAGAAACGTACTGAGTAGATACATGATCAGAAGAAAGAAAAGAGCAACCCTGTGAAATTATTCAGTGTTTGGTTTTCTTTATCCTTCTGTGTTAGAAATTTAATTGGCTGTAGGAAAAGTTTCATGCCCATTTTGATACTCTCAGATGACATGAAATAATTATTGAGGACTCTATTAATAACTCTGCCAATGGAGATGACACTGAATTTATATTTCAAGAACTGGCCTGTAAGGGCTGACTCAGCTCCTCACAAGCTGTATAACATTGTCAAGTACTCTACCCTCTATGAGCCTCAATATTTTTATCAATTTGATGAATCATGTAAATGATTATAATAATTACTACCAGAGGGTGGTTCAAAAATGGCAGGGCTGAGATGGTGGACTAGAAGCAGCTCATCTCTGAGGCTCTCTTGCAGAGGAAACAAAAGGGCTGGTGAGGCCAGGCATGGTGGCTCATGCCTGTGATGCCAAGGCAAATGAATTATTTGGTCTCGAGTTCAAGACAAACCTGGCCAAAATGGTGAAACCTTGTCTCTACTAAAAATACAAAAATACAACAATTGTCCCACTTGATTGCAGGCACCTGTAATCCAAGCTACTCAGGATTCTGAGGCAGGAGAATGGCTTGCACCTGGAAGGCAGAGGCTGCAGTGAGTCGAAATTGTGCCACTACACTCTAGCCTCGGTGCCACAGTAAGACCCTGTCTCAAAAAAAAAAAAAAAAAAGAAAGAAAGAAAGAAAGAAAAAAGAAAAAGGTGGGAGGGAGCCTGGTGAACACTAACCCTGCAAGCCAATCATCTGAGAAACCACACTGGGATCACAACCCCATACCATGCTTCTAGACTGAGACAGCCATCTGGACATTTGGTTGGAGCAACTCTTGAGTCCAACAAGACCACTGCAAACCTTGAGACACAGAGGGGAACAGCACTGGTGCCATAGCCCCAACAGAAGTTGCAGTTGTGGTATCTGGGAGCAGTGAGATTGCTCCACCTCAGCTTGCCAGACAGGGCTTAGTGCATACTTCTGGCCTAGCCATCTTGCTTCTGATTGACTTCAAGCAGTGACTCCACCAACCCTCACCACTGGTAGCCAAGCAGGCCACACTTGCTAGAGCTTTGAGTCCAGCAGTCCCGTTTTGTGTAAACTCAGTTGGAGGGTATAGCCTCTTGCTGTCTTGGGAAACACCCAGATGGCAGAGCACACGACCCTACCCACCTCTACCACTGGTAACTAGGCAGGCAATATCTGCTAGAGCTTTGGGCCCAGTGGCCCCACTTCTGTGTGAACTCAGCTGGAGGCTATAGCTTCCTGTTGTCCTGGGAAACACCCAGATGACAGGACACATGACCTCACCTGCCCCTACCACTGGTAGCCAGTCAGGCAACACCTGCTTGAGTTTCTGGCCAAGTGGCCCTGCTTCTGTCTGAACTTGGCTAGTGGGTGCAGCCTCCTGTTGTCCCAGGAAGCACCCAGATGGCAGGGTAAGTAACCCAAGGCATCCCCCACCACTGACACCCTGGCAGGCAATGCTTTCTAGAGCTTCCAGCTCATTGGTCCTGTTTCTGTGAGAACTCAGCTGAAGGGCACAGATTTCTGTTATCCCAGAAAATACCTGGACAGCAGAGCACACAATTCCACCCATCCCTGCCACTGGTAGCATGGCAGGCAATGCCAGCTAGAGTCTCTGGCCCAAGGTGGATTAAATGTCTCAATTAAAAGACAGAGTGGCTAGTTAGATAAAGCAGCAAAATTCAACAGTATGCTGTCTTCAAGAGACCCATTTCACATGCAGTGACACCCACAGGCACATAGTAAAGGGATGAACAAAATTTATCAAGCAAATCAAAACCATAAAAAGGCAGGGGTTGCTGTTCTGACTTCAGACAAAACAGACTTTAAACTAACAAATATCAAAAACAATAAGGAAGGGAATTACATAATGGTAAATGGCTCAATGGCTCAACAACAGGACCTTGCTATCTTAAATATGTATGCACCCCACACAGGAGCATCCAGATTAATAAAGCAAGTTCTTAGAGACCTACAAAAAGACTTACTTAACTGTATAATAATAGTTGTAGATTTAACACCCCACTAACAGTTTAGACAGATTGTCAAGGCAGAAAACTAACAAAGATATTTGTGACTTGAACTCAACAATTAACTAAATGGACTGAATAGACATCTACATAACTTTCCATCCCAAAACAACAGAATACACATTCTTTTTATCTTCAAATGGCACATACTCTAAAATCAAACACACAATAAGGCATAAAACAATTCTCAGCAAATTAAAGAAAACAAATCATACCAACCATGCTCTCGGACCACAGTGAAATAAAAATAGGAATCAACGCTAAGAAAATCACTAAAAACCGTACAATTACATGGAGATTAAACAACCTGCTCCTGGATAACTTTTGAGTAAATAATGAAATTAAGGCAGAATCAAGAAAATCTTTGAAACTGATGTGAAAAAGGATCCAACATATGATAATCTTTGGGACACATCAAAGCAGTGTTAAGAGGGAAGTTTATAGCACTGAATTCTTACATCAAAAAGTTACAAAAATTTCAAATTAACACCCTAACGTCACAATTAGAGGAATTAGAGGAACAAGAGAAAACCAATCCCAAGCCTAGCAGAAGACAAGAAATAACCAAAATCTGAGCCGAACTGAAGGAAATGGAGATGTGAAAAAACATACAAAAGATCAAAGAATCCAGAACGTTGTTTTCTGAAAGAATTAAGAAGATAGATAGACCATCAACTAACTAATAAAAAAAAGAAGAGAGACTATCTAAGTAAACAAATTCAAAATGACAAAAGGGATCTATCCCTGACCCCACAGAAATATAAAAACTCTTAGAGACTATTATGAACACCTCTATGTACACAAGTTAGAAACCTAGAAGAAAGAGATAAATTCCTGGAAACATTTAACATTTCAAGATTGAAGCAGGAAGAGATAGAATCCTCCAACAGACCAATAATGACTTCTGAAATTGAATCCATTATAAAAAGCCCAGGAGTATATGGATTCAAAGGCGAGTTCTACCAGATGTGTAATAAAGAGTTGGTACCATTCCTACTGAAATTATTCTAAAAAATTGAGGAGAAGAAACTCCTCCCTAACTCATTCTACGAGGCCAGCATCATCTTGATACTAAAACATGGAAGAGACACAACACAAAAATAAAACTTCAGGCCAACATCCTTGATAAACACAGATGCAAAAATAATCAACAAAATACTAGCAACCTGAATCCAGCAACACATCAAAAAGTTAATTCACCCAAGTCAAGTAGACTTTTTATTCCTGGGATGCAATGTTGGTTCAACATATGCAAATCAATGTGATTTACCATGTAAACATAACTAAAAACAAAAACCACATGATTATCTCAATAAATGCAGTAAGTATTTCAATAAAATTCAACAACTCTTAATGTTAAAATTCCTCAACAAACTTAGCATTGAAGGAACATACCTCAAAATAATAAGAGTCATCTATGACAAACCCACAGCTGACATTATACCGAGTGGATAAAGCTAGAAGCACTCCCACTGAAAACTGGCACAAGACAAGGATGCCCTCTTTCACCACTCTTATTCAACATAGCACTGGAAATAGAAGCCGGAGCAATTGGCTAGGAGAAAGAAATAAAAGGCATTCATATTGGAAGAGAAGGAGTCAAACTATCCCTTTGTGCAAATGATATACTTCTATACCTAGAAATCCCCATAGTCTCTGCTCAAAAGTTCCTTGATCTGATAAACAACTTCAGCAGACTCTCAGGATACAAACTTAATGTACAAAAGTCAGTAGCATTCCTAGACACCAACAACATCCAAGTTGAAAGCCAAATCAAGAATGCAATCTCATTGACAATAGCCACAAAAAGTATAAAACACCTAAGAACCCACCTAACCAGGGAAGTTAAAACTCTCTATAACAAAAATTACAAAACACTGGTCAAAGAAGTTGGAGATCACATGAGCAAATGCAGAAACATTCCATTCTCATAAATAGGAAGAATCAACATTGTTAAAATGGCTGTATTACTTAAAGCAATTATAGATTCAATGCTATTCCTTTCACACCACCAATGACATTCTTCACAAAACTAGAAAAGAAAAACTGTTTTAAAATTCATATGAAACCAAACAGGAATCCAATAGCCAATGCAATCCTAAGCAAAAAGAACAAAGCTGAAGGCATCACACTATCTAACTTCAAACGACGAAAGACTACAGAACCAAAACAGCATGGTATTGATACAAAAACAGACATACAGACCCATGAAACAGAATAGAGAGCCACACACCTATAACGATCTGATTTTCAACAAAATTGACAAAAACAAGCAATGAGGAAAGGACTCCCTATTGAATAAATGGTGCTGGGATAACGGGCTAGCCATATGCAGAAGATTGAAAGTGAAACCCTACTTATACTACATGCAAGAATCAACTCAAGATGAATTAAGAATTAAATGTAAAACTTAATACTATGAAAATGCTTGAAGATAACCTAGGAAATACCATTCTGGACATAGGACCTGGAAAACGAAGACGCCAAAAACTGATCACACACACACACACACACACACACACACACACACCTTAGTTGACAAATGGGAACCTAACTAAACTAAAGAACTTCTGCAGAGTAAAAGATCTGTCAAGAGAGTAAGCAGACAATCTTCAGAATGGGAGAAAATTTTTGCAAACTATGCATCCAACAAAGGTCTTATATCCAGAATCTTAAGGAACTTAAACAAATTTACAAGCAAAAATGCTAAAAAATTTCATTAAAATGTGGGCAAAGGACATAAACAGGCAATTAAAAAATACATAAACATGGGCAACAAGCAGATGAAAAAATGCTAAACATCACTAATCTTTAGAGAAATGCGAATCAAAACCACAATGAGATACCATCCCACATCAGTCAAAATGGTCATTATTAAAAGTCAAAAAATAGGAGATGCTAATGAGGTTTCAGAGAAAAGAAAACACTTACACACTGTTGGTAGGAGTGTAAATTACCTCGACCATTGTGGAAAGTAGTTTGGTGATTCCTCAAAGAACTCAAAACAGAATTACCATTTGACCCAGCAATCTCATTATCTCATTATTGGGTATATGTCCAAAGAAATAGAAATTGTTCCAGCATAAAGACACATGCATGTGTATGTTCATTACAGCAGTATTCAAAAAGGCAAAGACATGGAATCAACCTAAATTTTTATCAATGGTACACTGGATTAAAAAATGTGATAAATATACACAAAGAATTAGTAGGCAGCCATAAAAAATGAAAGCATGACTTTTTCAGTAACATGAATGGAGCAGAGTTGGAGGCCATTATCCCAAGCAAATTGACACAGGAACAGAAACCAAATACCACATGTTCTCACTTACAATTAGGAACAAAACTTTGAATACATATGGACACAAAGAAGGAAACAACAGACACCAGGGCATACTTGAGAGTGGAAGGTGGGAGGAAGTTGAGGATCAAAAAACTACCTATCAGTTACTGTGCTTATTACCTGGGTAACAAAATAATCTATACACCAAACCCCTGTGAAATGCAATTTACCTTATAACAAACCTGCACATATATCCCTGAACCTAAAAGTAATAATAACTACCATTTATTATATAACTAAATTGAAATAATAAAGTATTTTAAAATATTTGCAACGTATTTTAAAATGCTAACAAATATAACATTATTGTTATGTTCGCTACACATCGGCCAAAATTTGGTGCAATTACATGGGTTGTTTATAAGTATCCTTGAAGGGCTAAGCATTTCTATACCTGTGGTGAGGTGAGTCCTCTGTGGACTAGAGACCTCACTGACCTTATTGCCCATTAAAGTCTACTTCATTCATTTTTGAGATGTTCCCAGGACATCACCTACATTATCTCCTTTTACTCAGCTATTTCCTCAGCCTGTTGATAAGTACCTGCCTCCATTACTGATGACTCTTTAAGACAGCTGGACATGTGAGTACAGTTGGGATTCACCAATGACACTCACTCTCTTCACAGGGATGAGGACAGTAATAGTGGCAGAGTCTCACCCTGAATTCATTCCTAACCTAAAAGTATTGCTCAAAGGGGGCAATAACATTTAGTAAGAATTTATGGTGTATGTGCTCTATAAAAACTTTAATTAAATGGAAGTTCAAAAGAAAGAATAATTTGTGGATCTATGCCCTATTCTAGGCAGGATCCTGGGTTGACTCAATATTGTGAGGACAGCTCAACTTTCTTCCCTTCACCCACCCCTAACACACACACACACACACACACACACACACACACACTCACTCTCCTCTCTCTCTCTCTCTCTCACTCACTCTCTCTCACTCTCTCTCAGTTCCTGAGATAATCTAATCCATCTTCATAGTTTGGCACCTAGGTCAATCAAAATTTAGTTGGAGATAAATTTTTTCTTTCATCTCTCTAAATTCTCACTTAGAAAAGACACATACATGTGTATGTTCATGATCCAATGTTAACTTCTAAAATTGTATTTTTTTTTCCAAAAGAAAAATACCCCCTCACTTTCAATTGCATACTCAAATTTTTTTATATAAAATCCCAAAATCTTCCAAGAAGGGTACAATTCTGGGTTCATCCATATTCATGCCAATTTAAACTTGCAAAAGCCTTTGTGCTGATGAAATTATTGAATTATATATCAGTCATTCATTACTGTTGAAGAGCAGAAGTGTATGAGAATAAAATTGGCCTAAGAATGTCTAGTTGAGGAGAGATATTTTCAGGGGTAAGATGCTTCATACAGGCAGGAGAAACTCAGGGGATGTGGGACTCTAGGAGGAGGAATGTGGAAGCTGAAATTGCGATTAGTTAAAAGGATTTAAGAGGTGCTGAAGACCAAACTCTCCGCCTAGTCAACATATTTTAGTCAATCATAGTGGATTAATGATATGGGTTGGTTGTGTGCCCATCCAAATCTCATCTTTAATTGTAGCTCCTGTAATTTCCACATCTGGTAGGAGGAACAGGGTGGGAGGTAAATGAATCACAGGGTCGGGTGTCTCCCATGCTGTTTTTGTAATAGTGAATAAGTCTCATGAGGTCTGATGATTTTATAATGGGGAGTTCCCCTGCACACGTTCTTTTGCCTGCCACCATGTAAGATGTAACTTTGCTCCTCATTTACCTTCTGCCATGATTGTGAGGCCTCCCCACCCATGTGGAACTATGAGTCAACTGAACTTCTTTCCTTCATAAATTACATAGTCTTTGGTATGTTGTTATTAACAGTGTGAGAACAGACTAATACAGTTAATACAACATGCTTGATCAGAGACTCCCAATCAAACATGTAGAGAGAGAGTATGTGAAAATAAATAAACAATAGGAATAAAGTAGGATATCATAAGTATCCAAAGATCAAGCATTTCACAAAGATACATCTATTTTCCTGTGAGGATTTTCTGAAAGACAAGAGCTTAGAAATAACTCAAATTGTCAAAGCCACAAGAAGTATTTACATTTATTCATTCCAATGTCCTCATTTAATACACGAGAAAACTATTGTGCATAGGAGTCAGACTCAAAGAGATCATGTTACTAATCCAGTGACATAAAGGTATTATTTCAAAACCATGACAAGAAGCTTATCATTAGTCATACATTCCTGATATGATTTGGCTATGTCCCCACTCAAATCTCATCTTGATTTCCCATGTGTTGGGGGAGGGACCTGGTAGGAAGTAACTGAATTATGAGGCCACTCTTTCCTGTGCTGTTTTGTAATAGTGAATAAGTCTCATGCAATCTGATGGTTTTAAAAAGAGGAATTCCCCTGCGCAAGTTCTCTAACTCTTTGCCTGCTGCCATCCATGTAAGATGTGACTTACTCTTCTTTGCCTTTGACCATGATCGTGAAGCTTCCTCAGCCGTGTGGAACTGTAAGTCCAATTAAACCTATTTCTTTTGTAAATTTCCCAGTCTCTGGTATCTCTTTATCAGCAGCATAAAAATGGACTAATACAGTAAATTGATACAGGTAGAGTGAGACACTGCTGAAAAGATACTCGAAAGTGTGGAAGTGACTTTGGAACTGGAAAACAGGCAGACATTGAAACAATTTGGAGAGCTCAGAAGAAGACAAGAAAATGTGAGAAAGTCTGGAACTTCCTAGAGGCTTGTTGAATGGCTTTGACAAAATGCTGTTAATTATATGGACATTAAGGTCCAGGCTGAGGTGGTCTCAGATGGATATGAGGAACTTGTTGAGAACTAGAGCAAAGATGTCTCTTGTTAGGTTTTAGCAAAGAGACTAGTGGCATTTTACCCCTGTCCTAGAGATTTGTAGAACTTGGAACATGTGAGATGATTTAGGATATCTGGTGGAAGAAATTTCTAAGCAGCAAAGCATTCAAGAGGTGACTTGGGTGCAGTTAAAAGCATTGTTTTATAAGGGAAGCAGAACATAAAAGTTTGGAAAATTTGCAGTCTGACAATGCAATAGAAAAGATAATCTCCTTTTTTGAGAAGAAATTCAAGCCTTCTGCAGAAATGTGCTTAAGTCACAAGGAGCCAAATTTTAATCCCCAAGACAATGAGGAAACTATCTTCAGGGCATGTCAGAGACTTTTGTAGCAGGCACTCCCATTACAAGCCCAAAGGCCTAGGAGGTAAAAATAGCTTCATGAGCTGGGCCCAGGGTCCCCATGCTGTATTCAGCCTAGGGACTAGGTGCCCTAAATTAGAGCCACTCTAGCCATGGCTGAAAGGGGCCAAACTAGAGTTCAGACCATGGCTTCAGAGGGTACAAGCCCCAAGTCTTGGCAGCTCCCGTGTGGTGTTGAGCCTGTGAGTGCACAGAAGTCAAGAATTGAGGTTTGCGAACCTTCACCTAGATTTCAGAGGATGTATAGAAATGCCTAGATGTCCAGACATGTTTGCTCCAGGGGTGGAATGCTCATGGAGAACCTGTGCTAGGGCAGTGCAGAAGGGAAATGTGGGGTCAGAGCCCTCACACAGAGTCCCTGCTGGAGCACTACCTAGCTGAACTGTGAGAAGAGGGCCACCATTCTCCAGATCCCAGAATGGTGGATCCTCTGACAGCTTGCTCTGTGCACCTGGAAAAGCTGCACACACTCAGCACCAGCCCATGAAAGCAGCTGGGAAGAAGGCTTCATCCTGCAAAGCCACAGTGTGGAGCTGCCCAAGACCACAGGAATCCACTTATTGCATTAGCGTGACCTGGATGTGAGACATGGAGACAAAGATTTGACTGCCTTACTAAATTTTGGACTTGCATGGACCCTATAGCCCCTTTGTTGTGGCCAATTTCTCTCATTTGAAATGGTTGTATTTACTCAATGCCTGTATCTAAAAAGTAACCTGTGTTTGATGTTACAGGCTCAGAGGTGGAAGGGACTTGCCTTGTCTGGGATGAGACTTTGGACTGTGGGCTGTTGAGTTAATGCTGAAATGAATTAAGACTTTGGGGGACTATTGAGAAGGCAAGATTGGTTTTGAAATGTTAGGATATGAGATTTGGGAATGGCAAAGGGTGGAGTGATATAGTTTGGCCATATCCCCACCCAAGTCTCATCTTGAATTCTCACATGTTGTGGAAGGGACCCTGTGAGAGGTAATTGAATCATGAGGGCAAGTCTTTTCCATGCTGTTCTCGTGATAGTGAATAAGTCTCATGAGATCTGGTGGCTTTATGAGGTGGAGTTTCTCTGCACAAGCTCTTTGTCTGTTGCCATCCAAGTACGATGTGATTTATTCTTCCTTGCCTTCTGCCATGATTGTGAGGCTTCCCCAGCCTTGTGGAACTTAAAGTCCAAATAAACCTCTTTCTTTTGTAAATTGCCCAGTCTCAGGTATGTCTTTATCAGGAGTGCAAACACAGACAAATACAATTTCTTTGTTTTTTTTCTATCAGCTTTACACTAGATATGTCTAATCTTTGTAGTTTTTGTTGGTAGCTGAGGAAGAAACATGAACAAGACAGAGATAAATTCTGATAGGGTGTGGAATCTTCTAACCCTTTAGTGCACTGTGCTTTTAAATTATATATTTTCTATTGATTTTAAATCTCCTATCCTTCTCTCCTTCCTTCTTCCAGTCTTCCCCCCCCTTCTCTCCCACCTTTTCTCTCCCTTTCCTCCTCTACATCTCCTTCTCTTTTCCTTTTTTCCTCTCTCTCCTTTCTTCCCCTATCTCTCTCTTGCTATATTTCCTTTATCTACTAGTTTTTATTTTCTTTTCTAATTTAGTCTTCTTTCCCTTTGAAATATAAGGGTTGCTTTTTCCATAATTTATAGATGACTACTACCTGGCTCACTCTTTTTGTCTGATCTGACTTTTTTTAACAGTGTCTGATGGAAGGGGAAATATTTAATTGAGACAATGCAATAAAAAGATCATGTGGCTCTACAGTTGTGAAATCAAATGAAAATGATGTTCACCAGTTAATACAAAAGAGCTAATCTTATTCACTAATGGAATAGTTTAATCCTAAGATTATATTTAAAATAAGAAGATATCATAGCTTGTAAGTCATAGCTTGTTATAAGACAAATGGAATTCTCCTTTCATACTTTTTAAGCCATGACTTCATTTTTCATTATCAATGTTTTAAGAAGTTCTGATTAACTAAACAGCTCTGTTTTCTTTTATTTGGTGAGCTCAAGATTCAACCACTATGAAGCCTCTTGACATTTCTTAATAGAGATGTTTCCAAGCTTCTTTGGCAATTTAGGAAAAAGGAAATGGTTGTTAAAGAGAATTTCTGAAGCCTAAGTTTGGTTGCTACAGGACCTATTAAAGCAAATATTTTGTTCTTTGTTAAATTGGTTTGGTAATTAGCAGCCATATTTTAGTTTCTCACTGAATCCACTGCACATAAAAAGTTCTGTTTTCTAATGGACATCCACAGAGATTCTAGCTGCATGCAGACTTCCTTCTCTGCCAATCCCCATGACTAAAGTTGCAAAAAAGTACTTATAATTTTTATTTAAGAATTATTTTTTAGTATGTATTGAATTAAATGCATTTGTTGTAAAAAGAGTCAAATTCTGTTCTTATTTATGACTTGGCGATATAAGACAGGTTCTCTAAACCTCAGCTTTCTTACCTATTTTTAGGTATAATCACAATACTTGTCTCATGCTCTAAATAAGATATTTATATGAGAAAATTAATGTAGTGTTTTGCCTACTGCTTGTGCCAGATAAAACACTTTATAGATGTTCATTGCAATTATAATTCACTTTTAAATATACTAACATGTAGAAACATATATTCTCTAGCTTTTCTTCTAACAAAATGTTTATATCTTTATTGTAGTGCCAAATAGAGAGCATGTTTTGATTGCTTTATATTAATATTAAAGCACTCTTTCTGTTGCCTTAGGACTATAATTCCATTAGACTCATAGAGTTGAAAGGAAAGTTAGAAATTATCTTCTTCATACAGTTGGCACTTGCCCTTGTCTTTATGCCATGCCTCCTCCTACTTCTCCTTTTTTCCTATTTGAAATGCTGATATAAGGACAAGAGTTCTAGCAGTAATATCTGCCCATGGAGAAAGGTGAAAAGAAAGCCACAGGCTAAAGATGGTGGAAGAAAATGGTAGAAAAAGCCTCTGACATCTCTGACAACATGAAACTGATATCTCATGCTACCATGACTGCCTCTGGACTTCAACCCCTATTTTTTCAATCTACTAGTATATCCAGTCTCTTCATTAATGAAGTCAGTTACTCACAGATGGTAACAGCAGAAGACTAAGCCAAATTTTATTGGATTATTAGACCTTTCTTTGAAAAATTTTTAAATACATGATGTACATATTTTCTGAGAACACGTATTAATTTAAAACATTCATATAATCTGTAAAGATCAAATCCATGTAACTGGGATATCCATCACCTTAAATATTTAAATTTATTTCTCCTAAACATGTCAAAATTCAATTAAAAAGGAGAAAGAATGAAAACACTTCTGTTTTTGCACCAGTTTTCTTCCTTTGGCTAAGCAACATCTGATAAGACTCTTCAAAAATAGATAAACACTTTCAGCTTTTAGCTGAAAGGAAGCATGTTGCTAGGACATAGTGTTGGTAATCTGCAGTAATCTGCAGCTTGCTCTATCTTTAAAGAGCAAACATTTTCCACCCACTTTTAACTTATGATCTTTTTTCACCTTCTGCTTTATTATAGCTTATTATGTGCTGGTTTGGGAAAAGTTTCAAGTGCATTGGATTTTCTTAACATGACCTCACCTGTGTGCCCCATGCCCACTTCCTCCTGAGGGCTTCTTGGATATTCCCCTGGATTCCCAGGGCTCTGCCAGAATAAATGTCAGCTGGGCGTTCCTACCATTGGTATCTCATGCTCCAGAATTACCTCCATCCTTTTCATTTTTGTGCCATACCAACTCTCATTGTATTATTTTTCCCAGTATTTCCCAGAGGAAAAGAGGATTACTAATTAATTCATCTTGGGGCACTAGTGATAGACTCTCATTTTCTATCTCCCCTAAAATGTTCCTTGGGATATTCTCATCTATGTTGCTCAATTTCTCTCTTGAACTACTACAGTTCTTATAACCTGTACAAGCCATACAATTTATTCCTTAATTACATAATATAACGTATTCCTTGAGATTTTTTGCACATTTTCCCTTTCCTTCTAGACTGTGTATTTCCTAATGGTGAAACATTAAGTATTCATTATATCTTGCAACACAGATCTCTCAGCATTAGGCATACTATATTTCAATTGACTAAATATTTAATGTTTTTAAACCCTGCTATAATAAAATATGAACTTAATTCTCATTACATAAGTAGTTTGAAAATAATTATCTGAAGACATTGAAATGCAAAGTTAAGATACATTGAGGAAAATGCTATAAGAAAATTGAGATGAGACACAATCTAGAATCACTATCTTGAAGCAAACAGAGACGTACATACTAGAAACTAGAGCTAGTTTAGACAATTTTTAGCAAGAGGTAGCCTTTGTAAAGATAAGCATATTTGAAATGAGGCACCGTCACGTTAGGTTTCTTGCAAAGATATTTGCACAATGTTGAAAACATGCCATCGTTTTTGTGGAGAAGCATGCTATAAAATTATTTTCAAATAATGCTTTTGTATTTTAAATTTAATTCAATCTTTAATGGATATTTAGTTGATTAAAAACATTGTGTCAGTTTTTCATAACCACCCAGGAAATGATTGTTTCTCAGTACCGTCTAGGGGCACTGGTCACATCCTCAAATGTCAAGGTAATTCTCATTGTGAATATTCTGAATTGGTAGATGAACATTATGACTTCTTATTCTCATTGCTTTTTGTCAAAAAATGAATTTTATTTTAAAAATTTAATCTTTAATTTTTTCAGCACTAGGTTCATTTGAATTTCAGCTCTGATTATCTTAAAGCAGCAATGTCTTGGGAAAATAATGACTGATGCTGAAATGGTAGACACTGTCTGTAAATGGTGTTAATGTTGAGGAGGGAAAACCTTTTTATGACTCTCACATCACAATAGCTAGGTCACAATTCATTCTAGCATATTATGAAAGGCTGGAAATCACATTTGCACACAAAATCATAATGTATTACTTTTTAAATTTTTTTTTCCCATTAGATTGAGAGTTTGCAAGCCAATATAGTAGTCACTTATTCCATTTCTCCTGCTGTGGTTATTGGAGACTTATTCATTCTGCAATTAACATTTTTTCTTTGGAGTCTATGACAGAACTGGCTGCTATGGGTACCAGAAACACACCATTAACTGTAATGCAGGGCACACTAATTCATTTAGGGGCCACTTGATGCTCAGATATTTATCTCTAATTCACTTGAACACAGCCAAATCAAGAATTGTGCAGCCTATGAGAGTCTGCAGATCTCATAAATGGTTCTGCTCCTTCCTTAGCTGTATGCTCTGTGGTTTGAGCATACAGCTCTATTTCTACTATTTTTGTATTGCGCTGAATATAGAAAAAAAATGTTTAACTTGCTTTCATAAGAAATTTTCTTAAGATATTTATGTATTTGGGCACAGTTTAATTAAAATTTGAGATCTTGTGTAGTAAGGTAATTTATGTGGTAGTGTGTCCAAATTTCCACAGCACCAGGAGCTACTTTATCTTAACTTCCACATCTTCTCCAGATTTCCCTCTGGATTAGTTTGGTAGGCTGCCATAACAAATACCACAAACCAGGTATCTTAAAGTAACAGAAATTTACTCTTTCACAGTTCTGGAGACTAAAAGTTTAAAATCAAGGCAATGGCAGGACTGCATTCTCTCCAGATTCTTTAGAGAAGAATCTTTGATTCTTCTAGGTTCTGGTAACCCCAGATGTTCCATGATTTGAGGCAGCATAATTATAATCTCTGCCTCCATCTTCATATAACTGTGTTGCCTCTGTCTCTGGGTCTTTTCTCCTCTTCTTGGAAAGACACTAATCATGTTAGATTAGGTCCCACTCTAATCTAGTGTGACCTTATTGTAACTTTGATATGGTAGGGGGTGCAGGGAAGTGCTGGAAGGAGAAGGGTGGGGTTCCTGGGAAGAGCTCAATGCTCTGGCCTGTGCTCTCAGACCTAAATAAGAATAGGCGCTCCTGCTTTCATGCCCAAATGTAGCATTTCCCAAGACGATTCTGGCCCCTCATGCCCCACATCCTGTACCTATAAAAATCCTGAGACTCTAGTGTGCACACACACAAACAGCTGGACGTTGAGAGGAACACATCAGCAGAAGAAGATACTGACAGACTCCAGTAAGCCATCAACGGCAGAATGATATGGAATTTGGCTGGGGGTGGTTGGAGGACAGTCCAGCCACTGAGTGGCCCAATTCCAGGGGAAGACAAGCTTTCCACTTCATTCCCCTTTGGCTCCCATTCATTTGCTAAGAGCTACTTTTACCACTCAGTAAAATTTTGTAGTCATTCCCCAAGCCCACGTGTGATCAATTTTTCCAATACACTAGGGCAAGAACCCAAGGACACAAAAAACCCTCTGTCCTTGCGATAAGGCCGAGGATCTAATTGAGCTGATTAACACAAACTGGCTGAGGATAGCTAAGCTGAAAGAGTGCACTGTAACACACAGCCACTGTGGCATTGGGAGCTGTAACAACCTCATACCTAGTTGCTGCTATGGGGGTCAGAGCCCATGAGTCTCACAACCTGCCCGTCTGCATGCTCCCCCCCCAGGGGTGTGAGCTGCGAGGCCACCAAAGAAGCGAGCAACACCCATTGCAGGCCCTGCAGGAAGGATAAGGGAACTTTTCTCGAACACTTGATTATACACATCTTCAAGGACCTATTTCCAAGTAAGGTCACTTTCCAAGGTATCAGGTGTTAGAACTTCAACAAATCTTTTTGAGGAACACAATTCAACCTACGACCAACTTTTTCTATTATGTTGATCGTGTAGAAATTTCTGATTTGGAGGAAAGTGAGAATGTGAGTCTCGCTCATTTTATTCAGTGCATCGAAACTTCTTTTTCTCCATGATATATTCTAAAATACACTTTTAACAATGTGCTCCAGGACAAAAGCACAGAAACGAAACAAATATTTTACAAATCACCTTTCTTCAGTAAGAGGTACCTTTGATATCACCTATTCTCCTCCAGTCTAGTCTATTTTTTTACAACCATATTGCAACACCAAATTGATTGCAAAATCCACTAATGGGTCTTAACAAGCAATTTTAGAAATAATGCTATAACTTAAGCACAAAAATTCCACAAGGTACACTGCAAAACAATTATCCTATGTTAACCACCATGAAGATTACAGGAAACAAAAGATTTTTGTCCATTTAGTAACATTCATACACGGGAAGAGAAGGCATATTTGGAGCTTTACCTTCATCACAAGAAACAATCTTGCTGCGGAAGGGAATTAACTGAGTGATATCTTTGAGTCTTTTCATCTTTACTTGCTGCAGTTGTGAAATTCCCTTGGACATTTTCCTTGAGAGGATTTAATTGCTCTTGGCTTTTGAAGGCATAGACTTTTAGCTCTTTTTCTGCTCTGATAGATTTTCATCATGTCTCAAACCGATTAACTTGATCACTTTTAACTCATCCATATTAATAAACCTTTTATTACAGGTGAAGTCATTATGACTAGACATGGGCCACACTTTTTTAAAAAAAATTAATTTTCTAGTATTCTTTCCACAGGTAGAGAGGATATATCCCCTTTGAAAAATGTGCATTTTGGGAAAATGCAAGAAGAATTTAAGACATAAATGTACTTGGCCACTTGTGTGCACACACGTGTGTATAAACCTTCTATATCTTGAATAATTCTTTATTATAGCATATGTTACCTCTGTTATTTGTCTATATCTCTTTACCTACATTTATATATTAAATCCATGCTTCATATATTAAATCCAAGGTTATATTGCTTGTGGGATATAAATAAGGATCATGTTAACTTTAATGAAGAGCACTTCTCTGAATCACATCTCATCTGCTACTGTGTGGCTTTGTTATTTTCTTTAATGTTATAATCTTATTTAGTGAAAATGTGTTCCTGAGAAGCTGCGAGTTCTTTCCATACCTCTGCCTGAGTCTTCCCAGCAAGCTGCCCCTGAGCACTGCTACTGAGCACCAGTCCCTCCAAGTCCGCAGCCAATGGCCTGAAGCACTGAGTCCTCACTAAAGAAATCCAATGTGCCTAAGACACACTATGTTTGTGCAAGAATGGGAAAGATAGAATTTTATTCCCATTGGCCCAGGTATGCATGCATTTCTGGCTTGCTTTCCAGTGTGTGCAGATATTACATATAATATCTACAAACATATTAATTTTTTTAGAGATACTTTTCTCCATAATATTAGACCTCTAAATCTTGTTGGAATTAATGTGGAAGACGGCTATGATGCTGTAAAAAGCAACTGCATTAATATAGGATTTTTTCCTGTATTTTTTGTAAGAATATTTTTGTGCCCACATTTTTCACTAAAAGTGACAAGAACATAGTAAAAGTAACCCAGATTAATCAAAAGAATGTGCAATGACAAATTAGTTTATTTCCCCACCCCCACATGCCTATTTGCTGAACCTCAGCATTTCAGAGACAAAGTCGTTGTCTACTCATTCTAATAATTGTCTCTTTTTCACTAGCATGATGGATATTTTGAGTAATGTCTAAATCCCAGATGTTGACACAATTTAGAGTCAAAATTGGCATTCTCTTATATGCATAGATATTTACATATCTGTCTTCTTTTCTAGACAACCAGTGTGTCCTGTTTCTTTTTAGATTGTCAGCAGTGTGTCTGGCACACGGAAGTTACTTAATTATTATTTCATTGTTAGAATGAATCCTGGGACCCGACAGAAGTATTTTTGTTCACTAGTTGTAGAAATGTCATTCAACACTCTTACTAGTTAATCAAGTAGGCAATTATCTTTTCAAGTTCACTAATTGATTTCCAATATGAAAAGATGGGAATGGTATTGGTTGCATGAGAAGAGGTCCTGGTTTTACATGTCTGTTGCATATTTGCTGTGTAAATTGGGTATGTATTTTCCTTTCTCTGGACCTATTTGTTAATTTTTTTAATGAAGGAGCTGAGTAAAATAATCTATGAAGTCTTTTCCAGCTCTGTTATTCTGTTAACCTATGTGTTTTTAATCTGGCATGTTCTTTTGGAAAAATATCCTAGATCTTATTTGGCCTGTATTCAAGCTGCTTCTTTTCTTAGAATAAAATTTCCCAAGGTTGAAATTTATAGCTCTTGAATATCTAGTCCTACAAAATCCACAACAGAAGCCATATGCAATTCCTATCATGTGGGTCTCAAATCTGTGTCTGACACCATTAAATTTGTCTAAAAGAAAAGAGTGTGGATGCTAACAAACCATTCCTGAATTTCCATTTTTTTTTTTATTTCAGCAAATGCAGAGTTGGGTCTGTAGTAGGCAATTGGTTAATGTTTTTAAAAATTAATTTGATATGCGAAGCTTTGAAATTCTTTATTCTTACTACAACTTCCTCTGATCATGCTTACTCTCCTACAGAGTTGCAAGTTCATCCACATATCATCAGGGGTTCCCTCAGCTCCTTGCTCTTCTTCCAGACCACAAGCCCATCTGAGCGCTTCTTTGCTCTTATAATCTTTCCATTCCACTCTTATGTTCTCCCTCACCTACCCTGCACCTCTTCTTCTAAATCTCTTTACCATCCTTAACTCCAGGTGAGGCTAATTATCTTTTTCTTCATCTCTTATTTATCCTAGGTTGATTTTCTATAGTTCCATGAATGTTTCAATAAATTTACAACTGCCTTCCCTAAGGTGGATGTTCAGTGTATTTGTCTGCAAACATAAAACAACATGACATTGTCATCTAACTGTTTCAGAGATCAAAGGTCTAAAATAAGTCCCAATTAGCTAACATCAAGGTGCCCTTGGGGCAGGTTCATTCTGGAGAGTAGAACCCATTTCCTTTCCTTTTTCAGCTTCTGGAGGTCACCTGCATTCCTTCACTTCTGACCACTCCTTGGATCCCTCCAATCTCCCTGTTTCTGTTGTTACATCTCCAACTGCTGATTGTGATTCCCCACCCCTTCTCTTTTAGGAACCCTTGTAACTACATTAGGCTTTCCCAGAAAATCCAGGATAATTTTCTGATCTCAATATCCTTAGCTTAGTCACATCTACAGTATCTCTTTTACCGTGTAAGGTAACATATTTACAGTGTCTGGGGATTAGAGTGTGGGGATCTCTGGAATATTATTCAGTCTACAGTATTCAGTAAACTTTAATCATCTCTTCAGTGTCAGCATTTGGTGCAGTCTGCCTAAAAGTGTGGTCCATAATCTGCATGAAAATACTAATTCCAGAGCACTACCTATGAGTCACTGAAGCAGAATCAAGCATGGGACACAGAAGAGTTAAAATATCTTTAAAACATATATATACACCTTGGACTTAAGGATTTTGTTCATCCCTAATTAACTTAATGTTCTATTGACTAATTCAGTTCCTTACAAACGTTACTAACATATTTTATTAAAGCTCAAATTACTTAACATGTCTTCTGAATCACTACACGACTCTAATTTATAACTCGTTGTGGAAATAGTGCTTACTTGACAAATGTTTCTGAGTATCATATGTATAGTTTGGGAAACTAACAAGCCACCAATTCTATCTTCTCATCCTCCTAAAACCCTGCTCACAAATCACCTCTGGGGCCTTGATTCCATCATTCATCCCTTTCTCTCTAAATTTGTCACTTTGGTTTTGGAAAATACATCCTTTTATTTTCTCTAAATCAATATATGTACATATACAAGCTGACAAAGGAGAAAAAGCAAGGGAATTAAGAGAATACTCCTTTCCTTTCTCCTTTCTCCTGAATGTTGGGGTCAGATCCCAGAGTCCAGTCCAGAGAGAAATGGCTGTACCAGCAGAAAATAGAGACCTTCATCGTAAAACCCCTATACCTCCCTCTCTGCTCCCTTCTCTCTCCCCTTTTCCTGTGTGGTCCCATTTTTCAGGCTGACCTGGAACCAGAGGGACATCTTGCTCAGTCAATTTGGTGTGTTTGCACATGGCATCCACTCTATCAGCCTCGGCCTGAAGTCCTCTGTGATTCACCATCCCCCACTACAATCCTCCACACTCATACCTAAACCCACTCACAAGCACCATACACATACGCCACACTACACAAACATCCACACACACCATCCTACATATACCAACACCCATGCTCCTACCTCTCTCCAACACAGATGTACATCCATACATAAAAACCCACATAGACACACACCACACATATCCACTGAAATGGTTTGGCTGTGTCCCCACCCAAAT
Source organism: Ateles fusciceps (assembly GCA_036589455.1). NCBI lineage: Eukaryota > Metazoa > Chordata > Mammalia > Primates > Atelidae > Ateles > Ateles fusciceps. The sequence goes on along the minus strand of JAZHEH010002924.1, from coordinate 5,314,314 downwards.
CTCATCTGGAATTGTAGTTCCCATAATCCCCACATGTGGTGAGAGGGACCCAGTGGGAAGTAATTAAATCACAGGGGCAATTTCCCCCATGCTATTCTCATGACAGTGAGTAAATTCTCATGAGATCTGATGGTTTTATAAGGGGCTCCCCCCTTTGCTCAGCTCTTGTTCTTCTCCTTGCTGCTGCCACTTGAAGAAGGACGTGTTTGCTTCCCTTTCTGCTGATTGTAAGTTTCCTGAGGCCTCTCCAGCAGTGCTGAATTGTGAGTCAATTAAACCTCTTTCCTTTTTAAATTTTTACCCATTCCAAATATGTCTTTATTAGCAGCATGAAAATAGAGTAATACATCCACAAACACACATCACATCACCACATGCATAAATCCTCAGCCCCACACACAAACCTCTCCCAAACACACATACCTCACACACATGCACAGACACACAGAACAACTCATATATATACTCATCTACCTACTCACATCCACCTACAAACACACACATACCTACAGTCACCCTCACGATCATACCCACCCCACACACTCGGACACACATATGCCTCCCCTAACACACAAATTCATAATCCTTTCTCCCCCACACAAACACACATAAACATGTATATACATATGTACTTGTACACACAAATACAGAGACATACATGTATATCACCCACAAAACACACTCACACATAGACACAAATACCCCACGAACACATACATACTTAAATCTATTCAAACACACCTCACATACACACATTCTTAGAATCATGCACATTTGCACACATAGACAGACACACATTTGACTTTCCCACAAACTCTCATTAAATGTTTGGAAGCACACAAACCATATACACTCATTTACATACCCTTGCCCACAAACGGACATACATGCACAGACATCACACCTCTCCCACACACATACCCAAACATCTTAAAATACATGCACATACACAGGCACTGCCCCACATGTACTCAGACATACACAATCAGCATGACTATCTTATCTAAAAAATAAAAGTAAACATACCCACATTATCACACCAAATGCAAATAAACTACAAAATTATAATATGTTTGAACAACAATAGAATAGCAGTCATTCTAATATGAAACCTAAACATTTCCTAATGTAAACATTCTATGAAGGAAGTAAGAAATATGAGAGTAAAACTGTTTTAAAAAAATAATACAAGTGAAAGCAGCATTGTGTTAGTCTGTTTTCACACTGCTGTGAAAGACATACCAGTGATTGGGAAGAAAAAGACATTTAATGGGCTTACAGTTTCACATGGCTGGGGAGGCCTTACAATCATGGTAGAAGGCAAGGAAGAGTAAGTCACATCTTATGTGGATGGCAGTAGGCCCAGAGAAAGAGAGAGCCCATGCAGGAAAACTTCCCCATGTAAAACCATCAGATCTCATGAGACTAACATGAAAACAGTACAGGAAAGACCTGCCCCCATGATTCATTCATCTCTCACTGGGTCTTTTCCACAAGTGAAAATTCAAGATGAAATTTATGTGGGGGATACAACTAAACCATATCATTCCACCCCTGGCCCTTCCCAAATCCTTTGTCCTCCATTTCAAAACCAATCCTGCCTTCCCAACAGCCCCCTCAAAATCTTAACTCATTTCAGAATTAACTCAAAAGTCCACAGTCCAATGTCTCATCTGAGACAAGGCAAGTCCCTTCCATTTATGAGCCTGTAAACTCAAAAGCAAGAGTTTGTTACCTCCTAGATACAATAGGGGCATATGTATTGGGTAAATACAGCTATTCCAAATGGGATAAATTGGCCAAAATAAAGGGGCTATAGGCCCCATGCAAGTCCAAAATCCAGCAAGGCAGTGAAATCTTAAAGCTCTGAAATAATCTCCTTTGATTCCATGTCTTACATCTAGGTCATGCTGATGCAAGAGGTGGGTTCCCATGGTCTCAGACAGCTCTGCCCCTGTGGCTCTGCAGGGTACAGCCTCCCATCCCAGATGCTCTCATGGACCAGCATTGAATGTCTACAGCTTTTCAAGGTGCTCGCTGTAAGCTGTCAGTGAATCTACCATTGTTAGGTCTGGAGGATAATAGTCTTCTTCTCACAGCTCCACTAGGTGGTGCCACAGTAAGGACTCTGTGTGGGGTCTGATCCCACATTTTCTTTCTGCATTACCCTAGCAGAGGTTCTCCATGAGCACCCCACCACCGTAGCAGATTTCTTCCTGGGCATCGAGGCATTTCCATATCTCCTCTGAAATCTAGGTAAAGGTTCCCAAATCCCAGTTCTTGACTTCTGTGCACCCCACAGGCTCAATACCACATGGAAGCTGCCAAGGTCTGGGGCTTGCATCCTCTGAAGCCAAGGTCCGAGCTTTCATTGGCCCCTTTCAGCCCTGGCTGGAACAACAGGAATGCCAGGCACCAAGTCCCTAGACTGCACATAGCACAGGGACCCTGGGCCCAGCCCATGAAACCATTTTTTCCTCCTAAACCTCCAGGCCTGTGATGGGAGAAGCTGCCCTAAAGCCTCTGACATGCCATGGAGACATTTTCCTGATTGTCTTGGTATTAACATTTGGCTCCTCACTAATACAAGTTTCTGCAGCTGGTTTGAATTTCTCCTCAAAAAAATGGAGTTTTCTTTTCTATTGCATTGTCAGGCTGCAAATTTTCCAAACTTTTATGCTCCTTTTCCCTTTGGAAACTGAATGCCTTTAGGCACAGAGAGAGACAGAGCTTGTGTAGGAAAACTCCCACTTATAGAACCATCGGGTCTCATAAGCATGAGATCATCAGAACTCACGATCTCAACAGCATAAGTAGTGAGGAGCCAAATGTTAATCACCAAGACAATCAGGAAAATGTCTCCATGGCATGTCAGAGACCTTTGGGGCAGGGTCCTGTGCTGTTTTCATGACCATTCACTATCATGAAAACAGCACAGGAAAGACCTGCCCCCATGATTCAATCACCTCTCACTGGGTCCCTCCCATAACATGTGGCAGTTCAAGATGAAATGTGGGCTGGGATACAGCCAAACCATATCAAGCATATATAAAAACTTGTAGAATTTTAGTAAAGCAGTACCTAGAGAAAAATTAACCACTTTGTAATAAATTATTTTTACAACGTCATGTGAAAGAGAAAAAATGTTAAACTTAAAATTAAATATAAAACATCCAAAAATGCATATAAATCTACAAAAAATCTCAGGTCAACAAAACAATAAATATAGAAGAAACTAAATGTTCAAATATTAAAACATTTAATTTATAAATGTAAAAGCTTATTCCTAAAAACTAATAAACTATGCTAACACATATCAAATAAGAAAGATTATGTTATTTATAAAATTGAGAATAAATTTTTAAAATACCTTCATATAATCATATGTGACAATTCTCAATGAAATGAGTGGTTTTAAACAAAATATTAACTCTGGACAAAAATTAAAATAAAAATGTTGAAAATATAAAGAGTCAAATTACTAAATAAAGAATATTTTTAAATTAGCTAAAAATGTAATCTAACATCCTGATCAGTTAATTTAACCTTTTGAAATTTATAGTTTGATTAAGTTATCAGATGGATATGGCTTGGCTCTGTGTCCCCACCCAAATCTCATCTTGAACTGTACTCACATAATTCACATATGTTGTGCGAGGGACTTGGTGGGAGATAACTGAATCATGGGGGCAGTTTCCCCATACTGCTCTTGTGGTAATGAATAAGCCTTATAAAACCTGATGGTTTTATCAGGGGTTTCCACTTTTGTGTCTTCTTCATTATCTCTTTGCCTGCTGCCATCCATGTAAGTCATGACTTGCTCCTCCTTGCCTTCTGCCATGATTGTGAGGCTTCCCCAGTCACATGAAACTGTAAGTCCAATTGAACTTCTTCTTGTGTAAATTGCCCAGTCTCAGGTATGTCTTTATCATCAGCATGAAAATGGACTAATATATCAGACAAATCCTAACCTAACTTTTAATCAAAATTAAGTAATTCTAAAGTTATTTTAAATATTACTCACATAATATCTTCACTGGAATTATATATTTCACCAATAAATAATTTCATAAATGTTATGATGCATGTTTTTTTACTTTCTAAAGTCTTTAAAATTAGAGTGAACTTATAGTAAGTGGTATCTTACAATCACATCACATCAGCTGTGAAATAGTTGTTACCTCATTTTTCTGTTAAAACTAAGTTGTTCATTTGTTATCACTTCAGTTAATATACATGCAATTTCATACTATGCATCATGATTTTGATTGTATTATCAACTGTCTTAAAAATTTATTCACACTGATTCAACATTGAAATAAAAATTATATGAATAAAGATATGAAAATAGAGCAGTGAGGTGTACATTTGATAATTATGAAGGAAATAGCTCTCGTTGAGAATGACCACCACCAGTGTTACCTGAGGAACTGGTGTAAGCCGTTTAGAAGAAACTTTTAGAGGCCATCTAAGACACATTTTTAAGAAATGTAGTCTCACCAATACTCTTGATGTAGTTTCTTCATTGCTAAATTGGGAATCTGCAGTTGGAATTGGTATATTTGGCCCAATATTATTTTCTTAGGAATACAGCCCCAATCTTTAGCTAGCCACATGGCTTCAGGTAATGAGAAACACATTTTGCAACCTCCCTTCAAGTCCAGTCTAAAAGTTATGTAACAATTCTTTCCAATTTTATGAAAGCACAAAATGCACAACTTTCAGGAAGTGTGTTTGGTTAGTAAGAATGTCTCTTTTTACTTTTCTTTGCCATATTAGATCATGGAGTAAAAACAAATTTTAAGTATAGACAAATAGCAAGACATAAGGTATCTAGGTCTGTAAAAATCATGGTGCTATCAAATTATCCTTTAACTGCTTTCTACAATATTTTGTTTACCTAAGAATGAACTTAATATCTATTATGGTTAAGACATTTTGTTGGCGGGAGATGTTCTTGCACTTCCAAAACAATTTTAAACTTAATTCATACAACACTAAAATGCATATGCTCTAGAGAAGGTTTGCATGCTTTGAATAGAAAATGAAAACCAATGTTTCTTGATTGATTATAATTACCTACTTCTATTCAATCCCTCTAGTGGTGGAAGTCGGGTATTACAATGTTTCTTCCGACCTGTACCTTTTGAGTAAGTCTAAGGCTGTGTCCCTTTTCCCAAGAGGTTTCTCTTCCCCCTTTTTCCCAAACACCATCTGAGGAAAACCCAGTTTTCCTCATGTAATTGTGTGGTTCCTAGTGAATCCCCCGAGATAGATCTCATCCCACCTGGGCATTTGTTGGAACAATTAAGACCTTGACATTATGAAAAACAAAAATAGTGTCTCAAAAACAGTATACTTAAAATATCAGATCAGTCAACAAAAATTAAGATTTTCATGGTATAATCTAATTGAGGTAGGTATTCATACAGTAAGTTAACTTACAGTCATTTGAAGAAAACACGAGAAAAATATCTTGGAGACATACATTTGCTTAAGCAACATTAAAAACTAATTTTTTTTTTTTAGCTATTTTCACTCTGTTCTTGCTCTAAAATTGACAAGTGCTTTTTTCTGAGTCTTCTAAGTATTGCAGACTGATTTACATGTATGAAATTGAAGATACCAGACATGAGACTCTATTGACCTTTTCATGGTTTAAAATGCCTTGCTTTGAAAGGAAATCTTTTATATTTTTTCTAGCAAGAGGAATGTAAACTTCTTGTATCACTAAAGATGGGCAATATTTGAAGCTGTGATTCATAGCCCCTTTCATTCAGCTTGTTACATGCTAGTTTATGATTTCAAGTTAATGCTTGTTAACAACTTGTAATATGGATTCATGGTCACCCAATTTTAACCCAAACTTAAATCTAATTGATCTTTAGTGGAACTTTATTCAAAACAATGTACTGATTTTAGCAGGTGGTTTGCAGACTCAGCAAGGGAAAATGCACATATGCATTTCAAGACTTTCTTCTGAAAAAAAATCAGTGCACAATGTGCATGATGTTAAATTTTAACTGGACAAATCAATAAATTTCAGATGTACATGGCTTTGTGACTCTTTTGTTTATCCTCTGGAAAAATGTAATATGATCTGTTTTTTTCGCATCTACATAGGATGTGAAAAACTTTCATATTAGTTTAAGATTGTGTTACCTAATTTACTTCTGTAATCACTGGAGAATTGTTTAAATTGTGAAAGCAACATCAGGAAAAGGACTGTGATCTTAGATTTAGAAAATCTTGTCTTCAAACATGGTTCTGCCCTTGCTCCTCCCCTCATATCTCTAACTAAGAGAAGTTACATACAAATTGAAGTATCATAATTCTGTTACTTTCTTAATTTTTTTTATTGATCATTTTTTGAGTGAATGATGTGTGTCCATCACAAAAAAGTCAAAAGGTACAGATATTTATAAAGTAGAATATCAGACTACTTTCAGTCTGTTGGTCAGCTAGTTCTCTTGCTCAGAGACAAGGTTAGGAGTTTCTTATGTATTCCTATAGAGACATTTTGTATGCATAAGGCATGGGTATGAAACTCAATATTATCTGTTGAAATACGTAAAGGCGAGGTCTCAGCACCTACTTAGCACTGTTCCATGGCTTGACTTTTTTTGCTAAAATGGTCTTGGGGATTCTTTCACAGCATTCACATTAACCATAACCCTAATTCCGATATTCACTCAATTTTACTGTATGGAGTCACCATAATTTATTTAATCAATTCCTTGTTAATGAACAGTTAGGTTACTTCTAGTCTTTTCTTATATTAAGCAATGTTGTAATAAATAGACTTTTTTTTTTTTAGATTCACTAGTATCATATTTGGAGCATGAATTCCTAAAAAGTGAATATGTGCAAGCAAAGCACATTTATTAATTTAATGTCTATGGCTAATACTTCTTCATAGAATTTGCACCAATTTACACTCCCATCAATAATGTTTGAGTGTCAGTCCTCCCCACTCCACCAAAACACTGTGGCATAAAATTACTTTGTTTGATATAAAAATAGCATCTTATGACTATCCTGTGCATTATTGCAAATAGACTTAGTCATTTTAATGTTTAAACACTATTATTATTCTCTCTTCTTTTTATGTGACGAGGTCTTGGTATATTGCTCAGGCTGGACTGGAACTCCTGGGCTCAGGCAATTCTCTTGACTTAGCTTCCCAAGCAGCATGGACTCCTCAGGAGTGTGCCACAGGGTGAAGTGCTGGATGCATTATTTTTTTGCTGGAATAATTTTTATATCCAGTGTTCTATTAGGCTCTTAGTTTGTTCTTTATCATTTTTATATGAGATTTTTATACTGTAATTTGTGTTGACAATATTTTCCCCAGTTTTTCTTTTACCTTCAACTTTGCATCTAGTAATTTTTCCCTGTCAAATTTTTTAATGCAATCACAGATAACAAACATTCATTTGTTGTTTTTAAGTTCCATGTCCAAAGTTTAAGGACTTCTTCATTCTAGGATTTATTTTTAAATTAACATTTTAGAGGTTATTTTTATTAACTTTATTTTACATTTAAATATTTGCTCCATCTAGACTTGATGTTGTTGTATAAAGTAAATAAGAGGCTGGAATCCCAGCACTTTGGGAGGCCGAGGCAGGTGGATCATCTGAGGTTAGGTGATCAAGAACAGCCTGGCCAACATGGTGAAACACCATCTCTACTGAAAACACGAAAAAATTAGCCAGGCATAGTGTTGGACACCTGTAATCCCAGCTACTCAGGAGGTTGAGGCAGGAGGATTGCTTGAACCCAGATAATGGAGGTCCCAGTGAGCCGAGATCACACCAGTATACTCCAGTAGGTGACAAGATCAAGACTCCATCTTAAAAAAAAAAAAAGAAAAAAAGTAAAGAAGAAATTTACTTTTTGTTTTTCTATATGACTGCTCAATTGTCCCAAATTCTTTATTAAGATACCCTGGGTCTCTCTCAGATATACAATGCTATTTTCCCATTTGAGGGTAATTGATGAGCATATTTAACTGAACAAAACTCTGGTAAAGATACCCTGAAGTTTAATTGTTATACTTTTTTTCAAAGATTTGGTTCAGGACATATTTATTTTGTCATGATATGAGGTTTTACCTCCATAACCCACGATCTCTGAAAACACACACACACACTCAAGGGAAATGTAAGTAATTTATAAAGCATATGATATGTTCCGTATTAGTCAAAGTTCTTATTTGCAAGCAATGGAATGCAGTCCAGCTAAAGTAGAAAAATCTAGCTAAAAGAAAGACTATAAATGACAGTTTTCTATCTTCCTTTGGAAAATAGAAAATTACCAAAATGTAAGGAAATTGTCCAAAAATATTACAAATGTGAATTTCCTATCTATTAGTTAACAATATCCTCATCACAGTCCTGTGATATAGGGCACTATTATAATATTGTCTGCATTTTACAGATGAGGAATGAATTGAGAGCCCAGAGAGGAAGCAACAAATTAACATTTATGTCATCCACTGTGCTAGACACCCAACATGTTTTCCCATTTAATCCTCTCTAATCAACGAGTAAGTTAATTATTCTCATGTTATAGATAATTTAATTGTGTCTTAAAGTGGTAAGTGAATTGTTCATGGTCACAATGCTAGTAAATTGCAGAATGAAGATTTAAATCTGTCACTTGACTACAGCCAGTACTCTTCCCAATACACTAAGTTGCGTTAATAAAAGAGCAGAATTATAAACCAGAGAGTAAGTCATCTCAATGTCATCTCATGTCTGAAAAGCTGCGTCCAGTTCTTACATATTGTAAATTTAAATTCCAAGTTATATATGGAAAAATACTTGTATATGTTAGCTAATCAACAGGAAATTAAATTCATGTGTATTTAATGGTATTTCTATTTAAAGAATATATAATACTTGTAATATTAAAGTAATGTTATTTCAGTTTTTTATTCTAGTACTATGATTTGAATATGTCTTCTCCTAAATTCAGGTATTGGCAAAACAACACCTTTTTTTTTTTAAGCTTTTTAAGGGTCTTTTAAGCTGATTAGGTCATAAGGGATCTTCCCCTCCTAAATTGGATTCTGTGCCATTATAAAGGAGCTTCACTTTACAAAGGGAGTTTATCCTGTTTTACCCTCTGCCTTCTGCCATGTGAGGACTCAGCATTCAAGATGGTATCTTGAAAGCTGAGACTGAACCCTCACCAGACAGTAAATCTGCTGACACCTTGATTTTGGATTTCCCAGACTTTAGAACTGTGAGAAATTAAATTTTATTCCTTTTTTAAAAAAATTTTTATTGCATTTTAGGTTTTGGGGTAAATGCAAAGAACATGCAAAATTGTTGCATAGGTACACACATGGCAGTGTGATTTGCTGCCTTCCTCCCCCATCACCCATATCTGGCATTTCTCCCCATGCTATCTCTCCCCAACTCCCCCACCCCCCCACTGTCCCTCCCCTATTTCCCCATGACAGACCCCAGTGTGTGATGCTCCCCCTCCCTGTGTCCATGTGTTCTTATTGTTCAACACCCGCCTATGAGTGAGAACATGTGGTGTTTGATTTTCTGTTCTTGTGTCAGTTTGCTGAGAATGAAAGAGAGCCCGCATAGCCAAGTCAATTCTAAGCAAAAAGAACAAAGCAGGAGGCATCACACTCCCGGACTTCAAACTATACTACAAGGCTACAGTAATCAAAACAGCATGGTACTGGTACCAAAATAGAGACATAGACCAATGGAACAGAACAGAGACCCCAGAAGAAACACCACACATCTACAACCATCTGATCTTTGACAAACCTGGCAAAAACAAGCAATGGGGAAAGGATTCCCTGTTTAATAAATGGTGTTGGGAAAACTAGCTAGCCATGCACAGAAAGCAGAAACTGGACCCCTTCCTGACACCTTACACTAAAATTAACTCCAGATGGATTAAAGACTTAAACATAAGACCTAACACCATAAAAATCCTAGAAGAAAACCTAGGCAAAACCATTCAGGACATAAGCATAGGCAAGGACTTCATGACCAAAACACCAAAAGCATTGGCAACAAAAGCCAAAATAGACAAGTGGGACCTAATCAAACTCCACAGCTTCTGCACGACAAAAGAAACAGTCATTATAGTGAATCGGCAATCAACACGATGGGAAAAAATTTTTGCAGTCTACCCATCTGACAAAGGGCTGATATCCAGAATCTACAAAAAACTAAAACAGATTTACAAGAAAAAAACAAACAAACCCATTTAAAAGTGGGCAAAGGATATGAACAGACAGTTTACAAAAGAAGACATACATGAGGCCAACAAACATATGAAAAAATGCTCATCATCATTGGTCATTAGAGAAATGCAAATCAAAACCACACTGAGATGTCATCTCACGCCAGTTAGAATGGCGATCATTAAAAAATCGGGAGACAACAGATGCTGGAGAGGATGTGGAGAAATAGGAACACTTTCACACTGTTAGTGGGAGTGTAAATTAGTTCAACCATTGTGGAAGACAGCGTGGCGATTCCTCAAGGACCTAGAAATAGAAATTCCATTTGACCCAGCAATCCCACTATCGGGTATATACCCAAAGAACTATAAATCGTTCTACTATAAGAACACATGCACACAAATGTTCATTGCAGCACAGTTTACAATAGCAAAGACCTGGAACCAACCCAAATGCCCATCAATGATAGACTGGACAGGGAAAATGTGGCACATATACACCATGGAATATTATGCAGCCATCAAAAACAATGAGTTCATGTCCATTGTAGGGACATGGATGAACTTTTATTCTTTTAAAAGTAACCAGTTTCAAGTATTCTGAAATAGCAGTACAAGCTGTACTCAGACATTTAGTATAGAGACTCCTCTTTGGAAATAAATAATCTGGAATTGACTATATTGAATCAGACACTAATCTCCCAGATATTTTGCCTTGTGAAGACAGTATGTGAGTTTTGACTGCATTGTAATTTGCATCATTTTGAGGTTTTCAAGATCTAGCATATCCATGTTGCTATTTAGAATAGTACTCTTGCCTCTCAGTCAGCAATAAGTCTTTTATTTAGATGGAGTTACGCTTTTGTTGCCCAGGCTGGAGTGCAATGGCACGATCTCGGCTCAGTGCAACCTCCGCCTCCCAAGTTCAAGGGATTCTCCTGCCTCAGCCTCCTGAGTAGCTGGGATTACAGATATGTGCCACCATGCCCAGCTAATTTTTCTTCATGTTGGTCAGGCTGGTCTCCAACTCCCAATCTCAGGTGATCCTCCCGCCTTGTCTTCCCAAAGTGCTGGGATTATAGTCATGAGCCACCATGCCTGGCATCAGCAGCAAGTTTTATACAAAGTTTCTATCAGTTATAGAGAAACATCTGCACAAAACAGATAGGGGGAGAAATTAAAACTTTGAGAAATTATGTTTTGAAAATATACACTAGGACATTCACATGCCTCATAGATTGAGAATCAGTTACGTTTTCTAAAAGGCTTATCTGACTTTTCTAGGCAAATTTAGTTTATGAGCTTCAAAGGGTATAGCATTAAGCCAAGAAATGGTTGAAACTTACCTTATGCGCACCTATCATGGTCAGCATCACCGTCATCATAACTGCTATCATTAATACCACGAGATTGTTTACATGCTTTACCATTTATTCAGAAATCTGATGGAAATTCCAAGCTTGTTTTTTTTACCTCTTACTCTGTAAAGTAATAAGATTGTCAGGCACTTTATTCATATATCCTATCACTGGACATAGTAACTATCTTAATGACTCAAAGAAGAAATATTTAAGAAATAATCCAACAAAGTGAAAAAAACCTAATCTAAGTAAACAGAAACACTATTCTTAGTTTAATATCAATTAGGCTTCTAAAAGTACACCAGGGAACTAATCAAATAAACGGCATTGCTATCCAATGCCACAAGCACACTGATGCTTTGCCTTCTTATGTCACCATGCAACCAAGTAGTGAAATAGATTGAACAGAAACCAAAGTACTGACTATACAGAAGCCTCTGAAAAAGAAATTCATGATTTTTATGGTTGTCAAAAGTAGAAAATAACAATCGAAAATACACTGTAAAAGAAGTGACGGACTTACAATCCCTATTACTGTATAATGATTTTACTATAAGAAAATTTTCTATGTCTGTCTTATGATGTTGCTCTTATAGTTGGTTTCAAATTATCGAGTATGTGTGGATGTAGGTCTAGAATTAATTTATTTTAAATAACCGTCACTGAATTGACAGGCCACTAATTGAAATGGGTTAATTCTGTTCACAGTTTCTTATAATGGAGGGGGCAATGGTGAGCTAAGGAGCTAACTGAGTAATGAAGGACGTGATCATAGCCTCACTCCAAAAGTTCAGTTGTAGTAAGGGTTGGGCCATGAGACTAAAACACAGGAATCAAAACATATTCCTAAAGGACACACTAGTCCACGAGTGGAAGGAAAGCTTGATAAAAAATGAAAGGCATGACTAAAGTCAGAGGAGTGTCTAGAAGGTCCCAAAGCATGGTCCTAAGATATAGTCACAGGCACAAACTTGAGGCACTGTAATTAAACTATGTCATTAGTATCAACTTTTGTCTAACACACAAATTAACGAATCAAGAAACAGTCATCAAGTGCTTATGTATAAAGCACACTGCTTTAAACAATTTTGGAGAAAATTTTTTAAATGTACTGGGTACAGACACCTCAAAGAATTTCCAGTCGAGCTACAGACAAATCTAACACAGATAAAGATAAAATAAAATCTTAGAATTACAAATAATGCTAAATACTATCTTTTTTTAAAACTAATGTATTAACTTCTTCTACAACATTACTCTTATCTGCAATATTTCCAAAATATTGTTGAGTAATTTCTCTTTAATCAGATCCAGTGATAGAGAATTCACTAATTCTCCAATGTTTAGAACAATGTATTTCACTGGGACAGTGCTAATGCTTAGAAAATTCCACTCTCTATTAAGCCAGTCTGTGTCTCCATAATTTTCATTACTCATTTTGCTGTGATTTTTGTTTCATATTATTTATCTTCTTCTCCAATATAATATTTCAAAAAAGTGATTAAATTAGAAACCTAGTTTCTACTCTGATGCCTATTCTACTTTTTTTTTTTTTTTTTTTTCTTCACTTAGAATGCTCCTTTCAGTTAACTCTTCCTAATTTGGCATGGTTCCAAGGGCTCCCACAATCAAGATATTTTTCTCTTAGATGAACTCTCATTCCATTTAAATGTCTCACTTAAAATATAATTTTAAATTCCATTTAAATTGTTCCATTTGAAGTCAATTTTCCAAGTACAGTATAATTGATGCCAAAATAATGGTTTACTGTTCTCCTAGATTACTACCTAAGTCAAAGACAAAATTATCTGATTGGTCACCTTTAGCCACCTATTTATGTACATTATTCTTTCACTCCATCAAATCTTGTTCAGTTTTTCTTATATTGTACTTTTGCTCTGCTTCAGAAATCTTAAGTATGAGACATTTTCATTTATTTCTATGAAATAATTATATGGCTGATAAACAAACAAAAGCTGCGTGTTTGTGTGCACATGAGGTTACTCCCAGGAATGCTTTGACTAAGAACACAAATCATAATATTCCTAGTTTTCTACCCTGTTGCCTAAATTTTGATATTGATGTATCAATCCATGTACTCATACTTTGTCCAGAAAGAGTCCCTTAATAATAGTTCAACAAGAAACATAGACAACTGTACTTAGGAAAATGCTGACATTTTGAGAAGTATTCCCTGAGTTGTCTCAGGAGTACTATCAAGTTGGAGATAGCAGAACACACAATTCTGTTGTTAACATATTTGTAAAACAACATGCTTCATCTGTCAATCATTCATTGCTTAAAGACACTGCATCCAGTTTGCACATGAAATGGGTTCTTCCTCTATTCTAATATCCAATAGGGTTTTAAAGCTCTGTTGAATTTGGGATTAGATAATGCAGAAATTCAGGGGAAAACAACTCTTAGTAATTTTAGGGTGTTTCTAACTATCCTTGACAGATAAAAGCTATTTCCTAGCAAGGAACTTTTAGAATACATGAGAAAGTTATAAGAAACCCAATGTGATTTGCTGTGGGTTACTTGAAGGTCATCTTTGGAGACTACTTTGCATGCCATATGTCGTATGAGTCTCTGTGCTAATGCTTCCCTAATACATCTCTACAAGGAATCCTATCCATTAGAAAAGGTTTAGGTTTCCATCCAAATCCAACAGAAAGTGCAACAGACAGTACACATTTGAAAAATATTTTTAGCTTCTTATGTTAAACAAGAATTTCAGTTATTCCTACCTATATCAAGTTTAAACTGTTAAGTTTTGACTAGACAGAGAAAATATTTGTTTAAATAAGACCTTTAATATTCTCTTTTATTTATCACAGCATGAGAGGGAAAACTATTTTGTTTTTTCTTTGCCTTTTTTTTTTTTTTTTTTTTTTTTTTTGAGACAGACTCTCCCTCTTGTTGCCCAGGCTGGAGTGCAGTGATGCAATCTGGGCTCACTGTACCTCCGCCTTTCGGGTTCAATAGATTCTCGTGTCTCAGCATCCCGAGTAGCTTGGATTACAGGCATTTACCACAGCACCCAGCTAGCATGTGTGTGTGTGTGTGTGTGTGTGTGTGTGTGTGTGTGTGTGTGTGTGTGTTTTAGTAGAGATGAGGTTTTACCATGTTAGCCGGGCTGGTCTCAAACTCCTGACCTCAGGTGATCCACCTGCCTTGGCCTCCCAAAGTGCTGGGATTATAGGCATGAGCCACTGTGCCCAGCCAGCTTTTTCTTTTAACTTGAATAAGGATGCACAATCAACTGCTTTCTGGCATTCTGATCAAATGTACTTTGTTCCTTCCAGATTTTACTTCAAGTATATTATAAAGCCCAAGACGATAAACACATTACTAATACCACAGGTGAATAATCTCAAAGCCATGGAATCTAGAAATATTAATAGAACCAATGAATGATAGAACAAAAGAGAAAGGAGGTATTTGGAATTGATCTACCAACACAACCCAATATAGACACAGTTTATGCCTTTATCTATAACCACATATGTTGCCTTGGAGTCCCTACCCACTAAAAATGGCCCTACTGTTTACAGTTTAATCAGAAACTCTTATTGTACTCTTTGCATAAATGTATAGTTTTTATAGTTTTTAGAAAATCTGTTATAAATTTTTGACGTGCTTAGAGATATTCAGCCAGAAAAAGACTTGGTCATTTTATTCTAGAAGTTTGTAGAAGAAAGGACAGACAGCAGGAAAAAGAGTCTAAGATATTCCATATCTATATTACAGTTTTCTTAGTGAAAAACGTTGGCATCCTTAATTTAAACTAGAGCATAAATTATTTTTATTGGTAGTTCTACCAAATACAAATCTTTCTCGTGGATACTGCCTCTTCACTTGATAATACAATTTTTTAACACTTGCCATAGAAATTGTGGTCTGCCTTCTGAGCAAGGTTTCTTATTTATAGGCTATCATGTTTTGTACCATGTGACTGGACCCTCCTGACCAGAGCTAACTGGAACAGCACCCATGGGCTGTCTAGGAACTGGATTGGCAGTTCAGAATGAGAACTCAACAGACTTGTGTTACCTGCAGTGGCATAACATCCTGGATAAGTATGATTTACTCCAGGGAGTTGTCAGAAACCAAAATAAAAAGAGACTCTAGGGCTTAGAACATAACAAACATCTGCTTCTGAGGACATGATTACTCATACAATCACTGTTAAAAATTGATAGCTTATGTCACCCTAATAAAGCCATTGATGTACCCTGAATTACTGTCTATTTCTTTCTAAAGTCTATTTGCATTACGTCTAAACTCTTTCTTGGTCTCTCTCTAGATCTTTCTTGGTCTCTAGAGGGAGAAGAGAGTGAGAGAGAAATAAAGGATTCAGAAGTAATGCAAATAGACTTTAGAGACAAATATATACACACACAAACACACACATATATCTCCCTAAACCCCACTAACTGAAACATCTGGAACATGTTCCTATTCTTTACCAGGTAAATGAGCCTAATTATGTAATGTTTGGGGACCAGGGGTCAGAAATCAATACAGTGATGTTGTTCCATTGAAAGTACATCTTGTTGAGGACACAGAACAAAATCATTAGCATTGTTGATATCAAGCACCCTATGGTGCAAACAGGCTTGCATTTTTCACAATTGCTAGTTCTTTGCTACTGATTTTGATTTCATGTGGACTGAAGTAGAGACAAGGAGATGGAAATGTTTGTGAAGCTCTGCTTGGGAATGAAGGTCCTGTCATAACATTTAAGCCAGAATGGTAGAATTGGGTATAAAATGCCTGCCAACAGCTTGCATAGTTCACACATGACAGAAAACAGAGCCACGAAAAGAATCATCCAAGCCAATTCAGACTGGTATAAACAGATGTACCACTTCTGTGCACTTTGACATATCAGAGACAGGATTTTTGAATGTTTTTATCTTTTTCACAATGGGCTTGAATAATTATATAAAAAAAGAAGTATAATATGATTATATTATATAGCAGATAAAAATGTTGTTTGGAAATCATATTTAATAGTGTATTTTTTCTCTTTGTCCCAGGCCAATGATAATCATTCCCAGTCATTTATTTCTCAGCAATGATAAGGAATAATAAGCTTTGACTTTGTTCCCATAACAAATGTTTATAAAATCCAACAAATGCAGAAGGATGGAAAAAGTGAAAAAAGTTGGCAAAAAAGCAAAAACTCAATTCTTAATTATTTGGTAAGCTCCAATGAAGAGTTTAAAATGACCAGAATTTTAAAATCTGGTATCTGAGTGTGGACACTGCCCTTCTCAGTGAGGCTATAAGAAGTGTGAGCCAGAAGCAAATGTACAGAAGACTGAATCAGCTGATTAAGAGTGTGAAGCATATCTACTGTTAATGACTAGCGCTGTTGCTAGGGATATCAACTGGATTCTGAATTTAAATAGGTAAGATATATAGACTGAAGAATAGATGGATATGTGGATAGATCAATGCAAATAAGCACTGGAAATCATATTCTAATACCATACAGAAATTAGTGAAAATAAGAGACATTTACTATGTGTTTTATTTTTTGAATTGACACATTAAATTGTATGTATTTGTTGTGTATAACTTGTTCCAAAGTGTATTTACATTGTAAATAGTTAAATGCAGTAAATTAACAAATGTATTACCTCTCACAGTTATTTTTTGTGAGAATACTTAATATCAATTCTTTTAGCATTTTTCAAGAATACCATATATTGTAATTAAATTGTAGTCACCATTCTGCACAACAGTTCTCTCAAACTTATTCCTCCTTTCTATCTGTAATTTTGTATCCTTTGACTAACAAGATGCTTGCTTTAATAGTTCCATAAAGAGATAAAGGGCAGGGTGGTACTACTGCTTTGGATGATAGAATTTGGGACTACAGAATTAATTTTATTTGGCTACTGTGCTAACAGACTAACCAAATAGAAGAATAGACCTTAGATATCAAGGTTTATGTCAATCAAGCATAGATGACTGGCTCAAGAAGCTTTACACCTGATTTGAACTCCAAATTACCTCATTAATACTAACTGCAAACCAAAGGCTATAAAACCTGGGGCTGGTGACAAGGCAAACTGACATATAAGCCAGGAGCATTTAACAACAAATAGATCAAAGTTGGAGACAAAACAAACCATGAAGTCCATGTCACTGGGAACAGAGACAGCTGGCTTAGTGCTAGAAATCAGAATGAATAGTCACAGTGCCAAAAGTTGATGCGAGAACAAGGGCACAGACATCTGACTTTACTCAGAAGTTAAGCGACGTAATATGCAATAAATATTAATTGACTGCTTGACTGAATGAGTGAATGTTGATAAAGAGTTATCTAGCTAAGCCAATCAATTCAATAAAGACAATCTGCTTTAAAAGTGAAGAAGAAATAATTTTTAAATTACATAATCCATGAAAGAGGATAATCAATTTAATAATGATAATTTTATCATTAATATTAGTAGTAATACGTAGCTATTATTTATTGAGCATTTACTATATAATAGCAGACATTATATACATTATCACATTATCCTTATCAAAACTCTCTGAAATAGGTGATATGATTTCAGCTTCTTTTCTTGAGGCCTAATAAGATTTAGAAACCTTTCTAAAGTCACCTGGCTACAAAGTGGCTGGGCCAGAATTGCATCCAGATGTGGCTGCTTTCAAAATATAAGCTCTTAAGACTCTTAAGTCACTAGAGTGACTTTCATTAACAGAATTTATTGAATAGCTGTAATGTTTCAGTCAATCTCTAAGGCTTTACAAGAAATAAAAAGATAAGACACAATATCTTCTTCAAAGAAGAGAAGATTATAATCTAATATAGTCTAAGAATAAATGATTTAAGAATGATGTAAGAATTTTGGTAAGTGTGATGCAGCTTTTAAGGAAATCTAAATAATCTAGGCTAACACTTGAGGTATTAAAGGTCAATACCTAATGGTTTTGGTGTTGTTTATGGTTTTTGCCTTTCCTTTTTCTTTCCAAAAGGGACAATATTCAACTTATAATGTACAATAGTCCCTCCTTAATCATGGTTCCACTTTGTGTTTCAGTTGCCAATGGTCAACCAGGTCTGAAAATATTAAATGGAAAATTCCAGAAATGAGCAATTCATAAATTTTAAGGTGCATGTCATTCTGAGTTGCATAATGAAATCTTGCACCATCCCACTCCATCTCACCTGGGATATGAATGATCCCTTTGTCCATTGTATCCATATTGTCTATGCTATCTGCCCATTAGTCACTTAGTAGCAGTCTTCGTTATCAGATTGACAGATCACACGTGGTACAGTGCACTAAGATATTTTGAAAGAGAGATCACATTTATATAAGTTTTATTATCATATATTGTTGTAAATTTTTATTGCTACTATTAATTTTGTACTGTGCCTAATTTATAAAGTTTATCATAGATAGGTATGTACAGTATTTGAAAAACCCTAATATAGACAAGGTTCAGTACTATCCATGGTTTCAGGCAACCACTGGAGAACTTTGAATGTATCCCTCACATAGAAGGGAGGACTACTGTACTTGTACATACTTTTATATCCTGCTTTTCTCCTGAGGAGATTTTATAAGCATTTTAAAACTGAAGTATAATTTATATACTATAAAACTCACTCTTTAAAAGTGTACAATTCGATGGTTTATAGCATATTACAAAATCATAAAACCATTACCGTTCTCTAATTCCAGAACATGTTATCTCTCCACCAATCCCCCGTTAAAATTTGATTTTGAATGTTATTTATCAATTTTTTAAAGTTTTGAAACCCCTTTTAAAAATACTTATTACACAGAAATTTAGAAAAGATATACTAAAGCACAATTGTGTTAGTTGTATGAATGGGAACAGAGCCCTAATCACTCTTGACTCTCTTCTTTGTTGTTTAGAATTCAATCTGAAACATAGTGGTTAACTGAATTCTTAATGTGCATCATAAACATCTAGTAAAAAAATGAATAAAAGGTTCTGGGTGGGTAGATAGACAGGAACAATGGATATACAGGAAGCTCTTGAAAAGGAAAGGGCTCTAAAATATTGTATCGTACAAGTGCATGCTTAATGATTGTAGGCACAGCCTTCAATCATTTCACTAGTCTTTAGTTGTGTCCACTGATAAATAACTGTCTTGTTAATAATTTTTAAAAATGGGAAAGAGTTCAGAAAGAGATTCAAGTTGTAGAGAACAAATATCAATGCTTTTGTAAATTTGGCACATTTATTGCCAAGCTGGAGACTCGTCCTTGTGACTTTTCTACTCATAATGAGTAAGACCTATGCAGAACACCACATATCTGGGTGGAAGTTTCAACTGCAGAATATAGTTTGTTCTCTGCCCCTTTCTTCTGAATAAAGAAAATTATCCTTTCCTTTAAACTATTCAGTGAGACTTTTTTAAAAAATAATTGCACCTAGAATATACAGAAGTTCCTTGATTTACATAACTTAGTGGGTTACATTACAATAAATCCATCCTAAGTTGAAAATATATTGTCTAAAATGGATTTAATATAACTAACCTACTGAACATTATAGCTTAGCCTAGCCTATGTTAAATGTGCTCAGAACCCTTAATTATCCTACAATTTGGCAAAATCATCTAACAGAAAGCTTATTTAGTAACATACTGTTGAATATTTCTGGAAATTTATTGAACGATGTACTGAAAGTAAAATGGTTGTATGGGTACTCAAAGTTTTTACTGAGGGTGTATTACTTTTGCACCATCAAAAAGTTGAAAAGTTTAAGTTGAACAATTGCTAAATTGAGGACTCTTTAAAGTGTGAAAACATCACTTGCAAAAATATAGTAACTAAAATATGTGAGTTTAATTATTTAAAAACTTTCCTTTGCAATGACTGGGTATATATTAGTGCTAAGCCATGGAAACATTTTTAAATGATTAAAGAAATGTAATGACAAGAACTCAGCAAGACTTAGCCACCTATAAAAATTGTTGTCATGTAATGAGAAAATATAAAAATACTAGGAAAAACAGGAAAACTCTTTGTGAATATTATCTTTTACCTTTCTTTTATGCATTCTAGCTATTGGCTCATAACAGAGATTGGTAAATTACTCTACCAAATACAAAGTTGGTAAAAAAAAAAAATGTATACATGTACATTCTCCAAAGTAATAGATTTGTTAATACAGTCATTCTATCACCTCTTAGTGCACACAAATGTAAATCTAAAGGAACAACAAAAAAGAGTATATATGCATGTATGTATGTAAATATATAGCAATTCATCATGAAGAATACATATCCATCTGGATTCTTGTACAGTAGCTTTCTCTAGGGTGGCAAATAGAATGGAAGGGAGGTTCATGTTGAAGGAAAACTTCCACTCTACAAGATATTTCAGTTGTGTGTTAACCATTCACAACAGGAATGTTTTCTTGTATTATTTGTGTCATTATTTACAATTATTTATGATTATAAAAAACACATGGGGACATTGATTATATATATTTTGTGGTAGAGAAGTTCTTTCTGACATAAAAGATGTAAATAAGAAAATGGTTATGTATTTATTGCCTACAATTATAAGTTCTCTGTGTGTCAACAACACCATAAGACATGTTAAAGTTAAATAAACTGAGGAAATTACTGCTCTATATTTTTCATGCAAGGGGCAGCCCACATCATAATAAATCACTTAAATATTAATAAGAAAGCACAACACCCTAAAATGATAAGAAAAAGCTCTAAATGATAATTCATGAAAGTACAAAACAAAAGCAACAAACTTGTAGAACAATGCTGAACCATACTAGTCATCAAAGAAACATATTTAAAAGCAATGTCACTATGTTTTTAAAAAGATTAGAAGTAATCATTCTAGTGTTACAATGTCAAAGAGAAATTGTCATGAGCTCAAACTACTATAGGTAAGAGATATTCATAAGAAAATAAAAAGTATCTTAGGGCCAATTTGGTAATGTGCATCAAAATCTCTAAACCTGTTTATTTTTTGGCATAGCAATTCCACTTCCAAGTATCAGTCTTAAGGATATAGAGATTAGTATACATGTTTGCCGAGCATAGTGTGCTTAAAAAAGAAATTTTCAAAACACTCTAAACAGCCAATATTTGGAAACGAATATAATGAAATGTTAATGCTCCACTTTCTTTCATAGAAACATGTATTATATATAATAATCAGTTTACAAAAATGAAGATATTTATACTGATTGCATTTTTGTTTAAAATATTATACATAAGATGATAAATAATAATTTGCAAATGGTTATCTCAAGGTAGTTTGACTATAGGTAATTTTATTTTCTTTTTTGTTCATGTAATAAACAGTGATAGCATGTGCACTAAAATGTGTGTATTAAAATACAGCTTTTTATTAATTCAATTCATAAATCACTTACAGAGGACACAGATTGATTATAGTCAGATTTGGAGTCTGTTATCTTCAGCAAAAGAATACAAATAGAAATCAATCTTGTCAACCTAAACTACAGAGAGACTCTCTCTAATAGAAAACGATATTTGTTTGGAAATAGAATGCTACAGTGGTGATACCCAAGGAAAAAGTACTTTTTGTGTAAGATTAGTTTTTGCATAGTCTCCTATGACAATTTTTGCTGTCCAGCATTTATAAATGAGAAGTCTCTCCTCATAGCCTTCTCCAGCTCTACTTGTCAGGTTTTTCATGTTTGTTTGTTTTTACACAAGTGACAAATTTGATTCTGACAATTTTCACAATTTCCAACTATTCCAGTTGTAGTTCTTTTGAGTTCAGTTGAAGTTTCAAAGTCATTTAAACTCCAATATTAACAGAATTCAGTGAGTGGCCAATATAACATGGATTGACATCAAAATGTCAGCATTAGAAATTTAATCCAAAGGGGATTTTTTTTTTTCTTCAGAGAGGACGAAATGAGATAACCTGAGGGGGTGAGAATAAAAACAACAGAACCTTTAATTGAAAAAAAAAAAAAAAAAAACCATGTTGGCGTCAGGATTTCTAGTGCTTTATTGGACTTTCAGGGAGGAAACAGACATTATGAAATTGGAAGCTGGATATATCGCCAATGTCCCCTCCAGGCTCTTAAATAGTTGGCATTCCTCTAGCAGCTTTATGAAATAAATTTCTTTATGGGAATTGTACCTGTTCAATTTTATAGCTTTAATTTAGTCAACATCTTCATATGTTTTCCAGGAGTTTAATTAGTAAAATTGCTTTAAAAACTGATGATAATTTGGATTAGTCTAAAATGCTATAATATAATCTCCAAATAACAGTTGACCTACATGGAGATTTATATGTTGCAACTCATTTTCATTAGTTTATTTGTTCCACATAATAAGACTATAGAAGTAGATACTTTTATCTTCATATTATAAAGGAAGAATTTGCTCTGATCATGCAATCATGCATTTTATCCTAGCAATCTTAATAATGACACAAAAATGATAAATACATTTTGAGGAGGCTCTACATGTGCCAGACATTTTTCTGGCACTTTACATAACTTGCCTATAATTTTTATAATAGACCTGAAAGAAAAAATATTTTGTTCCCATATGAAAGATTTGGTTTGGGAGGTTGAGGTAGGTGGATCACGAGGTCAAGGGATCGAGACCATTCTGGCCAACATGGTGAAACCCCGTCTCTATTTTTAAAAATACAAAAATTAGCTGGGCATGGTGGCACACGCCTGTAGTCCCACCTACTCGGGAGTGCTGAGACAGGAGAATTGCTTGAACCCGGGAGGCGGAGGTTGCAGTGAGCTGAGATTGTGCCACTGCACTCCAGCCTGACACCTGGTGACAGAACGAGACTTTGTCTCAAAAAAAAAAAAAAGATTTGGTAATAATATTAGTCCTTTTTCATACTGCTACAAAGAACTACCTAATACTGGGTAATATATGAAGAAAAGAGGTTTAATTCACTCACAGTTCCACATGGCTGGGGAGGCCTCAGGAAACTTACAATCATGGCAGAAGGGGAAAGGGAATCAAGGCACATCTTAGTGTTACAGGTAGCAGGGAAGAGAAAACAAGTGAAGTGGGACGTTCCACACCCTTTTTACCAACCGGATCTCTCATGAGAACTCACTATCACAAGAACAGCAAGGAGGAAGGCAACTCCCAAGATTCAATCACCTTCCACCAGGTCTCTCCCCCTGACACGTGGGGATTACAATTCGAGAGGAGAGTTGGGTGGAGATACAGAGTCAAACCATATCAGGAATCATGACACATAAACATTAATTTGCCTGAAATCACTTGGCTATTAAAATGACATTTTTCCCTCTTCTAGATTCCATTTTGGTGAACATTTGCACTGGTTTTTACTTACACATACATTTTACATCCAGTGCATGGGAAGAAAACAGATTGGATCAAATTTAGACTATCTGAAAATTTATGAACCAATCCAGCCTGCCTTTCCAGATACATAGGAGGTAAACTCACCTTCATGATTAGTTCACAAGAGGCCAGAGCAGAACACATCTAGAACTGTTTCTAGCATTCTTGGCTTTGTTCTTATAACCTTGGGAGTTTGAGGAATGAATAAAATCAGCAAACTCAAAGTAAGTAAAAAACACAAGACAGAAATAATTGGGAAAAAGAGTCTAAAAATCAAATTGAGTATAAAAAAAGTAATACAAATGTGGTGATAGAGCAGAAAATTTTATTAAAAGATTTTACAGTTTTTCTCCTTCCTTGGAACAATTTTTTAAAGGAAGGAATAACTTCTTGGAAAACATCTATGGAACAGGAAAAATATTGAAGCTTAAGAAGATGTACCAGAATTCACAAACACCTGCCTACACCCCAAACCTCCCCTAGCTGTTGGCTTGTAACTGTATATAAATTGGATCATATGGATGCACATGGGGAACATATTTAATCATGAGTTAGATTTATTATACTTCTAATTAGCTTGACTGAAAATGTGTGCTTCCTCAGTGAGAAGAAACACATTACTCTAATTGAGGAAAAGAAATTTAAAAGAGGACCAAGGTTCTGTTTAGTTTTCAACATATTTCATTTTTATTAAAAGAACTGATTATGTTCCCACTTGGAATAAATTAAACATTTGTTTTAGTTAGGAAATTTAATTTTCATAAAATCTGAAATAGTGATCAATTGAACAATACATATCCTAAATTTAGAACAGTAGAGAGACCAGAATAGGTCAGACTAGAATAATTTATATTACTAAAAGCCTATGATTAACATAAAATATCATGACTGGGAGTTAAGCTCTTTTCTTTGAGGGATGCTTTAAATATGTCTTAGTTATTCATTTATTCACACTGCAAACTCTTTCAGATAGATTCAATAACAGCAAAGCTGAGCAGCTTTTTACCTTACAACTTTCATAGAGATAGATTTGATTAGAGTATATTTCATCTTTAGTGCAATGTTTTCAGCTTTGACTGCATGTTGGAATTCCCAGGGAGTTTTGCAAAATACCTATGCCTAGGACTCTTCCCTAAAACTTCTACATTTAATTGGTCTGGTATATTGGCCTAGGCATCAGGAATTTTAACAACTTCCC
Source organism: Ateles fusciceps (assembly GCA_036589455.1). Taxonomy (NCBI): domain Eukaryota; kingdom Metazoa; phylum Chordata; class Mammalia; order Primates; family Atelidae; genus Ateles; species Ateles fusciceps. The sequence goes on along the minus strand of JAZHEH010002924.1, from coordinate 5,289,179 downwards.
AGCTCTAGTGTATGAGAAGACTGGTTTCAAAAATCTCATAATTTCTGCATGATACAATTAAGGCAGGCAAAATCCAACACCAGGCATTGGAAATAAATAGAGGCAGAAAGTGTTAATTTCACAAGCTCTCTGAATATAGGACAGTCTTACTCATTAGTACTGTACCTCTATAGCAGTAACAAAAGCAACAACAATAAATTACCTCTTAATTATAGTTAATATATTGCAGAGTGTGGGAAGCTTGATTAAGGCAAAAATTCCATAAAGGACCGATAATTCTGCCCGATTTTCTCTAGAATCCTAAGATTCCTTCTGATACACATTGCCTACTTTGGACATTCTTTTATTCAATAACAATTTATGACTACCAGCTATATACTAATGGTAGTGGTAGAAAGAAAATAAATAATATATCAGACTTCCGTCAGAGAACATACACATAAGATAAAATATGTAGACATAGAGCTACACACAGACATGCACACACACTCAACTATAAAGCTATGTGATAAATATTACAGAAGTACAAGTCAACAAATCATTTCATGGGCTCAAGAAAGAGGATCCATTCTTCCGCAATTATGCATTATTAATTATATCATAAATTATCATGGAAAAACATTTCTCAAAACATATTTTTTAATTTATGTGTATTTTGTTCATAACCAAAAACTTTTTGAACATAAGAAACATGTTGTACTTATTTACATATGTTTTGGATCCAGCAGAGTTTGAAACAGAGTAGGACTTGATACTTTTTGTTGAACTAACATAAATTTGCAATTAAAACATATGGAAAATCTTGGTGGATCAAGAGTAGTTTAAAACTTACCTCCATTTGAGAACAGAACATGAGAAGTATAACTGATTGTGTTACAAGAAAGAGGTTGAAAACAATCTTTGTGAGTCTGAGTTCTTAACAAGAAAATTTACTATAACTGGTTAATAAATAAAAAAGTTTTGTAGGTAATGTACAGAAGCATTAAGAAAGTCTAAATACATTAATTCTAGACTGCGCTTCTAGAAAAATGTTATTCTACATTGCAAAACTGGCTTCACAAGAGAACTGCAATCTCAATCATATTCAGGAAACTTTCAAATTAGAAAGCCATGGTGAAGAACCAGGTTGGCTCTGGGGCAATTCACAGAAACAAAAATGATAGTCCATTCAAATCTGTTATTTATTCCCCCAAATAATCCAAATCTGAATCATTTTTACATCTCACAGGGATGCATCTCATCAACAGAATCTAAGTCATGTGTATTTTAAAACTATTATTATCATTATTATTCACTGGCATAGCAGCATTTACACTGTTGAAAAAAAGTAAGTTATTTTTGATGATCTAAAATGAAGAGAAGGCCTTTTTCCAAGACAGCCAACTAGATGCATCTAAGAAGTGCTACTCCCACAGCAAGAGATGATTTCGATGACACCAATATAATTTGAACAGATCTTCAGAGAGAAAATGCAGAATGTGAAAGGAGGGAAGATGCAGTCACTGAGGCTGAAGAGGGAGGAAGCCTCAAAGATACACAAAGGAACCATTTGGCTAAGTTAATCTACCTGTCCATTGCTCTCAAGTGCCATCTACTGGTTCCTATCCCAAACTGCAACATCCAAAATCGCTTTGCTAATTCACCCCCTTGCAATACCAGGAACAATCATTCTATAACAGACTCTGTATAGAGTCCTTAGGACTCTGGAAACTTCCAAAAACAAAGCCAGTGGACCATATTCAATTTATAGCACAATTAAAGTAATGTCAGCCCTTCAAGATAAGAAAAAAATCAGACAAGAACTCTAGATGCAATAAAAAATGATAAAGGTGATATCACCACTGATTCCACAGAAATACAAATTACCATTAGAGATTACTATAAACAACTCTGTGCACATAAACCAGTAAATCTAGAAGAAATGGATAAATTCCTGGACACTTACACCCTCCCAAGACTAAACTCAGAAGAAGTTGAATCCCTGAATAGACAAATAGCAAGGTCTAAAGTTCAGGCAGCAATTAATAGCCTACCAACCAAAAAACTTTCAGGTCCAGATGGTTCACAGCCAAATTCTACCAGATGTACAAAAAGGAGCTGGTACCATTCCTTCTGAAACTATTCCAAACAATACAAAAAGAGGGAATCCTTCCTAACTCATTTTATGAAACTAACATCATCCTGATACGAAAACCCAGCAGAGAGATGACTAAAAAAGACAATTTCAGGCCAATATCCATGATGAACATTGATGCAAATATCTTCCATAAAATACTGGCAAGCCAAATTCAACAGCCTATCAAAAAGCGTATCCATCACGATCAAGTAGGCTTCATCCTGGGGGATGCAAGGCTGGTTAAACATACACAAATCTATAATCATAATTCATCACATGAATTATGATTAAACAAAACCAAAGACAAAAACCACATGATTATCTCAATAGATGCAGAAAAGGCCTTCGATAAAATTCAACAGCACTTTATGATAAAAACTCTCAATAAACTAGGTATTGACGGAACATATATCAAAATAATAAAAGCTATTTACGGCAAACCCACAGCCAATATCATATTGAATGGGCAAAAACTGGAAGCATTCCCTTTGAAAACTGGCATTAAACAAGGGTGCCTCTCTCACCACTCCTATTCAACAAAGTATTGGAAGTTCTAGCCAGAGCAATCAGGCAAGAAAAAGAAATAAAGTGTATTCAATTAGGAAAAGAGGAAGTCAAATTGTCTCTATTTGCATATGACATGATTGTATATTTAGAAGACTCCATTGTCTCAGCCCAAAATCTCCTTAAACTGATAAGCAACTTCAGCAAAGTCTCAGAATACAAAATCAATGTGCAAAAATCACAAGCATTCTTATACACCAATAACAGACAAACATAGAGTCAAATCATGAGTGAACTCCCATTCACAATTGCCACAAAGAGAATAAATACCTAGGAATACAACTAACAAAGGCTGTGAAGAACCTCTTCAAGGAGAACTACAAACCACTGCTGAAGGAAATAAGAAAGGACCAAAACAGATGGAAATATATTCCATGCTCATGGTTAGGAGGAATCAATATTGTGAAAATGGCCGTAGTGCCCAAAGTAATTTATAAATTCAGTGCTTACCCCATCAAGCTACCACTGACCTTCTTCACAGAACTGGAAAAACCACCTTAAACTTCATACGGAACCAAAAAAGAGCCCACATAGCAAAGATATTCGTAAGCAAAGAGAACAAAGCTGGAGGCATCATGCTACCTGACTTCAAACTATACTACAAGGCGACAGTAATCAAAACAGCATGGTAATGGTACCAAAACAGTGGAACAAAATGGAGGCTTTGGAAGTAATGCCACACACCTACAACCATCTGATCTTTGACAAACATGGCAAAAACAGGCAATCGTGAAAGGAATCTCTGTTTAATAAATGGTGTTGGGAAAACTGGCTAGTGATATGCAGAAAGCAGAAACTGGACCCCTTCCTGACACCTTACACAAAAATTAACTCCCGATAGATTAAAGATTTAAACATAAGACCTAACACCATAAAAACCCTAGAAGAAAACCTAGACAATACCATTCAGGACATAGTCATAGACAAAGACTTCATGACTAAAAGACCAAAAGGAATGGGCAACAAAAGCCAAAATAGACAAATGGGATCTAATTAAACTCCAGAGCTTCTGTGCAGCAAAAGAAACAATCATTAAAGTGAACTGGCAAACAACAGAATGGGAAAAAAGTTTTGCAGGCTACCCATTTGACAAAGGGCTAATAGCCAGAATCCACAAAGAATTTAAACAAATTTACAAGAAAAAAACAAACAACCCCATCAAAAAGTGGGTGAAGGATATGAACAGGTACTTTTCAAAGACCTTTATGCAGCCAACAAACATATGAGAAAATGCTCAACATCGCTGGTTATTAGAGAAATGCAAATCACATTAAGATACCATCTCATGCCAGTTACAACGGCAATCATTAAAAAGTCAGGAGACAACAGATGCTGGAGAGGATGTGGAGAAATAGGAACACTTTTACACTGTTGGTGGGAGTGTAAATTAGTTCAACCAGTGTGGAAGACAGTGTGGAGATTCCTCAAGTATCTGGAAACAAAAATACCATTTGATCCAGCAATCCCATTATTGGGTATATACTCAAAGGATTATAAATAATTCCATTATAAAGACACATGCACATGTATGTTCATTGCGGCATTGTTTACAATAGCAAAGTCCTGGAACCCACCCAAATGTCCATTGATCATAGACTGGACAAGGAAAATGTGGCACATATACATCATGGAATACTATGCAGCCATAAAAAATGATGAGTTCATTTCCTTTGCAGGAACATGGATGATTCTGGAAACCATCATTCTCAGCAAACTGACATAAGAACAGAAAACCAAACACCACATGTTCTCACTCATAGGTGGGTGTTGAACAATGAGAACACATGGACACAGGGAGGGGGACATCACACACCAGGACCTGTTGGGGAGTGAGGGGCTTTGGGGAGGAATAGCAGGGAGTGGGGAGATTGGGGAGATATAACATTAGAAGAAATGCCTAATGTAGGTGATGGGGGGATTGGATGCAGCAATCTACCATGTCATGTGTATACCTATGTAACAATCCTGCAAGATCTGCACATGTACCCCAGAAGTTAAAGTAAAATAAAAAATAATAATAAAACTTGAAGTTATAAAAAAATGTTAATCTCCTTTGGCAATACTCTCACAGACACACCCAGGATCAATACTTTGCATCCTTCAATCCAGTCAAGTTGACATTCACTATTAACTATCACAGGTCCACTCCTTGTCAACTGAAACCCATACACATATCCTGAAATCGTACATAATTTTTAAATAAAGACACTAATAAGCTCATGATTATGCCTAAAAAAAATACAACTATTTTTCCTACAACTGGAAATGCACTAGTCCCTAACCCAAATACCACTACATAAATTTAACAATACTTAAATGCTGATGTGAAGTCAATAAATCTTATGTCACATGGTAGAAGTAGAAAGAAAAAAATGAGGATATTTTCTTAGTACAAGTGTATACATGCACAAAGTTGTTTTTAACAAAAGAAGGGAGAAATACTCATGACAATTACAGTCTTGGTTCCTGAAGCTGGTCACGTGATCATAGCTGGTATTGATGACTACACCTTCTTCTGCCACCCATTCTGTATTCCTTTTGCCTTCAGCAGGTCATGGGTTTTTTTGTTTGTTTGTTTGTTTTCTTCTTCCTGGTGGAGTGACCTAAACTTTCATTCCTGAAGGGTCTGGAATTGCCTGGTAAAGTTAAGAGTTGCCTTAATGGATCTCCTATATTCCATGCATACACTTCCTTGCCTCCATTGTGGAGTAGTACACTGATTTCATCTTGATAGTCTGGGTCAATCACCCAAGACAACACTGTAACTCCCTTCTTAGCTTATTGACTTATAGGTAGGAGGATCCCAGTGTGTCCTGGGATCAGTTTAATGGAATCATTGTTGTGCCTCCTGGTGGCAGCCTTCCTTCTTCTGGAACTAAAACCTCTAGGCCAGCAGAACGTAATGTCACAGGAACAGAAAGCAAAAGTTTTGCTAGTGAGTTACTAGGGGTAATGGTGAGGTGTGCCACTTCCACTTCCACCCCTTGATTCCTGGATCTGTGAATCCTGGCTCTGGGAGAAAGAATATCATATACTGGATGCAGATTCAGAACATACATAGCATTCTGGAGAACTTTGCTCCAGCCCTGCAAAGTATTGTCACCTAGTTGTCATTGTAATTGTGACTTCAAAAGACCATTCCACCATTCTATCAATCGAGCTCCTTCAAAACGATGGGGAATATGGTGGGACCAGCAATCTCCATAAGCATGAACCCACCACCTCACCTCTTTAGCCTTAAAGTTAGTGCCTTGGTCAGAGGCAATGCTTTGTGAAATACCATGATGGTGGGTAAGGCATTCCGTGAGGCCACGGATGGTAGTCGTGGGGAAGCATTGCATGCAGAATAGGTAAACTCATACCTGGAGTAAGTGTCTTTTCCAGTGAGGACAAATCTCTGCCCTTTCCATAATGGAAGAGGTCCAATATAATCAACCTGCCACCAGATTGCTGGCTGATCACCCCGTGGAATGGTGCCATATCAAGGGCTCAGTGTTCGTGGCTGCTGCTGGCAAATTGGGAACTCAGTAGTGACCATAGCCAGGTCAGCTTTGGTGAGTGAAAGTCCATGTTGCTGAGTCTATGCACAACCTCCATCCCTGCCACCATGGCCACTTGTTCATGGGCCCATTGGGTGATGACAGGGGTGGCTGGGGAAAGAGGCTGAGTAATGGCCACAGAACAGGTCATCCTATCTACCTATTAAAATTATCCTCTGCTAAGGTCACCTGTTGGTGAGCACTCACATAGCATACAAATATCTTGAAAGTTTTTGACCACTCAGAGATGTCCATCCTGATACCTCTTCCCCCAAATTTCTTTGTCACCAATTTTCCAATCATGCTTTTTCCAAGTCCCTGACCATCTAGGCAAACCACTCGCTACGGTCCATGAATCAGTATATAATTGCATATCTGGCCATTTTTTCTTTAATGCAAAGTGCACAACCAGGTGCACTGCTCGGAGTTCTGCCCGCTGGGAAGATTTCCCTTCATCATTGTCCTTCAGGGATGCCCTAGAAAGTGACTGTAGTGCTACAGTTGTCCACTTTCAGTGGTGCCTGCATATCATCAGAACCAGGCATGAACCAGGTCCTAATCTTCTCTTTCTCTGTCAACTGATCATAGGAACTCCCCATGAGTCTATTGATGCAGGCTGGGGGAGAGAAGGCAGGGTGGTAGGAGTGGAGACCATGGACACTTGAGCCACTTCTTCATGTAACTTATTTGTGTCTTCAGGGCCTGCTTGAGCCTGATCATGTATATACCATTTTCATTTGATGATGGAATGTTGCTGTCCATGATCCACTTTATGGCTAGATGAGTCAGAAAGCACACAGTTCATGATAGGCAGTTCAGGTCACTTGATGATTTGATGACCCATAGTCAAACATTCAGTTTCCACTAAAGACCAGTAAGAAGTCAAAAGCCATCTCTCTAAAGAATAGTTATCTGCAGAAGATGGCAGGGTCTTGCTCCAAAATCCTAGATGCCTCTGCTGTTACTCACCTATGAAGGCCTGTCAAAATCCAGCATCCCTATCTGCCACTGAAATCTCAAACACCATTGGATTTGCTGGGTCATATGGCCCAAGTGGCAGAGCAGATTGCACAGCAGCCTGGAACTTTTGCAGAGCCTTCTCCTGTTCTGTACCCCTCTAAAAACTGGCAGCCTTTGGGTCACTCAATAAATGGGCCAGAGTAACATACCCAGATAAAGAATGTGTTGCCTCCAAAATCCAAACAGGTTCATTAGGCATTATGCCTCTTTCTTGGTTGTAGGAGAGGCCAAATGCAGCAACTTATCTTTCAACTTGGAATATCTCAACAGGCCTCACAACAGTGGACCCCTAGATATATTACTGAGGTAGAAGTACCCTAAATTTAGTTGGATTTATTTCCTATCCTCTGGCATACAAATGTCTCACTAATAAGTCCAGTGTGTTTGCTACTTCTTGCTCACCGAATCCAATCAGAATATCATCATCAATGTAATGGATCAGTGTGATATCTTGCAGAAGCAAAAAGCAATCGAGTTCTCTCTGCATACAATTATTACACAAAGCCACAGCTGATATACTTCTGAGGTAGGACAGCAAAGGTATATTGCTGGCCTTGCCAGCTGAAGACAAATTATTTCTGGTGGGCCTTATGGACAGAAATAGAGAAAAATGTATTTGCCAATTCAATGGCTGCAGTACCAGGAGATGCGTTAGTTTGCCCAAGCAATGAAATCACATCTGGTATAGCAGCTGCAACTGAAGTCACCACTTGGTTAAGGTTATTATAATACATTCCCCCAAGATCCATCTATCTTCTGCACAGGTTACGTAGGAGAGTTGAATGGGGATGGTGGGAATCACCACCCCTGCGATCTTTCAAGTCCTTGATAGTGGCACTAATCTCCACAATCTCTTCAGGTATGCAATATTGGTTTTGATTTACTATTTTTCTAGATAGAGGCAGCTCTAATGGCTTCCACTGTGCCCTTGTCACCATAATAGCCTTCACTGTACCAGTCAGAAAGCCAGTGTGGGGTACATATAAGAATGTCTATACCAATTATGCATTCTGGCACTGGGGTAATGATTACAGGATGAGTTCGGGAAACAACCGGACATACTGTAAGTTGGGCCTGAATTAAAACTACATTAATTACCTGACTTCCATAAGCCCCTACTTCAATTGAAGGACCACAATAACATTTTGGGTCCCCTGGAATCACTGTCAGCTCAGAGCTAGTGTCCAGCAGTCCCTGAAACGTCTGATCATTTCTCTTCCCCAATGCACAGTTTCCTGATAGAAGGCTGGAGGTCTCTTTGGGGAAGGATGAGAGAAAGATTCACTGCATAAGTTGTCAGTAAAATAGTGGAGTCCTTTCTCAAGAGGACCAGGCTTCCCTTCATTCAAGGGGTCCTGAGTCTATAAACTGGCTTGTCTGGAAATTGATTGAGGGGCCATGATTCTTTGTTTTTATAATTCAAATGAGTCTCCATTCAACCTAGAAGTTTTCTGCTTGTATAAACTGAGTAGGAATGCAGTAGGTTTCCTATCAATTTCATTTCTAGAAACACCATGATAAATTAGCCAATGCCAGAGCTCTATATAAGTCAGACTATTCTGATTGATGTTTTGCCTCTGTTGTCCATTATTGGAGCTAAACTCACCTTGACTTTGATGGTTGAGTGCCACCACTTTGCCCCTGCCACCTCAGGATCCAATTATTCCCATTGTATTTAAATTTTGTAGTTCAGTGACTGTGGCTCCCTCTGTTAGATCTGTCATACAGAGAAGATCAGTTACGGGGCTCTTCAAACATGCAGGTGCTGTGCTCACAAATCTATTTTGCAAGGCATCCATTGAGGGTACATCTTCTGGACCCTCCCCAGTTGAGATGAATAGGTCTAAAGTGACTTATCCACTCCACCATTCCAATCTCCCTAAACCTTTGGATCCCTTCCTTTACATTAAACCAAGGGAGATTAGGTATTTCCAGCTACCTCACAGTTGGCCACTTTTTAATGCATATTTCAGCTAACTAAGCAAATAAACTTTAGAACCTTTTTAAAGTCCCTGAGCTGCACCATTAAATGCAGAGTCCCTACTTAGTAGGTCTAAATCAATAAAGTCAGCCTGATCCAACTCTATGTTCCTTCCACCATTATCTCACACCTTTAATATCTATTATTATGCCTGTTCTCCAGATTTCTGTTTATATAAATTAGACAACTCAAGCAGTTATTTTCCAGTGTAGCAAACCTCCTCATGATTCACACTCTCAGAACACTCTCTAGGGTTCTGCCAGGACATTAGTCCAGTTATAAGTCTAGAAGCAAACACGGGTATTGGCGGTGGCTCCTGGGGAGAATCAACATTATTTTTCTTGGCAACTGCCTCAGGGGAGGCCGTCACTGTTCCATCAGGCAGCACAGCATCTCCTTAGATCAAGGTGGAAAGGCTGATGGCAGCATGGTCGGGGAGGATATGTTGCCACTACTGTGATGGGAAGCTATTTCTTCTGGCAAAAGAGGTTCATCAACATTTACAAACTAAGTGCCCCCAGCTTCATCAGGGTCCTCTCACACATCCGTATTTCAAGTTGCAGTGTTCCATTTATTTTTCCAGTCAATGCCCTCACTTTAACAGTAGACACCTGGCAAGGCTGGGAATGCACCTTTCATTTCAGGTCAGCCACTCACATGATAAGAGCTTATGTCTGACTGTCCACAATTTCAGCTTTCTCTACAGGAGATAAGACTGTCACTCAGGGCAATCTTCGCAGATTTGAGGCTTAGCATCTGCTTTTGAAGCCAGGAGATAGAATCCCCGAGTTCATCATTTTCTTTCATCACTTTGTCAACTGAACTTAGGAGCAACAAACCGTATTTATTAGGTTCCTTGGTTCTCCATATATGGTCAAAGGTATTATGTATAGAGTCACTAAACTCCTTGCTTTTCATGAACGGTGAATCAGAAATGTCAAATGCATTTATTTTGCATAACAATCTAAACAGTCCACACCAAGGACTATCAGTGTTCTCCATACTATTGGAAGTAGAGTCATTAGCATTTGTGGGTATAATCATATCAAGCAGCCAACTCCAGAAACCCCAAAACCAGTGAAATAACCCCACTCTTAATATTCTGTTTCTCTAGAGCTACTACTGGTACCAAAATCTGTATTAGCCTGGGTTTTCTAGAGGAACAGAATATGTGTGTGTGTGTATGTGTATGTGTGTGTGTGCATATAGTGTGCATATACACACACACACATAGATATATATATATGGTTTATTAAGTATTAACTCACAAAATCACAAGGTCACACAATAGGCTGTCTGTGAGCTGAGGAGTAAAGAGAACCAGTCTGAGTCCCAAAACTGAAGAACTAGGAATCTGATGTCCAATGGCAGGAAGCATCCAGTATGGGAGAAAGATGTAGGCTTTTAGGATAGGCCACTCTTGTCTCTTTCACATTTTTCTGCCTGTACTTTATTTTCTAGCCACACTGGCAGCTGATCAGATAGTGTCCACCCAGATTAAGGGTGGGTCTGCCTTTCCCAGCCCACTGACTCAAATGTTAATCTCCTTTGGCAACACTCTCACAGACACACCCAGGATTAATACTTTGTATCCTTTAAACCAATCAAATTGACACTCAGTATTAACCAACTACTGAGGGAAATAGAAAACTTTTCTAGAAAAGATAAATATGAAATATGGATAAAGGGTTTGGGGACATTCTTATCTCCTGATTCCAGTTCCTTCCTGCCATTTATAACCATGTGACACTCTACATGTTAAATTGCTCTTTTCTTGTTAAACCAGCTCTAGTTTCTTATATTTGAAAACACAAAAATTCAAGTGATCAAACATTATTTTATTTTACAATAATGTTGACGGTGGATGATGTGTTTTAAGAGTTGTCTTTTATATATTTTTTTTCACAGAGGACTAAGAACACTTCTCAACCCAAAGGAATGAACTACTATTATTGACAATTGCAGGTGGCATATCAAGATGATGGGGAAGATGTGTATAGATTGGGTGACCTTTCAATTCCCCTTCTGACTTCATAGTTTACAATGCACGTTAAGGCAGTAACGGTAATGCCACATCATATTATTTGGCAGTGTCCCCACCCAAATTTCATCTTGTAGTTCCCATAATCCCTATATGTCATGGGAGAGAACTGGTAGGAGGTAAGTGAATCATGGGGGTGTTTACCCTCATGCTGTCCTCATGGTAGTGAGTTCTCATGAGATTTCAGATCTGATGGTTTTCTGAGGGGTCTTTCCCCCTTTTGTGTGGCACTTCTTGCTGCTGTCATGTGAAGAAGAATGTGTTTACCTCCCCCTTCTGCCATTATTGTAAGTTTACTGATGCCTCTCCGGCCATGCTGAACTAAACAATTAAACTTCTTTTCTTTATAAATTACCCAGTCTTAGGCATGTCTTTATTAGCAAAGAAGGAACTAATACACCCCATCGGGGCAACAATCAAAATCTCATGACTTTGAGTTGTATGTCCTAGCCCACCTATAGCTAAGTAAACACAAGTTAATCTTTAAAAATTCGTACCTGAAAATGTCGAGGAGCCATCACTGTGCCCCCTGGTTACTCCCTGACTGTGGAGGAATTGATTTGCTCTCACTTATTCTCTGTTATCCCCTATAGGCACTGGCACACCTTGATGTGGCTGGGCCCAAACTAATGAAATATTTTCTACCTGGAGCAGTAAAGTCAAAGATATTTCAGAGAATGGTACCTAAAGATTAACTGATGTCATCAGAGTTGTGATATGAGAAAAATTATAATTTGAATTTACAGCAAAAAAAAATTGAATTTTGTCCTACATATTTGATGTGACTTACCAGATATTCCCACTTTAACTTCAGAGAAAATATGTTGTGTGATTTTTAACAAATATTTTCCATTTCAAAAAGATAAAACACTACTATTTTTATGCAAGATCTTTAAGCTTTATCAGGTTACTACATTTCTTGGTTGAGGTAAAAAAATAAAAATAGAGATATTTGCCACATAATATAAATAATAAGTTAAGCAATTATTTGTTTTACATCTACTGTGTAAGAGTCTACTGTTCTAGATACTGGTAAAACAGCACTGGAAAAGGCAGACAATATTCCATGGCTGTTTGAAATTACATTTTAGTGAAAGTAAATAGTAATTTTTTTTTAAAGGATGTGCAGAAAGCAGAAACTGGAGCCCTTCCTGATACCTTCCTGACACCTTACACAAAAATTAACTCCAGATGCATTAAGGACTTAAACATAAGATCTAACACCATAAAAATCCTAGAAGAAAACCTAGGCAAAACCATTCAGGACATAGGCATAGGCAAGGGATTCATGACTAAAACACCAAAAGCATTGGCAACAAAAGCCAAAATAGACAAATTGGATCTAATTAAACTCCAGAGCTTCTGCACAGTAAATGAAACAGTCATTAGAGTGAACTGGAAACCAACAGAATGGGAAAAAATTTTTGCAATCTACCCATCTGCCAAAGGGCTAATATCCAGAATCTACAAAGAACTATAATAGATTTACAAGAAAAACGAATCCATTCAAAAGTGGGTGAAGGATATGAACAGACATTTTTCAAAAGAAGACGTATATGAGGCCAACAAACATATGAAAAATGTTCATCATCACTGGCCATTAGAGAAATGCAAATCACAACTACAAAGAGATACAGTCTCATGCCAGTTAGAATGGCGATCATTAAAAAATCTGGAGACAACAGATGCTGGAGAGGATGTGGAGAAATAGGAACACTTTTACACTGTTGGTGGGAATGCAAATTAGTTCAACCATTGTGGAAGACAGTGTGGCGATTCCTCAAGGACCTAGAAATAGAAATTCCATTTGACCCAGCAATCCCATTACTGGGTATATATCCAAAGGATTATAAATCATTCTATTATAAGGACACATGCACAAGAATGTTCATTGCAGCACTGTCTACAATAGCAAAGACTTGGAACCGACCCAAATGCCCATAGATGATAGACTGGAGAGGAAAAATGTGGCACATATACACCATGGAATACTATGCAGCCATAAAAAAAGATGAGTTCATGTCCTTTGTGGGGACATGGATGAACCTGGAAACTATCATTCTCAGCAAACTGACACAAGACCAGAAAATCAAACACCACATGTTCTCAATCATAGGCAGATCTTGAACAATGAGAACACATGGACACAGGGAGGGGAGCATCACACACTGAGGTCTGTGGAGGGGGGGGAACTAGGGGAGGGACAGCAGGGGGTGGGGATTTGGGGAGGGATAACATGGGGAGAAATGCCAGATATAGTTGATGGGGAGGAAGGCAGCAAACCACATTGCCATGTATGTACCTATGCAACAATCCTGCATGTTCTTCACATGTATCCCAAAGCCTAAAAAGCAATAAAAAGAAACTGCTAAAACTTTAAAATTGTGAATTTTGTGATAGATTAATTATATCTCAATAAAGCTGTTCTTAAAAATTCATTTAGCTACACACACACACACACACACACACACACACACACAAACACACACACACGGAGACCAAACAGTGATGGGGATATGGAAAAAAAAAAAGACATTGAAAGTAGATGAGGATGCATTAGTGGAGAGAATGCAAATATTAATAATACGGTGATCTTGGGAAGAATTTGTTGAGCAAAGGCGTAAGGAGAAGAAGAGAAAATATGCACAGTATCTAGGGAAAAGATGTCAGGAGAACAGCAAATACATTGCGCTGAAGTAAGAGGAGGCTAGCAAATTTAAAACTGCACAGTGATCAGTACAGCTGGAGTGGACTGAAAAGCAAGGAAGGGAATAGCAGCAGATGATTACAGAGGTTAACATGGAAATCATAATATGAAGGACTCTACAGATGAAAGTAAGCATTTTGATTTAACTTTGAATAAATGAAAAACCATTGGAAAATTTTAAGCAAAAAAAGTGATGTTTGAATTATGTTTTTTTAACAGTTATTGAAGTGTAATTGAAATATACAGTCTGCTCATTTAAAATGTACAGTTCAATCCTTTTAAAATATTTTCACAGGGTTGCACAATCGTCACTACAGACTAACTTTTATTGTTTTCCCAATGACAAAATCTGCACCCATTTGTAAGGCATACCTCATTGCCCACCTCTCTACTTCCTCTCTCCCAGTCCCAAGCAACCACTAATTTGCCTGTGTCTCTGGATTTGCACATTGTGGACATTTCATATAAATAAACTCATGTATTTATAGGTAGCTTCTTTCACTTAGTACAATGTTTTCACAGTTTATCTACATTCTAGCATATAGCAGTATTATTTATTTTTAAATTACTCAATAATATTCCATTGCATGGATATGCCACAGAATTTGTATCCATTCCTTAAGTGATGAACATTTGGGTTAGTTTGATTTTTCCTTTTTTGCCTATTGCAAAAAGTGTTCCTTTGACCATTTATGTCCAAATTTTTGTGTAGATTTATGTTTTCATTACTCTTGGTTGTATACCTAGAAGTGGTTCTATGTTGAAAATTTTTGAGGAATTGCTCGTTTTCCCAAGTGACTGCACCATTTTAGATTCTCATTATCAGTATATAAAGTTTAAATTTCTCCTAATTCTTTTCAGCATTTGCTATTATATGTCTTTTTAAAAAAATTTTAGTCATCCTAGTGGGTATAAAGTGATACATCATTATGAGTTTGATTGCATTTTCCTTTGACTAGTAATGTTGCATATTTTAAGTGCTTAGACATTTGTATATCCTTTTTAGACAAATGTATATTAAAATGTGTTGTACATTTTTTTGTTGAGTAGTTTTTACTTGCTCTTATCAGATAAATGATATGTAAAAATCTTCTCCCATTCTATGGGTTCTCTTTTTACTTTATGACATCCATTGCAGTACCAAGGCTTTTTAACTGTGATGCAGTCCAATATATCTAATTTTATTTTCTTATTTGTATTTTGGTGTTGTAGCTAGAAATAGCAATTAACACAAGGTAATAACAATCTAGGTATATGTTTTCTTCTAATAGTATTATAGTTTCATCATATATATATATATATATATATATATGTCTATGATCCATTTTGAGTAAATTTTTGTGTGTAGTGTGAGTTAAAGATCAGATTTCATTATTTTCCATGTGTATATTCAGCTGTCTCAGCATTGCTATTTGAAAACATTATTCTTTCCTCAATGAATTAGCTTGCTATTCTTGTTCAAATTAATTAACCATAAATGTAAGTATTAATTTATGTACTCTTTGTTCTATTTGTGATCTTATACCAGTACCACAATGTCTTAGTTACTGCAGCTTTATAGTAAGTTTTGAAATTAGGGAGTGTGAGTCTTCCAAATCCTGGGTGGTGAAAGTGTATAATCTTTTTAATATGTTTTCACATCAGTTTCCTAATATTTTCTTGAGAAATTTTGCACCTGTTTTCATAAGAGATATTGGTCTCTAGTTTTCTTTTTGTGGTATCTTTGTCTAATTTTGATTTTAGAGTCACTCTGACTCCATAGAATGAGTTTGGAAATGTTTCTTACTGTTTTACTTTTTTGAAAGAGTTTGTGAAGGATTGGTATTCTTTAAAAGTCTGATACAAATTTATCAGTGAAGAAATCTAAAACTGTGTTTATCTTTTTGGGAAAAGTTTAATTACAAACTCAAATTTTTTATGTACTATAGATGTATTTATATTTTATATGTCTTATTGGGGCATTTTTAGTAATTCATAGTTTTCTAGAATTTGTCTACTTCAACTATCATATAATTCTTTCACATACTGTCATTCATAGTATTTCTAATACATTTCATTTCTGTAAAGTCAACAGCTATGCCCCTAACTTTTTAATTTTTAAGAATTGGAATCTTTTATTTTTATTTTTGGTTAAAGATCTTCCCATTTTCTTTATATCATTTAATTTCATATATACATATATATGTGTATATATATGTACATATATGTATATTTATATATAATTTATATATACACACATGTATATATAAATTTATATATATAATTTATATATACATGTGTGTATATATGTGTATGTATGTAGTGTGTGTACATACATATATGTGTGTGTGTGTATATCTATCCATCTATAAATTTTCTTCCCTTTGCTTGCTAAACTTTGGGTTTAGTTTGCTCTTTTTCTTATGCTTTTAAGGGTGAAGGTTATTGATTTGAGGTCTTCTTTTTTAAGATATAGATGTTTTCAGCTATAAAAATTTCCCACCTGCTGCTTTAACTATATCCAACATGTTTTGGTATATTTTGTTTTTTTATCCATCAAAATACTTTCTTTCTTTGAATTTCTTTTTGACCAATGATTTTTTAAGAGTATATATTTTACTTTTCACATATTTGTGAATTCAATAATTTTTTATGTTTTTAAATTTCTAATTTAATTGCACTGTGGTCAGGGAACATATTCTATATCTCAACCCTTCAGAACTTATTAATAATCTTACTATGACCTAGCAAATAGTCTAGCCTGGAAAAAGTCCATGTGTGCTTGAGAAAAATACGTACTCTGATGATGGTGGATGGACCACTTTATAGATGTCTGCTAGGTCTAGTTGCTTGATGGTGTTGCTCAATTCTAACATTTCTCAATTTTCTGACTAGCTGTGATTTTCATCATGTGGAGGAAAGTATGACGTTTCATTATTGAATTTTTTATTTTGCCTTCAATTTTGTGTTTTTTCTTTGTATATTTTAGAAGTCTGTTTTTAGGTTTTTGTGTGTTTATTATTGTATTTTTTGGATAGAGTGATAAATGGAGTGATAATTTTCTCAATTTATCACTGAGAAAATTTATCTTTAGTAACTAGTTTCTAAAGTCTGTTTTACCTAATATGAGCATAACCACTCCAGTTCTTTGATGGCTATTGTTTGCGTAGTACAATAAATGAAATCTAGAGACCAATATCCTTTGGGCATGGAATTCTCCACTTTTGACTTCAAATAAAATTAGTTTCTTCAGGCATAGCTGTGGATCTCCTTACCTTTATGTTCTGTTTATTTCCCTGGAAAAACTCCTGGGCCACTGTATCAGAGCTGAGAGTAGAGACCTGCTTTTCCAAGGATGTTACTACCACTCTGTGTGTGGGTACTGTGGGACGTTGCAGCCCCTAGTCATCTTGGCTTGTCCCTCTGACATGGAAACTCTATTTATGAGTGAACTGTGGTGAGGTCAAGCAAGGCCTCAATACTCTTGTCCTAACATAACTGGGGTAAAGCTTCATCCATTCAGTGGGAACTGGGTGCTTTTTTTTGTCCCATGCCTGCCTGGAATAAAGCTTTTACAACATAGGGTTGGGGTTGGAGAAAGGAAAAATGGTAGTTTTCCTTTCCCAGGGTAAAAATTTAATCCCAGAATGGAAAAGAGACAGATGTCCATATCTTTTTCACCGCACATACCCAGAATAGAGCTTCTGTAAGGCAGAGTTTGTATATTGTGTTACAGATGGAGAGGGAGTCAAGTTGTGGCTAAAATGTCACATTTTCACTGTTCTTAAAAAGATTTAGATTTTCTTGAATGAATATTTCTCCATTTTCTGTATTCTCTTAGTTCTATATCCAAATACTTTGAATAATTTTTTAATTACCCCAATTAAATATTTTGCTGGAGAGAGGACAAACCTAGCTCTTTATGGTACCATTATAGAATCTTAATTAACATTTTGATAGTCTCTAGCCACTGTGTTGATAATAAACTATGGAGGACAGGTAATATAATCAAGCCTCTGTGTGGTAGTGGTTTAGACATTACTGGTTGTAGAAAAGATGATGAGAGGTAGCAAAATATGATTTCTTTATAGATAAACATAAATATAGATAAAATATGATTGCTTTATACAGTTTAATGAGGAAAATAGGCAAATGTAATGTAGGAAAAAGATTTTTAAGGTAATAGAACTATTAGGAAGCAAAACATTGATCAATGAGGCCACCCAGAGATTAGAAACCACTTGAAGCCATCACTTTACATTTTTAGGCTATGGTTTCAAAGCTAAAGGGTAGTGTTGCTAGATAGGAATTAGGGTCACCTAAAAGAATCTAAAACCATAGCAGTTCCTTATAGCAGAAGCCATGAGGAAGATACAGTTACTATTAAAGAAGTAGCATAAGGCAGACAGAAAACAGGAGAAAAGGATGATATTCTCACTTCTTTTAACTCTTGAATCTCTTTCAAGACTTTCATTGACTAAATTCAGCTGGAAATCACAGCAGAATTGAGGGGTAGACAGAGTCTATAGGATGTAGGTTGTCACAATATAGAGTAAAGAACCGGCAAGGTATCACAAGATACAAGTTTAAACAGGCAGAAAACTGATTATTTACATATGTTCTACTGTTCTATATTATTGGAAAAAATATTTAACTTGAAAATAGAGCTAACAGGGTTTGCAAATGGTTATACGTGAAATATGAGAGATAAATGTAAAAGATGAGTCTCAGTATGATAGTTTCATTAGCTGTGTTGAGAAGACTGAATAAGGAGCAGATTTAAAAGGAGGCATCATCAGGAAATCTATTTTGAAAACCTTAATTTTGAGCTACCTTTTAGACATGCATGTTTACATTTTTAGTTGGTGGCTCAACACGGGTTACAGGTATATACTTTGAAGTCATCAGGGTATAGGTATCATTAAAGCCATGATACTGGATAAGATCTGTAGAGAAGAGAAAACATGTGAGGGCTGAGCCCTGGGTCATAGTAATATTTAGTAATATAGAAGTTGTGGGTGAATCAGAAAAAGAAACTGAGAAGGAATGGTTAGTGAGGAAAGAGAACCATGACATGGTCATATTCCGGAGGCCAAGTACAGAAAGACTGATAAGGAGGGAATGAAAGTTATTAGTGTTAAATGCTGCTTAAAGTTCAAGTAAGATGAAAGCTACATATAAACTTTCAGATTTTTAAATTCAGAATTTATGAGTGGTCTTGACTAGAATTTGATGGAAAAAGGGTATAGCGAAGACAGGCATATTAAACCCAATACAGAATAGAATGAGAAGAGAGGAATTCAGATAGCAAATACTGAAAACTATTTTGACTTTAATTTTAAAAGGGAAAAGAAAACTGGAGGCAACTGCTGGAGAGAGGTAGCATTAGGTCAAGGCACAGTTATTATACAAAAGGAGGAAATACAGTATTGTGTGTAATCATCCAGTGAGAGGAAATAAATGGTGCAGGAGAACATTTAGTCATTGGACTGTATTTAACTAATTGTGGAGAGAAGAGGAGAAACAGTGTACAAAAGGAAGGAATACAGCCAAGAAAAAATGTTTATAAATAGTAACAGAAAGGAAGCCTACATAGCGCTCATGCCACAAATGCATATGGGCAGTAGATGTGATAGATGATCAGAATGTTAATTTCTCGGGGGCTGCCATAACAAAGTACCACAAACTTGGATTTAAAGAGAAAAATGTGTTCTCACACAGTTATAGAGGCTAGAAATTGAAAGCAAGGCATTGCCATTGTTGTGCTTCCTCTGAAGCCTCTAGGGATGACTCTTTCTTGCCTCTTCCAGCTGTTGTTGGTGCCAGGCACTCCTTGGCTTGAGCTGAAACATTTGTGGCTGTCACTGCCTGTGACATAACATCGTGTTCTTCTTGTGTCTCTGCTTTCATAATATGTTTTTTTTTCTTTTAATAAGGACATCAGTCATATGGGATTAGGGCCTATCCTAATGACCTTTTTTAGCTTTATTGTCTCTGCAAATACCCTATTTCCAAGTAAAATACCAGAGGTTAGGACTTTGACATACCTTTTTGGGTATACAATACATGTTATAACCATTAGCAACTGAATGGTAACAATGAGCAACTCTCCATATTTCAAACGATGTGGAATATGGACAGATATAAAGAAAGTAAGTGGGATCACTCCAGGTATACAGACTAGGTCAGAAGAATCAGAAAACAGTGCCTTGTAGGTTGGAAGTATGGTTAAGGCAGAGAAGAGAAGTTTTTTTAATATTATGGAAAGGAAGTCCAAAAGATGGATGACGAACACTTGTCAAACCCAAAGTATAATATGTGGTCTCTGAGAGGCAAAGGGAGCTGCAGCACATCTCAAAGTGGTTTGGGATGGGGGGACATAACGGAAGGTGCTGGAAATACAAACCTGTGTGCTGCAGGCAGGTTAGAAGAGGATGAGAAACTATGGACACAATTAATATGAAAGAAACGATGTGAGGGAGACTGAGTAAATATATAAGGAAGACAGGCCTAACTTAGAAAAGACATGTTAGTCTCCGATTTCTTGGTGCAGTGTGCTAAATGAGAACAAAATGAAAATTTCTGCAATATTCTTACTTCTAATTATTTCATACTAATCTGTCTTTGATTCTACTTCTAAGAAGCTAACAAGGTAAAATGCTTATTTTGTTTATTTTTCTAGACAAGGAAAAGTCTTAATTGAGTGTTGTTTCTAAACTAACTTCTTACTAATATTCTCAGAAAATCTCTGGAGAAATAAAATTTTCATCACATATTTCTCATTAGAAAAAACTAATTAGAGTTTTAATTAGTATATAAATGGTTTTCAAAATAATCTTCCTTATAATCCAAAATAATTTACTTTTTCAATTAGATTTTGCATTTAGCAAAACATTGGATTGATTAGATTTCTGGAAGCCTTGGATATTATGGCTGAGTCCTCGTTTTCCTTTTCCCCATGGGGCACAAGTAGAAGAGCGGAGGTGTGGATAACAAACTTTGCTCCACTTCTATACTGTGCATGTGGCTATTTGTCCCTTTTTTTTTTCTTAAGTCTTTGTTCTTTTTCCCTTATTCTCTGTTTATTGTTTGGTATGTTTATGCAGGAACAAATTTTTTTTCTAACAGGAGGGGGAGTAAGTAAAGGAATTGCTGTTTAATCTTAATGGAAAGGCCTACAAAACAAGTTCAATAAAATGTTAGCTAAAATCTGATATGTTTTTAAGATTAAAGTTGACTTTACTCTAAAGTATTGAGTATGAAAGATTATTTTAGCAAGGATATAAAAGCCAGACCACATAGATCCTTGTCAATCATCTGAGGGGGATATTGTCTTTAGCTTAAGGAAAATAATGAATCATACACAATTTTAAGTGAGGGGGTAACATAACCAGAATTATAGTTAAAAAAAATCCTTGTATCTATACTGTTGAGAATAGATTATGTATGGTCAGAATGAATGGGAGTATAAATATTTATGCCTTAGTTTATTTCAATGACTGTTCCTTTGTCAAAATGTTACTGCACCTATCATTGCTACATTCTAGCTAGAAGTACAAATTGAAACCACTGTCCCTTTTTTATTAGTTGGGGATATAAACACATGATTTTTAATTTTTTCAGGTCTCAAACCTCAAACTCTACATATTGATTATGCTTACCTAGTTCACTTTGCTGAAAAAAATGTCTGTCATCTGAGTTTAACTCACTCTGTTTATCCATAGCAGGTTTTCGTATATGGCACCTACTAAATGTCAAGCATCTTTGTAGGTCCTGAAGATGTATCAGTGAATGGAAGTAGAACTTGTTCTCCTGGACTTTATATTCTATCTAGTCTCTACTCAATTGCCACTCTCGAGAACACTGATATTTCTCATGACATTTAAAGAAATCAATCACTCTTCATTACCTGCTTTTCCTTTGCAATTAACTTAGAGTGTCCTGGGTTGACTGGAAAAATTTCCACAGGACATCTTATTTATCTGATCACCAAATCTTTTGACATTATAATAAGACAATAATCTTTTTAAAATAACATCTTGCTTTTTTCTTTTTTCATTAAAATAAATGTACATAAATTTCACCCTTCTTACTGTCCAATTTTGAGAGTTTTGATAAAAGCATTAGGTCATGTAAACATACAACAATGGATGCATAAAATATTTCCGTCACCCAAAACCTCCCCATTTTATTTTTTTAGTCAATTCTTCCCACTGTTTCCTGTTCCCTTATCCAGACCCTGGAAACCACTAATCTGTTTATCTCAAGTTTTTACCTTTTCTAGCATGCTATAAAAATAGAATTACATGGTACACATCTTTCAGTCCAGCTTTTCTCTTAGCATATGCATTTACAACTCCTCTATGCTGCTGAGTATGAAACTTTGTATTGCTGAGTAGTATTTCATTGAATAATATACTGTCATTGTATAGCTGTTAGTCTGTCAGTTCCACAGTTGGGAGAAGTTTCAGTTGTGTCACATTTTTGGCAATTATAAATAAAGCCCCTATAAACATTTGTATAGGATTTTTGTGTGAAGATTTCATTTTGCTTTGATAAATACAAATCGAGATGTCAGGGTATATTTTTAAGTGTGTATATAGCTTTATAAGAAACTGTTATTCTCCAAAAGTGGCTATACCAATTTGCCATCACATCAGCAATGTATGAGAGTTGTAATTGTTCTGCAACCTTACCAGAATGTGCTATTTATTTTTTATATCCATTCTAATACATGTGTAATAGCATCTCATTAAGGTTTTAATTAGCATTTCTCTAATGACTAGTGAGTTTGAGCGTATTTTCTGGTGCTTATTTGTATGTGCCTCTTTGGTGAAGTTTCTTTTCAGATGTTTTACCTGTTTTTATAAAAATTTTAAAGAGATTATTAAAATTTGAGAATTTTGTTAATAGTCTGGACATAGGTCCACATGTTGATTTGTACACATTCCTGTCATTTATTTCAGTAGCATTTTATAGTTTTCAGCATAGTTGATACATTTTTTGTTACATTTGTATTAATTTTTAAATTTTGTGGAGTTATTATATATAATTACTATTTTATTTAGTTTTATTTTGCTCTCTAGTTCATTGCTAGTATATAGAATTACAATCAGTTATTGTGTGTTGGCCTTGCATTCTGTCACCTTGCTAACTCATTTATTAGTTCTAGAATATTTTTGCTTGTTTTGTTATATATATATTCCTTTGCGTGTTCTATACAGAAAAATTATATAATCTATAAACAAGAACAGTTTAATCCTTTCTAATTTGTATGATTTTTGTTAATGTTTATTGACTTAATGTAGTAGAACTATGTGTTTTGGTACAATGCATGCCACTGTACACACATCCTTGCCTTGTTTCTTATCTTAGAGGAAGAATTCTTTCTTTACTTATTAAGTATCAATGATGTCTCTGGGGTCTGTAGTGTTATCCCCTTTATCTTTCCTGATGCTGGTAAATGCATGCCTTTTCTTTATTTGCCTCTCTTTCTTTTTCTTAGTTCTAATGAATAAACTACGATAATGTAATAGGCTTACATAAAAGAAAAACAATCGAGGCATATAAGAGAAATCTTTGTACTATCTTTGCAAATTTGTTGTAAATTCAAAATTATTCCAATTTTTTTAAAAAAGTGTTAAAAACTCATTAGGTTTATTTGTTTATATGATTTCAATATCACAGACTGGGTAAAGGCCAAAGATTTGTCAATTATTAGTATTGGTTAGTGTCACTATACTGACAACCTGCTCTTTCCTATTTAGTATAATAATCCAAATCTTTAATGATATTTAAATAAAGAATCCAGCACAATGTAAGTATGAGTTTTGAAGCCAACCAAAATCTACTTCAATTTGAATCATAGGTCTATTACTTACAGGTTAGGTAATATTAGGCAAATAACATACCCTTCTAAGTTCATTTCTCTATTTATACAGCAAAATTTCTTAAGACTGAAAATTAAATGAGATCACAGTTAAGGTTTCTGACATTATATGTAATATTACAGATGTTTAATAAACATTAGTTTTCTCTTTCTTTGGATCTCACCATGGCTTACCTTTGCTTAAATGTCAATGTGATATTTTGTTTCTTCTTAGTTTTTTATTCATATAATTATTACTTATTATTGTTTTACTTGAATTATGTAAGTGGGAAACAAATTAAGATAATAGGTTTAATCTGTAAAACAGAAAATTATAGCTTATGCATAAAGGGACTAAAATCTCTCAACACTCTGGAAAATCGAAGTCTTATTCTAAGGATATTGCTATTATTAGAGACATAATTAGAATACATGCCTTATAACATTCATAAATTTACTGCCCAGTGTAGGACAATGAATTTGCCCTAAGCAATGCAGCTCACAATCTACAAGGGTGTCCCTGGTTGTCATATTTCATGGCATGGTGAACAAGCTGCACTTCCTGCATTCAGGTTTCCCTTGGTCTTCTGGACCTCAGACATGCCTTCCCTGAGACCTGCTTTCCAGACTAGAGTTGAAATCCTAGGGATTCTCCCCATCCCGTTCTCCAAAAGCAATTATTTTCTTTTCCTAGGGTGTGTTTGTGCTCTGTCAGCAGCCTCTGATCTCCACTGCATATTTGCCTAGAAATTCCTAGGTTTGTCCCCCAAGCTCAGCCCAGGACCAACCTGAGCCCCTACACCAAGCTCTAGAACCTGTTTTTACACTCTTGGCACTAGGTCATCACTTCATAGGCAAGACCCACTATGGACTACCATGTCAGTTTCTAGCTGGCAAATTCTCCATCACTGTTTGCTGTTTTCTTTCTTCCCTTCTCCCCTTCCTCCCTCCCTTCCAATAGGGTCTAGTTCTATTACTCAGGCTGGAGTGCCCAGCATGATTATGACTTACTACAGGCTCAAGGGCCCAGGCCCAAGTGGTTTCCTCACCTTAGCCTCTTGAGTAGCTGGAAACACAGGCATGCACCTCCATGCATGGCTAATTTTTTTTTTTTTTTTTTTTTTTTTTTTGGTAGAGACAGTGGGTCCCTCTGTTGCCCAGACTGGTCTCAAATTCCTGGACTCAAGCAATCTCCTGCCTAGCCTCCCAAAGTGCCAAAGTGCTGGGATTACAGATGTGAGCCACCACACCCAACCTGCTTTTTATTCATTTTTTCCCCCAGACATTCATTGTTTTCATTTACAGTAGAAACCCAAATGTCTATTTGTTTAAAACAAAAGAGAAATACAACTTATATTTCTCTCTGAAAATAGCTTTTAAAGATTGAGGTACACAGCAATCTTGTTTTATTGTTTATACACATCTGCCTTAAGTGGGATATGCTGGAGGTTCATTGACAAGTGTAAATGGATTGAAACCCAATCATTTATTTTAGTATTCTTTGTCTGATATTTACAAATGCCTAACAGCCTTGTAGAATGTGTTGGAAATTTTCTTTTTGTTTCCTTGGAATATTTAAGATATTTTGCGTTATCCACTCTTTGAAAGTTTAAACCATCTGAATGTTATCATTTTTTAAATTTTAAGAAAAAGATTTTAAACCATTGATTCAATTTCTTTAGTAACTGTAGAACTAGACTGCCTACTTTGTCTTGGATAATTTATAGTGAGTTACAGCTTTCTTGAAATTTATCTATATTTTTCTATCTTCAAATATATTTATATAAAAAATTGCAAAATTATTTATTTTCCTAGTTTCTGTGTACCTATAATTATGTCCTATTATTTAGTCCCATTTTTTTCTTGACTAATCATGCCAGAATTTTTATCCATTTTATTAACTTCTTCAAAACTAAATTTTGAATTAATTTATTCCTTTTATTCTATATGTTGTTTTAACTCTTGGTAATTTCTGTTCTTCTAAACAATTTTTTCTTCTTTTATGGGCAATGTTTTTTCTCTTTTATTCCATGTCTTCAGTTTTATGTTTTACTTTTTAATTTTAACATTTTGTTTTATGAACTTTTAATGTAATAGATTTCCTTCCGTTACTGTGTCTGCCATATCTCATAGGTTTTGAAATTTAGCATTTTTATTTTCATTTGGTCCTACGTCCTTTCAAATTTACATTACAATTTTTTAGTTATAAATTATAATATGTACAAATATATGGGCATTTAATGGAGTTCCATACCTGCAACATGGAAAGAAATTATTGTAATTTAGAATCATAGGAAAAATAAAGCACTATAGAGACTTAGGTATTTTCATTTATTATTTTAAGCAATGCAGAAGCCTATGCAAATTGTTATTTCAAAATGGTCTTATGTTCAGGGAATGAAATGAAAAATAAATTGACATTCTGATCACTTTTTCTTCCATGGTTTTTTAATACAACTCCCAGGTGTTAATCATAATTAGCTATCATCACTTAGCTTTCTCTGTCAAAAAAACAAAAAACAATCAGCTGGTACTTTTTGTCTCTAATTTTTTCTTTGATGTGTCTGAAACAAGGTCACTAACTAAGACAAGAACAGGAGTCCAGTTGTTAACACATACAACCTTTAAAGTCTTTATTTTTATATTCTTCTGTATAGAAATATCACTAAATATATATGTAATGAGAGTTCATCATGACCTGTTTTGCAATCTCTTTAATAAATAAGCAAAAAACTGCCAGGGAAAGTGCTATTCAAAAAGCATGTTTTTGCTTTGTTTTCTGGACACTGTTACTAATAGCACCCAAAATGGTGTTTGTCTAATTGAACATGGTTCTGGGGACTGGTTAAGTCTAATTTCCCAGGCCAGGGTTTTTTACTCAAAGAATTTATGTCCTTCAAACCATAAAAACTAAATTATAAAAAATACTTAATCAGATGATTAAATATTCAGTCACTCAATCAGTATCTCTGTTTGAACAGCTTCAGGTAATCATTTTGATGTATACACCATAACCCCCCTGGCATTTTAACTAATTTAATTACTAAGTTAAACAGTAAGTACTATCAGTACCTACTATGAGTTTCAAACTGCCTCAGAGACCATGGAATAGTCAAAAGCATAGTAACATTTTCCCACAAGTAGGTAAAATACAAATGAAGAAATAAGAAAATAGAATAAAATATCAAAATTGCATATAATTTTATAGAATAAAAGTCTTTTAAGAAACAAATATTTAGTGTCATGCTAAGTTTGGGTTCTAGCCCAAGCTGAGGTTTGAGGGGAGTTTGTGGATGAGTAGTAGGTAACTTGAAGAACACTCAAGTGGCTGTAGGAAGGTGAAATATGATTTTGTTATGCTCTCTTTGTCAACCTTTGTCTTGACTACCTGCTCCAGCCACAGCCCTTCTCAGCTGCCGGCTCTGGGCTCTGTGGCTCCTGCCACCCCCATGCCTGCAGCTGCACTCCCTGGTGCACTCACCATTTCTTGGTTCCCCCTCTATGTCCACCTGCAAGGTGGCTGGCTCTATTATCTGTGCAGTAGCAGCAGCAGCACTACTCACAGCATCAGCAACTTCTCTCTCTCTCTCTCTCTCTCTCTCTCTCTCTCTGCCTGCAAGGTGGTAGGACAACTATACTCCTTACAGACAACAGTGACTCGGAGCCAAGTATGAGCTTACCCAAACAGGTTACATAATGAACAGAGTTGTGCACCTGCATTCCAAACTTGCTGAGTCATGCTGAACTGGATGTTTACCTTGTGCTGTCCCCAGTTGGGGGGGCTGTTACCTATGAATACACTCATCCTGCTATTGGGTAAGTTATCCACACGATGACTGTAACCATCCTATCATGCTTTCATGAGCCTGAAGGGCAGAATATGCAGCTGCTAATGAATACTGGAGCTCAGCTCCTTTTTAAAGTTGGGACCAAAAGCCTACTGTTGTTCTCAAGTGCTCTGTGCACTGCCACAGGCCCCAACCAAAACAATTTGTGGTTACATGCACATTAAGTTTAAAAGGGTGCCGCTGGTCAATCACTTTAGTGACTGTGCTTGGCTGCCAGGAAGGCAATCCCAGTTGCACTATCTCAATCCCAGGCAAGAGGGGCATTGCTGCTTCTAAATTTGCAAGAGAATCCGAGATTAACATAGTATCATCTATGAGACCATGACATATGGTGGGGTTATGCATAAAGCCCTGTGGCAACACTGTGAAAGTCCACTGTCATCCTCTCATGAAGTCAAACTGTTTCTGGCTCTCTGGGAAAAGAATGCATTAGCCAAGTCCATCACATAGTTGTATTGTCCCAATTCCTTTGTCAAGAGGTCTATCAAATCCATGATAGATGGGACAGTTGCCAAGCCATGTAAAACATTCACCCCCCAGAATGTATTTAGGTATGGGAGAAACATACACAGTGTATAAGCAGGGAGCCAAGTGGCTGATGCCAAGGTGCAAAGATACAGGTTTCACTTTCATTGACCATTTTTCATAGCCATGTATATATATAATATATATACTTCATAGCCATGTGTGTATATATGTATATATATACATACACACACATATGTATAATATATATACATGGCTATATAAGACTATATATATATACAGTCTTGCAAGGAAACTTATCCAGGTTCCCATAAACAAGACTGCAATTTACACAAGTATCTACTAGTGCCAGTATCAAAGAAAAAAGGTTGTACAACCCCATCTGGCTTCAGCAAGTAATCTTTGAGCTGGAGTACCTGGGCAGGATCGGGTCACATAGCATTATCCTTCTCCTGAATGACTTGCACCAAGTCTGTATACAACTGCCATCTACTGACAATTTCTAGTATTTCATTGGCATCAGTCCACACAGGCCGTATGGCCACCATTAGCTATTTTATTAAAGTATGGTTGCCTTGCCCCACCACTAACTGCCTGCTCACATGCAACTGCTGACCGAGGGCAGGGTGAGTCATGACAGAAATCACTTGTCTATTTTAGAGGTGAAACTGGAGATACTATCTGCTCCCTCATCCCACAGATGAAGAATCCAGTTGGGCAGGGGTTCCCCCTGGCTGCTGGTGGCACTGTTTCCCACAGCTCCATGTGTAATACTGCAGGGACTGAGCATGCACTTTCCACAGCACAGTAACAAATGCCCATCCAACTCTGCCGGCAACAGCTTGCTCCTTCTCAGTGCTCTGTGCTTCCAGCTGCTTTAGCACCTTCTCCATGCTTGCAGGGGACCTATCTACCACCACCCAGGTTTCCACCAGAGCTCATTTGAGCAGCACAGCTGCCACCTGGTACCACAACCCATATTGCAGCCACGTGGCTGACCCAGAATCAGCAGAGGCTGAAGGATCAGTCACCTTAGTAACCTATACAACAAGTGTCATACGAAGTGTCAAGTTCTAGCCCTTGCTGAGGTCCAAGGGGAGTTGTTGGATGAGTGGTGGGTAGCTGAAAAGTAGTACTCAAGGGGCTGTAGGCAGGTGATATATGGCTTTATTATGCTGTGACTCTCTGTCAGCCTTTGTCTTGGCTTCCTGCTCTGGCCACTACTCTTTTTAGCAGCTGGCTCTGAGGCTCCTGCCACTCCCACACCTGCAGCTGCACTCCCTGGTGTGCTCGCCATTTCTTGGCTCCCCCTCGTCTATCTGCAAGGCTGCCAGCTCTATTATGCTTGCAGTAACAGCATCAGCAGCTTTAATCTTTCTCTCTCCTTCTATCCACCTGCAAGGTGGCAAGGCAGTTATACTCCTTACAGACAATAGTACCTCAGAGTCAAGCATGAGTTTATATAAACAGGTTACATAGTGAACAGAATTGTGTGCCTGTGCTCCAAACTTGCTGAGTCATGCTGGATAGAATGTTTACCTTGACCTATTCTTGACTGAAGCACATCCGTTTTCTTTACATTCAGTTAGCACTTAAATTTTACCAAGTATTCAAACAAAAATTTTAAACTATTTGTAAAAGGCAGTGGGAGTACAATTATAAATAAATAAGAACTTCTTACAAGCAG
The DNA here is from genome assembly GCA_036589455.1 of Ateles fusciceps. Taxonomy (NCBI): domain Eukaryota; kingdom Metazoa; phylum Chordata; class Mammalia; order Primates; family Atelidae; genus Ateles; species Ateles fusciceps. The sequence continues at coordinate 5,259,343 of JAZHEH010002924.1, read as the reverse complement.
CTCACAGTTAGATGGAAAAAAAACAGTAAGCAATTAATTAGGATATAATAAGGTAATCAGTACACCATTCAAAAGTGGGGATCAAATGTTGGAGGCACTTAATCTGGTCTTTGCAGGTTAGGAAAAGAAATGAAACAGGTAAAAATCAGGGAGGGTGAGTAGCAATCATCAGTATTCCAGAAATCAGAAGACTATTATGTGCAAAGGACAAAAACAGCATATTTGAAAAATTACAATTAGGACAAATAGGTAAAGATGTCAGGAAAAACAGCCAGCCAAGAAATTAGTCTGATAAACTTACAGATGTATGCAGAGACTATAACATGGAAAAAATATAAACCATATTAAGAAATTAAGTTGTTAGTGTATTCTCAAGGCAATGGCTTCCAAAGTTTATAAGCAGGTGTGATTGAATTTCTGTTTTCAACAAGCCAATCTTTCTTTATCATGGAGAGTGAATTGGATAAAATCAAGACCACAAGTTTACTATCAGAAACTAATTTGGAAAAGGTGGCTTGAGACCTGAACTAAGGTAGTCACAACTGGACGGTAGAGACATGCTAATTCATAAGCTTTTAAGGAAGTAAACTGCAAAGACCTGAGGATGTCTTACACATGAAGCAAGTGGAGAATGAAACGTCAATTGTGAGTTTTGGTTAACAACTTTACCATTGAGTGTCTGATGGTGGCATTTACAAGTTAGGAACTACTAGAGAAGGTCTGGTTAAAGGAGATAGCAAGTTTTAGATATATTGATTTGAAACTGCATTTGAGGTATCCAAATGGATATAGTCATGAAGATGCAGAATAAATGGTGGCTACTGAGCGCAAGAGAGACTCTGGATGAGGGATAAAAATCTGAGGGCCCATTACACAGATGATTCTAAAAACCTGGCAATTATCTAATGAGACAACTGTTATCCCTAATTGCCATGTTCCTTTAACGTTTGTAGGGGTTAAAATTATTATAGAGTTATGACCAGAACTCAAATGTTCAGGAATAGTGAGAACTTTATGTGAACTCCTGCTTGAGAGGTAAATATTTTCATTTTCCTTGAAGAACAGTCGAGGGCATTCCGAGCTCAGAGTGTCCTTGACTAATGTTGAATAACGGGAGGGGGAGATCTGGCCAATCTCCCTTCCTACTTAGTTAATGAAAACATCAAGGATGAACTTATATAATGGAATTTTGGCTCTCAAGAGGAGGTTGGTGTTTTATTTTTTAGTGTCCTTGCATAAACTTTGTATGAACCCCTTGCTTAAACTTTACATGAACTTAACCATATAAAAGACTAGCTACATCAGAAAAAAACGGAGAGAGACGGAATTCTGCGTTTGACTTGCGACTACCCGTGCTGCTTCTTGCCGGTACTGACCGTGCTGCTTTCTGCCGGTACTGACCGTGCTGCTTTCTGCCGGTGTTGATTACTTGTTGAATTGCTTCTTGGGTATGGTACCATTGTAAATTTGTAAATAAATCATCTTTTTCTATCTCACTTTAAAAACTCGGCTGGTGTTTTTCCTTCCCACAAACCTGCTCTTTAAAAACAAATCCAAGCTTGGTACTTCAGTTTTCTTCAGTTAAAACTGAAACAACGTTCTACCCAACTTGGAGCCTCATAGTTCTTAACAAGTTAAAAGTAACAGTTCTGTTTAACAGTAGCATGAAAACAGATGTATATACTATCTTGCTCCAAAATTAGTTTTCCAAAATTCATTTATGCATTAAAACCTTTTAAAGGAAAAACAGTCTGGTGAATCAATAGTTCACTTTTTCATCATACAACAGGATATGCAAAAAATGAGTTATAGTATCCCTTTATCTATGCTTCCTCTAACAGCCAAAATCACATTTGCAAATCAAATGCAAAGAAAAAGTTCCAACAATACTCAGTAAAACATATTTAACAAAATTAATAGATGATGTTCAGCTGACACAAAATCGCCACCTATCCTTTGCATATGCACTAAATGCTATGATGTGGGGTCTTTTAAGTTTGGCTGCATTTACTACTTTTGCTTTATGATACCTCAGTTGTCCTATTTCTCCTATTATGTTTCTCTATTCTAGGTAGAGATCTATTTTGTTAGTTAACAGAAGGAGAGCAACTTGGTGTGAATCAGGGCCCAAGCTCTGTGCTCTGCAAAGGCTGTAACGTGCATTTCTACAGTGATGACACCTGCTCCAGGGATAGTTATTGCTAGGAGGGGGGAGCCACTGGGGGACCTGCTGAACTCACCAAAACCAGGAATGTAGCACCTTCCAGTTGTGTGGGCACCTATGCAATGTGGGAAGCAAAGTGGCAGGCACATAAGGGCACCCCCCAAGTACAACGTCCGGTTCAATTGTCTGGCAGATATGGCCATCCTGTTTCCCCACAGACCCATAAACTCCCAGGGGCCACAAAGTCCATTGGGGATCGGCCTTGGTAAGGCCGCTTGTTCTACCACACCCTTGCTTCATCCCAAAGGCTGAGTAACCAGACAGGAAGGGGCTCCCGCGGACGCTGCCGACAATGCTTGCCTGACTCCCGGAGCTCAGCAGGGAGGGGTACAGGCATCACACGAAATGTGTTCTACCACGGTAAGGGGCTCCAAGCCCTCCCCTGAGGCCCCATCGGCTGCTCATGAAGGGGTTTCCAGCCGCGAGGGTGAGCTCAAGGTCGCACTGAATGCAGTCTCTAACTCCTGCTCTAGGCTGTTTATCTGGTCCTCTAAGTGCCCTGTTTGTGCCTGGAGGTCCCTTACCTCCAGGTTTCTCTCCAAGCTGTGTATTTGGGCGCCCAGACATGCGGCTTGCATGTGGGGGTCCCTTACCTGTGCAGCACCCCGCAGGGACTGAGCTTGTACTTCCCGCAATGCAGTCAAAAATGCCCGTCCAACTCTGCTGGCGAAGGGGCATTGCATTTCTTCTCAGCACTGTGTTCTTTCAGCTGCTTTAGGGCTTTCTCCACACTCGCAGGAGACCCGTCCACTGCCTCCCATGTTTCCACTGTAGCCCATCCCAGCAGCACTGCTGCCACTGGGTACCACAGTCCAAGCTGCAGTCACAGCCGACCCAGGAGCCTCGGGGTCTGAAGACCCACTCACTTTTATCCTGCTGACAACGCTAATTGTCAGGTTTGAGCCCCAGCTGAGGTCCAAGGGGAGGGGCTGGACGGCAGGGAGCTGGAAGAACAGTTAAGAGGCAGCAGGTAGACGGGACATGGCTTCATTCAGCAGCTCTCTCACAGTGTCAGTGCTACATTTATATACCTCACAGGAAACAGTGTCTCAGAGCCAGATGATGAGGCTCCCTATATGATGGCTACATAACTGTGATTATATGCATGGAATTGTGCACCTGTGTTCCAATCCCGCTGAGCTCTGCAGGATGTTTACCTGAGCTTATGCCTGCCTGGCTGCATAGCCATGTTCCTTACAGTAAGTCCACACTATTCTACCTTCAAAATATTTAGTAAATCTGAGCCATAAGAACACATGAACACAGGGAGGGGAACAACATACACCGTGGACTGTCGGGGTGGCTAGGAGAGGGAGAAGCATTAGGATAAATGGCTGATGTATGCAGGGCTTAATACTTAGGTGATGGGTTGATAGGTGCAGCAAACCACCATGCCACAAGTTTACCTATATAACAAACCTGCACGTTATGCACATGTATCCCAGAACTTAAAGTAAAATTTAAAAATATGTATATGTGTGTGTGTGTATACTTAGTAAATCTTAACTATGTCTCAAACTTCCATTAGTAATTAATGCTAATTTATTCTTGTCTTTCTTTCTCTCTCAGTATGCAGCAAAAAAATGAAAACAACATATTCTTCTTAATGTGCCTATGTACCCTACACTCTGGGCAGGAAAACTTCAACCAACTGCAAACATCATGCAGTTGATATAGCATTCTCACTTAACACCATCTTCCTAATGACCTCCATCTGGTAACCTTTATTTTACCCAAAAACTCAGGGCCTCAATCCCCTCTCTGGCCTGTATTCCATTGGACAGGCTGGGTATGTTGGGGTGGGGACTCAGCTGTTCTTTATTGAGAAGGAAGGCCTTTCCAAGTTGGCCACTCCTGAATTCTCTAGATTGGAAAACACATACAGGTGCACTTCAAATAGTAACCAGAGTGAAATGATTTTTCTTTCAATGTGAGCACATTCCTCCTCAATGTTTAAAAATTTCTACCAGCTTCTCACACAACCTAAACACTAAATACCTGCTCTTCTTTTACTGCCACGTTGGCAGGAACAGACAGTTGTTCCTCTCTTGCACTTGCTGTGTCTTCTATTTGGAATCCTTGCTTCAATTCTCATGTGGCTCCCTGCTTCTCACCCCTAAGAGCTCAGCTCAAATGACTCTACTTCTCGTCATTAAGTCAGCTCAGCTCTCCCTTTGATTTTTGATCAAGTAGCTTTACTCTTCTGTGTCCCATCATGCTATTTTATTGTCTTTCTAATATTTATCAATTCTGAATTAAATATTTTTAAATGAAGTGTTTACTGTCTATTTTTAAAATTCATTCTTTTAAAAAAGTTTTTGAAGTGTTTATTGTCTTTCTCCTCATTCAAAATGTTGTCTGATGGAAGTTAGGCAATTTATCTGTATTGTTAACTGTAATATTACCAGTCCCTGGAACAATGGGTGGGACGTAAAGGGTATGTAGTAAAAATATGTTTACTATTGTGAATTTTTAATGTAAATACACAGAAGTCAACTGATATCTCTTGGCTATGGAATACTAGATGATAATGTAGAATTTAAAAACCCTGAGGTAAATTAAGACACAATATCATTTACAGGTGAATTAGCTGCCGTCCTGAGAGACAAACTAATAAGTGAGAAAACTGGGTCTCAAATTCAGGATAACTGAATATAACTCTTGAATTTTCAACCTTTTACTTGGGGTTATTTTATTTTCATTATCGATCAGTATGAATGTGGGCATAAAAGATAACTTTTAATTAGCCATAAACCACTTATATAACAATATATTCATTTGGAACGAGAATATGTGTGGGAAATACAGGAACTTTCACCTGAAAACACTGCCATCAAGGGGGCTAGGATCTAGATGAAATAATGTACTTTTTTTTATTTAAGAAAAAAAATTTCAGTCTTAGGTCCCTAGGCAAGTTCATAACAGATAAATAAAGACTGCAAAGAAGGAAAACTGAAATTAGTAGATATATGACTTGAAGCTGGAAGGGAGCAGGTTAGATGAGGGACTATTCTTGAGCTCCCACTTGAGGAAGAGAACAATTTCTACCCAGAGATGGAAATAGCAAAAAAGAAAATTAGAAAGGGACAGAATACAACATAGGATTCTGCAGCGTTAATACTGTGAATTCAGTTTGTTTTTAGGTGAAATGGAAAGAAAATTAAAAATAATTCTGGTCCATTTGTTTTTGCTGGAAAACTCCAGCATGAAACATGAAAGTTCAGAGTAAGATGAAGGATATAAACTTAAAATCCTGAGGATCCTTCACCCCAATTGAATGGACCGTCTTGTGGCCAAGGCGATCCTAGACAAATCTTAAAACTGAGTTCCTGGCCATGAGAGTAAAGGAAGTCGGACAAATTTTGTTACATTCCCCTCCCATTTATGGTTTAGAGACAACTGGTCAACATTAACCTTAAAATAGAGATCTTAGGACTGACAGAACACTCTTTGTGGCAATAAGGTACCAAATTAAAAACAGGACCTAAGACTGTGCCTGACAAGGGTTAAGTAATGCACTGTACTCCTCCCACCCACAACTGGCTCCCAACAGTTAAAAAATCAACTACATTCTATCTGCCACAAGGTTTTGCTTTCTCTCTAGCAGGTAAACAAGAATTGGCCTTGAGATAAGCAATGTTAAAGTAATTACAGTTCATCCAGCTCACAGACATTGACTGAGCCCCTGTTTTACCAGCCACAACTATAGCTTTGATTGAACAGACTCTGATTTTGGTAATTTTCTTTTTGTAAGAAGACTAATGACAATGGACTGCTCCTGGCCAGTATACAGTGATTGTGCACTTGCAGGCGGCCTTTGTGTCCTGAAAAGACCTTTTGACATATAAAGCCTGACTGTAATACATTTACATGTTAAGTCTTCATTCTATTGTGTCAAACTCCTATTAACCTCAGTATGGAAGGCACCAGGTTCGACAGGCCAAAAAGAGACCCAGAGCCAGTAAATGAGACATGGGGCTTTATCAGAGGTTTACATACAGGGAAAAGAGTCCAATGCCTGTGAGCTGGACAACGTAACCACAGGGCCCAGTGGTGGTGGGCTAGGAAAGAAAACTGCAACCTTCTGCAACTTCCTGCAAACATCATATAGCATATTCATTTAACACCCTCCTCCTTAGGACCTCCATCTGGCAGCCTTTGTTAAATCTAAAACTCAGGACCTTAATCCCCTGTACAGCGTGTGTTCCATGACACAGGCTGGGTGGATTGAGGTGAGGGCTCAGATTTTCCTCATTGATAAGGAATGAATCTTCAGATTGGCTACTCCTGGATTTTCTAGCTTGGACCACATTCAGGTGCATCTATTATAGTGGGTCATTCTAAGGGTATACTTAAATTATTGCTGTCAGGTGTGTTTACCCTGCACACTCCAAAGTGAACAGGCATGTTTGTTAAATATGCATGTGTCAGGAGCACCTTCAGGAATATTCAGTTACTCCTGTAGGCAGGTGAACATCTGTGTTTAGCCAACCTGTTTAGCATAAAGCTCCTACCCCAACCCCCTCTTCTTCAAAGTGCCTGTCCCTGGTCTTTGCTTTACACATGGTTTACAGCCTGTGGAATGGACACCTTGCAGGCTATAACCTTTTATAAGAAACAAACTCTCCTCTCGTTTTCCAATTTTATAATTTGTGTGTGTGTGTGTGTGTGTGTGTGTGTGTGTGTGTGTGTGTGTTGTGTGTTTAAGTTGACAATGGATAAGGAGGAAGATTAAGCAGAAGCAAACACAATATCTCCGGTTAGGGATTTTTGAAGAAGGTTCCAAATGAATTGGAAAACATGAGTAAGGTAGGATAAGGGATTAAAATAAAAATAGAAGAAAAATTAGAAAGAAGCAAAGAGGTAAAGACTATCATGCTTACACTTTAATTAGGCATTAAGATTAATGAGGAAACATGGGAAAGAGACCAGTTAAAGCCATCTTTCATCACTGTAACACATACGAACAGTTGATGAGGTTACATACTCTAAGACAGCGCCATGTTCCTCAACTAGTAAATAAGGTGTGCTTGTAACTACAGAAAGAAAAAGGCAGCAAAACAGCAGAGAGACACAGAAAATAACAGAAATGAAGAGACAGAGGAATGAATAAGAGAATAAAAGAAAGGGGAGAAGAGAAAAAAAAACAAGAAAAACAAAATCAAAATAAGTTGATATTATGAAACAATAAGGGAACCACGAGTTTAATTTCTATTGTCTGGCATAAAAATTTGACCCATGTGTGCTTAAGTTTTTGGAGAAGTCTGGCATCATCAGTTACCATATAGATAATTCTATAGGTGACTGCTTTATTTTCTAAATCCAATAATGAAGTACAAAAGCCTTTAAAGCTTGGAAATAAATGTCCCTGTGCTTCTTCAGGAATCACTTCAATTGGCAAATAACTGTAACTGCATCATTACCATTTAATGTCTCAGGCAGTTCCAATGGTACCTGGAAGATAATAAAGAGGTGTCAGTATTATTCATATTTTTTAATTGCTCCTATTAGCATTTTTTTTTGTTATCCTGTGGGCAAAATTGTAACACTTGGCTAGGCGTACAGTGGATAAAGGAGACATAACTGTTCAGACTAAAATACTCTCCTAAGCACCCATTACTTTGGATAGCTATGAGCAACAATATAACTTTGTAATAAAACTTATTTACTGGTAAAAATTAAAATTGCGTTTAACAGCTTTATAGCATGCAAACAATTAAAATAATTATATCATGCTGCAGCTGCTGTTCTAGTAAGTCTGGCTAAGAAATAAAGTTAAAGAGAAAGAAAAACAAAAGAAACTGTAACTCCGAAGAGCGAATGCAAGACTATTGAGAAAGCAGAGAATTGAGGGTCTAGCATTAACGTCTTTCTTCCAAAATCATTCACTACTCAAATAGCTGAAGGAATGTTCTTATATGCACTTTAATGTTTATAAAGATTAAATATAATGTTGCATGCCACACTATTTGTAAGGCTTCAGGTAACACTTTTTCTTTGAAGTGTGAGAAATACCTCTTTATAGAATCCTTAAGCAGTTTCTATACTTTTACTTAGCACATTTTGTCAACAAGCTAGACATTCCCATGCCATAATGAGTAAAATCATTTAAAACGAATCCAGAAAATTGAATATCTCATCATCTCTATAGTTTTAAATTTGCCATATACTTTTGTATTAATTTCAGAAAAACAATTGTGCCTTCTGATAATTCAGTAAAAAAAAATTTAAAAATAACTTTTGCTTGTCTAGGATTTCGTGAAGTTTTTTGGGACAAAAGAAGGCAAGATATACATGTATATGTCAAATAGATGACACCATGTGAGTCCAATTCAGCCCACCTTTCGCTTTGTCTACATTTTTATTAACATATATGGTTGAATAACCTGAGATTCAGAAAAGATATAACTTATACAAAATCAAATGTGGTTTACAAACCAGTACTAGCTAGTGGTTCTGTAATTGGTGGTCACTTATTTACTCATTACACATGTTCTAAGCATCTCTTATGTGCTGACATCTGTTACTCATGTAGAAAGAAAAAGTGGATAAGGCACAGTTCCTGACACTGAGAAGCCCACAGTATGTAATAGAAAAGACTGACACATGAAAACATTATTGCAATGTTATTAGTCTTCACAAAACCAAATATATATATATATACACATACATATACATATACATATATATATATATAACAGTGTTGTCTTAATAACATCAAGTATGTAAAGTAAATTTTCTTCCCAGCTTTATAATTTAACACCATATTTCTTAGCCATAATGATGAGTAATATTTATTTTGTAGGGTTGTTTGGAAAATAGTAATAATGTCTGCTAAGTTGCACTATCCGTGTACATTTCAGAAAAATCTGTTTACACAAATGGAAAGGTAGAACTGGCTGTGGTAAGATCGCAGACTCTGCATCTATATCTTGTGGCTCTGAATCTTGTCTCTATCACTTACTATGTGACCTTAAGCAAGTCAGTTTTCATATTGCAAGACATAAATAATATGAATACTTATAGTGTTAATTCGAGAACTAAATGGGGTGACACATGAACAATTCTTGACACAGAAAAAGCACTCTATGGATATTAGGTCTATTATTGCATCCTTTAAACTTTATAAAAAGCCTGTGAAACTTGATATGCTTCCTACTTTTCAAGTGTGACAATTGTGGTTCAAAGGATTAGGAAACTTTCAGTTACTTTCCCCATGAGTAAATCCAAGAGCAGAATTCAAACTTAAGTTTATTTAACTCTGTAGACATGATAATGAGCCTTCTTTTAGCTTCCAAACTGTTTTATCTCATTTCATCCCTCTAACCTCATGTTGTACACCCTTCCAGGCTCTATCTTGGCCCAATATCACAAGTGATTTGAAAATCATTTGATTATTTCTCTAGTGCCCACTATGATGCCAGGCACTCTCTATGGTGTGTGCCTTTTGATGCCTTTCAATATTTCTTTCCTTTTATGCCTTTTGCATTGTGTGGCTTGTTTCAAAAATAATTCCCTCAGAAGAATTATAACAATATTCTCCAATATTGTTTTCTAAAATGGCTTTTTTTGTTTTCTCTTTAAATAACCTGGACATGATTTTTGTGTGTGGTTTTAGATAGGTTATAATTTCATCATTTTTTGACAGCCAGTTTGTCCCAAACTCATTTGTTAAAATAAAGAACTGATCTACAATTTTCTTACTTATTGTCAATAATAGATTTTTTTTATAAATCTAGTTTCCAAAACTGTGTGGACTGAAATTTATTATATTGCCTATTTCTGTACAAATATCATCCTCTTTTTTATAGTTGCTAATAAGGCACACCTCCTATCCTATTTTTTAAAGAATAGCCTTGGCTATTCATAGACAGAATTTTTCTCCCTCATATAAATTACAGAATTATGTTGTCAAGTTGTAAAAAATATATAAGGCATAAAGTTTCTAATTGGAACTTATTGAATCTAAATATGAATTTGTGAGAATTGGCATTTTTCCAATCCATGAACATAGTAACCTCCCAAGTCTCAGTAAATATCTCTCAATGAAATTTTATAGCTTTATTCTTAAAGAATTGTGCAGTTTTAGATTCTTAACTTATTTATAATTTAATTACTCTACAAATATAATTTTTAAAAATGACATTCTGCTGCTTATATGTATATAGTAAGTTTACAAACACATACATAAAATTGATAAGTTAATAAATAATTTATATTCAGCAAGTTGCTCAACTTATTAATTCTAATGATTTACCTGTAGATTTTTTTACATATTCTATTCAGAAAATTATGTTGAACTTGATTTCTTCGTTTTAAACCTTACAATTTTCTTGCCTTATGGTTCTCATTAACACTTTTGATACAGTAAAAAATAGAAGTGATCATAAAAGGACACTGTCTTTTTATCATCTTAAAGAGAATACATTAACATTTCATGATGTAGTAGTTGATTTGCTATGAGATTTTTCAAAAATGTTCTGTCCCTAATGATCTATTTATATTTATTTACAAAAATAATTATAAAATACATTTCCACCTCTACTGATTGAAAATATCATAATGTGTTTCTCCTTTATTTTATTAATGTAGTTTCATTTATCATTTTTCTAAGGTTATATTATTTACTTTCTTATAGTATAAAACTAATGTAGTCTTGATGTATCTTGCTGGAATTTGATGTGCCAATACTGAATTTTACTGAACATTTTTCTTTAATTTGCTGAGTGACAGTGGAGGATGGTTTTTCCTTTCTCATACTCAGTTTTCAGATTTTGATATACCTATCAGAGTAAGCTCATTAAAATTGAGAAGAGACAGTATTTTCTCTGGTTTTAAAATCTGGAATAGTTGGTGGCATATTTTTAATTTGTTCCTTAAATATTCGGTAGAATATAGCAGTATAACCTTCTGTACCAAATGATGTAGTTAAAAGAAATTTTAAGCTTTTATTTCAACTTTTAAAAGGTTATGAGACCCTCTAGATATTTTCTTGCTTTTTGGTTTCATTTTGATAGGTTAAGCCTCCAGGAATTTGATCATATTGTACAAACGTTTCAACTCATTGCTATGATATTTCTTATTATCATTTTAGTATTTTTTATCACCTGTAACATATAATGTCACCATTATCATTCTCTTTGTGTGTGAGTATGTATGTGTTAGCTTTCTTTCTTTTCTTTAGCCAATATCCCTGGTGTTTTGTCAGTGTTATCACTCTTTTAAAAGAACCAACTTTTGGATTTATTAATCTTTACTATTAATATACAGGCAGTCTTTGCTTTATATTGTTCTGATATATATGGATTTCAGTTCTTATGGTTTATTTAAAAACACCAGGCCTTCAAGAAAACAGCTAAAATTTCAGTTTTTATGGTATAATAACTGTAAGTAATTTCATAATCATGTCACTTTATTTTTTACAAATTCCATTGATGACCAGTCACTTCATATCTTATTCAGTTTATACACAGACAGAAAAGTATCTAGTTGTGTTGTCTCCTTTTCTTTCAATAGTAAACATGACATTTCACAGAAATTGATAATCAAATGAGTGAATCTGCCAAAAAATGAAAATACATCAAATAAACAAAAAGTAAAAACTGAAAGTAATTTTAAAAGTGATTAGAAGATTTGAAAATTGTAATATTAAAACAAAACATAGAAAGGCCTTGGCCTGCATTGAAAAAGTCTAATGATTAAAAATAAAAATCAAGTCATTTCAACATATTTTAGTTTAATTTTTACTAAGAAAAGAAATCCGTTTGTGATTGAAACAGAATATTGACTTCTATTTCAGGCAGTAGACAGCTGTAATAAAAAATCCCAATAATAGATCCTACTTACGTGAAAAAACTGAAGTACTTGCTACACTGAAAGAAAATAATAATTGCAAAAAAATTAGAGATTATGAGATTTTTAGCTGAGTTTTGACAACTAATATGACATAAAAAATATAACTGAATACTCTAAAGTACCATGGCAGAATGAACAATGAATAATATATATGTGCAGTATGACAGAAACTTTTACCATATTGTGCAAATAATTTTGCAAAATTATAGAAAGAGTTATGGTAGAAACAACTGACATTCAGAATATCATTGACACTGACACTTTCTAAAAGACTTCAGACATGCAGCAAGAGGAATTTAATGAAGGTGAACTTATTGAAGTAAATAAGAAAAATATTTTGTGACAAAAAGGATGATGTCTCAGAAGAAGTAATGCAGTAAAAACTTGCCTTTAAAAAAGTCTCAGAAATATTTTATAACATTAAAAGTTCAAGGCATAAAAAAATCCAACTTAGAAGTCTAACAATTCATCAAAACACGAAAAAGTAATTCAACAAGAAGGCAAGCATAGTCTAATTACTCTTAGTGTGTTTTCCTACAAAGAAATAGAATTGTCATTATGTCTAATGTTTTAAATTATAATGTACTACATGAATATTAATTTTAGTGTGGCTTTATTTTTTATTTATACCTTACAACCAGCAGTAATAGAACTTTCATTAACCTGACAAAAAGTTTGAAAGCTACGAAACAATCATAATTTTCCCACTGATTATTATGAATACTTTGTATGTTTCACTTTTCATAATTTTTTAGTCAGTAAACACCAAGAACTGCCTTTGTTTTCTATTTTATGTTCTTTGCTTTTCATGTTCGTTATTATTTTCCAGAATTTTTGAAAGTTTATTCTATTTAGCTTATTTTTTCTAATTTTTAGTTAAATGCTTTATCAATTAATATTAAATAGTTTTTATTACTGATATGTGTACTTAAGTTTATACATTTTTATCTAAATTTTATGTTGGCTGCATCTGACAAACATTGATGAAGAGCATTTTTCTTAATATTCACTTCCAAATTCTTTTCTAATTTTTATTATAATTTTTTTATTGAGAAGATTAATGGAAGATTATTACTTAATTTTAAAATATGTGGCATTTAGATGATTACCTCCCTGTTATTTACATCTAACTTAATTTCACATTGATAAAACTACATGATCTATATGCTGTGAATCCTTTGAGATTTACTGGTACTTACCTGAATACATGACCAACTTTTATAATTATCTCTTTATTTTTTTCCTGCTTAAGATTATTTGGACTTTGTGAATATATTAATTGTTTTCATTAAAACTTCACAGTTACTAGATATTTCACTATTCCTTCTATACCACTCTCTTTCTTCTGGGCATATATTATATATTCTTCTTATATCTTCCATACCTCTTATTCATATTTTTCATTTGTTTCATACTCTCTTTGTTACACTCTAGATGAGTTCAATTTTATATTCCAAATAATGAATTTCCTTATTAAATAGGCCTAATACATTATTCAGCCATTTTACTATGTTTTAAATTTCTATCATTATATGTTTTGTATTATTTTTCTAATTTCTTATTAATTACAAAAATACTTATTGGTCATTTTGTATCATCTCTTAATTATATTTTCAGTCCTTTTTTTAAAAAAATTATTTTATATATTTTGTAAGTTCTAGGGTATATGTGCAGATGTGCAGGTTTGTTACATAGGTAAATGTGTGCCTTGGGGGTTTGCTGCACCTAACAACCCATCAACTAGGTATTAAGCCCAGCATGTATTAGCTTTTTTTCCTAATTCTCTCCCCCACTCCATGCCCTCCCGTGACCAGCCCCAGTAAGTGTTGCTCCCCCTCTCTGTGTCCATATGTTCTTATTGTTCAGCTCCCACTTATGAGTGAGAACATGTGGTGTTTGGTTTTCTGTTTCTGCATTAGTTTGCTGAGGATAATGGCTTCCAGCTTTGTCCATTTTCCTGCAAAAAACATGATCTCGTTGCTTTTAATGGCTGCATGGTATTCCATGATGTGTATGTACCACATTTTCTTTTCCAGTCTATCATTGATGGGCATTTGGGTTGATTCTATGTCTTTGCTATTTTGAATAATGCTGCAATGAACATATACATGCATGTATCTTTATAATAGAATGATTTATATTCCTTTGGATATATACCCAGTAATGAAATTGCTAGGTCAAATGATATTTCCAGTTCTAAATATTTGAGGAATCACTACACTGTCTTCCACAATGGTTGAACTAATTCACATTCCCACCAACAGTGTTAAAGTGTTCCTATTGCTCCACAACTTCTCCAGCATCTGTTGTTACTTAACTTCTCAATAATCACCATTCTGACTGGTGTGAGATGGTATCTCATTGTGGTTTTGATTTGCATTTATCTAATGATTGGCGATGTTGAGCTTTTTTTTATATGTTGGTTGGCCACATGTATGTCTTTTTTTGAGAAGTGTCTGTTCATTCCCTTTGCCCACTTTTTAATGGGGTTGTTTGTTTTCTTGTAAATTTGCTTAAGTTCCTTGTAGATTCTTGATAATAGACCTTTGTCAGATGGATAGATTGCAAATTTTTTTCCCATTCTATAGGTTGTCTGTTTGCACTGATGATAGTTTTGTTTGCTGTGCATATGTTCTTTCGTTTAATTAAATACTTCTTTTTAAAAAATATATTAAAATAATTTTTTTTCTGAATCTGTAATGTTGATTTCTGAAGTATTTGCAGAAGATCTGATTCTCTGTATGTTTGTGTGTGTTTGTGCATGTACATGTGTGTTTGTGTGTGTGTGTGTGTGTGTGTGTGTGTAATGGGCAAACCTGACTTTTCTCCTCTCCCATGTGTCCTGTGAGGCAATGAAAAACCAACTCATGTTCACTGGGTTCAACAAATATCCTCAAGATAGAAGCCAGACCCTGTGTTTTTCTTACATTTCTGGATCCCTCCTGCTCTTAATTTTGGCTTGTGAATTTCCTTTCTTTTTTATCTAATATGTTGAAACATTTAAAAATTTGCCTCAAAATATTTTTATGTTTTTTTTTTCCCAACACAATTGAAACATTGGTCGACATACCAAATCTGCCCTTTAGTCATAAATGGAAGCTCTCACCCAGTTCTCTCTTTCACTGTAACATATTTATTTGTGCTTTATTACTGTTTCCATTGCCTGGAATTATCTCTGCAGCTTTTCCTATATCTATCAACTAACATATGAACTTCAGATGTGACTAATTTAGTTTTTCAGTGCTATAATCTTAGTGTCCACAAGAGTACTTGGCACATAGGAGCTGAATAAATTTTTTTAAATAATGGAGTAATGATGAATTTCATGTAGTTAGAGTGAGTAGAGCATGGAGTCATTCTGTTTCCTTTTTCTCTCTTTTAAATCTCTCTTTCACATAAGAGCTGGTTCCAGGGTGATTAACACTGACTAGATAAAGTATTAGTTTTGCATCTTATTGAAGCTATGGATTCCAAAATTCATATTTACAATTGAGAAGACCAAAGCCACCTGGGTATGCAGTCTTGTGAAAAGCACTGCTCCATTGATCCAACACAAATTACCTGCTGCCTGAATTGCAAAACTCCAATTAATAATAGAGCCATCTTGTATGTAAATAAGGCAATATTTGGATTTTTGTTGTCTCTTCCCTAAATCTATTTTAATAGCACCCTAGATTCACACCATTTTTATTACTGCCCATTTGGAATTTTATTATCTGTCCCATGTTGATAAAATCACTCTTCAGATTATTCTCTTGGCCTTAAGTTTGTTTTTGTTATTACTGTTGTTTGCTTGCTTGCTGACTACCAAACATATACTTCCAAATACTTTGACTATAAATTTACATTTAGAATTTTGGCTATTTAGGTTTGTCCCACATTAGTGAGAATACTAGTTCCTGTTATGAAACCAAGTTACTTAACATTTCTCATAAGAAGGAAGGAGTGTTAATCACTTTCTCTATAACAGGAGTTCTAAGTTTGTGTGTGTGTGTGTGAACATAGATGTGTGAACTCATTCAGTGAAAGGCTCAACATTTTAGAATAATACATATTATTCTAAAATGAATACATATGGACACATAACTCACTCCCAACTTAACCCTAATCTATTAATTTATTTATTCAATAAATTGATATTTATATTTTTTTCTGAATCTAAATTCCATTAATATCTACTTTACGATCTATAGTTTTATTGTATTTTATTTATTATACTTTAAATTCTGGGGCACATAGTTTTAAGTGGTAGGGTCTATTTGCCTTAAAGAAAGCCATTTTCTTCAAAAGTTTGACTTTAAAAATGTCTTCTTATCTGAATATTTTAATAATTCTTTTTTAAAAATGCAGCTCCTACATTAAAAATATAACTTCCTATCTTTAATTTATCGCATACAACGTTCTTTTTCTGTCATTAGTTTTTCTTTGCAAAATGTAGTTCTGCTGGTTTCATATTATAATATTTGCTCCATGGTAAACCTACCTCCTTTAAAAGATTGTTCTAAGGTGAGCCAAATCCAATGTTTTATTGATGAGTCCCAAGAGAAAGGCTCACTTGAAATGCTCCTAGACTGGAGGAAACTATAAGCTATGTACCTGTGCTTTATCTTAAATAGCATCTCTAATCTTTATAGAGCAAAAGAAGCCACTTCTTAGGCTGGCTTTCAGAACCACCAAAATCTGAGGGCAATGCCTCAGGCATGTACACTGATGGTCATTAATATAAACGTGAGAAGAGCATTACTAGCTGTCATTATCTCACACTGAATTTGGTTGTATTTCTGAACAGAATAAAAAAAAGCACGTTAATGTTCTTGCTTCTCTTAGCTTCTTTTTCCCCAGCCGATAATTAGAGTTCTTAGAAAATAACACAGGCATAGATTCTTACCAGGCACATGGAAAGTATTAAAATGATTGTATGTATTTTTCTTCCATTTGCAAGAAGCAGGCAAGTTATTATTCAATTATTATGCTTTTACCTGAGGCAGTCTCAAAAAGATTACTACCAAGTTTCTTGTCAAGGATTTTAAACATTTTAAGGAGAATATTTGTAGAATAAACCTTTTGGAATTACAAAATGTTATTTTTATCAGGAAATTATTGTAAACTAAGGGCTAGAAACAATGGATAATTTATAAATTAAGAAACTAATACAGAGAATGTGTATACAAATATCTGTATTTTTAAATATTTGAGGGAAAATTGCCTAAGGAAAAATCTATCTCAGTTTTCACTTCATTTAATGTGGTAAAAGGTAGAGACAATCTAAAAGAACGAATAGTTGTGATTTCAACTGAAGAGATCCTGGAAATATGTGTGGCAACTGTTTATTTTTCTAAGTAAACTTTTGAAAAGTGAGATCATGGGGTTGTTGAAGTAATAACGTTCATTTAATAAAATGCTTTACATGACATGCTAGCAACCTCCACTCAGGGAATAACCGAACCTTTCCCTTTTTCCACTAGAAAGTTTTGCCACTCCCCTGTCTGCCTGAGTCTGTCAAGAGCAGATGATGTTGCTTGACTCCCTTGCTACAGCAAGCTCTGAATAAATAGCCTCTGATTGTTATCATTTGTGTGATCTTGATTTGTTTCCACAGGGGTTTCTCTGGCCCTGGTTCCATCATCGACAATTGGAAGAAATATCAGTCTCTCAGAAAAATAAAAATAATATCAATTTTAATTTTTTTGACCCAGACTGTGAACACAAAAAGTGGGAAGTATAAACATCTTTGAATCCTTACTGTTCATTACAGTTATTCTCACTGTTCTTCACAAGATGACACATACAGTCTAGAATTCTCCCTCATTTTCTAGCTCCATGTAAAAGGTTATTTCAAACTAAGAGTCTCTTTCCTTATAAACCCATCCATGGACATCTACTCTTCCACTTGCTTTTCCCTTAATTTTTCTTACTCATGTGAAATCTCAAATTAATCCCTCTCTGATGCAATTCTCAATGATAGGCTTTCCCCTTGTATCCTTTTTTTATCTTTTGCTCAGGTTCTGCATCAAAATACCGACAAGTAAAACCAGAGAAATCTGTGTAAGATCAGTAGATTACATCAATGTCTATATTCTAGTTTTATTATTGTGTTACACTTTTGCAAAATGTTATTGAGAAAAACTGGGCAAATTGTACAAGTGTTTTGTCTATATTATTTGTCACAACTGTATGTGAATCTACAATATTACAAAAAATTTTGATTAAAAAGAAGACATCTGAAACTGGGATAGACGACAATACTTTTCTTAGCAGATGAAGTAGAGGCTAAAGTGAAAGGCAAACAGAATTCTGTTTCACAACCAGAAAAATATAGAAGCCTATGAATAACCAGATTTTTTTTTACTTATATGTGTATTAACCAAAATAAAAACTAACAGTGATACACTATAAATATGGGCAAATTTGTTAGAAAGGAAGTGACAGAGTATTTAATCTTTGAAAGAATTTAGTGAAAATAGGACCTCAGAGTTGAAAATGTAAACATGTGGAGTACTGTAGCCACTATATCATAGTAAAATTTATTTTATAATATTTCTACCAGGTGGATATCTAGCCAAGGACTAAATACATACTGGGCTAAGGGGCTAAGGAATGCTGTTATTCACCGAAATGTTTCATGCCTTAAAAACAATTAGATAATTAACCTTCTTCCAGAGAAACAAAGAACTTTTATGCTTGGTGTAAAATATGTTTAGTTGGCACATGGTAAGTGCCAGTGTCTGAATACTAAGGATATGGTTAAAATAGGTTTGTTCTAAATTGTTCAGAGTCTAGTTGAAAAGATAAAATGAAAAATAAACCAAAAAAGTAGTCACTTCTTAATAGATGCATTACACAATTTGAGTAAAAGAACAGATGTTGGAATAATTTGTTCATAGATCTGAGACGGTTATGACAACCAGAAAAATAAAACTTTAAGAAATCATAACATTTGTACTAGACCCTTAAAGCATGATTAGATTGTTACCAGAAGGAAAAATGAGCAAAGTTATAGAATCAATAAGTTTCAGGTCTCATTTAGTAAAATAAGTAACTAAAATAAAAAATATAAGGCAATGTTGATGAAAAGAAATAAAATAAAAATAAGATCAGGTTACAAAGGACTCAGATGAACAATTCTATAGATAGTATATAGCCGTGACAGAAATATGCCAGATTAATCGGCAGGTAGATACTAAAATCTGGGAGACAGGGAAGGCTATAAAATTAGTGTGAGAAATGGGAGACAGGGTCAGTAAAAACTGGTATAGACAAGTGAATGTTTGGAAAATAGTGATGTGTTAAGTAGTAGAAGACATTTACCTTCTACAGTTACATTTTTCTCACTGGTAAAAATGGAGATTACAAGGGATCGAATGGTGACCCTCAAAAATGTTATGTATATGTCCTAAATCCTAAAATCTAAACACATAATCTTGTTTGAAAAAGAGGTCTTTGCAGAAATAATTAATTAAAGGATTTCTAGATAAGATCCTCTTGGAATAGGATGGGCTCTAAATTCAATGGCATGTTCTTACAAGAGAATAGAAAAAGAAAAAGGCAGAGAGACATGGAGGATAAATGCATGTGAAGACAGATTAGATTAAAGTCATGAAGGCCTCGCCCAAAGTACACCTGGAGCCATCAGAAGCTGGAAGAGGCAAGAAATAATTCTTTCTTAGAGACTCTAGGGAGAGCATGGTCCTGCTTACACCTTGATTTCAGACCTCTGGCCTCCAGAACCATGAGAGAATAAATTTCTATTACTTAAGCCATCAAGTTGGCAGTAATTTATTTCAGCAGGCCTAAGAAACTTGTGGTAGTTGGTCTTATCAAGCCTAAGAAACTAATACAGAGATAACGTCACATTTTAGAAATAAAGGAAAAAATCAGATAACCAATATAACAACTTTGGTAGAGAATGTACTGGTAACACAGTATGTTTTTTCACATTAATTTGCTTCTTCCCTCTTGGATTTTCTTTTGCAATATACTGGGATTGAAATAAGGCTAAATACTCTCTATTTTTGCAATTGTAGCCCCCCCTTTTTTTTTTTTTGGTTCTACCTTTCCGAAAAGTTGACTACCATGTTGAAATGGTATAGAAAATCTTTCTTCATTTTTCTTATTATGGTCGGTCACATTTCTAAGCCATCCATGTTACTTAGAATATGATGTAATTATAGTAAAACTTTCCCTAAGAATCACTTCTAGCCACAACTATGGTTGGCTGCCATTAAAATCACTCCCAATTTATCCAGACCCTCCTTT
Organism: Ateles fusciceps; assembly: GCA_036589455.1. Taxonomy (NCBI): domain Eukaryota; kingdom Metazoa; phylum Chordata; class Mammalia; order Primates; family Atelidae; genus Ateles; species Ateles fusciceps. Next base: position 5,239,008 of record JAZHEH010002924.1, on the reverse strand, counting down.
TCTCTATGTGTTCCCTGCTAGCTTCTCTTTTCTGTCAGGCCTGGGAAATTGTTGTGTGTCAAAGATATTTGGACTCAGTTCATTATACACACAAAAGGTCCATCGGATACTTAGAGCCTGGTGTTCATAAATTTATAGGCAAGAAGAAAGGAAAATGAATGTCATAGAAGAATAGAATAGGGTTTTACCTTTCTTCAATTAAATACAGTTTATTTTGCTTGAAGGTGAGAGGCTGACCTAAAAAACCTCTTATATTCTCTTTCTAGCTCCTAGTATAGGAAAGATGCCTCAGAGTTATTTTTTATTTTAGAGAAACTAATTGTACTATTATAACTTTTAGGACTGAATCTCATTTAAATTTGAGATTTTCTACTTTAAAATTTGCATTTCACTGTCATAGTTTTAAGATGACTTTATCTTCATAAAATGACAACCTGGTACTACAGTAGTTGTTTCTTAAATGTGATAATGTGAAAGTCCTTGAATCAAGTGAAATAAATGTTGGGCTATAAAAGCAATAACCCATTCTAATTCCTTGCTTTATTGCAATGTAAGAATTATTATCATTATACTTACTAACTTGAAAATATAAATATTCATTGAATGATCACATTTCCTTTTTATTAGGATTTTCATAATAATAAAGACATCTAAATTTCCCTTTTACACTATGTTCATTTTAAACATTCGAGATGAAAATGAGACTAAAAACGTGATCAGACTAGTGAGGATAAAACTATTTAAGACAGAATAACTTATGTTACTGGAAAAGGGCCTACTTCTTTTCTGAGATAAAGTGTTCTTTTCTCTTTTCATTTCTCTATTTCCACCTCTACCTCTCTCTTTTACACTCTCTGTTTCTCTTTATCCCTCTCTATTTCTCTCTCCCATATCTCCTCCTAACTCCCCTTCCTTCCTGCCTTCTTTTTTTATACTTCTGTCTTTCCTTCCTTCACCAAATTTTTATTGAAAACTATTATATGCCAGGCACTGAAAGCTGGTGGTATCATGGTGAAGGAGATAAACCCACTGATCTCATAAAATTTACATGTTAAGTGACCACTTTATACAGTCAGACTTGTGTACACACTCCCTACTCAGAAATTATCACCTGGATGACATTCTACAGCTGAATCAAACAAATTTTTTAATCTACAAAGTTTAATTCACCCCAAAATTTCTGAGGCCTTGTGAATTCCTGGGACTATTTCATTCTTCATAGTCACACAAAAAAGTTTATTTTATCTCCAAATTCTTTGAATTTATATATTTGCTTTTGATTACCGTTCTTTCTTTCTAATTTGGTTATTCCCTGATATGGTTTGAATTTATGTTCCTGACCAAATCTCATGTTGAATTGTAATTCCCAATGTTGGAGGAGGGGCCTGGTGAGAGGTCATTGGATCATGGGATTGTATTTCCCCCTTGCTGTCCTCAGGATAGTGAGTGAGTTCTCATGAGATCTGGCTATTTAAAAGGGTGTGGCACCTTTCCTTTCACTGTCTTCCTCCTCCTCCAGCATATAAGACATGCCTACTTCCCCTTTGCCTGCTGCCATGATTATAAGCATGACCACCTCAGCCATGCTTCCTATATACAGCCTGGAGAACCATGAGCCAATTAAACCTCTTTTCTTTATAAATTACCCAGTATCAGGTACTTCTTTATAGCAATTCAAAAACTGAATAATACAGAAAATTGGTACCAGAAAATGGGACATTTCTATAAAAATACCTGTAAATGGGGAAGTGACTTTGTAACTGGGTAACAGGCAGATGTTGGAACACTCTGGAGGGTTAAGCAGAAGACAGGCTGATGAGGGAAAGTTTGGAACTTCCTAGAGACTTGTTAAATTATTATCACCAAAATGCTGATAGTGATGTGGGCAATTAAGTCCAGACTGATGTGATCTCAAATAGAGATGAGAAACATACTGGGAACTAGAGCAAAAGTCACTTATGTTATGCATTAGCAAAGAGTTTGGAGGCATTGTGGTCTTTCCCTAGAGATCTGTGGAACTTTGAACTTGAGGGAATTGATTTAAGGAGTCAGGTGGAAGAAATTTCTAAGAAGCAAAGTGTCCAAGCTGTGACCTGGCTGCTTCTAACTGTTTTGTCAGATGCATGAGCAAAGAGAGGACCTGAAGTTGGGACTTATATTTAAAAGAGAAGCACAGCATTAAAGTTTAGGAATTTTGCATTCTGGTCATGTGGTAGAAAGAAAAACCCATTTTCTGGGAAGCAATTCAAGCCAGCTGCAGAAATATGCTTAAGTAAAGAGGAGTTGAATGTTAATAGCCAAAACAATGGGAAAAATTCCTCAATGGCATTTCAGTGAACTTTGTAGCAGCCCCTCCCATCACAGGCCCAGAGGCCTAGTAGGGAAAAGTGGATTCTTGGGCAGGCCCTGGACCCTGCTGCACTGAGCAACCTTAGGACACTGGTCCCTGCATCACAGCTGCTCCAACTCCAGCTGTGTCTAGAAGGGCCCCTGATACATCTCAGGCCACTGCCCTAGAGGGTGCAAGCATAAGCCTTGGCAGCTTCCACATGGTGTTAAGCCTGTGGGTGCACAGAGGGCAAGAGTTGAGGCTTGGAAACCTCTGCCTAAATTTCGCAGGATGTATGAAAACACCTGAATGTCCAGGTACAAGTCTGCTGCAAGTGTGGAGCCCTCATGGAGAACCTCTGTTAGGACAGTAAAGAGGGAAAAATATGGGATTAAAGTCCCCACACAGGGTCCCCATTGTGGTGCTGCCTAGTGGGGCTGTGAGAAGAAAGCCACCAATCTCCAGCCCCCCAGAATGTTAGATCCACTTACAGCTTGCATTGTGCACATAGAAAAGCCACAGGCACTCAATGCCAGCCAATGAAAGCAGCTCAGGGATCTGTACAGAGCCACAGGGACAAAGATACTCAAGTAGTTGAGAGCCCCCCCACTGCATCAGTGTGGCCCGGATGTGACACATGGAACAGTTAAAGGAGATTATTTTGAAGGTTTAAGATTTAATTAGTGCCCTACTGGGTTTCAGACTTGCATGGGACCTGCAGCCCCTTTGTTTTGGCTCATTTCTTCAGTTTGGAATAGGTATATTTATACAATGTCTGTACCCCCATTGTGTCTTGGAAGTAACTAACTGGTTTTTTATTTTACAGGCTCATAAACAGAAGGGACTTGACTTGTCTCAGATGGGACTTTGGACTGTGCACTCTGAGTTAATGAGAAAATGAATTAAGACTTGCTAAATTGTTGACAAGGGATAGTTGTATTTTGTAATGTGAAAAGGACATGAGATCTGAGAGGGGCCAAGAGCAGAATGATATAGTTTGGATTTGTGTTTCTGTCCAAATTACATGTCTAATTGAAATTTCTAATATTGGAGGAAAGGTCTGGTGGGGAGGTGACTGAATCATGTTGGCAGATTTATTCTATGCTGTTCTCATGAGAATGATTTCTCCTGAGATCTGGTTCTTTAAAAGTGTGTGGCATCTTCTTCTTCACCCTCTTCCTCTGCTTCAGCATGTGAGATATACTTTCCCTTTACCTTCTGCCATAATTGTGAGTTTCCAGAGGCATCCTCAGATTTGCCTCTTGCACAGTCTGGAGAACCTGAAGCCAATCAAACCTCTTTTCTTTTTAAATTACCAAGTCTCAAGTAGTTTTTATAGCAATGCAAGAATGAACTAATACATTCTTCAAATTTTTCTTTGTTTTGTCACTGAATAAACTCTCTTTTATCTAAAATTTATTGTATCTAAATACCTAATGAAAGTATGAAGACCTCTACAATGATTTCTATGGAATATTTTGGGGACAAAATTTAAAACTAGGGTTGTATTGTAATTAGTATCAAAATACTTAATATTATTAAAATGTCAGTTTTCCCAAAATTAATCTATACACTCAATTAAAATACATCTAGATATAAGACCTATTGTAAAGGTATATTAAAATAAGATTATGTTGCCAAGATGAACCAACTGATAAAATTAGATAGTTCAGATACAGACCAGTGTATCTATGACGACTTTATTTCTGGCAATGTTGACACCTCAGAGCAATTCTGAAAAAACAAATGGCATCTTAATAAACAATACTGGACCAATTGGCTATTTTTTTATACATTACATTATCAGTGTGAGTAAATTTTGAATCCTGTTATAGTTATTCAGAGGAAAGGTTATACTTAATCTGATATAGAAAATTTAAGACTGAAAGGATTTAATTACAACTTTATGGTTTTTTGTTAAGCCTAGATAACTAAAACTGGTAGAAGTAATTGACTTAATAAGCAAATGAAAAAAAGAGTTGCAAGCTGGAGGTAGAGTTTCATTGGTTTGGTTTCGGATATTTAGATAAACTCACCATTAGCTGTAAGTGATGTTAGATGTTCGTTGTTGCAACAACATTAATAAAAGCAAACACCAGATTGCTTTTATTCTAGAAAAAGTTTGACATTGCAAACCCTTTGCTCATTTTATAGGTACATAGATATATTAATTTTTGTATATTATTTAACATGGATATGCCTAAGCTGTAAGAAGCACTCAATATACTTGGAATTATTCAGCCACAGATTGTTTGTAAAGTGACACAAGATGGATTGTTAAGGGCTAAGATTTTTATTGCCTTTCAAAACTTTTTTTCTCTGTTCTTCCATTTCCTAAGCTTGAAGATCTATGATATTTTGTCATTTATTTTTTGCACTCTATCTAGAAATACATGTGCTGCTCATTAAATCAGAGATCTTTATGGATCTGTAAGAATGATAAAGGTCCATGTAATACTCAAAGGAAAGAAAAGATATATCCTGGAGTGAATGCTTATATTTATTTTCTGCCTAAGGGCAAAACCGGGATGGGACCAGTCATTCTTTGGAGTTCTCTGTGTCTCTGTGAGTAGATCAGAGAACAAATAATGCTATTTATTCCTCTAATAAGGCTTCAAAGTCTTTAAAGTGACACAGAGATTATGTTATTTTACAAACAGTGAAATTCTATGACAAGAAGAGGAAAAACAGGAAAACTCTATCACTTGGCAACTTGTACCTGTACCAAACTTCTAATCTAAACTTTTTATTAATATGTGACATGGTTTCCTTACCAGGTGATGTCAAGAAGCACAAACTTTTTAATATTATTACATTTAAAATAATCACAATGTTAATATCTTTTATGCTTAGTCAAACATGGATCAGTAAACCCATTGCAATTTGACCCCCCTTATTAACATTTACCATAAATACATCCTTTCTCTTATACTGCTGGAGCTGCATCCACTGCAAGGAAATAATTTCATCATATATATTGTGGCTCATATTTTAAATTGTTAAAAAAAAGAAAAAAAACTACTTACAAATCCAGGAGGCTGTCTCTGTCCAAAAAACGAGTTGTTGAATTTTCTGCTGCTCTTGATGGCATCCTCATATATTCCTCGATATCAACAAGTTACCATTTTACATAGAAGAAAAATTACTTTTTCAGGAACTTGCCAATTGAAAAAAAACATGAAGGGTCATAAATCAAAGTAGTATTAGAAGTCATTTTTTAGAGTTATTATTTGATATTTAGAAGGCGACATAGTGTGGGAGTAAAAGGGTTTATAGTTAAGTATAGTTAATGGGTATAGTTACCATTTGAGTGACCTTGGACTGGCGATGAAACATATCTACATTCATTTTCATCATCTCTATGTTATAATTTTCTCCAGTTTAATATCCTGAAACTATAAATAATTCTTACAAATTAATAAGAAAAATCAAATCTTGTAATAGAAAAAAAAGAGATATGAGTTGGCAATTCACAAAGAGAAAATCCAAATGGCTAGGTTACATCTGAAAAGATGTTTATCTTCACTAGTAACCAGAGAAATTAAAATAAAATGGTGATGAGATGTTTTGTACAATCAGTTTAGCAAAAAAGAGTTAAAACTGATCAATTCTAGACATTGAGCAAAAGGTACCAAAAGCAGGAACTCTCCCACTTTGTGAGCTCTCCCAATTACTCCAGGGAGCAATTTGGCTATATCTAGTGAAGATGAACATGAAATGCCCTGTGACTCAACAATTTTATTTCTAGGTGTGTACTCAAGGGGAATTCTTGTAAAGATACACAGGTAGTTGTATACCGAAATGTTTGTTGCAGCAGTATTTGCAATACTATAAAAATAAATTGAGGCTATGTCTAGTAATAGCCTATCCTACATCATATGAAATGAAAGATTTCTTTGAGTAAGCACAGGTAAATCTAAGAGTAAACTATCAATTGGAGAAAATAAGTTGCATGAGGCAGAATATAACATTATTTATGTACAATTTAAAATACAGAAAATAATATACTATTTCTGGATATACACGTATGTGTAGGAGCACAAGGAAAACTTCCTTTTTGCCCTCTTAAGGGTTGCTGAAAAATCAACTCACAAACAAAAGCAAGTTAATAGAAGAAAAAATATATATATATAATTATATATGTGTTTAATCATGTTTAAAATATACATATAATTATATATATATATATATATATATATATATATATATATATATATAACCATAGTTTTAAATGACATAGAAATCTTCAGAATAGAAATACTGGGAAAACCATCCATTTTCATGTTCAATGGTGTACGGATAGCCTTGTAGAGCCAAGATTGGGCAAGAAAGATCTGATCTAATCCTGATAGATTGAGGAGAGAAACTTAGCCAATGGTCTTTCTGTGCGGCATTCCTTTTTCCCAGGTAACGGGTAGGACCCTTTCTAGAATGAAGGCCTTATGAGCCTACAATCAAAGTAGGTAGGTTGGAGAATTTTCTAATGGCCAGTTCTTACTCAGAAAGTAGGGGAAATTCATATTAATATTTTACATTTTATATATGGCACTGGGGAAAACAGGTTATTGTTTTTTTATGCTTGCCTTGGGGAAGATGAATTCTAGTTTCTACAGTTTGCCTTAGGAGAGCAGAGAAGGTCTAGGGGGACACTTTGCTTCTTTATTATTATTTTATTGTACTTTGTGTTCTGGGGTACATGTGCAGATCATGTAGGATTGTTGCGTAGGTACATACATGGCAATGTGTTTTGCTGCCTCCATTCCCCCATCACCTATAACTGGCATTTCTCCCCTTGTTATCCCCTCCCCAACTTCCCCACCCCCTGCTGTCCCTCCCCATCCCCTTGCCAGCAGACTCCAGTGTGTGATGCTCCCTCCTAGTATCCACGTGTTCTCATTGTTCAACACCTGCCTATGAGTGAGAAAATGTGGTGTTTGATTTTCTGTTCTTGTGTCAGTTTGCTGAGAATGATGGTTTCCAGATTCATCCATGTCCCTAAAAAGACATGAACTCATCCCTTTTTTATGGCTGCATAGTATTCCACTGTGTATATGTGTCACATTTTCCTTGTCCAGTCTATCATCGATGGGCATTTGGGTTGGTTCCAGGTCTTTGCTATTGTACACAGGGGCACAATGAACATATGTGTGCATGTGTCTTTATAATAGAAGGATTTATAATCCTTTGGATATATACCCAGTAATGGGATTGCTGAGTCAAATGGAATTTCTATTTCTAGGTCCTTGAGGAATTGCCACACTGTCTTCCACAACGGTTGAGCTAATTTACATTTCCACCAAATTTTTTAATGATCGCCATTCTAACTGGAGTGAGATGGTATCTCAATGTGGTTTTGATTTGTATTTCTCTAATAGCCAGTGGTGATGAGCATTTTTTCATAAGTTTTTTGGCCTCATATATGTCTTCTTTTGAAAAGTATCTGTTCATATCCTTCACTCACTTTTGAATGGGGTTGTTTGTTTTCTTCCTGTAAATCAGTTTTAGTTCTTTGTAGATTCTGACTATTAGCCCTTTGTCAGATGGGTAGATTGCAAATTTTTTCCCCCAATCTGTTGGTTGCTGGTTCACTGTAATGACTGTTTCTTTTGCTGTACAGAAGCTCTGGAGTTTAATTAGATCCCATTTGTCTATTTTGGCTTTTGTTGCTAATGCTTTTGATGTTTTAGTCATAAAGTCCTTGCCTATGCCTGTGTCCTGAATGGTTTTGCCTAGGTTTTCTTCTTGGGTTTTTATGGTGTTATGTCTTATGTTTTAGTCTTTAATCCATCTGGAGTTAATTTTAGTGTAGGGTGTCAGGAAGGGGCCCAGTTTCTGCTTTCTGCACATGGCTAGCCAGCTTTCCCAACACCATTTATTAAACAGGCAATTCTTTCCCTATTGCTTGTTTTGTCAGGTTTGTCAAAGATCACATGGTTGTAGATGTGTGGCATTTCCTCTGGGGCCTCTGTTCTGTTCCATTTGTCTATATCTCTGTTTTGGTACTAGTAACATGCTGTTTTGATTACTGTAGCATTGTAGTACAGTTTGAAGTCAGGTAGTGTAATGCCTCCAGCCTTGTTCTTTTTGCTTAGGATTGTCTTGGCTCTGTGGGCTCTCTTTTGGTTCCATATGAAGTTTAAGGTGATTTTTTTCCAGTTCTTGTGAGGCCTTCATTTTGAGGTATCATTTTCTGATCCCCCACTACATGTAATAAAACTAAAAAAGGATGGACTGATATAAAAACAAAATCACATTTGTGCACTGGGAAAAGAGAATATGGGACTGATGAGTAAAATGAGGGGGGGTCTTTAAGTATATTTATGGCATGTTATTTTTCTGCAAATTACACAAGGTTCAATTAAACAGGGTCATTATTTAAAAACAAAGTAGGGTATATTTATTAAAAGATTAAACATGAGACTACTTAGATAATTTTTTTAACTTTTTATTATAAAAAATTCAAACATTCACAAAATTCCACTGGAAAGTCATATATCCATAACTGATATTCAAAAATTGTCAAGCTTTAGTCAATTTGTTACATCCACACTCCCACCCAGTTTTGTTTCCTACTTTATTTGTGACGGATTTCAGGTATTATCTCAAGTTACAAATTTGCCTATTACTATATAAAATATTAAGTATTTTATAAATATTGATATTTGATAGCTCTGAGAGTTGTATATATGGACCTTTACTATCTTAGCTTTCGGACAGTTCTGTAATTAACTTTTATTTACAAAAAATAAAAATGATAAATAGCAAGAAGGGGTAGGAGAAGAAAATAAAACAGATAATAGCCCTTGACTATTTCTAATCACTATCTCCAAGGTAATCGTGCACTTTCACAAATTGATTTACTTTGAATTCTAATATTACTTCAGATTCTAGGTTATAATTTTCATCTTTCACCCAATTGTAGAATATGCTTTACTTTACAGAAAGAAGCAGAATTCCAAAAGATGTCATCAGAGGGCTTCCTCTGCTGGATCCCATTTATACACTTTAAGCAGTGTTTGTTCTGCAAAGCAAGGGTCAATATGAGATTTCCATGTTGTCTTTAAATGTTAGCATTGCAAAGAACATTCTCAGAAATATTTTCAGCAAGTTCACACAAGGACTCCTTCTTGGCCTCAGTAATCCAGAGAGGGAGAGTGTCCACAAGTAGTTTGGTTTAAGTAAATTCACATACAAAGCACTCCCAAAGGCTGTGTTAGCAGCTACTTTCTTACTGAAAAAAAAAATGTTCAGGTACTATACAAATTAGAAATTTAAACTCACCCACCTGCCAGCAGAATTGATCAATGACAAGAGACACAAATTAGAAAGTGGTGAAAAGAAATTTACTATCTTCCTTTCTTCTACACAGTACACATATTTGAATGTAGGTGTCTAAGACAATTTCATTCAGGTGAGAGAGAAGATAATTAGGTATCAGGAGGGAGCATGGCCACAGAGCACCATTTCCTCTGAAAATGGGAAAATTTCATCTTCATGTCAAAGATTAATTTAAACTCTCTTCTTAGAACATATAAATTGAATTTAAGTTAGGAAAATGTTATATGTCAAGAGTTACTCAGATTCATGAATGCTATGACTTAATTAACATTTTATTAGTTAAATATGATCATTTATATATATATATGTGTGTATATATATATGTGTGTGTATATATACATATATATATGTATATATATATACGTGTATATATATATATATGTATATATATATACATATATGTATATATATATATGCCAGTGTTTTTTGAAGCCAGCTCAACTCTGTACAATTGGGAGAAGTTACACAAACATGAGCATTATAGGGTACCACCTTAAGAAAAAACAGATAGGAAGCTCTCAATTCTCAATACCTGGCCTAGATTTTTGGAATATAGAGAAGGCATATAATTTAAGAATTCCTCCCAAAAAGGAACAAGAAGTATGGAATGGGTACATTCATAGAAAGTTTCAAGGTACCCTTAAAAAATTCCTAGCTGGGCTGATTGGCTAAAGATTTTCTCTCCTAAAACCAGTCAGTAAAGACTATAGGAGCTGACTGATCCTTCAAATGCAAAGATAGGAACACAAGACTTTAAGAAACATGAACAATCAAGAAAATATGACACCACAAATAAAACATAATAACATTTTAGTAACTGACCACTAAGAATTGGTGATCTACGTATTGCCTGACAAGAAATTTAAAATAGCTCTTTTAAGGAAGCTTGGAGAGCTACAAGAAAACACAAATGACTTAAAAAAATCAGAAGAAGCAATACATCCTTCCCTTCTCCAGTCATCCTTCCCTTTTCCCCATGATGCATACCTCCCCTCACTGATCCTATTGAAAAGAGAACAGTGAGGGGGAAAAGAGAATCAGAAGCCCTAAATAATACAGGACACTGATTCCTGTTTATGCCATCCCAAGAATCCCACTACCATAGCGGGAAAAAACTGGACTCAACTACCAAACTTAATTTTATTATGCTAACACTTACATCATCTCATAAGTCCAATTATCTTTTCTGTTTAAGAGAAATATTTAATAAATTTTTTTAAATGTCTTTATCTCTATGTAAACCAAAATGTGATTTAAATTAAGTTATCCTTTTGAGCAAAGCCCAGATAGTGACTGTGGACACACTGTGTTATGTAGAGTTGACTTGCTTAATGTTTCAGACTTAATTTTGTCATCTAAATTATTGTGATGAAAGGAATTACATACATTAGAGATTATAGTACTTAAGGTCCAAATAAAATTTTCCTTCCCTATAGCTTTGAGGGAAAGAAATCCTAACTTACTTTCCCCCACTAGGTGACCAAGGGTCTTCATAATTGCCTCAGATATGTTTTTACTGTTTAAAATTCAAGTTCATACTTTATTGGGAAAAGAAACAGCAATATTAATTAATAGTTGGATCAGAACTTAAAGTATAATAAACAAATAAAAATAAGTGAGACATTAATTAGAAAAACTAGTCTATAAACATGGAGAATTTCTCATGAGCTAAAGCACTAAATATGCCACATATGTCCCCCAATGCTCAAGATTTTGCTCCTGTAGAACACTAACTAAAAATGACTCTGCTTCAATTACCTTAAACTTTATAACTGGATACAAGTTTGCAAAGTCCCACACCTCTTCAACTGTAGGCAGAGAAGTGAAGGAAGTGAAGAATGGAGGTCTATAAATTTCACATCTTTCAGTTTGTCCTCTCTCTATGAGCACATCAGAATTAGAGGAATTCATCTTTTTTATGGTACCTTAAGACTAAATAGAGGAAGTCAGGAAGGCTAGATCGATGTAAAATATTTTTCCAGGCACATCAAGTTCTTTTCCTCAAACAGTAAATTCCAGCCAAACAGTAAATTCCATCCAAATAGTAATTGTATCCAATTAGTAAATATATTTTTTAATGTAATTTCCTCCGATCAGGAGGAATGCCAGGAGTTCACGCAGAAGGTAGTCTGGCCTCTCTCAATAGGATGGCCTAATTCTCTCCCTAGCTCTATATGAGCAACGGTGGTAATGGCAGACAGACTGCCAGTTGTCTCTGGCAGCTCCACCCTAGAGAAATGCACAGCTGCCATTAACAGGCATGGGCAGCTGTGCTGGTGGTCCAGACCAGGAGGCCTTGCCCATTGAGGAGCAGCAGAGACAGGCACCCACATGGAAAGCAGTCTGGCCATAAGGATGACAGCTGTAGTGTGCTGGAAGTCAGTGACAGTTCTTAGCAACAAGGATGGAAACTGACAGCTCTCAGCAACAATTGCACCAGGCCTGTAGGTTACCTCTGGGGGTTTCAGTCCAGAGAAATGCAGGAGAGCCATCAGCTGGAGTGCTTGGGTGAGGACTGAGTGGCTGCACTAGGGCCCCGGCCAGTAAGCGTTGCCTAGTGAGGTGCAGGGGAGGCAGGGCCTGCAGTCTACCTGCTCCCCAGCTTCATGGGTTTAGTCCCTATCCTGGGATGCGTGAGAGAGCCTGGCTTTCCTTTTCTGTGGGGCTGTGGCAGCTGGTGCTGGGGTGCTCAGGGATCCAAGACCCATGGAGCTTCATGTGGGCTTGAGCAGCAACTCTTCCCAGACTCCAGGCAGCTCTCCATTTGGTCTGGAGGCCCAGAGGGTGAGGGGGATCTCCCATGGCAAGGGTTGTAAAGGTCCACAGCAGAAGTATGGTTACCCAAGGGTTCTTGTTTACTCACGCTTTCCCTTCCAGTAGGGAACCTTCCCTGGCTCTATGCCAATCCCAGGTGAGTGGCCATCATGTCTCACTGATCTATGCTCTCCATGGGTCACCATTGCTTCCTTGATGAATCCCAGTGTGGGCCCCTGGATGATCCACTTGACGAACTAGTGTTTACTTACCACCCTGTCTCTTCTTCATGACAGCAATCTGTATCAATGCATATTAACTGTTTCTAGTCAGCCATTTTGGTGCTTCTCCTCTAATTAGAGTCTTAAAAAGGGAAACAAATAACTATAGAGTAAAGGTCTACTACATTCAGCATAAAATAAAAAAATAAATCCTATCTGCATAAGGGAAGGGTAAGGCAGGCAGGTCTCTGCATAAAGGGAGTTCTTTTACCCCTTAAAATTCAGTAAAACAGTAACAGATATAATAGTGAATCTGTTACAACACTTACATGACCCAGGTACTGATCTAATGCATAAATATATGCACTGCATATATTTAACTCACCTAGTCCTCACAATAACTCTATGTGTAAGTAACTTGTTCAAGGTCATACAGCTGATAAGTGGCAGTGACAAGAGTCAAAGCTGTGTAGGGTCCACATAGAGTCTTGGCTGATAATTCTATGGTACTATTAATTATTCAATACGCCACCTTCAGTGCTAGGCACTGGGGATGCAAGGATGCTTGTAACAGGATCTTCAACCACAGGAAAACATCTGTTCGGGTATATAAGATTTGATGGTGAAATGTGGACCAGAACACAAAAGCCAGAACATCAAATCCAGTCTGGCATGGTACAGTGGAAAGAGATTCGAACATGCAAGGAAAATTCCTGGATATTTTACAGGTTGTGAGCCCTAATATTTACTCAATTTTCCCTTGTGTATCATGTGCTTATGTATTTCATATTGGAAAGATTCATGCTAAAAATATCTGAACTCAAAAGGGACAACTGCCAAGCTAACATATTCTATACAATAAGGAAGTCCATAGATTGAGGACACTCTCCCCTTGAAATAGTCTTTTATGTTGGACTAAACACAGAAGACATGGGGGAACCACTGCATTTTCCAAAGCCCACATCTGAACAACTGGTATAGCTCTTTCAGTCTGGTCTTTTGTGTGAATCATATATGAACTGTGACTGCACTGTTGCCTGAAATCCAAGTTAATCACCTACTTCATACTCCTGTGCTTCTTTATGCATAAAATACACTGGATATGGTACTCATCATCTTTAAATCTTCCTCATTCCCCAATATTCCACTTAAGTCCTACTTTTCCCTTGAAGTCACTCATGACCAAACTGTATTTCCTCTTTCTCTTAACCTTAAAATCATTTGTGTCATATTCAAATACAACACATTTTGTGAGGAAATTGTGCTTCATTCATTCAACAAATAGCTATTGAATGCAATATTCAATAATAATGAAGAAAATGGCTTTAGAACTAGATTCTGTGGGTTTAAATCCCTGAATTTCCCACCTACAAACTTGATGATCTTAATTAAATTGTTTCTATGTTCATATATAGTTCAGTCTCTATGAACTGCTATTTACTCATCCATAAAATGACTTTAATAGTAACGTCCATCTCATAGAATTGTTATAAAAATTAAATGAATTAATGTTTACAACATTAAGATTATATTGCCTTTTATACTCTCTTGAAACTTTAGATTTTTTTATTACATTCTAGTCACCGTTATGTCTCTATTACTGTGACAGAGCACAGAACTGGCAATTTTCTTCTGTTCTTCACAACAAGAATTCAAATAGTATGTAATATTTTGAATTAAAATGATGGTAATATTTGAATTTTTATCAGGCTATTAGGTTTTGAATGAATACTTTTCCAAATCTATTTATACTTATCTTAGCATTTGAACATTCACCATCAAACAAAGCACTAAATAAATACAAATTTTCACTTATTCCTTTAATTTTATAGTAGCTATTTAGTTTAAAAGAAAAAAAACAAATTATAGTGCCCTGATTTATGAAGAGAGCAATCATCCATGTTTACATAAAGTCAGCCTAATAGTTACCCATAGGCAGAGAGAAGACAATGAGTCATGATATTTTCCCTTTTTCTCCCCTTCTAATCAATTGATACAAATAAGGATTCTACTTTTGCTCAGTTCCTACTTCAGTATTTTAAAAAATCTAAGTTTTATTCAGTTATATAGCAAATAATCAAACTTTTTCTTCTCTTATCTCATCATTAACAAGCATCATGCCCGTGCTGTCCAGTGTGATAGTCACTACCTACATTGTGGTGGTTGACCATGCAAAAATGGCCATTCCAAACAGAGGTGTGCTACAAGTGTAAAATGTATGCTGCATTTCTAAGATTCTGTATTAAAATAATAAAATAGTATAATATCTCAGTAAATTTTTATATTGGTTACATGTTAAGATAATACTTGAATATATGGGTTAAATAAAGTATACCTTAACATTAATTTTACCTATTTCTTTGTAAGTTTTTAATGTGTCTAACAGTAAATCTAGGATTACATAGGTGGTTTGCATTTTATTCATATGGAGCAGTGTAGGTCCTGGCTGTAAAAATGCCCCATCCATATTAGGCATCTAATTGGTGTTCTGATGCAATATTTATCTTCTCTTCTCTACTTTCTTTTGCATCTCTAACTTTCAGTGCTTATTGACAACAGTAGCAGAAATAATGTAGTACAAAGATAAAAAAGTATTGAGAAACCATCCCATTTTGTTTTCCAAATTAAAGTGAAACAATTTTAGACTTCAGCTAAGGTTATGTTACTTCCTAAATGAAATTTCTTCAGTAACTTCATGTTTTTCTCCAGTGAACATGCAGATTTCGTATCACACCTCATAAGGTCTTGCAAAACCTGGTCCTGGTCCTTGTTCCAGTTTCATTTCTTGTCACTCCCTACCTGGCAGTCTAATCACAGCTATACATGTTACTTTTGTCCCCTATATGGAACATCTTCTCTCCTGCCTGCAAACGTTTGCTGAAGACTGTAGCTACCTCCCTCCAACCACATTTCATGTGATTACATTTTATTCTTTCTTCAGTTGCACTTTCTTTTGAAAGACCGTCCCTGATCCTTTAGTTCTAAGGTTGGATTAGACATTTCTAATGTATGCTATAATGTTCTTCATTTGTGCTGTAGTTCTGTATTTTATTTTTTGCATGAGTACACCTTATTTTAAGTGCATATCAATTGTATTTTTTTCTGTAGTATTTTTCAAAAGGGACACTATGAGAGCTTTAGGGAGGCAATTCTTCATTGCATGGGTCTCTCCCAGTCAGCACAAGATGTTTACCATGCCTAGACCTTACCTACTGAAGACACATAGCACCGCTCAGTCATTATGTCAATCAGTAGCACAACACCCTCCTTTCTCCAACCCATGCACACGCACACATGGGGAAAGGAGGATGTGTGATACTGATTGACATAATGACTAGCAGTGCTATGTGTCTTCAATAGGTAAGGTCTAGGCAAGGTAAACATCTTGTGCTGCCTGGGAGAGATGATTGTCCCCATCCTACCTAGGGAAGCTAATCACCCTTGGCTGAGACTTACATGATTATGAGCCCCATGAAGCCAGGCAGGAGACCATGTCTTACTCTTTCATTACTGAGTCCACTTCACCTGGTGTAGTATCAGCCATAAAGAAGGAGCTCTCGTTTATTATAGCAGGATTTAACCTAGTATTAGCTCATTTTTTATAAAGTTATATACCACTAGGTATTAAATGTTTTTTAAATTGAGTAGAGCATGTTCAAGTGAATTTTCCTTTTTATTAAGCAAATACTGATGGAGGTCATTGCCATTATTCATGCATTCATCCTTGACTGTCACAACCCATCCCTTGTAAGTATTCATGAAATAAGAGCTGAAGAAACTAACTATTCTTCTCCTTAGCCTCTTAATTTCAAGCTCTTTGGAACACCAAGTTTATGTACTAATGTATTTCAAATGAGCATATGCAACATCCTACTTAATAAAAATAGGTCATTTCTCGGTGGCTCACGCCTGTAATCCCAGCACTTTGGGAGGCCGAGGCGGGCGGATCACGAGGTCAAGAGATCGAGACCGTCCTGGTCAACATGGTGAAACCCCGTCTCTACTAAAAATACAAAAAAATTAGCTGGGCGTGGTGGCGCGCGCCTGTAGTCCCAGCTACTCCGGAGGCTGAGGCAGGAGAATGCTTGAACCCGGGCAGCGGAGGTTGCAGTGAGCCAAGGTCGCGCCACTGCACTCCAGCCTGGCGCCTGGTGACTGAGTGAGACTCTGTCTCAAAAAAAAAAAAATAAATAAAAATAAATAAAAAAAATAAAAAAATAGGTCATTTCTACTGGTTAAAATATTTAGTCTGTGTCTACTGCTAATAAGCATTTATTAAATTATGATTAATATATAAATGCCTATTTTCTATAAAAGATAATGTTTAGTACTAGAAATGCAAACAGGTATTGCATTTAAAGAAAAAAGATTAATTAGGCTGAATGCAGTGCTTTACTGTCACTAGTAACATGTTTCCATAATCTTCCAATTATGTCTAGTAACTAGTTGTCTCATCACCATGTCTAGATGTCCAATTTTATGATTACCTGAACTGTCTCATCTCCAACTTTCATGCTCGTTCCTGACATGCCTCCTCTGCTACCTAAGGTTCCAGTGTTGGCAGAGAGCTCCAACACCGTTTCTATAAATGCCATCTGTTTACATCAAAGATGTTATTCTAAATGATTAGTCATAAATATTAAGCTCTGGCCACTGCTGGTACAAGATAGAAAATAGGAATCCTTGTAGGTTGAGACAAAAATCAAATCCCAGTTTCTACAATCAATATTTAGGCAACTGCTAAAATATTCAGAAAATAGAAACTATCACAGACTCAGAACATAATTAAGTGAACAAAATGTTTGTTTTTAGATATCATTATAAGCCACTTGAAATCATTTCTGGATTAAGGTTTGAGTATAAACAAACTAAAAATAAAATGCATATTTTTATGTTAAGGGGAAAAGAAGTTTCTGATTTTGGTAGCTGCCATGAGAACAAAAATCAACATCTGCAGAAGAGAAGTGATTACTTGAGTTTTGTTGTTGTTGTCAGGCAGAATTTTAAACCACCTGGTATACCATCTGTACTAGGAATCTGAAAAATTGGAGAAAAAAAAAAGATGTGAGAATGCGTTAGCTTAGAAGTAAAACAGATTCTTCTCCCAGTTTCATATTTAGCCCACCACCTGAAAATATGTATTTACACTGAATTTAAGAATGAACAATTTTCATTCATGTCTGTTTTTCCTCCAAGTAGGAATAGTATTGTTTTATTTAGATAACAATAGGATTTCTAGTACTTGTTGATTCTTAGTGAGAAAAATAATTCATCAAGATTGACTGCTTTTCATTTCATTGGTTTCCTAGTCACAGCACATCGAACCAATTCTAGCAGTAAATTATATCTTATTTAAGCTAATCATTGTTCTATATGTTTGTCTTCCTTCTTTGTTGCATAAAAGACATGTTGGATGCAAGTGCCATATCTCAATTATACTAATATACATATAGATATTCATATGTGTATTTGTTATATACATATAGATATTCATATGTGTATTTGTAATATACTTATGTATATTAATACATATATTTAGTTGCTCATTAACCATGAATTGAGCACTTACTGAATGAAAAAGCAACAGGAACATATATTTGAATAAAATACAAAGAGGTGTATTTAAGTGGAGGAGAGACTCATAAATAACTTCAATTAAAGATAGTGAGTAGACAGAGAAAGAGCAGTATCTCATGACATTGAGTATATAGATTAACAGCCTTCTGTTTCCACTCTGAAACATTGCATTACAGCATGTGTCACCTTAAAATGCTCTTACAGTAGCTGTCTGCTCATTTTTAAAGCTTAATTACTAAAGTCATGCAAAGGAGTTTATTTCAAGGGCTATCCAAATTTATTATGCCTAATTTAAATATTTATCTGAGCACCTGATGTGATTACACAGTATTCAGAACAGGATAGTTCTCTGCTAAATATTTGACAAATAATCATTGGGATACTGAGATTGTGGTGGACACCATTGGTCCCTTTCCCAAATCCCCTTCATAGAGTTGATGCACCTGCTTCCGGCTGCTGTGTTTATTGTTTGCTAATGCTCACACAGCTGTACTCATCTCTGGGGAATTTCCCTCTGCCAAATGGGAGCTGCCTTGCCTGGGAATTTATGTCTCTTACTCTCATGACTGATGGTATCAAGTGACTAACTGGCATGAGATTACAAAAGCTGAGATTCCTTGCTTTGGGTTTTTCCTCTGTGCAGTAAAATTTATGGTCCAGAGTTATCCTGGGGATCAGGCTGAAGCTATACTCCAGCTGAGACACTCACAGGATTAGTTTCTTTTCCTGTCCTATTTCCCTCAAGCTCTGTCTACTGGGAGCACTGCCTTAAAAAAAATCACATGGAATCAAATCCTTGTCTTAGGTTTTGCTTCCAGAAAATCTAGCCTCAGAAAGAGACTAAACTAAGTTAAAAATACTTGTGTACAGTATTTCTTACTATAGAGAATACACATTAAACTTTGTAGTATCTGAAACTGCCATTTTTCATCAAATGAGAGAAGTATCCAGTAGATATAATTTATTGATAATTGCATAATAAATAGCCAAAAGAACTTCATTAAATAGTTTTCTTCTATTTTTTGTTTCATTTGCATGATGATTTTTAAATTTTGTTTTATTTACTTTCCGGGATGCACATGCAGAACATGCAGGTTTGTTACATAGGTAAACGTGTCATTGTTGGTTCTTTCTGCTCCTTAGCTCAGCTAGGTCCAAATTCTTGTCTTGCAACCAGGAAGAATTAGGTACACAGACAGCAGAGAGAGAGAAGAGAAGAATTTAGTAAGAGAAAGGAAAGCTCTCAGCAAAGAGGGGACTTAGTGGGTGGTTCCCCTACCTGAAATGGTAAATCCTGTGTGGCTGTATCTCGGGCCTTTTCTGACCTCAGAATGGGAATTGTGTGTTGAATTGTTTGTGAGTATGCAAAAAAGTCTAAAGTAGAGACACCATTCAAAGGTGGGCACCACAGTGTAGAAGACCAATTAGAAAAGGATATGTATGTGTAAAATAGGTGAAGGGTTGGGATCAATCAGAGGAAAGCATGCCAAACAGGAAGACAAGTTCTCAATCCAGTCTGAGGATTTAACTTGTGGCTTGGCTTTCAAGACTTGCAACTGTCTTCAGCTTGGAGGTGTGGTTTCACCGTAGACCCTCGCCTAGCTGCCTAGGCATTTGGCTGCCTCCTGTTGCTATCATTATGGTGGTTTACTGCACTTCTCAACCCATCACCTAGGTATTAAGCCCCAGATTCATTAGCTACTTATCCTAACGCTCTCCCTCGCCCACCCCACAACAGGCCCCATGTGGGTTGTTCCCCCTCCTCATGTCCATGTGTTCTCATTGTTCAGTGCCCTCTTATAAGAGAGAACATGCAGTGTTTGGTTTTCTGTTCCTCTGTTAGCTTGCTGAGAATAATGGCTTCCAGCTCTATGTCCTTGCAAAAGACATGATCTCATTCTTTTTTATGACTGTATAGTAAATAGTTTACTGTATAAAACATTACCCTTTAGAAAACTTTCTATTGAGAACTTTATAAACTTGATAACAGATGTAGGGATGATTTAAAAGCATTACCTTACTCAAAGCATGTTTTTAAAGATTACCTGGGTCAAGATAATGTGGAGTATTTCTTTAAAAACAGAGGTACCTCGACTCCCAGAGGCCCCCAAGTCAGAATAATAGAAAGTGGGCTTTAGAGATCTACATGTAAATGTTTACATCTTACCCACTACCCTGAGTAAAGAAGAAAATTAAAATAACTACCAACAATACAAAATGAAGAAAAATATTTTATTTAATAATTATAACCACAGTTGCATAAAGAGGAAAATAGACAAGCCTTTTATATTAACCTTAAGAATAGTGCAGATGACACATGTAATGAATCTTCAAATAATTCAGAGAAAAAAATGTGTGTGAATGTGTGTGTGTGCATGCATGCACATTTGTGTAGAAGTGGGAGGAAATGAGAGAGACAGTGATGCAGTGAACAAATGAGGTTAAATGTTAACTACAGATGAAACTGAATAAGGGGTATATGGATGTTCTTTCTACTGTTATTTCTGCCACATTGTGTGCATTGAAAAAATTTTTTTAAGTTTTTAAAGTAATGCAAAATTTGGTACATAACAAAATAAGTTATATGGTGAAACATTGGTGTGATACAATAAAGAGTAAATCTTACCATTCTCTCCATTGGATTCTTGGCACAGAAATTCTAAAGTTCTTGGGATTTCCTGAGAGATAGGAGTGAGTGGCTTTAATATACTAATGAGGTGACAACTGAGTCCCTTGGATAGCTTCATGATAAAGGCTGGTCCCCAGAAAGGCCAGTTATGTAATTAGAAGTTGAGATGGGTGCTGGGGATTTAACTCAATCACATGGCCAATGATTTAATCTAATCTATCATGGCATGTCCTTCCGATAAAACAAACAAACAAAAAACCTCTAGAGCTTGGTGGAGCTTCCTAGTTGGTTGGTAAATACACTAATGTGCAGGGAGGGTGAATTGCCCTGACTTTACAGAGAGAGGGCATAGAATCTGTGTGTTCAAAACCCTTCCAAATCATGTCCTATTTGTAGCCTTTACAATAACACTGCAAAAGTAAGCATAGCACTTTCAGTGAATTCTTTGAGTCATTCTAGAGAATTGTCAAATGTAAGACAGTCATAGAAACCCCCACATTTATAGCCAGTCTTGTCAAAAGTTTGGATGGTCCCTGAGACTTGGATGGTTTTCATCTGAATTGAGGGCAATATTGTGTGACTGAGCCCTTAGTCTTGCGGAATCTGACACTAACTCCAGGTAGTATTAGAACAGAATTGAATTGTAGGTAACCTGGTTGGTATTATGAATTTGGTATCAGATAATTAATGGCGTTGGACTATGAAAATAAGTAATGAATGTACCCAATACTCTCCTTATTCAGTGGCCTCTAGATCTGAGCTTTACTTCATAGTATTAGGACTCTATTTCCTCCCCTCATTGCCTCTGATTCTGGAAGCCACCCTGGAATACTCAAATCCACACAGTTCCACATGCTCTATGTTGTTTTCACAGAAAGATTATATAATCCATTCCTCTTGTCATAGGGACATTCTCATCCTCTTTGCACCATGGAAGCTCTTTAGCCACTAAAACATGAATATAATTTTATGCAAATACAGTCATCCCTCATTACAAGGAGAATTGGTTTCAGAATCTCCGTGTATATCATACATATTTAAGTACCAAAGTTGGTCCATGGAGGCATATAAGAAAAGTCAGTCTTCTGCAAATACAAGTTTTACATCCTATAAATCCTGTATTTCTGGTTGAAAAATACCCACTTATAAGTGGACTTGAGCATTTCAAACCCCTGTTGTTCATGAGTCAGCCATACATTTGTGCCAGGCATATGATTCTCCATAGATGGCAAAAGATAAAGGGTAGAAGAACATGCACCATTTTCCTCATATTCCTCCATTTCTTGCTTCTCATTTTAGCTACCTGCCATCATAAGTGTATTCCCTGTCACAGTCACTTTGTGACTTGCTCAGGTTCTGGTCAACAGAAACTGCCTGCAGTTCAGAATGTGCAACTGTATCTCAGCTTTTCCTTTCCCAACGAACTAGGAAAGGTGACTCCTAGTAATGGCAGTTAGAGATTATTTCTTTTATAAAATAATGATTAGAAATAACTGAGTAGTATATGGTCAGTGTATAACTATAGATTGACAAATTGATTACAGTGTTTGTCCTTTTAACTAAAGTTGCCTCTAAAGTTGTGTAGAAAGAAATACCTGAAATCTGTTTTTCTTTCTTTCTTTCTTGAGTGGGGAGTGTGTAGAGAGATGTGTAAGGAAGTGAAGGTGAAAAGATTTGGATATAATTAAAGGTAAAAAGGAAATCCAATGACCATTGAGTATTACAGTATTTTTGGCTTTATTCTGTAAAAAATAAGGAACCTCCAAGTGCTTTTACAGGGGGCAGGCATTATCTGACTTGAGACTTAAGAAGATAAATTGGACCACAGTGAGAAGGAAAGATTATACAGGAAGGGTAATGGAGCAGTCATGATCAGAAGCTACTCCAGTAACCCTGAATACACAGGACACCACAACTGTCTGGATGCAGGAAAGGAGAAATTAATCTAAAATGTTGGTGAGTTATGGAGAAGTATAGGATTCATGCTTATGAATACTGAAGATAGCATAAATTTGAGACTATCCCCAAGAGTGATGATGGTTTTCTAGAGCTTTGGAGAATTTGGACATAGCAGAAACACTATAATAAGGTCAATTTGATGTGCGTAGATAAGAAATATAACAAACAAGTAACTCTTACATTTCCTTTCTCCAAATATTCATATTTACTCTTCTGTCACTCTGTAGCTAAAGCGATCTAGTAATCACATCCTTTATTACTGGAGTGAATTTGAATCCTCAATGTCTTTCTATGAGTGCTGTTTTATTTTAGTGAATGCCATTAGCTTTCATTGGGATATGATTTGAGTATGTCATATGGAGTCAATGACTCTTTAGTGGGGCTCTACTATACCTAGAATGCATATAAAGACATCAATTATTCCTAATTGAAACAACATCATTCATTATGTGGCCCTGTAGACTGGTCATATTATCATCTTAATGCTAATTGGAAGTATTTTGTAAATGCATATGCAGAAATGCCAGCACCAGGTGTGTATTTTTTTTCTTTATGCAGAATTGCATGTCTTGCTAATGAAGTATTTTAGCACTGAAATGTAAAAGGGACTTTTGATATCACCTATGTTATTATTCAATCTTTGTGTAAGCTTATCTATGTTATGTCCATTTTAAACTGACAATATGCTTTATTGTTGTATTAGTATGTGATCATGTTAAACTGAGTACCCTATATGAGTGATACCTAAGGCTCCTTGAGGGCAGGTTAACATGAAGCTTTTGTGAATAATGTGAATATTAATTAAGTCTGTTGAACTAAATCATCCCATTGTTATGAGTGCCTGCTCAGTCTTCATTCACTTAATAAAACATTTGGGTTCTTTTGAAATATTTTATATGCTAACTGGAATAAAGAACATTTATTGGCAAATATAAATATATATTTATATAATAATTTTTTACTTTATCTCAAAAATTAATATAGCCATGTAATAATTGTGATAGATAATTCTCCTTAGAGTTTTACACATCCTTAAATATAGTCTTAACATTTCCATAAGCTAACAAGAAAGAAAGTCAATATCCCTGGATGTCTCAGCTTCATCACATGACTGAAACAGGTTTCTTTGGCAAGAACTAGGATTCCATTCTAAGATGACCATATTTATTGTGTTAAACTGTTTTCTGCTGTGCTGTTATTGGTATGGGAATTAATGAATAGCCTGTTTTGCTTTACAGGAAGAAACCCTTAAGTAATTTGCAAATATGGCAAAGCATCAAAATAATTTGTGAGTTTTCATTTAATTTCAAATTTCAATATACCCAGTGGAATCTCAGATCCCTTGGGAGATTATTAAACAATAATCCCAATATTAATCTACGAATAGGCGAGTTCATAAAAACTACTGATAAAATCACCTTTATTGCTCCCTATTAGTATTCCCCAAGCAAGATGGTCAATTATCTTTTAAAGAAGCTTTGCTTCCAGAAAATTTAGCACAGTCCGGTGGTCAAGAGCACAAAGCCTGAAGCTAGATGGCTTGGGATTAGATTTGTGCACTGCCTTTCCCTAGCTGTGCCAAGTTATTCAACATCTCTGTGTCTCACTTTTCTTGTGTATTTGTTTTTTTAAAGTAATGATTTAATGAGTTAATATGCATGGTCCCTATTCTTGAGAAGTTTCATTTTAGCAAGAACCTTGCTAAGTCAGTTTAGTATTATGAATCTCTCACCCTTGATATCTCATCACTCTGGCCTGCATTCAGCAAGAATCCTGTTAGGTCAATTTAGCAAGAACCCACTTATTCCTGAAGTCTCCTCTTAGTAATTCTTCATCCACTGACCCCCTTACTCTTGGGTGTAATTCTCCAGCTGTCATTGTTTATTTGAAGTTGAACTCAGTCTATCGCCTCTAATGCAATAGTCTTGACACCTTTTGCAAACGTTCTTCATAAAGTCTTTCTTACCATTTTAACAAGTGCCAGAACAATCTTTAACTTTAATAATCACAGGGCATTGACATTTATGTTTTGCATGTAATAAGCTCAGCGATTCAAGATTTGTGAGGGAAAAAGCAGATATCAGGAAAAGAAGGCTAATGGTGAAGCAGAGGTCGGTCATAGAACAATCAGACTTCAGCTAGAGCAAGAAGGTCAAAGAAATTTTAGAAAAAAGGATGGTGAAGAAGACGTTTTGCTGGATAGTGAATTCCAGAAGATGTGAATGAGTGTGCAGCTTGTGAAGGCCACGGTTGTGGGCCGTTATTGGATATATATGAAACTACAATGTAACAAGAGTATAGGTAATTAGTGATCATATGAAGATCTTGAATTTCTTTCAAAACCTGAGGCAAACCGGCATTTCAGGCATAGAATTGTCAAAGGCATTTGAACCAGAGCAACTCTATCTTAAATAGGGGCTGAGAAAATAAGGCTGAGATCTACTGGGCTGCGTTCCCAGACAGTTTGGCATTCTAAGTGACAGGATAAGATTGGAGGTCGGCATAAGATACAGGTCATAGAAACCTTGCTGATAAAACAGGTTGCAGTAAAGAAGCCAGTGAAAACTCACCAAAATCAAGATGACAATGAGAATGACCTCTGGTCATCCCCATGGCTACACTCCCACCAGCGCCATGGCAGTTTACAAATGCCATGGCAATGTCAGGAAGTTAACCCATATTGTCTAAAAAGGGAGGAATAAATAAGCTACCACTTGTTTAGAATATAGTCAAGAAACAAACATAAAAATGGGCAACCATTTTTGGAGTCGCCATTATGGAGTAGCCATTCTTTGTTCCTTTGGTTTCACTTTGCTCTTCGGATTTGCATAGAATTATTTCTTGCATGAGATCTGAGAACCTTCTCTTTGGGCCTGGATCAGGACTCCATTCCAGTAACAGAATTAGTTGTACTTACTTCTCTGGCAAAGGCAGTCTACTTTTAGCCTCTTCTTAGAAGTGTTTCTCTAGGATGTTCCAATAGTAAAGCATGCACAGATAATCTTTTTTATTTTCATCTTGTCTTCCAACAATTCTAAGAACTGAGAAGCTATACATTCAAGCTATATAGAACTGAGTAAAAGTAGAAGAACTAATTACTTAAGAGTAATATTTGCAATGATTTTTTGTGCATAGGTCTTCTGACACTTTATAGCTGCCTTTGAGTTGTTTCCTATGTTTTTGTTAGTGTCCAAAGTATTAAGAATGTGGAACCATAAACTCTATTTAGGTAAGTTTAATTATTAATTTAGTTTCTTACACAATCTCCAAATCCTGAGATTGAAGGGTCTCAGGATTTGGGGGGTCAAAGTACCAGCTTATTTGCAAATCCAATCTTTACAGTTATGTTTCTCAATGCACAGTGTATATTAGAGTCACCAAGAAACTAAAACTGCCTGTGCAAAAATTCTATCAGTGAGAAAATTGTGACAGTGAAAGAGATGTGATGTAGCCCACACCTATGCTTGTCTTTAGCTTTCAAGCTGCCGTAATTATTCCTGGGCTTAGGCCTAATAAAATAAAATCAAAAGAAGTAATAACCTGAGAGTAATATTTGCAATAATTATTATGCATAGGTCTCATGACAATTTTTAGCTGTTTTTGTGTTGCTTCCTATGTTTTTGTCAGACTCCAAACTATTAAGAATGTAGAACTATAAACTCTATCTAGGTAAGTTGTAATTATTAATTTAGTGTCTTGCACATATTGTAGTTGAAAGATCTCATTATTTGGGATTATGTTTTTGGTGACATTTAGTTTATAGCTTAGATAATAACTGCCCTTCCCTAAAACATAACTATCTTTATAAAGCTAATGAAATGCCACTAGGCTAGGGGAAGAAGAGGAACATGAATTCTGCTAAGGTGTGAACTTGTCATGAGATATGCTCTGCGTTGCTGTTGTAGATTGGCCTTTTGAGATATCTTTTTAGATGTTTTGTATGTCTGACACCCATGACTCCACCTGGACCCATTGACCATACCTCCTGTGGCCCCACCTAGAAGTACCTCAACTCAAGAGGACAGCTTTGACCCTCTATGACTTCATCTCTTCCCCATCCCATCAGCAGCAAGCACCCATATTTAGTCATTCCCACCCCTTCTCCCAAACTGCCTTTGAAAAACTTTTAACCTACAAGCTTGGATGAGATTGATTTGAGTAATAACTCCGTCCTACACCTGGTATAGATAGCCTCAAATCAATTAAGCTAAACAATGTAATGCCATGGTCTCTGTGCAGTGGGCAGGAAGAATCTATGGGGTGGTTACAGAATCTTAAAAGCAACTGTACTCAAGACCTACACTAGAAAAACTATGTCAGAATTTTCCGTGTGGGACCCAGGCAATGGTAATTTTTCAAAGTCATCTTTAACATTTTACAGTGTAGCCAGCCTTGAGACTCTTTGCTTTATGACTTACTGAGAGTTGCCAATGGATAATTACCAGTGTAGCTAGCCACTTTTAGTTTTCAGCTTCTTACCTGCCTAAAAATAGAAGTAAATGTTCTTACTTAAATGATTGTTACATATCAATCCTTCAAAATTTAGTTCTAATGTTTTAAACAGAATATATGCAATGTATCTAGCACAATATCTTACTTTCCCTTGTTTGTCAGAGCAGAGGTTATGACTAAAAAAATTGCTATGCAGGCTGTAAGTGGTTTCAGAATGATAACTTGAATGATGATTTGTTAATACGTTGCCTGTTTAAGCATCAAACAAGTTTTCAAAGCAAATTATTGGGTAGAAAAATATTATCTACATGTCTTTTTACATTTTAAGCTTTTTGTTTTTATATAATTTTAAATTTAAAACAAATTTCATAAGGAGTACAAGGAAATCCTGTATGGTTTACCCAGGTTCATCAAATATTTACATTTTGCCCTATTTACTTTAGAATTTATGATGTATTCATATTGTTTCTCAAAAATTTGAAAAAAATTGAACATATTGTACTCTTTTACCACTAAACATTTAAATTTGTATTTCTTAGACACAAAAATATTGTCTTGCAGAAACATATTACTATTATCTACATCAGGAAATTTAACATTAATATAAATCAGAGATTTTGATCCATAATCTATCTTCAATTTTCATCAAATGTGGTAACCATAGGTCCACTTGTTAAATGGTTTCTAGCTAGAATTTTATTTCAGCATATATGAAATCGAATTGTGAAACATAATATCCTCAAAAGTTATAACCTACTCATAAGTGATGGTAGCTGCTCAGGATTTAGGCAAGATTAGGCTTTATCTCCAGATGTCCATATACAAACTTCTATGCATCTGTCACTTCCTCAAAAACTTTGGATAACTCTTGTTCTTCTATCAGTCCAAGCACAGCTGAGTGCCCACACTAACTTTCTCATTATTCTCATGGGCCACTAGCATAGTGAAACTCAATAAATATTTATTAGTTGAATAAAAGAACCAAAGAAAAACTCGTAATTTCTACCACCAGTAATGACCCTTTCCTCTTCTCTATACATTCACAGTCTATTGCTCTGTTGACTTTATAATTATTCTAAAATAACTCATTTAGAAATAACTATTGAGTATCTATTATATGTCAGGCTATTGATTAGGGGCTAGGACCACAACAGTAAACAAGACAGAGAAATGCTCCTGTTCTTTTGCTCTTCATTCCAGTCAAGGGTAAGTTGTGTCTAAGTAGGTTTCTTTTTCTTGGCCTCATTTGAATATTTGCATTTGAATTTTTAAAATTTGCATCTTGTGCTACTTTATGCATCTCTAATTGTTTTAGTTTTTCTTCAGGGTGTTGATGCAGCTTAGTGGTGACAAGTTCAAGGTTTGGGGTCAGATTGCCAGAGTCTGAGTCCTTGCACTGATACTTACTATTTATGTAATAGTGAGTGAGTCTTTCTTTTTGTTGCAAGCTTCCCTGGAATAGCAGTAAGAATACATACATCAGAGGTTTAAAGGAGATAATGCTTGTAAAAACACTTAAGAGAGTGCCAGGCAAAAAGTGAGTGTTCATTAACCATTGGTTGTTAGAATTAACTATTAATTTTAAAGCCAGGAATTTCCATTTGTACATTCTTTTTCATATCTTATAACAATTAGAGTGGTGCTGAGGCCATAGGGAGGTAACAGTCAATTTCTGATCAGAAAATAACTGACTTATTTGAAAACAGTTTAAAACTGTGAAGAAAAGCTTGTCACAAATAATATTGCCAAATATTTATATGTAACAACATTTTCACTCTTTTCACTGATATATAAGGGGAAAAAACTAATATTAGAATAATTTAAACATTTGTTCTAATATTCTTGTTTGTACTTTATTGAGATAACATGCTTCTTTCTTGGAAATAATTATTAGATTAGATTAAATTAGTATATTATTTATATCATCATGAATCAAAACATACAAATTATGAATTTTTAGTCAATGCTGTAAAGAAGTACTTATGTGTAAGATACAAGAATCTAGAAACTACTAATAGATGGTAATTGGTAACAAGCCCTTTAAATTTAGAAAGGGCTTGGACTTTGATGAAGTTCAAATCTTGAGAAATCAAATTAACAATGTCAACATCCATAAAATAGAAACAATAATAACATGTATCTTATAAGTTATCACGAGGCTCAGTGAGATACTATATCTGAAATTTATTTAATGATAATGAAATATACTGACTGGATTATTGTTAATATTTAATGTGACATTACGTTCAAAGGTTTAGGATTCAGACTATTGACACTCTTTCCTGTCTAAAGGCAATGGAATAAAGATGACAATTAAGTTAATGGGTATGTTGTAAACTGATATGGTAAGAAAGGATCCTTGTTTCTTTGAACATTAGTTTTAGGTGACATTTCACCTTCCCTGTAATTAATAGGAAGGCCAGAATAAGCATAAGTTTGAGAGAACCACATGCAGCTGACTTTCAGAGGGGGAAACCCTGCCCTGCCAGACTTATTTTTAAGGAATTGAATTATATGATTGTACGGACTGGTAAGTTTCGAGTGCAAAATCTGTGAGATAGACCAACAGGCTGACAGCTCAAACAGGAGTCGATGTTGCCGTTCTGAGGCAGAATTCCTTCTTCTGTGAGAAACCTTCACTTTTGCTCTTGAGACCGTCAACTTACTGAAGGAGGCTCACACAAACTATTGAGAATAATCTCCTTTATTAAAATCAACTGATTATAAATACTAATCACATCAACAAAATGCCTTCACACAACAGGGAGACTAGTATTAGATGGCATAACTGAGAGCAATAGCCAAGGTGACCCTGCTAGATGTGACAGTGCATGTGTGCTAGCACCAGCAGCATGGGCCACTGGCTTTTGTTTATAGTGCACTACATCCCAAGTAGAACCCTAGAGAACTACAGATTTTGTTTCTAGTCTTTAGAAACCTTATAAACTTGGCCTATGTTTGTATTTTCATTTTAAGTATTTTTTATTTTATTTTATTTTAAAGACAGATTCTTACTTTGTTACCCAGGCAGAAATGCAGAGGTGTGATCATAGTTCACTGTAGCCTTAATCTCCTGGACTCAAAGGATCCTCCTGCTTCCCAAAGTGCTGGGATTACAGGCATGAGATACCACACCTGGCCCTCTGTGTTTTTTTTTTTTTTTTTTTTTTCTACATCTGCCTTCAGTGCTTTCACTTCCCTCTTGCCTGCTAGTTTTGATGCTTCTCTCCTAGTAATCCCTGGATAGGCAGAGCCCCTCGCAATAGTATGACCTCAAACATACAACCCTTTAGATCTAAACTTTCTTCCACCCCTCATTTTCATGGAAGTGTAAGGAGGAAAAAGTAGCATTTATTTTCCCTCAACCATGGCTAGGTTCATGACTAAATCCCCATAACAAAAGATAGAATAACAATAGTAAAGTGTATACAAATATCTAATATAAATTTTTCATGACATGGGAAAACATGTCATGTTTTCAGAAACAAAGACCCAAGGAAAACTGTATTTTTATGGACATTCATGCAGAAGTATGATCGGAGGACAGAAGGATTTGATCTAATTATAATAAACTGAGTGTTGGGAGGCAAGAAAGGATTATCAAGATGTATTTGCTCAGGTCTTTCTTGGCCTCTCTGTGTAATATTTATTTGTCCCAGTGTAAGTCAGGATACCAGTAACATGAGGATCCTCAGGGGAGAAAGAAGGGAGAATGTCAGAGAGGGATCTTTCTAGGTGCTATAGCCTGCTTCAGGAAAGAAAAAGAAAAAGGGAATTTCAGTTTCTATGACCTGTTTCAGGAGAGGGAAAGGTGGTAGAAGGTTGGTTTCCTTAATTAATTTCTGCTTAAAATACTCAGAATGCCAAAGGGACATGTTTTAGGATAGCACTTCCTACATCCCTCTTGAAGCTACTTAATTACCATATAATTTATTATTTTATAAATTTGATTAACTAGCTAATGGGTTGATAGGTTGTTTTTCTATTAAAATTGTATGCTATAACTGGAACAGCATTGATTTGAGAGCCAAATGTCCCAATTTTAGGACATAAAAATGTATGACATTTACTTATTTGTATAATCTCATTAAAGTAGACTCATTTTTCTCCTCTAGGTGGAAAAAGAGCATTCTATGAAGATAAAATCCTTTTTGTTCTCAGTAACAGACTAGAGCCAATCATGCTTTTTTCTTAATTTTTAAATATGTTATTTTTAGTGTTCTAAAATTAAACATTTTAAAAATTTTCATATACTTTTAGATATGCTTAATATGTTTAATTTGAATAAATATTTCTCTTTCTTACTACCAAATCAGGTTATAAATCCCTGTGGAATGGTGTTTAAAACAAAGATTCAAAGAAAACTATTAATTACATTTGATTTATTGAAGGATGAATGAAATTCTGTGTGATGTTATGTCCACAACAAAAGAAGAATAAGAAAAAGAAAAAAGTTAAAATTAATATACCACCTAATTTGAGCTAGTTAGATAATTTGTATGTATCTTGAGACTGAAAAAGTTAGCATGTCACTTACATTTCTATTACAGTGATGACCTAAAACACTTCGATTCCGTCACATTTCTAGGTTATTCTGGGGAAGGGTGATAAATGTCTCCCATTCAACTTTCTCATTCTTGCATTGGTACTTTGGCATATTGTATTTCAAGAAAAACTATAGGTAATTAATTTCCTATGTCAAGATAGTGTTATTTTTTCCCATAACTGAATATATACACTTCTGTATTGATTTCTACTGGCTTCTTATATATGAGTTTTATCACCAGAAGTAGATGATGAATTCATCAAGGACACTGATTATACACTGTCCCTCTTTAAACTTCCCCAACATCCCACATAGAGCTGGACTCAGTTAGATTTTGTAAAGTTCTTGTTTATATTAGCATATCAGTAGTTTCCTATCACCATAGGTATAGAAAATCAAACAACACTCAAAAAAAACTTGAAAAAAGGAAATACTTTTTTATTTATTTTAATAATTGCACATGATATGGATGGTACAGCATCCCAGCTGAACACACTATTCAAAACATCTTGGCCAAGCAAAAGAGGAATGCAAACCTCTAAAGGCTTATTAAATAAAACCAATTACCAAGCTCTGTTTCCTATACATAGGCACACTATACCTCCATAAGGAAAAACCTAATTTGATTACCTAATGAACAAGTAATATATTTGATAAACTAATTAATGTAATTAATTATTAATGTGTGTATTTGCATACACATAGAATCCTATGTACTTCATGTCACAGTAGAAATTACATATTGTGTGGATCCAGAAAAAACATTTAATAAAGATGGCAGATAAAACACAATATGGAAATGTTCATTTGCTCTGATTTCTTGTATTGTCTTTCACATATTTACAAATGTGCTAAATTATTGTTATTATGGTCACTGAGATCCACCATTGCTTTTATTCTCTAACTGGTTTTGTTTGAAAATTCGCATTAACACAGAGTTAGAGCTTTCAGTATTTCTAGCAGAATTATCTGTTAACCATACTTTTCAAAGAAGAATTACTGGTCTTGATGATAGTACCAAAATGGAGCTAAACTGAGTTAAATACATTAAGAATTATATATTTTATCAATGATTTACCCTTCTTGTTAGAGCAATCTTGCATATCTCTCTTTACTAGGCTGGTATTATGAATGATACAGATGCAGGGGGAAAATGGCACAGCTGGCCCTGTGGAATCCATTATGATACACAAAATAAAAATTCTTCAGGTAAACCCTGTATTATCCAAACTTTATTCTTCTCATGTCTGACTCAGGCTTACTTGCACTTAATGCTAGGTAGGTACTTCATCATCTTTCTTTGAAATATCTTCTGGTATGAAGATATTAGATATGATATCCTGAAATTACAACCGTCAAACTCCATGTGGGCAATGTGGAGGAGAAGCAAGGGGATTGTGGCCCATTAACTTCAATGATCCTGTCTTTGCTTCAGTAGAGAACCAGCATCTTGGGAATGGCTGCCTTGGTCTTCCAATCTGTCAAGAGGATTTGACAGGCAATTGTGGAAATCAATAATCATCGATAATCCCTTTGCTCTGTGACAACAAAGTTCTGAGGTCAGCTTTGACAGGTTCAAAGAAGAGTGATTCCTTCCTTTGAATGTTGGGGCTTTCACCTAAAGCAAGAAATCCATATAAAATTGTAACTTAGAAAAAGTGTGGCTAGTATAGGGCAGCCCAGGTTGCTGGGTCTTAGTGGTGCACATTCTTGCAGTCAGCAAGATGCTCAGCCAAGCACAGAGTATCTTTTTTTTGTACAGAATTTCTCTTTTCTTCATACTTTTTTATAGATAATTTTGATTTGCATTGAACTGATGGAGAATTACTGTTTATCACATCAGACAGTCTTCTCTCTACAAGTCAGTCTTCTGGGAGTTGGACTGATTTCACGTGAAAGTCCATATTTGTCACATCCAAAGAGGGGGATGAAGAATTTAGGAATGCAATCAGGAGTCATCACTACTTGGAAAATGTCCTTGTCCTTGCTTGTTAGTTTATCTTTTGTGGAGGGCTTTCTCAGTCTGGAACTGGTCCAAGCAAACATGCTTTCAGCAGCATTCTTCATGGCCAGCTGAAATGCTGTCGACAGCATGATTTCAACCTGCAAGTAGACTGTAAGTCCCAGACTGTGAGCTGATTGAACTCTCTCTTCTGAGGTACTGAATGAGAACTTATCTTTTATTAAATGAGATAGAGTTCTCATTGCGTCATACTGCAGTCAGATGTCATTGGCATAGTAACAGCAGATGAAGATCCTGCTACACTCCAGTTCACACTCACCCCGTGATTCATGCAATTCCATTACATTAAGGCAGCTCAAAGTGTTTCATATAAAACGTGTTTTATAAACCTCACCAATCTGAGTGTAAATACAAAATAAAAGAGTAAGGTAAAATTATTCAGCAAATTTATTTTTAAAAGTGCATTCATACTAATGTGCAAACTTTAATATGGAAAGGATGGCATTAAGAGGCTTGACAATGTATTGCATATACAGAAAAATTTAAGTATGGTTGCATTCACTACGGGCTTCATTTTTTTACAGTGTCTTTTTATTGATGACAATTATGTTTTACTCACATTTTCAGCATGACCATTTTCATGTTAAACAGCATCTTGAAAATGCAAAAAGATATTTATTTGTAAAGAGATAAGGAACAGACATTGTCTAAGTGTTGAAGAGCAAATTAATTTTACATATACAATGCTTGATAACACATGAAACTGTCACTTTATACTAGGTATGTCTTAGTGACCCATGTAACATACGAATTCACCTGGAGGAATTACAAGATGCAACTTCTGGCCTTCAGTACACTGTAGATGCATATTCTTGAAAAATGGGCACAGAGAGAAGAGCAGTACAGTTGAAAATGCTGAGGTATATGTCATTCAGGTGATATGTGCAATTCTTCTAAGTGTGAGCTGTAGTAATTAGGGTAACTACAGATTAAATAGAAGGCAATATCATTTTTAAACAAAAAAAAATGGAAGAGGGCTCAGAGCACTGCATGGGAGCAGGGGTGATTACTGTGGCAGTGGCCAGCTTACTTACTGAGGAGGCAGAGAGCAGTAGTAAAGTGGTGGGAGCAAACTTATCACATGGGCTTGAAAGATTAAAAAAAGAAGCATAAAATCCATGTGTCAGCCAATCAGGAGACACCACAGGAGGTCAGAGGCTCCACACTGTTTTTTCATGAGTTGATGAAACGTACACTCTGGTCACAATTTCCTTTTAAGAACCGATTGATATTTTGTACCTCCTAAGATGCTCGACATCTTCTTTACTCATCTGTAATCATTCACTCATAATTTGCTGCATTCAGCTGCCCTAGACCCTGGTGCTCTACCAACCTAACTGGTTTCCAAGGGACTACAGATCTCCTGGAGCATTTGAAGTTGAGAGCTTCTACAGGGCCTCTGATGGTGTCCTCAGTACTCCCTACTTAAAAGAAAAGAACTACGTTTTCTTTTCATTCATTTGCATGTTAGTAAAATAAAGCTAAACCTTTGGAGCAGAAGCCTACCATTTTGATCTGCTTGTATCCTAGGAAGCTTAGCTATATCACTCATACCACTCAACGCTTAGAGACCGTGGATTGCCAATTTCTCCAGAGCAACTACTGCTTTTGCTAACAAGGAGGTGGTGTGTTGTTACCAAAAGCTAACTGGCTATGAACATAAAGCCCACTGGCTTTATGCTCTTAATATGCATAAGGGCTGGATTCTTTCAGGGTTTAATTTATCTGACAGTGAACCTTATTATTAAGGGTGAATCACTTAACTTCTATAAAATATGTTATAATAACAAAAGGCTAAACGTTTGCTTATTAATAAATAAACCCAGTTGTTCAGCAAATATACACCAAAATGTTCCCTATTATCCATGTTTTGCACTGGGGATACTGAGGTAACAATGATAGATATACTTCTCCCTGTTTGGAGCTTTCAGTTTAGTAAATTGGAGATATGGAGGTTGAGAAACATTTCATTGAGCTGGGAAGATAGAGGAGGAACATGAAGAATGCTAGGCTGAAAACATGAAGGATCAGGCTGCCTTAAAAAACAGGTGGACAATATTTTTCTCTATGCGGAAGGAAAAGCAGCATAATCTGAATTTTGTTATCTATGATATATTTCCTTTTCTTTAATACAAGCCTTGGCTATGCCTTATAGAATCTGCTAAAATTCTTAGCACTATTTGTCCATTATAATTCCCTGGATTAGGGGAATTATAGACATACTACTAGACATACTATTCTTAGAAAATGCATTTGCTGATCTGGCACCATGGAGATCTCTTCAGGTTATTGTTTAGGCAAAGTGAGTTGCAAATATCAGGAAGTAAGCAGATGTGAAGAAAGAAAGAGAAAGGAAGAAAGAAAGAGAAGGAAAGAAGGAAGGAGGGGAGGAAGGAGGGAAGGAAGACAGGGAAGGAGGGAGGAGGAGAGAGGAAGAGAAAGAAAAAAAGAAAGAAAAAGGAATGAAGGAAGGAAGGAATAAGAAAAAAGAAAAGAGATGATGGAGGGGGAGGGAGGGAGGAAGGAAGGCAGGGAAAAAGGAAGGAGGGAAGAAAGGATGAAAGGAAAGAAGAGAAAAAAGAAAAGAAAGGAAAGAAAAGAGAAAAGAAAAGAAGGGGGCTGAAGAAATAAATGGTTGAAATCCTGGCATTCATGTTTATTTCCTTGCTGTTATAAACTCATACTAATATATTCTTTCTCTTAAATTTTATTGAGCTTTGTATCAATATCATTTTGCATAAAACAAAATGCAAAACATAGCATTTTGTTTTATTTGATCATATAGTTATGACCTATGGTTGTTAAAAGCAGAAAATTGATTTGAATTAAGTTATGTAATACATTAATACTAAGAATAATTAGAGTAATTCATTGTTACTTGCAACACAGAACAAAAGGCAAAAATTGTAGCCAAGTTCAGGAGAATAACAGCAGAAAATGCAAAGCTATCATAGCTCTTTTTCTGATATTTGTCTGTCTGTGCCTGTCTCTCAATATTCACCTCTCTCTCTGCCCGCAGCTCTCTGTGGCAGGTTAGGTTTCTGGGACGTGGATGCTAAAACAGAGTTGGGATACAAGATTTTTATGAGGAATCACCTACACAGGAAATAGGGAGAAAGCAGGATTGAGTAGAGGAAAAATGTTGAATTGTGACCGATGCTCAACAGGGCCCTATCCAGCTTTGCTGGGAAACGGGGAACAAGATTATCCATAAGAGTTTTCTCCTTGCAGGCACCTCACTCCTTCCTCACTCAGGCATGGGATTCGGGCTTTCCTCAGAAGTGGAAAGAACATAACTTCAAGAAAAGGTGGTTCTTAGCCTGGCGCAGTGGCTCATGTCTATAATTCCAGCACTCTGGGAGGCTGAGGTGGGTTGATCACGAGGTCAGGAGTTTGAGACCAGCCTGGCCAGTATGGTGAAACCCTGTCTCTGCTAAAAAAAAAAAAAAAAAAAACAAAACACACACACAAAACTTAGCTGGGCATGGTGGTGTGTGCCTGTAATCCCAGCTACTGGGGATGCTGAGGGAAGAGAATGGCTTGAACCCAGGTTGTGGAGGTTGCAGTGAGCCGAGATCACGCCACTGCACTCCAGCCTAGGTGACAGAGCAAGACTCTGTCTTAAAAAAAAAAAAAAAAAAAAAAAAAGATGGCTCTTGCTTTATGATGAAGCTAAGACTAATCCAGAAGGGTTAACAGGAGGCACTCAGCTGAGCACACCCTCCACAGCTGGCAGTAAGTCTTTCCTCAAAAGGATATCTGGGTGGAACATCCCCATGTCTACTACACTCAGACTTTCTTGTCCTGGTGCATATATGCACATTCCACAGCTGCTGATTTTATTCACATGCTGTTTAGTTACTCAACTGTAAATTTTGGTAGACAGAAATGGTCCTTTACACTGTGTAATTCCTACAATAGAGCACTTAGAAACTACACACCCAGAGCACTGTCATTACACAAAGTGTTGTTACACTCAGGAAGCCCTGGAGAAATTCGTGACTGGTTTCTGAGTAGGACAAACTTAGTTACCACTAGAATACTGTTTTTTAGTTTCGCTGGACAGACAAAAAGTATTCCAGTGAAAAAACACAAACAGGTTACTAACAAATTTAGTGGAAATTATTTTTCTAAAGAACTTCAAGGGGAAAACATAATAATGGTTTATTATTAAAAATTTTTAAAGATCTATTAGAGTTTGTATTGGCAACTTCAATTTTTGCCTTAATTCCACAGGTTAGAAGTGTAACACTGTTCAAAGTGATACAGGGCAGGAGAGCCCCCAAACTGGGGCTTAGCCCAGCAGGGTTCTTGGCTTCACTCAGGAAGGGATTCAAGGGTGTGCCAGTGATGTTGAATAGCAACTTTTGTTGAAGTGGCAGTGCTCAGCAGCAGCAAAGGCACTGCTCCTTGAGGAGCGGAGTTACCCCATAGGCACTGTGCCCAGAGTAGCAACTCAGGGGTAGTTGTACAGTTATATGTATACCTACTTTTAGTTACACAGCTAGTAAAGGAGTGGTACTCCTCAGCCATTGCCATGGAAAAGGGTGGTAATTTCCAGGTGTTGTCATTGCAGTGGTAAACTGACATGGCACTGGTGGACATGTTTTATGGAGAGGTGCTTTTTTACTCTTTCCTGTTTCAGCTAGTCTTCAATCTAGGCCAGAGTCCAAGCCCCACCTCTAGAAATGAGTCTGACCTCCTGCCCCAAAAGCACTTAGAATCTCTGGGCTTGTTTTTGTTTTGTTTTTTAATCTATTAAACAGTGGTAGCAATGAGATGTCACCTTTATTGTAGTATTTCCTGAAATCTATAAGAGCATAGATGGTGACATACTGGGCATTTATTGCTAAAAATTAGATGTCTGGCCCAAACATTATTTGTGTGTGTTTCTTCTAGTTTAGGACTTTTCTGATCCTAAAGATGTAGGCTTATGTGATAAATAAATAAAAAAGAAAAAGGAAAACAACATTGGGAAGATAAGTTGAAGTAAATCACTTCAACTTATAGTTGGCATAGATAACTACAGGTAACACATGTTTTGAAGGCTTAGGTCTTAGGATGGAGAAACTCAAGTTTCCATTTATCTTCTTCCACTCATCTCCATAGCTCAGTGACTATGGATAGGTCATTTAAACCCTCTGAACCATTTTTGTCATCTTTTATAAGGGGTATGAATAATATCTAATATATGTACCATACCTCAAAAGAATGTTGTAAGGTTGTCATGAGATTACGCTGTGTGTGCATGTATAAGTACTTTGTAAATTCTAAATATTTATGTAAATATTAGTAATTTGGTTATCATGTCTTCAATTCTAGGTGGATAATGGATTTGCTATTTTAAATAATTTAAACCATTAATAGCTAAGTATGACTGTATAAGACTACTTTTAATAATGGCATGGAAACCTGGGATAATTTGAGGCCTTGGACTATTGAGCAAGAGGTAGAGATACTGGAAGCTTGTAAATGTATAGAAAGCAGACTTAGGGTGGGAAGGATAACCTTCTTATCTCCAGTCTTTCTGAGATCTGTCCTTGACTTCACACATTCTCTCTAACCGAAGTTTGTCATTTCTTACTTTATCCTGATATTTTTTTTTTACTTCTGAAGATAAAATGCAATTCATGAGAGAAATAAAGTAAAATTTGTCCCTGAAAAAAATAAAGCAAGACATAAAATGAATGCCTTCTTCAAACAATAAAGTTCACTGAAGCCAACCCTTTCAATTAGAGCTCATTCCAAGTATCCATGGTATTTTCATCATCTTCTCAGTCATCAGAATTTTTCATGAAGCAGGTATAAACTCAGTAATGAATTACTAGTTCTGTGGCTAATGGAAGAGTGTTAAAAATCATTTTAGTTACTGTAGTTTATAAATAGGAAATCATACAAATAATGGTAAATGATAATAATGTTTATAATCTCCTCATCCTTACCCTACAGTGACCAACTTTGTTTCATGGTAGCAGAGCTTTATGTAAATATATAACTGGTATAAATGCAGATGAGCTTGCTTTTTCAATCATTTGTAAAACAAAGATTAATTTTGTAAACTAAAGGAATGGTTTATGGTTTATGAAACTTTGGATGGTTTTCTTTTAGGAATTTTAGAAATAGAATATATCTCTATTTATATACAATCATTTAAAGTTAATGAGAATATTTGAACTTACCTGTTTCAACCTCTTTCATTTACCTGAGGATAAATCTGAAATCACAGAAAGTAAGACAACCTGTCCAAAGCTCAGAGCTCTTTATTAGCAAAGCCTGAGCTGAGTTCAAGTTCTGATACCAAGACCAGTGCAAAGACATAACCATTTTGCCTTCCATGCTCTGATATAAGCAATCATATTCAAAGGGTTCTGGACTCATTTACATTTATTCTTATGTCCACTAGAGAGGATCTTCTGTGTGTATTCAACTGGGCAGAATGTTCATATGTGTATATGTGACTCTAAGGAACATGATAGAGTCATAGACTGCAAGAATCACAGTAAAAAGAGGCAATAGAAATAATTTATACTCCTTTATTTCATGTGTGACTCCACAAAGTGGTCATATAATTCCTGACGAAGCTTCTCAAAAGACAGACATTTACTGCT
Organism: Ateles fusciceps; assembly: GCA_036589455.1. Taxonomy (NCBI): domain Eukaryota; kingdom Metazoa; phylum Chordata; class Mammalia; order Primates; family Atelidae; genus Ateles; species Ateles fusciceps. Next base: position 5,198,572 of record JAZHEH010002924.1, on the reverse strand, counting down.
TTATTTCCTATGGTAAGACAGTTTTAAATGTTAAAACCGTAATATTATGACTGAAATTTGAACATATTTGAAGCAGCCATTTTTCTCCCTACCTGCCCTCCCTTCCAGGTAAACATAAAACATAAAGTCTTGTGCTGACACATCACTGTATCTACTAAAAGCCTTTAATCTTAAAATTGACTAGGTATCTCATCCATTCCATGACATTTGAGACCTTAAAAGTTTATGAAGTCAAAGTACAAAAAATTAAATTTATAAAATAGTACAATGAAAATGAATTTACATTCTAGTAAAGGGAAATGTTAGTTACCTACGTACTTGCAAAATTCTTACTTAACCATGATATAAGTTGTGCATGCACAAGTAGTTTAGAAAATGTGCCTAGAAAATCAGGAGAGGTAGGAGTTTTCAAAAAGCCCACACATTGTTACACTTGCAGAATTAACTCAAGGACCAGAAGCAGAAGTTATATTAAAGATCGCTTTCATTTGCTAATCTTAAAGTTGGAGAAATGGAGGCTTAGAGAAGTGACATACTCAAATTTTTATAATTTCTTATAACTTATAAGAAATTTATGGTAGAACTGAAGGGCAGTTTTGATGGGAAACTGGGGTTTTGATATACTCATAAGCAACTGAGTTCAAAAAGCAGCAAGGGGTGAGAGAACGTTTCAGACCAAGGGGACTACCAGTGTGAGGCCTGGAGACAAGACTTCCCAAGATGTCACTGTCACACTGAGAAGTTAAGCCTGGTGAGGCCATGTAGCACCACAGAAGGATAAGACTGAGATAAATGACTACTAGTAAAAATAAGAATGAAAAATCTCAGTGCTTCCTGTTTTATCCATTTCCAACCTCCACCATCAGAAAGTTCTTCCCTCTGCTTATCCTCATTTACTTACTGGCATCAGTTAGATGGAATTGTAGAAAAGAAATGGATGTAATTGCTTTTTATTTATTGTTATTCTTTAATCAAATGGCTCTTTAGATTCACGTGACAGTTTTCCTAATATGTACCATGTAAAGAATAGGCAAGCAGACTTCTTGTTATTACTTTCTTGATTTTTATTATCTTGAAGCAGGAAAAGCTGGACAAGATATCATAGGAAGTTCATCATCTCTTCCTTCAGTCTATTATTTGTTTTCCTTTGGTTTTGAGTCACTTATTTTTTCAACTCACATAGCAGAACACTACGATTCACTTCTCATAGCCATCTCTTCTGCAGGCTTCTTTTCTTGTGCACTTGCTCTGATATTATAGACAGGAGCCCCAGAGGCCAGCATCTAAGAAAGCAGGCCTGTGTGTCCCACCTCCATAGCCTTCTTGTGTGTATTGTGTGGCTGATGTTCAGTAGAAAGTAAATAAATGCTACCCTCTGCTATTTTTCATCTGTAAATAAGAAAGCAAACTCAGGAGGAATAAAGGTGAAATCCTGTCTGCTTAAAAGCAAAATAGCTATGTGAAGCCTTAAAAGCCTGTAATTTACTCAGAAGCTGAAACATATGTACTCTCAAAATAACCAAAACAAAGAAATAATCTATTTAAAAGCCATGGGTATTACAGTCTTTTAGGTCTAAATTATACCTTCCATTAAGCTGGGAAGAAACCACTTGGATATGTTTTACAGATAAAAAAACAAATGCATGTTTATGAGTCCCTTGGAAGCTTTGAGGTACTTGTGGCCCAGAATCTATCATGAGGAAGAGCAGGTTTCTTCACAGAAAGAGGGGTGTCTGTGTTTGAGCAGACAGTTACATAGTTAAACACAGAGAAGGACATTGATTCCATATGGGGATGTTTTAAATCTAAACGAGTTTTTATCATGTCAAGATGAGAGATTTTTTTTCAAGTAACATTGCAAAATAAGGGATTTGGATATTGAAATGCCCAGGACAGAAAAATTGTCTTTTCAGAGTGTTTCTCTCTTCTTAGAACCATTGCCCCAACTGCAACACACACACACACACACACACACACACACACTCTCTCTCTCTCTCTCACACACACACACACCTGCAACCATACATAACCAAAATGTTAGACACAGTGAACTCCAAGTTTCTCTTCAAATAATCAGTATGTCAGTATGTTGACCTCTCTTATTCTTTAATTCTCTATTTTAAAAGTTAGCCTCCCGGTTTTCTTTGGCCCCTTGCCTCGCCTCTAGATTTGGTAAACAACTTTCCTGACAGTTTTAATGAGTAGTTCACATCTGTTCCCCTGGTCACCTGCTTTGAGCTGAGTCACCCCTTTACACCTGCTCTGACCTGTTCCTAATCATCCTTCCTACCAAACTAGTCACCCTGCTACTCCAGGTGGTACCCCCTGCTTTCTTTAAAATAACCAGTTGGAATTAGTTTACACTGTGTGGTCTAACCCTACCCAATAGGAGAATGACACAGTAGTAGGGGCTGCCTGCATCAGGAATAAGAATCCCTTCCCCTTTTCTTGTCCAGGTATGTGCTCACCATTGCTTCACCTGTGAGATGAACCCTCTATAGAAGTAAACTGCCTTGCTGAGGAAATTTATATTCAAGTGCTACTTCTTTTGCAGCACTGAAAATTTATATATAACAAAAAGAAGATAACCCAACTATGGATATTGAACAGTAAATTCCTGAGATTCTTGACTTTCTCCCCCCACAAATGTCTAAAATTAAACACTGATAGTTATAAATCTTCTAAGGACAATCTAAAATAATCCTCAATAAAACTTGGAAATCAAAGTTTTTTAAATTAATTTATTGGTTAAACCGAGCTCTCACCATATGCCATATTTCTTACTCTAGAAGAGTTTACAGGCTATAAGAGGAGACAGACGGATAAACAACTTGCACTGAAGAAAACAGCAGAGTTGCAAATGCTTTAACAGGGCTTTATTCCGGATGCTATAGACACAGAGGTGAGAGGGAGCTCCTCAGGGAGACCTCCTCCATTTCCTCATTAGAGCCTCATCACCCGCACCCCCAACATCACCACTTTCGGAGTCTCAAAGTCTGCTTTCTGATCTATTCACACTGAGAAATAACTGTTGAGAAGGACAGGGGTGGAGAAAGGCTAAAAAACAAACTGAAGAAGTATAATTTCAGGCATAATGCAATGCATAGCGCATGACTGTGCATGGGTGTGATGATGGGAGGAAGCAGGCATCAGGCCCCTGTCTAGGACCCTTTAACAATTCATGACAATGTGTAAAGCTGGTCCTGAATGCACATAGTTTGTGGCTATTTCTAGTTTGGGGCAAGCACTAATTACTGTGTAACCCTCACATGTGGATGTAAAACCCAGCTCCTTGCCACATCCCTCTTCACTGAATGATTTAGGAATGTGCAGAAAATAGCCCCTGTGCACTCAAGAATACATGATATCTGTTGTTGCCTGCTATTTACTGCTTTATTTCTCATTCACTGATTCAGCCTCTTCTTGCTGTATAGCTCTGTGTCATATCGGTTTTCTGTGCTTTCAGTGATTTCCGAAGTAGTGGTGCCTTCTATAGGTTATCCTTTGATTGGAAGTTATTCAGTTAGGATCTATGAAAGCAGCAGAACAAATTGACAACCTGTTCGGATACAATAATTTCAATTTGCAAACCAAAATGTGGGGACTAGCAAAGAAAATCCTTCTAATAAATGATGTATTTATATGAAAATTCTTATACTTTTATAAAAATAAATTCATATTTACTTATACATTTAAATTAGAAAATGATCACTAAAATGAGTATCTAAACCAATTGTGTGATTTGCTATACTTTTTGATACAGATGTTAAAAACTCAGTCTGCAAAATAAATATTTTGAGAAATGGTTTATTTTTATTCTAGTTATGATATTTTAGTTTTCATGTCTATGGTATATGAGAAAAATAAGGATATTTGTCTATGTCTATGAAATATGAGAAAAATACGTAAGAATATTTGAAACTAGCATAAATAAAAAGCTAGCTTAACCTCAAGTTCTCTAAAGGAAAGAGGTAAGCTCTAGAGTTGCAATAATTTCATTAGTAAATTGCAACCATCTTAACTATTTTACTTTGTTTTGATTTTGAGGTTGACTTTCTTTAGGTTACCAAATAAAACTGTTTTGTGTTACTGCTGGTACCAAACTATCTAAGCAGACAGATTTCTGCTCAATTAGGAAATAACCACAAAATGTTTTGAAAAACTCATTATAATAGCTTTGTTTAATTTGGGTTTTTACAGTGGCTTATTTTGTCTTTAATACTTCATTGATGGCTTTTGATATTGAATTACTTTGCATATTCTTAATGACTAGGTTGCAGAACTGGGAGATGTATAGGGACTTGAGGGTATGTTGAGTTTCATGATGCAGAAGTCTAGCAAGACTTAATAGAACAATTATGATCATACTGTGAGACCTCTTTGAGTGCTACTGGAATGCAGCACTCATTGCAACCCTATGGGTCATTTTTTCCCCCACATCCTTACTTCTCCCAAGTATGCTTGCTTTCTTCCCTGTCCCTTATACAACAGAGAAGTGAAAATTAAGCAGGCTGACTTCTTAGGACATGTATCAGTCCATCTCCTTCTTAAATTTGAACTTTCTTATTGTAAACTAATAGATACTGTTCTGTACTTCATAAACTAGTGTACACAAATCCTTAGATGGTGAATGAATGCAATTAAAAACTATTGATACCATATGCAAAATTTGAGGTGTCTATATTTTTAGGCATTTTTCTAAGGAGAGGATCTTTAGCCTTTCACACATTCTCCAAAGCCCAATCAGAAATGATTACAAATCACTCAGTTATTTGACTTGGATTTTTTTTTATTTTTTATAGTTTCAGGGGGCACATGTGCAAGTTTGTTACATGGATATATGTAGTGGTGGAGTTTGGACTTTCAGCATACCTATCATCTGAATAGTAAACATTGTCCCCAGTAGATAAATTTTCAGCACTCACTCCCCTCTCACCTTCCCCACTTTTGGATTCCCTAGTGTCTGTTATTTTCTTCTGCATATTCATGAGTACCATTGTTTAGCTCCAACTTCCGTGTGGGAACATGCAGTATTTGATTTTCTGTTTTTGAATCATTTCACTTAGGATAATGGCCTCCAGCTCCATGCATGTTGCTGCAATAGATTTAGTTTTAAATTATTAATATAACATAGTCTTTACACAGAATCTTAGCTCCATAATCTATACGTCAGCCTTTTGTAACACATGAGGATGAAATGCAAATTCTATAAACTAAAATTCAAACCTCTGAAAGATATAGCTTTAGCATTTCTCAGCTTATTAGAGTCATATGAGTACCTTGAATTTAAAAATAAAATCTATTGAACAACAGAGAAAGGATGATATTTTGAACAAATGATTCTGAGTCAGTTGGTTAGCCATTTATCCAAATAAATGAACCTTGGTCCTCAACTCAGACCATATACAAAAATTAATTCAAAATGAAATATAGAAATTTGATAACTAAATGTCTAAAATTCCGAGGGAAAAATGAAGAAAATCTTAGTGATGTTAAGTTTGGTAAAGGTTTATTAACTTGTAACAATGAAAAGTCAAGGCATAGGCTTGGAGAAAATATTTATGAATTGTATAACTGACACAGGAATTTTGTACAGAATATATAAAGAGTTTTTACAAATCAATAATATGAAAGCAAACAAGCCAAGAAAAAGCCAGACCAAATATTTGAGTAGACATTTGCAAAGAAAACATATGGGTGGCAAATATACCTGTGAAAAGATATTCAGCATCATTTGTTATTAGGGAGATGTTAACTAAAACCACAATGGGATATATTACTTTCCCATTAGAATGAAATAATAAAAAATACTGATGATGCTAAGTGTTGGCAAGAATGTGGAGCAACTACAACATTTCCACACTGTTGGTGAGAGTATAAAATAATCCAACCACTTTGGAAGTATTTTACCTGCAATATGGCTTATCTATTTCATTCCCAGGTATTTGCCTAAGAGAAATGAAAGATGTATCCAAACTAAGATTTGTACAAGAATATTGAAGACATCTCTACATATTTGTAATATCCTGAAACGAGAAGCAATCTCATTGTTCATTAACAGGTAAATAGATAAACAAATTATGGTAAAGCCACACAATAAAATACTAATCAACCATAACAAAAAATGAAACAATGACACACATAAGTGATGAGTTGGATTTGGCTAGAACTAGCTCACAAGATGTGATTGTGTGCATCTCTTTCCTACTGTGAGTTCAGAGACATCATGTTGGTAGCTTAACATCTATCACGATGGAAACCTTTACAACATGAAAATCAGCAAATGTTACAGCTTACTCACACCCACTCCTACCAAAGCTGCCAACAGAGAGCTGGTGGTTAAATATTTACCATCATACCACTGGATGCATGAACTAAAATTGAATCAAGGCTGGGCGCGGTGGCTCACACCTGTAATCTCAGCACTTGGGAGGCCAAGGTGGGCAGGTTACCTGAGGTCGGGAGTTTGAGACCAGCCCGACCAACATGGAGAAGCCCCATCTCTACTAAAAATACCGAATTAGCTGGGTGTGGTGGCGCAAGCCTGTAATCCCAGCCAGAGCAGGAAGCTGAGGCAGGAGAATCGCTTGAACTCGGGAGACAGAGGTTGCAGTGAATAGGGATCCCACCATTGAACTCCAGCCTGGGCGACAGAGCAAACCTCCATCTCAAAAAAAAAAAACTGAATCTAAAAGTTATCATGATACATGAAAAAAGCCAGACCACAGGAAAGTATGATTCTATCTGTATACAATTTTAGAAAATGCAAAATAATCTATAGTTCCAGAAAGCATATAACTGATGGCCTGGAGATCGGGGAAGAAATAGATTTTAAAGGATGTGGGGAAACCTTTGGAGTCAGTGCATATGTTTATTATTTTAATGGGAATGATGTTTCACAAGTGTATACATGTATCAAAACTCATCAAATTGTATACTTATGGTTGTGCAATTAATTGAATGCTAATTATACATCAATAAAGATTTTAAAAATCCATAAGAGCAGCAAATTATCAACTTCCTTTTGCCAAATTAGACGTTGTCCTCCTCAATATTTTTGGTTACTATATATTTTCTCCTGGAATTTCTGTGTCCACATATAAAAAATATAAATACACAGACACATATAGATATATATGTAAATATGTATTCCCTACATGGCCATGTAAAGTTTTTTGTACAATCTTGTTTTATGAAAGCAGTGGAAAGTCATTCTTCTCTGTACATCCATAGCTCTACTGGGCAGCCTGTACTATCTTTCATGACCTTAATTTATTCAGCATTGAATCATTTACTAGTTTAGCTTATTGCATAAATATGATAAACATGATGCTACTGGAAGAATAATCAGAAGTCATTGTACAGAATGAATTTTTGTGAAATGAATTTGGAGGTTGTGCATGGTTAGTCACACCTGTAATCCCAACACTTTGGGATCCTGAAGCAGGAGGATATCTTGAGCCTAGGAGTTTGAGACTAGCCTGTACAACATAGGGAGATGCTATCTGTACAAAAATAAATAAATAAATAAATCGTAAAAATTTAGCCAGGTGTGGTGGTATACACCTCTGGTCCCGGCTACTCAGGAGGCTGAGGTGAGAGGATTGCTTGAGCTTGAAAGGCTGAGGTTGCAGTTAGCTATGATTTCATCACTGCCCTCCAGTCTAGGTAACAGATAGAGGTCATCTAAAAGCAAATTAAACAAACAAACAAAAAAAAGAATTTGGATTATTATCACTGTCAAAAGGGTCAGAGGGTAAAAGACAGTTATTCCCCCACATATGACTCTTGAAGAAAACCACAAATAGTCTTACATGACTGAATTCTCCAGAGCAAAGAAATGTTTCTGCTTAATAGGATTATAGAAAATTAAATTCTTCTGGGAAACAACTGGTTTTCTAGAGTTTGAACAACAATGCACATCCTCACGGGAACATGTCAACATTGAGTAGTTTGAGGAAAAACTGGATATACAGTCCATCCTTAGTTTTTGCTTCTATTTTTCTACAGATATGTCAAGCTGTCCTATATAAAGTAAATTACGTTATTTTAAAAACTGTGTATGTGTCAGTCAACACAGTGTTTCTTCAAACAGGGAAAATGAATGTCTAATTCTGGTGAAGCTGAATGATCTGAAGACAGAAAAAGAGGACATTTAAAAATGATAGACTCGAGGATATGAAATGGAATTTCTGAGAAGTTGAAAAAGACTCCCATCGGCCATGCCTAATTCTGCATGTTCATGGGGGAAAGATGAAGCAAATAAAAAATATTGCCAAAATAAAATGACTGGCTACTTCTTGCCACCCCCAACTTCTTGATTCTTTAGTAAACCAATTTGTCCCCAAACTCTTCTTTTTAAAACAATTATCCAGGCCTAAAACGTTGAAAATGTTCACTCTGAAATTAGCTATTTTATTTTGCATCCATAGATAATTCAAGCCATTACTTGTTTTAAATAGTTGCAATGACTTTTTACAGTAAATCTAATAGATGTGTATATATACTCATCACATATATATACATATACATGATTATAAGTAGTCAGATTCCCCAGAGAAAACATAAAAATAAATTCAATTCTCTGATACTGAGTATAATTTAATACATGAAACTTTACAAAAAATCAATTTTTACTTTTATTCTAGGAGGTTTGGTTCTCTTTCCAAATTGTTTTACCAAGGCCAGGGCAAGCAAGTAGAGGGGTGGTGAAAATAAATTAAATCAGTCAATCAAAATATTTATTGAATGACTCCCAGTATTCCTTGTGTCACATCTGTGTGGAGTCTATTCATATACCAAATCTTTTTGTAAAGCTATTGGAAAAAGTATCAAGTAACTTTGCCACATTTTCTTGATACAAATTGTCTTAAAAGTAGCTTCTTATTTTATAATAGAGTATAATTAAAATATTTTCTTTGTATTTATATTTGTGTTTTCTTATATAAAAGATTTGATTCTCTTTGAACATAGAATACAAACACAGAGTGAACTGAAGTCCAATGTAGGACTAAGTTTGAGCTTAGTCTAGATATACTTGAAGTTCATGGGCTAAGAGAGAGTGGAGAGTAGTGTGGCTGAGAAGCGCTCCCACAACAAGAGGAAAACAGTGGATCAGGTCTGTTTCACCACAGGTATTTAGCGTTTGTCATTCTGAGAACTGTTCTGGGCTCTGGGAGTTCAGAGATAAATAAGACACAGTTTTTCACTGAAAGACGATGAGGAGAAAGAAGCTGTCAATTCATGATGTTTATTAAAGGCTAGCAATTAGGCATATTGGCCCAAGTTTTCAATTCAAGAAAGTTTATTTGAGAAAAAATTATGTGTGTGTTGACTCTTGAAATATGACCAAAGTTATTCAACCAAAGAAAAACAGGAACATTGTTCTAAGAAGATAGAATAATATCATAAAAACTGAAAGCATGAAAAAAATTATAGAAGTTGTTTGATGTTATTTATATATAAAGCGCATGGTGGGATATGGCAGAGAAAAACAGGTCACAATCTGCTTTAATATAAACGGTTTTGTTTGCTCGGATAAGACTCTGCAGGACACACAGGGCAGAAATATGGATGTTTTTAAATTTATATATAATCCTGTGCATTATCAAGTCTCCTATGAGGCAAAGTAGGATAGCTCAACTGAAGCACATGTTTTTGTGTTGGATACAGGTTGAAATGCAATTGCCAGATGAAATTGCAGACTAGTTGATCAAAGGGGTTGAGGACGGTTTCTCAGAATCAGGGTACATTGTTACTGTTTTAATCATCTGCTAGTGACCCACTTGGTGAAAATGAGTCATGATTACAGGGATGGACAAACGTATGGCATCTAACAATGGACAGATAAGACAGACAACAGTTTATCAGTCACATATACTCATAGTCCAGGGGGAGAAAGACACTATATAGGCTACATAGGATTAGCACCTGGGAGCACAGTGAACAACAATGGACTGTGGGGGAACAGATATTGTATTATTCTGTAGGGTTGCAAAGAACTGAAACCCACCCATCAGAGATGAGCCAGAACGTGCTGATCACTTGACAAAGAGGGTTTTTTGGCTAGGGACTTTATCCAAGGGGACAGAAACAGGGGGAACTTGGGGTTAGGTCATCCAAGGCTTTCCCAGATTCAGATGAGAAGGCTGCACATAATATTGTAGATTTAATTTTAGACCTAACTCCAAAGTTTTTTGTCCCCAACAGTGAAGATTACAGTCATCTCTAACATTATTGGCCATTTTCCATGTGCCAGGCACCTGTTCTATGAATTTCACAAGTGTTATTTCTTTTAATTCTCATAACACTTTTTGAAACAGAAACCATAAGTGTCCTCATTTTAAATACAAAAGCTGAGGCATAGTAAGTAAGGTTATTCAATTTTCTCAATTCACAGTTAGTAGACGTTAAAACCAGGATTTGAACAGCCGACTATTTAATGCCAATGTCTGCAGAATACATATGATGCATCATAATAGAAAACAATCATTACTCAATGATTAATGTTTCAATTAAATCTAGCCAGATATATTATAAACGAAAATGCCAAATATGCTGTAGTTCTTAGGACAAATTCAAAATGATTTTTTTTTTTCCTACAGGATTTGCTTTGGACTTTGATTCGAAATCCTCCCGTTTATACATTCACTCCCCTCTGCCTTTAATGATACTTCACTGGAAATACGTAGAAGTACTGGTAGTAGAAAAATGTCTAGGAATAATTTCTAGCACTGCTACCAAGAGTAAAACCTAGCATAAATATTTTCATTATTTTTGACTATAGCTTCGTCACCTGTCAAATAAAGAGGCTGGATTAATTGACCTCTGAAAACATAGACAGGGTTCAGGCCCCTCACTTATGAAGAAGGAAAACCATTGTCCTCACAGAGCTTATGTTCTGGTTATTAAAGACAATACATAGGTAAAAAGTAATATAATTTAAGATAGTTACAAATGCTATAAAGAAAATTAATAATGAGGACAGGAGTGGTGGCTCATGCCTGTAATCTCAACATTTTGGGAGGCCAAGATGGGCAGATCATTTGAGGTTAGGAGTTCAAGACCAGCCTGGGCAACGTGGTGAAACCTCATCTCTGCTAAAAATACTGGGCAGTATAGCACATGCCTGTAATCCCAGCTACTCAGGAGGCTGAGGCCCAAGAATCGCTTGAAACCCAGGGAGGCGGAGGTTGCAGTGAGCTGAGTTTGTGCCACTGCACTCCAGTCTGAGTGACAAACTGGAACTCTGTCTAAAAATTAAAAAAAGAAAGTAAGAGAAAAGAAAATAACAAAAAGAAAACTAATAATAATAGAAGCTAAACTACAGGGAAAGAAAATTTCAAACTGAGAAGAGAAGAAAAATCACATCATGCATGCCTGAACAGCAAGAAGACCAGGGGGACTGGATCAGAATGAACAAGACAGAAAACAGGCTCTGTGGAGGCAAGCAGGCACCAGACCAGGCAAGCAAGACACATCTTTTAAACTTATGCCTTGATTCTTTCTGGTAGGATATGTCTTTTTTTTGGAAATATAACATGAAAAATCTAAGAAGAATATGAAATTGTCTAAACTGAAGAGTTCAGAGTATAAAGGAACTAATTTTTATGATGTACATGCTACATCATCTAAGATGGAGTCCAGTTCTACTTGGTGGAAGTGTGACACCAATCACTACGCATTGATATAGCACAATGTAAGCATTAAGACCGGCAGACAAAACGTCAACATCAAGAAAGATAACACGTGACATATTTCCATCATTTGGGGAAATCATAAGGTCACTGGTGATGTTTACAATTTCAGTTTAAAATTACACACCAAAGTTAAATTGCACATTGGTTAGGGAATAAATGAGAGAAAAGAGTGAAGACTACTCTATCAGAAGGAGACTAACATATTAAAGGCAGAACAAATCTGGGTGGAAGAATGAAATTAACCATAAGATTGGTGGGGACTTTTAAATGTGGTAGACGTTTAAACATATGTTATTCAGAGGTTACCAATAGGAAGAGAGAAATGGAAGCTTCCAAAGAGATAGGATAGTCAATAGAAAAAGTCTCCATTTTAGCGTAGGTGAAGAAGAACAACAACAACAGAAAATAATGAATGAATGAAAGTCTAAAGGGGATTTTACAGGAATAACAAAGGTGTGGCAAGGGATCTGGAATATTGAGTAGACAACAGAGGCACTGGTGTGGGAGTGAGAGTGTGAGTGTTGGGACAATAAAGCCTAAGTGCAAATATTAGAAGGCTAAAGGCTAAGACTTTGGAGAAAAATGAGTTGTCAGCAGGGTGTGCTGTTATTTTCTAAGAGTTGAACAGGGCTGCTTTCCTTCTTACCCTACATCACAACTGTTGTTTGAATAATTTCCTGTCACTGCTGTGGTACACACTTGCCTCCTATTGCACTATGCCTGACAGCCTTTGCACTGACATCCTCTTCAGACTGTAAAAGATCTGGGGCTAAATACAAAAATAGGCATCTGGATTAAAGAGAGGAAGACTTGATTCCATAAGCTTTTAAGTCTGAGCAAGAGTAATAACAGCCCCTGCTAAGCCATTACACCATGAAATTGGGTTTAGAAACAGGAAGGCCAAGAGCAATGCTCCTCAGAGTGTGGTCCATGGGCCTACATCAGTTCAGGAACTGTTTGATACCAATTGGCAATAAGCAATGAAACTGAGAGTGAGCAGTAATATTTGCATCAATTTGTAAAATTAAATTTGTTACTATTAATATACTAATTAAAAATGGATGCTTGATTTCCTTTTGCATGTCTTTTGTCTTTAAATTTCATTTTTCTATATTGATTTTTATTGCACTTTTCATAACTAGTCATCATAATAGATTGAGAAACTAAATAAACTAGTCCTTCACCCTGGGTATGGTTGTTTAAGAAGCATTAGCTTCTCACCAGTATCGAGCAGCTTTTTGGTAAGAAGCAGACTCTGCATTTCAGGATTACAGGGCTTACATCCCGGCTCCCTCTCCCATACTTCATGAAATACAAGCCCTCCATGTAATGTCATGGACTTTCCATTTACACTCCTAGGCTGTTGTGATAGTGAATACTGAGTGTCAACTTGATTGAATTGAAGGATGCAGAGGAATGATCCTGGGTGTGTCTTTGAGGGTGTTGCCAAAGAAGATTCACATTTGATTCAGTGGGCTGGGAAAGGCAGACCTACCCTTAATCTGGGGTGGGCACCATCTAATCAGCCACCAGTGTGGCTAGAATATAAAGTAGGCAGAAAAATGTGAAAAGACTAGACTGGCCTAGCTTCTAGCCTACATCTTTCTCTTGTGCTGGATGCTTCCTGCCCTCGAACATTGGACTCCAAGTTCTTCAGTTTTGAGGACTCAAACTGGCTTTCCTTTCTCCTCAGATTGCAGATGGCCTATTGTGGGACATTGTGATCACATGAGTTAATACTTAATAACTCCTATATGTATATGTGTGAGTGTGTGTGTATATATACATATATGTATACATACATATGTTAGATTAGATAGATGGATCTAATAGGAGATATATATATATATAAGAGAAAGAGTTGAAATATACTGTTCCTCTAGAGAACCCTGACTAATACAGATTTTGGTACCAGGAGTGGTTCTATAGGAACAGAATATTAGGGATGGAGTTCTTTCATTGGTTTTTAAATTTCTGGAGTTGGCTGCTTAATATGATTAGATGCAAAAATGCTAAAGCCTCCACTTGCAATTGTATGGAGAACACTGATAGTCCTTGGTGTGAACTGTTTAAAGCGTCATGCAAAATAAATGCATTTGACACTCCTGATTCATCGCTCATGAGAGGCAAGGAGTTTAGTGACTCTATACATAATATCTTTGACCATGTATGAAGAACCAAGAAACATAATAAAGCTGGTTGGTTGCTCCTAAGTTCAGTGAACAAAGTGATGAAAGAAAATGATGAACTCAGGGATTCTATTTCCTGGCTTCAGAAGCAAATATTGAGCCTGAAATCTGCTAAGATTGCCCTGAGTGAGAGTCTTATCTCTTACAGAAAAAGAGTTGAAATTGTGGAAAAGCAGCCACAAGCTCTTATCATGTGAGTGGCTGACCTGCAGCAAAAGGTGCATCCACAGCCTTGCCAGGTGTCTACTATTAAAGTGAGAACATTGATTGGAAAAGAATGGGACCCTGAAACTTGGAATGGAAATGGGTGAGAGAACCCTGATGAAGCTAAGGACACTGAGTTTGTAAACTCTAATGGAATGTTTTAGCCAGAAGAAACAGCTTCCCATCCCCAGCAGTAGCAACATCCCCTCCACAACCCATGCTGCCATCAGCCTTTCCACCTTTGTCTGAGGAGATAAACACAGCACTGCCTTAGGCAACAGTGATGGCCTCCTCCATTGAAGCAGTTGCCAGGCGAGATAATGTTGATTCTCTTCAGGAGCCACCGCTAACACCCCTGTTTGCTCTAGACCTATAACATCAGGCCCCTAGAGGTGAGGTTGAGAGTGTGACTCATGAGGAGGTGTGCTGCACTCAAAAAGAACTGCTTGAGTTTTCTAGTTTATATAAGCAAAAATCTAGAGAACAGTCATGGGAATGAATATTAATGTTGTGGGATAATGGTGAAAGGAATGTAGAGTTGGATCAGGCTGAATTTATTGATTTGGGCCAACTAAGTAGGAACTCTGTATTTAATGTTGCAGCTCAGGGAATTGAAAAAGATTCTAATGGCTTGGGTAGCTAAAATAAGAATTAAAAGATGGCCCACTGTGAGCGAGCTGGAAATGCCTGATCTCCCTTGGTTTAATATAGAGGAAGGGATTCAAAGGCTTAGAGGGATTGGGATGCTCGAGTGGATTAGTCACTTTAGACCTACACATCCCAGCTTGGAGAGTCCAGAAGATATACCCTTGACCAATGCCTTGCAAAATAGATTTGTGAGGGTAGCACCTGCATCTTTGAAGAGCCCTGTAATTGCTCTTCTCCTTATGTCTGATCTAACAGAGGGAACCACAGTCACTCAACTACAAAATTTAAATACAATGGGAATAATTGGATCCCAAGATGACAGGGGCAAAATGGTGGCACTCATCCATCAAAAAGGCAAGGTGGGACTGTCCATACCTACAATAATGGACAGCAGAGGCAAAACAATCAAAACAGTCTGACTCATGCAGACCTCTGGCATTGGCTAATTACTTAGGGTGTTTCTAGAAGTGAAATAGATAGGAAGTCTACATGATTCCTATATAATTTATATAAGCCTACTAGATTCCTACGTAATTCATATAAACTTCTAGGTTGAATGGACAAAAGACTAATTTGATTTACAAATGCAGAGAATCATTACTCCTCAATCAGTTTCCAGACTTGAGTCAGTTTACAGACCTAGAACCCCTTGAATGAAAAGGAGGCTGGGTCCCCTTGAGGGACCCCACTGCACTACTGGCAATCTATGCTATTCATATTTTTCCCATCCTTCCTCAAAGGCTTTTTACTAGAGTACCTGTGCATTGGGAGAGGGGAAATGATCAGACATTTCTGGACTACTGGTTACTGGCTCTGGGCTGACACTGATTTCAGGGGACCCAAAACATCATTGTGGTCCTCCACTTAAATTAGGAGCTTGTGAAGGTCAGGTAATTAATGAAGTTTTAGCTGAGGTACAACTTACAGTGGGTCCAGTGGGTCCCTGGACTCATCCTGTGGTCATTTATCCAGTGCCAAAATGCACAATTGGCATAGACATATTAGCAGTGGCAGAACCCCCACATTGGCTCCCTGACTGTTGGGGGGAGGGCTGCTATGGTGAGATAGGCCAAATAGAAGCCACTAGAGCTGCCACTACTTAGAAAAATACTAAATATAAGACAATATTGCAACCCTGGAGGGATTGCGGAGATTAGTGTCACCATCAAAGACTTGAGAGACACAGGAGTGGTGATTTGCACCACATCCTCATTCAACTCTCCTATTTGGCATGTGTAGAAGACAGATGGATCTTGGAGAATGAGAGTGGATTGTCATAAGCTTAACCAAGTGGTGACTCCAATTGCAGCTTCTGTACCAGATGTGGCTTATTGCTTGAGCAAATTATCACATTTCCTCGTACCTGGTATGCAGCCACTGACTTGGCAAATGCCTTTTTCTTCACTTCTGTTCATAAGGCCCACCAGAAGCAATTTGCCTTCAGTTGGCAAGGCCAGCAATATACAGGGATATTGATATACAGTCCTATCTCAGGGATATATCAACTATCCCACTTTGTGTCATAATCTTATTCAGAGATAACTTGATTGCTTTTGTTTCTTCTGCAAGATATCACACTGTTCCATTACATGGATGACATTATTCTGATTGTATCCTGTGAGCAAAAAGTAGCAAACATACTGGACTTATTGGTGAGACATTTGTGTGCCAGAGGATGGGAAATAAATCCAAATAAAATTTAGGGAACTTCTACCTCAGTAAAATTTCTAGGAGTCCAGTGGTGTGGGGCCTGTCAAAATATTCCTTTTGAGGTGAAGGATAAGTTGCTGCATTTGGCCTCTTCTACAACCAAGAAAGAGGTACAATGCCTAGTGGGCCTCATCGGATTTTCGAGTCAACATATTCTTCATCTGGGTGTGTTACATTGGTCTATTTATCAAGTGACCTCAAAGGCTGCCAGTTTTGAGTGGGGTCCAGAACAGAAGACTCTGTAACAAGTCCAGGTGCTGTGAAAGCTGCTTTGCCACTTGAGCCATATAACCCACCCAGCAGAATAGTGCTTGAGGTGTCAGTGGCAGATAGAGATGCTGTGTGGAGCCTTTAGCAGGCTGCCATAGGTGCATCACAGTGGAGGTCTCTAAAATTTGGGAGCAAGGCCCTGCATCTTCTGCAGGTAGCTACTCTCCTTTTGAGAGACAGCTATTGGCCTGTTAATGGGGTTTGTTGAAAATCAAATGTTTGACTATGGGTCATTAATTCACCATGTGACCTGAACTGCCTATTATGAACTGCGTGCATTCTGACCCTTCTTGCCATAAAATGGGTCATGCACAGCAGCATTCTGTCATCAAATGAAAATGGCACATGCGTGATCAGGCTCAAGCAGGACCTAAGGGCACAAGTAAGTTATGTGAGGAAGTGGCTCAAATTCCTATGGTCTCCACCCATGCCACCCTGCCTTCTAACCCTCAGCCTATACCAATGGCCTCATGAGGAGTTCCCTATGATCAGTTGGTGAAGGAAGAGAAGACTAGGGCCTGGTTCACAGATATAGCCAGGTCAGCCTTGGTGAGCGGAAGTCCATGTTGCTGAGCCATAACCTCAATCCCTGGCACTGTGGGCACTTAGTTCATGGGCCCATTGGGCAATGACAGGGGTGGCTGGGGAAACAGGCTCATGATATGCAGGCACCACCCAAAAGTGGACAGCTGCAACACTAAAGCCCCTTTCTAGGACATCCCTGAAAGACAGCAGTAAAGGGAAATCTCCCCAGGGGGCAGAACTTTGAGCAGTGCACCTGGTTGTGCACTTTGCATGGAAGAGAAGTGGCCAGATGTGTGATTATATACTGATTCATGTACTGTAGCCAATTGTTTGGCTGGATGATCAGGGACTTGAAAGAAGCATAACTGGAAAATTGGTTACAAAGAAATTTGGGGAAGAGTTATGTGGATGAACCTCTCTGAATGTGAGTGCTAACGAATGGGTGACCTCAGCAGAGGAGCATTTTAATAACCAAATGAATAGGATGACCCATTCTGTGGACAACACTGAGTCTCTTTCCCCAGCCACTCCTGTCATCACCCAATGCGTCCATGAACAAAGTGACCATGGTGGCAGGGATGGAGGTTATGCATGGGCTCAGCAACATGGACTTCCACTCATCAAGGCTGACCTGGCTATGGCCACTTCTGAGTGCCCTATTTTTCAACAGCAGAGAAAAACACTGAGCCCTTGATATGCCACCATTCCTTGAGGTGATGAGCCAGCTACTTGATGACAGATTGATTATATGGGACCTCTTCCATCATGGAAAGGGCAGAGGTTTGTCCTCACTGGAATAGACACTTACTGTGGATATGGATTTGCCTGTCCTGCACAGCATACTTCTGTCAAGACTATCATTTGTGGACTCATGGAATGCCTTATGCACTCTTATGGTATTCCACACAGCATTGCCTCTGACCAAGGCACTTACTTTGCAGCTAAAGAAGTGTGACAGTGGGATCGTGCTCCTAGAATTCACTGATCTTACCACGTTTCCCATGATCCTGAAGCAGCTGGATTGGTAGAACAGTGGGATGGCCTTTTGAAGTCACAATTACAATGTCAACTAGGTAACAATACTTTGCAAATCTGGGGCAAAGTTCTCCAGAAGGCTGGTGTATGCTCTGAATCAGTAACCAATATATGGTACTGTTTCTCACATAGCCAGGATTCATGGGTCCAGAAATCAAGGGGTAGAAGTGGAAGTAGCACCACTCACCATCACCCCTAGTGATCCACTAACAAAATTTTTGCTTCCTGTTCCTGTGACATTATGTTCTGCTGGTCCAGAGGTCTTAGTTCCAGAAGGAGAAAGCTGCCACCAGGAGACAGAAGAACGATTCCATTAAACTGGAAGTTAAGATTGCCACCTGGACAGTTGGGCTTCTCCTAACTTTAAGTTAACAGGCTAAGAAAGGAGTTACAGTGTTGGCTAGGGTGACCGACCCGGACTATCGAGATCCAGTCAGTTTACTATTCCACGGTAGAGGTAAGGAAGAATATGCATAGAATACAGGCGAGCCATTAGGGTATCTCTTAGTATTACCATGCCCTGTGATTAAGGTCAATGGGAAACTACAACAACAAAATCCAGGCAGGAACTGCAAATGGCCCAGACTCTTCAGGAATGAAAGTTTGTGTCACTTCACCAGGAAAAAAACCTTGACCTGCTGAAGTGCTTGCTGAAGGCAAAGGGAATACAGAATAGTAGAAGAAGGTAGTCATCAATACCAGCTAGGACCATGTAACCAGCTACAGAAACCAGGACTGTACTTGTCATGAGTATTTCCTCCTTCTTTTTGTTAAAAACATGTTTGTGCATGTATACGCTTGTACTAAGAAAATATCTTCATCTTATCTTTTTTTGTTTATCATGTGATATAAAATTTATTGACTTCATATCAGCATTTAAGTATTGTTAACTTTTTGTAATAGTATTTTGGTTCAATATTGGTGCATTGCTGGTTGTACGAAGGATAGTTGTTTTATGTTAAGCATAATTATGAACTTATTATCGTCTTTATTTGAAGATTATGTATGATTTCACGAGATGTGTATGGGTTCAAGTTGACAAAGGTGGGCTTGCGATGGTTAATACTGAGTGTCAACTTGATTGGATTGAAGGATGCAATATATTGAACCTGGGTGTGTCAGTGAGGGTGTTGCCAAAGGAGATTAACATTTGAGTCAAGGGCTGGGAAAGGCAGACCCACCCTTAATCTGGGTGGGCACCATCTAATCAGCTGCCAGTGCAGCTAGAATATAAAGCAGGCAGAAAAATGTGGAAAGACTTGACTTGCCTAGCCTTCTAGCCTACATCTTTCTCTCATTCTGGATGCTTCCTGCCCTCAAACATTGGACTCCAAGTTCTTCAGTTTTGGGACTCAGACTGGCTCTCCTTGTTCCTCAGCTTGCAGACAGCCTATGGTGGGATGTTGTGATTGCATGAGTTAATACTTAATAAACTCCGATAGATTGATAGATGATAGATAGATAGACATCCAGATAGATAGATATCCTATTAGCCCTGTCCCTCTAGAGAACCCTGACTAATACAGCTGTTGATTGGCATAGAATTCTGTGAATAATAGAAGTCTCTCAATAAGAGTATGCATATTAACAAAAAGATATCACTTTTGTTTTAAACTACAGAAAAGGAACACGAGAAGATATTCCATATTAGTAGCTAACTTCACTAACAATTCAGAAATAAATTCACTATTATTTACTGTGGCTGAGAAATTGAGATAAATATCACTGCCTGTAAGATTTGATTTTAAAAATATTTAATGCAAATAATGTTTAGCTTTTGGTTACATATTATGTCTATTGAATATCTTCTTGATAAGACATATGAGTACAAGTAAAGTAAGTCCAAGAAGATATAATACTAGAAAATACTAATGCATTTGAATTACATTATTCTGAAAATATTATTCAGATAAATATTAATATTTATTATTTATTTGAATGGGCCACCTTTACTGTTAGATGAAATGAGTAAGACTGCTTTTCGTTTGTAGAAATTCTATGCAAAAATTTACCCAGAAAAGCCAGTTTTCAATTCTCTACATCATATAGAGGACCAGGTAACAAATAAATGATTTAACATTAAGATATATTAAGACATAAGTGATTTAACTTTAGGACACAATGTTACAGTAAAAACATGATGAGGTTAATACTTAATGGGAAATGATAAGAATGCACATGACCCGGTTTAGGACATGCTGCCTCAAAATATGGCACCTCGGCATTTGAGGAAACAGCAAAAGCAGGGGAGATCTCTCTGACCTTCTCTCACTCCTTCTTCCTGAAGGGCATTATAAAACCTAGCTGAACTTCCCCTGAAGCATGTCATAAGATCCTCAAGCCACAGGTGCCCTCTCCACACCAGAAGAAAAGGAACATTTTTATCTCTGAAGACACAGAAACACAGAGAAGCATCTGAACAAACAGGCTTTGATAAGTTCCCCCTCAATTTAATACCATTAGATTACACTCTTTTGTCCCTCAATCCTTCTTCTACAAGACTATCCATAAAAATGCATCTATTCCCTTTTTTCTTTAGGTCTTCATTTCTGAACCCTCCTGTGTTATGTAAAGTAAGTTTACACGATTTTCTATTATTAATCTGTGTTTTGTTATAGAGGTCTCAACCACGAACCTTGCAACAGATGATAAAATAGATATTGCTTTTCTCTCCGATACACAGCACATTACGGTAACAAAAACAATGCCTGGTTGTTTTCTTGATTGGCTGTAGAGAAATACCAAATTAGTTCTCTAGGTGGCAGCAGCAGTCTGAAGACTTGTTCAGGAAAGAATGCAAATACCGAAGAAAAATCTAAGACAAAATTTTTTTGAAAAACCAGCTTTCCTTTTTCATGTTTAAGAGACATTAGAATTTCTTAACTGCATAAAGAATCTTCGAATTGTTTCAAACAAATTGGATAATGTAATAGAGCGCTAATAGCCACAAGAAAATTGAAGCAACTCAACTGTCTATATCTTCTTCCTTAGAAAATAGACAGTTGCCTAATATTTTATTTTTGGAAAAAGAATTTACCAGAGAATGCAAATATTTTCTCTCCTTGTGGAGCATGCATACCTAAAATTGTACCACAAAATTCCTACTCATATTTTTTAAGACCTTGATTATAGTTAAACACACATTTTCTTTAGTAACTTAACATTTAATGGACTAGATAGGTATCTATAAGTTTAAAGCTGGAGGATGCATTACATTTCTTATCTTTCCCTCTTCTCCTTACTTCTATTCTCTCTGCTGAATTATTCTCCTTACTTCTCACTCTCCTCCTTCTCACTTGTCTGCAACTCCTTTCCTTTCTTGTTTAGTATCCTGTACCAAAAATAATTTCCATAATTATGAATATGTGTATATAAGGCAGGATGAAAATATTTGTAATTTTAAAAGTTAATAAGACAAATTTCTTTGGTGGTAATATTCCTAAGGAAGGGGATTGGGAGAAAAATAAATTTTTTCAAACCTATAAACTTTTTCTTAAAGAAAAATGATTTTCTTGCTAATGAAATTGAAGTCTGGAGCCTGTTTATAAGGAAGAAAAATATAACAAAGATTAGAAATATATAATAAATTATACTTACTTGGCAGGGGGAGATACAATGATCAAGAAATATATAATAAATTAATATAATTTTAATTTTCCATGGGCAATCTAGGAGACAGAATTTCAGGAGCCCAGACCTCAAACAAGAAGGAATTTTGGAGAACCTTCTGGAAAGAAAGGGACTAGGTCTTCACTATGTAGTGACAGCAGAAACTTAAGAAAGAATTGTCACTTAAAAAAGCACAAACTTTATGTTAAGTCAGTATAAAAAATTCAAAAGGAAAATGTTTCTCTTACAGAAGTTTTGCCTAAGACAGCAAAACTTTCTTTTGGATTTCATTCCAACCAATTATAATCTGCTGAAGTTTATGTTGGGTCATAAATTTTGACCCTAAGACACCAGACTCTTACTTGGAACTAACATGATTTTCCTGAGCAGGGATGAAAGAAATTATTTTCACCAACTGTATACAGACCAATGAATTCAATCTGTCCTCTCTGGTATGCTAGTTTCAGTTCCCAATTATCATAACTCCTTTTTGGTTCTTCAAGATGTTTGAGCTTTCCCCCTCATGGAAGTACTTAGTGTATTTAATCATTTGTGTGTATTTCCTCCCTAGGCACAATTGAGGTTGACTTGGCTGTGGACTATTTAGCCCTACTGGCAGTTGTTTTATTTGGCAGCCTGTTAGCTAATATTTAGTATGAAGTCCCGCTTTTTTTTTTTAACTGCTCTTTACTTCCCTTTTCTCATCACCAAACTTTAGCTAAAAGTCCACTGTACAAAGGAGCATCATCTTCATAGTGCTTTGGGAAATGTCTCCCAAACACCTTACTTACTTTTATTCTACTTTCCCTGTATACCCTCTCCTCAAGCTTTCATCAGTCTGACAAACTAACCACCAATTCTATTCTTGTTCTCATGACAATAAACATCAATAACTCCTCCTTAGAGCATTAAATTCAAATTCCCTGAGCCTTTTTAAAGAGTTGCCACCGATGGTCCTAAAATATTTTTCCCTGTTCTACCTCCCTGAAATCTCCTGAATTTATGTATTGTTTGTTTATTTCAAATATATCTATTTCTTACTCTTTGAATCTACTTAAACTTAATGACTTTCTTGTTTCTTCAAGTTCATCTTTCACTGAGAATAGCATGTTTCTTTCTTCAAAATCTGCTAATGTTTAAGGACCAAAATTGAAGTCCTTCTATTTCCAATGAGCCTTTTGGAGCTTGTGTCTAGTCATTTCTCACATCTTGGAGATTCTAGCTTTTAATACATGTGCCATTTATTACATGAGCCATTTATTTGGTGACCAAGCAATCACCCCAGTAGCATCTCTCGACTTTTGATTTTGTATTGTCATTTAACTTTCTGTAGGCTTTTTTCAAATTCAGGCTACTTCTTTGTATATTTATAATTTTGTCAGTAACTGTTCAGTTAAGGTTTGTTGATCACTGAAAGCAGCATCATTAGAGCTTCAAAGTGTGTCATCATCAGGATGTACTGGGTTATAATTTAGTCATATATAACCTGCAAATTCAGCAGCTTAAGGCCACAAAAGTTTCTGTCTCACAGAAGCAAGTTGTCTATCACAGGGTGCCTGGGTAAACTGCTCACTCCCAGACCCAGGCTTCTAGAGCAGCTGCTGTCTGGAACAGGGCTTCATTCTTGGCAGAGAGAAATGTTGGCAAGTTTCACACTGACTCTTAATGCATTCCACCTGGAAGTGATATGCAGCACTTCTGTTCACATTTTACTGGCAAAACAAATCAAATGGTCAAAACTTACAAGAAAATTGTAGAGGAGTACAATTCTATCATCAACGCTGAAAGATAAATGGAAATATTTGATAGGGTGGGCCGATAGGATGCAAGAGAGGTACATGTATCACACACTACCTCAACTGGAGGAAAACGCAACTTCGCCACATAACCCAATTATCTATTTACTGTATCAGTTATAAATTTTGCATGATAGTGGTAATATTTAAACATCTTGTATATTGTCAATCAGCTGGCATTTAATTCTATGTTAAGTATGTTTTGCTCCTACTGATCAAATATTTATTAGACTTGCTAATAATAACTGCATTATAGAGACAGGTTGTTTCTTCATCAGCTGCTTCAAATAGTTAAGCCTTATAGATAAGCACTAGTCAAAGGTGAATACCAATAAGAAGCACCGAATTTAATTATTTCACTTTCTAGTCCCAGAAAAGCAGAGCTAGTTAAAGCAGAAAAGAAAGATAATTGAGAGCTGTTAATAATCTTCCTATACTTGTTTTGAAAGGTTACTTAATATAAGATGCGAATTTGTTTTGAAAATATTCTACCTAAAACATGGGCTTGGGGCAATATTTATACTGTAATTAATATTCAAAATAATGTAAAAAACATTAACTACATTAACCTCTACAAAATTCAAAGGCTTTGGGGCACATCCTTGCACTTGAGTGCCTGTAGAAAGAAAAACCTCACCATCTGCATTTAATTGGAAATTGCCGGTTGCTTTTGTTCCATAAAAAGTAATCTTATAAAAGACAGCTATATTAGGGAGAAAAGGCAACAGAGAATGTCCAATAAAAACAGAACCTGCAGCATTGCTTTCTCCACGTAGATATTGGATCTGTAAATCCAGTCTTGCCTTGTAAAGTTAATGAGGCTCCACCAAGCTTTTAAAATGACTACAACGTGAAATCCACATAACTAGAGAAATAAATGGAGGTTAATCATACTGTGGGCTTGTATTATACTTCCTATGCTAACAGTCCCATAAAAACTTGGTCTAAGTGAACAGGGATATTAAACATTTTATTGCATATATATTGAGAAGAATCTTTTGTTGGGGCTGCTGTGAACTGGGCAAGACAGTCAGGTCACAAAATATAAGATCCTTTTGAAGAAGAAGGAAAATAAATAACTTGAGAAGTAAAATGAGGTAATGGAAAAAATATAAAAGCAACAAACAGGAATTCAATAGCAGTATAAGCAGAGAGAGGGAAACCAGGAATGGTACAAAGAAAACAGGAAAAAAGAAATAAAAGACAATGTGAACAATAAGATACCAGATCTGCAATCATCAACCTGCACTGAAATTGAAAACTAAAGGCTTCTGTACTTGCCTTTCCATTTGTTGTTGTTGTTTGGTGTCTGTGTTTGACTCCAAACTATTTTTAATGAAGTATAACATATCTACAGTAAAAAACCCAAATCCAAAGTGTATAGATTAATGCATTTTTTGAAAAGTTGAACCACATGCAATCACCACTGAAGTAAAGATTCAGAGCATTTCCAGAAACATAATGAAAGACTCTCTAATAAATTGCTTCCACAAGTCACTTCACCCTTCCTATAGTCTATATCTATATTCTCCATAGATTGGTTTTGATGGTATTTAAACTTCTATAAATGAGGTTTTTTGAAATGTACCTCTTTTGTATCTACTGTCTTCAACATTGTGTCTTTGAGATTTGTGCATGCTTTTCGCATAGCTATCATTCATCCCTTTTCATTGCTCTACCACATTCTGTTCTGTGAAATACTACATTTATCTACTCTTGTGTTGATGAACTTTCAAGTTAGTCCTAGATAGAGGCTGTTATGAATTCTGCTGCTACCAATCATGTATTTTGAGCACATATTCACATTTGTGGGGGGTAATACCTAGTAGTTAAGTTTTATGGGCATATATATATGTTTGATGTTTCCAGGGTATTGATGTATTTTAATTTTTGTTATTCTGTTGGTTGTGTATTGTATCATATTTTGTTCTTCATTTGCATTTCTAAAATGACTACTCAAGTTTGGCACCTGTTTGAAAGTTCATTACATTTCAGTATTGGTTTCTAAGAAATACTTATTCAAAACATCCATTTTGGAGAACATGTCTTTATAGTATTTTTCTTATTGATTTGTAGGCACTATATATATATGTACATATATATACATGCATATATACACATATATAAACACACATATATACATACATATTTCAATTAGATCAATTATGATTGTAATGTTCTTCAATTTCTTTGTACAGCTACTAATTTTTTGTCAACTTATCTATGAGTTTGTAAGACAGTTATTTTTAAATATTTCACTGTAATTTAGGTTTTTCTATTATACTTTTATTGTGTTCACTGCTTAATTTTATATTTTGAGTCTATTGGGAACATACAGATCTATAATTATTTTTTTCATTAAAGTAGCCATTATGGAATTGCTATTAAGAAATGTTTCTTTTTTTCTCCAGTAACACTTCCTGATTTAAACTGTACTCAGTCAATTAATCAAGTTATATGGAACTCTCTTGTTTGCATAGTGTATCTTTTTGATACTATCAATTTCAAACTTTTGTGTCATTATACTTCCTTGAACTGTCAAATGATTGGTTCTTTTTACCTGTTTATGAATGTCTTTATTTTTATACAATCTGATATTTCTACTTTAATTGGAGTATTTAGTTTCTTTATGCTAAACTTAACTGCTGTTATATCTGGGATTAAATCTGACATCTTGCTATTCATTTCCTTTTATTATGCCATCTAGTCTTTGTTTCTTGTTCCTACCTTTGGCCATAAATTGCAAGACAAAGGTAGGAACCTTTATGTGTGTGTGTGTATATATATATATATATATATATGTGTGTGTGTGTGTATACATAAAGATTCCTACCTTATAATAAGCTAGTTCCTACCAAATAAGCTAGTTTATATGTATATATATACACACACACACACACACACATATATATAATACTAGCCAAATAAGCTATATACATATATATATATATGTATATGTATATATATATACAGCTTATTTGGCTAGTATTTTATATATGTATAGTTTATATATATATATAATTTATATATGTAGTTTATGTATATATAATACTAGCTTATTTGGCTAGTATTATATTTAACTTAATACTTAGTAATACATAGGTATTTAATTTTCATCTTTGGCTATTAATTTAAGTTTCTTCTAGGGCTCTCAACACGCATTTTAACTTATTGGAAGCTTCTTTATGTTAGCCCTTAAGCATTTCATAAATAATACAATGACCACAAAACACTTTAAATTCATTTACTCTTTCTAGCAACTATTGTCATATATTTTGATCTCATATACATTTTAAATCCTACAGAATTTTAAAAGCAGTGAATATTCATTTAAGCTTTCCCCTATATTTACCATAGCACGGTTCTTCATTAACTCTTACATAACCATGCTTCACTTATGATCATTATCAATCTGCTTATAACACTCCTACAGTATTAATTTCAGTGCTTACCTCCTAGGGAAAATTTTTTTATTATTTTACTTTTATTTTATAGTGAAGTATTAGAAGTTTAGAAAATTCTGTTTTTTTACATTTCCACATTTTATGTTTCATCCTTGTTTCTGGCTTACTTCCTTTGTGTTAAAAGTCATTATCTTATTTCTGCTTTGAATATCATGCAGTATGCTCTGGCAGCCTTCCAGATTTCTTTTTTGGTTTTAGTTCAGCATATTTTTTTCTGACTTGCCTAGGCGTAGGGTTTTGTAGTTGTGAGTTTGTTTACTTCTTGCAATTTGATAAAATTCTCAAAGCTATGACTTGAACATTTTCCTCAGTTTTGGAAAATGTATATCCAGTATCACTTTAAATATTGACCTTGCTCTTTCTCTATTTTCTGTCTTTCATCATCCTGTAATGACAGAGTATGGGCTTTATCAAGAAGAGGGTAATCCATTTTTTCTTATTCCTTGGGTTTAGCTTCTCTAGGTTGACAACTAAAAGTCTGAAGTCTTTACCTGAGCTGCTTTTACTTGATGAAAATCTGAATCCACTTAATATCTTCTAGAACCATGAGATGCTAGCATTCTTTACTTCAGTCTTTAGTTGCTTAGCAGCTGCTTGCTGTTTGGTTTCACTGTGTTTCATTCTGCATGTTCCGCTTGGGAGTCAGCAAATGCCTTGAAAGAACAGTATGCACAGATGTTGGGTTCTGCAGCTCTCTTTCCCCATCTTGGCCCCTTAAGTTTGGTAGAGTTTGTAGCCATGAACTTCATTTTTGTGTGCAACTGCTCTGTTCATCCTCTAATCTGCAGGAAATTGGCAAATGTCCCAAGGAGAAGGAGCAGAGAATATTGGTTTCACTTCAATGCATTTTCTTTCTCCTTGGAATCTTAATTTCTTCAGTCCTGACTGCCTTGGTTGTTTTCCAGTGCTTCTGAGCAGCTGTTGTATGTATAACATCCAGCTTTTATAATTGTTCTCAGTGGGATACTTAGTCCAATATCAGCTACTGTGTTATAGACAGAAATCCCCTCTCTTGTCTTATAAGAGTAACATTAGTTGACAAGATATGGCCCTGTTAAATTTTCCGAACATATTTTTAAAAAGTCTCAGCAAAACTGCCAAGAATAAGGATACAGTGTTTCTCTAAATCCCATGAATTATTTGTATAATTTAATCATAAATTATCACTTTTCATTGAAAGCAATGTGATGAAAGACACAAATGTAGTTTTTTTCTACAACCTATATTTTTTTCTCCCTTTTTAGCCAATAATGGACTTTACCTGTCTCTTCTTTCTTGCCAATAATTAAAGGAGCAGAATAAAAAATATCTTTGGACTTCACTAATAAATGAGCAACCAGAAGCCATTTTTATTAAAATCAATAAATTCAACGAAAAATATAAAACAGATTCCCCAAAAATATGAGATCAAGAATTATGGATCACTGTGTGACCTTCCATCAGAGCAGAAACCTCGGCCATCCTTTGCTTGGCTTCCTGCTTGGGATGTTCCATGGGTAATTTGTCAACAAAAGCATGAAAGAAGCAACACAATGGGGAGTCATTAAGATCTGCTCAGGCCACCAAAAACTGAAATATATGTTCTATTTTTACATATTTCACTCTCTTAAGATAAATTAGTCTTCTCTTGCTTAAATTGCAGGTGACGATTCTATTATTTTACTTTTGGACAAAATTATCAAAGGAAGAACAACATTATTAAGTCTAGAGGGAAATACACAGTTTAAGTCAGGAGTCAGACTAACTACAACCTGCAGATCCAAGACAGTAAGCAACTGTTTGAGTGAGTAAAGTTATATGAAACTCTACGATATATTAAAAAATCAACTAAAGTGCTTTTTTCCTACTCTCACTCATTCAATACTTCTGAAACTAGATGTGTGGAGATATCTCCCCACAAACCAAGAAATTCTCTATCAGGTTCTTGAGTGGATACCAGCTGGTGTCCTCTGATTTGATTCCATCCTAATGCTATCAACCTTGGTATAGTGTCAGATCTCACAAGTTGAGAGCTCAGTCCCACAAAACTGCCCCTCACTTCAGATGCCAACAGGAAGTAGTAAGCTGTCACCTGTATTTCTGAATGACTGGCTCTAAACTGAGGTTCCCAAGACCCTCTCCTCAAGTTTCATTAATTTGCAAGAGCAGTTCACAGAACTCAGGAAAACATTTTACATTTGTTTCCAAGTGTATCAATAAAGGCTGTTAGAAAGGATACAAATGAACAGTCAAATACAGGACACATAGCACAGAATTTCTAGATATGATAAAAATAGTTGCACCCAAAACACATAAACTCAAAGTAGAGGAATCTGTTTCCTCAGGAATATTTTTCTGATATGTTACCTTTTCTGCTTGCTAGCTATATGACTTGACATCTTGAATCCTTAATATTCTTAATTATTAACGGAGATTCTTAATTATTAATGGAGATAATAATATAATTAGCTTCATTTGTGTGTTACGATGATTAATTATTACCTGTGAAATGCTTAGGTCATTGTTCAATACAGTGAGTGCTCCATAACTTATTATCTCTAATTTCTCAAAATATTTTCAGAAGGCAAAAAGCAAAACTTCAATTCATAGTTTTCTTTCAGAAAAACTCTTCTAGTATGCTGTCTCCAAATAGCAAAATATTTGGTTCCTAAGTCCTGCTTTAAGATTCTTACCGACCAATGGATAAGCACTAGCATTGTCTTAACACATCAGGTCAAGGAGAAAAGGAATTATGTTGCGAAAGTTGTTATCCTAAAACACAATCAGTTGTGAATATGATCTAGATCATAAAGATTTAGTATCTTAAACATAATGAACTTAAGCATTTTCAAAAAATTGAGAAAAACATTCAGAAATCTCTCCCATTACATTCTGAAAATAATAAAACTGAAACCCAAAGATTATGAGTGACTTTTTTTGTTTTTTTTTTTGAGACAGAGTCTTGCTCTGTCTCCAGGCACCAGGCTGGAGTGCAGTGGCATGATCTCGGCTCACTGCAACCTCCCAGGTCAAAGCAATTCTCCTGCCTCAGCCTCCCGAGTAGCTGAGACTACAGGTGCATGCCACCACTCCCAGCTAATTTTTGCATTTTTAGTAGAGACGGGGTTTCACCATGTTGGCCAGGATGGTCTCCATCTCTTGATCTCATGATCCACCTGCCTTGGCCTCCCAAAGTGCTGGGATTACAGGCTTGAGCCACCACGCCCAGCCAACTTTTTCATAGATAATTAGGAAGCTGGGTCATAGCTAGTCATATGACCTGTGTCATAAGGTTTTTAGGTAATTGTTCACACTCCTCTCTCTTATTCCCCCATTGCTAATGCAGCAAAATTCTTGGGATTTATTTTTCTCTTTGTTTCCAATAAGTTTATTTTTTTCTGTTATTATTTTGACTGATTATTCCTCAGATTCATAATGTATAGTTTAGAAGAATGCCATTATATCTTGATTGTTACTTGTTCATTTTAATCCAATAATGCTTTTAGTCTTAAAAATTCAACTTTACCATTTCAATCAATTTAAATCATAATTAACAGAAATTATTCATTTTTATTAGAGAAAGTAAGAGATATGATTAAATTAGCCACTACAATGACATGGCATTTATTTGGTCATTCACAAGTGATTTCTTTTCTGTGTTACATACGGTTCTTCATAGGATGCTATGTAGATTATGGGTAGAATGTATTTCAGAATGGCTGAGGGAGAAATTAACATATGAGTATAAAATATTACTACTTTCATGATGGGTGATTATTAGCTGGATTTGTTCTACAAGTTTTCCAGCTGGCTTAGGCAATGGATTTAATCTTCTTGTGGATCTCTGGTTAATCTATTTTTCAGAGTCACCAAGCACTGAAACTCTAGACCTATGTCACCATCTTGGAAATCCATGCTTTTGTATTCAACGGGTAATAAGTAAGAGCTGCTTATCAGGCTATGCATATCACAAAACAAATAGGTGAAACACTATTGCAATTTAAAATTTGCAGAGTGCAGTTTTACATTCTCACCTTATGACTCAGTTTCACTAGTTAGTGGAAAGCATATTACCTATAGATTCAGCAGGGTCTCTGGAGTCAGATAGCCTAGGTTCCAAATCCAGCTACTACTTGTTCTGTCAGTGATGGTAGAGAAATCACTAATCTAGGGGAAATTTTTCTCATCTATAAATCAGGAAGAATAAATAGTAGCTATCCCAGAGGGGTCGCTATCAGGATTGAATAGGAAATTTGTGTAAAACACTTAGCTAGTGCCTGGCACACAGGAGTCACTCAGGAAACATTACTTATTATAACTATTATTACTGGCATTATTGCTGTTATAAATAAATCCATTTTTTGCCATCTCTTCTATCATGAACTAATACAGTGTGGAGATATCTTTAGATTCAAGCATTCATTCAGTAAGCAAATAAGACCACCGTGCCAGACACATGTCTAGACACCATAAATACACAAATGATGAAACCAATGGCAAGCCAAGTCACCTTCTCTGTGCAGGGGAGCCTTCTGCAGCATTCAAGACAGACATTTTGATCCAACCTGAAAATTTCTAGTGATAAACACTTACAACTTCATAAATCAGCATCCTAATTCACTATTGGACAGATTTTACTTTAAATTTTCAAATTCGATTCATCTCAGTAGTTATAACAACAATAACAATGAGACAAACAACATTCCATGTATATGTACATGTATATGTATATGTATATGTATATATTTCTCCTGGATTCTTTGGTTTAGGAATTAGGAAAGGTCACAGAAGAGATGGCTTCTCTTTTCATAATGTCTGCGAACTCAACTAGGAAGATTTGCAGCTGAAGGCAATTAATGGCAATAGGCTTGAGCCATCCGACAGTCCATTCCCTCAAATGTCACTAAATGATACTTGTTGGCTAGGACCTGAGCTGAGCCTGTTGATCCTAACACCTACGTGTGGCCTCACTGTGTGACTATTTGAGCTTCACCACAGCATGGCAGTTGGATTCTAACAGAACTTATTGAGAGAATCTGATGGAAACTGTATTAACTATTATGATCTCACCTTGAAAATCACATAGAATCACTTCAGCTCACATAAAAGCTTGCTTAGAACCATGGGAAGGGAACATAAATCTTATTTCTTGATGGAAAAGTGTCAAAGTTACATTTTAAAGAAAGCATGTGGGATGAGAGACATTGCTGCAACCATTTTTAGAAAGTATAATCTGTCACAAGGATAAGATACAGCTGACATTGTCAGAACTGACATTTATTATAAGTATATTTTGGAGTCAATCTAATATAGTCAACTGATGAGGAAACTGAGTACAGAGAAATAAAGTAATGCCATCTATCTGATTAGGACTTTTTTTGTCTTATATGTAACCACTATTTTTGATTACATATGGTTATTTACTTCCTTTATTTATGGAGTTTATTTTGGGTGTGCCTCCCTGTGAAATAAATGTTGTTTCTTTTTGAACTTTATGTGCTAAAATAATCCTGCACAAATTTTTTGATAGTGTGCACATTTGGAAATTATTCTTTGAACCCTCATCAGACCAAACCTCACCACCGTCTTAGTCTGCTCAGGCTGCTGTTGCAAAATACTACATACCGAGTGACTTAAACAACAGAGGTTTTTATTCTAATAGTTCTGGATGCTGGGAAGGCCAAAATCAAGGGGCCAGCAAGGTAGCTCTCATGCTGAGGCCTCTTCTTTTGAGTTGTAGGTAGCCACCATCTCAGTATGTGCTCACATAACTTCTTTGTGTGTGCTTGGAGAAGCAGAGAGAGACCTCATAGGCTCCTGCTGTCCTTTTTTATGAGGACATTAATCCTATTGGATCAGGGCCTCACCATTAGGACCTCATTTCACCTTAATTATTTCCTTAGAGATCCCATATCCAAATACAATCACATTGGGATTTGGACTTCAACATATGAATTTGGTTGGGAGATGGGGCACAAACATCTAGTTTATAACATCCCTCCCCTAAAAAATATTAATAGAAGCTAATGTTATTTGTAATGCTACTTTTTATGCTCAAAGTTATCCTGGAGTTGTTGCAAACAAAACTTTGAGTAATCTAAATTATTCCATCCTGTCCTTGTCTTTCTCAAGAATTTTGTTTTCCATGACTTCAGCTGATGACACAGCTTTGAAGACAAAGTATCATCACTTCTTCTCTATTTTGTATCCAGTATAATTGAGTAAATCATCATGTAATCATCACCTTTCTGTAATAAATACAAGTATGTGAGCAAACTGAACATTTTTAACCATAAAAGCTGAATATTTTTAACTATAAGAGCCCAATCATATTTATGATACACATGAAATATAATAGTGCATGCAAACAAGGAATTAAAAATAAGACTGAAAAAAAATGAAGAATCCTGAAATGTAAAAGTATAGGGAAAACTAGGTATTCCTTTTTTATGAGCCTCACTATATAGATATTATGTAATTTATATACATATATATTAGAAACAGACTCTAAACTCTATCATATAGGAATATAATAATCAATTTTAAGGTAGTTCAATCTGCTAGCTGGCTATTTAAATTAAAGGAATGCTGTATTCTCAATTAAAAGTTTATTGCTGGTTAAAGTTCATTTTTCTTACCTATTAGTATAAAAACATTGTAGCATACTGGTCTCACTGCCTAGTGCAGAAATATACTAATGACTAGCAAGTCTTTGAAATGCAGAAGGCATAAAAGAACAGAATTCATGACCCCGTAGTGTGATCTGAATCTGTGCTCAGCTTTGTTCTTTGTCAAGCCTGCTCTGAGGTTGACATGGGAATCCTGGTGAAGAGTTATTGACCTTTAAAAATACAAACTGTGCCTCTCACTATAGAAAAATCTTCATGCAAAACATTAATTTGTGATCTAAGATCTCTAAACCCAGATGGCTTGGCTAGGGAATTCTTTTTATTGAGCATCTGTGTTTTCTTTTATTGTTACTGATGGGCTTGAGGGGCATAATAACCACGTGGTCACCATGTTTAGTGGTTAAGAAACATGAAGCTTCTTTCTGAATCATTCTCAAGGCATTAAACACAAAAAGATTTAGACCAGCAGAGGAAATGCATATTTTTGAGTGGAACAGGAATGTTAAATCTCAGCATGGGAATTTATAATTGGAGAATCAGTAATATTTTTTCTCCTTCAATATGAAATTGTTTGCCATTTTTCGCTACTAAGACCAAATTCAATTTCATCTGAGTTATTTGACTCTTCAAGGCCCAGTGCCGGATGCCACAAGGCATAGTGAGGTGTATAGGAAAACAGTCTGTGACCCTGAAGGAACTTACAACCCAGAGCAGGGTATAATTAAGTACCTAAATATAAGAGAAGTTCTCTAAAGACGCGAAAGCCCCATTTCCATGTAGAGTGCACAATGAAGATGTGGTGCATACGCCTGAGGAATGGTGAACTTTTAACATGAATAAATGCCAGAGGGAGCATACCAGGCAGATGGAAAAGCATGAACAAGGTATGGAGGTTGGTTTCCACTTGTGCCGAAACTTACTGATCAGTGGGGAAGTTGTCAGATAAGTTATTTTACCATAGATACCCACTAAGAGTTACTCCACTCTGTAATAAAAGACAACACTCTTGTGGAAAGGTATGCATGAATAGCAAGACGTTTTTGTCTACTGATACTCCTTACATCCTTCCTCTATACCATGGATTTGAATTTCCATTCTGTCTTCAGGAGTGCCTATTGCTGCTGCTGCTTTTTTTTTTTTTTTTTTTTTTTTGAGGCAGAGTCTTGCACTGTCACCCAGGAGGGAGTGAAGTGGTACAATCACAGCTCACTATAGCCTTAACTTCCTACTTCTCCCAACTCAGCCTCCCAAGTAGCTGCCCTACAGGCATGCACCACCATGTCTGGCTATATTTTGGATTTTTAATAGATTATGGGGTTTTATCATGCTGCCCAGACTGGTCTCAAACTCCTGGGCTGAAGGAATCTGCTTACCTCGGCCTCCCATAATGTTGGGATTACAGGCGTGAGCCAGGAATCTGGCCAGGAATCTCTATTACATCATACATAAAAATTACAATAATTACTTATGCTTCCAAGTGTGACCAGATATAAGCTAGTCATATCTAAATAAAGTTGAACCAAATGCAACTTACGCCTTGAGTAAAGATGGGTAAGATGATTTGGGGAAAGTGTGTTGTATGAGCACCACTAGGCTCTTAAGGTGCAACATGGACACATGTGTTCCAAGGAAAGGGGGTGATGGCCAATGGCAACAGTGATATTCATAAAGCGGAAAATCAGTCAGGACAATGTACAGACTTCTATTAAAATGAAAATTACTGGTCAAAGTAATTGACTGAACCAAACCGCCAAATTTTATCTCCTTCTTTAATATAGCTTTCTAATTGTCTGTCCCACTGACTTTATGAGACTGAAGCACTGCCTACTGTGCTAACAAGGCACCTAAATTTTAAATTCTCTTAACATTAATTGTTTAGCCAAAACAGATAAATGGCCATTCTCACAGCACATATTTATAGCTTGATTTCCTATCCTGAAATATTTGGTACCTCCTTTCTCACTTGATAAAAGCTTACTCATTTTTCAAACTCAGCTCAAAACTTCATTTTCCTGTGGAAGTTTCTTAAATATTTTGATTGTATTTCATCATTCTTTATTTAGAGTTAATGTAATGCAGCCTGCTAAGGATGTCTTAGATATATTGAAACATTAAATTATGATTTTTGTCTGTATTGCTATCCCCCCTCACCATACTTTGGCCCTTTGGTGAAAATTGATTCTTTTAGAATTACATTTCTGTGACCTAGCACACAGTAAACACTATACATTTTTCTACTCAGTAAAATGTGGGAAATAAATAAAAGAAACTAAAGCAGGGGGTGAGAAAGGGAGCCAAAGATCAGAGTAGAAAAATCCATGTAAGTGTGAGACACTGCACTAGCATTTTTTAGGAAGTATTGAAGTTGAGATCTAAAGTCATCTTATGTCCACACACCTGAACTTTGACAACACAGGCCTAAGATTATTATTGTCTTTGTAAGGTCTGTCTTTGCAGAAACAGCCTAGTGAAATATGGTAAATCTAATAGGAGAAACACCCATGACAGGGCCTAATAAGATACACTGATAATGTGGATAGAGAAGGAAGTGGACGAGGCTAGTGTGTGTGGCTAAAATGAATCTGTGCTAACAATCTTTGCTGAAACTTGGAATAACTGAAAGATTGTTGTTGTTTGCTGAAATAAATAGGTATTAGTCATGGTTGTTGAAAATCTTATAATTTTGTGGTGCAAGTAGGATCGAATAATTACAGAAGAAGAAGAAAATCCTCTTAACCAGGAGATCTGTGTAAGACTCTACTTAGCCAGGAATAGTTGTAGCCTGTGTTGAGGACAGGAAGAAAGACAGACTGATGGGACAATGGCATGCACTTTAGATAATGATAGATCTGTGCTGACAGAGGCAAGATGGAAGTGAAAGCAGAGACTCTAACCATTCCACGGGTTAAAAAAACAATCACTAACAGTAACTGAGCTTCCCTTTTGTTCTGGGTGCTATGGGAAGCTCCAATACGTACAGTACCAGCAATTGCCATAGTAACTCATGAAGTATGTCTTGAATTATTTCTGTTTGTGTGGATAAAATTGAGAATATTTCAGATTCTCAAGGTTGCTCAAGATTTTTGAGACTCTCTAAGTTGTCCATCATGAAGAAGCTGGTGTGAAAAAAAAAGAAGCTGGGAGTGATGGTTATACTCTTTAGTAGAGACGAGGTTTCATGATGTTGTTCAGGCTGGACTCAACATCATGGTACAACTCTGGGATATAACAGGACCCTTCCATATTAAAATTTCAAACGACAAACTTAAGGAAAATAACTTGTTTTATAAGATCTAAAGTAAAGCAAGGAATTTTTTATCACAGAATTACTTCCTTGAAATAGACTAGCTTGATGTGGCAGCCTATATTCTGTAAGTATTTTTTTACATAGTGATACCTATAATTATTTAGTAATGATTGTAATCATTGTTATGTTAATTTAAGCATTACATACTTTGCTATAAAATGCTCAAGGCACTCTGAAAATTCAGTTCTGGTGATGCTTTCCTTGGCTCCAATATAAATAATCATCCTTTTGTCACACTCGATTATTTAAAAACTTGTACTTGGCTACTTGCTTCATAATCCACTTAATACAATTTGAAAAATACACTCTTCTCCATTTTTTAAGATATATTCATGAAATTGAGAAGAATCCTAGACTAGTGTTTTTCAAACTGTAATGTACATTTAAATCAACTAGGGATCTTGTTAAATGCAATTCTTATATAGTAGATATAAATGAGACTTGAGACATTGCATTTCCAAGTTTTTAAGCAATGCTAAGATGCTGATGTTGCTTGCTGGAGAACCACTGGTTGAATAGCAAAGTCCTGGATTCATCAATGCATATTTTTTGCGTTGTTTAGGTAATTATTTGTGACTCTCGCTGTCTTATTTGTTCTGATGATGGCAATTTTTAAGAAATGTGAGTAAAAAGCAGGTGCCTGGAGGACCACAGCCATTTCAAGTGTTAGACTCATTTTTGAGGAGTGATTTCATAGTACTTCAAGGTTTAATTAGGAGTAGAGAAATAAAATTCTTACTTTTTAATTTGGTAGGCACATATTAAAATCGATAAAGCAGAAAATACCTCAGCACAGACTGTTCTTAATGAGATTTCAATGCCCTTATCACCAGAGATTTTTCACTGCTTTATTAACCCATTCATGAAACATTTGTGCATATACCTCCTGAATGCTAAGTATTAGTTATGCAGGTTCTGATTTCTAGAACTCTTAACTTCAGCAAGGAGATGTATAGACTGAAGAGCGCAAAACAATGTATTAATAATGCAGGGCAGGTGAGCGCCAGAGTGGAACTTAGCCTGCGAGGATTCTTGGCTTTGCCAGGAAAGAATTCAAGGGCAAGCCAGTGGTAGGGTAGAAGAAAACAGCTTTATCAAAGCAGCAGTGTTACAGCTCTGGTAGTGTTACAGCTCTGTTAACTGCTCTTCCCTGAGCAGGGCTTCCCCATAGGCAGTGTGCTGACAGTAGCAACTCAGGGCAGCTTTTCGGTTATACTGATACCTACTTTTAGTTACATGTAGATTAAGGGGTGGTTTGTGCGTGAATTTCTAGAGAAAGGGTAGTAACTTTAGGGTTGTCAAGTCATTATCATGGAAAGGATGGTAACACCCAGGAGTTGAAAAAAATTGAAATTAGGGGGAATTTTTATATAATTTATTGGAAAGAACATACCTAACCAGTAGGAAATGGCAACCTGAAGTTGGACTGTAGGACACTGGGATTGGGTGGAGAATTTGGTTTCTCTTTCAATATGCTTATATCCACTAGCCTTCTTCTGAAATTTGTCAGGGTCCTAGGAAATGCTCCGCTTCTCTGTGCTTCAAGGCTTGTTTAAAAGAGGTACAATTGAAGTTACTTGTTTAACTCCTCATCATCTTGAAGGACTAGAGCAAAACCCCATGTCTTTATAAAAATACCCATGATAGCATAAGCTGTTTGAAGAATGAGAAATAAAGCAAAACAATCAGATCTTAGCAAAGGGTGGGCTAGGATGAAGCCATGATAAAGCAAGTTGATTAGGGAATAAGAAGGTTGTCACTGAATGATTGCATTTTGTAGTTTACAGAGGATACTGAAAGCTCCTTGTGTTTCAACCTTTTCAAAAAGATTTTCTACAGTATGTGGTCAAATTACCATGCTTCAGTTACCAAGAAAACACTCCAGATTTTATCTATGTCAGAAGTCTGAGAGATGCCTGTTCTGTGTCTTCAGCCATGTCTATAGTTATTAAAAACATTTCTGAAAGGGGATATATACTATTTTAAAATTCTTTAATATTTTTTTCTGCCCCGATGTAGCTTTCTCCTTTCATTGAGAAATAATGAGTTGATTGTATGTGTATTGGTTATAATTATGTTTCCAAATTTGATTTAATTATTTGCATAAGATATTTGAGAAAATGAATGGATCACAGATACCATATACTCTGAAAGTTCAGATAGTGGAGAGGTGAGCCATTATCTGCCTACTTCCCTGTTCAAATGTAAGTGCCTTTTCCCTAGGTGTTCTACCTGGCTCCCCAAATTCAAACTCACTCCAGATTTGTCTTCATTCTGAGGAGCTTGGATCTAGAAGATCTGAGACTGGCTTCTGCCAGCTTTTCCATCTCCTGAAAGGACAGGTTCTTAATTGGGTGAGTGTGAGAGTATGTGTAAAGGGGAAAAAGGTCACTAAGAAGTCTCTTCACAGAAAACTGTGAGCATGACTGTAGTCATACTCTCTTTTAAACAGCTGTGGCTGGGAGATGGTAGTTTTAAAGGCTGAAGTTAATGCAAAATAGTATTTAATCGTGAAGTTTGTCACAGTGGCCAGAAGCCAGGAAAGCAAAGAACCCAAGAAAATGTGCCTCAAATTTAGGTCATGAGCAGGTTGTATTACTTCAACAAATGAAAGCAGAGTCTAGCCAGGGAGCAATGTAGCCAGGCCAAAGTGAAGAAAGTCCAAAAATACATAAAGGATTCCTCACAAAATGTAGAACCTAGAAATATAGGTAGCTTTCCATACCAATGTGATCTCTGTTTAGCCCAGGCAGTACAGTGAAAACCAATTCTGAGTGAATGTGGCTGTCAGAGAGTTTGCCATTCAGCCCCGGTGGTGTAAGGCCTAAAATGAACACTCACTATTATGTGATCCCTTGTCATTTGAAACAAGGAGGGCTTCAAAAGGCCTAACCATAGCTGCCCTTCCCACTCTATTCCCATGGATAAGGTCTCTGTACAAATCAGCCCTCCTTATCAAGGGGACCAGGCACAGTTCCTGCTTATCCCCCAAGTAGCAGGTTTTAGTTCCGTGCCAGCCCATGAAATTCTTCAAACAAGCCAATCACATCCTCCAGCAAGAACAAGAGATTACCTTACCCTCTTGATACTACAAAGCCTGTCTCCCACAGCCCCTGGTTGTTCTCTGTGTTTCCAAGTACAACCACTGTGTGGCCCTGAATGGTATGCAGTGTCCTCTACCCACAATTTGAGTATATGTGACCAATAAACTGCTGATATTTATATGTTTTCAGCGTCAGGTGAAATTCATATTCAGCCATCCCCAGAAACCTACAGCAGAAATCTCTCCCTTTCAGTGGAGTAAAGAGGAAATAGTTAAAATAGCCCCCAAACTGGGTGAGGTAGTCCATGGCCTGGTTCATATGTGACTTCTTCCTATTTACGATTAAAGGTAAAAATAAAGGCTTAATTTCTGTATACGATCCTTTATTTGGTAATCTTTAGTTGATGAACAAAAGTTTTATAGTTTCTATGGCTTCACTCAGACACTAAATACTCCCATTAGGTATGTCAGGACAATACTCAGGAAATAGTGGACACAGTTCCCATCCTTTCAGTGTCATCCCGATGAAAATGATAGAGAGGAAAACCTTCCCTTTTAAATCTTTATTTGGCCTTTTTTTTTTTTTTTTTTTTTAGCTGGAGTCTTGTTCTGTGACCAGACTGGAGTACAGTGGTGCAATCTCAGCTCACTGCAATCTCTCCCTCCCTTTTTAAAGCAATTCCCCCTGCCTCAGCCTCCCCAAGTAGCTGGGATTACAGCCTCGTGACACCACACCCAGCTAATGGTTTGTATTTTTTAGTAGAGTTGGGGTTTCACCATATTGACCAGGATGGTCTCAAAGTCCTGCCCTCGTGATCTGCCTGCCTCGGCCTCCTAAAGTGCTAGGTTTACAGGTGTGAGCCACTGCACCAGCCTATTTGACCTTCTTAAGATGTAGCTTGTTCTTGTTTATCCAAATTGTTTCCTATTTTCCTTTTTTTTTTTTTTGATAGTCTAAAATATTAGTTTAGTAATGTCGTTTTATGGGACACTTTATGAAAAACTACCTATTTAATGTGAACGTGGTTTAAATTACCAAAAATATCTTTATTATGTTCAAGAACAATGCCTACATGCCATGTCTGTGTGCATGTAAGCACACTCAAACATACAACCCAGGATAGGACAGTGTCTGTTCACTTCAGGCAGCCTAATGGATAGATGATTCCCAATGTTCCTGATACTGTCAAATGAAATATACTGACTAAAATAATCACTTATTTACCTATATCAAATGCTCTTTAAATATCACTTATTCTGTGCTTCTTTATTTTTCTTCTTCTTACACTGATACAAACATGCACATAAGTAAGAAACTTAAACTAAATAAATAAAGCCTAATCACTATTTGCCACATTGTCTGGACAAGATTGTGAGAGAATGAGAAGACACTTTAAAAATCCCCTGTCACCAGCCAGGCGCAGTGGCTCACTCCTATAATCCCAGTACTTTGGGAAGCCTAGGCAGATGGATCACTGAGGTCAGGAGTTTGAGACCAGCCTGGCCAACATGGCGAAAACCTGTCTCTACTAAAAATACAAAAATTAGCCAGGCATGGTAGCGCATGCCTGTAATCCCAGTTATTTGGGAGGCTGAGGAATGAGAATCACTTGAACCCAGGAGACAGAGGTTGCAGTGAGCTGAGATCAACCTGGGCAACAGAGCAAGACTCTATCTCAAAAAAAAAAAAAAAAAAATCCCCTGTTACTTCTAAACACATGATCTTATTAGACAACTGTTTTCACTGTATCCTCATCCCAAAAATGGTTTAATAAAATTATAGTTATAGTAAAATACATAAATTAAACAAGTAATTACATCCACAAATATAAACAATATTGGCAAAATGATACTGTGTCCAAACTAAGCAATGTTTTACATATATATATATAATTAGACTTGAGAGCTAGCAAGTGAGTTATTTTATAGTTGGAAAGTTCTTAAATTTTCACCTAGAAAAATCTCTGATTTATTTAAACAAAAACAGTCTAAATATATGGTATCAAAAAAAATTTAAACCTAAAAACCTTGGAAAACTTTAAAAAGAAAGGATGAGCCAAGGTAGTTCTTGCATACTCAAACAAAAACTAAGCAGGTCTGCAATATTAATAAGAGGAAAGTAGAATTCAAGGTAAAATGAGCTAATAGGACAAAGAAGGTCATGTCTTATTGGTAAAATGTAAAATCTACAATGATGATATGAATGTCACAAACCGGCAAAGCATTAAAATGTATTAAATGAAAACTCCTGTAAATCAAGAAAAATTGAGAGGGCATAAGCAGTGGAGGCTTTAGTACATCTCTTTTGCTCTTAATCAGATCGAGAAGGACCAACTTAATAAGGATAAAGAACATGTAAGTAATATATTAATTAGGTTATTTCATAATTATGCATTACCTATTAAATTTCATACTTCACACATGAAGCATATCTTCTTCAACATGCCCACAGAACACTCAAAAAAGCTGACTATGTGTTAGGCACAAAGAATACATCTAAAGAGAGAGACAATATAATATGGACCATATTCTTTGATCATAAAGCAATAAATAA
This sequence comes from Ateles fusciceps, assembly GCA_036589455.1. Lineage (NCBI taxonomy): Eukaryota > Metazoa > Chordata > Mammalia > Primates > Atelidae > Ateles > Ateles fusciceps. Next base: position 5,155,911 of record JAZHEH010002924.1, on the reverse strand, counting down.
GAAATCAATCAAAATAGGAAACAAAAGCAACTACTTAAAAATCTATTTCACTCTCTTAAATTTCACTCTTAGAGCCAAATACAGAATCAAAACTACAATTAATGAATAGTTAGAAAATAATTAAGAAAGGATAAATAAGCACATAAAATTAAGTATGCGTTCTTGTAAGAAAGTAAGGTATAAAAGTTTATCCTAAATTAGAAAATATTAACTTTAATGCTTGTTGCAACTTGAATAGGAAATAAGCCCATCGGTACTCATTTGGAAGAGAAGGTGTGTCAGCAGGTGGTGTAACTTCACATTAAAAGGCCTTCTAATCAAAAATGTAGTTTCTCTTCCTATTAAAACAAGACGTTGGCTCCTACCTTTCCTGTATAACTTTGTACCACATCTTGCTCAGTAACTCTTGCTTTTTCTTGTTTCTGTAGCAACAGAAAGAAACCAGCAGCAAAGTTCTCCTCCACTCTGGCTTTGTTACATCAAAATCAATGTTTCTAGAAATGAGAATCTTCTTAACTATGCCAAAGAAGACCAGTCAGGCAGAGTCAAAACTAATTAGATGAGTAATTTTGAAAGATGAGCTTCAACAGTTGTGATATTAAAAAAAGAATTTGTGTTATAACAAAGAAACATTGATCAGGGATTAAGAAAACTCTGAAGAAAAAAACCTTAATGGGTCTCAAACATTTTCCAAAAATTGATTTTTAACATTCTGCTATACATACAAATTAAAATGAGTTAATACACAGAAATATATGTGATATTTGTTTATATTCATAAGAAAATAAGGAAAATATTTCTTTTAATTTTTTTCGCAAGAACATAAATTGCTTGACAGCATATGACATTCTTTTTCTTTATTTCTCTGTTGCCTAGAGCAATATCTGGTAATTTATAAGAAGTAAATACATGTTTGGTAAATATATAAAATAATAAATTAATTAATTAAATCTTTTTTGAGGACAACATAACAACAAAGTTTGAGGAGTAACTAGTAAAGCAAATTCCCTTGATGCAAACAGGTGAATCAACAATATCGAAATGGCATGTGTGAGACAAATTTCTTCCAGAATTTTGGCAGGATAGAGACGAGTGGTTCATTTTATCTTACAGTTCTCCAATAGCTGTAGGAAGACCTAAAAAGAATATTCAATTTAAGTGACAAGGGTCCATGCTTTCTGCTCCCAAGTTGCTCCTAAAAGGATACAATTCACTTTCTATTCACTACTGTTTCTCAGAAGAGTTTTGGAATTTATATTAAGAATTTCTTTATGAATTTTCAGATATAGCTAATTAGTATAAGATCTTCAAATGAGTAACATAGTCACTGCATCTGTTTCTTAGCTTGCCTAATATGTGGAACTCAGACAGCTAGTGATAGCAATGTAGGTTCCTAATTTGCTCCATTTCTTCTATAGATGTCATACAGATGTTTGCTGTGTCAACTGGGGAGAAGGAGATAAGTCAACTTTAAGGTTTAAATTTGTTGCATGAATAAGCCACAAGGAAGGGACAGGTAGTCAGACATGCTCTGGTAGGGTGGGGGAGCCAGGCAGGAGATCAAGGCAATGGTGTGAGCTAGGATGAAAAGTGTAGAGGTTACACAGTCCACCAAGCAGGACCTCCACCAAGTTCGTTAGAGCTGGAGAGATCCCTATGGAGGGTCATAGAGCTCATCTTGCACCATGGAGCAATGCATGCATGGAGCTCGTGTTGTAGTCCTCTTCAGAGAGCACTGGGAGCCATCTTGCACCTGCTGGTTTCAATAGGCACAACTGCAGCAACAGAGCATACCCCCTGCTCACTCATATTCTCTCTTTCTTTCTGACTTTTTCACTCTCTATTTGCTAAATAGCTTGAAATGAGAAATACTAACTTCATTTTGGTTGCCCCTTGCTTAAAAAGTCAATCAGTAAACTCTATGCTAATCACCATAATAGGACTTATATATTTAGCAAAGCATTAAGACATACAATTCTACAAAAATCTGGCCTCTACTCTATCAATTGCATCATTTATGTTGTTTGTAAGCCCTAGATGCTATTACCTTAAATGTATACATTAAGACTGGACAATTTCTGTAATTTAGCAACTATTTCAAGCAAGCAAGCATTTAAGAACCATTGCAGTAAGATTAAAGAAAGCCAATTGACCGATACTCACTTGTTTTTTTAAGATGTAGCCTGTAACAATTTGGACCCTTGGACATTCTTACTGATTCTGAGCCAGATAGAACAACTTTATTCCCCAGCATAACTACTCAGATTTCTGAGGATAAGTGGCATGATGAGTGATTCTTTACAACCATGGATGATACTTACACACCAAGGATTGCAAGCAAGGAAAATATAATTATTACCAGATAGGATGCATTGCTTGTGCTTGAATATGCAACACAATGAGAGCCATTCAGGAAATCATACATGAAATCAGCACAAATCTAGTAGGCTTTTCTGGATGCTGTCTTCCTCCCTCTCTCCTTCCCTCCATCCCTCTTTTCCTTTCTTCCATTCTTCCCTCCTTCCCTTTTTCTTCCCTCCTACCTTTCTTCTTTCATCCCAGCTCCCCCTCCCTCTGTCCCTCTCTCTTCCTTTCTTCCCTCCTTCACTTCCTGCTGTCCTTCCTTTCCTTCCTTCCCTCCTCCCTCTTTCTCTGCCTTTCTTTCTTTCTGCTTCCCTTCTTTTTTCTTTCTTTTCTTCTTCACTCCTTCCTTTGCCTCTCCATTCTTTCCTCCCTCCTTTCCTGAAAGGGTAAATAAACACATAAATATTCAGACACTGACACTGAGCACCATGCTTTATGAACTCTTTTTCTAGGTATGAAAGGACTACTAGTTTATTGCTTTTGTGCACTGAAATTATTATTTTTCATTGATTAGCCTTTAGATCATTTTAAGATTTAATTTAAACTTTGCATCTTATTCTAGGTCACTGTTACCTTTTTCTGTATGACAAACTCACAGAACCTGAGAATCTATATTTGGCAACCCATCATCAGCTATCAGGGTTGTCAATTGTAAGACTGTTTCATATTATCATTTTCCATATTCATTTTTTGTTTATATAACAGAAAATATTAATGTGTTTCTATTTGGTACATATATTATATGTCCCACAATGCTTAGTGCAACACCAGCATTGCAACACCGAATAAGTGCTTATGGCATAAGATAATGGAATAGTTCTATGAAGCTGACAGGTTTCACACATTAGTGACAGGAAGAAATAAAACAGGAAATGCTGAGCCAAGATTTTACACTTCTTTGGGGATACTGTGGACAATTAAAAGTTAAGGAGACCATAAGAGAAAAGACTGATAGATTTAATTTTATAAAAATTAAAAAGTAATGTACATAAAGATAACAATTAAGTCAAATCATGAACACAAAAATTAACTACATAAAAGACAAATAATTATACATTTTATGTATGTACATAAATAAATAACAGTAATTTAGAAATAAATATTAGGATTATTTTACTGTGGAATATATATATATATATATATACAAAAATAAAATCTTCAGATCCATACTCACATTGTGCTTATAGTCTGGAAGAGAAATGCAGAATACATTCTATAAATAAGTAAATTCTAAGATAGTCCTGTTTTCTGACAGGGGTCCTGTGGTCTGGGCACTAGAAAACAGGACTACCTTAGAAAATGGGACTACCAGGCCAGGCACTGTGGCTCACTCCTGTAATTCCAGCATTTTGGGAGGACAAGGCAGGCAGATCACTTGAGGTCAGGAGTTCAAGACCAGCCTGACGAACATGGAGAAAACTCGTCACTACTAAATATACAAAAAAAAAAAAAAAAAATAGCCAGATGTGGTGGTGCATGCCTGTAATCCCAGCTATTTGGGAGGCTAAGGCAGGAGAATCACTGGAACCTGGGAGGCAGAGGTTGTGGTGAGCTGAGATAGCACTACTGCATTCCAGACACTCCAGCCTGGGCAACAAGAGTGAAACTCTATCTCCAAAAAAATAAATAAATAAAGAAATAAAAGAAAGATAGAAAATAGGACTAACTTTAAAATATACTATTTGCTTAGCAAACAAATATTCTGATATTCTTTCACATTACATACACACACACACACACACACACACACACACAAACACATGAAAACACCTTGAGGTGGGACCTGACAGAGTAGTAGTGAGAAGTACTAGCCAGTATCCACACTTCAGATACAGCCAATTAGTGTCATCACTCTGCATGGAAATGAGATGGTCAGGCAGGAATGTGGAGCACAATGGCATATTTTGTTTGTTTTTTGTTTGCAACAAGAGGCTGTTACCTCTTTACAGCAAAAGACATTAGAGCATGAGAGCAGGAAATGAGGAGGGTGTGTTACTTTGTCCTAAAGAAAGATGGTGGATTACTACCCTATTCCTTTTTTGAGACAATGAACCATAATTAGCGATATTAAAAAATACTCATTATAGCTACATTATGTTCTTTTTGAATTCCTTGAAAAAAGGCACTCTACAAATGGTAAGTTTCAGTTAATCAAACCCTAAAGTTTGTGGATAAATGAGAGATAAAGGTATATTTTGCCTCAACCTATTTAGCTCAGATACTAAAACACAAAACCTCCACCAAAGCAAAATTTCTTTTTACTCAAAGATGAAGTTTTTATTTAAAGTAAATGATGACATTTTGGTTGTATTATGCCAACATTTTACTTAATTAGAACATCCTGAGGTTCTGTGAGACTGGACTGGCTGGGAATACATCACTGTAGATAGCCCAAGCAAAAGAGAATATGAACAAGCTCTGTCCTACCATAAAATTTCAATAACCATTCAAGAGAATGGGATATCCAACTGTGAATTTCTAAGGTGGCAATATGAAATATTTTTTATAAAATCATCTATGTTTCAAAGAAAATTTCTTCTCTTGAAACGTGAGCAAAGTACTTGAGGCTTTTCACAAGTACAGCATATAGAATATTAATACTTTCCTATCAGTTCTGCCTTTTACTCCACTAACATGCAGAAAAAATCTCATTTTAGATGACTCAGCCACGTTTTTAAAGAGAAGCAGCTGATTTTCTTTGACATATTTAGGTTTATTGAAAGTCCTCTCATCATGCTAGGTGAAATAGTTAAATAATAGCAGATCTTTCATGTAAACACCAGATTTAGTTTTAAAAGTCCTCTGGTGAAGCTCAGAGTCCAGACTGCTCCAATTTTATTAACATTTATAACTATACTACTTTTATAAGGAAAAATATGATTTTAGTTTCAGTTGGTAAACATTTCTGAGGTAAAAAAAATCAAAGCTTCTTAGAGAATAAATAATTCCGAAAACCAAAGGGCACACTTGAGATTATTCTCAAACTGCAGGTTTGAGTGATTCACAAGACAGAGTTTGAGTGACCCCTGACCCATTAGAAGACCACATGAAATCAATTTGTGAATTAAAACAGTATGGCTTTTTTACTGAAGAGTAATGGAATTGGATGGAATGGAACAGAATAGAACACAAAGGATAGAATAGAATAGAAAAGAACAGAATAGAGAGAATGGATCAGAACTTATCATATATAAAGAAAGTAATTACAATCATAGAAATTGGATGTGGTGGGGGGCATGGTGGGAGGAAGATGGAATACAGAATTCTAAGTGTGTGTTCTAATGTTCATTAGAAGGTAAGGAACACAGAGAACAAGTTTACTTCTGAACATTCCAAGGTACAGTGCTATTTTAAATGAGAAGATAGAAACAAGTATTTATATGAAATGCTAGTAGTACCTGGTTTCTACATTCATCCAATAAGCACTGACAGGATGACCACTTGCTGAGCCCTCTGCTGCTGCTGGAGTCCTAAAGCTGGAAGGGACACATACCCTCTCCTCAAGGAGACCAATGCATTGAGGGAGATAAGCTTCTACGCTCTCTTGAATATTTTGTTACTGACCACTGGTTCTCAGGCTCTTCATGCAATGGAAATTGACATGAAGTCAAGCAAGTTTTCCCGAACAAGGTTTATTAGGGCTTATGCTAGAGTACAGGAGAAAGAGTTCTCCAGCTGCCTCTCTAAAGGGGAACACCTGGGAACTTTTATTGGCTAGAGTAAGTGGCTTGATGTCAAGGATCTCTGCCTCCTGGGTGATCTTCCCTTCTTCCTGGATATGGTATTGAAGTCTCAATGCATGCGCAGTGGGTTCAAGATGACAGTATTGCTCAGCACTGCCACCCCAGGAAGGTTGCATAGGGGTCATTCCTGGGTCTCATGCACATGTGGGTGATAGAGTCAACTGGCTTGGGGACAATTTATGTTGAAATGTTGCTGTTCGTAGTTTCTCAGCTGGGAGTGCAGGAATTTGTGGTTAATAAGTATGGAAAATATGTCGGGGTGTGTGTGATAGTTAATACTAGGTGTCAACTTGATTGGATCGAAAAATGTCTAGATGGCTGATACTGTTTCTGGGTGCGTTTGTGAGGGTGTTGCCAGAGGAGGTTGACATTTGAGTTCATGTACTTGAGAGGAAGACCCACCCTCAATATCGCTGGGCATCATCCAATTGGCTATCAACACAGCTGGAACAAAGAAAATGGAAGAAGGTAAGATAAGTTTGCTTACTGAGTCTTCTGGCTCCTTCTTCTTCACATGTGGGATGTTTGCTTCCTTCCACTCCTGTCTTTGGACATCAGACTCCAGCATCTTCAGACTTTGGCCCTGAGACTTGCACCAGTATCTTCCCTGGGGCTCCTGGGCCTTCAGCCACAGACTTAAGGCTGTACTGTCAGCTTCAGTACAGTACTTAAGGCTGTACTGTACTGCAGACTTAAGGCTGTACTGGTTTTGAGGCTTTTGGACCTATGCTGAGCCACTACCAGCTTCTCCCTTTCCCCCCGCTGTGGTCAGCCAATACTCCTTAATAAACTCCCTTTTATATATACATATGTTCTATTGGTTCTGACCAATAGGAGAATAAGTCAGTGTTCTTTATCTGGAGAACCTTGACTAATATGGGGGGCAGAGGGTGGAACCAGCCCATTCTTACTCTGTCTCATTTCCTCCCTGAGATATTTTACCCTCCTTATTCTTAAGGAGAAGGGGCAGGCAGCAATCACAGGTCTCATCTTCTGAGCTGCTTTCTGCTGAAAAGAATCATCATCTCTACCCACCTTTGGAGGCTGTAAAAATCCCTTGCTGACTGACCTACTGATTTAGATTATTAAGGAATCAGGTTTTCCTGAAATGGTATGGGTTGGAATCCTTGTATCACCATTAGCTTGATTTGGAACAGCTGAAGCCTGGGAAAGACAAACTTTACTAAAATGTTAAAAAGACCCACATAACCACATAATCACAACAAAATGTTCACTAAAGAGCTAAAGAAAGGCAAGAATGATGTAACACCTCGTAGGTACCCTTCAGTGGAGTCCCAGGCGGTTTAAGCAGTGAGATTATTAAAATTATGTAGCCATGTAACCTGTTGGAGGATGACATCAGCCTTTTGTTCTATCTCACCAGAAACATTAATGAAGAAACAACAAGACATATTTTAAACAGAATATACTCCTAGTTTTCAATCAGTAGGTAATCCAAGGATAATCATTGATCTAAGACCATCAAAGCCACATAACCTAATGACTTTTGGATGAGTTTAAAATCCTGTTCTGTTGTGGCTGCCACCACGGGCACATGGCTGTGACGTATTATATGATGACATTGTTGTAAATTATTCTTCCTGATAGTCCTATCAGTGAACCATCCAAGGCAAATATTCTGACAATCAGCAGCCCCATTGCTCATCTGAACCTTCCCTTGCCACAGCTGAGTGCTATGGGAGTTACTGGAGAATACTTGGATATTCTTAGGAGGAAGAGGAGTGTGACATATTCCAGTCAATTGCTACTTGTATGATTGATATCAAGACATTGAACTTCTATCCCTTTCTCATTTACGATTCTCAAGAACATCAGTCCATTAAGTAAGCATAAGAGTCCTGGGTAGGGAGAGATGGTAACTAAGGCACCCACGGATGGGTGATTAGAAGGCAGGCATAAGTAATCCTTGTCATTGTCCCCCCTGGTTTTCAGTGTCAGAAGCCAGGATATCTGTGATCCCATGTGACAGCCCATGATACAGTTTGGATATTTGTTCCTGCCAAATCTCATGTTGAAATATAATCCCTGGCCAGACATGGTGGCTCATGGCTGTAATCCCAGCATTTTGGGGGGCTGAGGTAGGCGGATTACTTGAGTCCAGGAGTTCAAGACCACCCTGGCCAAAACAGTGAGACTTCATCTTTAAAAAAAATTTTAAAATTATGAAAAAGAAACATAATCCCCAATGTTGGAGATGAAGCATGGTGGAAGATGTTTGGATCATGAGGGCAGATCTCTCATGACTTGCCTTCATAATACTGAGTGAGTTCTCACAAGTTCTGGTTCTTAAATGTTTGTGGTACCTCCTGTTCCCTTGCTACTGCTCTAACCTTGTGATGCACCTGCTCCCCCTCACCTTCTGCTATTAGTAAAAGCTTCCTGAGGCCTCCCCAGAATCCAAGCAGATGCTGTTGCCATGCTTCCTGTACATCTTGCAGAACCATGAGCCAATTAAACTTCTTTTCTTTATAAATTACTAAATCTCAGTTATTTCTTTATAGCGGTGCCACCAACACTGTATCTTCTGGAACTCATGCCATGTCCCAATTGCAGTTGGAAATTATGCACATAAAAAAGGGACAGAGCTCAGAGGTGAGTTTAATAACATCTTTTGGTGAGCAGGTGCATTTAATGTTACTGAGCATGTAGCTCCCTCTGGTAGTGTAGTTACAAATGTGGATCCTGCAACGAGCACAAGAGGTATTATATTGGGGTAGCTTGGGATTTACACTGGCATACCAGATCATGACTGATGATTAAAATATATTATCATGCTCAGGTTAATGGATGTTGAGTAGATGAGACAGACCAGGTTTGTAAGATATTTCTTGGCTCTGTAAATAGGGTTTTTGTGGACCCAGGACCATTCTGCTGGGTGCTCCCACTGGAATATTTTATATGCCTCCCCATTGACTTGTTAATGACACAGGCAATAGTCCAATAATTATTTGGGCTGAGACGATGTTTGAGTAAGTTGGAACAAAGAATTTCCCTCCCATTTTCCCAAGCTTATTATTCCTTATTACCATGGGGAAAACAAAAGCACCAGGACAAGAAGTTACAAGGTCAGTTCCTTATATCCAGCAAGGACAAAAGAGATATTTGCCAGTGAAAGGAGGCTAAGCAAAGTGATAAAACAGCAGCAGCAAAATAACCAGTATCACAAGAGAAGCTCTCAGTCTCAGGCACAGCCACCGTATTACTTATCTGTTTGTGAGATGGCCCTCTTGAACAGGTACTTACGGTCTTCCACTGGCTCACAGGAATAAGATGGACTTTTCAAGCACACCTGAAAGTGTTCAGCAGAAAAGAATTTTAATCTGGAAAGGTGTGCCTACCTAGGCATTTCTGGTAAATTGACTGAAGTTGGAGTGGCCAGGATCACTCAGTAAGGACCTTTCCATTTATGTAATAGTTGGTCCTCCAGGGAGCCCACCTTCCAAGTCTTAAGGAAGATCTCCTGGGTTAATGTGGATAGAGACTGGCCCACTCCTGGCAGGGGATGGCAAGATATTGCTTCCTTGTTCTAAGACTGACTTCAGGAGCTGCCCTAAAAACATTAGATGTTGTAGGTTTTGATGCAATTCTCCATCTAACAGAAGATTAGTAGTGAGAAAGGACATTCCATAAATCATTTCAGAAGAACTGAGATTCAGGTTGCCATACGGGACTGTGCATATCCTGAGAAGTGTGACTGAGACATTTAATCCACAGTTTATGGGTCTCTTGAAAAAGCTTTGCTAGGGTCCTTTTAAGGATATGATTAATCTTTTTAACTATCTCTGATAATTGGAGGTGCCAGGATGCATGAAGTTTATACTCTATCCCTAAGGCTGGTGTGAGGCCCTGGGTAATCTTAGCAACAGAGGAAGATCAGCAGTCCCTCTGGAAAGACCTGGGAAATCTGAACTGGTATGCTATCTCCTTTAACAGGGGATTACAGTCTTCCACTGCTTTCTCTATATGGGTGTAAAGAAGCTTGGCTCAATCAGTAAAAGTATCCATAAACACTAGGAAGTACCTGTACCCTGACTTTAAAGGGAGTTGAGTGAAATCTACTTGCCAGTCCTCTCCTGAATAGATTGCTCTATGCTGAACCAACTTAAAGAGGGAGGGATAAGATGGGTTTAGGGGTTAATCAGGGCACCCAACTCACAGACAAAGGTCACCTATTTTACAGTCTTTCTAAGTCCTTTTCTGGTAATGATTCTATGGACTATGTCTCATAGAACATCCCTCTCATAATGAGTGGCATCATGGAGATGCTTGATGAGCTTCCATTGGTCAACTCCGAGGATAAGGATCTTATTGTCTGTGAGCCATCCAATATTATCTTTCCTATATCTCCATATCTCAGCATTCTTCCATTATTATTGTGAATATAGTGGGCAACTGGGGAATTTAGAGATTACCACTGGGGCCAGGACACTCTTAGGTTCATGAGATTGAGCTGCCTGCTTTGTAGCCCTATTGGTCCTATTGTTCTCTTGGCTAATGAGGAACCCATCTCTCTGGTGGCCCTTACAGTGAATGAGTGCCACTTGGTGAGGAATCTGCACTGCTTCCAAGAGAAGTAAGATTAGATTTTTATGCTTGATTTGGGAGTTTTTGACTGTTAATTCTCCGCTCTCCTTCCATATGGCTGTGTAGGTGTGAAGCATAAAAAACTCGTACTTCGAATCAGTATATAAGTTTAACCTTTTACTTTCTCCCAATTTTAAAACTTGATTAAGGCAGTCAGAGCTGCTTTCTACAGTGAGGTATGAGAAGGTAGGGCTTTGACCTCTATAACCTCATTTTGACTCATTACTGCCTATCCTGCCTTCCTAGTCCCTTCTCCCATAAAACTATTACCATAAGTATAGTGTTCTCCCTCTGGATTATTAAGCAGCTTATCCTGTAATTCAGGTCTGCTGGAGTATGTTTGTTCTGTGGCTTTTATACAATAATACTATAAAGCCTTATCATCTACAGATGGAAGTAGGGTTCCCAGGGTCAAAGTCTGTTATACCCTCAGGGTGATGTCAAGGGTATATAATAAGAGAGTTTGGTATTTTGTCAGCCTCCCTCCAGTGAGTCAATGGTGTCCTTTGACTTCCAATGTAGTTTGAACCTGATGAGGAGTGATGACTCCTATATATTGCCCCAGTGTCAACTTGGAGGACTTGTTAACCAACAGAGCAGAGGCTGCTACTGCCCTCAGGGAAATAGGCTATCCCTTTGTGACTGGATCTAATTATTTTAAGAAATAGGCCACTGACCTCTGAGAAGATCCTAGCTTCTAGATTAAGACTCTCAGAGCTTTTACCAATCTTTCACAAAGATAGACGGTAAATGATTTTTCTAAATTTGGTAGCCTTGGAGCTGGGGCTAGACCTAACTCAGGTTTTAATGTTTCAAAAGCTTGTTGGCACTCTTTTTCCCAGTTCCTGGGGTTTCTTTTTTCCTTTTATTGCCTCAGCAGCTCAGAAATTAGGTCATAATTTGGAATCCAGATGTGGCAGAAACCCGCCATTCCCAAGAAGCCCCAGAGCTGCTGTTTGGTTTGTGGAATCGGCAATAAAATGATTGCCATTCTTTTGATCTGTGGCCAGTATGCAAGCTTCTGGGGTCAGAGTAAAGCCCAGATATTGAAACTTTTGTAAGGAAATCCAGGTCTTGGTTGGAGATGCCTTGTATCCTATTCAGCCAGAACATGTAGGGTTTTAATAATGTTAAAATTTGAGTCATGCCATGTCTGACTGGCAATTAACAGATTATTAACATATTGACATAAAATCCTATTTCTCAAGTTTAATTCCCTTAACTCCTTTACTAACACATTTCCAAAGAGATGGGAACTGTCTCAAAACCTTGAGGAAATATGGTCAATGTATATTGGGTGGTGTTCTGGGTATTGGGCTTCCTCCATTCAAAGTCAAAAGAATATTGGGATTCTTAGTACAGGTGCACACAAAAGTAAGCATCTCTTAAGTCTAGCACAGTGTAATACTGATCATCCCTTGGTATCTGGATGAGCAGAATGTACGAGTTTGGAAACATTGGATGGATGGTAATGACTGTCTCATTAACAACCAACAACTTCCATACAAAATGGTATTCTCCATTAGGTTTCTTAACAGGGAGAATTGGAATACTGCAAGGGGACAGGCAGGATTTAATTAGTCCATGTTTCAAAAATTTGCATAGCAATGGTTGGATCCCTTGTAGTGCTTCAGATTTGAGGGGTATTATTTTTTTCCACAGACAGTATGCACCAGGTTTCAGGCATATTTTTATTGGCCGATCCCAAGACAACAGTTTCCCATACTGAGGAGTCCACTTGGTCCTTGTTCTCTTCAGGAATGTATTTGTTTCAAACCCCTGACTGTTCAAGAGTGCCAATAAGTGGATTCCTTATTCTGGTCCCATTTCTACTTGAATTTTGATCCCTTCCAAGGAAATGGTGGCTCCAATTTTACTTAATAAGTCTCTACCTAACAATAAAGTAAAACATTTGGGAACATTCAGGAATGAATGAGTAATAATACTAGACTCTGCCTCACAAGTAAGAAGGAAAGAACGTTGCTTTACTTTAGACCACCTGTTTATCCCTGTGACTATGCAGTTGCAATTGAAAAGTGGTCAACTGACTGGGCCAAGAAAGAGTAGGTGGCTCCAGTGTCCACAGGGAACTCAGTTCTTCTATCTGTCGTACAGCGGGTGACTCAAGGCTCTGCTACAGTGATAGAGCATGTTAAAGTAAGATCCAGGCAGTGTCTTGGGTCACATTAGTCAGTAAAAATAGACCACTCATCTGAGAGGTTGGCAAGGAGGGAAGGGTTGGCCAGGGTTGGGGCTGGCCATCCTGATTTAGAATGGTTGGTTTATTCCCTCTTTCAATATCACTCCTTCCTGAAATATGCATGTTGGTTCTGTTCAATGCTGGTCGGCTGCATTCAGTTGTCTGGTCTTCTGGGTCTCCTAGGGTCACCCTTAGATGGCAGACGAATCAGGGAAGCCAAAAGACACTCTTTCTCGGTCAATCCCCTTTCTTTATTACCTTTCTCTCTCCTGTCCCTATTATTGAAAACCTTGAAGGTCTCTGTTACCAAGATCAACAGTGGGATCTGAGGTTCTGTCTCTATTGAGCTTTCTCCTGATGTCTGGAACAGACTGAGTAATGAAATACGTGGCAAGCAGTGCCCTACCTTCAGCTTATACTGGGACAGCATTGATATATTTTAGGAAAGCCTTCATGAACCAGTTGAGGAAGACCGCTGGAACTTTCTCCTCTTTTTCCTGGGTAATCTCTCCAATGTTATGATCGTTCATGAGATTTACTATGAACCTTTTCATTGCCTTAAGAAAGTAACAAAATGACCCATTCTAGCTCTGTCAGTAGCATCTTCATAATCCCACTGGGGGTTTTGCTCTGAGACCACATCTCAGCCCACTCAGATGACAGCCTTGTGGTGGTTCATGGCCACTGGGCAATCTGAATACTCTCTGGCCTTTCATAGGATGTGGTCCTTTGTTTATCAAAGGTCAGTAATGTGCCAAAATGAGTGACATCCTGTGATGTCAATGAGAACATTAGGTTTAACATAACAAATTCATCTTTAAATTTATCAGAATCTTCTGAAAATCTACCAAGCTTTTATTTGCATAGCCCCAATCTACCACCAAAAAGGAATCATACACTTTTGTAATTTCTCTTCTCTCCTCTGTCACTTCTCTAAGGGGAGAATATCCCTCGGCTGGTGTCAGGGTAAAAGTAGCCCTGAACTGCCACCATACCGTCCACTGAGACTGTGCTGGGGGCTGCATATCCTCAAAGATCTGAATATGGTATGATGGCAGTTCAGGAACCAAATGGGATGGTGAAGTTGGGATTCACTGGGTGGATTGATCAGAGGCTGAAGGAGCATATCTGCTAGCAAGTCTGGTTTAGAATTTTTTGGAGGTGGCCAACGCATGGAAGCCACACATTCCTGATAGGTATCACACAATTTTGGTCTGATATAGTTTCATAAAAGCCTGTACATAGGGCACTTCCCCCATTTCAGGACCATTTCATCAAGCAGGTCCATGTACAAAATGATATTAAAATTAAAGAATCCATTCAGTGGCCACTTCTCATGGTCTCTAGGGTATACTAGAACCAGGCCATACTGCAAAAGAAAGTTAACTTCTTTTTATTCAAGCCATCTAGTATAAATTTGCCCCACTTAGAGATGATGCATTTCAGAGTGGAATCTTAGAGTATGCCCATAACTATACCCTTTGTGTACCTCTGTCAAAGGAACATGGGCTGGATTTAGACCCTGAGACCAGGCATTAGTGAAGAGGTAGGAAGTCTCTTGGTCCCACACAGTGTGGTAGTATAAATCACACAAGAGGACCAATCAATGTGGTGGTGACCAGGTGACAGTGGATGAGATGGGTTATCAGACAAGTAAAAAGAAAATGTGGTTTAGGACTTAGTTACTCAAGGATTAGACCCATTTACTGTTATTTCTCTCATAAAGACAACACAGAGAACTTAGAGAACTACACATTTAAAAAGGTAAAAGATGAAAAGCTTCCCTTCCCTACAAGGAGTTGCAAAGGGATGCCAAGTAGTAAGGAGTTTCAATTAGAGTTGAAAAATAGAGAGTCAGAGTGCCAGAATTTCTTTACCAGATCACTTAAGCCAGGGGAGGAGTGCTATTTACTGCCTGCTGGGTTAATCAATCCTGGGGAGTCAATCATTTCAACCCATTTTTCATGGATGTCTATTAAGGAGACTCAAACCAGTAAAACTAAGATGAAGTGAGAAAAAGAAAAGTTGCACCAGAAGGAAAAAAAAATAGAAAAGAAAGAAAAATGTTTTTTGTAGAGGAGAAGCCAGGAGCCCTGGGAGACAGGAGGAAGACACACCATTCATGGTGTTGTTGAATGAAAGGTTCAAGCAGCCGCTTGTCAGCAATAAGGATTGAGTTCAGCCATCCTGATGGCTTGGGCCCTTAAGTCCCTGAGGGGAAGAGAAGTATTATCCTGGTCCCTCTGTGGTCGCCTGAAAATGTGTTACTATACACAGGTTCCTAGGCTTTTCATGCAATGAGAATTGACATGGGGCCAAGCATATTTTCTCACCCAAAATATATTGGGACTTATGCTTGAGCACAAGGGAAACAGCACAGAAGGAATTGTTCTCAGCTGGCTCTCCAAAAGGGACTGACCTAGGCCTTTTATTGGATTGTGTAAGGAGTTTGATGTCAGGGATCTCTGCCTCCAGAGGTGATCTTTTCATTCTTCCTGGTTATGATGTTCATACATGCCTGGTCCAGGTTGAAGTCTTGGTTATCCTCAGTGAGTTCAAGATGATGGTGTTGCTCACTACCACCACCCCTGGAAGGCTGCATAGCAGTCATTCCAAAGTCTCATGCACATGTGGGTCATAGGATCACCTTCTTTGGGAATGATTTATGGTGAATTGATGTTTATCTTAGATTCTTGGCTGAGTGACACAGGATCTTGAGGTTAGCATGTATGGGAAACGTGGGGGGGATTGGGGCTGCATGCTATCCCTACTCTGTCCCAATTTCTCCTTGTCCTTTCTTCCCTTTTTGTTGCTTCTGTTTGATTGCTTCCTCTCCAACTCTTGGTGCCACCAAGGTTCTTTTCTTAGTACCTTCACTCTGATTATATTGTTTGATTTTCTCAGCCTCCCAAGGGGAGAAATTAGAATTTCTGCCAGTAACTAAAGGAAAGAGTATCATGCTATTCCCTTGAAAAATTTTCTGTTTAATATGAAATAGTCTCACTTGAAATGATTAAGGAAAAGGATTTTCTGGTATACCTTAGATTAAACCATGGAAAGACATGCCTACAATGTTAATAGAATGGGGTCCATTGTAGCTTTTTATTGGCCTCATAACAGTTATTTTTAAAATCAGTTTGGCCTGAGCTGAGACAATTATGAGGCAATTTGGACCAATCAGTTTGGATTAATCTAAGACATTGTTGTCTTAAGGTGGAGGATTCCTCAAGATGGAATATAAAATCCATATGTGATTAATTAAAATGTTATCATTAATATAAAGGCTCAAGCTGTTTGTGCCACTAATGTACAGCTTTTTTAAATAGCCCTAGGAATATTTTCATTTAGATCAAGGAAAAATAAATCACTAGGATGGAAGAAATATGCATAACTTTCATATTCTATTTAGGGAAAATGCAACTCTTTCCCAGTGTGGACATTAATCAAAGTTTTAGATGCAAAATTAATAATAAAATAAAGATGAGTTTCTAAGAGTTTAGAGATTAGTCTCTCTTTTACAGTAAAGTAGGACCCAAAGGGGAAAAACATGGTGAGTTATCTTGTGCTTCATGTCAACCTACGTCGTAATTTAATTATGTCTGTCTTTTAAAACTCATTTTTTTGGTGTTATGTGGCTTATTCTTTTAGTTAAGAGACTTTAAACTTAATGAATCTATATTGTAATTTGCCACTTAAAGTAATTAATCATTTGTATTGAAATATCTCTCTTATCTTAAAGACAATATTAAAATAGACGTAACTATAGCTGTCATGCATTGGGTATTTATATTTCCAAGGAAGCCAGATGAGGACAATTTATTCTGATATGCTTCATAGCTTTCAGTATAATGACCTTTGTTTGTTGGTACCTCAAAAATGTTCTCCTACTAATATAGTTGTTCTTAATACCATCTTCAGTAGTAGTAGCATCCTATTCGTTGTCATTATCACTTCCTCATTACTGATCTCTGGATATCATTGTTGCTCACTTTGAATTTTGCAACTAGCCTCCTACCTAATCACTTGCAGTCTCCATTTTCTAAACTTTCTTCCACATTGTTTTCATAAGTAGTTTCCTCCATTATAGATTTGCTGTGTTTACATAAGAATTTCAGTAATTGCTCCTATAACATACCTCTTATTCGTTGTGTTCTGTGGAAGTTCAGTCACCTTTTCCCGAAAATGTGACAAATATGTTCCACTGTTTCCAATATCTGGCTGAGAAAATTCTAACATTTCATTAAGATCACATTAAACATATTACAGTATAAAATCTTCACACTCCACATTAGAATTAGTGTCTGTCTGTCATGTTCCTTAAGCACTTCTCTGATTCTTCTAAGGCAGGATCATGACTGGGACTTAATGTTTTGTTTAAAATGCCCAATATGTTTGAAAGTTCGTGTGTGCATGCAATTTTTTAGAAATCTATATTTCAAGATCTCAAAAAAAAATCCATCACCCCAAAATAAGCAAAAAACAATGATCTGCAATAGTATATATTTGCATACCTCCCAAATTACTTGTGTATATCTTCATTCAGACTATAGTCTCCTAGAAAACTAGTTGTGACTCTTACTTATCTTTGTATTCCTCTCAGAATTTAGCTTAAAATATGTAAGAATGATTTGTAAGCAAATGAAAATTGAGTTAGTTTCATAAAATATTGTGGGCATTTATTTGCATTGTATGGTTTAGACACTATGTAACTTCTCTCTAGCTGGTTGGACTAAACATGTACAGGAATGAAATAGCTATGGCAAGTGAATAATATCATAAGATAATTTTCAGTGAAATACTAAGTGTAATAAACCTAGGTACTTATTTCCAGAAACAGGTAGCAGACATATAAAAATAACAGTGGAATTAACTGTTAAAAAGATGTAAATTCCTGAGAAAATAAAAGACTCCAATGATTGGGAAGAAATGTACTTTTAAAATATAAATCTCATGAATTTTATTTTTCTGTATTTGTTTCTTCAGCTCCTAACCCAGTTCCTTGAGGAAATTGGTACTTAATATCAATTTATGGGTTGCATGTTTAACTAAGTAAGTGAGAAGCACACATATGGTAGAAGCAGATACATGCAATGGAGGTAAATTGCCAAAACTGGCAAGTTCAACAGAGTGGTGAGTTAAGCTCTTCTTCCCTAGAAAGGGCAACTATGCCTGAGTACAGACACATTTGAAAACTATAGCCATTCAGTGACCTCTTTTTTTCAGACCATACACCTTTGCAGTTAAAATATAGGCCAACAATAAGCAATATTCTGTATGTATTATTGGTTGAAATTAAATTCTGTTTGGCACAAATTTATTAGAGATGTATTATATCAGGTGGATAATGGTATAACATAGATGGTTATCCTAGGGATAAAACACAGACATGAACGTAAGAATATGCATTTGAAACAATGCTTAAAGTCCAACCTCCAGTACTTTTTTACCTTCTCCTAATTATTTCAACATTTCTCTATTGATAACACTAACAATTAAGAATTTTGTTAGATTAAATTCATCATGATCCTTTTGGGAGGAAACTAATATTGAAATCGGTGAAAGTGAATTATGACTATGTTTGGTGTCCAGACTAACTCCCTATCAGTACTAACATCTCCTAGACGGAAACAACAATTAGTGGAGCTTTTTGAGTTGAAATTTTGAGAGCTGTAGTTGATTTTCCACCACCGATGAATACCATAATGAAGGAATCAGAGTGTGATATTTTCCAGTTAAACAGTGTTATGTATTTCTTGTTCTTCAGATGTACAGCACGTTCAGTGTTGGCTTTTCCCATTGACTGTCACTGCTGCGGGAGCAGTGAAAACAGGATCACATTAGGAGGAAGAGCTTCCTGATGACATTTTCTAAAGATGATAAAAACCACTCTGGATTCTTAGATTGATGTCATGCATGGCACAGTTTCAGGACAGCCAGAGATGTGTCTATTGCACTAGCATGTTTAGTACAGAGGTAGAGTTAGAAGGCTTCATCCAGTTACCTCCAGGAAAATTCTTCATCCCAGTGGCAGCAGCTGTCCAATTACAGGAAAAGTAGAAAGATGGCTCACTATTAGGCTTATCACATTAACCTAAGACAGGCCAGAAAACCCTGATGTTCAAGTGGCCTGCATATGGCCTGTACATGTGGAATCTGCTCCAATCCAGGGCCTGTTAGTAACTGTCATCATGCCACTATTTCAGATGCTTGAGAAGAAAAACTTCTCAAATTTGGGGCAGAATAAATAATTTTTTTTCTAGTCTCGTTGTGATTGTTTTGGTGTGTATGCCATGTGGTGTGTATGCAAATTGTCATTGTTATTATTAAAGTATTTTATGTTTGGCTTTTCTACTTAAATATGTCATTAAAAAGACCATTAACCTTGACCGGAACATTCTTATGGAAATCTTTAATGCTACAGAAAGAAAGAATATCTTGATTTTTTAATAATTCATCATGATCCTTGAGATCCTTGGGGTTCTCAAATTTAAGCATGCACTGGTGTCACATGGAGGGCTTGTTAAAACACATATTACTAGACACCACCACAGGAGTGTCTGATTCAGTGGATTTGAGGGAGGAACTGAGAATTTGTATTTTTAACTGTTTCCCAGCTACAGCTGATGATGTTGGTCCAGGGACTACACATTGAGAACCACTAATATATGGAGATATGGATCATACTTAGGGAAGATGGCAAGCTATCATTTTTTAAAATATGTGAAGGTTATTATCTATACATGGAATATCTTGGGCTTTGGTGTCTGTTCATCCATGTTTGTTTACTGCTGTGATTTGGATGTTGTCCCCTTCTAAAACTCAGGTTGAAACTTAATTCCCAATGTTGAAAGTGTGTCGTAAGGAAGGCATTTGAGTCATGGGAATAGATCCCTCAAGAAAAGATCAATGCTCTCCCTTTTGGGGGTAAGTGAGTTCTCACTCCAAGAGCCTGGTATCTCCCTTTTCTCTTTCTTGCTTTCTCTCTTTCCATGTGACCTCTACACAAGCCCACTCCCTTGAGCCTTCTGCCATGAGTTGAGGCAGTCTGGGGTCCTCACCAAATGTAGATGCCCAAGTTTGAACTTTCTAGCCATCAGAATTGTGAGCCAAAGAAACATTTTTTTCTTTATAAATTACTGAGCCTCAAATATTTTTTAAAGCAACACAAAACTGACTTGCTGTCTAAAAATAGAATAGATTTCCTCCACTGTAGCCACTCTCTCTTCTGTATCCTCGCCTCCACTGGCAGTGGTTGAAAATCAAGTAAAAGGCTACTGACTGCTTTGTATGATTCAAGCCATGTCAGGGAATAAAATAAGAACTATGCTTTCCACTATTTTAAATTCAAAATTGTATAACATGTTGTTTTAGCCTCTGAATTTTTTAAAGGAGTAGTGATGATTTTTCTGTTTTATCTCTTTCTCCTTTCCATTCTTTTGTTATTTTTTTTTTTCATTTAGATGTTGAAGTTTCACTAAAGAAGTTCTTCGTTTCCTTTTCTAAGCACTTGTCCATACTTAGCACTTGGTGAAGAGTATTCAGAGATCATGACCTTAGGGTAAATAATGAAAGGACTTAAACTTTAGGAATAGACAGGTGAATAACTAACACACATTACACACATGCATACACATGTAGTTCCTGAAAACCATCCTCAAAGATAAGAACTGAGATCTAATCCATTTGTTAAGAATTACTTATTTAATGGGTTATTTCTCCAGAAGAATGATAACATTTTTGAAGTTATTTTGAATTATCTACTTATAAAGGATGCACCAATGTTACAAATATTAGCTGAAAGTATGACCTTTCCAGAGAGGTTATTTGTTGGTTTTTAGGAACTGATTTGTTCCTTATTAATACTGGGAACCCACTCTGTCCCTGGGAAATCTGGTCTGTTCTTTAGCCATGTGAGATTCCTTTCATGAGTCAAAATCCGGGTTTTAGAGATATATTCAATTAAGGAATTAAATGTTCCTTGGTTAGTTGCAGAAAAATTGTTAAGGTCAGAAAGTTTGCTTGCTCCTTGGTGAGAACTAATTGTGAAAAAGCAGGTAGAAGGAGGAAGAATTGAGAGGAATAAAGTAAAAGGCACAATATCAGTTAACATTTGCTTGTACCATTCAGTTTGGTTACTTCAGGTAGTTTCCAACTAACACAGTTTAATTATTCAACCACTAAAACTGATATTTAGTACTGCACCATTGTACATTGTTAGATCAACATATAAACTGGAGGTATTTTCTTCAGGGACCTCTGAATACAATGAAGAAGCAAGGAAGCCAAGGCATGATTTATGTAATTAATATTTACTTACCATGATATAACCATAAGGAGAGGTATATACCACTTTTGCTCAGGTAAAACACGGAAAATTTGTGGTCCTAGTGGAAAGATGATAATCAAAATCTGAACAAGTTAACACAGGGGTCCAGTGCATTTTATTCCTGTAATCCTGGTTGCCAGCAATTCACTGCATGCCAGCACACACGTATTTATTAAGCATTGATTCAATGTCATTCACAATAGTAGTCCATGGAGATATGACAGTAAATAAGTAAACCGTCTGCAAGTCAACAAGCAAGTAAATATTATGAATTGCAGTAGGAGACAAATGGAACTTTAATCACTGTTAACAGTGAGAAATAATTCAGAGGGTGGTCAGAAAAAGCCTCGTATTTGGTTGTTCTTGTATATAGATGTGCTCTTAGATCAGCACATAATTTTTTATACTTTTTTGTGTATGCTTTGTTTTAGAAATACCAAGTTGATCTAATGGTTAAAATGGTCTATACATTTCTTATTGCTGTCATTTATACCTAAAGCACATAGTGTGACATATAAAAATTTCTCTTTTTTTCTGAGAGCTCTATCTTCTCCCCTACTACATTATTGTTCCATATCCTTCCCCCACATCACAGCAAACATTTCCATTTCCCAACTGCACTGTGTTCTTTCATGACATGGTGCCTTTACAGGTCTTTATTTTTATGTGGAAAGATAGCCTTCATGGTGCTGGTGGCCTCGACCTTGGGCCACCTAATATTATTTGCCCTATAATTCTCATTTAGATTCTCTAAGAGTCTAAAATAACTCTTCCTTTTTGCCTCATTCCTTTGTATTGAATTTGCTTCCCAGAGTTCCCCATGCATCCTACTTCAACACATTTTACATTGTGTTTAATTTCTGCTCATCTATTGTGCATCTCCCACAAAATACGATTCCCTGAAGACAGGTATTGTGTGTATCTCCATATCACCAGTATAACCTACAGTAATTGGTTCAAAGAGGTTCTCCAATGAATGTTAGGAAAATGAAGGTAGAAATGAATTGACTACATAATGACTGATTCCTGTTTTCTCTGGCCACATCAGGCTGTGGTAAAAATAGCTAATACTTCTGAAAGATGAAATAGACATGCTTTTTAATATTCCTACTATTAGGTACAGCTGAAAACCCTGGACATTAAATACAAAGCAGACACCCAAAAATCTTCATCTAGAAACCTTAGAATCCAAGGATTGTGATGGCTGGTAAATTTTCTGGGTATTTATTTATTTGTTATTTATTTTGCCATATATATACCCTACTTGGAGCTGAAGGAGCTGGCAACCTGTAAACAATAATAAGCATGGAAAAGTAAAGAACTTACTCATCTAACCAAATACCACCACCTGTACCTCAATAACTTCTGGAATAATTAAAACAACAACAATAAATATATTCAATCTCTTCCAAAATCTCTAACTGGATGGGACACTCCCCAATTTATTTCATAAAGTTAGCATGACTTTGATACGAAACCCAATAAATGATGGTGCAGAAAACTAAAAAACAATGTTTATTGTAAATAGAGATACAAAATATTTATCAAAATACAAGCAAATAGAATTATATATAACAATAATTCTATAACATGACAAATGGGGATTCTAGGAATGAAAGACTGGCTCATATTTAAAATTTAATCAATATAATCTACCATATTAGTAAGCTAAAAAAGAATATCACATGATCATATCAATTAATATTAAAAAATCGATAGAATTTACATGTGTCAAATTTATGTGGTATTAGAATATACATGTTCAAATCTGTGTGGTATTAGCAGACACATATATAGACATGTAGATCAATTAAATGAAATCAGAGCCCAAATGATATTTGGGTAAACTCACCCAAATCTACCCAACTGATTTTGACAAACATGCAAGAACAGTTCAATGGAGAAAGATAGTTCTTTCAACAGGTGGTGATGGAGAAATTGAACATCCATATGTGAGAAAAAAAAAAAGATGAAAACATTGTTTTAAGTCATGCAGTTTATACAAACACTAACTCAAACCAGACTACAGATTTAAATGTAAAGCCATGAAGCTTAGGAAAAAAATGGAAACTATCTTTTGGATAAAAATGCAAAGATTTCTTAGACTTAACATCAGAAGTACAATTCATAAAGAATAAACTGGTAAATTTGATTTCAGGAAAATAAAAAGTTTACTCTGCCAATGCTCCTCATAAGAATATGAAAAGACAAGATACAGAACAGCAGAAACTGTTTGCAAACCAAACATTCACATCGGTTAACAAAAGACTACTATATAGACTACGTAAAGAACTCTCAAAAGTCAATAGTAAAAAACAAACAAAACAATCTAATTAGAAAATGGCCCCAAAACATGAAGAGACAATTCACTAAATAGACTAAATAATTGAAAATAAGCACATGGAACTGTTTTCAATCAGGGAAATGAGAATTACCATGATAATAAAATATCACTATATACCTATCAGAATGACTAAAATAACCATAACAACAATAAATGCTGGTGAGGATTTGGTGAAATTGAATCAATCGTTTAGCTGGGAATGTAAAATAGTACAGCCACTCTAAAAAACAATTTGGCAGTTTATAAAATAAGTTGAACACGAAACTATCATACTCAGTGCCTAGTATCCCTAACAGCCACCATGAAGGCGCCAGCATGAGATGTCTCTCCTGGCTTCTTACCTAATCCCAGTGGAGGATGGTCCACCTTCATGCTCTTCCCAAGCAGAGCTGATAATTTTGCCAAATAGAGAAAAGTCTCTTCCTCTGCTTTATTGTGTAGTTTCCCATTGTGCTAGGAAGCGTTATTGTCTTGTCTTGTAAACTTATGGTAATTTCAGGGTTTCTTTTGACCATTATTATGGTTTTCAATATTTCAAGTCTCTATTACCACCCTAGTAAATTCTAATAAGATTTCAGGGGCTTTTTGCTGCATAATCACCTGAGTTACATACTATGCTGCTCTCAGAATGCCCAGTTTTGCTGCTTTTTTTTTTTTCACCATTTCTGGTGGCTCTTCCCTTAGGTTTCCCTTCATAATCTACTTCTATATGAGCATGTCAGAACATCTCTCCTCACATGCCTAGACAGGTAAGCTCTCAGGATGAACATGCCTTTGCCTCCAGCTGAGACTGGCTTCTACAAAGAGACCAAACCACAGATGATCCACGAAAAACTGAAAAACTAAGCTTGTGCCTTTGTAATATGCTATTGGATTTTATTCCAGTAAGACATAAGGAGTTTCCATTTTCTTCTGACAGATACAAAAACAAGAGTAGATGGCAGCAGCATTCCTTAGGAACCATATATAAGACTACCTATTAGAAATGACAATTTTCATCTTAGAGTTGTTCAGAGGGTATTAATAAATTGTATTAATTACAAGGATAGCAAGAAACAGCAAATAAGAAATTACCTACCAGATTAAAATTTCAATTCTTTCAATTATATGAAACTATTGCATATATAAATTCAATGAACCTTGTAATACATATGAATTATGTTCTGGCTGTGGAGAATCCCATCACAGTGTCTTTGTCAGTAGAGTATATAGCATCCCACTCATTAATAAAGACTTAGAGTGCAAGTGCTAAAGGGTATTGGAATAAATGCACAGACAGCACTTACCAAATGTATACTGGTCTGCTAGGTCAGATCCTCTTTGCCCTCTACCTCTGTGTTATATGTCAAGGTCAAATGTTATCTTTGTAAAGAAAATGAACTTTCTTTTGCATTCCTTCCTAACTTCACACAAAAATTAGACAACGATTAGTTTAACTTGGAAAACCCATTTGGTCCTTTAGTTACTTTTTATTTCTCCAATATCAGCCCTTCTTGCTTTCTTACAATAAAGTACATGGATGGGTAATTTCAGCCCAGTTGTCATGAAGACCAACTTTCTGAGAATTTATGTGAGAATTTAATGCATCTTTTCAATGATTCAGTGTATTTCTGCATGTGTGATTCATGCTTTTATTTTCCCTAAACTGATTTAAACATTTAAGGTCATTTTCCTTGTTTTATGATAATATGCCATATGAAAATATATTATAACTTCACACTTTGTCACATATCTTTGATAATTAATAGAGTGTATTAATATACTTTTGATAGGTTCAAGATGGCAAGAATAATACATGATAATGGTGAAGAATTGCTACGGTAACAAATATCTTTTTTTTTCTTTTTGAGACAGAGTCTTGCTCAGTCACCCAGGCTGGAGGGCAATGGCACAGTCTCAGGTCACTGCAACCTCTGCCTCCATGTTCAAGTGATTCTCCTGCCTCAGCCTCCCGAGTAGCTGTGATTGCAGATGTGCAGTACCAAGCCTGACTAATTTTTGTATTATTAATATAGATGGGGTTTCACCAAGTTGGCCAGGCTGGTCTCGAACTCCTGACCTCAGGTGATCTAACTGCCTCGGCCTCTCAAAGTGCTGGGATTACAGGTGTGAGCCACCACGTCTGGCCCAAACATGTATTAAAAGGAAAAGTACTGTCTAATCTTACTCACTTTTCAGAGAATACCATGTTAGCTGTTTTGTTGTAATCAATCCAATATTTGATTTCTTTCACCTCAATACCTTTGTTTATGATGTTCCATTTACCTAAAATGAACTTTTGCTAAAATAGAGCTAGTTTTAGTTCATAGTTCATACTTATTTTCTCAACAAAAATGTTAATAAGCTGACTCTTCCCTGATACTGTGAGTGTGGTGATGGTGGAGTTTCTACTCAGGGCCCATAGTCCTGCACCATCAACATTGTTGTGGCCCATGCAGGACCCACTGATTTTGATTCTCTTGAGTGGGGCCCAGAAGTCTTTACATTAACAAGCTCACCAGGTGATTTTTGTGCACACTAACATTTAAAAAGTCGTGCTTTTATTGTACTTCATATCATTGACTGCTTTGGGAAATACACATTGAGTGCTCTCCAAATCAAGAAGTTCTACTGAATCATCAGATTTGAATCTCTCCTGGGAAAGTACATTATCTATTAGAAATGATAAATCATACAAATAACACTACTAAATGATTTAAGTGGATATTTTCATAAGAAATTTAGACAAAGCAGAATGGACAATTACATGATACACAAATTATTTCCAACTAAAATGCTTATTAAAAAAGTTATAGAGGAGTGGGATTGCATTAGGACTTTGATAGATGAATGGGCTGTAGAACTACTGATGCAGAAAAAGGAAAGGTCAGTGATATGGAAGACAGAAAACACAAAAATATAAGTTGGGACCATTTGGCAAAGGTAGAGAATGGCAAGTGGTTGAATCTGGGAGAAATAATTCTTATGGTTGAAAATAGAATTTAAAGAGAAGTTTGGGCTGTGCTAGAGAGAGCTTTGAAGGAAAGTCTAACACCTGTATATTTTAAGTCAGTTTTCTGTGTTTCCAACGTTATCTCAGAAAAAGAAGTACTATCAATGAACACACCCTGAAAGTTCCTCAAAGGCCATCTTTCTATCTGCAGTGTCTGAGACGGTGCCTAGCACTCTAGAGAGGCTCAATATACATTGTTGACTGAAGAAAAAAATCTTTTATGTTTAGCTTCCAAATAAACTAACAGTAAACAGAAACTTTTAACTTTGTATTTGACTTCATACATTTGTTTGAAAAATTAAAACTCCCAAGAGAAGTCGACATGGTCCATTGCATCCAATTAGTAAGCATGGGATAGCAAAATAATGGGGTTTTGTCTAAATGCTGAATTATTCTTCTGACTTGCAAAAGTGTAGCTAAATGATGTACTTTCTGATAAACAAGAAAAATGTAACTATATGCTTTACATTTTTTATAAGACTAATATTGTATTCTACCTCATCTATTGTGGGGAATAGGCTATTACAATTTTGGTCAAGTTCTGAAACTTTGTAACAAAAGAGAAGGTTGTAAGCTTTTCTAGATCAGACCCATATATATATATATATATATATATATATATATATATATAGTTATCTATCTCTCATAGTATCTTGCACATAATAGACAATCAATAAATATTGTTTAATTCAATAAGCCCCTAGGGAAGAGCTTGAGACAGCCCAGATTTTAGGAGGTTTTAAGGATACTATGAAATAATAATAGTTATGACAAAAATTAAAATTTCTGGATTGAAAGGGATACATTTCCAGTAGTAGATGGGGTGGGGATTTTTATTACTATGCAGGAAAAGATGCAGTTGGTTGTGCTGGGAAGTCAGAAGATCAGCAGAATGACCCATGCACATCTATAATCACAATTTTATTGTTACTCTGGGATTTGGACATCAAATGGAGACAGTAATAAAGCCTCATTTTGTGAGCACAATATCTCCATCTTCAATGAGCTAGGGTAAGTGCAGTAATGCTCCCTTCCTTCTCAGGAAGAGGTCAGGTTACATCTAAGGCTTCCAGACAGAAAGCTAACAGGGACAGACCTGTTTTCTTTCTCTTCTTTTCTGCAACTGTGGCTCAGCCGTATAGAAAAGTCTGTGGTTTATTTAACCCTGTATGAGTCTCTAGGGAGAATTTCTTTTCTTAGAGTTTCTAGGAAAAATGAAAATAAAAATAATGACAGTCTCACCACTTTTTTATTGTGAAAAATAAATAATGAGTAGCCACCTCAGCCTGTGAAGTTGCTAACAGACAAATCTGTTCTCTACAATGGGGCTGAAATTTCATAGTCTTACAAACAAAATCATGGTTTTGGGGTAAAATGAACAGGTTCTTCCATGCACTTTCTTATTTTTATTTTTTCTCTTTTCTCTTCCAAAAATGACTGACATTAAATCTATTAAATATCTCCTTGACTAACCAGAAAGATAAATGTTTTATCAACAGAGATTGCTTATACAAGAAGGCATTAAGCCTTTGTCTATTAGGTTATGCTGTCAGTGAGACTGAGGAGTGTGGCTTGTTAGAATCCAAGTCCCTTCCTTCTTTCTGTAGACAGTTATTGAGTCTCATTTCGTATGGTGGGGCTAGCTAACTTTAGACCCTCAGATCTTTTCTTGGGGACTTTGAAGCAAGCATGAAGGGTAAAAACTGTCAGTTTGAATTGTTTGTAGGCTATGATTTGAAGCAATGTGTCCTTTTAATGATTTGAAAACCATTTACAATGTAGTGGCAGATGAGAACACTTTGAACTTCCTAGAATTGAAACATGCCTTTTTTTTCCAATAATGTTCCATATTATAATTTCCATATATAAAAGCCTATTTAATTCCCTCTTGTATGTCAAGGAGAATGCTAATAAATCATATAGTTTATTTTCTACTCTCCCTCTTTCTCTCTCTCATTTACAGGCTATCTTTTAAATACCTTTAAATATCATCTTTAATTAACTATTATATCACCCCTTTTTCCCAAATAACTACCACCACCTAGAATATAAACTCCAAGAGAGCAGAAGTTTTGTCTGGTTTGTTGACATACAACTGCCTCTTCAGTGCATAGGCAGTGGACCCAACCCTTATTTCTCATAATACTTGAAAGTATGTTGTACAAATTATTCCTGTGTTATTAGTGTGAAAAGAAAATATCTTGAGCTTCTAAAATCTCTAAGCTAAAGAAAAAATTTAAGCTGGGAACTGCTCAAGGCAAATCTGCCTCCCATTTGTGGGAAGCAGAAAAGTTCCTCTTTAAAGTTTCCTTTCTTGTTAAAGAATAAATTATAGTATGCTACTAACTCTTTGTTAAGCCCTATCCTATGTAGCTGTTAGACATGCCATGCTTACAGGCACGTAGTACATTGTATGTCCTTGTACTCTAACCAAGATATCTGTGCTGAATGTGTTCACAGGCATGTCCCAGCTTGGCACTGCTTTTACCTGTTTAGAAAAGTTTTAAGTTGTTAGCCAATCAAGTTTTGGTTTAGATTGTGAGGTCTGGCCCCGGCCAACAGAGATCCGACACAGCAGTAAAGATGACCCCAAATGCATAAGGGATAAATGTATCTGCTTTTCCTTTGTTCATTGTACTCTCGTGGCAAGATGGCGAGGGAAAGTACCCTTCCTGTAGTCCAGGAAATAAAAGTTGATTTGCTGAGAGACCCTTTGTCTCAGTGCTAGGTTTTTCTTTGTGGCACCATGCGTCTATTTCCAACACATTCTATTCAGTCTTCCCTCTGCTCACTGAGATAGATGCGTATTCTCATTGCCTCCTTTGGATAGGCTTACCAAAAACTCAAAAGAATGCAACCATTTGTTTCTCACCTACCTGTGATCTGGAAGCCCCCTCCCTGCTTCAATTTGTCCTCACCTTTCTGGATGAAACCAATTTATGTGTTACATATATTGATTGATGTCTCATGTCTCCCTAAAATGTATAAAACCAAGCTATGCCCCAAACACCTTGGGCACATGTCATCAGGATTTGATGAGGCTGTGCCATGGCCATGCAGACTCAACCTTGGCAAAATAAACTTTCTAAATTAACTGAGATCTGTCTCAAATTTTCAGAGTTCACATTAATAAGAAGCATGTAGGCTATACCCTCACGAAATCACATAACCACAGGGGCTGAATAGCAATCTGTGCTTGATTAGGTTTTCATCAACCTGGAAGAGAAAAATATTCCCTTTTGTGATAGTCACACAGACACCCTACTTCCTAGCAGCCCCTGTGCTGGAGACTCTCTGAGCTTAAGTGATTAGCTTAGTTATCTAGAACTAACAAACATTGGGTCAATGGAGCAAAACAGGTTCTGTCTGCCTCCAATGATGTTCCTTTCATTATATTAAAAGCTAAGTGTTTGCTTTTGTGTCAATGACTAGTACTCAATTCAGAGGTAAATAGTTGTGAAGATGATGGCAGTTCTTTTTGAGAAACAAATCAAAGCTATTAATTCTCTAGACACACACACACACACCACACACACACACACGTGTATACAATTTTTAAGGATTCATAAGAGAACCTGAAACAAAGATTAAGAATTCTTCCCTTTGTGTAGTCATTGCTGTTGCCAGTTTGAGGTCAGTATGGACATTATATTAGAACAGCTCCTTTTTCTGAAACATATATATGCTTGATATGTAATGTAGAATCTGCAAACAAGTGTATTTTTTCTAACCAGCTCTGGAAGTATTTCAAGTCAGTGTTCTAGAGTTCTAGCACTCCCTTGTTCCCTGGTCGGTTTCCAGTACTCCTTCCCTCCCAAGATGAGCACCAAGTACCCTGGTCAATTATATTCATTAGCACATTGCCAGGTTTTAGGAGTCCCGCCTTTTGACTAAGAAGGCAAGGATAGCCGTGATGTCAGCATTCTGACAGTTGGTCCCAAATATAGATAACCAGTGTAGTTCATTAATTATAAAGTAGAGATTATGCACTGAATTCTTAGCTTCCAATTTCAGTTTAATATTTTAGCATTTGTAAATAAAATCTATTCATGAATGTATTGTCTCTTAGAATTAAACTTTATACTTTTAAACCTAGGAATCTAAATTAATACAATTGTAACAAACTTTTAAAAATTAGAAAACATTTATGAGCAGGCTTAAGATCCTAAGAGCTGATGTACTAATCTAATAATTGGTCAGGAGTACCTCTAACCAAGGAGATTGTTTTTGTCCTAAAATAAAATTAAGGTTGTTTTCTATAGGATCTCATAGCTCTTTAACTATTGAAAAAATATGCTTCAAATGATAAGGATGTCACTAAGAAAATCCTTACTGCCAAAAGACAAAATTACAGTAAGTTTAGTTACAGATGCAATTGGCTTTTATTCACAATTTATGAATCGGGGCATTCTTTGTTTCACCAAATTGAATGAGAGCACCCACTTGGCAATGGCAGAACCATGGATTTTGTTAAGGTGGGAACAAGAAAACAGAACAATAGGAAAAAACTGATTAACTGATTGGCTAACATCAGGTTTGTTCAGGTTATTTTCTTTGTAAGGGTTAAAGCAGAGTGGACTTCCTATTACACTAACTTAGGTAGACTGGAATCTTCTATTTTTAGGGGAAACAAAATGTTCTGTTTTGGGATCTATCTCCTTCCTTCAACTTTCAGTTTGATTTTGCGGCGTATGACCTGAGTGACTTCATTTTGGTTTGGTCTGCTCTGTTAAGGTCTATTGCAGGAGCTCAGTCCAAAACAATGGCCTTCCACAATTTTTATTTAACATTACCTAACAAATCACTGGAAAGCTACCAGTGGAATTTTATGTAATGTCTTTGTAAAACTGATTTTTTTTATTTAAAAGGAGAATTAGAGCAAGATTTTCTTGCTAAATAAATTTGTGTTAGATTCAAGATAAAGCATTGCTTTCATAATAGCACTTCCTGGCTAGCTTCATTATACACAGATGTAAAGACCATGTCCTGGACGGTAGTTACTTAACTTGCTTACATCTTGAATGGCTCATGGATTTTTCACCTTGTGTTTAAATTTCCTAAAAGCAAAGTTGTAGTATGGTACATAAATGAAATGAGAATGAGACACTTAGCAAAGTGTTTTTTTCTAACAACTGTATTGATAATACGTCTTTGCTCATTTGTTATATAAATCTTGATTTCATTTCCACACTGCATCTTGACACAGTGGCTTGTATTTCAATGTATTCTTAAGCACTAAAAAAAAAAAAAAAAAAAGCAATGTAAAAACAAAAATCTTCTTTTGGTTCTTGAATACAAGTCACCATAATTGTAATTAGGGACAACAGCTGATTTGGTTTTCTTATTAAAGTGATAGATAAATACTGTAACTAAATTGTTGGCTCTTAAATAAGTATAATAATCTCTGTCAGCAGAAGATGGTTCTCTTATAGATATGAATACATTCTGCCCCACAAAACCAAATATTAATTTTGCTTCTATCACTTTCTTAATTATTTATTGTACAAAGTATATTCAAGCCATGCTTTGTGAGATAAGAGCTTAACATTGCCTGCATTCTTTGGCCCCAAAGAATTCTCGTTTTCTACCAATGCATAATAACTCAGATAACAGAAAGTCAGTTAATTAGAGTATTACAGAGAAGCCTAGGAGTTAATTGATTGAGAATGACAGTTAGTTAGTCCCTGCACTTAGGCTGTGAGCAGCATCCAGCCTTATTCTTTATTGTTGTTGTTTGGGGTGGGGTGGGGAACAGGGTTTCACTCTGTTTCCCAGACTGGAGTACAGTGGCATGATCTCAGCTCACCACAACCTCCGCCTCCCGGGTTCAAGTGATTCTCCTTCCTTAGCCTCCTGAGTAGCTGGGATTACAGGCACCCACCACAATTGCATGGCTAATTTTTGTATTTTAGTATAGACAGAGTTTCACCATGTTGATGAGGCTGGCTTATTCTTCGTTAATGTGCTAATTTCGTCTTTTTCTAATATGTAAAGTGGTAACTTGACTATACAAAGATGAAGTAACCGTAAGAACAATGTCCTCTGGTTTTAGTATAATTCCTCACTAATTTAAAAGTGATCTCCAAAAACGTAGTTCAATCACTGGTAGGGAGACACTGTACCACAAAGTGCTTTGCATCCCTTGATCCTGACTGAGACCCCTTTTCCTGTAACAGGCCTTCGGGAATATCATGGGGTCATTGATTTTCAGTTTGCTTTTACAGCAAGATTCCTCACACTCACAAAGAGGGAATTGAGTTCTGTGCCCTTTGGCAATTTGATTTTTTTGTGTTGGGATTTGAGGGCAGGGGAATACATTGGAATGTACTTAGTTTCAATCAATATTTATTGCTTATACAATATGGTAAGGTAAGGGTTGGTTGCAATTAAGCTGTAGGATACTAGAATCATCCCGAATTCTGATATATGAGCAACTGGAGGAAAAATGAGTAAAGGTATAATTAACCCCCCATCTTAGAGTTTCTTTGTGGAGATCAAATGGGAACTCAGAAAACATCTGTGATATCATTGCCTTTGCTTTCTCCAATGCCTATATCCTTTATACCTACATTCATGCAGCCACAGCTTTCTGGGCAATATGTAGCATACACATTATTCCAGATAGCACACAACTTCAGCAAAGAAATATAGCTGTGGAGAATACATTTCAAATACTCCTGCAGCTGAAAAGATATTTATCACAGCAATATGCTGTTTGAGCACTGGAGATTCAAGTCAGATACACTCTGCTTATTTGCATGCCAGAAGGCAGAGCCCACTCAGAGCCTTCCAGCCCACAGCTGTTTCAGAGGACTACCTTTCTGCTTCGGAGTGCAGAGGTGGGGCCATCTGCACTGCTTGAGGTTTTCTTGTGGGCACATTCAGTACTCTGCTACAGGCTTTTTAATTAACTGAAAGCTAGCTAAAGGAATGTTCAATTATTGAAACTAGACAGTAGGAAACACAAAATCAAAGAAAATGCACACTTTAAAATTATTACTGGATGACTCATGTTGTGCAATGATACCCTAGATACAGGCCCAATATTTTGAATCAGCTGCTATAGGAACAAGATCATTGCACAAGGACAAAAACATTTGTGTGGTATTAAGAATGGGAGCAAATCATTATGTTTATACAAAGTAGACCAAGCATTGTGCTATAGGTCTTATTCATAAAACATGTTTTTGATAATTTAAGGTAAAATGCTTTTACTATAATGCAGTTCCCTGGAAAGTGGAATGCACCACATAGTTTACTTTTGATTTTGCTGTAGGTGTTTTTCCAAGTAGCTCAATTAAAATAACTTTCTCCACTTATGACTTAAGCTCTTGTAAGAGCTTACAAATCCATGCACAGAATGGCATAATACAAACCTACATCCACATCCAAGCGTCTTAGAAGGTATTTCATAATTTGGTTTCTTAATGAATTTGCCAGCTCTCTACTCTGCTCTGTGATCCACCACTAGAATATTCGCTCCCTCTTCCTTCTCCCTGTACTTCTTAGTTTCTCTTCTTGTCTAGGTTTTTTGCTGTGGTCTTACAAATGAAAAGTCTGTTGTTTAAGTTTTCTTTCAGCAGTAATATAAGCTATTCAAAGGTGAATTTGGATGAATGTCTAATAAATAAAGTATAATACTCATTTTATTAATCACAATGTTTTAATAACACAAACACTATTAATCACAACCCCTCCTTTTTTCAGACCCTGACATGATTAAAATTGAAAAAATATCTATGTCTAGTCTTACATTACCTCTGATGCAGCCAAGTTGCATTTTCCTTCCATTCTAAAGTAAAAGAGAGAGAGAGAAAAAGATAGAAGGACAGAAGAGAGGGAAGGAAGGAAGGAAAGAAGGAAGGAAGGGAGGGAGGGAGAGAGGGAGGGAGGGACATCCATCAGGAGGGAGGGAGGGAAAATGGAGAATTGTTGTCAGATTTACTTTCTGTAAATAATCTATAATGTTGATAAGGAAAGATTTCATAAAAACATACGATTTGTGAGTCCAACAATTTTAATCAGCAGCCTTGGCTCGTGTATCTTCCTAGAATTGAGCAGTATATACGGAATTTTGTAATCAACTAAATCACTATTTTTTCATAGATTTTTTTATCTTGAACTCCAACATCATACCTGTGTTACAACCTTATCTTTCCAAAGATGTATTGGGTATGTTTGTTTGCGTTTAATATTGTTTTCTAACACTTACCATCACCTTTACCACTAAAACCACTTTCCCTGTGAGTACTATAGATCCCATTTGCGTTACCAATGAGGTGAGTCTACCAGCAATCAGCACTGAAAATGTTGGAGCTGTTCCCATCTCCCACTGCTACCTACATGACATTGCTGCCATCCTTGCTTTATAGTACTACTTGAGTATATATATATATTCTTGCCTATTTCCATTGCCCTCAGCCCAAGGCATGAACTTCATCCCTCATGAAAATAGAAATTACAATAGTTTTCCAAAATGTGTTTATATCTCAGTTTCTTCTGGGTATAGAAAGCCAATGTGTTTTCATTTCTAAGATTTTTTTTAAACTTGTGGCCTTCCCATACCATAGGCATAAGCTAATGAATGATTGTCTTTGTCCTGCCCCTACAGATGTATGTCACAGCTGGAAAAGAGAAGAATGAAAGTAATTGTTTTGTTTTATTTTTCCAGAACAGACTCTAGAATTTAATGGCAGAAACAATAGTATTTTAAAATTTTTCAATTTATCAGTTTCAGAAGAAATCTACCCTCGCCCTCAAAATAATTAAGATTCCACTACCTGGGAGAAGGGAATGTTGAGGAAAAGAGGATGTATGATACAGGTGAGTGTGGGGCCTGGATGAAAGGCCAGGAGTGTATGCTGTCAGGCAGGCATCACATTTTAATGTCTTTATTTGCCAAATGGATACTAATTATTTAAGCATCATTTATTAATGAATTCATACTCTTCTCAATTTTTAATACTAGTTTAGCAACCTTATAAATGAAGTCTCCATATAGGTATGGCTCTTTCAGGGACTCTTATTCTATAGCTTTGTCCTAAGTGTTAACCTCACGCTCTATTAATACTTTATGCCCTTTGATAAGACAAGTATTTCTACCTGGTTGATTTTCTTAACAATTGTATGTTCCTTGCTCTCTGCTATAAATTATACAGTGAATTTGTTGATTTTATGAAAACAAGCAAACATAAGGATCAATTTAGATTGAGTGATATAACATTAAATTTACGGATTCTCCTGGGAGCATATTATGTCTATTTATTTAAGTTTTCTTTCATTTTTATGAATAAAATATACTTTTGTCCATTTCGGTATTGTATCTTAGATTTATTTCTGGAACTTTGTATATTTTATTCAAATTCACATTATTAAATTAAGGGTTTTAATATTACATTTTCTAGCTATTCTAGTGAACATGCAATTGCTTTTTATGTGTATATATATGTATTTCATATCATGTAACTTTATTCAACTTTTACTAGTTATCATATTTGATCTGCAGATTATAATGTTTGCCATTATGATTATTCACAAATAATCCAGTCACTGGGACCATCTGGAGGGCTGCATTTTCTCACCCATTTGAAGTTAGGCATATTCCTGACTTGCTTTGGTCAATGAAATAAATAAAATGGGAGTGGAAATTATACTTGTCTCTTCTGGTGGAAAAATTTAATTGCTAGAGATCAATTTTAATTTTTATTCTCACTCTCAAGATAATGATGAAAGCATGTGTCTCAGTTGAGCCACCATCAACTGGGGTCTTTGAGATAATTCAATGAGCAATTCCCTACTCGCTTTTGTTAGAATGTAGTGTGAAGAGAAAATAGGTTTTACTATTTTAAACTTCTGGATGTTAGTGTTTCTTTGTTATCACAGCATAATGTAACCTATTTAAACTAATGCCATTCAGCTGAAATTTTGCATACACAATTGTGACTAAAGAGAAATATCAATTTAATGTCTTCCTTTTCTGTAGTCAAATTTCTATTGGTTTTTCTTGCCGTAAAGGTATAGCCAAGACCTCTAATATGTATAAGGAGCATGCTTGTCATATTTGTAATCATAAAGAAAACACTTTACCTTTTAGCATGAGGTTTGACTTGGGCAATTTTGTACATACCTCTTATCAGATGAGAACTTTTTCTCTTTCATTTCAAATTCACTAAAAAGGAGTTTGGGGTTTTTAAAATATCATCAGCAGGTTGTTGAATTCTATCAAATGCTTTTTCTGCATCTATTGACTTGAAGATATAATTTTCCTCTATTAATCCTTTAATGTGGTATATTATTTGATTTTTTAAATATTAAATCAAATTTACATTTATCAGCTTAACTCAACTTTATCATCTTTTAAAACGTACTGCCAGTTTCAGTTCGTTAATATTTTCTTTAAAATTTTGACATTTATGTTTTTCATCAAGATTGGACCATAATTTTTTTCTCCTATTTTTCTTGAAAAGTTCAGGTATCAAGATTTGAAAATGATTGGAAAGTATTCCCTCTTTGTCGAGATTCTGCAGAAGTATATTGATTGAGTTATGTATTCCATGTATATATAATTTATAAATAAATAAATACATATTGGGGGAGTGTGCTCAATTTTTTAATGATGAATAGATGTTAAAACAGTTTGGGGATCATATTGTTATATAATCTATGTATATGGTGTATGTATATATATGATCTATGTTTTTGTTGTGTATGCATATAATCTATAATATGGTGTGTATGTACATGATCTATAAATATGATATGTATACCTGCGATCTATAAATATGGTGTGTGTGTATATATATATAATCTATAAATATGTATGTATATGATCTATAAATATGGTGTATATATATGATCTATAAATATGTGTATGTAAGTGATCGATAAATATGGTGTGTATGTATATGGTCTATATATATGGTGTGATGTACAATAACTATATATGATGTATATATATATCATCTATATATGGTGTGTATATAGATCATCATATATAGTATGTATATAAGATGATCTATATATGTTATATACATGATATATATGTGTTATATAAGAGCTATATATGTTATATATTATCTACATATGGTATTAATATGATCTATTATGGTATATATGGAATCTATATATACATGGCATAGATTCTCTAGTTTCTTATTGAGGCTCTATGGAGTTCAAATTCAATCTCTTGTTGCAAATCTTGAGCCTAAGAAAAAATGCCACTCTCCATTTTCACTAGCTGTATTTCTTCTTTTCTCATAAATTTATAAAATTTATATTTTGAATTCATAAGAGAACTTGTATGGTCTGTGTTAAATCTTATCCTTTTCCCTATAGATTATTTTAGGCTCAAAATAGTTGAATTAGGTCTCCAAGGTCGTATGAATAAGGATTCATTCTTTAAATTCTGTCCTTTTAGAAATTATTTCTGGTTCCTCTATCCACTCTCCCATAGCAAGAAGGTATCCCACTCCGGCATTGTTACAACACACTAAATTAAACTCATCCCCCACTCACCATACATGACCATCTCAGAAAACATTTATTACAGTTCATTGTAGGTGTGTGGAGAATGTACAAGGCATGTTCTACACACAGAATAAATATTTGTGGATTAGATTTACTATTGAATGAATATCTTTCATTAAATTGCATACTTCTTGAAGACAGATTTAACACACAAAAACATACTCAATAACTGTATATTAAATTAAGAAATGCATGGAATAAGCCAGTTTAAAACCAAACCATTGATTTTTTTCTGCTCTATTTTACTACTTTGAAGACAACATAAATTTGCAAAAAGAGATGTATTAAACAATTTATAATGTTTTTCTGAAATGAAACTATGCAGAAGAAAAATTTCTAAGGAGATTTTTCTCTGAAAATAGTCTGCTTTAAAGCACTGCCTTAGGGATTGCAACACTAAATGCTCACAATAAAATGCAGGACAATGTAGTATCTACATGTTTTCCATATAATCCAAAGAACCACCTTATTTGTGTGTGAGGGGGGAGGGGAGATGGATAGATAAATAAAAGAATTTTCAAAATATGATCAAAAGTGACATGTGGTTTCATAGTTACAGACCATAAGACATGCAAAACCAAAAGTTTATTTTTCTGTTTAATTTAGCATTAATAAATTAAGAACACAACCAAACCTGGTATATTTAAAAGTTAAGGCTTTAAGTAATTAGGGATGATAATATAGTCTTTCACTTTTATCTATCCATGCATTTTTCAGAATTACTATTATGTTTTAAGGATTCAAATGTAATTGAGACAGCACTTCAAAGTGCGTTAATTCACTCTTTATAGAAGACACTAATGCCAACAAATTTCCTGTGTCTGGTTGTGATCCTTCCAGTTATCACCAACTTATTAGCCAAATCATGTAGAGATAGTCCAGGGAAGTGGGAGCAGTGTGTGTCCAGACTCAGTGTCGGAAGAACCCTTGGGAAGCTGGAGACAAAATACTATGCAGAAGTATTTGAACTTCTTTGTGTTCTAAGCTGAGGAGTTTATATTTTATCCAAGAGGTGATACAAGTGGCAAGACTAATATCATTTTATGTTGTTAATTTTATGATTTTGGTACAGCATATGGTTAAGAGAAGCAGTATTGGGCAATGGATAAGAACATGAACTCTTTAATCAGACTGCATGATATATACTTAGTTCCAATACATATACTCCTTCACTCTGAGCTAGTTTCACTTCTTACTTTCCTCATCTCTAAACAAGGACAACTACCTCCTTGGTGGTTTTGGAGACTGAATGAGTTAACATATTTATAGGATTTACAAATCCAGACATTTTGAAGCAACATAATTGTTAGCCTTATTATTATTATTTTACTTTTTTTGTTGTTACTACTAAAGGCATAATATTTAAATTTAATTAGCTGCAGAATTGTGGAGGAGTAAATGGAGAAGCAAAATTTTACCTCAAGAAAAAATTGCTTGGAATACTAATCAGATGTGTTCACTGTATTAACTCTTTGTCTCTTTTCTTCCTAGCTTATCAAATTTGTTCAAGACATAACTCTTGTT
The DNA here is from genome assembly GCA_036589455.1 of Ateles fusciceps. NCBI lineage: Eukaryota > Metazoa > Chordata > Mammalia > Primates > Atelidae > Ateles > Ateles fusciceps. Next base: position 5,116,287 of record JAZHEH010002924.1, on the reverse strand, counting down.
AAACAAAGATGTCAGAAAAAAATGTGACTGGAATATGAAGTCTGGAATTTGGGTTATTAATATTTGGAATAAACAAAAAATGTGACATTACAGTAGCAACTTCTCTTGAGAAGTTCTTTTATTTCCTTTTATCAAAGAGATGTGAGAATTATAGGCTAAGAGGAGAATGTTACTGAAGGAAGATTATTTGGAAAATTAACATGGTAAAATATTTGTGAAAGGCTCTTTCTCTCATCTCAGTCAGCTTTGGTCTTATTATTCTTCAACTCCCTTGCAATGACAGGCAAGGCATTCCTTCAAAGAGTTCAAAAAGTGTTGCTGTCAAATCTTATGTCATACATGATTGTTGGGGGTGAAAGCATTAAGGGCTGAATAGTTCTAAGTGTGCAAAACAACCAGATTCCTTTTCTATAAGATCATTCCACAGCACTGTGAAACATGGACTGCAATTGGTAGGCATCAGGACAGAGAAATACAGATAAGATGTCCAATTTTCCAAGGCGGGAGGTGGTAAATTTATGGACCGTGTCAGTAGAGAGGAAGACACACCTGAGAAGAGGCAACGTGCTGGGTTGTTGACTACATGTGAAAGATAAAGGAAATATACTGCATAGATGTTGACAGTGTTATTTTTTCTTGAGAGTTCAAGAGGTTGGGGTTGTTTCTTGGGTAAGAATATTAGATGAGTATTTGACATTTTAAGTTTATATTGTCTCAGCTGATCCTATTTATATTCAACTGGAAATAGAGTTTCAGAAAAGAAATAGTGTAAGTTTCATAAATTTGAAGCCAAATGTATAAATGGATAAAACTGTCCAGAGGGAAAAAAAAGAGTGACAGAAAAAAAAGTGGGGGAAGAACCAGAGCAACCTGGAAACTTCAAGCTTCAAAGGTAAGATGAAAAAGGTAGTGAGAAAGACTAGCAATGCAAATCTTCCTCTTATTTCATTTTCCTTCATCCTTCCCTTATATACTGATGCTCACAGAGTTCCATGCTGAATTCACTGTTCTTTGACATGTACACCTACCTCTTAAGCTCAGAGGCAAATGACCAAGAGCCTACTAGACATTTTCTCTTTAATATTTCACAGGCAATATAAACTTCCAGTTTCTTAAAAGGAGCTAATCATTTTACCCTACCAAATCAGATATGCCTTTTATGTCTTCTCTTTTAGTAAAGGGCACCAGCATTCACCCATAGGCTCAAGTCTAAACAAAGCTCTGGATCTTTCTGGGAGACTTTCACTTGCTTATTTTCTACCTCTAATTAGGTTCACTGCATCCTGGAAATTTTAAACCCATTAGAGCATTCAAATCCAACCTTCCTCATAGTTACCACCATTACTTTCTCTTGAGTTAGGCCTTCATATTTTGTTAACCTGGTTGCTGCATGACTTCTTAGTTGTTTGTTCTCCAGTTTTACCTCCCTCTCATTGCTCATTGTCCCTGTGATCGATCTATAAATATAGATTTGTTTATATTATTGCCCTGCATAAAACTCAGTAACAAATTATCATTGATGCAATTCAAATTCTTTCGAATTGATCATAATAATGTTTTAAGAGTCGGGCCTTGGCTGCCTATTGAGCTTCATCTAAATATGAAATCCTTAATATACCATGCTGGCTTGAATTTCAGAATGATCTGATGTAATCAACCATGTATATGTCTTTGATTACTTGAAATGTCTAAATCAGTGGTCAGTGAACTGCACACTATAGCCTGCAGGCTAAATCCAGGCTGCCACTGGCTTTTGTAAATAAGAATTTTTTTTTTTGGTAATACAGTCACAGCCTCTTCATTTACATATTATCTGTGACTGCTTTCATACTATATGGAAAGTTGAAAAATTGTGATAGACACCATTTGGCCCCCAAATCCTATGATAATTACTTTGTGGCCCTGTACTGAAATCGCTTCCCTACCTCTGGTCTAAATCAATGCTATAAATACTAGAGAAACTTGATCCATAACAGGAATTTAGAAGGCAGGAAATGATGTTTTTGTAGGGTGCTATTCCTCAACTTTATTAAGTCCATGAGAAAAAATCAAGACAAAAATCCAAGTCCGAGAAAAAACGCTTTAATTGGTATTTATTAAAGGCATATCCTTACTCTGTTGAGCTCCACAGTGGAGAATTTTCAGTGAAACAATGTAAAACAAACATTCTGCACCACATTACCTTCTTAAAAGCATCACAATCTGTAAAATCCGACTAAGGTGCACATTATTCTACTGTGACCCACCCCCGCAACTTTAGAGATATCAGGCAAATCAGACACATGCGTTTCTACTTTCATTTGGGAGTTTTCTACTCTGATTAATTAAAGAAGTGCAGAGCACTAAATTATGCTATCTTTACAAGGTACTTACTTGTTGATTCATTAAGCAAATATTTACTGGGTGCCTGCTGTGTGTGTCAGGCACTGTTCTGGACTGATTCTGAATGAATCAGACCCTAAATCCAGTAGCCTTTCAGAAATTAGTATTAAATATCTCCTACTATGCTTTGCCTCTTGGGGAAATCTCAGATGGCTCAGAAATTAGTTGAGAAATTTAAAAATATTTTTTGCTAAAATCTACTAGCCCTCATATTCTCTAAATTAAAAGTATATTTGTATCTTACTTTTAAATTACGAATATACCTTTGAAAGAGTTAAGATTAAAATGGAATCACAACCTAGAGTGTTTTGATTCAGTCAAGAAATTATATCTCAGCTAGTCACTTGTAAATGCTAGTGATTTCACAAAGCCAGTGGAAGAACATAAAATAAACTCAAGATAGTGTAAAAGAACTAAACAGAAATGTATGAAAAGTATAAATACCTAAAACTCATTTTAAAAACAAAAAGATGAGGTACATCTGGGGAATGAATTAGCAAGCTGTAAGATCAGATTTATAAAATAAATTTACTCCCAATAAAAAAGGAAAAAGTAAAGAAATAGAAAAACATAGCTAAGATACACAGAAGCTATAAATAATAATGCTGGCATGAAGCTAGTTCTAGAAAGAGAGAAAAATAGGAACAAAGACTTGAGTAAATAATGGAGATAAATTTTCTACATTTTTTTTAAAAAAGATGATATATCACAATTTGAAAGTGCTTAGAAAGTGCCAATGAGGAGAGACACTTAGACATGATAATGAGATACACTACTACTCCAGACACCAAGATAATTCCTGAAGTTTAGAGGAATTATAGATCATATTCAAAGGCAATGATATTTTTTAAGATTACAATACATGTAACATGTAACATAGTCTTCAAAGTATTGAAGGACCTTAAATGCTTATTTAAAAATACTGTTATGTTAAATTAGTGTCAGTCATTGCAAGTCCTCAGAAATTTTAGTCTACATCACTTACAAAGGATTAGTATAAAACTGCATAAAAACTCTAACAAATAAAAAAACCCAATAACCCAATTTTAAAATAAGTGAAACAAATAAATATTTTATAGGAAAGAGCACGTTGACCAGAAAACAAACAAAATACGACCAATTTCATTTGTAATCAGAGAATTGCAAATCAAGATTGCAATAAAAAGAGCATTATAAGGCCATGCAATTAGAAAAAAAGATGAAATTAAAAGGTTTAACAATGTCAACAGATGTAAAACTATAGAGCTTATTATACATGGTTTGTAGGGATATAAATTTATGCAACCATTTTGGATGATAATTTTAATTTATCACTTATGTTTGACCATTTGCACATCCATAGACACAGCAATTTCACGTTTAAGTACATACCAAAAAGAAATACTTGCACCTGTGCAAAAAGACATGTGTACAGGAATGTTCTTAGAATCACCGTTCACAATACTGACAGCTTCGAAACAACACAAGCATTCCTCAATGGGAGAGTCAAAGAGTAATCGGTGGTTTATTCACTCAGTGAAATAGTATATGTATGACTTTTCTATTGCTGCTGCTACAAATTACTACAGACTTTGTGAGTTGAAACAATATAGATTTATTATTTTACTGTTCTGGAGGGTCAGAGTCTGAAATAGTGTCACTGTGTTAAAATCAAGGTATCAGCAGGGCTGTTTCCAGAGATAAATATTTTTATTAATTTTTTTTGCTTTTTCAGTTTCTAGAAATTTTCTATATTTTTGGTTCATTGCCTCCTTCCATATTAAAAGCCAGTAATACCTACTATAGTCTTTCTCACATAGAATAACTCTGAAATGCTTTCTGTAGCCTCCCTTTTCCACATGAAAGAATGCTTGTGATTACATAGGGCTCATCCTGATAATCCAGGATAATCTTCACATCTCATCCCCCACCAATTCCATCTACAACCTTAATTCTCCCTTGCCAGAGAATTAAGGTTGTAGATGTAATTTAACCCATTTCCACTTTCTGAGTATTAGGACCAGAACATCTTTGGTTGCCATAATCCTGCCTCCCACAGTATGCAAGCATCAAAACAAATAGCAGTGTTGTAGCATCATCTGGATAAACCCTAGCAGTTAAGTGAAAATAGTCATTCTCAAAAGATTACACATAACATGGTCTCCTTCTTATAAAGTAGGTGTTTATATACTTCAAAAAGCTTATATGCTTCAAAAATGAAGAATTCTAGAAATGATAGTTTGGAGCACTGTAGATGTAGGAAGTTAGTAGGGAGTGGGGCCTGGGATGAGGGAGGTGAAATTTTGGAACACCTACAGTGGTGCCTCATACGAAAATGGCTTATACGAAAACAGCTGTCTTGCTCCATCAGATAATTTTTAGCAGTGTGAATTTTAAATCTGATCATTAGTGATATGAAAAATTTTCTATATCCCTCAAAAAATTTAAATCAACATGTTTTTAAGTTAAAATACATTTTTACTTTATATATGAAACTCAATATGTTCAATAATTAATAGAAAAAATGAGAAAGTAGATTAATAAATTTGAAATGCTTCTTTGGGTCTTCAGAAATGAACCATCAGCATCATCTTCCTGAGTGCTCATATCACACATTGGTGTATTTTTCACTTATACATCTACTGCAGAGTGTGAGATTAATGTGATTTAGGCCTGAGTGAAGTTGTAGACTAGATTATAATTGACCTTTATTTGTAATTTAGTGCTTTCACTTTGGACAATAATGCACAGGGGAGTATTTCCACATTGTGATGTAACAGGCAGTGCTAACCCTCTCTTCAGAATATCATGATGTTCCATCTATACTAATTAGAATTACAGAACCAAGCAGGAAATCATTCATATGTAGAAGAAGCAGGATATGTTTTTCATAGAGTGGATGTATTAATTCAATTTACTGATCACTTGAGAGACATGGGCACCCCAAATTATTTTATAGTGCCTTGCATTCATATCATATATCATGCCTTGCAGTGTACTCCCAGATCCATTATCTTATTAGGAGTCTCTTTTGATCCTGTGTGATGGGTTGAAAAAGCATTATTAGTGCCATTATACAGATCAGGATGCTGAGATATGACCAAATTAAATACCTCATCTGAGATTAAACGTCATCATTATCTAATGGTAGAACTTATATCAAAATTTAAGTCTTCTGAATCCCAGCTATATAAGTAAGGTGGTTGCTATAAATGCCAAAATATATAATAGTTAAATATAAGTTTATTTATCAATCAAATAAAGTCTACATGCTCATAATCGGTGGGCAATTTCCTCCCAGTGTGATTCAAACAGATAGGTTTTACCAGCAGCTTCCAAAGTCATGGTCTTTGCCTGTATCAAGCCCTATAAAAGGAAAGAACATGAGTTGTTTTTATAGGCCAGGCTCAGAAATGGCATACATAATTTCTTCTCACATTACATTAGTAAAACTCAGTCTAATGTCAAGAAAACCTGGGAAATGCCATCTAGTTGCATCCCCAGGGGAAGAAACAGTTCACAAATTCAGTGAACAAGGCTATTCCCGCCATACTAGCAAAGCATTATTCCCACTATCACATGTTGCCACATAGGTACATCCATATCTATAGATATATTTATATCTAAATCTCTCTCCAAAGTCAGGAAACACTGATGACTGAGAAGTATTTTCTCTGTAGCTGCTCAAATGACCATGTTCAATGAGTATTACAAAGGTGTTTGTTGATGCATATGCAAGAGGAGGTTTTGAATAAAGAAACAAAGAAAATTCATGTCAACCTTACTGCAATGAACTAAATGTATATGTTCCCCCAAATTTTACAGGCTAAAATACTAACTCCCAAGGTAATCCTATTAGGGGGTAGGAGACTTGGGAAGCAATTAGTTCAGAAGGGCAAAGCCCTTATAAATGTGATTAGTGTCCTTTTCAAAGAGACTCCAGAGAGATGCCTCACTCTTTCTGCCATGTCAGGTTACAGTGAGAAGACAGCCATCTATGAAGAAGTGGGACCCCCATCAGACACCACATCTGCCTGTGTCTTGAACTTGGACTTTTCTGCCTCCATAACTGTGTGAAAAACAATTCTGCTATTTATAAGCCACCCCATCTATGATAAGTTGTTAAAGCAGCCTGAACAAACTAAAACTCTAGCCATGGTTTGCATTGCAATGGCCACCTGAACAAAGACAAAGATAGCACACACACTAATTTTCCAGGTGCCACAAATTAGTAAAACTTAGTTAATGTGAATGTCTGAAATGGAAGAGACTTCTTTATGATATTGTGTTTAATAATATTTATTTTTATTAAATGTATTTTGTGTATCAAGTATTGAGTCCAGTATGGAGCAGATTAAAATATATTATCTCCTGAGAGAGGTAAGTAGAGTATATTACTACTATCTATGGTAGTTATGTTTTACAATGTTGTCATGAGTTATCAAACACTAAACCAATGTTCCTAGGGATAATCCAGGGTTAAGTTCCTATGAGTCTCTGGTTACAACGTTTTTATCAACCAATCAATACATAACCTTGTCTTAAAAATGTTTCTGTTTAAAGATATCTTATTTAATATATAATATGGATTAATTAACATTGAATTCACAGCCAATAGCACTATAACTCACATTTGAATAAAGCTTTAAATAGAGCTAATAAAGTTAGATACTAAAACATGTATTTTCTGCATAAGGAATATCACAGCCTTCTTGCGCTTAGGGATACTAGATGGTACTTTGGCACTATGATTGAGGACCATTTTTAATTGGTGAAGACAGCAACAAATAACACAAAAATACAGACATACTGGCACTAAATAGATGATGAAAGCTACAGTTGTTTGTAGTAGGAGAACTGAAATAAGAAGGCAGAGAGTTGCTTTGTTTGACCCGTAGCTGGGGATGTACACATTGAGCAAGTCGAAGTTTTTGTTGCTCTGTGCATAACCACAGATGAACATGGAAGCACCAAGCATATCAATGTTGTGGTTGCAGATAAGTTTTACTGAGTAAGCAAATTCAAAAATATAGAACTGGTGAATAAGGAGGGTCAACTGTTCTATTATTATACCCATTTTACAAATGCAGAAACTGAAGATTAGAGAAGTCAAGTCGCTTGCTAAATTTATATCATGGGTAAGGGGTCTGCTTTGCTGTTGAGGCTGCGAGTTTAATCATAATGCTATTTCCACATGGTCCGATAGGTAGGTTCAGGAACCAATGGCCTTCTATATGGGATCCCACTTGGGATACTTAAAATGGAGTCACAAAGCCAGTTGACCTTTAATAATTCTTTGAAATCTTAAAATTTAGTTGTTTCAAGACTGCTTCTCTTATTTGTGTAAATTATAGTACATTTGTGGCTAAAATTTTAACAATTTTCCTAATATGATAGCATGTGTTTCTATAAGTTCTCAATATTTTAACTAGATTTCCTTATGATCTATTTGTTTTGTCATGTTTATTTTATTTGCCAATAACATAAAAACATTAAGTTTGAACTATTTTACTAAGCCTCTTTTACAAAAATCTATACCAGGAACTTCTATGGGTTTTGTTGTTATCATGTACTGAGAGCCACAGACCTAATGGTTTGCCTTTCATTCACAGCACATATCTCTAGAGAACCCTCTGGGAGCCATGCACAATCACATGGTTAGAAATTACAGGGGCTAAGTTGATCTCTTTTTTTAGGAACTCAATTTGACCTCATCCTTCAAATGTAGATTTTGAAATTCTTCATTAGATTTGAGTTTTTAAAATGTATTTTTTCACTTTAAGTATCCATATGACCTACTATATTTTTAATCAGATAAACCCTCTTACTTTCCACTAACCTTTTACAAACTTTCTTACTGAGGAAATTATAACTTTAAAGGGAACTTCTTGAGTCAGGGAAGGAAGGGACAGGAAATGAATAGAAAAATGGCACGTCTCAAATAAATATTTACTATACATTGATACACAAACCCTCCAAACTCCTGCTCCTCCATGGTTATAGCAGTAGGAATTTGGGAAAATTATTTTAGTAGAGTGGGCTCTGCCATGAAATGTAGGGGAAACCAAGAAGGACTTGCTTGTACAAGATATAAATGCTTCCTCTTTGTTGTATTTTTGGAACAATATAATTAGAATTATTTTCTAGTAAAATAACCTGGCTCAATTTGTAATTTCTATATGATAAAATCATTATCTTTTCTGATCTACCAGAATATTTTTTGGAAGAAATGTATGGTGACCTTTAAAACAAGTTTGCCCCACTGAAATTATTTCATTGTTCTTGACTTTTCTTAAGCCATGCTTGAATGAATGAATATTTCATGAACAGCTGTAGCCACAATTATCTATAGTTCATGGGCAATGTATAAAGAAAATAGTACAGGAATCTGTGATACTTTTAACCTCTTCACAAATTGGATTAAATCAGTGGATCAGATGAAGAACCCATATATCTTTTCTTGTAAAATCAAAGGTCCGACCAAATCCCCTTCCACTGGCAGAGGTCATGTACGGAAATTTGTTCTCCAACCTCGGTTTCTGAGAATATAGCAGACACCAGTGCATGTACTCAACCCATTCATCATTCTACACTGCACAGTATTCTACAGATCTCAGCTGCTGTTGCCTGTCTTTTGGCCTATCACTTTCCCAGACAGCCACCTCTGTAAGCGCTACCTCAGTTTTTTAACCTGCCATAACAGAGCCGTCATCCATCCTTGGGGGTAAAACATGATGATAACCTGAACAGACTACAGTCTGGCTTCTGAGATGCTGCATTTTCATCACCCTTATTGTCAAGTCAAATAAACTTTTAGTCTTTTTATTGAATGCTTTCTTCAAATGGAATTTGAAGGTACTTGTTATGTAAAATAAAGTGGATAGAACCTAGCGTGGAACACCAAGATTTCCCTTGTTCAGCTACAACCTTGCACGAGGTGCCTGAAACATGTCCATAGGCTCACAGGGCTTTATGGCATGTGATTTAGATGCATTGGCTTACCCCAAAGACTTGGCCTTAGGCATGTTTTCCTCCTTTTATCTTTAAATTCTGGGGTTCTCTTCCTGATGTCCCAGATTTCTTTTCAGGCCAAGGTCTAATGTACATCACTAATAACTTGGATGGAGCTTCTGGGCTTCTTGCCTGGCTCCTTCCCAATGTGGCACTATGCCCCCGGCTCAGAGCTGACTCCTCTCTCTTCCATGTTCTTCTTTAACCTAGTTCATGTTCTCTGTGACATGCATTGGGCCGAGCTGAGTTATATGTGTAAAAAGATCTGATTCAGCTCCATCCTTCCTTTGAGTTGTGGACCAGGGCCTCACATTGTGAATATAAAATCACACAGAACTATAATGCAACCAGAAATGTCCTGCCACCAGCCCCTTCTGTACCTCATTAGACCTTGTAGATCACTCATGTTGTTTTGCTTTTACTTTGATCCCTCCGGCTTGAACTCCACCAAAACACACATTATCTTCAAATGGATAGAAGTAACCAATAAATGTGAAGACAAAGGTATCCAAATGAGATATAGTTTAAGGCTTGAGAACACTTACTGAGACTCTCCTTAAAAACCTTCATTCTCTACCCTGGTTTCACTTTGATTAGGATATGATACTGTTTGTACCTGCCCCGGAAGTTGTTTTAGCAATTCCTTAGGCCCCTTACTCATAAAACAGCATTATTAGGCACTTTGTCACTGACTACTGAAGTATGTGTCTAGGTGGCAGAACCCCTTTTGGGCTGCATTCTGCCTCATGAGATGGCATAGCAGGCACTAATTTTACACAGTATGTCTGTTGACCTTGTGACAAACCATAAAACCTGGACAAGGGTACTTGATGCTACAGGCAACCTCCCAGGAGATTGAGCTGCTTCTGGCGCAGCCCCATAACCAGAGGCCCGAGAAGAATCAGATCTTGGAACACATATGATTCAGCTTTGCCCAATGTGTGACATTAGAGTGTATGACATGGATAAACAGTAAGAAGAATAAGGAATAATAAGGTGTCAGCTCTGGGGCCCTAGTGACATAGCCCACATTGGGCTTAAGCAGTTGTATTGAGGATGCAGTAGGTATATGAAGGTACTTTATGTCCTGGTGAGATAATAATGGTGGGTCCATTAAAAGTATTCCTGGTAGTTACCTCTACCCTCATTTCAGAAATTCTCTTAAACTTTATAATATAGAAGAAGACTAACTACCTTAATTATGCACATACACACACACACACACATACACACACACACACACACTTGCTCACATGTGCACCTGTTTGAATGATATATTTGCCTAATTAGTTAACATTTGGCATTTGCTATAGGCTTTATGTTGAACACTGCTTTTTGTTCTGAACATCTGACCTTGAGGTTCACTCACTTAACACCTCTCCTATTATTATTCATGAGATGCATTCAGGGTGAATTTTTATGAAAAATTGTTTTGGGGTCTGGTTATGATGCTAAAACCCAGTTGAGTACCCTATAGTACTGATGACTTTGTCTTAGCTCTGTGAATAGCACCTATTGATAGTACGGGTATTAAAGCAACAGAAATTCCAGTAGTTGGGGTATAAAAAGAAACCCAATTTTTTCATGAGGGAAACCCAATCAATGATGTATTACTTTAGAACCAAGAGTGAAAGGAGGACAGCCATACAAGCGTTCTACCACCAGATGGTGTTTGTCTGCTTCTGTGTACTAATTGCTATCAATAATTAAACACAGGTCTCTGATTCATATGCACAGAGGCAGTGATTCTTAAATTAAACATTTTATAGTCATTATATTACATTTTATAGGTTCAGCTAAACACAGCACTCTGGCTGATTATGATTAAACATACTGATACTAAATTACATATTGATCCCATAAATATCAAGTCATGCAGAGAAGCAATGAGAAGAATGCTTATAACTAGAAGCATTTTAATTTTAGATGATCAGAGGGGCAGTTGTTAATGAAAAATCAGGCAGAAGTTTGGGTTCTCCCAGTTGACTGTATTCACATAGGAAATGTTTTATTTTTCCTTTCATATTAAACATTAATTATAAATTGTATCTAATATTCCAAAATACATAATTATCAATAGTAGATTCAAATATCTTAAAAAATAAACAAAATAAATAATTTTGGTTTCTCAGTGTTTTCTTAGAACTTTAAACATGGTAACATCTTAAAATTGTTTTTAATTTCTTGAATGCTTATCAATCAAAGAGGCAGATAAAGTGCATTGCATTAATCAAATACGGAAACTGAAAGTTATTTTGAAAAGGACATAACATTGATTTTTTTAAAAATGGTGATTCAGATTGCCCACTACCACGCTATGTGATCTTGTATCAAAATTCTAAACTGAATATTTATGCCCTCACCTAGATTTTAAAGAGTTTAAAGATCTCTGAGGTCTCTAACAGCTATAAAATTTTATGGTTCTATTATATTATTAAAGGAAGCTGCATTAGTACAAAGGGAAACATATTGCTCATAGAATCCACAGGTTACACTTGATGATTCACTCATTTCCAGTCATTTCATCTGCAGATTCATTGACTGATACAGATACTGGCATTCTGCATCATCATCCTCAGTCACAGCCATCAGATGATGCAACCTGTGTAAAGGACTATCTCTCAATTATGAGTCATTAATTTAAAGGTGCTTGAAGAGACAATAAATGATGAAAACACTTATATTTTTAAAAAGGACACTATTCTTTTAAAAATAAATAAATGAATTAATATTTTTATCGCTAATTTGTTAACTGCTTTGAAACACATTGTGCCCTTACGTTACTACATTGATTAAAAAATTTGGGGAAATTACAGCATGTGAGATGCATAAAGAACAGGTAATCCCTTCTCAGAGCTTTTATCTTCAAGGGAGATCCAAACATTTTGCAGTAGATTTTTAAATTAAAGAATGAATGTTTGATTCATTTCTCTTCTTTCATTTCTCATTTTGGTTTGCTACCAGAATGCCTGTGCCAGGTTAGAGACAAGTTCAACAGCAGAGTAACACAGCACATGATTTCAACAAGGTCAAAGGATTAACAAAAATGAATGCAGCTGAAATATCAACTCAATTTACTCAGTTTTATCAGGTTTCTACAGTGTGACCTCAGGGGACTTATCAATTCCTTCAACCACTTCAGGATTCATTTTCTAGTGGTAACTTACTTTCTGGGGATAAGTAAGCAACAAAAAGAAAACCTCTGCTACTTTTCATGTTAGGCCTTAATATATTTATCTACAAAAGAAAATTATTAATATTTCCATACAAATATTATATATGATGAAGAGTAAGTTTTACCAATTAATGGAATTCGGTTAATTTCATTTCACGCTACTTTGAGCATTGCATTTTATCCTTTTCTATTTTATTTAGAGATAAAATATTGTGTCCACTGTCCTCAGTAGTTGTTTCAAACTCTTTGTACCATCTAGTTGTATTAGCAATGCTTAGGTTTTATGTTTTGGAAAGATTTGCTAATGTACAGGAAATGTGTGTTAATTTTAGTTTGATGGAATGATCACAAATAAATATATAGGTTTCAATTTCAATGAAAGATTATTTTAGATTACTCATTTAGGGTCTTGAAGTAATCAAGATAGTAGCATAACGCTTTTAATATATTGGTCTGAAATGTATTTTATTGGTTAAAAAGACACTACATGTAAAATAAAAAGTAAATGAAAATAACAGGAGTAAGTTATAAAAGCACAATAGTTTCTACATATACAAACGAGGTCATGGGTTGAATGCAAGTGCCATCTATACCAAGTTTAGTAATGCAGCAAAATAAAAAGCATATTTAACGTAGAAATAAATTTTTTATTTTTCTAACACTTTGCTTTAGAGTGAAATTCCCTTGAATATTGACAAGAAGTAAATGAAAGCAAACATCATCACATCACAAGGGGTTATAGGAATGATACAAAGCTTGGATAATTGTAGTTAAATATACAGAGACCTGAGAGGAGAAAATGCATGCACATCCGTGGAATATGGACAGATACAAACAAAGAACCACATTACACATGTAAGCTGCTGCCCAGGCAGGCAATGAAACATTATTCATAAGCTCACAAAGGCCATTTGAAATGTAGAAATAGCCAAAATGCAAGACTGCATAGAGCAAGTACACTGTGATACAGATACTCAGGTACAGATGTGCTTTGGACAGAGAATTCTCAACAGCCTTTCCCAGTACAGAATGTATTTTTGAGTGGATGAGAATGTTATTAGCTTGTGAGTCTCTACATAAGGGCACCCTTGTCTGTATAGGGAATTAGTGCCAAGAATGACAAGTAAGGAATCCATGACAAAAAAACACTTTGGATATTGACCCCGAAACATGTTTAGGAGGAGTGACAAGAAACTGTGCAGTTCAAAGGATTTGGGTATATACCTTGCAATCGTTTAGTAATCCAGTTCTGAAAAAACTCAATAACTTAGGATCCCTAGGGAAAAGGGAATTGCTTCAGTAGGTACTTCGTTTATTGTATGCCATGCTTCCAATCTGACTACTTTTTTATGTTAGGCCAATGTAGTTACTTTCCACTGGATGTAGAAATTCACAGAACTATGATGAACATTACAAGCAGCACACAAGATTTTATAAAATTCTTATCCTGAGTGAAAATTTCTAATTTTTGTCTGCGAATTTATTTCCAGATATCTATCTTCAGATTTTAGTTTTGATTCCAGAGTTATTGAAGTTAGTGCAAAAGCAACAAAGGAAAATGACCTTTATCCTTGCCTTCTTAGATGAGCACTTATTTTAAGATTCATCTGATTTTTTTTCTAGTTGCTCCATGAATTCAAAATGTTCTGACATAAAGAAAAGCAAACATATGCCTGATCATAAAGAAAAGTCAGTTAAAGGATAGATTCAAGAAATCTTCAAGGTAGGGGAAGTGTTTAACAAAAAAAGAATTGTCAAAGTGATGTTTTATGTAGTGCCCCCACCATGAGACGGAGTTGTTTTTCCCACCTCATCTTACAAGTTTCAGGCTGCTTACTTCTTTAGATGGTTTTGCAAATACAGTGACTATTAAGTTATAAATAGGACCAGGCTGAGCTCAGTAGCTCAGACCTATAACTCTACCACTTTGGGAAGCTGAGGCAGGCAAATCACTTGACCTCAGGAGTTAGAGCCCAGATTGGGAAACATAGAAAAACCTTGACTCTACAAAAAAAAAAAAAAAAAAAAAAATACAAAAAATTAGCTGGGTATGGTGGTGTGTGCCTATAGTCCCAGCTACTTGGGGGACTGAGGCAGGAGGATCTCTTGAGCCCAGGAGGTCAAGGCTGCAGGGAGGTAAGATCACACCATTTGAAATGTACAAATAGCCAAAATGCAAGACTGTATAGAGCAAGTACACTGTGATACAGATACTCATGTACAGATTTGCTTTGGAAAGAGATAGAATCTTCAACAGCCTTTCCCAGTTCATAATGCATTTTTGAGTGGATAAGAATGTTATTAGCTTGTGTACTCCAGCCAGGGTGACAAAGTGAGACCCTGTCTCAAAAAAAAAAAAAAAAGTTATAAATAGTACCTGAGAGAATTAACTTCAGAAAGCCATTATGACCCAATACTAAACTGAATCTAATTAATCAGATAAATCTGGACAAGGAGAAGGAAAAGCCCAGGAAAGTGAAAACAGAGTCGATAAAGTGAAGGAGAAGTGAAATTTAGGTGTGGGTAAATTCCTTACTCCATGTGAGGCACTGTGTGGTAACTCACTCATGGGCATGTGTTGAACAATGAGAACAGGTGGACTCAGGGAGAAGAGCAGCACACACTAAGGGCAGTTTTGGGGGGTAAGAGGAGGGACAGCAGGTCATGGGAAGGGTGGGAAGGAATAACATGGGGAGAAATGCAGGATATAGTATGCACCTATGCAACAACCCTGCATGACCTGCACATGTACCCCAGAACCTAAAGTAAAATAAAATTAAAATTAAAAAAAATTCTAGGAGTCCTGAATGCCTGAAAGATGAGAAAGAAAAAAAAAAAGGAAATGTAGACAATGAACAAAGAAATGATGGAGACAAAATTTTTCTTTCTTCATCTTTTTATACCAAAATCCGCCCTTGAGTAGTGCTCTATCCTGGCCATATGGAAGGGGAAGGGGAATGTTGCTGCAAAAACAGGGAACAGAATTCCAATCTGACATTCACACCTTCTGTCTCCTTTGATTCTTCATCATTTACTTTGGGAGGCATAAGTAAAAGGAAAACTTTAGAAAGAGTTTGAAAGAAATTAACATAAAGTTTAAAAGATGAAAATACAGTATCAGAGGGAGAAGCTTGCAGAATTGGATTTCTCCCTTCTCTAAGTTTCTGTAGTAATTTTAATCTAGAATGTGGTAACAAAATCTGTTTGTCCAATAGAGTGAGTTTCTGAAAACAAAACAAAACAAAACAAAAGAACTGTCAATCTCACTTCATAGGGGAGATGAGGTCACTTAGTTCCATTTTCTAAAACATACGTGTGTTGCTATATATGCTGCATAGATGGATATTGATAGTCTTTGTTAATTCCATCAACAAGAGAAGAGAAGAGAAGAAAAGAGAAGAGACTAACAGAGGTTTACAATGCCAGAAATGAGTTTGGTTTCTAGATTTAAAAGGGATGAAAAGTTCAACAAGGACCTGACTCAAACTTGAGACAGTCCCAATGCTGCTAATAATAACATCAAGCCTGGTTGGTGTAGATAAATAATTTCTGGACAGATAAAGCATAATTCATAAGTAATTGTATTTGGAAGGATATTGAGAATAGACTGAAATAAAATGTATTTACTCTCAAGATGGGGTTAGGTTAATTTAAAGCTACGTTAAACATGTCACTCTTTATCCCTGTAAATCATCAACAGATCAGAATGAGTCAGTGTGCATATCCATTTATAGCAGTGAGGACACGTTATTGTGCTTTTTGGTTGCTTATAAACTTATCTTCCTCACTGGAATATAATCTCTTAAATATAGAATTGGATATTTTAATTTATCCTTTTATTTTCAGTCCTTGAATGTCCATGGGTTGACAGATACTTAATAGATGCTTATTGGATGAACAATTGAAACAAGTACAAACCTGCTATGTTGGTGTTCAGACTGTATCACAAACTCTTCCTTGGCTATTTCCAATATGTTATCACTATTGTCCTGTACAAACACTACTAAGATTTACCTTCTGTACTCACTACATCTGTTTAAATCTTTCCTTTTCAAATAAACTTTTGTTGCAGTTATATAATGCAGAGGCAATTTGTACACTTTCCTTTGCTTAATCCTGTGTAAACCAGTCCACTAATAACAGTTTACTTTGGAAACTAATATTTCAAAGTGAAATTTTGTTCTACCTTATGACAATACAGATGAGATAATTTTGATGCAGAAAATCCCAGTGAATAATAAAAAATAAATCTTCCAGAACGAATAATTGAACTTAGTAAGGTCATAGGATATAAAGGCAATGCAGAAAACTCAATTGTGTGTTTCTCCTCACAAACAATGAACATTTAAAAACCAAAATTTAAGACACAATATCATTTATAATACATTTACAAATAGTAAAATACTTAGACGTCAATCTAACAAAATATGCACAGGATTTGTATTTGGAACACTACAAAATGTGGATTAAAAAAAAAGAAAACAAAGAAGATGTAAATGAATGGAGAGACTTACCAGGTTCATGGTTTGCAAGATTCAGCACAGTAAAGATGTCAGTTCTTCTCTAAGTGATCTATAGATTTAGTATAACATCAATCCAAATCCCAGATGGAGTTTTGTGGATGTAGACAAGTTCATTCTAAAATTTATGTGAATGGGCAGAGTAACTAGAACAGCTAAAATATTTGGGGGAAAAAAATGTTGGAGGAATCACACTAGGAGTTAAAACTTAATATAAAGCTACAGAAATAAATACAGTGTGGTATTGGCAAAGGGATAGATATATCAATCAATAGAATAGAGAGTTCAGAAATATATGCATGCAAATATGGTCATTTCATCTTGACAAAGACGCAAAAGCAATTAAATGAAGAAAGGAAAATCTTCTCAACAAATGATGCTGGAGCAATTGGTAATCCATATGTAAACAAAAGTGAACCTGGACCTAAACATCATACCTTATTTTAAAATTAACTCCAAATGAATTATAGATCTAAGTGTAAATGCAAATAAATATAAACTTTTAAAATAGTCTTTCTGAATGAGGTTAGGCTAAGAGTTTTAGAAACGATACCAACACCATGATCCATTGTGGGTAACCCTCCATATAGGCACCGAGGAAGGAAGGCTAAGCAGAATCCTGGCACAATTAATACCTGAAGAATATCTCAGCTTATAGTGATTACTACTCAGTTATTTCCTTTTATATAATCCTTCATATATAATCACATATCAGTTTATAGAATTAGGGCTTGAAGAATATCTCAGTTTATAGTGATTACTACTCAGTTATTTCCTTTTATATAATCCTTCATATATAATCATATATTAGTTTATAGAATTAACGCTTAAAGAATATCTCAGTTTATACTCTTACCACTCAGTTATTTCCCTATATGTATATAACTATATCTTAGTTCATAATTGGAGGAATGCCTAGAGCAGACATGGTACAGACCATGAATTAAAGAATAAACAGCTCATAGTCAGAGGAATGTCTGGAGTAGATATGGTGCAGAACATGATTTAAGGGAAAAACAGTTATACCAGGACAAGAATCCATGGCCCAGGTGGCAGCATTCAGTATCGTAAAGATACTGGCTGTATGGCATGCTTGGGGCAAGAGACACTCCTCCTTGTAAAGGAGTTGTAGGACCTTGCGTCCAGTTCTTGTGGAGGGTTGCCCTCAGACCGGCAATCCCTCGAGCATCTGAGGGCTCAAACCCCCTCTGGTGACTGTGAACTGTATCAGCTCTTGTTACTGTGCTAGCTCAAAAACATCCTCCTATAGAACTTATTGGAGTTCTACCAGCAAGTGGCGGTAGACCCTGACAGCTCTGTCACTGCTGTGTGACTTTAAGCATCCTCCTATAGGTATTGTTAGGAGTAGCATGCCCTAACATAGATAGAGGTGTTGCACACTGCACCCTCTTCACTGGGCACGGCCAAGCTTCATGCCTTGGTGATCTAATGGGGGTGGACCCCTTACTGCACACGGCCCTCAATGACCTAATGGGGTTAGACCCCTTATTGCACATGGTCCACCTCCTTGCCTCGATGACCTAATGGGGGTGGACCCCTTGCTGCGCACTGTCCAACTCCTAGCCTAGGTGACCTAATGGGGGTGGCTCCCTTGTTTTGTTGTTCATGACCCTATCACTATCCTTAAAGATGATTTCACTCACTACCCTGCCCCCTAATCTATACCCAATAAAGACAGATGCTTCTGGACATTCAGGGCCTCGCCTGTCTCTACTTATAGGTGGTATGGCCCCCTGAGCCCAGCTGCACTTTCTTTGTACTTCTGTGTCCTGTCTCTTTATTTCTTGGATCCTGAGCCTCAGCACAGCATAAAAGACACCCCGGCGACCCTGTGGGGCCCTTAGTCTTACAATCCATAAAGAAGAAAGATGATAAATTATACTTTTGACAATACAAAGACAAGATACAAATTGGTAGGAAATATTTATAAATCACACATTCAACAGGAGATATCTACATGTCTATAGTCCACCAGAACATATTAAGGAATATCAAAATTAGGCAATAATAAAATGAAACATCCTATTTTAAAAAGTGGATGTAGAATTCAGATATTTCACCAGAGAGAATAAATAGATGGTATGTAAGCACGTGAAAAGGTGTTCAATGGCATTAGCCGTAAATGATGCAAATTAAAACCACAATAAAGCATTACTATATACCTTGTATACCTAGTCAAATGATGAAAATAAAAAATATAGAAAATACCAAATGATGATGAGTATATAGAGCAAATGGAACATTCATGCATTATTGATGGGAATGCAAAATCATAGTCAGTTTGGAAAATCATTTGGCTATTTTTTTCTTTTTCTTTTCTTTTTCTTTTTTTTTTCAAATGGAGTCCCGCTCTGTCACCCAGGCTGAAGTACAATGATGTGATCTTGACTCACTGCAATCTCCACTTCCCAGGTTCAAGCAATTCTCTTGCCTCAGCCTCCCAAGTAGCTGGGACTACAGGTGTATGCCACCACACCTGGATAATTTTTTTTTTTTTTTTTTTTTTTTTGTATTTTTAGTAGAGATGTGGTTTCACCATATTGGCCAGGCTGGTCTCAAACTCCTGACCTCAAGTGATCCACCCATCTTGGCCTCCCAAAGTGCTGACTGTGCCAGCCCAGCAATTTCTTATCAGATAATATATAAACCTATTATAAGACTCCATGGCTTATTTTTCACCCAATGAAAGACATTTGGTTTGTTTCCAGTTTTACTGTTTCTTCTTTTCTCTTCTTCCCCCTCCTCCTTTCCTTTCTTGCTTGCTTTCTCACTCATCTTCCTGTCTAATTTCTTCCTTTCTCCTCTATAGTCTTACTATCCTCTCTCCCATCTCCCTACTCCTTTACCATTTTCTCTCTGTTTTTTGCCTTTTCTTCCTTTCTTTATTTGTCGGCCCATGCTATATCCTGGACATTGGCAAAAATTTAGCCTTAGGTGTTTAGATGGCAGTTCATAATTTTCTATGACTTTTAGTGGAAATAATCAGGAATTTTGAAAGCCATTACTGCACATCTGATGGACTAAATGTGGCTGAATGCCAAAAGTGAATAAGTAGGTTATAGTTCAATTAAAAATAGTTAATTTCAGTAAAAGATGGAACGGGTTAGAAAAATGTGCAAACTCGACTAAATTAATTTCAGTAATTTCTAACCAGGATTATCCACTGTCACCTAAAAAATAACATTTTAATAGTTGTGATTTGACTCACTAAGCTATTGTTGACTTTTCCTTTCTTTATTGGTGATATCTTCTCAGATATCAAATGATTTCCTAAGTTAAGCTTTCAATATTTTTTCTTTTCCTTCCTTGCCACTGTTAAAATCATATTGTTAAACTTTGATCTTAATTTCTCCAATACTTCTTATGAGTGTGTGTCCTGCCTTCCAAGGAGATATACTGCAAAAAGAAACAAAACAGCATGATTATTACATGATTTTAGATGCTCAGGGGAGGACACAGGTGATTTCACCCCTTTTGTAAGTTCCTGGAGTATAGAATGATATTTGGTTCCATTCACAGATGTAAGTCTTTAAAATATATATTGTCCTCAAGAGAAGTCACAAAAATATTTTATTTCAAGATTCGCTGTAAGAAACTATTGCTAGTCTTTCGCCTGAGACTAGATATAAGTCTGAAGGGATGGGAGAAAAATGATAAGCAGATGAATGTTAAACTTGTGTGAAGAAAGGAGTACCGTGAAGTAAAGGAAGTTTACATAAAGCAAAGATGAGGAAGCAAAGATATATTTCATCTTTTTGCAGGGAGAAGGGGCATGTTGATTGCTACATGTGGATTTTTTGGCATTCGAAGTAACACCTGATACAGGGTTCAGTGATGTAGAAATCAAAGGCATTTTATCTGGGATAGAAAACAATGTTATAGCATCTAATAATTGAAAGAAAGCTTGCAGGTCATGGGGTTTTGTGCTTTCCAATCCTTACTCCACCATTCTGATGCTACATAATTATTCCAGCTCCCTGAACTTCATCCCTAGCTGCGTTATATATATAATCGGACTCCTCACATGCTGTGCCGCTCCTAGGATTGTTGGGTGAAATCTGAGACCTTTATCGTCTACATTTCGTTTGCTAAGGCTGAGACCATGGTGAAGAACATTTGGAAATGCATATTCATTTTATGTAGAAGTTCAAGAAGTTCACATTTCATATACATTGTCTTCATACAATCTTTATGCAGAGCTTTTTCATACTCCTTTCTTCCTACTAACCACCTATTTTTACGCTACATATACTGGGATAAAAGAAATAGCTCAGAGTTAATATGTTACTGTAAATGCAAAGGGTAAGTGCAAATCTTTGATTATGAGATAGAATTTAAAGTGAGCAGATAGTTAAAACGTTAAAGATTGCTCAGAATACTCAGGTTTTATTTTTTATAAAACAACCTTAGGTACAACTTAAATGGGCCACCTCTAATTTCATTTTTTTTCAGTCCAATTACCAGTCACATTCTTCTCCCTTATAGGCATCTATAAGCATGTATAGGCATGTATAAACATGTGCTTGAAAATATATTTACCTTTGTAAAACATGTAGCAATGCTAAGTTTATGAAAAGACATAACTTCCGTTAAACTTTTCTGACATACAACATATATAAACAAGAGTATACAAATTGTAATATAACAACTTAATGAATTAAAAACAAACAAAAAACCTTGTAGCCTCTCCCTGATCAATACAGATAATATTAACAACCCAGAAAACACCTATGTACTCCATACCAGTTACTGACCCCTACAAATATAATCACTATATGAATTTTACCACTATTGATTAGGTTTTCTTGTTTCATGAAATTTAAATAAGTGAAATCACATAATATTCACTCTTTTTCTCTTTGGTTTCTTTCACTTGACATTATATTTACTAAATGTACTTTTCTTATATGTGGCAACATTTTGTTTTTCATATCTGTATAGTAGTCTACTGAATATACTTATTTATCCAATTTAATATTGATAGGAAAAGCAAGCTGTTTCTAATTTTTGGCAACTGCAAATAACACTACTTTGAACACTCTAGTCATTTCAGTTTAGAATTTAGCAATAGGTGGAATTGGAGGACCTTAATGTGTGGCTGCGTTCTGTTTACTAAATACTGTAAAACATTTTTTTAAAATGTCTGTACTCACATAAACACCCCAAAGCAGTAACTCTTGTTGCCTTATGTTTTTGTTGACACTTAGTATCTACCCCATCGATCCTTTTAGTAAGTATGTAGTGCTATCCATTATGCATGATTTTAAGTTGCATGTTTTTAGTGACTGCTGCTGCCAAGCTCATTTCCTATGATCATCCACCTTTGGGATATTATGTCTTTCTTTTTCTTTCTTTCTTTCTTTCTTTTTTTTTTTTTTTTTTTGAGTTGGAGTCTCACTCTGTTGGCCAGGCTAGCGTGCCATGTCGCCTCTCAGCTCACTGCAAGCTCGCCCTCCCAGGTTCAAGCAATTTTCCTGCCTCAGCCTCCTGAGTAACTGGGATTACAGGTGCCTGCCATGACATCTGGCTAATTTTTGTATTATTAGTAGAGACGGGGTTTCACCATGTTGGCCAGGCTGGTCTCGAACTTTTGACCTCGTGATCCACCTGCCTCAGCCTCCCAAAGTGCTGGGATTACAGGTGTGAGCCACAGCACCCGGCCGGAATATTATGTCTTTCTTAGCAAAATGTCTCTACAAGGCTTTTGTCCATTTTTATTGGAAGGTCTGTCTCTTAAATATTGATTTTTCTTTAAATATTTTGGAAACAAATTCCTATATCAGGAATATGCATTGCAAATATACTCACTAACTTCTACTCTGTGGCTTGCCTTTTTTTGTTTTTGAGTCATTTGTAATTTGCATTCTTCCCTCTGTTTTTTTCCTGTCAATGTTATCAGGAATTGTATACCTGAAGAGTATACACCATATACTCTCTAAGCACTTTTAGAGCTATTTTCTGTAGATTTCGGTATGATGCGTTATCATTATCATTCAGTTCACAATTTTTCCTCTAATTTCTATTGAGATTCTTCTGTGATCCATGTTCAATGTTCTCTTGTAAAGATTATTGGTTATGGTAGTTGAAAATTAGGTCAATTTTATTAATTTGTTTATTCTATGTCTGTACTAATTTTTGCTTGCTTTTTGCGTCAGTTGTGACAAAATGATGTGGAATTATATATTTCTCATAGAGTTCTACCATGACTGCTTTATATATTCTAAAGCTACATACAAATATAAGAGTTTTATATCTTTCTTACATACTGAAAAATTTATCACTCTACCCTATATTGCTATATTAAAATGTTAGTTTTCCTAATTCCATTTTGTCTGAATTAAAAATCTACTTTTCTCATGTACACACATATATCAGAATATATATTTGTGTGTGTGTGTGTGTGTCTGTGTGGGTGCGCAAAGTAATTATGGTTTTTGTCATTGAAATTAATGTCATAAACCTCAATTACTTTTATACAAACCTAACAGAATATATTATATCATATGGTATATATATATTACATGTGATATTATATATATTTCTATTTATATGTGTGTGTGTGTGTGTGTGTGTGTGTGTATATATATAATCCTTCAGTTGGTGTACAGAGATATGATTTTTTTCTTTTCACTTTGTTGTTTTCTCTTTTTTAAATTTTGTCTCTCATAAGCAGTATAGAATTAGTCAGTTGGGTTTATATCTTTTTCCTAGTGTGACAAACTCTTTTTTCTTTTTGAAAGGAGTATTTAGTAATTCGTTAATGTAATGATATTTTTAGGTTGACATACTTCAAATTGTTACTTACATTCCATTAAACTGCTTATTTCTCTCTTCTCTATTCTTTTTTCTTTTAGCTTTTATTAGCTTTTCAGTACTTCTTAATGATATTTTTTCCTACTATTGTTTGTAATTACCTTGGAGATTACAAATTAACTTCAAGTTATTACTTCTAACATTTCCTATATTTTAAAACATTGGAATTTAACTTATTCCACTTTACCCCTTAAATTATTGTTGGCCATACAATTTGAAATCCCTCTATATGTTAGTTCACACCATACATATTTATTATTAATATTCATTTATACTTAGACATATTTTTACCCTTTTCCATGTATTTTTGTTTTGCCCTGCATTTGTATTTTGTCTGTGATAATTTTCCTTTTATTAGTCAATATTTGCCATCAATGGATTTTCTCATTTTCCACTTTTTTAGAAACTTCTTTCTTTCACCTCGGTTTTTGCTGTCATTAAATTTTAAGATTGGCAGTCATTCTCTTTTAGCATTTTAAAGTTGCTATTCTACTGTCTTCAGACATCTGTCATCTCTGGTGAGGTGTCAGATGAATCTTATTGCTGCATTTTGAATGTTATTATCCCATTTTCTAATTGTTTTCAAGATTTTTTCTTTGCCTTTGGGTCTCAGTCATTTAACTATGAGGCTTTATGTGATTTTCTTTTAACCTTGCTTGGAATTTTTAGTGCCTTTTGAATATATGGATTGATCTTTTTCATTGGGTTGAGAAATTTCATTGTCATTTATTTTTCTTCAAATATTGCTTCTACCTCATTTTGTCTTTCTGTCACTTCTGGGTTGCCAAATTGTACTTCTGCTACCACTGTGTACCATATTTCATTATATCTCTTAAACTGTTTTCTGAATTTTCCATACTTTTAGTGCTCCATTTTAGTCTGGATATTATCTATAGACTTTTCTTCTGGTTCACTAATCCTTTTTATTACTTTATTCAGTCTTCTGTTCATTATGTTCACTTACTTCTTACTTTGGACAAAACTGTATTTTCTAGGTCTAGAATGTTATTCTGAACTTTCTAAATTCTAATTCTCTGGTAAATAACTTTATTTTATTTTCTCATCAATATTAATGACAGTTATCTATGTCATTACTCTACAGACCTATTTTTATTGCATATTTTCTCCTTGATATTTTTAACTGTATGCTAGAAATTGTATATAAAAAATTGTAGCAGCTATAGGTGATATTATCTTTTTCAGATTGTTTGAATATCCCTGGTAGAATGACTTTGTGGGAAAATACATTACATTTATCCACTCAGGAACTAAGCTACGTGGAGCCAGGGTTATGTTTCTATAAGGCTCATTCTACTACTGATTTATCTGTTGTCCGTGGTGTAGTTCTTCAGTAGTCTCAACTAGAGCCT
Source organism: Ateles fusciceps (assembly GCA_036589455.1). Classification (NCBI taxonomy): domain Eukaryota; kingdom Metazoa; phylum Chordata; class Mammalia; order Primates; family Atelidae; genus Ateles; species Ateles fusciceps. Next base: position 5,091,016 of record JAZHEH010002924.1, on the reverse strand, counting down.
GTGGATATTACTAACAGTTCTTTTTATTGATGGACAATATGGCATATTTTGTATCCTCAGCACCACGAGTCAGCTGAAGCCATCATTTTGTTTTTTCAGTGACTTTCTGCTTAGCTTCTAAACCTCTCGTCTGAAAGTTGAAAGTTGAAATACTGAGCATATGTCTTGGGTCAAAAAATCACTGAGGACAGCAACCATTTCTATAGCTTCTTCCTTTTGAGGATTCCAGCCAGTTTTTTCCTAGCTCCCTAGGTATTTCCTAACTCTATTACTTCTTTAGTCCTATGAGATTGGTAAAATATTTACTTGCATTTCTATTTTTTAGCCTGTTTCATTTTCTGATTTATCTGTTTTTTAAATATTTCTTTAAAGAATCAAAACATTTCCTGAGAGGAAAAGTGACTTGCAAAATGTCAGCTTACATCTCTGTAGTTTCCCTTGTATTTTGGCCTTAGAAGCTTTAGTTGCTTCATCAATTCATAAATGCTGTAATACTAACTTTTTCAAATACATTTCATATGGCTTTCTAATTATTCTTGGCAGGTCTGCCAAAATTAAATCCATTATAACTTAAACAGTATTTTTCTATAACTCCAATTCTCTCTTTAACATAATATTTTATAAGATATCAGTATGTTGGAATAGATAAGTATTTTAGACATAGATATAGGATTCAGAATTACAGAATCCTAACTCAATTTATTCACTCATATTGCAGTCGACATTTATAGGTGGCCTTCAACTTCCTGCTACCACAATACTGCCATGTGTATTATCCACCATGGACCTCCTGACCCTGTGTAAAAGTTTCTCTGTTATTTATACATGCTAGTGAGGAGATTGTTGGTTTGTTGGTTTATTGGATGCACACACACACACACACACACACACACACACTACTTCTTTCAATGGTGTTCTACTATATAATCATTGAAGATTATAGCTTCTTGATTTTTAGGTCCATATCTTTTAATAGAATATTTTATATTTTAATATCTTCTCACTTTTCTTAGGCTTCCTAGTAATTCTACAATAAATATTTGAGGAAATACCTCTGTTCTCCAAGAGTTTTCATATCTTGAAAATAATTTGAATTTTACAGTTTGAATTTAAAAAAAAAATGAGGCTAAAACTTTGTCATCCCAGAAAAAAGCCCAAACCTCAATTAAAATGGTCTGTAAGTGGTTGGAAGAAGTAATAATCTCTGCAATTAGCAGTCATGTTGCTGTATATTTCTCATCAATATTTTTCACAACTTTGCTTTATGCATTTGATGGTAAGCTATTTGGAATATAAGCCTTAAAAATGGTTCCCTTTTTATTGTCGGTATATACTTTCACGTTGTAAAATTGTATATTTTATTTATTTTGATGTTTTATTCTTAACTTTTTTTATTCCTGAGATGGGGTCTCACTCTGTCACCTAGGCTGAAGTGCAGGGAAGCCATCATGGCTTACTGCAACTTTGGCCTCTTGGGCTCAGATGATCCTTCCACCTTTACTTCCCAAGTAGCTGGGACCAAAGGGCATGCCACCATATCCAAATATTTTTTGTAATTTTTGCAGAGACAGGGCTTTTCTGCGTTGGCCAGGCTGGTCTAGAACTCCTGGGCTCAAACAGTCTGCCTGCCTTGACCTCCAAAAGTGCTGGAATCAAAGGCATGCCATCAAGCCTGGCCAATTTTATTCTTGACTTTTTAACTTAAACTTAATTTTTTCATTTCTCTATGTTTAATAAATCATTGTGCATTCTGTTATTTAAGTAATTTGATCACTTCATTTAAGTATTTTTACTGTGAGCAGCATATGGTTAAACTTTATTTTTTAACTCAATGTAAGACCTTTTACCTTGGAATTTGTAAATCTTCTATACTTACTTAGATAGTTAGATTTTAGTCACTTTTATCTGCTTGTTTTTCTTTTGTATTAGTTTTATGATTCATTTGAACCTTACTTTTGCTTCCTGTTTTTTGTTATATCTGTCTATTTTGTGTAAGACTATATATAATCCAGTAATTTTTTGAGCTTTTATCCATACCAATTTTACCAGGGTTTATGTTTTGAAAGTAAATATTGTCTAATAATAAAACATTTGTTACATCTCCATTACCTAAAATGAATAATTTAGTATACTTTTGCTCTGCCCAATTCCAATTTTTTAGTGATAATGGAAGGCTAAGAGAGATCTTACTTAGAAATACATTGAACATTTAAAAAGGTGGGAGAGGAGCTAGCAAGAAATACCTTCAAGATAAACTGAAAGAAAAAAATCTTCTAGAATGGTTCTAGATCAAATTCTTGTTGAGATATAAAGACCTAGCAATTTGAGAAGTTGATTTAAAGGCCGCAGTGTGAAGGCAGGCCTGAAACGTACAAATAAAATGGAGACAGGAGTCATTAAAAAAAATAGTGCAGAGAAGATAAAAGACAAATAAGAATCTTGTGGAATATTGGGGGTTAGCATTAGTGAAGGCCTTTGGTTTATCTTTTTGGGAGTTGTTGTTATATAGATCAAGGATATGTCAAGCTGACTTAAAAGACTTCACTAGAGATAGTCTTATAAGAATTTAAATCAGAAGAAATCCGTAAGTGCTAATAAGTCAGAACTTCATAGTACAAATGAAACTTCAACTGATTCTTGAAGTATAAAGAATTTATAGGTAGATACAGGGAAAGAAGGAATGCAATCTGGGTAAAAATCATAAGGAATCCATAGTCAGGGAGAAAGGGTCAATAAGAATAGACTGAATAAGAGATATGTGATGGCTGTAGAATAGTGCTGACCAGAGTTTGTAGAAAGTATAAGCCAAAATAAATATGAATGTAATTATGATCTAAAAGTGTTTTTCTAGTTCTAGAGAAAAAGCTGTCAATTTCTTCTATAGTCTATAAGCTCCATGAAGACAAAGATCATTTTATTCTCATTTTGACAAATATAAACCCCTCACTTAGCAAAAATCTAGTGATACATGTTTAATATGTGTTGAAAGAAAATAAGAAAAAGAAGAATATAAGATTTATTTGTTTAGTGGTTTGGGTTCACTGCCATTTACAAACTAATAAATGCACATAGCAAATGCTGAATATGTTGAAGAAAAACAAATGTAGTAAACGGATTTCTGTGATACCAAATGAGGAGGCATTTGTCTTGCAGGATTTTTACTTGGGTGCTTGTAATATAAATCTATTCCATTAGCATTAGAACCAGGATTCATAATATAATAATAAGGAACAGTGAAACAATTATCCATTTCCCATTATGAGATACTTCACTCTACTCCACCCACATACCAGTAAAATGATATTGTATTACTAATCTAGGAATTACTAAAGATTGCTGAAGATCATACCAACGTTTTCAAAACCTTTTGAAATTATCTTTTGCTTAGCATGAGGTTCTAAATACCTTCACCATAATATTTTTGAAGAAGGGAACAGAGAAAATATAGACTGAACAATGCAATTAATAAATAACATAAATAAACATAATTAAAAATTAAAATACATACTAATCAAATTAAATCATAAAATTAAAACAATCGTGTAATTAGTCATCCATAGCTTTCAAATTAAACTGAATTTCTTAAAACTAAATGTTCTGTTAATTGTTTCTCAAATTATAAATAGACATTTGCAATAGGGAAAAAAAAAGTAATGTAAAAGTTGAACCACTTTAACAGTGAAAGAATTATTCTGAAGCAAATACTGCCGCCTGCACAGAATGGTCTGTGTTTGCCAAAGCAAAAACTTGTTTGAGGCTGTGTGTTTTGGGTGGTAAAAAAGTGGTTACCTAGCAACAATTCCTCCTCCCATGTCTCCCCTGCTACAGCAGAATTTTGCACGTCAGTGAATTGATAACTTGTTTGATGGATCTAAAAATAATAATTCAATAATGTGGTAGGGTGTGAATCTCAATCATAAGAAACTTATAGGTTTTTCTTTTTGTGGGGTCTGTCTGCTGCCCACTCCTCATCTGGTGTTGCTAGAAGCTTGTCTAAAGAGATTGGGATAATAACTAAAATGTTATTCATCAAATGAAAATGAGGGAAACTTCTGACATTTTAATTAATAACAGTTCTTTTCAGTTTGCTTATAAAGCAAGCAATGAAATAGTTACTAAGTTCATAATAGCATTAGCTCTGGGCAAAACGTTATCAAGATGTGAGGCAGCCCAGGATGCAGTGGGTTCCATAGAAATAGAGTTTTAGCAATCTGTACAGTTTACAGATAGCAACATTTTACCATCTGAAGGTAAAATTCATGAGACACTAATTTATATAGAACATATACATAAGGTATTTATGTTTATGACAAATGAGCTTAACCATATGTTAGCAATAACTTAGCTAGAAAACACACACTTTAGTAAACATCACACCATGTATTTGGTCTGCCTATGATACACAACACAAATAAATGTCACTTATTCTTTAACTTAATGGATATTTATTTCTAGGGACAATCCCACCAGATGCATGCATGCATAATTGAGGAAATAGGTAATCTGAATAAAGTGAAATGATAAAGACAGAACCACAGACTCTGCCAGTGGAAAAATTAAATACAGCAAATTAGTTTGTGTGTTTTCATAGCATGAAGATATAAAGTTTAAAAAAAAAATCTGTTAGAGGAACACTCAAATGCCAAGTATGTGGGAGCAAATAGAAAGGCAAAGAAGAGACTGGCTTATAAAATTTTCCATGATGCAAAGAACTGAAGCCAATCTCTCCCCAGATACAGCCCTGATGCTTTGGGCTGCTGTTAGCCAATGTGCAGGAACCTGTCACTTGCACAGTAGCTTTCTGAGACTCACCCTATATCCCTTCTCCCGCATCCCAGCACACACTGAGTGCCATTTGCTTATTAACTCCAGAGCAAAGAATTTCTTAGAGCAATAATTGACAGTTGGAGTTACAGCCTGACTTCTTTCCTTTGAAAAACTGCTAAGCATTTGTTTTAGAAAGGCACACTCTTCAGATTCAAATGAACCAGAATCTGACACCATATTATTCCCAGTTTTTCACCTCCAAGAATATCATCAGTTTAGAAAAATGAATGATTTCCTTTGAAATAACTAATGTTATCAATGCTATTTTAGATGTTGGTCTGATTATTGTAACTATTTTATACAAATGTACTAGAAGTCAGATCTTTTAACCATAAATTTCATTTCAGAAGCAGTCTCATTATACGCAAAAGTTATAACTGAGAGTAAGTCTGAATATCCAAGGAATTATTCCCATCTGTTCCTAAGTGCTTTAACTGGTCAAATATTAGAAGGAAGAGAGCTGACAGATCAGGAAGGAACAACAGTACCAGCAAAATATTTAGACTAATAATTCATTAGAACATATAGAATTGTAGTGGGAAAACTATCTTATATTAAATGGATCAATTTGCTGTGGATTTTTCTAAATGTAGTAAGTATCATAGGTATAACATGTCAAAGAAAAAAAAAGCAAGAAAATATGTTTTTGTATCTTAAAATGAGCCACTTGATGCAGAAATTTCTCCTCTGTAGATTACGTTATTCTGGTAACAACTCAGAAACATATTTTTATTCATCTAGGTGATCAGGAGATTTTATATTAGGAACTGACAGGGATCAGTTTCCGGGGTCATCTTGGTGTGCCTCTGAGCCCCCACAAAAACAGAAAAGCTAATCTCTAGTGGTTCAACAGTTAAAATAATTGGTGAGCGTGTGTTGAATCCTCAAGAGAGGGAGAGGAAGCAAGAAGGAAAGCTTGAAGGGAGGAGGGAAGGGGGCAGGTGCTGATTTCAGCCCTGTAGCGTCAGGATTGCGTCAATTCGGATTCCAGCCACGTCTGGAGTCTCGGAGACGAGCTTCTCAGAAGAGCCAAAACAGGAACAGAGGTGGCAAATCACTGTGCGAGGGCGAGTGGACCTCCCTCTTTGCCTCCTCCCTGTTCCAGGAGCTGGTCCCCTGGGCTCTGCGCTGTTGTTTTCAGCGCTCGGAAAGCCGGCGCTTCAGATCCAGGCAAGTGAATCCAGCCAGGCGGTTTTCCCTTCAGCACCTCGGACAGAACACGCAGTAAAAAATGGCTCCTATCACCACCAGCCGGGAAGAATTTGGTAAGCAAGTTACTGAACTTATGACTGCGGTTGTTCCTTGAATACTCTGGGGTGGGCTGTTTATTCCTTTATTTTTTCCCTTGTTGTTGAATACAAATTTCCTAGGTAGTTAATTTAAAAGGAAAATGAGAATGGCAAACAGGCAAATGTGGCTTATTACTGTGGCTTCTCTCCCTTCCTTGGTACCTCTCTCCTTAAAATTGTCTTCTATTAGGGAGAATTTACCTTCAAGAAGTTCTTAAATTTTCAGGTACCTCTGTATATAGCAGCATGCACTGAGTAAAGAAAAAGGGGTCTGTTTTTCCCATCTTGGTTTCATCTATTTTGTAGGTGATTCTTATTTGTAGGTAAATCTATATTTTATTAGGAGAAGATAAATATATCTCTGGTTAAATTGGGATTTGATCTTGGTTAAAAAAAGCAACTTGTCTCTTGGGGTTTGGCAATGTATATTTTATTACAGGGTGTACCATAAGGATGTTTTTCTCTGCTATGATTTTCTTGTATCTTTGAAATATGTTGCTAGTGAAAGACAGAATCATATGGTAGTAGAGTTAAAGGGACTTTCAAAATGAACTGGCTCAGCCCATTTCATTTCTCTGCTGAGCTAACTGAAGCCCAGAGAGATGAGGGAAGTATTGCAGGTTGCACAATTAGCTAAAAGCTACTTGAATTAGGGATCCAATTTTCCAGTTCAGTTTCTCTTTTTTAACACCAAGTTTTTGGTTTTAGTACATAAAATTAGATGTACTTCTTACAATAAAAAAGTGCTATTTTTAGATCCCAGTATATTCCAAAGGCAAAAAGTCAGAATTTTACTTACAAGTATTTATTAAATCATGAAATTTCATAGAAGTTTGTGAAGAGGAGTGATATCTATAGATGTGTGATAATTGTTATTAAGCTGAGTGAAATAACTATGATCTTTGCTTTCAAAGAGAGTACATAAGTGTTTCCATGTTATATAAAATGTTTACCATTTGACATAAATACTAAATAGGGACAATTTGTGATACTATATTCATAAATGAATTTCTTTCCCAGCCTTCCATTTGGGTTATTGGGTTTATTTTGTTATGACGTTGATTCCCAGTTCACTAGAAACCTGAATGATTTTCTAATACAGAAGAATTTTTAGAGACTGTGCTAGTGGTAATATGTTCTAGCATGAACTATCAGTCTACTTAGAAAAAAAAATGATTTTCTACTGTTTTTATTGTTCCTACGTTGGCTAAAGGTCTGTCTCAGTTCATGACTTTGCTTTGGCTCCCTGGCCTTGGATTATATAGCCCAGGAATGTGGGTGCATTTTTTTTTCACAAAGACTTGAATAGAAGGAAAAACTGAAAAGCTGATACTAAGTTTAGCTGATTATCTTTAGCTCTTGCTTTATACGGTAGTAGTCACTGTTTTACATGATTCACTTTCTGTACATTAAAATACAGGATTTTTATTGCCATTTTATTGGCTTTTTTATCTTCAGTTTTATTTGTCTTTTCTTAACCTTACATTCTTTGAGTTCAGTTTTGTAATTATGAAGTAGATTGGCAGAAGATTTGGGAGGATGGGGAAGGAAAGTAACAAAAGATTGGTCTTCTTGCGGTTATTTAGAAAATTTTTAACCCTTTCTGGACTGGAACTTTCAACTTTATTATTTACTAGTTAGAACAAAAAGCATATTGCAATGGAACTAAATGTATGTAATATTACAGTAGTCATATTCACTTTGATTATATTAAGCATTGACTCTATTAATTCACTATATACAGATATAGTAATACTGCATTTATTTCCACAGTGTAACTAACCATTTGTTCAAGAAATATGCTTACATATAAAATAGGATAAGCCTTATGTATAATCAATATTACCTAGTGTCAGTAATTTAATGTGCCATCATTTAAGAAAATAATGACAATTTCAGTTTGATTATCACTTGCTATGCCATGTGCTAGGGGAAAACACAGTTATAGATAAAATTGAAGTCTAAATCTCACTGTTCTCATTACATGTCAGGGAATGCTGATTCACTTATAATCATTGTTCTGTTTTTATCTTATTTAAGTTTAATTAATTTATACTTTGTATAATACGGTGTTTGAGAAATTTTGGGTTGCCATAATAGGCAATAGCAGTATTATAAGTTACATAATATTGGCACCCCGTTGCTCCTCTGTTTTTGTTTTATTTTCTCTAATATATGTATTTTTTACCACTGTTTCACAATGGGGATAAAAATTATTAATGAGTTTGTGGCAATGGTAAATAATTGTTTCACAATTTCCTAAAATTAAGTAAACCACTGAGTTCCTAAATGCTTGCTGCTTGAATTCTTGGTACATAAAGAACTACTTAGAATTCCAGTAAGAAATGATGCTCTGGAAAGCCTCAAAATGACAATTAAAAAATAATGAAATTAGTACTGATCCATCATACTGTAGTTATCTCATGTTGTCTGAGGAAACGAAGATAAGTCAGGGTCGTTAAGCATTCCTCTGTATCTGATTCAGGACCATTTTCGTCTTTTCATTTCATTAATGAAAAACTACTGAAATGAAAGAGTTTCTACCAAACTTTATGGTTTTTTTTTTTTCCTGTGGGGATCTGTTTATACCTGAAATTACTGTGAAATATGTGCTTAACTCATACCTAGAACAGTTGGAAAGTAATTCAATCTATCCAACCTATAACAATTGCCAGCTCTATTAGGCTTTTCAAAAGGCTCTTATCTCCGGCTCTGCTTCTTTAATGTACACTATTGGTCATTTGATTTTTCAGATGAAATCCCCACAGTGGTGGGGATCTTCAGTGCATTTGGCCTGGTCTTCACAGTCTCTCTCTTTGCATGGATCTGCTGTCAGAGAAAATCATCCAAGTCTAACAAGACTCCTCCATACAAGTTTGTGCATGTGCTTAAGGGAGTTGACATTTACCCTGAAAACCTTAATAGCAAAAAGAAGTTTGGAGCAGATGACAAAAATGAAGTAAAGAATAAACCAGCTGTGCCAAAGAATTCATTACATCTGGATCTTGAAAAGAGAGATCTCAATGGCAATTTTCCCAAAACCAACCTCAAAGCTGGCACCCCCTTCTGATCCGGAGAATGCAACACCGAAGCTCATTTTAGAAGGGGAAAAAGAGGCAGTTTCCCCTGATAGTTTAAAGTCCAGCACTTCCCTTACTTCAGAAGAGAAACAAGAGAAGCTGGGAACGCTTTTCTTCTCCTTAGAATACAACTTCGAGAGAAAAGCATTTGTGGTCAATATAAAGGAAGCCCCGTGGCTTGCCAGCCATGGATGAGCAGTCGATGACCTCTGACCCATATATCAAAATGACAATCCTCCCAGAGAAGAAGCATAAAGTGAAAACTAGAGTGCTGAGAAAAACCTTGGATCCAGCTTTTGATGAGACCTTTACATTCTATGGGATCCCCTATACCCAAATCCAAGAATTGGCCTTGCACTTCACAATTTTGAGTTTTGACAGGTTTTCAAGAGATGATATCATTGGGGAAGTTCTAATTCCTCTCTTGGGAATCGAATTATCTGAAGGAAAAATGTTAATGAACAGAGAGATCATCAAAAGAAATGTTAGGGTAATTTTTTTCAATGCTTAAAGTTTTTATAAACAAATCTTTTATGTAGCTTTTTTTGCATCTAAGGAATTTTCATTAATATGATAAGCTTGTATATGTTATCCTTACCATATTTAATTATTAGTAATTATAATCAAATGGAGAGCAAGGGAATAGAACAAACAAAATAAAATTTAATCAATAACTGAAATACTCAAATTGTTTTAATGACATAAAGTAAATAGGCATTCTTTATAGAAGAGTGTTTAGATATCACTTATATAAATTTGTTAATCTCGATTATAAATATTTTGACAGACATTGCTACTTTAAAATACAAATGAATATTTCTTATTCATAAGCAAGTTAATAAAGAGATTTCAAGGTCAGCATAATTGAATTTAAAATTGGAATTTAAAATTAAATCAATTCTTCCTGAGGATTTGGAAACTGTATTGACTTTCATGGAATTGCTTTTCAAGGAGGAGGTATCACGTCATATTCAATTATAAATGTCCATCTTTAAATTGTATACTAGGAAGTGAGTTTCTCTGCTTTTGTAGTTACACTACTGTAGTAGTTCTGGGTTTATTAAAAATAATAAGATATTAAACAAATTTAACCCCCTTTTCACTTTAAATTTGAAACTCAATTGATTTCAATAGTGGTATTTCAGAATAATTTCTCTCTTATAATAGAATGATTTATAAAAATCAATAAATATACTAATTTATGTTTTTTTAAACCACATAGTGTTTTAGAGCTGAAAATAACTTGACAGCTCATTTTGACTGTATCCTCTCATTGAAATTAATGAAGGTCAAGGTTCAGAGACATTCCACAGCTTGAGACACCTGGCTGGCTTAGTGGCACAGTGGGAATAAGGATTTGTCTCCTACCCTGATTCTCCTTAGAGTGCTTACTCATATAGCTGATCCATGTTAGCTTTTGTATAAATATATTGCAGCTTTGGTTTTGTGTCAGCCATCATTCTAGTTGCAAAAAAATTCCAATTTAATATCTTGTTACTTTCAGTCAAAACTTTTACTTAGAATTATTGGATGTCTTACCCATTGTCTTTAAAGTACAAATAAAATCTAAGTAGCATGAAAAGAAGGACGCTATGATACTGTCCGAAAACAATGTATTAAAAATTCGGAATCAATTCTCTCCAATACTTGAAATCAAATCATTCCTTGGCTTAAATGGAAACTTGCTGTTGGGGAAAGAGGCAGAGAATTTTAACTCCATTATACCTTTGGGCTAGGAAGGTAGTTGGGATCTGAATAAATCTCATTTGATCTAAATTCAAATTTCAATATGTCAGTGCTAAAGAATTTGAAATCAAATCAAACTTATCTAATTATTTGCATGAGTATATGTAGAGTCATTTGACCCTACATATACTCATGCAAAGACTTAGATAAACGTTATTACTATTAATAACTTTGAAAAGTGGAGGTGTTATTAAAAAGCAAAAGTCAATAATACTTCTGTGTAAGATATAATTTAAATATACTTTAAACATTGCTAAGTAACGGGTGTGGCCAATTTATTGCAGAGTGAAACATAATGTAGTACCCAATAGGACCACAAGATGGCAGGCAGTTGTTTTCCAAGCAGTGATGGTACCGCACAAAAGCTTTTAGTTACTCTTTGATTCCTTAGCATATTAAAATAAAAATAACCAGGAAGATTACATTTAAATGACAATGCTATTTAAACGTGAATGAAAGTGCAAACTTCAAAGCTAAAAAGTAATAGAAATACTTACATTACCTTTCTCTTTCTTTAGAAGTCTTCAGGAAGGGGTGAGTTACTGATCTCTCTCTTTGCTATCAGTCTACCACAAATACTCTAACTGTGGTTGTTTTAAAAGCTAGACATCTGCCTAAATCTGATGTGTCCGGACTTTCAGGTAAGAATGCTTCTGAAATACTCAGGTTCATTGTATGAGTGGAATATATTTTACTGCGAATGAGCCCACTACCTACTCTTACTCTTATTTTATCTTTTATCTAATTCCTTATGTATCTGCTTTAAAAATTAGCTTTTAGTTTTGTGACTAACTTTACAAAAATTAAACAAAACACCACTTTTTTATTGTATAGTACAATGAGAAACAAAATAAGCTATAGTTTAAAATTACCTGAGTTCAAGTCCTAACTTCATCCCTTAGCAAAGTATTATTGGGTATGTTTCCTAAACCCTGTAGAAATTGGAAATAATGCTATTCATCTTGACAGGCATTGTGAGAGCTAGAAATATATACTACTTTAAATATCATCTAATGTTATTATTATTATTTAATGATGGAAGTTGAAAACATGGTCTTAAAAGATTAGGAAGCTGAAATTAACTTGTATGCTGCCACCAGAAAAAGGCAAAAGTAATTGTGATAAAATAGCATTAACTTAAAATCTACATATTAACAATGACACAGAGAAGCTCAACACTGGGAAAGAGAAAGCAAATCCAGCCTGTGACTAAAGAAATTCAGAAAAGTTAAAACTAAAAAGACCATTGCCATTGTGGTCTCTACATCCTCATTAGGTGGAAAAAGCAGCCAAGAGTCAGGGAAATAGAGACTTACCCAAAGTCATACAAGTCAATAAACATGGAGTTGTCTAATATACATATTTTCCTTCTACCTTATTTTCCACACTAAGTTATTAGTAATCAGAATGAGTCCATAGAACATTTTATTTGCTTTCCTTTTGTGTTACCTCTTTTCCTACCATTATTTTTTCCCTATTCTCTGATTTAAAACTGTTTTCCCTTATTTTGCATATTCTTCCTTATTTTCAATTCTGTTGACAAGAGAAAAGCCAAGCTTTATCATATTTCCCTTTGTTCTGACTTATTTTCATGGTAACCACATTTCATTGGCATGCCATGATCTCTAAGGGCACTGTTTTGTTAATATCAGCTCTCTAGCCCAGTTCCACCATTGTAATGCCTGTTATGTTCTATTGCAGATCCCTATGTCAAAGTGAACCTGTACCATGCCAAAAGAGAATCTCCAAGAAGAAGACTCATGTGAAGAAATGCACCCCCAATGCAGTGTTCAATGAGCTGTTTGTCTTTGATATTCCTTGTGAGGGTCTTGAAGATATAAGTGTTGAATTTTTGGTTTTGGATTCTGAAAGGGGGTCCCCAAATGAGGTGATTGGGCAGTTAGTCTTGGGTGCAGCAGCAGAAGGAACTGGTGGAGAGCACTGGAAAGAGATCTGTGACTACCCCAGGAGACAAATTGCCAAGTGGCACGTGCTCTGTGATGGTTAGCATCCTAGCCATGAGTTGGAACTTAAAGATTTTTACTAGGCAAGGAGAAATTTTCTTTCTTTCCATATTGGATTGCAAGCTTGTGAAACCAAGCTATCTTTTTTTGTTGTTGTTGTTAGAAATTGATTGAATTAGTAGACCAGAAAGTAACTTCAAATGGATGTCATGATTATTTCCCTATTTATTAGAAGAGTTGGATAAATTTTCATAAGATATTCCATTTTTCCTTCAGGTTACCAGTGATATAAATAGGAATAGTTGAATGCTGTGCCAGAATCCCAAATTATAAATGTGACAATCTCATTGGAACATGTCACAAAAATTTCATGTGATTGTTAAGATTTAAAAATAAAAAGTATGCCTTGCCTTGTGAAAATTTATCCATTTACTTCAGGTTGGGGAAATCAATTTTTCTTTAAATCCAAAGATACTAAAGAAATGTTCTCTAGTTTGTATTTATTAATTATGTCATGTGCAAATGGTTGTCCTGCATACAAAAGTATCTGGTCATTTCAGTTTGGTTTGTAATTATTTGATGCAAATTTACCATAAGAGTAACTTAGATTCATTTCAAAAGGACAGTGAACAAGCTGAGAAATTATTATATCAAAGGGCTGAGTTGATAACACTGTGGCTGAAATATGATTTTTCTCCCCCCCTAAGGTTACATGTGAGTCTAAATTTTGTAAAATATAACCTCACATAAGAACCATGGCCTTGGATTATTCACTGCCTGTCACAAGCCTCAGTGTGGCCTGAGAAACCCTTATGTACCTTCATGAAGTTGTTGAATTAGTTAGTGGATAAAGAAAGAAATTTCAAAAAGAAATCCAGTTAGAAGCGCAATTTTCTTATAGGAAATATGTACAGTGTGCAAGTGTACTTTTAGGGCTACCGTTTGTACCCAGAGTGGGCATGGCCACTTACATCTTCATTTAACTTATTGTTCCCCGGAAAAGACTAAAATACTACTTGAAAAGACTGTGAAGTTTTTTTTACATTGCCAGATAAAAAGTGTTACTTAACCAACAAACAAATGTAAGACTACAAAATTGTTCAAGAGAAATTCTAATATAATTCACATATGTTCACAGAAAATATACTTAGGCTGTCAAATTGGCACAACAAAGAATGTGTTTCACTATCTTTTCTAGGCTAATTTGTCTTGAGCTATTGTCTATAGAGCAGTTTACAGACTTGTGTCTTGTATCATTTTCCAGTGTCAGGGTTCTGAAATTCATTCTGAACCTGTTAGATTAAAGCTGCACCCTGTGATTATTTGGAAAGAATTAACTTGAGAATAATGTCACTATGTTTGAGTTTTTAGAGAAGTATGGGTGGAACTTGAGTACAGTTAAATTATTAAATATGCAAGTTAGAAATTAAGTCTACTGAAAAATTTACATTTTGAGTCAGGTTTTGTGTCAGTACTTTAGCAGTTTTTGAGAATGTGTTTGATATCACAGTGTTTGTATATTCTATGAAAAATGCATTTTCCAAACAACTTATACATGCTTTTTACGACTATGCCTAATGTAAAGAAAATGTATTACATTCTGTATGTACAAAGATTAAAAGTCAACCTCTTTTTGTGCTTTAAAATGACTTTGGGATTAAACAAGTATATTTCCCAATCATTGTCTTCATTTCACTACAAAGTCACCTCACAGCATCTTGCTCCACTCAGCATTTCTGTGAAAGCGACATGAAATGAACTGTAGTTGGCGTGTAGTTTAGGGAAGTTAAATGGCCTTTTTATGTATGTGCGTTTGGTATCATGGGCCATGGAACAGAATATATTTTGGACCTCTGAAAAGTTGTAAGGGGCCAATTCTAAGTATTCTCACAGCAGCCAGAAGTTAATAGTGGTAGCAGCTGAGGTGTGGTTGTTGGAAGAGGGTGATTTTTTTTTTAACATGGAACAATGAAACCAACAACAAACACTTTTAAAATTAAAATGGATAATTTGTAAATAGTTTTTAGCTTTTAAAATTTAAAGTGTTTTTGAGTGTGAAGAGTTGAGTGAAACTATTTGCAACTGGGTTTTAAGAAAGAAGAAAAACAACAAAGGAATTGAAACAGGAAGGGAGATATTAATACGTAATCTCATCATTTTTGAAAATTGTACTGTTTTAGAATGTATTACAATATCAATGTGAATATCTTGAATCCTGTTACAAATCCTGCACTGTATTAAACATGTAAATTAATTGTTTGTCTAATTAACAAATCTCACCACCCGAATGGGGGAGGTATACATGTTTGAAGAACTGTGTAACTCAGTAATTGACTTGTTCTGATGTTGTAACTCAATAGAAGTGTTTTGGAAGGAAGCATGGTGTACGAGACAGTGTCTGTTCTTTTGTGCCAGCTCTGTATGTTGTTTGTAAGACCATGTTTGTAAGACATGAATAAATTGCTGCTTTTGCCCAACCCATTTCAATGCAGACTTTCTGCCAATGGACTCTGTAATAAGGCTTCCATTATTGATGTCTGAATTTTCAAGTTTTGCTAGTGGATCTCCTTGCACAGGTTAGTGATCATTAGTTACTGAGCACGGAAATCTTTAAGACACCTTTAAAACAGTCTTCATAACGATCATGTGGAGCAAATATCATTATCCCTATTATATCTCTATCCTTACTATACAAAAGCAAAACTTGAGGATCAAGGAGCGTAGGCAATTGACTCTAGTAGGAATAAATAGTGCTCAAGAAGATTTCATGGTCTGCCCTGACATTTCCTCTATACCATTCCACTCTCCTCAAGGGGACCTCATCAACTGACTCTGCTAGATTCTTAGGCTCATTCCCACATTCTTTGACTTTTTTCTAAATTTTATTCACTTTTCTGTATTTCATTTACTTTTCTCGCCATTATTTTCAACCACCTTTCTTTACTCTTCTATTTATTTTCCCTTATCTCATTTCTTATTTTAACATCTTTCATTATCTATTTTATATCACTGCTTTTCTTTTCTTTTTTAACTTTTTTTTTTACATCCTGAGAAATATTTGGCTAATAAAATTATATGGACCTGGATGTCTTAGATGTCTTATTTTTTCTTTAAGAAGGAGGGAAAAACGACCGAGAACATCTATAATATATTATATCGCCGTTAGACACCAACTAAGGTAAATCGTAACAATAGGACCCACTACCTAGAAAATCAGACATTTTTCACAGCTCTATTCTTTACAGAAATATTTTATGGTAATTACACATTTAAAAAAAGGGTCTTGCAAATGAAGTAAAACTAGAATTTATTGCTAATTTATTTTGTTTCAAATTGTACTAATTGTAGTATGAGTGTATTAATTGTAGTATTAGCACACAGCTATGTTAAAAGAGTCATTGCATTTTAGAATTCAAATATATTTTAAGAAAACTTACCTGCCAAAAACAGCTAGAGATATGGAGGAGAATTTTCAAGGAAACTGGACATTGGCCGGGCATGGTGGCTCACCTCTGTAATCCAAGCACTTTGGAGGCCAAGGTGGGCGGATCACCTGAGGTTGGGAGTTCAAAACCAGCCTGACCAACATGGTGAAACCCCGTCTTTAAAAAATAAAAATAAAAAATAAAAAAAAGGAAACTGGACATTAAGGAAATGCTAACTAAAACCACAATAAGATACTCTACACAACAATTACAGTAACACAAATTAAAGTTTGAAAATGCCAAGGGATGGCAAGGATATGTAGGAAATGGATCTCTTATACACTGCTGTTAAGAATAGCATGTCCACCTGCTTTGGGAACTAAGTTGTAATTTTCATAAGAAGTAAAAAACATGCCTATTCCATGACCCAGTCATTTTGCTCTTAAGTATTTACTTAAGACAAATGAATGCATACATTTACACAAAGACTTGTGCATTAATTTTCAAAGCAGCTTTATTTGTAATAGTTAAAAACTGGAATCAAGTCAAACGTTCATCAACAAATGAATGAACAAGTAAAATGTGGTATATTTACACAATGTTATTTTTTTTGGCAATAAAAGTGAATGACTTCTTCATACATACAACAAGTACCAAAATATACATACAGCAAGTACCAAAGCATACCAAATTGTATGCTTTGTGTGTGGTTTATTATATGTAAATTAAACCTCAATAAAGCCTTTTAAAGGGAAATAGAAGCCAACTATAACCAAACTAAAAAAGAAAACCATACAAATATCACCATCAAAAAATATTATTCCTGAAAATTAGTAATATTATATAACATACTCTAAGAGCAGTTCTTTATGTTCTTAAGATACATCATCCTAAGAATGTTTAAATATATGTAAAATGTTATATTTTATATAATGTTAAATATATTACATTTTAAAGTCATTTGAGATAGTTCCTGTGTATTTATGCCATCAACTCATTCATTTAAGTATATTTATTGTTTGTTTTTTATTTCTACTTTAAAAAAATTCTTTTTAAATTCAGTTCTATTTTTATGGTCATGATTTTTTTTCATTTTTCTAAAGTCAGATTTTTAACAAAAATATATTAACTAAAGTTTATCTTCTATTTATACACTCAGGCTGTTCCCTTCTCTCCTATACTTTTAAGAGTTTGGGATTGATTCTTCTAATTTCTAACATAAATAAATATGAGTGTGTGTGTATTTACATATGCCTCTTTATTAGATGAATGAAAGCATGAAATACATGTTTTTTTTCTACTTTATATTTATACTTAACAAGGTATTCTGGAAATAAGTCCCCGATTGCATATAGTCTTTATTCCTTTATAAAGCTGTATAGTACTCTCTTAAAGCATCAATTTTAAAAGCATCATGGTTTAATTTTAGAGACCATCATAAGAAAACAAAATTTATTGATCTGTACATTTTCATAGTATCTAGGTCAGTGTTTTGTATATAGTAAGATCAGTGAATATTTATTTAGTTTATGAAAGTTTGAGACACTATAAATGTCAGATTTTAATCAAATTTAGAAAAAGTATTAGAAAAGATATTTACTCCACGTGATTCAGAGAGAAAAGGGAGGCACTAACTCAAAGGATTGCCTTAGCTTCTGTTACAGTCATATGTCATTTATCCAGTGGAGAATCCATAGACTCCATAATGATATTTAATCCTTGGATGAGAGATAAGCCTAGTTCTCATCCCAAAATCGTTTCCCAATCCCAGGTCGCAGAGAGCACTGTGATGCTACTGCTGCTGCCTTATTACCTCTAGTACTAATACAATCACCTTATAGTTGGGATGAGTTGTTTAAAATTTATACTCTCACTTAATGGGGAATATTTTTATGACATTCCTTCTGTATTTCTATCCAGTATCTGTTCACAGTAGTATGGACCTGAAACACATACTAGATTACATTTAAAACTAAACTATATAAGGCATTTTCTAATTTATATTATCTCACTGAATTCATGAAACTACACAAGATGTTGGCAATATTCTTCTAGTTCTACTGGTGATAAAGATAAATATCAGAATGTTATCTAATTTAAAACCCCATGGTGACAAAAAGAGATGCAACCTAGGGCTGCTTGAACCTAAGGTCTCTGCTTTGGTTCATCATACTGAGCTGCTACTAAGCTAACACAGTATTGTGTATTTTGCTCCTATCACCTCTAGTTCTATGACGTCAGATATTAATAGATAGCAAATACTGAAAATAATGAGAATATCAACTGACTTAATTCCCCAGGGCTTTTTGTTGTAGTGGTGTTTGTTTATTTGTTTTTAACACAGATCTATAACACACAGGTGGTAGAAAATAAAACATGTGGCTGGGCATAGTGGTTCATTCCTGTAATACTAGCACTTGGAAGGCCAAATTGGGAAGATAACTTGAAGTTGGGAGTTCAAGACCAGCCTGGCCAACATGGTGAAAACCCATCTCTACTTAAAATGCAAAATTTGCCAGGTGTGGTGGTGCATGACTGTAATCCCAGATACTCGGGAGGCTGAGGCTGGAGAATCATTTGAACCCAGGGGGTGAAGTTTGCAGTGAGCCAAGATGGTGCCACTGCACTCCAGCCTGGCCAACAGAGTGTGACTCCTATTCAAAAAAAAAAGAAGAAAGGAAAAGAAAATGAATTATTAGTAGAGACGGGGTTTCACCATGTTAGCCAGGAAGGTCTCGATTTCCTAACCTCATGATCCGCCTGCCTCAGCCTCCAAAGTACTGGGATTACAGGTGTGAGCCACCATGCTGCCTATAGTCCCAGCTACTCAGAAGGCTGAGGCAAGAGACTTGCTTGAACACAGCAGGTGGCGGTTGTAGTGAGCAGAGATCGTGCCAGTACACTCCAGCCTGAGTGACAGAGCGAGACTTCATCTCAAAAAAAAAAAAAAAAAAAAACAAAGAAGGAAAAGAAAAAAGAAAGTGAAACAATATGTGCTGTGTTTCCACTGAACATTTTTAAGCACCACTATCTACTTCTCTGAACATGCATGTTTGTTTGGTGCATAAGTGACAATTTGATGTCATCTTGAATACTGATGACAATACAGTGATCATAACTATGTGGACGATCATGTTGACATGAATTATGAGGCCAAATCACAGCTTAATAGAAAATGGACAGCCTTGATTATTTATGAACTGGGAAAGGTTTAACTAATTTAAAGGAAATATTGCTATTCATTTTCTGTTAGGTAAAATTCCATAGTTCTTGACTTTATGTTGATGTAAAGTGAATTGATTAAATTGCTTTACTAGATCAAATTCTCTTTTTCTTATCTAAAAAAAATTTATTCTCACTATATTTTAATGGATAAAAGCATGAGCTCCATATTTAGACTCTCTTGGTGTGGATCTTGGCTTCATCTCTTACTAGCTGAGTGAGGGCTGCCTTGTTATTAAATATTTAATTGTCTCAGTTTCTTCCTCTCTATAAAAGGGTTGATAATAATTTCACTACGGCAAAATGTGCAGATTACATGAGAAGATGGTAGAAGAGTGATTAGTTCTGAGTGGAAATGGGTTTTCAGAAAATGTATATTGAATTTCTTTGAATCTAAAGAGGCAAAAAAGAAAATCTAGTAAGCTAAACTGCGGAGCTTTTAAAATAGGTATTGATATGTGTTAGTAGTCAATTGCTTCTAGAAGTTCACAACTATATTTTACATCATAGTAAAAAGAACCCTCACAAAAAATCTATTCATGAAGAAAGTAGAAAAGGTAATGTTTTTTATCATTTGGAAATTTGACAATTTATCAGAGACTAACATTTGCATTTTATCTGTGAAGGCAATTGGGGATGAAAAAAGATCATGGTTGGAGGGAGTAAGAATTTATAGACAGAATTTAGATTTAAGGTCAGACAGAAAATACATGAAAAGAGAAAAACCATGTTGAAACCAAGTTGAAAACAGTAAAAAAATTCATGATGATGTGTCATGAATGCTGGGGAGATCAGATGAGGTAGAGGGGGTTGAGTTGATAATTCCACTTGTATGAAAAATGCTTTATTTTGAAGTAGTAAACAATTTTTTTGTTGGTTAACAAACTATTTACCGTGTTGATGCAGCTCTGCCTTTATTCATGCATATTAATACAGACCTGTCAAATTCTGGATGCTTTATAAATAACTAAATATCAAACATGTTATTAACCACAAAAGCAAAATTTTCAACTTGAGTTTCCAAAAGCTATAAAAGGAATCACACTAAGATAAATGTTGCTGGAATATTTGTAAAGATGCACATGACTATGAACCAGTATTATAGCATGATAATCTTATTCAAATAATTATAAGGAAAGCACACAGAAAACAATATGAAGAATTACAGAGTGACAATATAAAAAACAAATATAGGCTTGCACTCTGAGGAATGTTAAATAAAAAATAAAAAGATAGGTGTTGGTGTAGTTTGCTAAGGTTGCCATAACTAATACCACAGTCTGAGTGGCTTATAAAACAGAAATTTATTTTCTCACAATTCTGAAAGCTAGAAGTCTGAGATTAAAGTGTCATCAGGATCACTTTCTTCTATAACCTCACTCCTTGATTTGCAGATGGCTGTCTTTTTCCACTGTCTTCATATGATCTTCTTTGTGTGTGTCTGTTCTAATTTCCTCTCTTTCTAAGGACACCAGTCATTGGATTGGGTCCATTCATAGGACTTCATTTTACCTTAATTATCTTTTTAAAAGATCTTATCTCTAAAGACAGTCACATTCTGAGGTACTGGGGATATGGACTTCAATAGACACATTTTGTCAGGGACAAAATTTAGCTTATAATACATGGATAGAGAGAGAATGACAGAGAAATTTGCTTTTCTAGATGCAGACAGACATATTGTTTTATATTCAATGTAGAACTTTTGGACACCAGTATATCCAGGCTTTTCTTATTCTATTGTTTCTCTCTTTAATGTATGTGGACAATAGAGTCTATGTACTTACTCCCAAAAGCTAGCCACAGAAAGAGTCATTCATTTCCAAAGAGAGATAGTGTAAACATTGTAACCATATTCTGAAAACATATTTCATGGGAAGACACTAGGAGGAAGCCCTTCACTAAAATTTTAAATTTTATGTTTTATATATATATACATATAAAACTATACATAGTTTTACTAAAATAGAAAAGACGCATATACCATACTAGTTGGCTTTTTTATTACAAAAATAAATAGAAAAATTATTTTTATTATTTATAGACCTGATATTTGACTTACAAGTGGTAATTAATTTGCCATGAAATATTTTTAAAAATTTCAATAGTTTCATCATGCTATCATAGAAACAAGTACATTGCAAAAAAATCATGAAGAGACAGAAAAGCTATATTGAGAAAGGACTGGTAGTTAGAATATCAAGCTCCCAGTCTAAACTCTGCTATTAGCACAGAAAGTCAATTTTATCTTAGTATTTTAAGGTTTCATAATTCTGTATGACCCAAGATAACTTGGTTTCATTTTGACATCTGATTAATTGAGTCCTTCCACATTTTTCATGAAGAACAGTCTGAAAAAAAAGAATTTTCAAACAACAGTGTCAACATCAAGTCCTGTATTTGGTTAATGTAGATCTTAGTTTTTCTTCCATTGCTAGTTCTTTCTCAGTTTCTCTATTACCACCCTCACTCAATCATGCATCCATGTCAGATGAAAAGTAACTGAGTCAGTTGACTTCTTAAATGACTAACAGGACCTGGGCTGCTTCCATGCTCCCTAACTTCCTTCAGACTGATTGAGACTCATCTTTTCTAAAGGTGAAAGGAACTGCTTTCCAAAAACACATGGTAAAAAACATTTTTACAACTTCTTTTTATTAAATAAATGCAGATCTGGAAATACTTCAGATTTTACTGTTTAGTCTTTTGTGTTCAATATTCTCTCTTCCAAAAGTCTATTGTAGAATATGCTGATGTATTAGGATTTCTTAAGATACTTCAGAGCATGGTATAATAATGCATTAAGTTGTTAAAAACTGAAGTGAATGCATGTAATTCAGTCAGATTACCTTAGCCAAGAGGACCTGAGCTTTTAAGTGTGAATATAAGGTAAACAAATAAAAAGGATGTGAAGAAGAATGATAGGCTCTGAAAATAAACATATTCTTCAAAATTGTCCTAGATATCTGGCTTTAGAATTATCACAGAATTGTCATCCCATAGAGTGTCCCAACTAGAAAATTTTAAGGAAAGCAAAGTTTTGCATATCAAATCTGATATAATACTGGCTTGACTTCACAGAGCTGTTTATATAATGCAATACAATTTTTAAAATACAGTAAATGTTACAGCTTGGACCAGAGAGTTTCAAAACTAGAAGCAAATTGAAAGTAGGGGTCTTGATTTTTTTAGAACACTAGATTAACAAGCTTCATTCTTGAAGTTTCTGTCCCAGTTAACTTCAGGTAAAATCATATAATGACGTTTAAAAGTCAACATATAAATGAACCAAAATCAAAACAAAAACAAGTAAAACATTAGCAGGCAATTCTGATTAGCAGAAACTTTTAAATAATATTGATTTAGAATTTATAAAGTACTTTATGCAATAACTCATTGAATCTTCAAAAAATTACCATGTGTACTATTTAGAAAGGTTGTTTTTGAATCCATATTACAGATAGGACACTGAGGTTTAGAGACATTATATAACTTATTCAAAATGGAGGAAAGGAGATTTGAGCCTAAATTTTCTGTTTTTAAATTTTATATTTATTTTTTAATACCATGCTACAGAGCTATTTTTTGAATTATATTTGACATTTGAAGAATTGCCTTCTCATTCTCATAAGAATATAGATTTTTTTCAATCAGCATTATCTTATATTGATCTATTCTGGATTTCCACTGGGATATTTACTTGGTATCTCAAATTCAACACACTCAAAACAGAATTCACAATCCACTAGTTCCATCAGCTCTTCAGCTCTACCCTCTTAACTGAAAACAACTTACTGTCTCCACTACTACCATTCCACTTCAAGTTATCATCAACTCTTTATTAGACTGTTTCCATAGTCTCTTGATGGTCTCCTAATTTCATCCTTGAAGCACTCTCCAAAAGACTCTTCTCTACACATTAGTCCTAATTAATTACTCTTTTAAGTCATAATCCATATCATGTCACTCTTGTGCTGAAAACCTTCCAAAACCTTCCCATCTGAATATGACCAGCAAGGCCTCCATGGCCTCCACCAGGAGCCTCTCTACTTCTGTTCTTCACTTACTCCTTTACTTTGCTTTAGCCACTTTTGGTCTTGCAGCTTATCAGAAACATCAAGCATACAGCTCTCTTGCAGCTACCTCCCCCACCCCCACCCCACCATCTTGGGTTGGATACTCTCCCTACTAGAATTCCAGCAGGCTTTGCTGTTTCATTTCCTCTGGCTGTCTACTCAGTATCCTTTTCTTCAAGGAGGCTTCACTGAACCCCAGCTTCTGCTTCAACTCCACCTTCACCCTATTTATCCTCATAGCTCTTACTTCATTCTGAGAAAGCATAGATTTGTTTGTTTATTTTCTGTTCCCAGTCACTGAAAGGTAGACCTCATAATAGCTATGATCTAGGTATCTATTTTCCAGTCCTAGAACAATGTCTTATACATTCTAAGTACCTAGTCAATGTGTGTTAAATTGACATATGAATGAAAGATACCAGGACAATGAATGTCAGAAGCTAACTTTCTGAAGTTGTGCTAGGTGTTGATGACTTATGCTCCTTTAGTCAAGATTCCTTTATTTTTGTGGCTTAGCATAAAACAAAATAGACCTAGAATATAGGATCCCTACAACTCTCTAAGACATTATTTGGATTTTCTACTGTCCAATAGTGAATGGGAAGAATTAGTCATCATATTATTTCCTCATGTCATCCTGTTTTGAATCTCCTGGAATACGTTTCATAAATGTAATTAACAATTTAATGGTTGGTCATTTTTAAGACCTGTGTCCCTAATTAGTCATAATCACATCAAAAGGATGTGAGTAAATAAGTTGAAAAACCTAATTTGGACTCTGATTTTAGCTTTTATTCAATTTCTTAATTTAGGAAGGCCCAACCAGAGAAAAATAGCTTAAAGAAAACTACATTCTGGATATTATGTCATATATACATATATATATATATATATATTGCACTTTACATATATAATATATACATATGTTGTCATATGTATATTATATATATATATATTATTGCACGTTAGGTTCTGGGTACATGTGCAGAGCAGGCAGGATTGTTGCACAGGTACATACATGGCAATGTGGTTTGCTGCCTCCATCCCCCATCACCTATATCTCACATTTCTCCCCCATGTTCTCATTCTCAGCAAACTCACACAAGAACAGAAAATCAAACACTGCATGTTCTCACTCATAGGCAGGAGTTGAACAATGAGAACATAGGGACACAGGGAGGGAGGCATCACACACTGGGATCTGTTGTGGGGGGATAGGGGAGGGACAGTGGGGGGGTAGGGAGGTTGGGGAGGGATAACATGGGGAGAAATGCCAGATTATGAGAACATGTGGTATTTTTATCTTCTGTTCTTATGTCAGTTTGCTGAGAATGATGGTTTCCAGATTCATCCCTGTCCCTACAAAGGACACAAACTCATTGTTTTTTATGGCTGCATAATATTCCATGGTGTATTTTCCTTGTCCAGTCTATCATCAATGGGCATTTGGATTGGTTCCAGGTCTTTGCTATTGTAAACAGTGCTGCAATGAACATATGTATGCATGTGTCTTTATAATAAAATGATTAACAATCCTTTGGGTATATACCCAGTAATGGGATTGCTGGGTCAAATGGAATTTCTATTTCTAGGTCCTTGAGGAATCGCCATACTGTCTTCCACAATGGTTGAACTAATTTACACTCCCACCAACTGTGTAAAAGTGTTCCTATTTCTCCACATCCTCTCCAGCATCTGTTGTCTCTAGATTTTTTAATGATCACCATTCTAACTGATGTGAAATGGTATCTCAATGTGGTTTCAATGTGCATTTCTTCAATGACCAGTGGTGATGAGCATTTTTTCCACATGCTTGTTGGCCTCATATATGTCTTCTTTCGAAAAAGTATGTTCATGTCCTTCGACCACTTTTGAATGGGTTTGTTTGTTTGTTTCTTGTAAATCTGTTTTAGTTCTTTGTAGATTCTGGCTATTAGCCCTTTGTCAGATGGGTTGATTGAAAAAATCTTTTCCCATTCTGTTGGTTGCCGGTTTACTCTAATGATTGTTTCTTTTGCTGTACAGAAGCTCTGGAGTTTAATTAGGTCCCGTTTGTCTATTTTGGCTTTTGTTGCCAATGCTTTTGGTGTTTTAGTCATGAAGTCCTTGCCTATGCCTATGTCCTGAATGGTTTTGCCTAGGTTTTCTTCTAGAGTTTTTACGGTGTTAGGTCTTATGTCTTTAATCTATCTGGAGTTAATTTTAGTGTAAGGTGTCAAGAGGGGTCCAGTTTCTGTTTTCTGCACATGGTCAGCCAGTTTTCCCAACACCATCTTAAGCATAACATACTCTCAGAATTTGTGTCTGACCTTTGGAACATGTCTGCCATCTCTTTTAAATTGACAGCTCTCCCCTTACAATGAAAATGAAAATGCTAAATTTGTCATCAGTGTACTAGAGGCAAAGTGGGAGGCAATGAAATTTCACTCAAGAAACACAAGACGGCTCCTTTTTGTGTTGTGATTTGAAATAACCTCTAAGAGATGAAAATGTTACCAATAAAGTGGTATGTTCCATATAGCATTACAAGTCAACAGACGGGGGTTCAGGTCTATTAGCCTAAAGGTGGCTAAATACAGAGAGCTCCTCTGTACTGTAAAGAATGACTACTTCCACTGGGGCATCCTGCAGTCAGGAAATTCCCAAAAGTGGCAACAGACATATGGGAGTTCCTTACAAAATCTCTAACTTTAATCAGACTATGAATGATAGAATTTTAACACTTCAAAGATAATAGAGATCTAATTAGCCATATGACCTCCCTGTATAATATAGATAACAGAATTTTGGTGAGGTATTTGGTACCTAACAGCATCACAATAGAATCAGCTGGCATATGGATCAGAACTTCACATACTACTTCACACAGGAGGGCTGACATACAGGCAAAACTGAAGTAGTCTTCTGGTACTTCACATTTCAGACTATCTGAATAACTTATCCCTTGCCCTCTGCATCATTACAAATAAAGATCCTGGTTTAATGTATGGTTTGGCTTAACAAAGAGTTGGAAGTTCAGAAATGGATGCATTATTGAAAATCAGCAGTCAAGGTCTTAGGCAGTTGAAGCGCAGAGTAATGGCTGACGCCTTGTGAAAGTGAGAGTATAAAATAAGAGCTCTAGAAAATAATGCAGAAAGGCTAAAGCAGGAAGCAACAGCTCTCATGCACTAGTTATATAAAATTGATTTCCCATCACTTGTTTCTCATCTCTAGAAAGCTATTACTTGGCTGGCCATGCCAGTTTATAGTCACAATCAGTAGTTGTAATTCTTCCTCAAATGCTTCTGGTTCCAGAATTCTCAGTTGATCCACTCTCATCCATTCCCAACCCTATACAATCTTCTATTTCCAACAGCTTTAAGGAAGCATCACCTATATACACACAAGTACAGTTTTCAATGTACTGGCCATTTTATTCCACTTATCAGTTAGTATCACTCCCTGTGGTGATGCTCTGGAAGCTTCAAGGCCTCAAGTAATGTTTCCATAAAGTCCCAGTGAGATTCCTCCTGCTATGTGTCAACACTGCAGAAAGTACCCACATTGCAGCTAATGAGTGCCTCCCCTGTTTACAGGTGTTTCATAGGCCTGAACCACCAGCATTGTCAGTGATCAGACAGTCTGGTGTTTTCTAGGGCCCAAATGTCACACTGAAATTCTCTTTTTCATGGAACTAGGAAGAATTCAGTCTCTGCTAACTTTGTGTCAAATTACATGAGTCCTAAAGATTCTCTTTCCCCGGTTCCAAACAAAGATACTTCTTTTCAGAGTCCTTCCAGTTTGCATGGTGCCAGTTAGCTATACCCATGAGTTATATGTGCCAGTGCTCAAGAATAAGCCCATAGATTTTGCAGTGGAAAGCAACGTGAATGAGTTCTCCTTTGTGGTAATAACAATTTTTCTGCATCCCACTTCTCCCGTCCATTCCTGAAACATTACTATCTGAGAATCTAAACTAATGATCTGACATTTTGAAATTTCTCAGTTACCTAAATCTAAACAGAACGATTTGGTCTTAAAAAGATCCAGGGATGTTTTGAAGATAGCAATTATGAGATGTGTAATGGTTAGGTACTTTGAAGGCAAGGATGGATTTTTATCCCAGATAATTCTATAATGTCACTGTAAAAAGAACACTGGCAGCACCGTTTAAGACCCCTACATATTTTCCAAACATTCCTCAATCTCAGGGTGAGCAGAGCCCAGCTTCGTGCTACACAGATTTCTATTGCCTAGAGCATTGGGAAGATGGGTCAGATGACCTGAATTTTTCTCCCAGCACTAGAGCACTGGTTTCAAGTTAAATACTAGAGAATTTTCATAGTGACATCATGAATCATCAGATGTCCTATATTATAATCTAATGTGCTGACATTTTTAAACTGCTCAGTTACCTATATCTAAACAGTTTGATCTTACAAAAATCCTGGGATGGTTTGAAAGTAACAATTATAATTTGTGTAATGGCTAGACACTTTGAAGGCAAGTGGTGTACTAAAAGAGCAATGGGAATTTATTTCATATCAGGGAAAGTATTAGACACACAAATACTTGTAGAATTTGTAACTGATGGGATTAAGAGATCAACAAAACACAATACATGCCCTGAAGATCTTCACACACAGAAATAGACTTATGTATGTACAAGACTTAAAGCACAGAGTAAAATGTATTATGTGCCGTAATAGTGATAGGAAGTAAAATGGGATTATAGAGAATGGAGAGAGTAATTATAATAACAAATTTGCTGATATTAATTGCAAATGCAACTTTAAGACAAACTTAAACATTTGAATGTTTATAGGCATTTATACAAGAAAAATATTGATCAAGATCATAGTTTGTCAATATCAAGCAATTCATTGTTATTGAGGGATATGTGTTGGAGAAAAGACAGTTATAAATACATGTTTTAGCTAGATTTTGGAAGGTTATGAATCAGTTATCTACTAAGGAATCTGAATTATTTGTTGTTGTTTTTCTATTCCTTTGGATTCTGATCTTTAACCAAAATATCATGGTGGCAGTTACGGAGTTTCAAATACCAGGTGGTTTTATTTTATATATGCAGATATGTATGTATGTATGTATGTATGTATTCTTCCCCGAACTAGACATAAGCTCAAAAGATTGTTGAAAAATGATCTTTCCATTTAAATTTATATCTCTAATTCTAAGCATGTAGAGAGAAAAATTAAAACTGAAAATTAAATATATCATATCCTTTTTCAGGCTTATTTATAAATTTGAAATGGTGCAGTGACAGTGTATCTTGATGAATGGTTGTTATTAAATCATAGAATTTCCCTCCTTCCATTCTCTCCTTGCTAAAGTGCATGTCTTAGTTCTTTATTTTCTGTCTATATGAAGTGTATTGCTTTTTGGGACAATAACATATTTTTTTTCCCCCCCCCCCCCCGCGGCGCCCGCCGCCGCGGGGGCGGGGGGGGCTCTTAATCACATGAGCATGTAATGTAAAATTTCTAAGAGTTTTCAAGAAAGTAACTTGTTCTGTCTTACACAGTTTTTTTTTTATGAGACCTAATGGGATAATAAATATAAGTGCACAACATTTCTACATATAGGATTATAATTATTATCATGATTACTAATACTAATAATAATATCGAGTATTTTTTGAAGAAGAAAATCCAACTATTTTAAGCAACATGGGTGAACCTGGAGGACATTATTCTACTTGAAATAAGGTAGTCAGTAAACAGCAAATACTGCATGATTCCACTTGTATGAAGTATCTGTAATAGTCAGGTTTATGGATACAAAGGGTACAATGGTGGTTGCCAGGGGCTGGTGGGAGGAGGAAGTGAGGAGTTGTTGTTCAATGACTAGAATTTTGGTTATGCTGGATGAAGAAGTTCTAGAGATCTGCTGTACAACATATGGCCTCTAGTGAACCGTATAGTAATGTGCACTTCAAAATTTGTTAAGAATATACATCTCATGTTAAATGTTCTTATCATTAAACAAGATAAAAGAGTAAAATAAAAACAAAGGAACACAAGGAAGCTTTGGAAGATGTTGGACATGTCTATAACCTTGATTGTGGATGGTATCACAAGGGTTTGCATGCATTCAAACTCATGAAATTGTAACCTTAAATATGTGCAATTCTTTGTATACAATTGTATCTCAACAATATTGTTAAAAAAGAAAAAAAATAATATTATTTGAGAAACCATTCCCACCTTATCCTTCTTTCTTCCAACTCAGTGCTTTGGGGGTGCCCTTTCACTGCCTTCTGTTACTTGGAAAGGCATTGCATTTCTGGACATTGTCAGCCCATGATGGAAATCTTTCCCTCTCTCTTATGAGAAAAAAAAAAGACTTTTTCTATGTCTTTTTATGACTGAGCTTTGTTTTATGGAGTGGTACAAATGGGCATTAATGAGTTAATTTTGTAATCTGAATTATTCAATTTCATTGTCTGGTCTGTGCTACCTTCCTAGCATCAGGAGGGATTGATTAAATTAAAACTAGTAAGTTTTGGAGGCCTCCAAGAGATAACACTACTTCCGATAGTGACAGTAGCTGCTGCAAGGACTCTTTTTGAACGAGAAGGCACTCATGCACAGCATCGCCTCCTCACTCTTATGTCTACAGTTCCAGCAGTATGTTTTACAGGCATGTTACAAGATAAGGTTTATACTAGCAGGACTATCCAAAATCCCAAGGTCTTTCTACTCTAGCAACTTAAAAAGCTACAAGACTACACTGCATCACACCTGAAGGAGGATGGATGAGGCCAGATGATTTGTTTGAGTATATAAAGGTGATGTTGTCATTTTTTGTGGAACATTTTAGAGCCAAGAATGCTTTTCCAGATTCTTTTTTCCCTCTGTCATATTGGTGTTCGGAAATGTTTCAGATAGAATTGTTGCTCTGTCACCCTCACTCCCATAATATGAAGATGAGCTCCCAGCTAATCCACTGTTGTTGAAGACACTGAAATTTGGGATTGGCTTGTTACTGATATTACTCCCTAAGACTTAAAACAGCTTTCTCAAGATCATAGAATTGGTTGGAGGCCTAGTACATTAGAGATAATGACCAGTTCTGTGATTTTCTTCACTCTGCTCTTCTCTGAGCATTAAATTCTAACAATGTTCTAGCAACTCTGTTCATCTAGTATCTCCTTTTTGGAACCATTATACTCAAACCTTTAATCTTTATCAAGTTTTCTACCTTTGTTCCCTTTGTAGAATTACCTTCCCTTAACTCTACTAAATGTATTCCCTTCAAACTAATTTCAGGATGCTATGAATTTTTGTAAAGGATGTCTCATTCTTGCATGAGTGAACAAACCAAATACCATTTTTAAATCACAAATTCAGGACAATTCATTTGTACAAGACAGAGTTGAAAAGAAAACCTGGGAATGTTGGAATCATGAGTTGAAAGTACAACTGGCAACAGAGCTCAGGCAGTATTTGGCAAGCATATTTATTTCCAAATCTGATACCATGCTATTCAAATTTTACACGTTTCACTTATATTTATTCCAGATAGTAAAAAAGTATGCATAATTCTCTGAGAATACTAAAGAATACAGAAAAGAATGAATTACTAAAACATTTAATTATAATATGGGGAAGAAATTGATGTTACAGTTCTTCAAATATTTGGGCACATTTGGTTGTATTTGTCGAGAAGATGCTGTATCTAGGAATTTCAGAGTAAATTTTTATATTATTAATAACTGCAGTCACACTTTTAGTCATTAGCAGCATCACAGTCTCCGAAACCATTTTCTTATTCATTATTATTATATTTTGAGGAGTTAATATTGCTGTGTAGACAGCTCTCTTATTTTATGTAAGCGTCCTTTCTGTCATAATGTTTTATTCTTTTTCTTTACTCCAAGTTCTCATCAACTTCAGAAAACGACCTCTATTCATTTAACTAGAAATCTTATCAGCCAAGAAGTGCTTAGCATGGCTGGAAAATGTACAAACTTTGCCAACAGACACATCATGACTTGAACTTCATCGTTCTCAATTATTGGTTGTGTGACATTGAGCAAGTTATTCTGCAACTTGGTTTCCTCATCTTGCTCAATGAATAACTACCTTGCAGACTTTCCTGGAACAGCATATGTAAAGTGCTTGATAAAACACAGATGTTGGATTTAAATCTGCCCTTTACTGTACTGCACTCACCAGGCCTGGCTCTACAAGGCTGGCTTTCTTTGGAGAACACTGCATAGCCATCAACTCTCCTTTCATTTTTTTTCTCATACCACAAGGGTGTTTAACATCAAGGTTAAGAATAGATAAAACCTGGTTGGGGTCATCTTTTCCTGCCATTGCTATGCTTTTATAAAGGCCTGTCTATACAAAGCAAGCTGGGTTCAGTAGTATTTAAACAAGTCTTCCCATCTGGTCTTCTTTTCCTATATTTAATATTTTTTTCTCTTTATATTTTGGACACAAAAGTCTTTTAAAATTCATAGACTATGAATTTTGTCCCATGTCTTCATTATATTTGGTTTCTCTTGACACAACCTCAGCATTTCTATCGATTCACACTCTATATCATAGTGTTTTGGCCCTTCTTAAGTACCAACATAGGATCTGCTGTGTTTCTTTATTCTATTCTGAATGGAAAAATTTAAGCTTTTACCTAATTTTTACGCCATGAATTCATGTTAGCTGCACACACATTTCACTTTATTAACTTTCCTTGTAAATCCTTGAGTACACTGGCTCCGCCATAAATTCACTTCCAGTTCATCCTATGTTTACTTGCTTACTGCTACCAACAGCTTGATACTGATGCTGGTAAATAAAAGCTTTGGACTAAAAGTCATGGGTCCTCAACTTTGGACAAAAACACATTAAAAATGCAAACATAAAAAATGGACCAAGTAAATTAAATTATGAAATCATTTCCCTTCACCTTATATATTTAGAGGCACATGCTACAACTGCTCCCACTCCCCAAATGTTTGGATGATTCAACATAATTTAGGTCCTGTTTCCATCTAGGAATTGATCCAAATTGAATGTAGGGTACTGCAAGCTGAGCATTTCTGCCAACTTTTCCATCTGAGAACAGCCTGAGAAGCCCTGGGAATATTCACAGAGAGGCTGAGCTATGGCTCACTCAGCAACTTCAAGACTGTACATCATTTGAATAAGCAATTTTCCAAGGTTGAGCTCCTGACCTGTGAGGGTTCATCAATATCCATAATGTCAAAAGAGACACTATAATTGTGGTATGCCTAACATACAGACTTTAGGTCTGGTTTCTGTTTGGACCTCAGTGAAAGCACTCTGGCTTTGTGTTAAATTTTCATTCATTGATTACTTCTTTTCCAGTATAATCCTGCCATTGAATTTGTGTAATTTAAACCCATTAGGTACATGTTCATGTAAAAAGAGATTATGTTTAATGTGACCTCAAATATTTGTAGATAAATTTAAAACCAACAACAAAAATGTAATTCCTGGATATTTTGAGAAGCAACTGGATGACTAGTCCATTTGCCATTATCCTCCCCATCCCTAAGAATCATAGAGACCTCCATGTGGGGTGTGGGGCTCAGGCTTTCTTAAGCCTACCAGTATCTAAGCTTGTTTGCATGTGCGTGTGTGTCTGGGAGGGGTAGCAATAAATATTTGTTAAATACATAGCTTAATTTACTGGATCACAGGAGATGTGGAGAAAGAAAAATTATGGTCATTCCTATGTACATGAATTCCCTAGTTATCATGAATTGATAAGAATATTTCATAGTTGTCTATTAGAATGAGCCCAAGTCTTGAAATGAGAAGATACTGATTTGGAAGCTTAGACTGGGAATTCCCTAATTGTGACAGTTTCAACAAAGCACTTAAACACTCTGAGTTTCAGTTTTCTCATCTGTAAAATAAAATAATAATGTCCTTTCAAGCTATTCTGTTGGAAATACATGGAATAATGTGCTAAAGTAAGTTTTCAAACCATTGTTGAGATTAAGAACAATACTTCTATAAAATAGGCAATTGTCCTTGCAATTTCCCATTGCATGCAAATGGATTCCACAGGCCAAGGCATTTGTTCATGCATGATAAATGCAATTTGATTTAGTTTAGTTCACATCCATTTGTTGAGCACAAACTAAATCTTTAGTCCTGGACTACTGGTAATGTATAGTTTCTACCTGAACTAGAAGGTAAGTTAAGATATCAAAATTAACTAGAGTTTAAAATACATGTTTAAAGACTAGAGGAATGCAATAAATAAACATAGGCATATTAAAAAGTGAGCCATCATTTCCTTTGGGGAACACCCAAAGAGCAGAAAAGATAAAAACCAAGGTGCACTTTGAATCTCTGGAGGAATTTTGATGACAGAAAGATAGGAGAGGCACTCAAAGTCAACAGATTGAGCTGAAGGTTAGGAAACAGTTAGGGGGAAGTAAGAAATATTCTCAGAAAAACAAGTTAGAGATGATCATTGAAGATTTTGAATATGAGAATAAGAATTGTGGACATCATACCATAGGCAATGAAAGCATTTAAGAGTTTGAGAAGGGGGACTGACAGAATCCAGGCAGTGCTTAGATAAACTAATTATCAGTGGTTTATAGGATAAAACAGATTGGGTAAAAAATAAAAATAATTAACTAGGGTGGAGATGGGCACTCAGTGGGGTAGTTTTGGTTTTTGTTGTTGTTGTGGTTTTTGCCTCTTTGCATTGTTTTGGCCTGAAGTAAGAAAAATGCAAGGCTATACAGTGTGAGAAAAAGACTGTGTGTAGATAGCTTGATTTTATGTTCATAATCACATATAGTTCTCACATTGTTATTACTTGTCCACACTTATATCTTATTTTTCACTCAAGATTTTTGTTTATTTTATTTGGTTTTGTATCCTGCCCAGTACTCTCTACTGTTGGCTTTCTGTCTTTTTATATTAAACATGGCCCTTTAATGTCAGATCAAGAGGCACCATTTCTGTGAAGTCACCCTCTACTAGCTCTTAAAGCTCTTGAAGTTCTTGTTATTCTTCCACTTCTTTGAATCCTTTCTTTATTTACAACATAAAGCATGTAAATATATATGTAGTTATGTTTATACAGTATAGTTAACTTATTCATTATGGATATATTTTGAATGTCTGGTTATATCTCAAGCCTCTTTATGTGTTGCTCTGTAATTTACTCTCATTTTGTTTTGGGCATGTGGCAGATACTCAAGGAATATGTGCAGAGTAGCTGCTCGATTAATTTATGATAATCCCTTTGTTGTATTATAATATCATCTATTCTCATTCTTTAGCACTAGGAAATCAGTCAATCTGCAAAGATCGATTTTTAGGGTTGAAGAGACAAAGAGATGTCCAGCTACAGTCTCCAATGTTATAGAAAAAAAGAGAGAACAAGGAAACAGGGACATATCAGGGGAAACCACTTTAGCATGGTTCCCCTGCTTATTGCTGGCAGTGTTAATAGTACCCATAAATCTTCACATACTGGAAAAAGCTGGGTCTGTGGAGGTATATTTAATCATTCCACTTCTTAAATTTTTTGATGTACAAGCATAGAACATTCCCCCTCAGAGATGAAGAGGAAATTTATTCCTTTTCAAATATTGGAGGGAGATCTTATGAAAGGTGAAATTAATTAGTTGCTACACTTACACCTATAATATGAAAGGCCTAAACAGAAATTCATCTATGAGTTTTTGATTGCTCCTCCCAGCTCCATAGCTTAGAGAATTAAACTCATTTTAAAGGACATTTAAATTTTATAATAGATAACAGATAGGTAACTTCATAGTGAAACCAATTAAGTTTAAATTCTCTTGATAATTAATACATAAAAACACACTATAAAAAGTTAGCACTGATAATATTGAGACAGATTAAGTGACTAATTCACAGTAACTATTTAAAATATTTTTAAAAATAAAATTAAAAAGGAAAAATGTGTTTAAATTCATGAAGTGACAGCGTCTTTCCACCTCATTTTGTGTTCATTTGATATGTCATCATCATTTCAAGGTTTCAAACATTTTAAAGCATTATGAGCCTATAGATGACTCCAAGAAGCACTGTGTTTTCTGTATAAAAGAAAAGAAAGACGTGGTCCCTACTTCACAAAATTTGAGATGATGATTCGGAATTCACTCAGCTCTTGCATTGATAATGATGGTTGGACATACAAGTCAATCATTGCACTAATAGAATTGCAAAAGTAAAGGTGGTAGAACATTTTCTGAGTTCTTCCAAATTAGTTTAAACTCTAAATTAATTTACAAATTGTTATTTTTTGAGAAATTTCTGAGGATGTAGAGCAAATTTAGTATCTGAATTTAGTGATAATATTCAAGCTCCAGAAGTATCCAAGTCACAAAATTTGACCATGGGTTATATGGATCATTTATTTACTCCAAATAAGTAGACATATTTTCCAGAAAAAGTGAGAATAAAAGTCTGATATAGAAGAGTAGAAGTCATTGAGTTGGAATTTAATAAAATACTTGATTCAGTATAAAAAAGTAAAATTAAGTCTCATACATCCACACCCTTGATGAGTTAGCGAATTGGGTAAAAGATTGGCTGGGGGCCGGGTGCAGTGGCTCACACCTGTAATCACAGCACTTTAGAAGGCCGAGGGGGGGCGCAAATCTCCTGAGGTCAGAAGTTTGGGACCGGCCTGGTCGACATGCTGAAACCCTGTCTCTACTAAAAATACAAAAAATTAGCTGGGCGTGGTGGTGGGCACCTGTAATTTTGTTATTTGGGAAGCTGAGGCACAAGAATCACTTGAACCCAGGAGGCAGAGGTTGCAGTGAGACGAGACTGCACCATTGCATTCCAGCCTGGGTGACATGAGTGAGACTACATCTCAAAAAAAAAAAAAAAAAAAAAAAGGCTGGGATATAGAGGCCAGACTATGGCAGTAACCAATCTAAAAGTATCATCACTGAGGTCATTTACGTAGAGTAGGTCGAAAAGACTTTTTGGTAACAACCCTGGAAGAGATGAACTAGATATTCTAGTAGGTTTTTCTTTTCCATACTTTGGGCTCCAAGGAGCTAAGAATCAAGAAGCTGACAAGTTGAATATTAAAAGCAGTAGCTTCTGAGTACAAGCCTGTTTACATAAGACAGAATGAGAGTAAGAGAAAAATATTATTTAATCCTGCTTTCTAGGGCAGGTAATGATACCATATTACTCTCTTTAAACTTAGGAATAACAAGGCAATTCAGTAAGTTCAGAAAAAAAAATAAGGAAAAGAAAAGAAACCCATTTTTTCAACTTTGTCTTAATTAAATATATATAACCCCATTGAGCTCTCAACAATTTCTACTCTATAAGAATTTTTATTGATCTCTGCTTGTTCACATTCTGGCACAGTGTCAGACAATGAAAACTATCCTTGAAATAATGAATTGATTATAATTAGTTAGTGTACAGCACTCTAGGAACTAGGAGGATATAACACAATAGAAGACATGAGAAGGCTAGGAAAATTCACATTCATACTACGACAATAATGCTATTTAAGCTACAATGAGAATTAAAAGCAAAAAATAGAATGGGATTTAAAGAGAAGAAATGAACATCTGGCCAAGGAATTTGAAAAGACTTTATGAAACACTTTGTTTGAAATGGACAGAATGTTAATAATCTGGAAGATTAAATGTCTATGAAAAGCAGACAGATAAGAACAGCCAAGATGTGGCTGGAATGTGTATTAACAGCAGTGATTCAATTTCATTGATTTATAGGTGTGTTTAGAGATATAAGAGGAGATAAGCTGACAGGAGAAACTGCAGAGTACAGTGAATAAGAAAAACATGTAACAGCGACGTTATCTGTTATAAAGTAATGTGGGATGAGGAAACCACATTTATAAAGTATTAAGAAATTTTAAAATCCCACAGATATTTATAACTTTCTCACTTTCTAATATAGTATAAAAACTTTCAAATATAAAAAAGTTAAAAAATAATAAAATGAATGCCCATAAATCCACTACTAAGAGCTAATAAAAATCAAAATTTGGCTAAATGTATCCTATTTCTATTTATTTATTTACAGATGCGTGGATGTATTTGGAAGTCTGATGCAAGTATTGTGATACACCACTTCCAAATATGAGCATGCACCTCATAAAAATAAGAACATGCATAACTATAATATCACCATCATATCAGAAAATTTTAATAATTTGCTAATATTCAATAATCAGTCCACATTTATTTTGGCATACATATTATTTTTGGTTTTGTTCTCGTAAATGAGAATGTAATCAAGTTTTATTAATATATTTGATTGTTAGACCTTTTTCGTCTTTTTAATTGAAAATAGATTCTTTACATTTTTTGTATTTTACAAAATTGACTTTCTAAGGAGAACAATTGTATTCCAAGGTGTCCTATTATTTTCAATTTATCTATTTCCTTTAGATATATTTCAACTTCTTTCTTTATTTCTCTCAATTTAGTATAGAAAATAAGCCTAAAGTTTTGATTAGACTAGATCAACATTTTTAGCAAGAATACATCATCACGATACATAATACTTTCTATTGCATCACATCATGAGGCAGATAACATCAGTTTGTCCTGCTGCAGGTATTAGTATTCTAAAATTGCTCACTTGGTTAAAGTTATGATTGTCAGAACTTTCCATAAAGATACACATTTTTCTTTTGAATTAGCTGTTAATTTACAAAATACTGCTTTGACACCAAATAGAATATTATAAAATATTCCTAATAGTTAATGCAACAACTGATGATATTTATTTGAATAAATGACGTTATTGGAAACTGTAAAATATAATTTAAAAAATTCCACCCCATTTGTATGTTTATTTATTAGTATATTTCTATATTAGAATGGCTTTCTTTCAGCAAGTAAGAATTTAAAAAGCAATATGCCGTATGTTTGTGTGTGTGCATGTGTGTGTGTGTGTGTGTGTGTGTGTGTGTATGTACATATTTTCTTTTAAAATACCAATTGTTATAGTAAGGACTTGATAAAATGAACTACTCCAATGATAGTAAATGAGTTTTCCCTTCACCCTCTTTTCTTGATTAATGCTATAGTCTCATGAATTTTTATGTATTCATATTGGTACAGTTGATTAATGTTACAATTCTCCACTATGCCCCAACTTTTACACATTTGGCAATCTGTACCCCCTTCAACATGGTTCCAGTATTCTGTTTAAGACTCCCTTAGCCTGTGAATTCTTCCTTGCTTTTTAGCATAACAGTACCAGGCTCATTTTATATTTTTCCTGCTGCCTTAGACCTAGAATCAACCATTTCCACAAAAAGTTGTTACATTTTTTTAAGAAACTAGCATCTGGATCCTGGACATACTGCTGCTGTGATGTTGCAGCCTCTAGACACCTTTTTTAAATTAAAACACATTGTACAGAGAGATACTTTTTATCAAATTATAACAAAATTTACTTTCCCTTTGGTTTCATAATAACATGAATATATTTATTTATGTGATTCATTCTGCAATATACACAAAATAGTTTCACAGTTGCAATTTCATTAATATTATTAACTGTAAAGCTCAGGAATGTTTAAAATTATTTTGAGATGTTTGAAGAAAATTCCTTTGGATTTCAGAAGACATTCTTCTAAGGACTGCTGAAAAGTCACTTGAGATGATTTTATCATTAATATTTTATATATATATACACACACACATAGATAAATACACATACATATGTATAGACACATATGAGTCTATACAGGTTAATTTGTTTCTCTTATTTAACATTAAGATTTGTTTCACTGCTTTTGTATTTTTGAATATGTAAAGTACTTACACAATTAAAATTCAAAACTAAATTTAAAAGGCATAGGCAGAGAAGTCTTCCTTCCATTCCTATTCCCTCCTCCTAACTATACTTTATTAGAGAATGTAATTCAACGACACTTACCATATGAAAAAAAATAAAAACATGACCTATTTTCAAGAGTAAAGATAATCAAGGCCTGCTTTGAGATGACCAAGATTTTAGAATTAGCAGATAATGATTTTAAACCAGCTGTTAAAACTATACTCTATGATAAAAGAAAAAATATGTTAACAATGAAGAAAAAGAAGAAATTTTAGCAGCAGAATATGAATTATTTTGGAACCAAAAAGTACAATAACTGAAGAAAAGAAACATCCTACAGATCTAAAGTTCAGCATGAGTGGTAATGGATATATTTATTAATTTGATGGTGGTAATCATTGCACAATATATACAAATATAAAATTATCACATTGTGCACTTTGAATGTATTCAATCATTGACAAATTATTTAATGAATTGGAAGAGTGTTACATAAGAATGCTGATGACAAAGGTAGTTTTCATACATTTTGAGGATAGATCAATGGAACCTATCCTAACTGAAGAACAGAGAGAAAAGCAATTAGTGAATAGAGCAAGCTGTCTTGAATCACATAAAGTGAAACTCTCTCAGACCAAAGGGAACTGATTCCACATTGGTCTGATGAGAACTAATTCAACCAAAATGACCACAATGAACAGTCTAGGTAGGCACCAGATAGAAAGAGAGCATCCCTATCTACAAATGGACTAATATACAAACACGGATCATCTGCATCTTAAGATAATATGTGTAGCTTTTTACCCCTTTCCCAAGGGAATGTGTGTGTGTGTGTGTGTTGCACATACGTGTGTGTCTCTGTACGTATGTGTGTATATATGTTAATAGGAAGGTTTAGCCTAGATAGATGAGGTACATTTAGATTGGATACCATTTTATTTTACTGAATAAACCTACAATTACTGCAAGTTATTTGAAAGGGTTCTCTCTCATTATTTTTTATTTATTACCCCAAAACCAGTGGAATGAATGTAATGAGGCTTTCTCAAGGTTTTTATCCCCAGAGAGCTTTTACAGTAGGCAATAGGCTTTTTGTTGCTATTGTTTTGAGACTGTCCCTGTTATGGAAAATTGCTAATCATAACTGAATATATTTGAGATAAATCTAGGTTCCCTCTATCAAATATGTCAACCCAATTTAATATCAGTCATTAGCATTGGAAATAAAATTTACCTCAATATCTTGTCAATGATAAAAGTAGAACATTGAAAAGTCTTAATAAGATATTTATGAAACACCAAGTTTTCTAAAACAATATCATAAATTAAATAAACATGAGAAGGGTGGAGCAAAATGGCAGAATAGAAGCCTACACCATTTGTTTCCCCCTCAATCCCCCACAGGAATATCAACTTTTAACAACTGTCTGCACACAGATGGTACAGAAAAGTACCATCACAAGAACCAATAATGAGGTGAGCAATCACAGTATCTGGTTGTACCTTCATATTGCTAAAGAGGAATTGAAGAGGGTCAGAGAGACAGACTTGAACTGCCAATGACACCCCTCCCTTATTTCCTGGCAGTGGCCTTGTGGTGTGGAAAGTCTGTGCACTTTGGGGGAGAGACAATGCAGTGACTGGAGGACTTTAAATTGAATTTAGCACTGCCCTGCCATAGCAGAGAGCAAAATTGTGCTGTGACCAGACAATACCTGTGCATGAAAGGAGCACTTGAATAAGCTCTAGCCAAAGGATATTCACCCTTCTCAGCAGTTGGAAATTGAGATTCTCAGCAAGCCTTGCTACTGCAGACAAAAGTGCTCTGAGGGCCTAGGTAAACATGAAAGGCAGTCTAGAACACAAGGATGGCAATTTCTAGGCAACTCCTAGTACAGAACGGGGTTCAGAGCCAGAGGACTAGGGTGGTACATGACCTAAGGAAACATGAGCCAGAGCATATGGCTGAAGTGGGAGGATTTCTTGAGCTCAGAAGTTCAAGGCTGAAGTAAGTTATAATCATGCCACTACCACTGCACTCCAGCCTGGGAGATAGAGTAAGACACTGTCAAACAAACAACAAAGAAACAAACAAACAAAAATCCCAACTTCTACACAGCAAAGGAAAGAATTAACAATGTGAAAACGCAATCCACAGAATGGGAGAAAATATTTGTGAAGTATCCATCTGTCAATGGATTAATAACCAGAATATATAAGGAGTTCAAACAACTCTTTAGGAAAAAAGATCTATAGATTTAAAATTTATTTTTTAAATGGGCAAAAGATTTCAATAAACATTTCTCAAAAGGCAAACAGGTATATGAAAAAGTGCTCAACATCATTGATCATCAAAGAAATGCAAATCAAACCTACAAGGAGATATTATCTCATCCTAGTTAAAATGGCTTTTATCCAAAAGACAGACTATAACAAATGTTGGAAATTCTATGAAGAAAAGGAAACCTTCATTCACCATTGGTTGGAATGTAAATTAGTACAGCCACTATGGAGAACAGTTTGGAGATTCCTCAAAAAACTGAAAACAGAGCTAGCATATGATCCAGCAATCCCACTGATGAGTATGTATCTGAGAAAAAAGGAAATCAGTATATTGAAGAAAGATCTATACTCCCATGTTTGTCGCAGCACTGTTCACAACAGCCAAGATTTTGAAGCA
Organism: Ateles fusciceps; assembly: GCA_036589455.1. Taxonomy (NCBI): domain Eukaryota; kingdom Metazoa; phylum Chordata; class Mammalia; order Primates; family Atelidae; genus Ateles; species Ateles fusciceps. Next base: position 5,048,883 of record JAZHEH010002924.1, on the reverse strand, counting down.
ACCTAAATGTCCATAAATCCATGAATGCATTAAAAAAATATAGTGCTTATACACAATGGAGTTTTATTCAGCCATAAAAAAAAAGAATGAGATTCGGCCATTTGCAACAACATGAATGTAACTGGGGATCGTTATGTTAAGTAAAATAAGACAGGCACAGAAAGACAAACATCACGTGTTCTCAATTATTTGTGGGATATAAAAATCAAAACAATTGAACTTACGGAGATGGCAGAAGGATGGTTACCAGAGGGTGGAAAGGTTAATTAGAGAGGGCAAGAGGGAAGATGGGTACAATTAATGGGTACAAGAAAAATCACTTGAAAACATAAGTAAGACCTAGAATTTTATAGCACAAAAGAAGTACTGTAATCAAAATAATTTAATTGTACGTTTTGGAATATCTAAAAGGGTATAGCTGGATTGTTTATAACATAAAGGATAAATGCTTATAGGAATGGATACCCCATTTTCCATGATATAATTATTACATATCGTATGCTTGCACTAAAACATCTCATGTACCCCATAAATATATACAACTATGTACCCACAAAAATTTCAAAAAATAAAATAAAATGACAATTAAAAAGCCAGTACACTGTTACAAATTGAAATGGGAAATTTCCTATATATTGTTAAGGGAAAATGACAATTTTGTTGAGTTACATAAATAGTGTGCCAAATTTAAGTTATAAACTTTTCTTAAACAAACATTCACTCAAAATTCATTGAAAATTAGCTGGAGTTGTAACCTCTGATGAGGAATAGTATATAGATATTCTATGAGGTCTTTAGCTTCATAAAATGAAGCTATTAATCTAAATTGCCTTAAATTTTAAAAAAGAATGGGATAAATTACTGTTGCTATTGTATTAAACTTTATAAATTATAAAAGATTTTTGTACATATTAATTCATTTTCTTGTGCTGTCCTGAGCCGCAACCTGTCAGCCCTTCTGATTTCAGCACTTCTGGATTGGACAGTTCCAAATTCTCCGTTACAGTTTCATCTTCCATCCAGATTTTCACCTAAGTTTCTCTTTGCTTTTCTGTCTAGGAAATTCATTATCTTGTTTACAGAGGGTTTTAGACAATTATTCAGAGAAACTCTCTCTCAAAAAAATTTTAAAGACTTTCAACGAAGGTAAGAGCTCACTCTATGCTGATTACCTAATTATCTCATTTATCCTCTCAAAATAACCTTGTACTTCTTATTAAAATGTCCCATTACATAAGTAATATACTTTTCACTCAAAAATGTTAAGAAATTAGCTTAAGTTCACAAAGATAATAAGGGGATGACACCAGGATTAAACCCTTGTCTCTTTTATTTATGTTTTAAAAGCCTGTGTGCCCTTTCGCAATATTAAAACTTCTTTTAACAAACATATGAAAAAATGCTCATCATCACTGGTCATTAGAGAAATGCAAATCAAAACTACATTGAGATACCATCTCACGCCAGTTAGAATGGCGATCATTAAAAAATCTGGAGACAACAGATGCTGGAGAGGATGTGGAGAAATAGGAACGCTTTTACACTGTTGGTGGGAGTGTAAATTAGTTCAACCATTGTGGAAGACGGTGTGGCGATTCCTCAAGGACCTAGAAATAGAAATTCCATTTGATCCAGCAATCCCATTACTGGGTATATATCCAAAAGACTATAAATTGTTCTACTATAAGGACACATGTACACGAATGTTCATTGCAGCACAGTTGACAATAGCAAAGACCTGGAACCAACCCAAATGCCCATCGATGATAGACTGGACAGGGAAAATGTGGCACATATACACCATGGAATATTATGCAGCCATCAAAAACGATGAGTTCGTGTCCTTTGTAGGGACATGGATGAACCTGGAAACCATCATTCTCAGCAAACTGACACAAGAACAGAAAATCAAACACCGCATGTTCTCACTCATAGGTGGGTGTTGAACAATGCGAACACATGGACATAGGGAGGGGAGTATCACACATTGGGGTCTGTCAGGGGAAAAAGGGGAGGGATAGTGGGGGGTGGGGAGTTGGGGAGGGATAGCATGGGGAGAAATGCCAGATATAGGTGATGGGGGAGGAAGGCAGCAAATCACACTGCCATGTGTGTACCTATGCAACAATCTTCCATGTTCTTCACATGTACCCCCAAACCTAAAATGCAATAAAAAAAAAAAAAGAAAAAAAAAAAGAAAAGAGAATACAGTTTTAGTTTGCAAAGGTGGAACTTGACTGCTTAAACTGAAGGCATGCAAGTTCCATTGTTTTCCTCCCTTGTTGGATCACATCCAGAGCATTGAATTAACTATTGGAGGTGGAATTTTTCCAGAAAAATAAATGTAGCCGGTGAAATCATAGACAAACCATATCATAAAAGTGGAAAGGAACTAGAGGTGTTCAACTAGGTAGGAGGTGGTTTAAGTTTAAAATTATTTCCAGATCTGTGAAAGGCAACATTTTGAAGGTAGATTTACTTCATACTGTGAAGTGTAAATGAAACAAAAGGAAGTAGTTATAAAAATTATTTCTTTTTTAATTCTTTTGTATTTCCATAAGTTATTGGGGTACAGGTCCTATTTGGTTACATGAGTAAGTTCTTTAGCGGTGATTTGTGAGATTTTGGTGCACCCATCACCTAAGCAGTATATACTGCACCGTATTTGTAGTCTCTTATCCTTCGCTGCTTTCTATTCTTCCCTCCAAGTCCCCAAAATTCATTGTGTCATTCTTATGCCTTTATACCCTCATAGTTAAGCTCCCACATATCAGTGAGAACATTCAATGCTTGGTTTTTCATTCATGAGTTACTTCATTTAGAAAAATAGTCTCCATTCTTATCCAGGTCACTGCAAATGTTGTTAATACATTCCTTTTTATCGCTGCATAGTATTCTATTGTGGAGATATAGATAGATAGATAGATAGATAGATAGATAGATAGATAGATAGATCTCACAGTTTCTTCATACACTTGTAGACTGATGGGCATTTGGGTTGGTTCCATGAGTTTGCAATTGTGAATTGAGCTGCTATAAATGTGTGTGCAAGTGTCTTTTTTTGAATAATAACTTATTCTCTTCTGGGTAGATACCCAGTAGTGGGATTGTTGAATCAAATGGTAATTTCTACTTTTAGTTCTTCATGGAATCTCCACATTGTTTTCCATAGAACCTTTCTAGACCCTGGTTTAGGCAAGGATTTCATGGCCAAGGACACAAAAGCATATGCAATAAAAACAAAGATAAATAGCTGGGACCTAATGAAAATTATTTCAACATAAGAAAATATTTTCCTCTTCCAAAAGAGATTCATAAACATATTACATCCCTCTCTCTGTTAAATTTGATTTGTCTCAGATGATCCATGGTAGAATGTCTTATTGTACCGACTTCTCAGAGGATCAAATAAAAACCAGTAAAGAAGATTTCTCCCTGGCCAAAGCTTAGTTAGAGGGTTCTTTTCAGCAGGGAATGGCTTTCACTGAGGAAGTTCCTTCCAAAAAAATGCAAGAAATATAACATAGACCATCTATTTTCTGTTTTTCTTTGGTATGAGTTAAAATACACCCATTGAGGATTACATTCTCACATAATTTGATTTAACTATTATTTCTGTATTCTCAAAATGCCCATTATTTTCTTGAAAACTCCATTTTAAAAAACATACTAAGAACAATATTCTTGTCAGCATAGAGAAATCAAGACAATAATCTCCAATACAGATTGGTCCAAGAAATTTAAATATGCAAAACATTAACTTTGGAGTGACTTTCAAACTTCTCATTCTGCCTACCAGTATCAGGTCCAATAAGCTAATTTTAGATTCTGACCCTGACCTAGATTTTTTGAGCGTTTGCCATTTTTCATTCAGTGTTCTCTACTTACATTTAATCTCTGATTTCCTTGGTTAATTTGTTAACCCCTTCTATTTCTCAATAAGCTTCTGTTAACTACAGGATTCTCATGCTATGAGTGAGGAGAATTCATATCTGTGTATGAAATCTAATTACTTTGTTAAACCAAAATATTCTATTTCAATGGTATTCAGACATTAGTACATGCAAATATTAAAGGATGGAGAAACAATGTTCAAATGCAAATTTCAAGAATCTATACTCTTAAAAGTTGACTCAGTAGATATAAAATGGGCATAGATATTTGCATTTTAACAAGTATTTCAGGTGATCCATGCTAGTTGCCTTATTATTAATAACAGCTATTCTGAGGCAGATGATCCATACCAGTTGCCTTTTTATTAAATTTTATAATATAATAACAACATCAATTCTGCCTATGTCAAAGGTTTTTAAAGTGAAGCTCAAAATAAGACAACATTTGTGTTGAGGACAAATCTGTTTATTATTACTAGAAATGTTTTTTATGTGTTTTGTCATATGTATTTGTATTAGTCCATTTTTAAGCTGCTGGTAAAGATATACTCAAGACTAGATTATTTATTTTTAAAAACAGGTTTAATAGACTCACAATTCCATGTGGCTAGGGAGGCCTCAAGATCTTGGGATAAGGTGAAAGTCATGTCTTACATGGTGGTAAACAAGAGAGAATGAGAGCTCAGAAAAAGGGAAAACCCCTTATAAAGCACCAAATCTCGTGAGACTTATTCACTATCACAAGAACAGTTTGGGGGGGGAACCACACCCATAATTCAATTATCTCCCACTTGGTCCCTCTCAAGACATAAGAGAATTATGGGAGCCACAATTCAAATTGAGATTTGTGTGGGGGACACAGCCAAACCATATCAACATTGTTTATCCTTTATTATCTAAGCCTCCCTCCAGTATCTGGAGAATGTCAAGAATTGTAGAATGTTAGAGGTACAAGTAACTGGGAATATTCTGTACCCCAAACCTATTTATTCTTTAATTCCCAATTCACTTATTCATTTAGTCAGATAGATACTGTTCTGAGACGGGTACAACAGTTAGAGAAAAGCCACCGAATAGAGTGAAGTATAAACATAGGGAATGGTGTTAACCAAGAGCATTTTGGTAGAGAAGTTTTATTCTGTCACGCTGTTGTAGGTGGATTTGAAATTTGTCCAGAAGGCACCAGGGAATTATTGGAAACCTCTTTCATTATTGACATGCACACCCACACTATTATAATAACTATCTATGTGTGATGACAACCAAGTGAAGAACCAAGCAGAATGTGGAGGTGAGAAGACAAGGTAAGGGTTAACTGTATATACCAGGAAGCTCTGGATTCTACCCTTGTTAGGGGTTATTACTGACAAGTTACATTAATTTTATTTTACTGGTTTCTGAATTGCATTCCCTCTCTTTACTCACATAATATTATAAACTACTATTTAGATTGGTCCAAAAGTAATTGGGGGTTTTGCCATTACTTTCAATGGCCAAAACCTGCAACTACTTTTGCACTAATCTAATACAATTAACCCTTACCTTGTCTTCTCACCTACACATTCTGCTTGGTTCTTCACTTGGTTATCATCACACATAGATAATCATCATAGTAGTGTGGGTGTGCATGTCAATAATGAAAGAGCTTTCCAATAATTCCCTGGTGCCTTCTGGACAAATTTCAAATCCACCTACAACAGCGTAACAGAATAAAACTTCTCTACCAACTGAGCCAAATGCCAAGGCAATTGGATTAGCTGGAGGAGCTAGAAACTAGTGTGAGTAAGGAGAATTGAATGGCAGACTCTTGAGAGAATGTATTGCTTACCAAAAGAGGGTAGTTCTGAGTCTAATGCTGAGCTTTAGATTTGATTTAGGATTAGGTTCTCAAAAACAAGCCCAGGAAAATCAATTTATTAAAGCAAACTTGAAAGCAAGGAACTATGGCCATAAGAATCTTTTGTCACTAAATTATATGCAATATTTCTTTGATTCTAGTGCCTATTTTTCTATGCAAATTGGTCATAAACCATTATATTTAAAATAACACTCCTCCACATATCCCTGTAGCATGCTTTAAAAATAGTTGTTCAGGTTGAAAGAAATCTAACAAAACAAAATAAAAAAGAACTCTGTTATGAAAGATATCACATTGTTTCTTTAATTTTTTCCTTTGTAATTTCACTTTTCTGTGTCTGCGTCAGTCTAAATCGAATTACTTGCATTCTGGAGTTAGTCTAATGGTAAACATGTTCTTATTTGTCCAGGGAAGACAGACCATTGATTTTAAAGTTAAGATAATAATCTAAAAGTCTCTACAGGTCTAAATACCAGAGGAAAAAGCTGAATTACTTGTGATTAAAAATGGTATAATTAAGCCACTGCATAATGTGAAGAAATTGAAGAAAAGGATACACTGAAGAGTGAGAACTATTAGTGTTCTGATACAGAAACTTCCCAGGGCATGGTGGAAGCTCTGGCAATTAAACTGCTTTATTCTTACTGGGGAGAGGTTGAAATAGCCGTCAGAGAAAAATGCTCCTTGAAAAAAGAAAGGACAAAAAAATTTTAAGCCCAAACATATTGTGACTCTTGAAATCACCAAATTTTTATTTATTCCTTTTCAAAATGAGATAAGTGTTTAAGGTTACATATGTCATTACTATAGAGCATCCAACAAATGACCAGAAAATTCAACTGAATAAAGCAGAGTCTGTATTGTCAAAGACGGCAAAGGTATTTTGCAGTTTGTGTTTCTTCTCTGTATTTCAATTTTTTGTAGTATTTACTGTAAACTCGACCCTCATGATCTTGCTCTCTCTACACACACACACACACACACACACACACAGAGAGAGAGAGAGAGAGAGAGAGATGCACACACACACAATTACCCTCTCCTTTATGCACATTTCTCTAAGATAGCACTGCAAGCCATTATAAGCATAATGAGAAAAAAATAAATGGGACGCTGTTTGCAAACAACACATGATACTATAGAAAAACCTGCTAATAATTGAGGGCAATCAAATATTTCACAATAAAACACCATGCCCATAGGTTGATAATTGCACTTTTTAGAACTCTTATCTAAATCCAATTAGGTGAATTTGCCACCAGTTGCCATTGTAATTTTGGTATCTATGGTAACCTCTGAGAAGAAGAAGAAAAAGGGCAGCCTCGGTGTTGTTCTGTCCTCATATTTAAGGAGTTCTTGGAATGTGTGTATTTTAAGTTATAAGAGATAAGTTTTTGCTTAACAAGGAATCATGTACCTTGGGGATGAAGGGTCATGTTGAAAGCAAGCGCTACTGAAATTAGTGGTGCCAAGGAGAGATAATGTAAGGATTCTTGCCCTTGAACATGTGCAGCCACAGATGCAGAGGTGCCATGATAGCCTGCATTCTGATATGCAAGGTAAATGAGACAATGGGGACACAGGGTGAGGTGAAACAACTCTTTCCAGTGAATTCTTCCTCATAGAGTTTGAAAGAGCATCATTTCCACAATGCTCTGCCTTACAAAGGGTAGGATGGTGGTTATACCTATTCAGCCATTTTTTTCATTTAGGACAATGCTTCTGAGGTCTATTGTACCTGTTCAGTTAAATTAAAGTTTCTGTTTGTACCATAGTGGTAGAGTCTGATAAATGTGAGAGTAAAATGGAACATTAGAGATCTGATTAGGATTATAATTGTATCACTGAACACCGGGCATGGGGGCTCATGCCTGTAATCCCAGCACTTGGGAGGTCAAGGTGGGTGGATCACTGGAGGTCAGGAATTCGAGACCAAGCTAGCCAATATGGTGAAACCCTATCTCTACTAAAAATACATAAATTCGTCAGTCATGGTGGCAGACACCTGTAATACCAGCTACTCAGTAAGCTGAGCCAGGAGAATTACTTGAACCTGGGAGGCAAAGGTTGCAGTGAGCCAAGATCACCCCTTGCCACTGCACTTCAGCCTAGGTGACAAGACTGAAACTCCATCTCAAAAAATATATATATATCACTGAGTAAAGGATGGGTAGTAATGTGTAAGGAGTAGTCCCCAGTGAGGAAAAGGCAGTCTCAAGATTTACAGAACTACTCAGTGGAAAAGCTTTTTCTGCTTTTCATTCTATTGCCACATTCCAAAATTATTGCAATGAGATTAAGCTATAAATACATGTCATGAAGGCTCTTATAAGAACAAAATGACATCCAAAGTATACATCGATTGTTTTCCTCATAGTTCAGTATAAACATGCTTTGATTCAAACCTGATTAGGATTTCTGTTTCAATTGCATTTTAATTCTCTAACCATTATTTGGAATTCAATTTTATCCTGAACTGCATCATTTAATTATCTACTTGAAAATTACTTTGAACTCCCCCAGAGATTATAGTAACTAAGCACAGAACACCATTACAGTGTTCCTATTACTTGACGGCTACAGGTACTAATGAAGAACCTCAAGCATGATACTATTTATTTTCTACATGATGCTTGATTCAAGCAGTTCTCCAATGGTCTGACTAATGTCAGAAATTCCAGTCAGTAATGTAGGAAAGAGAGAAGGATATGCTCTTATTTTCGATCTAGATTTAAATATCCTTGTGTTAAATGATCATATCATCAGCAAATAGTGATAGTTTTACTATCTCTTTACCGATTTGGATACCCTTTATTTCTTTCTCTTGTCTGATTGCTCTGGCTAGGGCTTCCAGTACTATATTAGAGGAGTGGTGAGAGTGGGTATCTATGTCTTGTTCCAGTTCTCGGGGGTAGTGCTTTCTACTTTTCCCCATTCAGCATTATGTTGGCCATGGCTTTTATTGCATTAAGATATGTCCCTTGTATACTGATTTTGTTGAGAGTTTTAATCATGAAGGGATGCTGGATTTTGTAAAATGCTTTTTCTGCATCTATTGAGGTGATCATGTGATTTTTTAAAAAATTCTGTTTATGTGATGAATCACATTTATTGACTTGCCTATGTTAAACAATCCCTGCATCCCTGGTATGAAACTTAATCATGGTGGATTATCTTTTTGATATGCTGTTGGATTAGGTTAGCTAGTATTTGTTAAGGATTTTGGCATCTATGTTCACCAGTGATATCAGCCTGTAGTTTTCCTTTTTGGTTAAGTCCTTTCCAGGTTTTGGTATTAGGGTGATGCTGGCTTCATAGAATGAATTAGGGAGAGCTCCCTCTTTCTCTGTCTTGTAGAATAGTGTCAAAAGGATTGGTACAAATTTTTCTTTGCATGTCTGGTAGAATTCTGCTGTGAATCCATCTGGACCTGGACTTTTTCCTTTGTAGACAATGATGCCCACTCTCACCATCCCTTTTGAAGTTTCAGCCAGAGCAACCAGACAAGAGAAAGAAATAAAGGGCATCCGAATTGGTAAGGAGGAAGTCAAACTGTTACTGTTTGCTGACAATGTGATTTTTTTTTTTTTTTTTTAGCTTGAAAACCTTAAGGGCTCCTCTAGAAAGCTCCTAGAACTGATAAAAGAATTGAGCAAAGTTTCCAGATACAAAATCAATGAACACAAATCAGTAGCTCTTCTATTCAACAATGACTAAGTGGAGAATTAATCCCTTTTACAAAAGCTGCAAAAAAATAAAATAAAATGCTTGGGAATACACCTAACAAAAGAGTTGAAAGACCTCTACAAGGAAAACTACAAAACATTGCTGAAAGAAATCATAGATGATACAAACAAATGGAAACACATCTTGTGCTCATGGATGGGTAGAATCAATATTGTGAAATGACAATACTGCCAAAAGCAATCTACAAATTCAATGCAATACCCATCAAAATATCACCATCATTCTTCACAGAATTAGAAAAAAACAATTCTAAAATTCACGTGGAACCAAAAAAGAGCCTGCATAACCAAGCAAGACTAAGGAAAAAGAACAAAACTGGAGGCATCACACTACCTAACTTCAAACCATACTATAAACTCATAGTAACCAAAGCAGCATGATACTTGTATAAAAATAGGCACATAGACCAATGGAACAGAATAGGCAACCCAGAAATAAACCCAAATACTTACAGCTAACTGATCTTTGACAAAGCAAACAAAGACAAAAAGTGGAGAAAGGACACCCTTTTTAACAAATGATACTGGGATAATTGGCTAGCCACATGTAGGAGAATTAAACTAGATTCTCATCTCTCACCTTATACAAAAATCAGCTCAAGATGGATTAAGAACTTAAACCATCTGAAACTATGAAACTATAAAAATTCTAGCAAATAACATTGGAAAAAACATTCTAGACATTAGCTTAGGCAAACTGTAAAAATTCTAGAAGATAACATTGGGAAAAAGGTTCCAGGCATTAGCTTAGGCAAGGATTTCATGACCAAGAACCCAAAAGCAAATGCAATAAAAACAAAGATAAGTAGCTGGGACCTAATTAAACTAAAGAGCTTTTGTACACCAAAAGGAACAGTCCTCAGGGTAAACAGTAAACCACAGAGTGGGAGAAAATCTTCACAATCTATACGTCTGACAAAGGACTAATATCCAGAATCTACAATGAACTCGAACAAATCAATAAAACAAACAAACAAACAAACAATCCTATCAAAAAGTGGGCTAAGGACATGAAAAGACAATTCTCAAAAGAAGATATGCAAATGGCCAACAAACATATGAAAAAAAGTTTAACATCACTAATGATCAGGGAAATGCAAATAAAACCACAATGCCACATTACCTTACTCCTGCAAGAATGGTCATAAATGGCCATAATAATAATAATAATAATAATAATAACAGTAAATGTTGGCATGGATGTTGTAAACATGGAACACTTCTACACTGCTGGTGGGAATGTAAAGTAGTACAGCCACTATGGAGAACAGCATGGTGATTTCTTAAAGGACTAAAAGTAGAAATGCTATCTGATCCAGCAATCCCTCCTCTGGATATCTACCCAGAAGCAAAGAAGTCATTATTTGAAAAAGATACTTGCACATGCATATTCATAGCAGCACAATTCACAACTGCAAAATCGTGGAACTAACCCAAATGCCCATCAATCAAGAAGTGGAAAGAAACTGTGGTATATACAATGGAATACTATGCAGCCATAAAAAAGGAATGAATTAACAGCATTTTCAGTGACCTGAATGAGATTGGAGACTATTATTCTAAGTAAAATAACTCATGAATGGAAAACCAAACACTTCACTTTCTCACTGATATGTGGGAGCTTAGCTATGAGAATGGAAAGGCATAAGAATAATACAATGAACTTTGGGGGACTGGGGGAGGAGTGAGAGATTAAAAGACTACCAATGTGATGCAGTATATACTGCTCAGGTGATATGTGCACCAAAATCTCACAAATCACCACTAAGGAACTTACTCATGTAACCAAATAAGACCTGTACCCCAGTAACTTATGAAAAAATTTTTTAAAATCACTCATAAATAAATAAATATCCTTGCAGGAATGGACCATTCCATTCTTTACACACCTAAAATTCTTTAATGCCTAGTATTAATAATTGAGTATTTGTGTTAGGGACTTTAAAAAATCTCTAATCCAGCCGGGCGCAGTGGCTCACGCCTGTAATCCCAGCACTTTGGGAGGTTGAGATGGGTGGATCATGAGGTCAGGAGATCAAGACCATCCTAGCCATGGTGAAATCCCATCTCTACCAAAATACAAAAAATTAGCCAGGGGTGGTTGTGCGCACCTGTAGTCCCAGCTACTCAGGAGGCAAGGGAATCACTTGAATCCGGGAAAGGAGGTTGCAGTGAGCCAAGACTGTGCCACTGCATTCCAGCCTAGTGAAATAGCAAGACTGTCAAAAAACAAACAAACAAAAATCTCTAATCCCCATGCCATTCCTACAAAGAAGAGATGATTCACCTTCTATATTCCTATTCCTGCTTTCTTAAAAAAAATTACAGATAGTACAATTAAGTAATTTATTCAAAATTTCACAGCTAATATGTAGTAAAGCAGATTGAAAACTAGGTCTATAAGAGTTTAAATCATCACATGCATAGAATCTCATTTTATGTAATATAATTTTATTATTTCTGTGGTACACAGTATATATTAACGTTAAAGTTTACGGGTGATGAAAAGAGTCTAAAAGGAAATAGAAGGTATAGTCAATTACTCAAAATTTGCAGTAATAATTAAATATTTTCCAAAACATTCTTTGAATATACAGTTATTTATAGTAATTTCTTTTGTGGTACTTTATCTTAATGAAAGTTATTATCTAATTGTTATACAAAAGGGTGATGAGTCACAGAAAATGAATAAATAACATAAAATCCATTAATTCAGTCCTAAAAAAGAAATATTAAGGGTTATTAAATACAAATATATTATTTACCAATTGGTATCTATGGAAAACATTCTGTTAATTGTTTGTGTTGTGCTTACTACTGTGTTAACTATAATAATATCTTTATCATGTTTAATTCTCACCTCATCTCTGTTCGTTAGGGAAACATGGGTTTAGGGGTGTTGGGCATTTTAACGATGCTATGGTTTGAATGTGTCTCCAAAACTCATATTGAAACTTAATACCCAATGTGGCAGTATTGAGAGATGGGGCTTTTAATAGATGATTGGATTGTAAGGGAGAGATTTTGTGAATGGATTACTCCATTTATGTATTAATGAATTAATGCCTCATGAACCAAGGGGTCATGATAGGACCAGAAGTGGGAGCTTTAGAAGAAGAGAAAGGGAGACTTGAACCAGCATATTAGCATGCTCAGCTTCATCCCCATGTGATATCCTATGATACATCAGAAGTCTTCAGAGAGTCTCCATTAGCAAGAAGGCTTTCACTGGGAGCAGTGGCTCTCACCTGTAATTCTAACAGCTGGGGAGGCTGAGGTGAGAAGATCACTTGAGGCCATGAGTTCAAAACAAGTTTGATCAATATAGTGAGACTACATCTCTACAAAGAAAAACAAATAGTTAGATGTGGTGATTGTGTATTATTGTAGTCCCAACTACTCAGGAGGCTGAGGTGAAAGGATCACTTGAGCCTACGTGGTAAAAGCTGCACTGAGTTATGATCACACCAACGATTATTCCACTGCACTTCAGCATGGGTAACAGAGCAAGATCCTGATTCTTTAAAAAAAAATTTTTTAAAAGACCAGGTGTGGTGGCTTTACCTATAATACCAGCACTTTGGGGTGCCAAGATGTGAAGATTACTTGTACCAAGGAATTTTAGATCAGCCTGGGCAACACAGTGAGACCCTGTCTCTACAAAAAAAAAAAAAAAAAATTAAATATTAGCCAGGCATGGTGGATCATGCCTATAGTCCCAGCTACTCAGGAAGCTGAGGCAGGAGAATCACTTGAATTCAGGAGATCAAGTCTATAGAGAGCTGCATTCATACCACAGCATTGCAGCTTGGGCAACAGAGCCACGGTTTGTGGTTAAGAAAAATAAAAGAAAAAAAAATGCTTTCATCAAATGCAGTTCCTAAACTTTTAACTGTAACTGTAAGAAATAAGTTCATTTTCTTTGTAAATTGCAATTTTAGGTATTCTGTTATAAGCAACAGAAAATAGTCTAAGACAGAAAATTAGTGCTGAGAAGTGAAGTGTTGCTGTTAACAAACGTAAAACTGTAGAACTGGTTTAGGAATGGGACATTGGGCAGGTGCTGGAAGAATTTGGAGGAGCAGGCTTGAAAAAGCCTAGATTCTGGTTAGATATTAGAATATAAGAAGACCAGGAAAATTTCAGAATCCTTACAAATTGGTTAAAATTTCAGAGCCGGAATGCTCTGATAGAAATACAGGCAATAAACTCCATTCTGATCAAGCTTCAGATAGAGCTGAGGAACAAGGTATTGGGAACTGGGATAAAGCCATTTTTGTTACAAATTGGCAAATAACTTGGCTGAAGTGTGTCTGTGCCTGAGGGCTTTGTAGAAGGCTTAACTTGAGAGAGATGATTTAGGGTATCTGGCAGAAGAAATTTCTAAGCAAAGTATAAAAGGAGGTGCATGATTACTTTTGGCTAGTTATACTAAGATTTGGGGAGCAAAGAAATAATGTAAATACAGAATTCATAATTAAGTGGGAAGCAGAGTGGAAACATTTGGAAAATTCTCAGCATGCTGACATTGAGAGTCAAAAGTGGGTAGTATAAACCAAGGGTGTAGGTTTGCTAAAATTGTTGGCACTAATAGAAGGGAGCCAGGTGCTAACTTTCAAGACAATAGGGGGAAAAATGCCCTGAAGGCATTTCAGAGGTCTTTGAGGCTTCTCCTTCCATTATAGGCACAGAGGCCTAGGAGTGCAGAATGGTTTCAGGGAACAGGCCCAGAGTGCTCTTTATGGGCTTGCTACCAAGGACTGCTTCAGGACTCTGCTCCCTACATCTGGGCACATCACTTTGCAGCCACCCTAGCCAAGACCCTAGTGGCTGCAAGTGTAGTTCATGCAGCAGCTCCAGATAGTACAAGTCAGAAACCTTAATGGTGTCCATGTGGTGCTGATTCTTCAAGCTTACAGAAAATAAGAGCTATGAAAGCTTGGAAGCCTCCAACCAGATTTCAATTGATGTCATCAAAAGCCTGTGGACTCAGACAGAGACTTGTCATGGGTCAGAGCCACTGCAGAGAGCCCCCATTAGAGCAATGCCCAGTGGAAATGTGGGGTTGCAAATGCTAAAGAGAGTTCCCATTAGGACAATGTTTAGTGAAACCATGAGAGCAAGACCACCACCCAGTCCCCATTGGGTAATGCCTAGGGGAGCTGTGGAAGCAGGAATGCCACTGAGTACCCAAAACTTCAGAACTATCAGAGTGCAATGACAGCCTGGGGGAGCTGGGTGAACAAAGCCCAACAAAGGCAAAGTTACAGGGTTGCCTGAGGCCTTGGGGCCCAACCCCTATACCAGTGTACAAAAGGATTACTAGATGTGGAGTCCAGGGAGAATATTCTGGAGTCATAGGACTCAATGACTGATCACTTGGGCTTCAAGACTTGTTTGGAGCTTGTTACTCCTTTCTTCTTGCCTACTATTTCTCTTTTTTGAAATGGCAATGTGTACCCTATGCTTTTCTAACCATTGTACCTTCAAAGCAGATAATTTGTTTTGATTTCACATTTTCACAAGTGACACTCTTGACTTTGAACTTTTGAGTTGGTGCTGGAAAAAGTTAAGATTCTGAAGCTCTGCAATGAGATTGGTATGTAAGAAAAAAGAGAGGTTTTTGTGGGGAGGGGCCAGGGGCAGAATACTATGGTTTAAATGTTTATGTCCTCCAAAACTCATGTTGAAATTTAATTCCTGATGAGGCATTATGGCAGGGTAGGGCTTTTAAGAGTTGATTGGCAGCACTCTCATGAATGGATTAATGCATTAATTGATTAGTTGGTTACCAGGGAATTGGGGCTGGTGGCTTTATAAGAAGAGGAAGAGAGACCTGAGCTAGCACATTAGTGCTTGGCCCCCTGAAATAAATGTCTTTCTTTATAAATTATCCAGTTTTAGGTATTCTGTTATAAGCAACAGAAAATTGGCTAAGATACTTAAGATTTCTAACTAGTTAGAGGCAGAGTAAGTGTGAATTCTTCCCCTAACTTTTGGATTTAAGGCTCTTATTTCTTGTTTATGTTCTTTCCTGGAGGCTGTTTCCACACGAGTTGTAGACACTTTATTTGTAATAATGAAAGTTTTCCTCAGGTAAATTCTTGTAGTTTAAAATGATAAAAGAAATGTAACTCACCTGTTGTTCCAGTGTGCATTTCTACAGCCTTTAGGTCCCAAGTAAAATTTTCTCCTGTAGACCAAGTAGCCAAAGAATGATCTTGAATCTTACTTGAAAATATTTTTGGTATTAGGAATGAAATGCTTGAGGAAGCAGGGGGCTTTGCTACCTTCCACATGGTTGGCAGTGATGGAAATATGCTTTATAGTGGTCCATACCATAGAAGGTATGCTTCCTCAGAGATCTATTTCTCAGACTGAAACCATTGAACTGAACTTGAAAACCTGATTGCAAAAATTGCATTTTCCTCTTAAAACTCATCTCTAACTCTCCATTTCAACATAAAGAGATCTGACCTCCTCTTCATAAAATGAACATCTACTGCCGTTTCTATGATTATTTTTTTCTCTCTTTTGTTGGAAATCTATGCCTTTCTCCATGTCAGCTCATGTGACTGGAATAGGGTTGTCTTATCCCCCATCACCACCTGAGTCATGTTTGCTCAGGGAGTACATATCAGCTTCATGGCCAAAATAAATGTTGTATCAATGTACGTGTGACCAAAGCTTAAATAATGAACATCTTTATTGGAGAGAAAGGAAGAAGATTACTTTCTCATCTGAGAATTAAATTTGTCTGATAATGCAAAGAAGATGAAAAATGAAAGTTTCTAATGGCCATATTTCCTACTATATGTGGATGGAATGGTTAGGAAGAAAGAAAGGAAAGCTGGCCTGAGAAACAAAGACAGAAAGAGAGAAACAAGTCCTCTCAACTTGCTTGCATTCCTATATCTTGCTTCTCTTTCAAGCCAATCCCACTCTGGAACGTTCAGCGTATTAATATCACCTTTTAGCACTTTGCCTAGTTTGAGATATATTTCTAACTGTTACACCAAGAAGAGTTCCATTTAACCCACATGGATGAGTCTTTGCTGGATCATTATGTTGCCTATGTTTCAACCTTTCATGAGGTTGAAACACTTCTACTTGGTTACTCTGCTGTTACCACACTAACTTTTTATTTTCTTTTTTGTGTTTTCTTTTCTTTACTCTTTATTTATTTGAGACAAAGTCTTGCTCTGTTACCCAGGCTGGACTGCGGTGGTGCAATCTCGGCTCTCTGCAACATTTACCTCCCAGGGTCAAGCTACCCTCCCAGCTCAGCCTCTCTAGTAGCTGGGACCACAGGTGCATGCCACCGTGCCTGGCAAATTTTTTGTATTTTTTAATAGATGGGTTTTTGCCATGTTTCCCAGGCTGGTCTCAAATTCCTGAGCTCAAGTGATCCACCCACCTTTGTTTCCCAAAGAATTTTTCATTTTTTACAACATGGTTGGCTCCTGTCAATATTTATAAGTTATTTCCCAATTTTACACCTGTGGTCCATCTGCCTAATTTCCCTCTCCATAATACTTTACATGGTTGGTCCCTGTCTATGTTTAGATCTCCCCCTCAAATACTGTCTACTCAAGCAGACGTTTCCTGACCACTCTCTCCAGATAGACCCCTTCAACATATTGTCAAGTATAGGTTTCTTCTAGTTGCTTCAGTGTACTTTCCTCATTTTAATTTCACTACATTATTTCTGAATCTAATTTTGTCTTGCTTTCTCATACATGAAAGTCGTATCCTCTAGTTAGAACCATATGTAATCTTTGCACTACTTTGTTGAAAATGTTACACAGATTCTGTGGCATAGTAGTCATTCATTTTTTGAAGAGCTAAATAAAATCACTATCCTCCAAAACATAGACTGAAACTATCTAAAGGAAATTACATTTGAAAAGATAAGAACAGAAATATGGACTAAGAAAATTTTTAAAAAGTCTTCACAGATGACCATTTTCTGAAAAAAAGAGGTAATTTAGTTCGAAAACACACTATTCCACGTATGATAGTCAGATAACTTGACACTAGTTCCTTTATTTTACAGGTAGAATATATATTAAAGACTATTGTTTCCAACTTTTTAATTTTATAGATAAGGAAATTCAAGTAATAAAAAATTAGTAAACTATTCCAAGATCCCAGCACTAGTTAGTAATAGAACCATGTCAAAAGCTCAGTGTTTTTTTCTGCTAGACTAATGATCACTCACCCATAATGCTTAATTTTCACCCATAATACTTAATTTTATTTCAGTCATATCATAATTAATGTCTTCAGTATTTATGTTAAGATTGGATGTAAAAACTGTCACAGAAGGAAAAATAATTCTTCCACTTTGAAGAGATGTATATCTTATTTTGTGAGATGTAGATTTAGATATCATGTATGGATTCCAGCTAATTGAGTACTTAATGAAAACCCTATGCACCAATTAAAAGGCCTCTATGTCATCTTAATCTCACTTATTCTGTTACAAGTACCTCTGAATTGGGCAGAAAACCCCAACTGTCTCCACTGCTCACTCACAATTAAAGCCAACTAACTCTCCACTTCAATGTCTATACATATTCCTCATCTCCCTCTAACCTTCTTTCCCTTTCTCCCCAAGTTCTATAAAGCTCCTGAGAACCACCTCTCATGAGATTACTCACCTGTTTACTGCAGTTTACACTGCTTCCTTCCTCAGAACTGCTTCGCATGGGTATTTTTTCTAATTATTTTAGCAATGAAGTTGGCCGTACTCTTAATTTGATTTCTATTCACAAAGATCTCTTCAAAGTGGAAGCATGATGGTTTCTTCTGTTACCATTTTTACAATGCTGAGCATATAAATTCTTAGCAACTATTTTTTTTGTTGTTGTTCATTGATTGATTGATTGCCCTCTCAATAAAACTACTCATGCTAACAAAGTTTAAGTAGGTTATAGTAAAATCCAGGGATGATCCCAAAACCCATATTATTCAGTCTAATCCTTCAAAAAATTGGTAAAAAGAAACATATTAATAAAATTTCACTGGTGTTAGAATGACATAATTAGAGACTGGAAAAGAGACACAATTCTGCCTTGGAGCATTCTAACCCATTAGGAAACCAGAGAAGGAGCTTATAGATAAAGCTCTGGGCCACTGTGACTGTTTGCTGTGCTGAAGTTTATATTCTGAACCACCACCACATTTCAAATTCAGTGGCCTCTCTTCTGATATGAAAGATAATTGTTAATGTACAGATTTGAGGATTACAGACTATAAAACACAATAAAACAAAATAAAACCCACCATGATTGGAGAGTAAGTGGTAGTTGTGGGCAGCCACCGTATTAAAATAATCATCCTTCAATCAGGAAGGAAGATTTTACTTAGAGGATATATTATTCAATAGTAACTGTTTGAAATAAAAGTCTTATTGGGAAAGAAGAAAAAAAATTAAACAATTAATAGACTTTCAGGAACACTGTACCCTGTCTGCTTAGTGCTTCACAATGAGAGAGTTGTGACAAATAAAGAAAAATCTTTGGGAAATCTCCACCCAAGGCTTATAGAAACAATTAATTCTAATCAAGTTATTTTTATAGACATAATATTAAAGAATAGTTTATTGAATATAAGAGGCAAAATTCTGATTATAGCTTCTGTTTTTATTTAAAAACAAACAAACAAAAAAATAGTAACAAAAAACTTCACCAAGCTATTCGTGTTGCAACAAGGAGCTTAGGCTTTCCTGAGGGAAAACACTGTCCATTGACTTCTGTTTAAATTGGGGATTTTATTCATTTCTAGAGTTTTACATCAGAAAAGAAAGATCATTAATCATTGCCACTTTTCTATATAACTGTTTTTGACCTATGTCACTGATGGTCAGAGTAGGTGACTTAGTTAAATAAAGTGTGCATCAAAGAGGGTCTAATTTTATTGAACAAGAATGACCATTTAAACCATACTTATTGATAATTTTATTCAAACAAACTTACTTTATTCAGGACTCACATGAACAAACACTACCTGTCCTTCCGTCGATCTGTGTTTCAATACATTCCTGCCCTTCCTGTTATCAGGAATCTCCTCTCCATACTATTCTGAGCTATTTTCATTTCTTTTAATTAAAATAAACTATAATGTTGTAACTTATATGAATCTTGCTATTGCTGCTATTGTGTTTTCTTCTCAGGAATTCACAAAACAATAGAAATTTGTATTTGAAAAATAAAACTTATGTATGCAGTCAGCCTATAATGACTTCATTATCTCTCTTTAGAAAATAAGAAAAAATGAGTACAGTAGAAAAAAAATTTTAAAGGAAATCATAGAATCCAAAACAGACTTTGAAAATTGATAGAAGAATCATTGCACATATCCAAAGAAATACTTTCATGCATAGAAAAGATGGGGAGATGTCTTAAAGTCTTAAGGAGAAAAACTTAGGAAACAAGCCCTTGGTTAGATAGCTCTAAACCAGGTATTTCATATACATCCTCAGTTCACAACAACCTTAGATAGTAGATGTATTTATTCCTTAGAAAGAAGAGGTATTTAAAGATGAGAAAGCTGTGGTTTCCAAAGACTAAATGATTCTTCAAAAATCAGAAGTCTGCTAATCAGAATTCAAACCTTTTCAATCCTACTCCAGAGCTTATCTCAATCCCTCAACCCATCCTGTCTTTGTTATATCTTATTGGCAACTGCTGGGACCTAAGATTATCTTTTTAGTAATTATATAAGAATAAGAGATTAGCTGAGAAAGCAAATCTCCTTGATTTTATCTGGATGCATGTGTATATAGAATATCTTTAAGCTTCTGTGAGATAGTGAAAAATGATACAAGTTGTCTAACTTTTGCAAAGAGGTCATCAGAACATATTTATCACTGCCTGCTCTGTCTATTCAGTGAGGGCCTTCACATATGGAAACCTAGCATTATCTCTGAAGGTGCTCTGCTCTTTTTGAATGCTGCTCCTGAAACAGAGCTCCAGATACAGGTCTCAAAGGCTGGGACAAGGAATGAATGGAAATATTCTATGCAATACATAGTACATCTACAGGTCTAGGAAACTGCAAGCCAATCCTCAAAATTAAAGGTCTTTTCTCCTGTGTTGGCCCTCTACTAGAGGATGATGTCCTGGAAAAAAGAGTTAGGAGGCTGAGCATCAGCATATCATAAAACAAAGAGGTAGTGGTGTAAAGGTTAGGAAACAGGCATCACTAAGTAGCTAAATGATACTGCAAACTATATAAACAAACTGAGTGCAAGGATCACATTTGTTGGTAAAAAGAGTTGTTGTTTTTTTTATTCACACCAGACTTGATCAGTTTAGTCACATTAGTAACAATAAATAGTACTTCTCTAGCTAGCCCCTATAATCCAAGTGGAACTTCCATTTGCCACTCATTCACCAATCTCACCACTATTTGGGAGGAGGTGCTCTGTAGGCATACTCGTATATGTATCCACACATTTTTCTTTCATTTTCCTCTCCCTGCATCCTGTTGATCACTTTCCTTATGAAGCCATAAAAAATGGTGGCTAGTGGTTCTTGTAACCACAGGTGTTCTCATGAAAACGGTCCTTACCTATCGTCATGATTTGTTTTTTTTTTAGATGGAGTCTCACTCTATGGGCCAGACTGGAGTGCAATGGACCTATCTCGGCTCACTGAACCCTCCATTTCCCAGGCTTAAGTGATTCTCCTGTGTCAGCCTCCTGAGTAGCTGGGATTATAGGCGTCCACCACCACACCCGACTAATTTTTGTATTTTTGCTAGAGATGGAGTTTCACCATGTTGGCCAGGCTGGTCTTGAACTCCTGAGCTCAGGTGATCTGCCCGCCTTGGCCTCCCAAAATGCTGGGATTACAGGCATGAGCCGCCGTGCCTGGACTTCATCTCCATGTTTAAGACCAATAATTTTTTATTTCCCCACCAACTGAACTGCACTAATGCTTGGTTGTACTAAACTCACTGAGTGGTTTTACAGAAGAACATCGGTTGAAGCTGGGTAAAATTAAGTGATCTCTACCCTACTTAACTATAATTTATTTTTGAAAACAGAGTAATTTACAAAGAAGATCCTTGCAGAATCACACATGATAGATGTTAGTGATAATTTAGATTCAAATCTCTGGTAAAGGTAAGTTAAGGCTTGGCAGGTGAATCAATTTGCCCATGGTATTCCAAGCAGTCAAGAGGAACAAGAGAAAATTTTTAAAAAAACAAAAGAAAATTGGAATTGAAGGAATTAGATTAATGCAACAAAAATAACGCATGAAAATTTAAGGTGATAAGAGAGAAATGGCAGTATTATGAGTCATATGGCATTAAAACTTTAAGGACTACCAGCTCAAAAAGGTCAAGTTGGAATCTCACAATAGGATGAGGAAAAGCAAGACAATGTGTAGGCTGAAGAGAAGAGAAAAAAGAAAATACCTGAAAAATGTGTGTCATACAACTAATGGATGAGTTTCTGTGGGCCAAATAAACTGTGAATAATCTCAAAAATTCAAATGAACACAAAGCAATCCTGCTAAGATACATCTACATGTGTTTTGAGAGAGAATGGCCGTAATGGAATGCTAAACTATTGCACAGCATATGTGTGTGGTGGGAAAATAGAAGTTTCAGAAGAAATAACCAGTCAAACACTAGTCAATTGAAGAAATAACTATTACCTAAGTCTCCTGAAGAAATCTCAGTGAACGCCACATTAACAAAAAATCTTGTAGAGCAATCTCCTGGAGAGCATGAAAATAAAAACAAAGCAAACAAAACCCAAAAGATCTGTACAGTAAGCAAGGTCCTAAACAGTTGAAAAACATTAGTATATGTCACCATTTTGGGGGCCTCTATCCTCTGTGTGTTTATAAACGGCTGAAGACATCTTTGAAATACCAACGTAATTATCCTGATGCAGTTGTGAGGATAATTGAGATGATATAAATACAACACTTTAAAGATTTTTATACATTATTTTGGGTATAAATATTATTGTGAAAGATGACTAGGATATGAAAGTAAGAACCAATTACTGTACAAAGCCAAATTATCACAATAAAAATAAATAAATAAATAGTTTTGTAAGAAAATGGTGCTTCTCAAAAGTGCTTTCACCTCTTCCTTCATGTACCTGGAAGCAAAGGACTGTGAATGCCAAAGCCGAAATTTCTGAAACACCACATGGAAGAGAGTGGCCCTGGAGAACCTTATCAGCAGCATCCGTGTTAAACATTATGTGTTGATGACAGAAATCTTTGTCTTGGCGGATCACTCTTATTGGGAGTTTGTTATTACAGCATAGCTTATCAAATTTGGACTAATAAATTGCTAATTACACATATTTTCCAAGAATATTTTAGAATTGTCTTTTATCTCAGGATAAACTTGTGAAGGTTTTTTTGGGGGGTCTAATATTGAAAAATGAAATTATATTGGTGATACAAAGTCTAAAGTGTCAGCTCTGCCCAGGAGTTTTATAATGAACTTTGTATCTTCTTCTCTCACGCTAGTATGAACCCTTGGCATAGTCATGTGAAAATACATGAACATGCTCAAAGTGATGAACCTCTAACACAATTTCACTAGCACATATTATAACCATTACCTCCTTTAATACTCAACAAACATTTTCAGGTAATGAAATCTAAGAATAAATGGAACACTTTTAGTATCTGCTATTTTTTTTTTTTTTTTTGTCTATTAAACTCAGGTTTATAGTTGCCTATCATATTATTAATATTAATTGTGGTTAAAATAAATTTTTCACAATTATCTCTCAATATGTATTTTTACCCATTTGTTTTGGAGAGTTAATACAGTTTTTTAAAAATAGATTTTACTTCTTTGGATAGGTTCCACTTCACAGTAAGTCTGAGTACAAAGTATGAGAGTTTTTACATATTGCCTACCCCCTTAACACACATATCCTCCCCTTCTGTCCACATTCCACACCAGAAGGGTACATTGTTACAACATTAACATATCATCCTCTCTCAAATACAAGATTTACATTAGAATCATTTGATGGATTATTGCAAAAGTATGCAAAAACTAGCTTCACTGCCCTGAAAACCTTTTGAGTTCCACCTATTCATTCCTCTCTGCAAACCAGCCCCTGGCACCACTGGTCTTTTTATTGTCTCCACAGTTTCACCTTTTCCAGAATAGTATATAGTTGGAATCACACAAAACGTAGCCTTTTCAGATTGACTCATTCTCCTCAGAAATATACATCTAAGTTTCCTCCATGTTTCTTCACTCTAGATTGTTCATTTCTTCTCTTGTTGAATGATATTCTATTGTCTGACTATATCATAGTTTATTTAGCCATTCAACAACTGAAGGACATCTTGGTTACTTCCTAGTTTCAGCGATTATGGTTAAAACTGCTATAAACATCTG
Source organism: Ateles fusciceps (assembly GCA_036589455.1). Taxonomy (NCBI): domain Eukaryota; kingdom Metazoa; phylum Chordata; class Mammalia; order Primates; family Atelidae; genus Ateles; species Ateles fusciceps. Next base: position 5,024,989 of record JAZHEH010002924.1, on the reverse strand, counting down.
TGTGTAGGTTTTGGGTGGACATACGTTTTTAACTTATTTAGGTAAATATCAGGAAGTTTGATTATTGGATTATGTGGTAAGAGTATGTTTAGTTTTGTAAAAAAATGTCAAACTGTCTCTGAGGTTGCTGTATGGTTTTGCATTGACATCAGCAATTAATGGGAGTTCCTGTTGTTCTATGTCCTCATGAGCATTTGGTGGTGTCAACATTTTCAATTTTGGTCATTCTATAGGTACATGGTGGTATATCATTTTTGCTTCAGCTTTTAAGTCTATAAAAATACAGGATGTTGAGCATCTTTTTGTGTGCTTATTTGCCTTGCATATCTTCTTTGATGAGGTGCCTATTCGGATCTTTGCCCATTTTTTAAAAATTTGTTTTATTATTGTTGGGTTTAAATTGTTTTATGTACATATAAAGTAACAGTTTTTTAATCAAATATGTCTTTTGCATATCCTTTTCCCCCAGTCCATTACTTGTCTTATTCTCTTGACAGTGTCCTTCACAGAGCAGACATTTTTATCTTCTATGAAGTCCACATTACCAACTCAGTTATTTCATGGATCCTGCCTTTGGTATTGAATCTAAAAAGTTACCAAAACACTCAAAGTCATCTAGATTTTTCCCTGTTTTATCTTTAAGGAGTTTTATAGCTTTGTGGTTACATTCAGATTTATAATTTATCCTGAAATATATTTATGAAGGCTGTAAGCCCCACGTCTAAATTCATTTCTTTTTTTTTTTTTTTTTTTTAGAGAGAGAGAAAGAAGGAATAAAAAGAGAATGAAAGAAAGAGAAAAAGAAGAAGAAAAAGAGGGAGAGAGAACGGGAATCTTGCTCTATTGCCCAGGCTAGAATGCAGTCTAGAAATGGATATTAAAAAGCTCTTTATGCTAATAATTGTGTTACACAACGGAGACAGGAAGGAATAAGGGAGGAAAATAACAAACAAACAGCCAACCAATATTTCATTTAAACCTATAAATGCTATGAAATTGCTGGGGAGTGATTTACTCCCAACCATGTGGTCACTTTTAGAATAAATGTGATGTGTTACTGAAAAAAAATGTATCTTTTGTGGATATGGAGTAGAGAGTTCTGTAAATGTTTATTAAGCTTACTTGTTCGAGGTCTAAGTTCAAGTCCAGGGTATCCTTGTTAACCTTCTGTCTTATTAATCTGTCCAATATTGACAATGTAATGTTAAAGTCTCCCACTATTATTGTGTGGGAGTCCAAGTCTCTTTGTAAGTCACCAAGAAATTGCCCTATGTATCTGGGTGCTCCTATATTGTGTGCACATAGACTTAGGATCATTAGCTCTTCCCGTTACATTGACCCCTCTACCATTATACAATGTCCTTCTTATCTCTTTTGGTTTCTATTACTTTAAAGTCTATTTTATCAGAGATGAGAATTGCAACTCCTGCCTTTTTTTTTTTTTTTTTCTCTCCATTTGGTTGGCAAATCTTCCTCCATCCCTTTGTTTTGAGTCTCTGTATAGCCTTGCATGTGAGATGGGTCTGGATGCAGCTTACGGATGGGTTTTTTGGAATGGCTGATACTGGTTGTTCCTTTCTGTATATAGTGCCTCTTTCAGAAGCTCTTGTAAAGCAGGCCTGGTGGTAATGAAATCTCTGAGTACTTGCTTGTTCGTAAAAAATTGTATTTTTCCTTCACTTATGAAACTTAGTTTGGCTGGATATGAAATTCTGGGTTGAAAGTTCTTTTCTTTAAGGATGTTGAATATTGGCCCCCACTCTCTTCTGGCTTGTAGGGTTTCTGCTGAGAGATCTGCTGTGAGTCTGATAGGCTTCCCCTTGTGGGTAACCTGACCTTTCTCTCTGGCTGCCCGTAGTATTTTCTCCTTTGTTTCAACCCTGATGAATCTAATGATTATGTGCCTTGGGGTTGTTCTTTTTGAGGAATATCTTTGTGGTGTTCTCTGTATTACCTGGAGTTGTGTATTGTCTTGCCTTGCTAGGTTAGGGAAGTTTTCCTGGATAATACCCTGAAAAATATTTTCCAACTTGGATTCATTCTCTTCGTCACATTCAGGCACACCTATCAAACGTAGATTAGGTCTTTTCACATAGTCCCATATCTCTTGGAGACTTTGCTCATTCCTTTTTACCCTTTTTTCTCTAATCTTGTCTTCTCGTTTTATTTCGTTAAGTTGGTCTTCGACCTCTGAAATCCTTTCTTCTGCTTGATCAATTCGACTGTTAAAACTTGTGCATACTTCGCGAAGTTCTCGTATTGTGTTTTTCAGCTCCATTAGTTCACTTATATTCCTTTCTAAATTGTCCATTCTCGTTAACATTTCGTCAAACCTTTTTTCAAGGTTATTAGTCTCCTTGCATTGGGCTAGAACATGTTCTTTTAACTCACAGAAGTTTCTCATTATCCACCTTCTGAAGCCTGATTCTATTGATTCCTCACATTCATTCTCAATCAGGCCTTTTTCAATTGGTGATGAGGCACTGCAATCCTCTGTAGGAGGAAAGGCATTCTGATTTTGGGTGTTTTCAGCCTTTTTGCACTGGTTTCTTCCCATCTTTGTGGATTTATCCACCTGTCGTCTGTGTAATTGCTGACTTTCAGATAAGGTCTCTGAGTGGACGTCCAGCTTGTTGGTGGTAAAGTTTTTTCTGTTTCTTAGTTTTCCTTCGGTGGACGCCCCTCCCCCACAGAGCTGGACCTTCCCAGGTTCAGCTGTACTTGCTGTGAAACTCTCAATCCTCAGCAGTGCCAACTGCTGTTTTTTTTGTGTGGGGGGTGGGGGGACCAGCCTTCCCCTGCGGCGACCCACTACGCCGGCTGAAACAGCGGCGTTAAGATTCGTGGCGCTTTTCTGCCCGGGGAATCTCCGGGTCTGCTTCCCCACTTCAGTCTGTTTTTCAATCAGCTGAATGGTAGATTGTCTTCCCAGAGCTCCAAACGCCAACCAAAGGGCGCTCAGTCCCGTATACTCCGGACTGAGAACCGCCGCGCTGGGGCGCCTGCAAAACGGCCACGCCGGCCAAAGAGTCGCGCTGGTGACCCGTGGGGCTCCTCCGCCAAGAATCTCTTGGTCCATAGGCAATGAAAATTCATCTGAAAGTGTGGCGTCCACTCACTCTCTGCGCTTTCAGTGGGAGCTACAATCCTGAGCTGCTGCTAATCGGCCATCTTAGATCTCTCTCCCTAAATTCATTTCTTATTGCAAGTGGATGTCCAGTTGTTCTAGTACCATTTCTTGAAAAGACTACCTTGTCTTCATTGTATACTGTCTTCGCTTTTTTTCAAATAACAGTTGACTATATCTATATGGGTCTACTTATGGGCTGTATTCTGTCACATTAATTTTTTTGTCTATACCTTTGCTTAGTCCACATTTTGAACACAACCAACTTTCCCTCTATATCTTTGGATTTTGCATGACTGAATTCAACCAACCACAGGCCAAAAGTATGTTTTAAAATTTTTAAAAATAACAATAAAACAATAAAAATGATACAAATAAAAAAGCAATACAGTGTAACAAATATTTACATAACATTTACATGGTATTAGGCATTACAAGTAATCTAAAGGTGATTTAAAGAATATGAGAGAATGTACTCAGGCTATATGCAAATACACTGCCCTTTTATATAAGAGCCCTGAACATCCATGGATTTTGGTTTCCACAGGGAGGAGGCGGAGGAGGGTCCTGGAACCAATCCCCCGTGTGTACTGGGGGGACAACTTTATTGCAACTAATTTCTATTATAGAGAGAAAAGGACTTTACTCTTTTGCAAAGAAAGATTAGGATGATATCCAAATCTTCCAGAGACTTCTAACCTTTTTAAAGCCTTACTGTTTTTCCACCCCTGGAATCTTCATTCTAATGGAATGTATATGCTAACACTTAGAGCAAAAGGTAATGCAACCTATTTTACTCAGTGTTCTAGAGAGGAAATAGTCAACTCTCTTGAAAAAGAAAAGCCCATAAATCCAGAACTGACTCAGAGAGGAGGATGATTTTGTTATCTACATGCCGTGATTAACTGAACAATACATTAAAAAAGGAGCTTGGTTAAAATGCCAATTTGCCAATTTTTCTTGAAAGTTAGCATATTTCTTATCATCCAAACTGAAATACAACCATTTTAACCTTTCTTTATTTATAATTGAATCACTGAATGTGCTCAGAAATTGCTAAGAATTTCTCCCATATTTAACAAGATAGTATGCAATATTTAATTGTTTTTATTTCATAAAAATATTCACTTCATCATATGGTGGTAAAAAAATTATATATATATATATAATTAATTACATTTTAAAAATTGAAATACTGTTTAAAAAGGGATTTCAGTTTTTTTGCCTAGAAACAACAATAAAAACAAAAAGTCTTTCTAGATAGTACGTTTTGACCTATTGCTTAATTCATTATATTTGAATAATTTATGTGGTATGTGAGTCCAACAGCAGGTATGCATCCAGGTGGGGAACATCTCTCATGATTATACTCTTGGATAAACGAGGCTGAATTACTATGATTATGAGATTTTCTAGTATTCCATTCTAAGGGCACTCAAGTAACTGGGGAAGGAGTGTCTTCAACCTCTTAGATGTGATGCCTTCTGAAAAATTGCCTGAAATATTGAATACTAATATTCTCAGTAGAAATAATTTATGATTTTTTAAAGTAACTTCCTCTTCAATTATTGGTTTTAGACACAGCTTTCAAGGAATTGCTGTCTATTATTTTACCTTGTATTTCATGTAAGTTGATTATATATGTTTGCAAATAGTTTGTCATGATAAATATATTTTATTCTTTTATTGAAAACCCTTTAGGGAATGAAAAGTCTGGAAAACAAATGTTACATATGCAAACAAGGTAATGCATATATTCCAGACTCGTGAAAGTTTAGAACTGGTAAAGCACTTATATTTTAATCAGTATTAAAGCTTTCATTTTCTAGATTAGAAACTTAGGGACCAGAGGAAAAAAGCCAGTCACAGAAAACAAGCACAATAAGACAACAAATCCTGAGAGATGTAAAACTGAGGAGATAGATCCCCGAATTGGTTCAGTTCTTTTCTTGAAGAAAGCTAATTGACTATAGCATAGTGAGCTGGAATCCAGGACTAGCACAGCTGTCACACTGGGGTGAGGAAGGAAAGGTATTTTATGAAAAGAGGCTAAAGCTGCTGGGATCCACAGTGCAACAGGAAGCAGGGGATTCAGCAAGGTAGTCTCTGGAAACCTGTCTGGGTCCTGTGTGGGTCTTTAGCTGAGAACTAGGCAGCCCATGTGCAGCCTTGAGGGTTACCAAACAATAGCTTATAAAGTTGTGAGCAAAACAGAGATAACAGTGGTCTAGAGATGCTGGAAGTAACTGGTTTTTCATACAGAGTGGAGACAACTAATAGTACTCTGTTAGCATTTTAGGCATCCAGTTGGAGGCTCTGGAAAATTGAGGAGCAAACCACACCCCAAACAGGATCTACCTTAGATTCATTCAAACCAACTCTAAAGCAACCCCTTATAAAATATACAATAAAGACACAGTTTGGAATTTGAATATCATCTGGTTAGAAAGATTTGAGAAACACTTTAGGTTTTCCAAAGATCTATCCTAACAATTCATTGTATTATTCCACTGCAATTCAAGATAATCACTTAGTATTTACACTCCCTACTACAAAATCAACATTCTTCAGAGGAAGTAACAGAATCTAAAATCTCTATGACATTATTTTCATTGTCTAGTATGCAATAAAAATTAGATACATCACAAGATCCAAAAATCTGATCCATAGTCCAGAAAATGATAGTCAATAAAAACTTACCTTGAAATAACCCAGACACTGCATTTGGCAAGCACTTTAAAGTAGATATTATAAAACGTGCTTAAATCATTAAAGAAAAAATATGAGTTGAATGAGAAAACAGGAAACTCACAGAAGAAAAAAATTATAAGAAAGAACAAAATGAATATTTTCAAAATAGAAATTGCTGTAAGAGAAAAAGTGCCAAATATATGTGTAGAAAAAGAGAACTTTCAACACTTACTATAAAGTTTCAGATACTCTTTAAAAAATGTTTATATTTACTTAGAAATAGACATATAAGTTAACGAGGTAAAATAACAGTCCAGAAATTGATTCACACCTATGTGATCAACTGTTTTTCAACCACAACAGTATGGTAATTCAATGAGAGAAATGATACAGCTTTTTAAGAAAAAATAGTAATGACATAACTGAATATATATTAGAAAATATGAATTTTGAATTTTACTCACATGCCTTAAACAGAATATGAAGTAAAAATAGATAATAGACCTAGATACAAAAATGGAAACATAAAACTACTGAAAAAAACAAGGAAAAAAAGTGATAAGTTAAAATTCATCAAAATAAAAATCTCTTTAAAACACACTATTGTAAACATCAAAGCAATTCACAGAGTGGAAGAAATTGTTCAAGTACATATATCTATGTATCTGACAATAGATTTTCATTGAGAATATGTCAAGAACATTTAGACTTCAATGAAAAGAAAATGACCAACTACTGTTTTAAATAGGCTAAAATATTGCAGAGGAACTTTATGAAAAGAGATATGTGAATGACATGACAAGGTGCAAGATATCATTATTCACTTGGCAATCGAAAGCTGAAATGCAATGAGATGTCACTATACACCGTTAGAGTGGCTAACATTAAAAAAACTTGACAATAGCAAATGTTGGTGGAAATTTGAAGCAACTATAGGCCTTATACATTGCTGTAGTAACATCACAAAATTAAACAACTAATTTGGAAAACAGTTTGGCAGTTTGTCATAGAATTAAACATATATTTACGATATAAAAATATCTGTCCACCAAAAAGATGAATTTTAATGGTAAATTTATTTATAATATCCAAACCTGGAAGCAAACTAAATGTTCATGGTAGATAAATGGATAAACAAATTATGGTATAGCCATACAATAGAATATTATTCCACACATTATAGATAATATAGCAACATGGATAAGACTCAAAGCATGGGTAAAAATAAGTCATAAAAGAGTATGATTCTAATTATATTACATTATAGGATCTGCTAAATTAATAGATAGTCATAGAAATTCATCTGTGGTCTCTCAGAACCAGTATTGAGTGTGGGTAAATGAGGCCATAGAGATGAGATTGAAAGCTGTATGTGGAACATTTCTGTTGACTGAAATGTGGAAAGGTTCTATATCATGAATGGGAGGGAGTTACAAAGTGTTATATATTTTGTCAAAACTCATCTAAGTGCGTGTGTTTAATTTTATACTAAATTATATCTAAATAAAGTTGATTAAAAACAAACACACTAAATTTGAAGAAATCAGTAAAACAAACAAGTAATGGATCTAGTTTTTACTACGAATTTTCTTGTTCAGGAAGTTCTATGATAACCTCTAATCTAAGAAGATAATAAAAACAAATATAAAAATAAAAAAGAAACAATCACAGAAAACATAAATCTGTTAAACTTAAAATTGATATAGAAAGAATAAAACTTTGAACAAAAGTTTGTAAATGGTAGGTAAAACTTCCAAAATCATTTTTAATTTTCAATTTGGAGCAACATGAGTAAGAAAGAAAATCATGAAATGTAGAATAGAGTTATATTAGTTTATCTAAGAGCTCCAGTACAAGAATACAGACGGTAAAATCAGCTTTACCTCTTAGCTTGCTAATTATTATAAGCCAGTTACAACTGGACATATTAAATCTAGTTCATTAATTAACTGGACATCAGAACAAAAGGAAGACTTTATGAATCGATCCAAGAATCCAGTACTTGAAAAGACAGACCTAAGTGCAAAGAGGGACAGTTTAGAACACCAAGATAATGCCAATGCAGCAAGGACAGAAAAGTTTTAAAGGATAATTATATCCAAATCTATGCAATATACATACATACAGCTATAAATTTGAAAATACTGACAGTTGTGAATCTTATAAAAATATACAAATGATTAATATTGATTCACAAATGATTATAGTAATAGTTACTAAAAAAATTTGATAATTTCAGCATTCATATCACTTACAAATCTAATTTTAAGAGAATGTCTTCCTAATATGAATAAAGTAACTGAAACCAAGATTTATATTCATTTGAGCAGGCAAATAACTAAAATCAGAGAAAAAATAAAAGTATATTTAATACTGCTTGTCATCCTAGTGGGCAGGTCAATGTGACCAGACATGAAAAAGCACAAAGAGAAAAATAAAATGATTAAATAACCATTATTCTCAGGTGATATAATTGTTCACCTGGGAAACTTGAAAAAACTCACTGAAAAGCTACTGAAATAATAAGATGTTTAGTAATGTGATCAAATAATAAATATGTGACACAAAAATCATTAGCTTTCCAGGGTACTAATAACAATCTATGGGAAAATTAATACAAAACCAGATCCTTTATTATCCAGTATGATAAATATTAACTCTCATGTGCCACATAATGACATTTCAGTCAATGATAGACCACATATACAATGGTCCCATAAGATTAGAATGAGCTGTAAACTTCCTGTCACCTAGTTATGTTATAGCCATTGTAATGTAGTCCAGCACATTACTTGTATGTTTGTAGTGATGCTAGTGTAAGCAAACCTTCTGAGCTTCCAGTCATATAAAAGTATAATACATATGATTATGTACAGTACATAATACTTGATAATGATAATGTTACTGATTTATGTATTTACCACAGTAGACCTATTAAATAAATAAGAGCTGCCTGTCAAACAATCTCAGGCAGATCCTTCAGGAGGCATTCCAGAAGAAAGCATTGTCACTAGAGTAGATGACAATTCCATTTGTATAATTACCCCTGAAGACCTTCCAGTGGGACAATGATATTGATGATCCTAAGCCTCAGATAATGTGGCCTCCAAGAGGACACATAGTGGCTCTGCTGCTTTGCACTTTCGGTTCTGTTATATAAACTACATGTCAGGTCCATGATCACCACAGCAAATCAAGAGCAACTCAAGAATTATATCTGCAACTAAATGCCTCAGTGTGTGACTATTGTCACTTCTGCTTCCAATACATTGGCCTCATCATTAGTTTTTACTAACTACTAAATTATAGTTTTTGTAGTTTTCGGCGGAAAAAGTTTAAAAAGTAAACAAAAAAATAAAATTTTTTACATAAAAAGCTTATAGAGGTATATAAAATGCAACTTTTACGCAGATGTATGTGTTTACTTTTTAAGTTAAGTGTTATTACAAAAGAATCAAAAAGTTAAAAAATTGAAAAGCTTATAAAGTAAAAAAAGTTACAGTAAACTAAGGTTAATTTATTATTAAACTGTTTTTTTTACAAATGTAGTGCAGTGTAATTATTCAGTGTTCATAAAGTCTATAGCAATGTACAGTAATGTCCTAGGGCTTCACATTTGCTCACTACTCACTCACTGACTAACTCAGAGCAACTTCCAGTTCTGCAAGATTCACTCATGGTAAGTGCTCTATACAGATGTACCTTTTTTAAAAAAATATTTCATACTGTATTTTTACTGTCCCTCTTCTATCTTTAGATGTATTTAGATACACAAACACTTGTCATAGTGCTACAATTGCTTATAGTAGTCAGTACAGTAACATGATACACAGGTTTATAGCCTCAGATCAATAGGTTATATCATATCGCCCATGTGTGTAGTAGGCCAGCTGGTTTGTGTAAGTACACTCTGTGATCTTCACAACAAAGTTGTCTGATGATTTATTTCTCAGAGTGTATCCTACTCACTAAGTGATGTATAATTATATTTGAATAGCATACAGTACATACTATATAAGTAATATGTACCATTCTAAGTATATTTTTATGAAAATTATTATATTTATGAAGGAAATTACACTATGTTGAAGAATATAAATAATATTTGAAAAAAATAGTTGTTTCTAAGGTAGTAAAAATATTAAGAAAACCCTTGTTAAACTACTAAATTAATGCAATGTCATTAAATGTCAACAAAAACATTTTTTAATTAGTAAAATGAAACCAAATTTCATGAGAAATTATATATATGTAAAACTATCCAGAATTTTTTAAAAATATTACCCCATATATTAAAATATATTTTAATGCCTCAATATTTAACATTATTTTGCAGGATAATTCATTAGTATCTATCAGAGTTACCTAAACATGCACTTTAGCTAACTAGTAATACCAATCTTGAAATTTTCTGTGGTATATTCTTTTACCAAAACATACCCAGTTCTCCTTTTCCTCTGGACAAATGAGATAATTATAATTCTGCATCTTTTAGTAGTTAGGCAGACTAATGACGAGGCCAATGAATCGGAAGCAGAAGTGACAAGAGCCACACACTGAGGCATTTAGTTGCTGATATTATTCTTTAGTCTCTCTTGATTTGCTGTGGTGATCATGAACTTGACCTATGGTTCATGTAACAAAACCAAAAGTGCAAAGCAGCAGAGCCGCATTGTCACTACTTGGAAGAAGTTGCTTAGGAGATTCTTTGGAAATACAACAACCTTTGTGGATGAGAAGTAAACTCTGTTAAACTACTCAGATTGTGAAATTGTCTGTTACCATAGCACAACATTCCTCACAAAAGACTCACTCTTCTTATAGTTCACTTTATAACAGATTAGCAATTGTTAATTAAACATAAATATATTTATTCCATTCAACTAGCTATCTTCTTATGTATTGTGCCCCTGCCTAAAGTTTTGTTTGCATAAATTATTTTCCTAATGAAACTGATCATTATAAATCATTTTCCAACTCTAGATTTCATGATTCTATGATCCTTTTCTAATAATTATAAACTAGGGTTGGTAACATTCCTCAATTTACCTAACACCTGACACATTAAGTATACTTTTTCAACAGAGCTGAAATCAGAAAATTACTACCTTTTTTGAGTGCAGGAGATGAAGATACATGATGCGCAAATTGCTTAGTACTAGAATAACTCACTCGGTGAAGAGAATGGAAAGAAAGAACACTTGACAGGTTTTTAAAATCAATCTTGAGGGCCAATACCCTGTTTATACTCTTCTGTGAGGTTCCTAGTGATAATAGCTTCACTTAAAATACTACTGATTGTTTAACAAGGAATTTTTCACTGAATTGCAGACAGTTTAAAGTTAAAATAAATCTTTGCAACTATTCTTGAAATGTTATGTTCATTTTACACAGCTTTTATTGGAGTCTAATTTCAAAGAAACTTAAACATCATATTAAAGTCCCAATTTGCAGACTCAAAGCATTCATCTCTTGGCTTTTAAAGTACTTTTTATGAACTGCAAAACCATGTTATCTTAGGATGTGATTTTCTGTGGTAAATTACTGACCTAATAATGTTTCTGTTGTCCTGTAAATTATATTTTGGCCTATCATTCCAGTCATAGTTTATTTTAAAAACCTCACATGTACCAATACAATGTTTGGCCTAAAACATGAGTAGATTAGGACTTTGCCATTGAAGAACTTCCTTGTCTGTTATTCTGGTTTCTGTTTCCTTCTGTCACTCTGTCTATCTGTTTCTTATACAAACATACACAAATACATGCACATACACATCCATGTACACACATATACACACAAGCTATTGCATACAACATTGTACCCCTTTATTAGTCTTCGCTGAAGTTCTTTGAAATAGTAGTTCTTTATAATAGTTGTACTCAGATAGAGAAGTAGTTTGGTTTCGATGTTGTTTAGTAAAGACATGACTTCCTGACATAGAACATATTAATTTATCAGTCTGTTCCTCAATTCAACTAATAGGTTGTATACAGGAGGATAAATTATTTATATAGTTCTCAATGGAGTAATAGCAGGACCATATGTGGAAAGCATCAATGAGTTGCTGGCAAGGTTTGGTAGCTGAGAAGGCTTCAACTAATCTGGTTTTCTTGTAATTATCTAGGTGTCTCTGAAATGAGTACAGATTATTATACTAGATTTTCAGGAAGTTTAGATAATTTATCTCTTTCTCTCTGCCTATCTCTCCCCACCCCCATCACTTTTTGTGCATATTATGCACATTAACTTTCTCACCCCTCTCTATTTATATTGATTATCCCAATTATGGAATCTAATGGAAGGTGTAGAAAATTTGTTGAATATTATTACTTGGGGTGGGAATTATAATAACTTAGTTTTCATTCAAATGTGCAATTTTTCTTATTTTTTTTCTTCTCTGTGTTGTTGTTAGCAGTGATTTGGAAGTAGAATATACAAAAATACAGCTCAGAACAAGAAGGAACATTTGGAAATTATGCAAAAATGGCATCCAAAATTTTACCAAGGATTTGAGTTAAACAGAGTAAAATTGTATCCTGAGATGCTGGCTGAATTTCAATGATATCATTTGGTTTCTAACTTATGTCTCAGGCAGAAAAGTCTAGAAAAATGCAAAATATCTTGGGAACTGAAGATGACATTTCTTGACTACACCTGTCTTCTCACGTAATTTTGAAGCATTTGCCAGTTTTACCTGCATGTGGCATATCTTTTTGTTATCATCTCATAGTTAAGGTTTCTAGTTTCACGAAGTCTTGCTCAAATTAGATTTTTCTATAGGAGAGCACCATCAGTGAATTAGAGTACTCCAAAATGCAAAAATGAACTCCACTGAAGTTCAGATCTCTAGTGCAATAAAAATTAAAATTAGACTAAATGTAAAAACAAATCATAATTTTGTATAGATTATTAACCAAAGGTCAATGATATTTTTAAATAGACATGCCAAAGTTAAAACAACAGTAAGCCTTCACAGTACCCCCTATGAAAGGGTATACATATTCAATTGGTTCTGTTTTCCCAAGCCCATTTTAGTGGTATCCTTGAAGAGTATCTTTAAAATAAAAAATATGAGTTGTATAAAAAAGTCAATCTAATTTACTTAGACTTCTACTTTGCATCAGGCCCAATACAAATGTATCCAACTTTGATTATTCAATAATTAATTAACAAAAATCATTATGCATACACAGTCACTGGTCTTATGTGTGGAGGATATAAAAGCAAACAAAATAGTCCACTAATAAACGTTTTGAATGATCATAAATCATGTTACAATAAAGCTGACATTCTATTGGCAGACAAATACGTTAATAAAAAGTCCTATACTTCCTTTGTGATAAATCCTACAAAGAAGAGTACAAAGTAGTATGAAAGCATGTAATAGGTAGAATTAATTTAGAATGAGGAAAGTGCCATTACATTTACAATATAGAAGATAACTTTGCAATGTAGAAGGCTTGAGATAAAACAAACAAACACAAAATCTACTAGGAAATAAATCATCAACAAATTTTCTACCTTTGAAAAGCATTATGTATTCAAGGAACTAAATATGTCCTGGGGTGACACATCAAGGGCCAAGAGAAGAAAAAAGCTGGATGAGTTGATAGGTTCCAGGCTCACCCAACAGAGCTTTTAATGCCATGCTTCCATGTTTCCTCCTCATATAAGGAAAAGATTTCACATGCTCCTGCAAGCATTGGCTCAAAATCCAGGTAGGCTGAATCCTGGGAGGAAGCTTCCTGAGTGAGGCTGAGGTAGGGTAGAATTTCCCCTAAAAAGGAAATCAAATGTATACTTTCACTAAATTAATCATGGTTTGGGAAGGAAATGACATATACATTCATAGTAATATTTGGTAAAAATTAGTGCACTATGTGCTTGCTATATTATTTGAGAGTATTTTATTCAACTCTAGCAGATAAAAAAACACAATAAGATGTATGAAACTCAGGAGACATGATAAGAATAGATAATAAGTAGGTTATTAACTTGTGAGACACATTAGTTATAGATAGAATAAATGGAGCACATGTGTTTTGAATACAGACGAAAAGAATGGAACAATCAAGAATATCTTATAGGTAGAAAAGAAATAGGAATGCGAAGTAAATTTTAAATATAGGGAGCAGATTATGACAGCTCCAGACTGACAACTTATATATATATACATATATTTTGTTGTTGTTGTATATATATGTTTGTTGTTGTTTATATGAAATTCAGATGTAACTTGGTGTGTATATTTCATCTGGAAAATATAAATTTATGGTACACATTATGGTCTATTCTAGCCCCATAAAGATAAGCCCTAGAGCTGCTAAGCACATTAGTCAGTGAGCTATATGCGTAGCAAGTGTTGTTGTTAGTCTATTTCTGTAATAGAGCAAGTGTGTCATGTTGACTCTAGCGCCTTCCATTTGCTAAGCCCCTGTCCTAAGCCTCAACTCTGGTCCTTATAACTATCTGTAGGGTAGCCTGATGTTGCAGAGTGACAGGACATTTGACCATTTCATGACAGAGGAGTCAGACAATGTGTTAGTTCACTTGGGCTGCTATGACAAAATAACACAAATTGGGGTGTTTAAATAACAAAAATGTATTGCTCACAGTTTTGAAGGCTGTGACATCAAAGATCCAAGTGCTGGCTGATTAGGTTCATTGTGAGGACACATGACTTTTCTTCCATGTGAAATCAGAGAGGTGGGGGTGAGAGGAGAGCTCTCCGGTGTCTCCTCTTATAGGGATACTAATCTGCTGGGTGCGGTGGCTCATGCCTGTAATTCCAGCATTTTGGGAAGTCAAGGCAGGAAGATCACTTGATCCCAGGAGTTTGAGACCATCCTGGGCAATGCAGTGAGAATCCATGTTTACCAAAAGGAGGTTGAGGCTGCAGTGAGTAAATATAGCAGCACTGCACTCCAGCCTGCACAAAAGTATGAGCCCCTGTCTCAAAAATAAAAAATTTAAAAAGAACATAAATTCTATTGGATTGGAGCCCCATCCACCCTTTTGACTTCATTCAACTTTTATTACTTCCTTAGCAGTCCCATCTCCAATACAACTACACTGCACACTGGGGTTAGGTCAACGCTTGAACTTTGGATGGACACTATCTATAATAGTCTGAGTAGTATATTAACCATACATATACATGATTCCATGAATATTTACCTACAATATCTCTTTGCCCTTGCTTCTTGCTGTATGTTTTAAATCAATTTAATAAATAGATGTAGTTTCAGTAACTTAATTTGGTCCGTTAATTTTTCTGTTCTGTTATCAATGGATAGCTTGAAAGGTAAGTACTTGTTGGCAAACATTTGATAACATAATTTTCCACATACAAATGTGGGAAATTAGGCAGATTCTTTGATCAGAAAATCCTAAAATTTTATCCAAAGAAAATAATCATAATAGGCTAAAGATCTTATTGCCTTGTGTTTAAAGAAAAGAGTGAAAGCAATCTAATACACTAAAAGAATGTATTAAATGACTTATGACACATCAAAATAATAGGCACCATGCAATTACAAAATTTGACATTGAAGAAGAATACAATTCAAAGGAAAATGACACAATTTTATGGGTAAAAGCAGGATGCAATCTGATGGAAGTATAAATTGCTGTGGTCTTCTTAAAAAACAATCTAGTATTATATGCTTAGGTGACATATACACCTAATAATCTATCTCTTACAAATATCTTACAAATCTGTATCTCTTCCAAATCCAGACTAGTCTGTAGAGATTATGTGAATGGTCTCTTGTGCCATTTAACTTCTGATTGCGGAACCTTAGTTGGAGGCTGGGGAAGAGCTAAGTAGAAGAGTGAGATCAGGATACTTACTTTCTTTTATTTTCTTTTCTTTTTTTCTTTTTTCTGAGATGGAGTCTCACTGTGCTGCCCAGGCTGGAGAGCAGTGGCACAACCTAGGCTCACCGCAACTTTTGTCTCCCAAGTTCAAGCAATTCTCCTGCCACAGCCTCCCAAGTAGCTGGTACAACAGGCACCCGCCACCACACCCAGCTAATTTTTTGTATTTTTAGTAGAGAAGGGGTTTCACCATATTGGTCAGGCTGGTCTCGAACTCCTGACGTTGTGATCCGCCTGCCTTGGACTCCCAAAGTGCTGGGATTACAAGCATGAGCCACAGCGTCCATCCAGGGTATTTAATTTCTTGACTCCTTTGAGAGGTAACCTGAGGCTGGCCACACTTAACAACCACAGGTCATTTGTCATCTTAAAGCAGCCTTCTTTATGTGAATCTCTTCTTCAATTTGTGGTAACATTTATTTTTCTGTGTCCCTTTTGCTCTAGGGGTGATAATAGCTTTGTACTAGTAGTTCCAAGTCAGGGATATGTCCTTTTCGGCTCCCCCTACAATTTCACTTTTGAAATTATCTTTGACATCTGATTGATTCAGTATATAAGGATGTTTACAGTAGCATAGTTTGAAACTAAAAGTAACAAGAATTACATAAGAAGGATAATGGCCCATACAATGGAATTCACCTTTTATAGAGAACAAGTTAGATCTATGTTAGTAAAAGTAGATAGATAGCCACAACATGCTGTTGTTAGAATAGCAAGTTACAAGGTAATGGGCAAAGTACAATCTCATTCTTCTCTAAACAATCAACAATAGGCCCTATATTTGTGTGCCTATTCATATGCATATTTAATTCTGTATATCTTCAAATATATATTTTATATATGTTGAACTTCAGGTGGCATTGTTTTATTGGTTGCAGTGAGCACAAGCCAATTTTGTAATTTTTAGAGAGTAACATATCAAAAAATTTAAAAATTGTTTTTAAAAGTAACTTTAAAGAAACATGAAACATTAAAAATGCATGTATAGTGTGTTGCCATAAGCATGTACTGTTACAAATACTGAAGGGATACATCAAAACTCTAACAATATTTGTTTCTGTGTGCTGGCATTGCAGGTGCCTAATTTTCTTCTTTGAATTTTTGTTTCTGCTTTTTCTTCTTGTTTTTGTTCTCCTCTTTCTCTTCCTCCTTCACCACTAAACATAAATTATACATTATTAATAAAATATAATAAAATAACATTAAAATTATATGTTACTAATGAAATATTGTTAAATACTTTTATATAACTATATTTTATGTTACTAATGAAATATTGTCATAATATTTTTGACAGGAAGGAAGGTCAGACACACCTCATTGTTGATTGTTTAGAGAAGAATGATATTGTACTTTACTTATTCCAACATTGTAACTTGCTATTCTAACAACGGCATGTTGTGAATATCTATTTACTTTAACTAACAGATCTAACTTGTTCTCTATAAAAGGTGAATTGCATTGTATAGTCCATTACATTTAGAAGTATATGTCATAATAGAGCATAAATTAAAAATTAAATTCTAAGCTCCCACTGAACAAACGCCCTCTTAGCCAAGGGGATCCCAGAGAAACCTTTAAAACTAAGTTCCTAGCCATGGCACGAAGGAAGGTCAGACATGCTTCATTATAGCCCCTGCTGCTTTGGAGTTCAAGCACAACTGGCCAGCATTAAATGTTAAAACAGAGATCATAAGACTGACTATGCAGGTACTTTGTGGCAATAAAATACCAAATTATAAACAAGAGCTAAGGCTATTCTAGGCAAGGGTTAAGTCACGCTTTCTGGCCATGAATTTGTGGTTGACTCATCCTTATCTTAATTTAAACATTCCTTTCTGTTAGCTCCAAGTTTTCAAAGTCTTGTTTCTTTAATCAACTGCAGGTTGAAGAAATCACTGAATCTTCCTATGACTTGTAATCCCTTGCTTCAAGATAGCCTAACTTTTCAGGCTGAACTAATGTATACCTTTCATGCACTGACTTATGCCATTGACTGTAACTCCTGCCTCTCTAAAATGTATAAAAACAAACTGTCATCTGCCCACCTCAGGTATACTTTCTTAGGACTCCTTCAGACTATGATTCCCTAGACTGAGGTTAGTCATATTGGCTCAGAATAAGCCTCTTTAAACTATTTTATAGAGATTGATTTTTCTATGAACAAAGATACAGACAAGTTACAACTTAGTTCTGACTGGGTGCAACAGAAATGGCTTTCTGCAAAAGGTGTAATTTGAACCAACAAAATCTGTGAAAAATCTAGACATGTAAAGATTATAGGAACACATAGCTGGTGGAAGAAAAGGTACAGGTGAAAACACTGTTCTTGTAAACTATAGGATATGCATCTGTCTTGGTAAGTAATTCATTTTTTACTAAACTATAGCATGTAAGAGTGAGAAATAAAGTTTGAAAATCATGTAGAATTAAGTTCATGGAAGGTCATGTCACGGAGAGACGTATTGAGTGAATGGAATGGAATAAAGGCACATTTGGAGGAGATATTTTTTAAGCATAGTAGTGGAATATTGGAAGTGGTAATTTTAGAAGATAACTCTGGCATCATTGTACCAGACAGATTGTGACTTGTAAGGAGGTGGGGGAAAGAACCAAAGACACAGGGCCAGAGAGAGGTTGCTGTGATGGTCCAGGAGAAAGAGGAGAGGTCTGTACATGAAGAGTGGCATCAGTAATGAAAATGAGGACTAGACAAGAGAGGTATATAAGGAAACCATTTGCTTCCAAATGATTGTGGTGGTTTTTTTTTTTCAAAATTATATTTTTTATGTGAAAACTGTGAAAGGAGTGAGAAAAGAGTAACAGATGTAATGGTTAATACTGAGCGTCTATTTGATTGAACTGAAGGATGCAAAATAATGTTCCTGGGTGTGTCTGTGAGGTTGTTGCCAAAGGAAATTAACATTTGATTCAGTGTACTGGGAAAGGCAGACCCATCCTCAGTATAGGTGGGCACAATCTAATCAGCTGCCAGCTCAGCTAGAAGTAAAAGCAGGTAGAAGAACCTGGAAGGACTAGACTGGCTGAGTCTTCCAACATATATCTTTCTCCCATCCTGGATGCTTCCTGCCCTCAAACATCAGACTCCAAGTTCTTTAGCTTTTGAATTCTTGGACCTTTGACCACAGACTGAAGGCTGCACTGTCAGCTTCCCTACTTTTGAGGTTTGGGGACTTGAACTGGCTTCCCTGCTCCTCAAATTGCAGACAGCCTTTAGGACTTCACCTTGTGACCGTGTGAGTCAATACTTTTTAATAAACTCATGTATATCTATAATATATATAATAAATAAATTCATATATATAATAAATATAATAAACATATATAAAAATGGACAGAGGAATATATATATATATATATATATATATATATATATATTCCATTATTTCTGTCCCTCTAGAGATCCCTGAATAATACAAAGATATTCAAAAGTTTGAGCATGGATGGCTACGAAAGGCCTGAGAGCATTAGAAAAGCATAGAACTGCATGCAAAGAGTGGGTTTCACTGGTTTCAGGTTCATCATTTTAAGGATTCAGTCAGCTTTCTTCATTAGAAAATAGAGATTTTCTTCTCTTAAAGTGGCTGTTGCCAAGGTTGTCCAAAATTAGAAACTCTGATTAAATATTTCTTCCTTTGGTGCTGTTAGAACATCTTTATTGTAATGCATAGGAATCGAATGTGAGAAATGGGAGAATTTAGTCCAGAGGAAAGTGACTAAAGCTACTAAAATAGGTGTGGAAGATTTCCCACACAAAACTGATGTTTGATATCTGATAATTATCTGAAATTGTCATTGGAATGAATACCCACTGTATTCATTCCAATGACAGATTAACATTCATTCCAAGATTAAGGCAGAAGCAGACTATAAAAGGTCAGAATGAGAAGAGGAACCAAGCATCATTTAAAAGAATGTCCCAGACATTAAAGACTATGGACAAACTGAAACTAAATTTTTCTTTAATGTACTATTTTGTTTAAGTAAGCATAAAGTGGTGTAATGTACTTCTTTGAGCAAAGTTGTAATTATTTGGGTTCCTCTGAACTAGATCTAGTAGCACTACATTTTGACACTTGATATTTGCCTTTTTGACCAGTAGTTGTATGAGGTTTAAATGTGCAATCAGACATCAAAACTTTTGGTTTTGTTCTCTTAACTGATGGTGCTATTTTCCAGAGTGTCAAAGTATTTTTCAAAAAAAAATAATAAAAACAGCAATGATAAAGTCAAAAATAATAGTGGTTGTAACGATGATCAAAGGCTTGCATAGACACCTTCTCATGTAATGGTCTTCACTTCATTACCAGTTGATTATTTTATTCCTCTTCAACTCTCAGAGCTTTAGTTCTTAGATTCAAAAATTGTCTTTTCCATCAGGTAAATGTTCATAAACAATATGAACTGATCGTTTTAGAGAACTTCATACAATAAATCTTAGTGAACAGTTAATTTGGAATGTTATCTTATTTATTTTATTTATGTGGCAGCTTAACTGACACTTGTATGTTCAAGAGAGCTGTGCTTATTTGGGAGAAGACATTCATTCATACAGATATTTTATTCTTTCAAACTGTGTAATACGCTAGTGAAGAGACAAGCTTCAATTCTTTGGTCATGAGACAAGCTTCAATGTGAGGAAACCCATTTTCAATAAAAACAGGCGCTCTAAGAATGCTGATTTAGTGATTTTGTCTCCAGGGGTCTGATTGCCAAAATCTAAATTCTAATCTCATTCATTTATATTAATTATAATTCTGTGCGTTTGTATACCTGAATACACACACACGCATATATATATATATATATATATATGCGTGTGTGTGTGTGTGTATATATGTATGTGTATATATAGGTATATATATATGTATGTGTGTATATATAGGTATATATATGTATGTATATATACACACACATATACATATATATTTAATTTCAGGTATATAAATAAAAGACACTAAACAAATTAATTTAAAAAAGGAAAAACGAGCCTATGGTAGCTTGAAGTCATTTGAAAGACCCTAAGCTTAGCCTCTTCAGGAAACCAGAAAAATCCCCAAATTTTATTAGATGAACCAATAGTCATTCTATTTCAATAATTAGATTATATATCTCCATTTGCATCTCAGGTAGTATGCATTTTGAAAAGTAGCTCCTTTTCAGTAAAAATTGTTTTTCAATTCAAATTGTCTCTAACTTAAATTGGCCCTTTCTCCTAGTGGAGAATTCAATGATTGAATGTAACTTGAGTTGACAGTTGGGGCAGTTGGTTCAAGTGAAGAATGTTATTTTAGGCAGTTCCAGGTTATAACGTAAAATTAAAATTCTCTAAACAGTAATATCTGCTAATATATTTGTCATTGTACTACAATAATCCAATTTGCTTGTTTGGAAACCAGTATGACTAATTAATTGAATAAATGATTAGAACTAGCAATACAAAGTTTCATATTAAATATAGCTTCCATCTTTGTAGATAGGCATTTTCTCAGGGCTCATCTTTGGCACAATAGTTACTGAATTTAGGTGATGAATTTAATCCAGACCTCACCTGCAGTGAAAAAGACACTCATAAATTACCACTGGGCTTGTTTATTGGCTCTGTTAGTAAGATCTACGGACACTAAAGTAAAACTCTGTAATAACAGTTATAATAAAAAGTATGGGTATAGTCAACTTCTTCATACACAACACTTTGTCATAGCAAATTAGGGACATATTGTGATGTTATCAGTCAAATTAGTTTCCCAGCTTAATTTATTTTACTAATGATGCATAAATATAACTCTGTAAAATTTCTATAAAAATTGAAATGAACCAAAATTCCAGTTCAAAGAACCATTTTTCCTGAGAAAAATTTAAAAATACAGATAAAAATATTTGCCTAAAATGAACCTAACTTTAATTCATAAAAATTAATCAACTTTAAAAGTGTGAAAAACTTAGACATGGAGAAATTATAGGAGCATGTGGCAGGTGGCAGAAACAGAACAGGTGAAAGATTTGTATTTGTGAAGTATAGGATTTACCCATCATCCATTCCGCATTTTGATTGATTTACTGTCTAAAATGAAAAGAGGACTATATTTTAACATTAGCAATGTATTTTTATTGAAAAATAGGCAGTGAAGACCAGATTATAACTAAACATTGCCAATACAATAGGCACTTTGTAAATTTTTAAAAATATAAAGACACATGCACACGTATGTTTATGTGGCACAACTCACAATAGCAAAGACTTGGAACCAACCCAAATGCCCATCAATGATAGACTGGATAAAGAAAATGTGACACATATGCACCATGGAATACTATGCAGCCATAAAAAATGATGAGTTTATGTCCTTTGCAGGGACATGAATGAAGCTGGAAATCATCATTCTCAGCAAACTAACACAGGAACAGAAAACCAAATACCACATGTTATCACTCATAAGTGGGAGTTGATAATGTACATGGACACAGGGAGGGGAATATCACACACTGGGGCCTGTCAGGGGATGGGCACTAGGGGGAGGGATAGCATCAGGAGAAATACTTAATGTAGATGACAAGGTGATGGATGCAGCAAACCACCGTGGCACGTATATACCTATGTAACAAACCTGCATGATCTGCACATGTACCCCAGAACTTAAAGTAAAATAATAAAATAAAAATAAAATAAATCAAATGAAAAGAAGCAATAAAATGCAACATATAAAACTTAAATATATATATGTATATGTGTATATATATATATAATCTCTTATTCAGATATAGCTATAACTATTCAAAACAAAAATAAAGCTCAGGCTTTTTTTCTTAGGTTATTTGTCTATCCCATAAATTTGCATTGAATGTCTATTGCGTACTTGGTCCTACTCTCTATTCCGAGGAGAAATCACAGGGTATCATAGAAAATCTTTACGCTGTGGAGGAAGGGACCTGTGTGTGTGACCCAAAGCCTTGCCTACCAGCTCTTTATCATTTAAATGACATAATTAAATCGTTCATATCTCAGGAGAAGTTAAGAACACTCATCTTAAAGTAAAATTTTTACATGTAAAATTTTTAACACAATGTGTGACAAACAGTAGATGCTATTAATACTGGTTTATTTTCATTTTTTACTTATCTGAGATTTAAGTATGAACAATACATGATCTTTACCCATAAAAGCCTAAAAAATGAGTAAGATATGACTGTAAAAGAGTATAGAGGAATATAGTGAACTGTTACCTTTGTTAAAATGATTCTAAAGGCCAAACACAGGGCTATAGTGCCATATATTCACACACACACACACACACACACACACACACACACACACACACACACAAATACATATAAAATAAAATCTTTCCAAATTTCAGTACGAATACATAATACACATCATAAAGGATATATGACATGGAACACCATAATGCAAACATACAGGAAATGATGATGGTGGTGGTGGTAGTGTTGATGATGATGATGATGATACAAGCATTGTGCCAAGCATTGTGTGAAATGCTTTACATTATTTTGGCTATCCTCAAAACAGCACAATAAAACTTATATTGCAGTTATTATTATCCAATAAGGACACTGGAGACTGAAAATATAAAATAAGTTTTTCTACATCATGCAATTAGGGAATATAGGACAAGGATTTTTTTCAGATACCCTTAATTTAGAAACAAAAATGAGAGAATCAGCATGTAGGAATGTGTGTGTGTGTGTGTTTTGGGGGCTGCTGGTGATAAGTTTGAGACAATATATTGCAAGCAGTTCATGTTCATAAAAAACAAATCTTTTATTAATATTCTACCTCAGCTCTATAACTCCAATGCCACTTTATTCATTCTGCATTATCATTTGTTTATCATTTAAAATGAGAATAGTACTGTATTTAACATTTAGTGATGTATTTGCATTGAAAAATAGGTAGTGAAAACCCGGATTATAACTAGACATTGTTAATACAACAGAAACTTTGTACATTTGAAAAAACACAATTTCTTATTCAGATATGGATATAACTATTCAAATCATAAAGCCACTTAGTGCATACTAACATTGTCTTATGTGGGAGACAACTTAAAAACAACTTAAAATACACATACATCTATTTGGGGATAACCTAGGAATTACAGAATCCAGCTGACTAGAGGCCTTCCAGCTGTTTTCACATATGAACTAATCTGACTTTCATTTATTTCCCACTGACTTTCTTCTATAAGGTGATTTTTTTCATAATTTCATATTGTTTTTTTCTCTCCTGAGGTACCAACAATAATATTCTTGGTGAAGAGCATGTATTTCAATGATATCTTCTTCCCATTAACTTTCATTTATCAACTTAACAAACTTAGAGACTGCTAGTAATCTAAAATGTTTAAAACAATATTTTTTCACATAAACTATTAATTAATCCATATCATATAGAGTAAAAAGTATGCTTTCGTAAAATCATCTACATAAAGAAATCTCAATTACTCATTGTTTTGAGGGACCAAGGGTAGCAAAGAATAATTGAAATACACAGATAATACCAGGGGGGGAAATATGTACTTTTTAAGGAAGTTATTACAACAATACACTTAAGAAATCATGTGGGGCTTAAATTAGCTCAGTGGCAGTGGGACTGAAAGAAAGCACAAATGAGGAAATACTACAAATTTGGAATTTAACAAATTTTTAGAAATTTTTGGATGTCTGTGTAAGGAAGAGGAAGAAGAAGTTAATTTTGGATTCAGAACTGCGTGACTTGGGGGCATTATAGAATCATTGTAGCACAGAAACAGGAAGGATGTTAGAGTTCACCTGGTTCCAGGATTCAGATCCAGATATTTGGGCATTGAATGACGGACTCAGGGGTTCCAAATTGCCAGAAGAAGATTTGGGATATTTAAATCAGAACTTCAAGCTGCCAAATACTCCATTAAATTTTCTTTTAGATATCCTTAATTTAGAAATAAAAAAATGACAAGAATCATCATGTAGGAGTGTGTGTGTGTGTGTGTGTGTGTGTGTGTCTTTTAGGGGCTACTGGTGATAAGTTTGAGATAACAGCTTGTAGGCAGAAGATTTATGTGTGTTCCAGTCTACTCTCAGAAGCAACAACATGTATGATATACTTTGGAAAGTTTTCCAACTTAATTTACTTTTAATGTTGGTATATTGGCATGTAAATGTGTAAGTTCTTATAATCTGAATGTTTAATTTTTGAAGTTGAGCCTTTTCTATAATATCTGATACATACAGTAGTGATGATTTTTTTCACATAATTTATAGATATTTAAGTATTCAGCTATTTGAACTACGATACTACAGCCCCCGGCAGGAACCATTGATACAGCCATTTCATTCATCAGAATGTTTCTTCAGCTATACTATATATGTTCAAAAGAATAGGTTTATGGGACTATTGATTTCATTATTGTTTGTAAGGCCAAAAAGTTAGAATCTTTCAATGTCTTAATGTAGCTTTTCAAAATAGAAAAGAAAAGAGAATCTCATTACATCTTAAGATGAAATCCACTACAAAGTACACAGAAAACTATTTCACCATATTTCTAAGACAGAAGAAGAAAAAAGAAAACATACACTCACACACACACACACACACACACACTTGCATGTGTATAAAAATTCTGGAAGCATAAACAGAAAACTAGAAGTAATGGTTTACATGTTGGAGAATGGGAACTAAATGGACAGGAAAAAAGAATAGGTGGGGGAAATTTTCACTGAAAACTATATTGTCAAGTCTGTCAAAGACATAAATATGTTATCAATAAATAGGCAAACAAACTTTAATTCTACTTGCTAGATAAAGTTTATATATATTTACATATAGTTTATATATATGCATATATTTTTATATGTGCACACATATATACAGATATATTTGTATATATAAAACTGTTTCTCTGGTCAAGTTTCTCTTTCTTTTTCCTCTTAAAATTTGTAAGAACATTTAAAAAAGTCTATCGTGCTAGCTCTGCTTAGGAAGATATCAATACACCCACCAGACTTGGCTGCTAAGGGTTTGTTGACTTATATTACAATGTATTGTGTGCAGTTCTAGAACCAAATAATATAATTTTGTTTATTTATTTACTAGTTTTACAAACTATGTTATAGCAACAACTCTCCTGTCTCCTGTTGCACCTGATTTTTATGATGGTCAAAAGTAACAGAGTACTTAAAAATTCATATAAGAAGGAAAACATCATGCAATAATAATGTTTTTAATTAATGTTACTAATTATTGACAGTAGTTAATGCTTTAGAATTTGCAAGTACTGTATCTTATTTGATTCTCTCAAGTAAATTTTATTACATGTATTATCTCAATAGGAAAACTAATGCTTTTCTTAATTTAGTCATTTGAGATTATATAGCTAGAATATTGAAGAGCAAAACTATGAGACTAGGTCAATTTTCAAGTCACTATCTCACTGACTTCATGAGACATTAGTTATATAATTATTACTAAGCTCCAGTACACAAGAAGAGCATTCACAAGAACTTAAAAGGAGAAGAAGATATAGAAGAGTACCCAATCGTTTCAAAGCTTCAGCAAAGCTTCAGTTTAGGTTCAGCTGGAAAACTGAGATACAGTGTTCCCCCAACAAGACTCTTCTTCATTCATTTCCACCCTACTGACCTCATACATCCATGGGTGTTCTCCACACATTTACCTCTGTCAATGTACTCAACATTTCACTAACTAGAATCTCTTTTCTCTTCCTTATCTACCAAATTTTTGACTTCTTGGGTTAAGTGCTTCCTTTTTGATGTTGCACTTATATATAAGATAGTTCTCAGTAGCAGGGTGAGGAGAGAAGAGTGTTGAGTACCAATTAGCGTATTCCATTATCTGACATTACCATTTTTCATGTCATGGCATCTACACAGAAAAATACTTCTATATGAAAAAAACTTAACACACTGACAAAAGATATTGGCATTTCACAAGCAGATACTATTTTTTTAACTTAAGAAAATAAATGTATATGATCTGACAGTGGACTAAAGTTAGCTTGAGGAAAAAATCTTGGGGGGGGGAAAAAATAGGAAAAACACGTTCCCAATGCTGGACTCTGTGAGTTTCTTTCTGTGCTACATAAAGGCAGCATCTGGGAAGATAGTATAAATTCTTGTGGGGTTATGTTCATCTGGCAGCAAAACAAGGTGGTTTGAGATAAATTTTGGAGCCAAACTGCCTGAATTTCAATCCTAACCTTATGAATGGGGACAAGTCACTTCAGCAATTTACCCATCAATGACCTCTTCTGTGAAATAAGAGGTAATATAAATGCCTACATCACAGGGTAATAGAATGGATTAAAAGGATTTAGAATAGTGTCTGGCACAGAGAAAGTGTAATAGATGTTAGCATTCAGACACTTTTTTTTTTTTTTTTTTACTGTTTCTTCTGTCTTCTGTTTCCTTGCTATTATGTTACATTTGCTTAAAAGTGTCTGGATTTCTAGCATGCCCTGTGCAGTTGAGAGGCCAACATGCTGCATCTGTGCTGCTGTAACTTCTGTTTGGCTGTGTGATGCATTGCATGCTTCACATCTTTTATAAAATAAACTGGATAATATGTGTGTTGGGGGGAGGAAGCAACTGAATTGTACATGTGTCAGTTATAGAACAGTTATCCACAAAGCTTAGAAGGTGGGATTTCATACTGGCAGTTCTCCATCCTGGTGAATGACACAGACTCAGACATATGGAAGATACTTTACTAATCATCTAGCACCATCACAGGTTACACATGGAACACTGAGGCTGCCTGGTGACTGGCCAGTGTTAGGGCGAGAATGCAAGACCAGTCTGACAACATGGAGAAACCCCCTGTCTACTAAAAATACAAAATTAGCCAGGCATGAGTGCACTTGCCTATAATCCCAGCTACATGGGAGGCTGAGCCAGAAGAATTGCTTGAACCCTGGAGGCAGAGGTTGAGGTGAGCCGAGATTGTGCCATTGCACTCCAGCCTGGGCAACAAGAGTGGAACACTATCTCAAAATAAAAAAGAAAGAAAGAAAGAAAGAAAAATAAAACTATGGTGGTGTTTAGCATCCGAAATTTTTATTTAGAACAAATAAAATAGGCAGAGCTGGACTTGAATTGTGCCTCTTACTCCATATGGTAAATATCCCTGGGAATATTGTTTTATATTCCTGAACTGTTATTTTATATCTAAAATACACTTTTGGGCATAGGTTGGGATGGGGTGGAAGGTCAGGATCATATATGAAAAAGTCTTTAACCCAGAGAGTGCATATATTAATAGTAAGTGTATTAGTTAGAGCAAGTAAGTTGTAACAAATAAGCCACAAAATGTAAAATTCTATGATTGATTGTATTATTGTTCTCAATTACTCACTCTAACCTTCCTGGAAGGATATGACAGCACCACTCCCAACCCTCCACACATATGCCTAGACATGGGGCTTGATCATTGATTCTTTAGCCTGTAGATCATGAATGGAAGTGACGAATGCTACACAACAATGAATGTGATTAACTACATTGTCTAGAATTCTTGGATTGTTCACTTCGCCATGAGAACAGCACATCTCAGATAAAGTCTTCTGCAGCCTTGGCCTCATGTTGTAAAGACACACTGAATAAATCCAGAGCCAATCACTGCCTGGGACAGAACTACCGCTAAACCTCAGTCCTCAAGTAATGTGAGTGAAAAGTAGATATTTGCTCTTATAAGATACTGAGATGTTGCGGTTTCCCCTCAGAAAAATTTGACTAATAAAAAACTTTATGTGATAGTTTATTTTCTTCACATAGCCCGTAACAAGTGTTTATGATTGGTGGGCAGCTGTCCTTCAGGGATCATTTTGTGACTCCAACTTTTTCAATATATGTTGTCCACCATCAGCTTACTTAGGATTTAAAAGCATGTAGAATTGGGAAGAGCATGAATATCTGAGAATGGGAAGGTTTTATGGGCAGGATTGAGAAGGGAAGCACAATATTAACTTGCTTCATTGGCTGGAGCTTAATCATATGGTCACATCTCACTGATTGAAGAGAAAATTGATTTTGTGAAATACTTGACAGCTTCTGCCACAACAGGCTTGCAAATAAGTATCAGCTCCCTTTCTTGCCATGAAAATATACCTCCTTTATACTTCTCTTAAGAGCCAATTCTTTGTATATATAGCTAATAGAGTAGCTATCCCAATGATTCACACTTCTCTGGCAATTGATCCAAACACTTTCCAATATCTATAATAAATAAATTTAAAACCTCTCAAATTTGATAACTTGTTATTTAAGCTCTTCTGCTATCTAATGCCAACTTAACTTTATAACATATATTTTTCATCTTCATGCACCCTGTGCTTAGTTTGAATAGAACAGTAAAACTATTACAGCAAAAGCATCATTCATGATATCTGCTTTTTTTCCATGCACTTACAGAAAATGACCCATTCCTCACTTTTAATTTATCTGAATTTTGTCTTTAGATACCCCTCTTGGACCAGTGAGCCCTGCTAGGTACTCTTAGCCCAGACGAAAATATTGCTTTGCCTCTAGTTGTGCAATATTTTACTGTCTAAATCATTAGAAAAAGGCATGCCAAAAGGAAATCTCTTAAGAACAAAAGATTTCCTAATGATCTTGTTTATGGAGTTTAAGCAATAGTAGGTAGGATATAGGTTGCAGTTAAAGGACCAGGCAAATTAGGGTACCAACAAAAGAAAGACATTTTAAAGGCTGAAGAATGGAAGGATCGGGCAAATTCTCCCTCTGATCCCCCAGCATCAGTTGCTCTTGCTGACTTTTTTCAGCCTGCTGAGAGTGCAAATGTGAGCATTCAAGACTACTTAAGGCAGCTGAAATGGAACATACTCTCTCCACTTTTTAATCCACAGGATCTGTGTCACCACTTCCATAGAACTTTCCTTGATTCTTTCTATTGTAAGGTAATAATTTCTTTTTCTGAACTCACTTTTAGCAAATAGTTTCTATAGATGACTTGATACTTAAGATATTTTTGCAATGTCTTTATTTGTATACATATTATACCAGAATTGTATAAAATAAATAATATATTTAAAGCATCAAACACTGTACTGAGTACATAGAAGTAGCTCAAAAAAAAAAAACTGTGATTCTATGTGCAGGAGGACTCACAAACTCTTTGCCTTCTTTACTTCTTAAAAAAAAAATAAGTTGTTAAAATAATAGTTTCATGAACAAATCAACAAATTAAGGTAGTAGAAAAGATTAGAAAACCAGTCAATGACAGTCAGTTATAAACCATGACCTTGATCAGGCACATTGGCTCTCATGCCTGTAATTGTAGTGCCTTTCTGAGGCCAACATGGAAGAATCGCTTCAGGCCACAAATTCAAGACCAGCCTGGTCAACATAGTGAAACCTTGTCTCAACAAAAACTAAAAATTAAAAAAAAATTAGCCAGGTATGGTGGTACACAGCTTGTGGATCACTTGAACCCAGGGGTTCGAGGTTGCTGTGAGCTATGATGGGGTCACACAGCACTTCAGCCTGGGTGACAGAGTGAGACCCTGTCTCTAAATAAATAAATGAACTATAACCTTGGACAAATCTTTTACTTTCCTTGGATTTTATTTTTGTCTTAGTCCGTTTGTGTTGCCATAAAGAAATACCTGTTGTTCAGTAATTTATAAAGAAAAAAATGTTCTTCACCTCCTCATTTTGCTGGCTGCCCAGGAAGGGCATTAATCTGTTTATGGGTGTCCACTGCCATGACACAAGCACCTTCCACTAGGCCCCATCTCCAACGTTGGATATCAGATTTCAACATGAGATTCGGAAGGCTTAAACGAGCTATAGCCAAACTATAGCAATGTTCCTTATGAATAAATAAGTGTTGAACAAGAAGCCTTCTAGGTTCTCGTATACTTCTAATAGATACTGTTCTTCTGTTGTTGTTTACCAAATTATCACAAAAAACATCCATTTGTTATAGTTTCACGGGTTAAATCAGAAGTCTGGGCACAGCATGACACGACTGAGTTCTCTGCTCAGGGTCTTATAAGATTGAAATCAAGGTATGGACAGGGCTGGAATCTTACCTAGAGACTGGGCAAACAATCTGCTTCAGATTGTTAGTAGAATTTAGTTCTTTATGATTGCAGAACTGAAGTCCCTATTTTATTTTCATGACATGTTGAACCTTTTTCATGCTTTAAATCTCTGACTTCCCCTTTTTCCTTTAATTATATCTGTAAAGTCCCTTTTGTCATGCAACATAGCAAAAGCACAGGAGTAAAACTAAGGAGTGAAGACTATGATGGGACCAAAATTTTACCTACCACAAATAGGGAAATATTCAAAGAACCTCTAAATCTGTACAAAGACAGAATTAGTAGCTTTCAGCAGTAATGATTATCTACTAATTGGAGGTTTTCAAGCAGAGACATTTTAGAAAAACAATGTTTAAAGCCCATATTTTTCCCAGTCCTGAAAATAAATTAACACCTGCTATGTAATTGTGATTTAAACAATTAACTGATGTTTTTTTTTATTTAGTGTAATCCACTCATAGCTATTTACTGTCATGGACAGACAAAGGAAGGTACAAGAGGTACTCCAGGGCATGTCAGTGTCAACAAGGAAAAAGCTGTGTGAGTGCCTTTGTCTCATTCCAAAGCTAAGGGAGCCACAACAACATGTCTTCCATAAAATATCACATAAATGTGCACTTAATTTATGCCTCTTAGTTAATTCATATATCTAAGCCTGACATAAGCTTAAATATTAATGTGCATATTGCAATATAGCTAGCAAACTTGGAAAAGTATGTGAAATGTATTTAGAAATAATGCAAATTAGAGAAACTCTTCAAATATATCTGGAATGTCTCTGAATGCAGAATGAGCATCCTCTGGGAGTGTTCCAATTTTACCTGCTGTCATTGCTCTCCAAATTACTTTAGAAATGCCATGCATGCTTGAGTGCTGTATTCACAGGTGGCTGTGTATCAATAGTGTCTAATGATGGCATGCATAGGGAACAGAGAGGGAGGAGTAAAATATCACCTTAGAATATGTGATTTTGGTAGACCTGCATTAGCAAATGTGAAGCACATTCTAATAAAACCTCCATCATCTGGAAAGCTATTGAAGAAGGAAAAGTGTCTCAGCCACCTGAATTTCCTTGTCTGTCATTGATTGCCTTGAATTCTCTACCTGCTTTCAAACTTGTTGAAATACTTTCTAAAATGCACATATTCCTTTTTTGGACTAAAAAGTTTGGTCCAATAATGTTATCATAAACATTATTGAATTACTGTTTGAGGAAGTCTATCATAGATTTTTATCAAAGATTAAAGTAGAAATAGATAAACTATCGGTGACTGGATTAAACTGCTCTGAGACCAACACTTACCTCAGAAATTGTATGTTCAAGTGGCATGCATGAGGGATCAAATATATTTTTAATACTAACCTACGTTTTTACCATTTAGCTCCAACGTTAATGTGTGACTGTTTCAATGAGTTTAGGACACTGGTGAATGGAAGTTTATTTTGCAAAATAGAAATCAGTGCTGCTGCTTGTACTACATTCTTTTAGCCATTCCCAGCTCTATAACCAGCTAGAAGTTGATGAGAGACATGCATTGTGATTATTTGAAAATGCTGGATTATATCAATGATTTTCAAACTTGAGTTATCTATGTTGAATGAACATATATCCCAGGTTTCCCAGGAGAGATCCGATTTATGCCTGACCTGACCTAGAAATTATTACTTGTGTTCCATATCACATTCAGAAGTGTCTCAGTGAAATAATAAATTACATATATATGCCCTATTTATGGATGTTGTTGAGAAAAAGAAGATAAAAGGTAAGGTATGCAAAAGTAAAGGTAAGTAAAATCTACAAATGCTTATAATTCTTATACAACATTATAAACAAAATAAATATACAAATAAGATAAAGGTCAATTGGCAAAATTGATTCTAATAATTTTTTTGTCATAGATCATGCTATTTTGCTGATACTAAATCACTGAGGTTGAGTCTAATGGTGGGAAAATAGAACTTTGAAGCAGGTTCTATATTAAATCTGTGGGTTTTTAAAAAATATTTTTACTGATATGTCATAGCTGTACAAATTTGGGGATTGTGTGTGATATTCTGATACATGTATATAGTGTGTAATAATCAAGTTAGGGTAATTGGAATATCTATGCCTCAAACATTCATCTTTTTGTGTGTGTGTGTTGGGAACATTACAATTTTTTCTTTTCTAGCTAATAGGAAATATTCAATAAATTATTATGAACTAAAACTTCCCTATAGTAACTTCAAATACTACAACTTCTTCCTTATATCTAACTATATTTTTTACCCATTAGACAACTTCTCTTTATCTATCTGCTCTCCCCCCCCCCCCCCCTCCCTTCCCAGCATCTGACAATCACCATTCTATTCTCTACCTCTGTGAGATCCACTCTTTCAGGTCCCAGACACGAGAATATGTCGGAGTGAGAACATGTGATATTTGTTGTTCTCTGCCTACCTTATTTCACCTAACATAATGAGCTCCAGTTCCATCCATATTGCTGCAAATGATGAGACATCACTTTTTTAATGACTGGATAATAATCCATTATGTATATATACCACATTTTCTTTATCCATTCACCAGTTGATGGTCACTTATGTTGCTTCCTTATCTTGGCTATTATGAATAATGCTGCAATAAATATGAGAGTGTAGGTATCTCTTCAATATACTGATTTTCTTTCTTTTGGATATATACGTAGCAGTGGATTGCTGGCTCATATTGTGGTTCTATTTTTAATTTTTTGAAGAACCTCCATAAACTCCATAGTGGCTGCATTACTTTATGTTCCTACCAACAGTGTACAAAGTTTTTCTTTTCTTCACATCTTCATCAGAACCTGCTATTTCTTCTCTTTTAGTAATAGCCATTCTAACTGGGGTGAGATAATATTTCATTGGGGTATAGATGACTGGTAATGTTAAGCATTTTTCCATACACCTGTTGGGCATTTGTATGTTTTCTTCCGAGAAATGTCTATTCAAGTATTTTGTCCCTTTTTTAATCAGATCATTTGTTTTTGCTATTGAGTCTTTTGAGTTCTTTATATATTCTAATTATTAATTCCTTGTTGGAAAGATAGTTTGCAAATATTTTCTCCCATTCTGCATGTTGTCCACTCCCTTTGTTAGTTTTCTTTTCTGTACAGAAGATATTGTAGTTTGATATAATCCTATTTGTCTATTTTTATGTTTATTGCCTGTGCTTTTGGGGACTTACCCCAAAATATCTTTGCCCAGACCAATGTTCTGTAGCATTTTTTCAATGTTTTCTTCTAGTGGTTTCATAGTTTCAGGTCTTACATTTAAGTCTTTAATTCATTTTTATTTTATTTTTGTATATAGTAAGATATGGGGATCGAGTTTTAGTCTTCTGCAGTAAATACAGTTTTCCAAGTACCACTGATTAAAGAGGATGTCCTTTCACCAATGTATGCTCTTGATGCCTTTGTTGAATGTGTTGGAAGTATATAGATTTATTTCTGAGTTCTCTATTCTGTTCCATTAGTCTATGTGTCTGTTCTTTTTTTTTAATTCCAGTAGCATGCTGTTTCAGTTACTATAGCTTTGTAGTATTTGAAATGTAAATACATCAATAATACTTATTCTGAGAATGAGAAGGGTATTTTGTATAGATATTACCAATAATTTTAGGTAATATCTTTGTTTAATTGCTGGGAAAAATCAGATGTCAGATTAGGTAATATCTTTGTTTAACTGTTGGGAAAAATCAGATGTCAGATTTCACTGAACTCTACCAGTAAGCAATTTCTGAATGCCATTCTAAATAAAATTTACTTGATAACTCTGTGAAGTTTTTGTTGTTGTTAATATTGCAACTTTATTGAAATCTGTAATGAATGGTAATATAATACAATTACTTAATAACATTAAAAACATAAGAACTTTATTAAATATTCCGAAATTATTGCTAAGAAAGTCCAAAAGCTTACTTACCTAAAACATGGATGTTTTTCCTTATCGCCACATGCTATACCAGGGTAAGTCATATCACCATACTCAGTGCAATTCTTTTAAGTTCAGTGTAACCATCAGATACTTTACTACTGAGATGATTGAGCTCTCACTGGGTGAAAACGTTATCCCAGGTCCACATGCAAATAAAGGCACTAAAACTGAGTGACTGTATTGTGTTACAAATGTACCTAGACAATGCAGATTATGCTTATAATATACGCCATCATTACAAATAAAGCACTGATTAAAACTTCTTATAGAGACATTAACACCCTTTCAGAATATGCTTGGGCACCAACTTGATTGCAAAATTGAGAAGCCATCGATTTGGAAATTCTAGTTATAGTTTGGTGAAATAATTTAGCCTGTTACAACATATTTCTCTCACATACTAAAGTTACTAACTTTAAAACATTTTGAAAATGGTTTGAAGTTACATTTTAAAAAATGATTTGAAGGTTTTCTTAGGTCACATCCTAAGATAATGTGAATTTTGCAAACTTCTTAATTTTTTTTCAAATTGGAAAAATTGTAAGAGTTCAAAAATTATGATAGTGAAAGAGACCTTACCTAAATGACACCATCTTGCCTTTAACTTTCAAACTGCCATTGTTCATTCGTGGATATAGGCCCAGCTAACTATAGGAGGAATTTTGTTTACAGTTTAACTTTGAAACAAAGATGATAATAGCCCTTTCCCAAAACAAACTCCCTCCTTGCCTAAGAACCATGAAGCCAAAGGCCACAAGATTCCTAACCTCCCCCAGTTGCTCCTGTGGCTAACATTACTATCGTAATTCCTAAGAGAGGTAGTTGAGGTATTTTTCAGACCCTACATTCTGTTGGATCAGCTGGTAACACCCAGACCAGTAAACTGGCTCATCTGGTCTGTGGCACCCAACCAGGAGCTGACAGAGTGCAAGAACACAGCTTCTACTCTACTCCCTATGAATTTGTCCCCCAACCAACCTAACCAGAAGGCATACCCACTCCCTAGCCCTGCTGCCTGCCAAATCTTTAAAAGAACTCCAGCCTCTAAATGTTTAGGGAGGCTGATATGAGTAATAATAGAACTCAAGACACTTGTTTAGCCAGCTCTGCTTGTATGAAACATTTTATGTATGCAATTCCTGTCTTGATAAATTGGCTCTATTTGGGCAGAGGGCAGGATGAGCCAGCGGATGTTTACAAATCAAGTGAGACTGTAGGAAAATTAGAAGAAAAAATTAAAAAAAACTTTAGAGTTAAGTTAATGAATCTTTGTTGACAATATTTGAAAAAATTGAAGATGTTAAACAATGTAGGACACACACACACACACACACACACACACACACACACACACACACACACGAGTCCTGCAGTTGAGAGGCCCTAAGTCAGCCTTGTCTTTGTTTTCCATTTGTGATATTGATTTTGACATGTCATATTGTGTGGTGTCAAATGCACCATGAAATGCAAGAACAATTGATATAATAAAAAAATACAGTATGAAAGGTCTTCAAGTAATTTGACAACTAAAATTTTTCAAATGAATCTTAGCCCCTTTTACATTTTCCTTCCTATATGTTTTTCTTATTTACCTTTTCATAGGTAAATTGTGGTTTTGAATTATAACTACAATTTCTATTTTATTTTAATAAACATTCATCCAAATCCTAATTCCTGCAAACTAGGTATTCTGTTGGAATATGGAATATAATATAATCATTTTTCTTATTTGTAAAATAATTATAACCATAATGTTCTCTTCAAATCAGAGTCTGCTTATTGTAAAAAACATCTATAGACATTCCAGAATTGTTGAACTTAATATTTAAATTATTTTGAATATATTTTGAGACAAGGAGAAAAACATAAATTAAATAAGAGAAATCTCTCCTCAGCATTTTGAGAAGTAAAATAATGAAATGTAACATTCTTAAGAAGCAGTACAGACTGAAAAATATAGTCTCAGATGATAAACCACTGTAGGGTGTAATAAATAGCTTGGACTCTTTATTAACTTATAAAAATATTTATCACACTAACTTATAAATCACAGGGTCAAATAATCTGTCTCCCTTGTTCATTTGTGTCTCAACAGTGCTTATATATTTCCTTGACATAGAAGGTAATCATCAGGTGTTTTTGAATGACTCAGCGCTGATGACATAATACTCTGAGCTGGAAATCCAAAGTAAGTCCTAACATTATCCACCTGGAAAGGTACAAATGTAGTTATATGGCCTGGATATAAATTATCATGCCAACTTTAATAATAATAGTGTTCATTTTAACATCCTTAACAGCTGTCTGAATATTAATTTCCTACAGATTTTCATACAGTTTTGTACTATACCTGAAATTCAATCAAAGGGAATGTTATGATTATTACAGATAAAAATAGATTGTGAATGATACGCAGAGTTTAAGCTATTCAATAGGAGTCAAAATAATTATTACAGTGACGAACACCTTCTGACTCCCCGTACCTTATGCCAGCAGTGCCCAAGGCAAGCCCATTTCGTTCTTTCTTCCAGACCATTCAGATTGTGACTTGCTCGAGTTACAAACTGATTGATTAAAGGGATTGTCCATGACTAGCTATACAGATT
This sequence comes from Ateles fusciceps, assembly GCA_036589455.1. Lineage (NCBI taxonomy): Eukaryota > Metazoa > Chordata > Mammalia > Primates > Atelidae > Ateles > Ateles fusciceps. Next base: position 4,987,625 of record JAZHEH010002924.1, on the reverse strand, counting down.
TAGGAACAAGGAGATGGGGCAAGGTGTCTATATAGATTTTTGGACATGCTGTTCAAGCAAAGAAAAAGCTGCACCACAAAAACAATATCAAAATGTCATTTTACAGCACTTCTCTTTAGTAAGCTATTTTGTTTCTTAATTTGATCAATATCTTTTGATTATATCAATTAAAAGACACAATTGAAAACAAATTTGTTCAGCATGTGTTCCCTGCTTTGAAGGAGTTTCCAGTTTATTGTTAAGGTAAAAAATATTGATACAAATCTAGTGTCATATGAATGACCCAACAAAGAATTACAGGTTAGAACGGAGAGTCACATGGGTACGTGGAGGGATTTGGGGACAATATGATAAAGGGAACACTGGTGTTAGTTTAGACATAGGTTAGATTAGATGGCTCCAAAGAGTGAATATGGCATGCTCAATGTGAAAAAGGCAAGGCACAGTTTAGGTCAACGAGATATCCAGACAGATGGCATTTGTGTTTCATGTAATAAGCTATTGGAAAGAAAAATGGAACAGTTGTTGTAATGTAAAGTTTCCAGATACTGGCTCACTTATGAATTCTAGCAGTTTGTCTATAGATTATTTTGGATATTCTTGGTGCACTCAAATGTTTTCTGCTAATAGTGACAGTTTTATTTTTTTTCAATTCTTAAAAACTTTACTTTTATTTTTTGGCTAGTATACTGACTAGGATCACCAGTATAAGGTTGAAAAGAAGTGGACATACATTCTCTTATGAAAGCAGGTATACTTGTTTTATTTCTAATGCCAGAAACATTATTAATATTTCACGATTATGAATATTTGTTTTAGATATTTCTGATCAGATTAAAGAAATAACCTTGCACTTCTTGTTTTCAAAGCACTTTTATTATAAATTAGTGCTGAATTTCAAGAGAAGTTTGTCCTAAATCGATGGAGATGAACCTATGATTATTCTTTTTCATGTTATTTACATTAACTTTCCATCCTTGAAATTCAGGAATAGATTTTTCTTAATTTTGATTTTGTCTACTTTTTTCCAATCTTTTGTTCATGTGTACTTATGTCCTGTTAAAAAATCTTTTACAAAGATCATGTTGTTATTTTCCTGTATTACTCTTTAAAAGTTGTATTATTTTTACTTTAAAATTATATACAGAGTTTACATGAGATTGATTATGGTTTACAATGTGAAGATGGCTCAAGATTTATTTTTTGCTATATGGACATTCAGTTGACCCAATGCCATTTACTGATAAGACGGTCTTTCCTCCACTACTCTGCAGTATCACCTTTGTTGTAAATCTCATTTTCATGTATGTGTGAGCCATTTTGTTCCCTTTGTATGTTGTTTAATTAATGTGTTTTTGTTATTTTTTCATCTAATCATTTTTGATAGTACACTAAAGTCTTTTAACATTTTTATCCTCAACACCAATTACATTTTCTTGGTCTTTTTTTTTGCTTTCTTACAGATTGCAGGATTAATGTTACTGGCAGCAAATTCATAGGGGTCTGCAGCAACCTCAATTTTTGCCCCCTCAGAAGAAAGAATTTGAGGAGAAGAAGAAACAGAGACAAATTTTAGAACTGTAGTGAGAGCTTATTGAGGAGCTTCAGGGCAAGAATGAAAAGAAGTAAAGCATACTGGGAAGAGGACCGAGCAGGCGACTTGAGAGATCAAGTGCTCAGTTTGACCTGTTGACTTGAATTTTATAGGTTGGCATACTTCCAGGGTCTTGGGTCCCTTCTCCCCTGATTCTTCCTTCGGGGTAGGCTGTCCACATGCTCAGTGGCCTGCCAGTGCTTGGGAGGGAAGCATGCAAAGTGTGTTTACTGGAGCTATCTACATGTTCCCTGAAGCATTTTTCCCTTGTCCGTTGAATGTCCCTGGAAGATCATATACCAGTTAAAGTCAACCATTTTGTCTCTTAACGCACATGCTTGAGCCCATTCGCCCAACTCCTAAGATCATATTGGGAAGCTGCTGATCACCAATTTCAGAGGTTTTCCATATATTAGGACACTGCCTTACCCTGGCTGTGACCAATCATTATTTTAGAGAGACAGTTATCAACTTCGTGAGCATCATCTGATGGTCACCTCACATTACTGGTGGGGGCAGTGGGGAACCCTCTCCTGCATGGCTCATGCCTGACTAGCTACCTACTGTAACATTAACTTGTCAATACCTACAACAAATTTCTGCAGGAGTGTTGATCAAGACTGCAATTAATTGAGATCAATTTAATGAGACTGACATTTTGTAACATCAACTATTTAATATATAATTCAAATTTATTTTGAAATTTTCTAATTTTGGGGGTAGTTTTGCATATATTTTATTAAATTTATTCCTAAGAATTATTTTATTTTAAATTTATTTTTGTTTTATTTTTATTTAGTTAGTTTTATTTTTACATTCTATTTATGTAAGAAAAATATGCAACTTTTCCTACTGACCTTAAATCAGGTCATGAAAGTTTACCCAAACATTACCTAAGCTACATCTCAAAAATTTGGAGTTATATTTCCATTACATTCAATTATTATTATTATTAAAATTTATTTCTTATTTCCCTTCTGGTTTCTTCTCGGTGATAGATTATCTAATAACCTTTTGCTTAATTTTCAAGTGTTTTTGGCTTTTCTCTTTCTAGTCTATTTCCATTTTCAGATAATATTTTCTGAATTACTTTGACCTTTTTAAATTCAATGAGATTTTCTTTTTGGCTAAGGCTACAGTAAATTTGGTAAGTTTTTCATGCAAATTTTAAATAAATATGTGTCTTGCAAATGTTAGCTCAATTAGTTCAAGTTTATTTACTATGTTATTCAACTCTTCAGTTTCCCTACTGAATTTTTGTTGACCTGTTGTATCATTTATTTAAGGAGATATGCTAAAATCTCCTCATGAGATAATAAATCCATTTTTTCTATTAATGATCTCTTTTTTGTACAACATTCTAATGCTATGTTTATTAGGTCATAGAACAAAGAATTGTATTTTCTTATTAAATTTATTCATCTATCATTTTGATATGTTTATGTCATTTCTTCTTTTATTTCTTAGAAGTAAACATTTAATAGGGACGTACGAACAAAAGCCATGTTTGTGTCTCAGATGGCAATAAGACAAGATAGTGGATCCCTGTATCATTACTCACCAGACCCAGGGCTCATACACCAAGGTAAAGGAGTGGTTCAAAAGGGATCTGTAGAACAACCGAAGTACAATACCATAGAGACTCCTTGACCTAATGGCTGGATTTATGGTAAGTACTTGTTCTTACACAAGTAAGAATAGATAAACTGAAAATTTTAGAGGCTTTCTGGAATAGGAGTTAACCAGAAGCCAACATGGCATAGTAGCTTCCAAGATGAAGTTGCTTTGACCACTACACTCCACCCTCCGAATTTAGCTCTTACAATGTCACATGCCCTCCTCTTCTGTGAAGCTCCCTGAGCCTTCAGGGAGGTTGGTTAATATAGCTTTATTGGCAGTGCATGTGTTGTAATAAGAACCCCGATTCTTATTACATGACCAGGAAAGATTAGGCACGCAGACACTTTGAAGGGGGGAGAGGGATGGAATTTATTGGGTGAAAAGGATAGAGGGAAATACAACACAGCAAAGTGAGATGAGGTCCTGCTAATTCTCCACCACACTGGCCAAATCCCAGGTTACCACTCAAGAACAAGAGCAGCCAGGCTCCTCCCCTCAGCAAATGGTGTGAACTTCCCAAGGCTTCACCCTATATTCCCAGTGCTCAGGCTGGTTGAAGATTCTCCGGGGAGCCTTTTTCACTTGGCTATCTCATTAATCCTTCTAAAGAAGTACATCTAACTGCCATTAGAACAAGGATAAGGATAAAAACAAAGACCAATCTTAACTGCTTCCTGCCGACAGGGGGCGCTGTTTTGGAGAAATGGCAGTCAGAGATCCCTCAGAGGCCTATCTAAGGGTCCCTAGAAGAAAGGGTAATCATTCTAGGCTTTGTTGCATGACTGCTTGGAGTTTCATGGCCTGAAGGTGCTGGGTTATTAGAAAACATGCATCAGAATAAAACAAGAGGAGAGGTAAGGGCAGCTCAAAAGTCCTGAGGCCTTTTCTCACTTTGCAGGGAGAGAGGGAGACCAAAACCTCTACTGGTAAAAAAATGTTTTACTCTTTTGCTGGTATGTTAGGCTTCTGGGTTCCCTTTCCCTGAGCCCAATCCTAAGCCAACCATTTTAAGGTTTGGGAAATTAACTTTTCCCAGCTTGTGAGGGGGAGTATTCTGTAGTACACAGATACAATCCTATTATTGAAGAAAGGGCAGAGGAGGAGAAAGGAAAAAAGAAGGCATTTTCTTCAAAGGAGTCCCAAGGATTCAGGATGCATTCAAAAAGGGGTACAGACTGAAGATAAATGGCGACTTTATTTCCTAGACAATACCCAGGGTACGTGAGAAAGGGAAAATGAGACATTCCTCTTTCTTTCCTCCATCCTTGTATTGCCAACTCCTGGCAACTAAGACAGGGTGGCACCCATGGTTCCCAAAGCGGCTTGCACCCATGAAGCACCCTAGAGAATAAAAATTATCTGCTCTAACCTATGTCTATATTCCCTCTACTGTCAGAAGCCTTAGCATTCCCTAGATCTCATTTATCCCATGGATACTAGCTTTACAATCTCTCTCCCTTTCCTACTAGATTTCTAATTACATATTGTAATATTGGGAAATGTATATTTAGTCATTGGGCCTGTTCCTTGGCCTATATGTCCTAACACCCTTGGAATATCTGACTTTATAAGGGTATCTTGTGTATAATAATGAAATGACTCATGGCCAGAGGTCTCTAGATAGCTTCAGGATGGGGACTGGTCCCCAAAAAGACCAAAGCATGGTTAGATGATTAGAGGGTTGGGAGTTTTAGCCCCAACCCATAACCTCTGAGGAAAGGATAAGAACCAAATGTTTGGTAACCAATGACTGAATTAATCATTCCTAATTAATGAAGCCGCCATAAAAAACAAAAAGGATTGAGTTTTAGGAGATTCCAGATAGCTGAATATGTGAAAATTCTTGGTTGGAGGTGTGCCCAGAGAGGGCATAGAAGCTCCATTCCCCCACCTCTCATACCTCACCCTATGCACCTCTTCCATCTGGTTGTTCATCTGTGTCCTTTGTAATATCCTTTATATACATGAATAAATGTAAGTTAAGTGTTTCCCTGAGTTTTCTGAACTGTTCTAGTGAATTAATCAAACCCCACTACCCAAGCAGGAGGTAGTGGGAACCCAATTTATAGTCTGTCAGTTGAAAGCACAAGACACCTGGAGCTTATAATTGACGTCTAAAGTGGTAGTATTTCAGGAATTTTCCTTAGTTCAGCTAAAGATGGGGTCCTTGTCTTAATGGCCATGAAAATTTAGGTGCACACACAATTTGAAGCATGAGCAGGGCAGGGTTTATTGGGTGAAAAGGAAGAAAAAAGGAAACAGGGACCATCTGCAAAGCCAGAGTCCCTGCTTTTGGGCTTCTGAATCGCAGCTTCAATCCCAGTTTCCACACAGGAAGAGGAGGGGCCAGGTTCCTTCCTACTGCAAATGGTATGAACTTCTGTGGCTCCACCCCAAATTCGCAGGTCAGCTGGAGTTTTGCCAGAGAGTCCTTCTCACCTGGCTGTCTCATTCCCCACTTTAAAGAAGTACAGGCTGGGGGCGGAGGCTCATGCCTATAATCCTAGCACTTTAGGAGGCCGAGGTGGGTGGATCATTTGAGGTCAGGAGTTTGAGACCAGCCTGGCCAACATGGTGAAACCCTGCCTCTACTAAAAACACAAAAATTAGCTGATCATGGTGGTGCATGCCTCTAATCCCAGCTACTTGGGAGGCTGAAGCAGAAGAATGGCTTGAATCTGGGAGGCAAGGTTGCAGTAAGCCGAGATTGCACCACTGCACTCAAGCCTTCAACCCTGAGAGACACAGCAAGACTTCATCTAAAAAAAAAAAAGAAGAAGAAGAAGAACATCTAACTGCAGTTAGAGTAAAGATAAGGATGAAGTCCGATCTTAAATGCTTCCTGCTGACAAGGGGCACTGTTTTGGAAAATGGCAGTCAGAGCTCCCTCAGAGGCTTATTTAAGGGTTCTGAGCAGAAGGGGCCATTTGTCAGCAGCTCTCCTTGCATGACCTTTTAGAGTTTGATGGCCTGAAGGCAAGAACACACAAACTGGGTTATTAGAAAACATGTATCAAAATGAAACAAGGAGAGCGTTAAGGACAGCTCAAAAATCCCAAGGACTTTTTCCAGTTTGTGAAGGGAAAGGGGGGGCCAAAAGCCCAAGTGGCAGAAAACTTTACCATTTTGCCAGCATGTTGGGCTTCTGAGTTCCTTTCCCCTGAGCGCAATCCTAAGCCAACCAGTTTAAGGTTTGGAAAATTAACCTTTCCCAGTTTGGAGGATGCATCTAAGGAGGGTGTTTTGTAGTACAGAGACATACTTACCTATCTGTGAAGACAGATCTGAGGAGGAGAAAGGAAAAAAGGAGGTGTTTTTTCAAAGGAGTCCCAGGGGTTCAGGATGCATTCAAAAGGGGTACAGACTGAAGATGAATGGTTACTTATCTAGAAAAAGGGAGCAGGCATCCTTGGTTCTCATTTCTTCTCAGCAGGTACCTGGGGTACATGAGGGAGAGAGGAAAGACTGTTCTCTTTGTTTCTTCTGTCATTGCATTCCTGAACCCCAGTGACCTTGGCAGGTGCTGCCATGAGTACCAAAGTGGCTCGCACCCAGGAAGCAGGGGGCTTAGAATATAAAGATTATCCAATCTCACCCATGTCTCTTTCCCACTCATATCAGTATCCGTGGAGTTCTCTTAACCTCACCTATGACATGGTTACTAACATGGCCTTTATCCATTAAGCAGGCAGCTTGAGCTTGGCTTAATCTGCATGGATCAGCCGTGCTTACCTGCACTGTGCCTTTTAACTTCTGTTATCATCTTCCTCTGGATCCTCACAACCAGTTTTCTTCCTAGGGCTTTGACCCAAAGCTTGAAATTGAGCTTGGGACAAAAAATGTGTCTTGGGGGACCTGGACTCTTTATCATAATCCAAATGCTGAGGTGAAGCTGTGGAATTGAGTCCTCCTCAAATAAGGGAGAGAAAAAGATAAGTTGTGACATGCCCAGATAACGGGTGGCTATAATTAGGCTTGCTAGAATTTGGGTGTATTGTGCTGAGCTTTGGTTATCTCCCTTGGTCTTACTTTCTGAAAAAGGAAACCTCTGGTTGATGGGCACCCTACTTACTCCAATTACCTGGCAGGATTTACAAGATAATTGCTCAGAACTAGAATATTAATCCAGATTTTTTACATTATCCATCTATCTTATTCCATCTGAGCTGCAGCTAGAGATCGCTGTTTGGTTCACAGGAACAAGCAGGGTTAGTCTAAAAATGTAGGCAAAAAGTTAAAAAACAACTAATGATTTTAGAATTTAATGATAAATGTATAATAAGTTTTGAAACATAATTTCTTTCTCTCCAGTCTTCATTTTCATTAACAAAACAAATCATGATAGGACTGTATTGCTTGCAAAATAGACTTTAGTCTTATACTTGGCCTTGATTGTTTACATAAAGTGCAACAAGAGTAATGATTTCTACATAGGCCTTTTGGATTGGCTTTAATAGAACACTGTTCTACAGGGAATCTCAGGTAAGACCTTTGAAAAATTGAGCCCAGCCACGGGTTTGTTTCCTCAAATACCTGTGAGATGGGTGATCCTCTCCTTTTACGGTCTCAAAATAAACTTGGAGACTCTGGACCTCCTAGAAAGTGACATTCCTTATTGACCACAGATCAGGAATTCTGCACAGAGACTGCATAGGCAAGAATATGAGGCCAGTCTCCCATGGGGCTTTTACTATCTCTCCAAGTCAAGATTGACTCCTTAAAGGGAAGCAAACCCTTCCAGTCAAACCCGTGGTAAAATAACCAACTTCTCAAATTCTGTCCTGTTGCAAAATACAAATGAATTCTTAATGCACTGATGCAAAAAACCATATTGCTATAAGTTAAGAATACTCACAGATGGTTTCCAAATTCTAAAGAAACTAGGCAGAGAGAAATAACATGCTCCAAATCTTGTTCACAGAAATATGGCTTACTCAATTATTAAAGGCCATAAATAGTTCAAAATAAGCTTCTGTGACTCTGAAAAACAAAATAAGGATCAGCTATATTCCAAACAAAGGTTAGAGAGAATTGCTTCCATTTCCTGAGTTCAGTGCCTTTTGTTAACTATTGTTTTGCCTGATATTTGTGAACATTTTAGCTCTTCATGAGTCCTGTACATTTTTCTTTATTCCAATATCACAATCTCCAAAATTATTAGAAACCTGTATTTGAGAGTGCCTGTCAGATTCCTATAGGTATTATAAACTATCTTTTGAAAATGATTAAAACAAGACAATAATTATCTGTGAATAATAAAATATCTAGGGTAGTTACAGTTGGAAACACAATTGACGAAGAAGTGTGGTTATCTTTGTGGTTTACAATGACTTAACATAACAACCTTAATTATGATTGATAGACACTAGAACTTTAGAAATCCCATACAATTTTGGAAGATATATTGGCATTATTCACAAAAATATAACCTAAAGAAGATTAAATATCATTTTGGCAATTTTATGTACTTAAATATGTCAAATAATCCTGTTTCCCTCTCTTTTATGTAAGTTTTGGGATCCCTCTGAACCTGGCCCTCTGAACCATCCAAAAACCCAGACATCATGAAAGACAACTTTGAAACTGAAGTTTGATTTTGGGAAGCCTGCTAAATATGTTTAAAGCACTTGAGATTATGAAATAGAATTCCAGATTACCATAAACTATTTATTTTGCCAAAATGATGACTCAGAAATTTTAAAGAGGCAAAAATTTTTGTTTCACTTTACACATTATTCCAAAGAGCAGATTCATGCCTTAAAGTAAACCTCATTTTGCTTTTATTTCAATTCTCAATTACAGATAAACCAAAAATCCTCATATAGTTTTGCTGTGTCCCCAACCAAATCTCATCTTTATTCCCACATATTGTGGAAGGGACCTGGTGGGAGGTAATTGAGTCATGGGGGACAGGTCTTTCCTGTGCTGTTCTCATGATAGTAAGTCTCATGAGATCTGGTGGCTTTGTAAGGCAGTGTTTCCCTGCACAATCTCTCTCTTTGCTTGCTGCCATCCATGTAAGATGTGACTTGCTCCTCCTTGCCTTCCACCATGATTGTCAGGCATCCCCAGCCATGTGGAATTGTAAGTCCATTAAACCTCTTTCTTCTTTAAATTGCCTAGTCTTGGGTATCACTTTATCAACAGTGTGAAAATGGACTAATACAATACCCTTTCAGAATTTAGTCAATATGTTCACATAGAGAATCTCTTCTGTAGGATTAATAATTTCCACAATTCTTCCACCACTTGTTTGAACCTTCAGTGTTTTATATCTAACTCAAAACAATCTTTTTACCCTAGGCAAAAAATTACATTTCCATGCTTTCTTATAACCTTTTACAAAAAAGCCCCCCTACACACAAAAAAATTACTGTTCTTATACAACTTGCATGTAAATCTATTTCCAGTAGTCTAAATTACATATTATAATGGTAACTCCTAGCAATTTTTAAGTTTAGTGTAAAATCTCGAAGGTTGTTTTAATTGTGTCATAAGTGCTGCCAAGGTTTGACCTTTTTCAGCATAATAAAGGGCATGGTTAGTTTTATACGTCCACAGACCTTATCAATTTTAAAGCTGGTAAGTCAAGTAGTTCTCAAAAACAAACAAAAAAGCAGTTTGGAACCTTAAAACATTTAGCAAACCTTGCATCTGACCTGCAGAATTTAGTTCAACTATTTCCATTTTAACGACACTTGGATTTTACCAATAATCTTTAAGGCTGTTTTTATTTCTCAAAAGTTAAAGTCATGTGAACTAAAAGGTACTAGAGCTTTTATCTTCCCTTTAAAAAATATTTGATCTAAGTGCTTATCTTTCTTTAGGCCAAATTAATTAAAGTTTTTTTTTTTTTTTTCAGACATCATACACAACACACAAGCCAGAGAAAGCCTAGTCCCCCACAAGATCCTTTTTCACCACCAAAGCTTCACAGAGAATATAAACAGGGAAACTTATATTTCCTAGCCTAGTGAAACATCTTCCAAAAGGAAAATAAATAAATAAATCTTTAAAAGTTGGCCGGTAACTGCTGATGCAGTGTATAAGAGAAAAGAAAAGAACAGCTTTAAAATGCCTGGGGAAGAACCTCTTATTCTCATGCAAGTGGTTCCTCCACCAGGGTGATTAACTTAATTACTGTCCCATAGAGTTGAACCCCTTGGCTTGAGAAGAGCAAGGCCCTGAGTGGTGCATGGCCGGGATTGCCAGCCAGCCACCCAGGGTGGCCTGCGCCATGTGATCCTGTCCTGGCAGGGAAGGGTGGGTGGTAGGGAGCTGCTGCTTGCAGGTCACTCTTGAAAAAGGAAGGAAAAAGCCATAGAGACTGAGGTTGACCTTCCTGAATCCCGGGGAGCGACAGGGATTGGGGCACCATCTCCCCCTACCCTCAGAAGTCTGAGGATGAAAAGGCTTAGAAGTGACAGTGAGAGGTTCTGAGTTTCCATTTCACTCACCACTTTTCAAGTCCCACTTTGGGCACCAAAAATGTTGCAGGACTTTTCCTTAGTTCAGCTAAAGGCTGGGTCCTTATCACATGACCACAAAAATTTAGGCATGTAGACAATTTGAAGAGTGAGCAGGGCAAGGTTTACTGGGAAAAAAGGAAGGAAAGGGGAAATCAGACCTTCCACAAAGCCATAGTCCATCCTGGTGTGCTTCCTTCCTTGCAGTTTGAATCCCAGGTTCCACACAGGAAGAGGAGGATCCGATTCCTCCCTGCTGCAAATGGCATGAACTTCTGTGGCTCCACTCCAATGCACAAACCAGTTAGAATTTTGCCAAGGAGCCTTTCCCACCTGGCTATCTCAGCAGGGGGCAGTTTTGGGTCACTAAGCCCTCAATCTAGGATCTGATGCTACCTTCACACAGATAGTGTCAGAACTGAGTTGAATTAGAAGACACTCGGCTAGTATCTCCTGGAGAATCTGCTGAAGAATTACTTGGTATGTAGGGAAAACTCCCACATATCTGGTAACAGAAGTATTTTATGTTGTATTGAGTGCGAGAGCAGGAAAACACTGCTTTTTACCTTAACTCAGACTGTTATTTTCCACATGCTCTTGTTCTATTGTGTACATTTTGATGTTTGCTTCCTTTTATCTTCCCTGTTTCAGATGGGATATTTTATTTTACATGTCATTTAGATTGCCACTTTCCTCCTCAGCTGTTTTATTTTGTGGAATAAGTAAATATTTCTAGAATCCTAATTCTATTTCATTGGTCTATAAATCCATCTATGCCACAACCATATTTTCTTGATTACTGTTGTCTACAGGAATTTGTTTTTTAAATAAACTTGAACTAGGGATAATTTGCCATAATTTCCTTCAAGGATTGGATTGATTAAAAATTAAATATGCTCCTGAGAAATGCTTTTTTACAATAAATATATGAATGCAGGGCTTTAGAGACCCCCTCAATGAAATCTTTGGATGTTTACCTTGGCTCCTTTGCCTGGGCAGGATCTGAACTCCAACTGCTGTCTCTCACATCCTGTTATATTGCCCCAAGTTCTGCTCAGCTCTTGAGTCATTAAAGTAGAATTTGAATTTGCTGCCAGGAAAAACACAAGTGGCAGGTTCACCTATCTGTTCTTTGCTTCTCTCAGAAAGTTTATCTCTTCAGATCTTGGAAAGATGAAAGTTTTCTAATAACCTTCAAACAATGTTTTTTCAGAATATTTTATCAATTTCTTGTAGGTCTCTGTGGGAGCTTCAGTCAGGTATGAGCTTCTACCAAAGCCAAAAGCAGAAGTCAAAACTACCTTCAATAGCTTTATAAAATCACACCCTAGTTTAAGAACAATTAACAGATTTCAATCATTGAAATAAACTAAGTATAATTTTGAGGTCTATCATGGAGGCAGCCTCACAAATGAAACAAAATAAAGGTTGAATTACACAAGGAAGTCTTCCTAAAGGATGCAAGACCTTAGTTGATCTTGAGAGAAAAGTAGAATTCTCAATAGTCAGAGTCGCTTGGAGCCAATTATTCAATAATAACTCTTTCATAAACAGCATGATTAAATAAAATGTCAAAGAAACAAAAGTAATTTTTGGAAGAAAAGTATACCTAGTGAAAAAAGTTTTAATTCATATTGCAAATCCTGCAATTATTCTACCATTGCAATTTAATTAAATGCTTTCTATCAATTATATCTTTTGAATTCTGTTATTGAATTATCAGAATTCTGATGGAACTTACAAAAAATATAATGCATCAATTGGAGAAGAAATAAAATTCAGTAACATAGAGAAAGAAAAGTAATAGTACCAGCCTTTCTCTGTATAAGGAATGTTGAGTCAATTAATGCAAATAAAGCTTCCTAAGATGCTTTGATGGAAACATCTTTTAAGTATCAACCTATTATTTAATATGAAAAGAGAGCTTATTTGAATTAAATAAGCTCTCATCTGGAGGTGGTTTATATTAGAACATAAACAGGAGGAATTCGTGATTTATAATACGCTTTTTTTTCCCAGTAGGAACAATTGAAGTGTTCTTTAAATGAATTTTTGACAAACCACAGAGCACTGTTCTTTGCTTTCTATGCCCTTGTCAGAACGTTTGAATCACTCTACATTCCATTCAGTTTGACAAGTCCTTCAGTTAAACCCATATTATAAAGTAAAGCCTTGCTTTCCTCAAGCATTGCAGGATGAAATTTCTCTGTTTCTTAAGGGTTGAAAAGTAGAAGCAATGAGAGCAGAAAGGTGAAGAAAAAGCCCCATTGGAATACTTATGGATCTGTTAGGGTCACAGCAGCAGCGAGAATGGTTTTCGTAATTGATAATGTACTCTCAAACTTAATGGTGAGGTTATATGTTTTAAGTCTCAGTTCAGAAAATAAATTCTACTCTCAGAATTAATATTTGGTTCTTTGTCACTTAAAAGTCACATTGGCATTATTAGAAAATTTGGGGGGAATCTAGATTTTATTAGCATTTCAGAATGATCAAGGGTTGTTAAGTTTACAAACACCAGAAGATAATCCAACCATAAATGAGGACAAGCAGCATCTCCATGAACCGTCACTATTTTTATTCTACTGAAAGCAGTCCCAGATTATCTCTCATATTGGTTCATATTTTAAATCCTGCAATTATTCTACCATTGCAATGCCAACATTCTCACTATCTGTCTTGAATTCTAATCAATCGCAAGAAGACTGGCTGCCAAGAAAAATTTTCTCAAACCTGGAACAAAATTATACTCCCTCGGGCTAAGAAAATCATAACATATATATATTCTAAGTTACTTGTAGATTTCCTTGCATGTGTACAAATACATACCCGTGAGAGAATGTATGTGCTAATAATAAGAATTCGGACAAGCATATTTCACCAAATCCAAGAGTCAGGCAAATGATCCCGATTTCTCAGAGTATCCATTGTCAAATAATGAAATCATTTTTGGTATGTTTTGCCTAAGTTTTAAAATTAATATACAAGTATAGAAAGCACATTCTTAAAACAAAATATGAGAATCTTCAGTATGATAGGTTACCAGGATGGGTTGAAATCTGTATCTAAACCCCTTACCATGGGACTTTGCATGGCCCCCCTTCATGAGAAGAGAAGCTCATCATACTCAACTTTATGACTTGCTTTGGCTAATGGAAAGTGCCAGTCATGACCCGAACCAAGGTTGAATTGGGCTTGTGTACTGGGGCTTTCCCTTTTGTACCTCTGCCATCCCCCATTGCAGCACGCTAGAGCGAGTCTTCTGGTGAGAGAAATACGTTATGGCAGTGTGCTCCAATTGATTTGTATAGGCTTGCATGACTTCATTGTTAAATATTCACAAATTTCGTGAGCCAGCTGTTAAACCACTGGTAGCATGAAACCAGGGAAATAAGCAAATGCTACAAATCAGAACTTCCACTCTTTTGTTGTTATTTTTCATTGAAAAGCACTTTACCAGCACATCACTGCAGGTGGAGCAGAGCCAGTCACAGCACTTGCCTCACAAACCATCCAGTCAATATCCAAACTTATGAGCAGACCCAGCCGAGATCAGCCAATCTGCCTAGACAATTCTTTCCTAACTCCAGACACTCGAGCAATACATTTATTATATGTCACTGAGGTCTTGTGGTGGTTTTTATACAACATTATAACAGCAATATGTAAATGATATAACAAAAAAAGCGATTTAAAAAATAGATATAGTATAATCACTGTGAAACAAGACATGAGGTTTACTAAGACTAGAATCACACATAAGCAAATATGAGTACACAATACCCGAATGATTACTTTATTGCCTATTAAATGTAGAATGTGATTGATATGTATTAGGATCTTACAATGTCCCAAGAATTTTATATTTTACACTCAGAGCAAATACACTAATATTACTTACCATGCCAAACTGAGGCAGATTGTATTTTCCAAGATCTCTACATCAAGCTTTCTTTATCTTGTACACTTGTCTAATAATATGGCAATGACTCTTTTCTATTAAGAAGTGCTTTTCTCAAAGCTGTGTGCTGGAGAGATTTAAAAAAATGAAGAGAGAAAAATGAAGAACTTTCCTTCCTCTTGAATCTAGGAAGTCCTATGACTATGGCAGAAATGATGTTATGTGGCTTCCAAGGCAGATTTTTAAGGCAATACAGCTTCCACCTGTTTCTCTCAGAGCTTTATTCATGGAAACCAGCTGTTTCCTTGGAGCCAGGCCACATGCACAAGCCATGTGTAGATGTCCCAGTCAAATTTTCAAGTGAGGTGCCGGATGACAGCCAGCCTTCATGTCAGTCATGTGAGTGAGGAAGCCTTTGAAATGACACCAGTCTGCTCTGCCTTAAAACCAATGTCCAAAATGAAGAAATAGTATATAATTTTCTTGTATTTTCAAATGTCAAATATTTTTACCCTACAGAAATTAAGTTATTACAAAGAGACAAATTTGAAGAAAAAATTTCACGTTAGGCAACTTGAAGCCTGTGAAGCGAGAATCGTTAGTCTCCATTGCTCTGGTCTCCTTGTCATAGAAATGGAAAGGGGAAGAGGAGATAGTCCGATCTTCCTGCATCCCAGGGCCTCCTAAATTATATGCTGGGCCAAATCCTGTAAGGACAGCTCAGTTATTGAAAGTCTCCTCATCTCCATAGTCCAATTCTCATTTCTCCTCTTCTTTAAATGTTCCCTAACACCCTCTCCTTTCCTGTTCAGAGTTTTTTAGTTTTCTCATGAACTTAGAACTTTGCGCTATCCCATTTAATGCTCATCACAATGTAATGAAACAGGCATTGTTTCCTCTAATTTACAAATGGGTTAACAGAGACTTGGAGAAGGCTGGTGACTTCCCTAACATCACTCAACTGATGAGTAGCAGAGGTAGTTCTTGAACCTTCTTCTGACTTTCTCAAAAGCAGAGATTCAGTCAACTCTACCATTCTTCTCTTTGGCTCTCATTATTTCATAAAAGAATTATGTGCAATACCCTTCAAAATGATCCAGTGAACATCAGCTTTGATGCACTCAGCCTTTCAGAATATCCATATTAGATTATATTTGTCTAAATGTTTTTGAGCATATCAAAAATCCATCGTTAGTTTCTCTTAACAAGCCACAAAAAAATATAAATTCCTTAACCTGCTTTTAAGAGACTCCATTCTTTAGCCCTGTACTTTCTGTTCAGTTTTATCTCTCAGTAATTGCTTATCCTGTCTGATCCAGCCAAGTTGACTTTCCCTTGCATCCTTAACATAATTTGTGTATTCCTTCCTCCATGTTTTTATGCATTATGTCATTGTCCATTTTATATATGTACTATATACTATGATACATTTTATTATAGTAGTTATAACTGCTATATATTATATACACATATGATGAGAGAAAGAGAGGGAGTCACAAGTCTGTAATATTTAACACCAAAGAATCGTGCATTTTATTTACTGTAAATCATACTTTAATTAATACAATTAAAAACAAAACAATATGGTTTATACTTCCTTGTGCCGAGACTGACTTTCCAAAATTATAGTTATAGAAGTTGAAATACATTTATAGTGTATTCCTTGGATATTTTCTCCTAAAATATAATAAAAATACAGCCAACATATGAAGTCCTACACCCTTTAGAATATACTACTTTCTCCAATCCATATGTAATAGAATTCAGATTTCACTAAAATGAGGACTCAATTGAGTGAACCCCAGTAAATGAGGGTTCTTTTGCAAGGGAAAGGAGGGCTGTGGGAGCCCTTTACCAATATGCAACACTGCCTCCTGAGCAACCTAACCTTTCCATGCCTCCTTTTCTAAATTCTCAAAAAGAATATTCTATAAAACAGTTCTAAAGTCTTTTGAAGTCTTGGAATAGAGTCAGTAGAAAAGTGAAAATGATATCTGGTGGTAACTACATTGGAAATAATGTGGTGTTTAAATAAGATGTAATAGTAAATTGTTCTAATAATAATGTCCTGACATGTGGAGTCTAAGTGCCAGATACATTGATATTCTTTTCTTATCTCACTTTATGTTACATTATTTTCTTTGTGAAATGGTTTTATTATTCTTCATACATTAAGTTCAAACCAGCAACCATATTTCAAGTCTTATCGTTCTGAAGCAGCTGTCTTTACTGCATTTCGGATGGTATTAAGACACCACACTGAAGTTATACTGACCCAAGTTATGCTGAATTTCCTGAGATAGCCGATCTTATTGCTGTTCAAAAATAAAATTTGGATATAAAATATGAATTCTGATTATTTTCCCCTGCAGTCACTGTGTATATGGTTAATGGTGTCACATTATTGACAGCTGTTCAGAATACTTCATCACTCTCTACTACAAACCCACAGACACCAACACTTTCTTGAATATGCTAAATAAATTAAGAATAAAGTTATAGGTTTGTTTAATTTATAGGTGATGCTAACACTTAAAATATAATGCTTTTAGATTTCTCCTCTTTATAGGAGAATGATATGCGACTGAGCAAAGGAAATTCCTTGTTCTGCGATCTATGTCTGACAATGGTGTCAAAAAAAAACAAACCTAGACTTAGGTTAAGGAGAAACTTTATTCAAAAAGACTATCACAATGCTCCAAGCTTAGGATTTGTAAGCTCTCAAAATCAAACACGAAAAGGCTTTTCTTTATAAGAAGGGTCAAGCAGGGCTAGCAGGAGCCTTTGAGGAGAAACCGGCAACCGAGTGGAGGCGAACAGATAGCATGTTCAGGGTGGTGGTCTCATAGAAAGTATTTTTAGCTGTGTTCAGCTGATTCTTAAAACGAGCTATTAATAGGGGATCCTTTGTGTTTTAGTGCTTGCTCAGACTTGGGGCCAGCCAAAGTTTAGGGACCTGCAGAGAGAAGAGAAGCCTGACTGAAGTTTGGTCAGGTTAAGTCAGTGAGCAACTAATGGGCAATTGTAAGCACTTTGTCAACAGTTTGCTAGCCATCCTATTTTAACATATAAATGAAACTAACTCAACAAATGTATTTGAATGTCTACCATGGTCAGGACACTGTGTACTGTGGAAATGACAAATTTGGAGATGATCTTATCTGCTGTGACTCTCTCCTTAGAATTTACCATGATGAACTCTGTGTACTATTTTACCTTGACTATGTTTTCTGCCTCTTAGAAAACTTTAGAGGTTGAGCAATGACAAGGCAATAGAAACAAAGTGACCTTAAGATTTGTGAGCTCACAAAAATGCCTTGGGTATTGGTAAGTATATTTTGCCAGTGAGTCTATTTTTGGAGGGTCAATTTATAAATAAGTTAATTTATGGCAATAAATTATCATGATATGGTGTGCGTGTGCAGGTTTCATGTATTCCAATGGTACTGAAAGAGGCGAAAGGAAAGAGGCAACGTTTCTGGGGTAGGGCAGGTTGTATATGGCTGGGTTGAGTGACTTTTGTTGAGAACATAAGTTGAGGTCTGTGTAAGTGGAGCTAATCACACAACTCATATATGTATTACCAAAGAAATAACAGGAAAAGAACATCAGTCAAGAAGCTAAATATCCATTTTCTTTCTAGAACTGCTATAATGTACATGTTATGCAAGTCACTGAACTCTTTGACTCTCATCTGTTTAATGAAGGTATTTTATAAGCTTTCAGGTTGTTTTCCCACCAAATGCAACAAAGTAAACTGTACTTGCCTTTGTAAAGAAAAAAGTTAAAGAATCCTTGATTTGATTAGAGGCAACATAACATGCCAAATAATATATTAAACTAATTGTCAAATAAATGCTACAGATATTTCTGTGGCAAACAAGTCAAAGAAGAGGGAAAATATTTCCAAAACACAAGACGAAATGTAAAAATCTATTTTAATTTTTAATTGTGTTATTTTCTTTTTAAAAAATCATTTGAAACACATTAGATAACCCTATTTGCTCAGGTTTTAGAAGCTCACATAGCAGAGAAAAACCATAAGATATGATTTCTCTGTTTTGAGGATGTTTAAATAAATCACTAGTGAAAGTATTTTCTCAAGCCCATACATATGTTTACTTATAAGAATTGAGTCTAAAATATATGATCTTGCATATATATAGATATAATTTTAGTTAATATTCTATTTATATTTACTGGCAATATGATATAATTTTTGGCTGTGCAATGTGCCATCTGTATAATTAAAACTTTCACAACCGAAGAAAATGAATATGAAATTTGATAGTATTTTGATGTTATTAACCTAGAGAAAAATGGTTGCTAATAATTTTTGTTTTGCCTCATGTTGGACTAAACTTCCTAGCATTTTTAATATAATCTGTTAAATATCTCAGAGAGTAAATAAATTTGCAAAATACATAAATAAATACATTGTAAATGCAACTCACACAGATGTTCTAAATTCTAAGACACAACAGTCCTCTTAAGGTGGCCTTAAAATATGACATATTCAAAAAATAGGGTGTGTTTATTACAGCTGAAATAAGAATGATACTATGAGTAGCTACAGAAGGTGGATGAATATTATTCTGTGTTTTAAAGAGAAAAATCTGGCAGGTAGGGAGCAGCCTTTTGGTGTAGGAGAAGATAGGCTCTACATGATTTGCTATGAACTGGCAAACAGGATTAATCTCTACCCATCTATCAGAAAGATTGATGACTCCCTTTTGCCGGTTAATTCGAGGTTCTTTTTCAAATATCAGATGTCTTCGTGATGTGCATTTTATTGCTCAACAACTTTCCAAGGTTAGTGTATTTATGGTGAAGAGTAATTTGCCAATTCAACCACTGTTGCTTGGGATAACATTCATCCCGATTTCCAGCTATGAGTTGATATTTATTGTTATATGTGATGAATTGACTGTCACTCTGAGTGAAACCCACAACGCTGACTGTGGTGATCCAAAAGCCATCAAAGCTGAGCATGAATTGTTCCTGGAAGGTAAAATATAAATAAGTTTATGTTCATATCCGTAAGCCATCTAATTCTCGCACTTACCAGTTTCTGTTGGAGAATTTCCAAGATCTTTGTTCTGGTTTCTTGTTACAATTGGTGAAAACAGAGCCAATAATTTATAATAAAATTCAGTATGTTTCAGTTATGCTTTATAAAATACACTTTGTCTAGAGGAGGAGCGAGAGCTAAACATAGAACTTAACATTTATCGAGAGCTTCTTGTGTACTGAGTACTGTGTCAAATATATTATTTAATTTAAATAATAAAACTGTGATATTGCTGTGACTATTTTATGAGTAGCTCTAGGACACAGGGTGAGTTGTTTTTTGAAGGAAGTGTAATAAATACACCCATGTCTCAAACACAGGGTATTTCCACAGCTAAATTGCAAAACTGTTCTGATTTAAGTATAGACAGTACTACTGGCCAATCCAGCAATCTGAAAGAACATATAGAGATGGTTCTGAATTCAATAATTATTTTTTAAAATGCTGCTGAGTGTCCAGCACCATCAAAGTGGGACTGGGTATTAAGTAATGATCTAAGAACATATGAAGGTGAGAATTCATGACACCATGGACTAGAGTAGTTCAAAAACATACATTAACAGCAGTAGGAAGAGAAAAGAGGGAGTCATGTTTGCAAGGTAAGGAAAAAGAGAAGTTTGGAAAGGTTTTGGGTAAATATATGTGTTCTTTATAGAGTCTATTAACTTTATATCTTCTTTTCTGTCAGTCTTTCATTTTCAATAAAATGTTTCTGGAAAGCCATCACATAATTATACTTCTATCTGGAGCTGTGTAAAAAAAATAATGTAGATCATGGGTCTTCCTTTAATAAAAATGTAGTGATTGATAAATTTTTGTGGTCAATTTTATTCACTACACTGATAAATATTTGAGCTTTTACTGTTTAATCCCAGAGAACTCCTAATTTGCAGCAGAGTATTTCTGTTACAATCTAGAAGTACAAAACTTTATTTTCGACAAAGAATTAACAAAAACGCATACATAACACAATTAAAAAGTCAACTACTAAATTGTTTAGCAATTATTTAAAATGCAAGAGGCTTCATAAAGTACAAGTTAAATTGGACCACTTTTTAGGGTAAATGTATCATTTCTATTTTGTGTCATACATATTATATACTTGTGAAAAAATTAAGTCAGTAAACAATTAAAGATAAAATAAAAATTACCCAAACTTATCAGAGTTAATTATTATTTTACTAAACATTCTTCAAGGAATTTCTCTTTCTTTTGAGTGTGTTTGTGTGTATACATACATGCACATAAAATTATATACAAATATAATATCGGTTCCTTTTTTGATGTGCCTTATATATTCTAAAGCAGGTCTTGGAGATATATCTGTTAATGTCAATAAATAGAGATGAATATTCTTTAGTTTCTGATTACCATTGAAGATACGAGTATAAAAACCTCTAATTGTAAATGAAAGATACATTATAAACAACACTAATCTTAGCATCTGTGCTAACATACACTTGTTCTATTATTTTCTGATTATAAATACTTGAAGTGGGATTTTTATGAATCGAATACTGTGCACAATTTCAAATATATGTACTTTTCGAAGAGTGTTTATTAAGCAATTACAATGTGCCAAATATCCTACACTAAGGATGCAGCAATAAATAAAATAATGTAGTCAAACTCTCTGCTCTTGTGACATTCGTATTTTCTTCAAGGTGAGACAATAAACAAATAGATCATAAGTCAAGGGAGCAAATGTACTATGAAGAGAAATAAAGCAGGCTGTGGAGATAGTATGACAAGGGTGGGCATTATTTTAGGTCAGTTTTGAGCAATGGCCTGAAGTGAGGATTGAACCATCTGGTGCCTGGGGAAGTTCAGAACTAGTAGAAGAACTTGTAAGTGTAAGGGTTGTGTCTCAGATCATCTTGGCTCATCATAGCAAAGTTGTGGTGCTGGACTGGGCAAAGTGGAGGTAAAGGCAGAGGCAATCTGAGATCAGATCACACAGAGACTGACAGGTCACTTTACCTGGTCTCCAAAGATGGCCCCAGGGGCCCAGCCTCCTGGGAGGGAGGTAGACTCCCAACCTTGTAAACTGAATCTGGGCTGGGCCTGGGACACATTTCACTAGATACGAGTGAGTGGAAGTGACACTGGACCCATTAGTTCTGGGCCTACATCTGTAGCAGGCCTGAAAATTTCTGTTAGTGGGCTTTGGGAGCCCTGAGTCTCCAGATAAGGAGTGCAGTGACATGATCACAGCTCACTGCAGCCTCTACATACCAGGATCAAGTGATGCCCCCACCTCCTGATTAGCTGAGACTACAGGTGTGTACCACCACGCCCCACTAGTAAATTCTGGTTTTAATAAAATCAAATTGTTCTTCAATGCATTGACACTAATTTATACTCACCAACAATGTAAATTATCATTGAGAATTACCAAAGAGAATTGCCCTTGACTGACAGGAACCGTCCGGCTGAGGACTTAAAACTAATAACTCCCCACACTCCAATCCCACCCCTATAGCAAAATACTGCCTGCTGGAGGTAAGTGGGCACAGAATCCCATTCCTTTGCCTGATGAGAGAACAACCTTCTGCTCCAGAGGCACTTGCCTCCCTACAATGGGTCAAGCAGGACCAGCCTTTGCCTGAGACCATATCCTGTTCTGCTCCTTCCTTTTCTCCATCCTTCTTTCCTCCCTCCCTTACAGGTTTTACACCTGCACCTTAATCCCTATCTCTGACTGCTTCCAGGAAATCCAACCTCAGACAAGATCTTGTACTGCAGGGATCTGCAAATGACAGGCTAAGGAACAAATCAGGTCAGTTGCCTCTTGTAGTAAATGAAGTTTTATTAGAACACAGCCATGCCAACTCACTTATGTATTACTTATGATTGCTTTCATGCTGCAATGGTAGATTTCACTAGTTGTTACCAAGAACCAGCGGTCTACAAAGCTGGAAACATTTACTCTTTGATTCTTGACAGTAAATGTTTGCTAATCCCCCACTACAAAACAATCTATTGGGAGTTTTATTGATTGTTATGTTTCATCTGTGTATTGAGGAAAAATCTTCTGTGCTTATTAGAGAAGTTCTTAGAGATAATTCTATCCGTCAGCAATTTGCAGTCTAAAATAAGACAAATACACATGAAGATAACCACTAAGTTCAACCAGAATAGGAGCTGCCACTTTGCAACAGTCTGTCTCAGGGTTAGCCATCACTTGGTATGTATTAATCATACACTCATAGAACTAAATATGAAGAAGTATATTAAATAAAGATATTATTTATATTAGATTAAACATTAAATTGCTTTGATGAATTTGAGAAATTTTCACGAAGAAGACAGTTTTGATCTGGACTCTGAAGAGAAGGGAAGATTTTAAATGGGGAAGAATGAGAATGGCAGGTGAGAGTAAAATTGAAATGAACTAAAACATGAAAGCATGAATGAACATAGAGGCTCTGGACATCACACATAGGTAGTGCTTCTGTTCTTTTTTCTTGTTTCTTCTCTTTTATTCCTCTTTGTTTTCTTTCTTCTTCTTTTTTTTTCTACAGGTTTGCTAACTAAAGTTATAAATAAATAGCTGGAGAAGACGCTGTGTTCAGTTTATGGAAGATTCCAGAGTAGACCTTAAGGAGGAGATTAAATGATTATTTACAAGAAACTAGTAAATCTACTAAACAAATGGACTCCCATAGGTTAGAGTATTCATGAAAAAACTTATTGATGTCATCAGGCAATGACAATCCTTGAACTTATTCTTCTGATTCGATATAACATGAAAAATCCATACTGTTATTGGAATGAATACCAAATGAATAGTGTTTGGTTGCACTAACAATCACTTTATAGTATTTTTACATGCCTTAAAATATAAATGTCATTTACTAATATTCTTTCTTCTTAAGAACTGTATATATAAGAATTTTTAAACTCTTTATTTTTAAAATCTAAAGCTCATTATACACTTAAATGAGTACGTACGTCCTTAACATCATGTATCTACTTTTCAGCCAGCCTACCTCACCATTCTCCTCCTCAGAATATTGTCATGTAATTACCCAACAGCTTTTTTCTTATAAATGTAATGCTTATTCCTATAGTCAATTTCACCATAAAAATGACAGGTAGAATTTCAATGTAAGGAATTTTAAAAGTAAGCATCCTCAGTAAAAAAGAGGAAGGAAATATCAAGGATAGATATTGCTAAAAAATAATTCCCCGATCTTCAGCTTCTCCAGTTCTCCTATTTCCTTTGATGCACAGTCATTGCAACATTGTTTAACTATCTCTCCTGTTGGGATATAGATTTTATTCTTTTGAAAAGTCAGAGATGGTATACTAGTTAATAAAGTATAACATTTATGTGGCTGTTTATGGATAGTGAATATAGAAAAGACAAGAAAATGTAAGACTACGAAGATTAGGTAAGTGAGAAGTTGGCCAGTTGGTGGAGAGGATGTATACAGAGAGGAAAAACCTATTGCTGAAACCCAGTAGTTTATGATTACTGATGTCTCCATTAATAATTAAGACTAGGTTAATTGAGAAGTTAGGTGAGATCATAACCCCCAAATTTGTAGACTAAACAACATTTTCTTTATTGTCATAAAAAGGACCTCGACTGTTGGACAGAAAACAGTATGGGGCAGAGTGTTGATCTGCTGTCACATCAAAGATATAAAGAACTGAAAAATTCTTAGGGAACATTTTAATTCAAATATAAAACTTTCACAAAGGAACAGCTTTAGAGGGTTTTCCATAGAAGGGAGGACTTACAAATATATAGCTATGAGTTTCAGTAGGTCTGAGTTGTCTACTCAAGGTACCATGAGGCTGTTTCCAAAGCTGTACTGGAAGCAAGGCTGATTTGAAAGCTGTGTTTACTCTCTTTCTCCAATTATCTGAGAAGATGGCAGCAATTGTCTAGACAGGGTCTCAAAGATTAATATCCCTCTCTGAATTTCAAAATTCTTTTTGGTAGGAATTTTTAGATAATTTAACCTACGTTTTATTTCCATAACCACAGTAGCTAATTCAGAACTTTGCACACAATAGAAGCTAAGCATTTTTTAAATCAATAGATAATATATTTATTTCCAAGTAAATTTTTAAGGATGTTTTCAGGGGAAAAATAGCAAAAATATTTCTCAAAAAAAAAAAAAAACCAACAAAAAGTCTATGCCAAAATGAACTTGACTCTCTTAAGCTCTAAATTTGCTCACTCTATTTCAGGGGAAGTCTGATGGCCCATATGTTTCTCAAAACCCAACTACAAATGATTTAGATTTCTTGGCTAACTTAGACAAAAGGAATCTAATGTTTTAGACATCTTGGAGTATTTTATGCTTTTTCCCTCTAGTGGTCATAACTCTTATAGATCACTTATTTCTAATATTATAGACCAGAGGCAAAATTGAAATAGTAAAAAGTAATTTGTGAAAGTCAGGCCTGTTTCACAGGGGCGCTGGGTTAATGTGAGCCATTAAGAACAGGCATGTTAATATATTCACTTGCATTTTTTTTCTGTATTTTATGGTTTCTTTTTTTTTACTCTGACTTTTTAATTTATCTTAAAATTCTATAGTACATGTTAAACGATGAGGTGATAATTTGATAAGTATCCCTTAATAATGTTATGTATTAAGTAATATGTTGTTTCTCTTAATATGTATTTCATAATTTTCTATGTACATATGAATTTTTATATGTATATATACACATACACACACACACACACACACACACACAGAGGATTGCTTGTTTTGTACCATTAAATTTTCTATCAATGCTTACCAAAGTACCATCTTGGGTTTTTTTGGTTTTGGGGTTTTGTTATTTTTGAAACAAGGTCTCACTCTGTCACCAGGCTGGAGTGCAGTGTAGTGGAGTGATTACGGCTCACTGCAGCCTCAGCCTCTGGCTCCCACCTCAGTGATCCTCCCACCTCAGCCTCCCAAGTAGCTGGGACTCTAGATGTACACCACTACACCCAGCTAATTTTTAAATTTTTAGTAGAGATGAGGTCTCACTATGTTGCCCAGGCTGGTCTTGAACTCCAGGGCTCAAGCAATCCTCCTGTCTCAGCCACCAAAAATTCTGGGATTGCAGGAGTGAGCTACTGCACAAAGCCTGCACATTGTTATTTTAACTATCATAGAAATATAAACTATTTGAATATTTGGTAAAAAAAAAATACCAACCTTTATTAATTTTTATTTTTTAAAAAAGTATTAACTGCTCCTTCCTTCACACAAATGCATGTTCATTATTTTATTTAAAAAGAAATATTAACAAGATTTACAATGTGCTAGCCACAGTAAATTAGACATACATGGTTTGGTCTCATCAAAACTATCGTGTAGTACACTGTATATTCCTGGCTAAGGCATCTGTCCAAAGTCTCATTGCTGTTTCTTTTGAGGTGCACGAGGCCAGACCTTGAAGAAGTCTTGCAAGTATTATTTTAGTCTCCTACTTTGAATCCTTAATCAGAGTTAGAACTTATCAAGTCTACTTCATCTTTTTTACCTTGTCCATTCGTCAGTAACTTGCAGCTCCATAGAGTTGAGGCCCTTCAAAGTAAGTTGTATCTATGCAGTCCCATATCCATGAGGGCTGGAATTAGATCTTTCTTGCTCATACAGTATCCTCAGCTCATGAGACTGTTCCTGTAACATAGTAGATTCTCAGTAAGTATTTGTTTAATATAGCAGACTTGTTATTGCTATCCTGATACCACTTGTAAATATAAAATCTTGACACTCTTTTTAGGCCTCTTCAATACAGAATTCATTTATTCATTCAAGTATGCATTGGTTGCTTACAATTTGCAAGTGGTTTCACACCTCCATCAAAATTCTAGCCATAATCCTGAGGCAGGTGAAAGGCAAGTGTGACTCTCTAATGGCTTCACACTGTGAGCCCCTGATGCGTGTCAATGCCAAGTATAGATACCTTTCTTCCTGGGTTTTGAATGAGGGTAAAGGAAGGAGGTGAGTGCCACTACTGATGTCTATCAAAAGCCTGATCTCTGACACCACAAATAAAACAATTTTAGACATCTGTCCATCTAAGATAGAACTATTTGCCAGCTCTTTTCATCAATGTCATTAAATAGAAATGGTAAGTATAGATTTAAGCTTCTGACTTCTCCAAAAACCTACCTGTTGTATTGCAGAGAATTTATTTCCCTCTTTTGCTATATCATTTCTTTATCCTGCCTTCTATACATATGTATTTGTAAGTTTTTCCCCATCTGTCAACCCTAATTTCCACTAAATCACTAAATCCTATTCCCATTCAGTGCATCATTTTGCGCAGCACCTCTCTTTTTTTCTGTCCCTATACTGTTCTTGATTGAGTGGATCACTAATACATGGCTTCCACCCTCTCTCGCCCCCTACAACTCGGTGGTCTTCTTCCTAGTGTCTTGTCTACTTTAATTAGTTCTAGACTTTAATTAGTCTAGAACATTGCTACCAGATTGATCTTCTAAATCATTGCTCTGATCTTGCTCCTGATTAAGTATCCTGTAACAAAATGCTGTTTCTCATGATGAACTGATTAATTTACTATAAAACTAGAACAATACTCATTATATTTTTAGTTTCCCAGCATGCCTTGAGCTAAAATCAATACCCAGTTTCAAGAGGTGTCCTTAGCTGAGGTTTTCTGTTGAAATCACCACACCCACTTTCATTGTGGCACTTCCTATTTTTGTCCTTGTTCAAGAATGTGCTGTTGTTAAATCTCAGATCTTTGTGAAATCTGGTAGGTTAACAAGAAATAGTATGATTGCAATTAAAATTTCTAAGAAACTTTGTCTTATTCAACAGATTTAATTTAAATGTAAAATAGAATTTATTAATTTATTAATTGGTTGATTGAGATGGGTCTCTCTGCATTACCTAGGCTGATCTCAAACTCCTGGATTTCAGTGATTCTCCTGCCTCAGCCTCCTGAGTATCTGGGACTACAGGCACCCACTACTGTGCCCAGAAGAATTTGCTTTTAAGGTAAACTATTTCTTTTTATTCTCAGAAAGCCTTTTAGCAGAACTGTGCCTCTGTGCACCTTAATGCTGCTTGGAAACAGGAAGCTACACCTGCATGGATCTACACTTCTGTGTTTTATAAAGTATCTACTGATCATACTGAGGTATGTGTTTTAGTGGACATTCTCTATTGGCTGTTTCAGGCCCATTCTTTCCTGACTTCTTTCAGTACTGACTCCTATAGACTTCGTAACTGGACCCTTGCCTTTGGATTATGGTTGGGTTCAGCAAAGGGGACATACAAGCAGGAGCTCAGATAGACAAGGATAACAGAATTTGAGATTTTTGTTGCCTCATAAAAATAAGGCACTCCTTTGCAGATGGGTGTCTGTGCAGCAATGGCTGAGTTTTTATCCTCTGAGAGGTAAGCATCTCTTATACCTACTATGTCTCATTGGGTTGATAATAGCATTCTCCACTTGCAGTGAGTATCTGGCTGTCACTAATGTTACTATTTCCTATTGGCCTCTCTTAATCTGGCTAAGCAGTCTCATTATCAAACTATCTTTAATTACCTTTTTTGCATTTTCTATTTCTTTCTTACCTGTGTCTGATGTATACATGTGAGTTCTTGTTTGCTTGAGCAGGAAGACAAGTTGACATTTCTGTCCATCCATCTCCATTTCCTCCAAGTGGCAAAATGTCATGGTCCTCATCTCACATGGGGAAGAGTCAGAAAAGTAGCTGGATTGAGCCTATGATGTTCTATGTTATGCAACTGACATTTATAATGTATTAAATATAATGTATTACATTTTAATGAAATTTAATTGTCCTAATGAAGGTTTTAGGCGAATTTAATAATCCTGTGGGAGTGGAAGTCTCTACTGTTCATTATCAGCAGGAAGAATCAGTTTTATGAAGGGAAATGAAAACTTGGGAGATGGGATTTAGATAAAGGTGAAAGAGATGGATTGTGTTTTCTTTGTACATGTTAGCTGGGCCTGGATTGTAAGGCATAATAGATCCTGGGCATTTCTGGTGAACATTTCAGGTGAGTTTATGTAGAGTGCAGTATTACAGTGGAGGGCATCCTTGGAAAATCCAAATACTGCCATTTCAATTAGCAATAGTTTTCTATTTTAGCCTGCTTTGGTTAGCAAGATTTTACCAAGAAAGTTGTTGGACTAATGGAACAGTCTGTTCATACTAGATCACTGAGGTGAATTAAAGTATTTGTAGTCTAGTGGTGACAACTGAAGGATGGCTGTAACCAGAAGAAAGCAGTTTTAAAACGGTTATCATTGGCCAGGCACAGCAGCTCACGCCTGTAATTCCAGCACTTTGGGAGGTCGAGGCAAGTGGATCATTTGAGGTCAGGAGTTCAAGACCAGCCTGGAAAACATGGTGAAATCTCGTCTCTACTAAAATATCTATGTCTGTAGTTTCAGCTACATGGGAGGCAGCAACAAGAGAATTGCTTGAATTTGGGAAGCAGAGGTTACAGTGAGTCAAGATAATGCTATTGCACTCCAGCATGAGTTACAGAGCAAGACTGTTTCAAAAAACAAACAAGCATAAGACAGTCATCATCAAAAGAGGCAACAACAAAAACACATAGACACCACGAGTCAGGTCTTGTATCTACCTGTGGTAGCACCCGTGGATACTCTCAGAAACTTGAGGAGCATTGGAGGAGGACTATTGCCTGTCAGTCATGTTGGCACAAGCTCACGCACACAGCAATAGTTCCTGGAAGAATCACTGGTTCTGTTATATAGTTTGTCATTGATGAAGCCAGGCCATTGTGGCATAATTGTTTAATGTCTGACTAAAGTCTTCCTCTGTAAGCTTATCTTTTATCTTTTTCCGATTTTTTTTTTTTGGCTATCAGGATATACATAAAAATAAATGATTATATGCTCAATAAATATGTGGCAAAGAAAGGGGAAAGTGTTAGGTAGATAAAAGAGTTAATATTTTATAGCAAGTTATGACTTTGAATAGCTAAATAGCCACAAGCAAATTACCTAACTTCTCCTTGCCTCCATTTCTTCATTTGTGAATTGGGTCTTATAAAAATGCTTAGCACATACAATTCCTGTGAAGAATTGAATATTTTAACATATGTAAAGTACTTATATCAGTGCCAGTCATATAGAAAGCTCCAAACATGTCAGTTATTTGTATTATAATTGTTACTATTTTCATTATTACCAATATTTAATAAAATAATTATAGAAAATAATTAGTTAGAAATTGGTTAGTAGTGAAAGCTGAAACACTTATTTTCTAAAAAATTTTGTATTAATTTTCACCAATTTTTTTTTATTCTTGTTTTATTTTTTAGAGGCAATGTCTGACTATGTTGACCAGGTTGGTCTCAAACTTCTGGCCTCAAGCGATCCTCTGTCTTGGCCTCCCAACACTGGGGTTACAGGCATGACCCACCAACCTCAGCCATACTACATTTTTTTTGGTTCAAAATCATGTCTCCTATGTTTGAACTATTCTGATTTTATTATACATATACACAATTGTGTTTGGAATGATACGCTATCTTACCTTTTCTTTTCATCTCTCTTACGTATTTTAATGCCCTCAAGTTTGCTATCTCCTTCAAGGCTGGGCTTTTTCTCACGCTTCCTTTGCGTTCCTTCTTGTTTCTCTCACATTGTTGAATGGAGAGCTTGAGCATAAATTGTACTTGTAAACTCACAGGAAGTGATTAAACAGAAAAGTATTATAACATTTTTATAATGATTATGTATTTCCATGTCACTAATTCAGGTTTAGTAATCAGAAATTATACCATTGCAGTAGTAATACTCACTGAGCAAATAGAGAATTTGATTAGTTTCTCTCCCACTATACTCTGTTAGATAAAGCCACACTGCAGGGGCTAGCAAGCCAGAATGTATCTCTTGGTTTTGGGAGAAAGGATGATGAACATAATAGAGATGACACTTATTTTCCATCCAAGTATCAATGTCCTGAGTGCAGGGGATCCCGGTTCACTTGGAAAATAACATTGTCATCATCCCAGCATACTCCCTGAAGAAACTGGTTTTATATAAGCAGATTGGCAATTCTTCATTTTATTATAAAACTTGTGATACTTGAGAAATTCCAAATTTGATCAAAACATCTCCCCAATAACTACACCACCTCAAATTTCACAACTGATTTTTATCCTAGGACGTAATGAATTCTGCAACTCTCATTTAAAATGTAAAGAATAGAGAGAAAGTGAGAAAATTACATGCATTAAATAGTTATTCAGTTGTTCTAAAAAGTGACCAATACTTGGGCGTGAAATTCAATGGAGGTAAGTGATAAAGAAGAAAGAATCTGGGCTCATGAGTGAGGTAACTTGGTTTCTGATTTCGAGACTCCGACTTCCTTGATAGACAACTTTTCCCAAATGCATTCACTGCTTTCAGTGTTATTTGCTCACTCATAGAGCACCTCTGGGTGTAAAATGGTTCCCTGGACTAGCATGGCTTTCAGTCTCGAGAATATTAAGGTCCATTCAAAAAATGAAGATGGGTCCATGTCAAAAGTCAAATGCTAGGGCATTGCAATAGATGATTCCCAAACGACTGGTAACAGCATACAGTAATTAAAAGGATAGAGAATCAATATGAACAGAGGAGTTATAGAGACAGGATCTGAGAAGTCTGTGAATGATTCTCTGAGGTCTGGGAAAGAGTATATTGTGAGCTAGTAAAATACATTTATGAGGTAAGACTTTTGGTATAAACTTGGGATAGAAAATTTTTATTACTCATTTGAAATAATTACAATGAGGGAATTTAGTTTTATGATCTCATTAAAATTCCTGATAGCTTACATAGAATCTACACTTCTATCTTCCTTCAGTTTGTTAGCGAAAAGTTAGCATTTACTGTTTAACTCAGAATTTATATGGGAAAGAAATTCTTGGGAGATCTAGTTATTTCTCTGTGGTTTAATAATTTTTTTAAAAAAATAATCTTTTTAAACAATGCCAAATGGGGCCATCGATTTTTATTTCTGACTAAGCAACTAAAGTCTATTCTCTGATAAAAATGAAGAATTCCCTTTTCAGCTGATAAGGCACAGAGTGTTTATCATTGGATGGTCATAGAAAGAAGTTGGCTTAGGCTATTCGTCTGCTTTTATGAGGTTTTGTTAACACAAAGGGACAATGAGGCTGAAAGTGGCTTTTAACTTATCTGATCCTTATCATATCTGACATCCTTTCATGAAGGAAAATAAAAGTCAGGCAGATGTTAAATTAGATGCACATTTCTAAAATAAAAACAAATGTGGAAAATGGTAGGTTTCTCCTTTCATTCTCAGGAGCTATATGAGAATGAATGTTGCTTGTGATTTCAACAAATAAAGCTCACTATATCTCCCTGGCTTTGATGGCATGTGGTTAGCACAGCACATGAACAAAGAAAGAAACATAGTCGTTAATTCCAAAGCAATGTTAATTCCAAAGCAATTCTTTTAAAAACCCTCCTGGACGATTATCTCAGTGGTCCATGTTGTCTTCTGTAGCTGAAAATTGTGATGTAGTTATTGCGTGGTGAGGGCAAACACACCATGGAAGAGGATGTTATCTTGGTTCTAACAGTTTGCTCTGTGTTGTACATGGACCCCAAACATTTTTACATTTTAAAAAAGTATAATGTTTCAAAAGAATTAACTAATTTAATTATACATTCAGGTTTCATTTTGGAAGTGAAATCCATTCTCTGTTTGTGTGATTGCTGCATGTATATTTCAGGATGAGAGAAACAACCTCAATGGTTGCCTTATCTGTAGTATTAGAATCCTTTTCTAAGAATCCTTAACTGGCGTTTCTTTAATACCTGTTTTAACAGCTTGACTAAGAAGAGGAAGTCCCTAACCCCAAAGTCATCTGATCACAATGTGTACAGCTCAGTTTGATAGGCAACCTCTTTGGCTGAACATTCTCTTATAATATACACAGATTAGCAGTAGCTTTTACAACACAAACAGTGCTCTGTCCATATATAAGCGCTTCAAATACATTATTTTATTTTTCTTAGCTTTCTCTGCTATTAACATTCTCACCTGCTGTAACTTTTAATCAAGTGACTTGGTTTCTAGCCTTTTGTCATCCTGGCCATTCCTCTGTGGATTTGACTTAATATATCAATGTTCTTGTAAATACTTTATCTAGAACTGAACACTGCACTACAGATGTGAGCAGATAAATGTAGAATATAGGAAAGCCTGACTTAGATATCATTTTTATTAATGTAAATTAATTCTGGTTTTCATAGCAGTCATATTATGTGACTTGTAGTCAACAAAAGTCTTGGGATTTGTTTTCAATCTGATCTGCTGATATGCACTTTCAGATATGTTAAATAATCTAGGTATAAGAGGTAACATTATTTCTACCTAAATTTTAACTTGTCTTTTGGGTCCTACATTTCCTATTTACATGTGCTATATATTTATGACCCTGCCTTCAGTACTTTAACTAAAGCATCGATTCCAGATGTCACAGGCAATTCTCATAGAATTTTCAAATAAAGTAAATCACTATATATTTATTTGTCAATAGTCATAGCAATGTACTCCCATCTCATGGACTTCCTCTCCTTCCTTAACCTTCCCTAAGACTTTAGGCTTTTCTAGTCATGTTTCAGTTCAAGTCATGGAAAAACTAGAGAGCGCTTCAAGAACTAAGGTGTGCCCCTTCCTCCTCAACTCAGAGATAGTGCTAAGTAGTCTAAGTATTCAAATGGAAAGCAAGATAAGAAAAGGGAGAATGTTAACAAAAACGCAGTACTTTCCCCCCCAAATAGGGTTTTTATACCTACAAGATAAGCAGTTTCATGTAAGGAATACTTATTAAAATAATCAGTTAATAAGTAACTACTAAATCTACTTGTGGTATAATCCATACAGAGGAGGGATAGATACAGTTTGTGCTCTAATGGGTCTCACACTCTAATGTGAGAATTCAAAGAATCAAGATGAATTTAGTGAAAAAAATTAAGAAATATAAAGTATTTTCAATAGATATTTTAGTTCACTACATACCAGAAATTACAGATACGTGATTGAGTAACTCTGAAATGAGTGTCACAGGTAGTGAAAGAGGAGGTGGTATGGCAGCATGGTCTAAGGAAGTTCTGACAGAAGGGACCATTTTGGTGGGTCTTTCAAGGGGGAAGATTGGTATGATGTTCTCAACTGAAGAACAGCATGAATTGTCTTCATTTACACATGAGTGGTTCATATTTTGGCATATTTGGCCACTCCATTCATGTGATCAGGCTTACATTTCTTTGGGAAAATTAATTTAATTCCACTACAACTCTTGAGACAAATAATTATTGACAGTTCCAAGTAATGGGATCAAGTTTTGAACAAACATTGGAATTATATATTGTATTGAGACTGGGTAATTTATAACGAAAAAGAGGTTCAATGAACTCCCAGTTCCACATGTCTGGGGCAGTCTCACAAGCATGGCAGAAGGTGAAGGAGGAGAAAAGACACATCTTACATGGCAGCAGGCAAAAGAGAGTGTGCAGGAGAATGTTCCTTTATAAAATCATCAGATCTCATAAGATTTATTCACTATACCTCCTGTCACGTTCCTGCCATGACACCTGGGGATTATGGGAATTATAATTCACTATGAGATTTGGGTGAGAACACAGCCAAACCATATCATGTATCCCAGTTAAAGTCTCCTCCTCCTTCTCCTCCTCTTCTCCTTCTCCTTCTTCTTCTTCCTTTTCTTCTTCTTTCTTTCTTTTTCTTTTTCTTTCTTTCTTTCTTCTTTCTTCTTCTTCTCTCTCCTCTTCTTCTCTTCTTCTTCTTCTTCTTCTCTCTTCTTCTTCTTCTTCTTCTTCCTTCTTCTTCTTCTTTCAAATGAAGACCTTAGAAAACTACATCATTACTTCTGAAGTCCTGGGAGAAAAATGAGAAGACCAATGCCCAGGGACAGGACCTGCATGGTGCAAACAGGTTATGTGCAAATTGCCAGATTGGGGGAGGTCCAAGAGTCCCAGCAACTGAAATTCAGAGTGGTCCAAAGTGCTGTAGAGAGCTTTGAAACACAGTGTTCAGGAAGAAAGTTAAATTCAACCTTGCTCCAACTTTGTCAGGAACTAAACATTGTGAATGAGATCTTAAGTAAATTCCATAATTTTTTCAGATCTCCTTTCTCTGAACCGTTTTTATAAAACTCCTCACCTTAGATTCTCTTGATAAGTGACAACAGGACCATTATGTAATATATTTAGTCCAAAGATAATTTCTTCACTTTGCTGAAAAAAATTCAGATAATCTCTATGGAAATCTCCTCAAGGTATTAGGTATATTATTTGGAAATGGTCATTAAGCACACTGTTTGAAATAGAGTAGGACAAATAAACAATATGGGACACAGTAAATTCATGAAACTCATGCTTTCTGCACTTTGTGAACTGGATCTGAAGGTAAATCCAAAAGAAGGGATGCTGAAATATTTGTGCACCTTATGAATAGCTAAAATAACTATAATAGTGTTCTATGGAGAATACTTTAAAGAATAATGTTCACTTGAGTGAATGAATTTTAATCTGCTTATAAAAATGTCAACCCAATCAATTTATAATCATATAATATATGATTATGAGGCCATAAGATTGAGAGGCAGGTAATTCTATTGAAAAAAATTTCTTTCCTTTTCAATTTAAAAATAATTTTCTTCCATCTTAAAAGGCTAAAGCTGTATTTATGGACTTCTTATATCCAAGGCAATTGCAAATCTTACAAGCCTAAATGATGCCAAGTTTGGCTTCAATATGCAAATTTCAAAGTTCTGTAGACCAGAAATGGTCTCTGAGAGTCTCCCACAATGTATTATACTATATAATATTGCCAGAAGTGGGCTAGGGATACGGAGGTGTGGACAGAAGATGTAAAATCATGATGTTCAAATGGATTAGATGTCCCTCATCTAAGGATATCATTAGATATCCCTTATAAATTCCATAATAATTATTTCTACCTCTTTCAACAAAGTAATGAGGAATGAAATTGGGAAGAAGAGAAGGTCATTCTGAGTACCATATGCTCAGTGACTGCATGGGTGTCCTTTCTTTGCATGACTCCTCAGCCTCAACACTTGAAAAACTCACTCAGTCTTGAAAGCAATTACCATGGTATTTCTGAACTTAAAATTCCTAGCAGGCTTTAGATTATATCCAACACATCTATTCCTTAGTACAATGACATGATGTACTTTTGAATTTACATGCATTTAATTAGGTGCAAAGTGAGAGATCACATTAATGAGTAGGCTCCCTGTGGCAGATGAACAAGTGTGTGAAAGAGTTCAAAAATAAATTTTCTATCAGCTGAGAAAGTGGGAGTCTCTCTCACTTACATGAATCAGCGCCAGGCTTATGGGGAAGGAATATATCCTAGTGCATAGAAAAATCCCGAGAATGGAGTCCTTCCAATTTATCCTTCAAGTTCTGCACAAGATCCCTAAAGGAACATAACCCTGCAATGTGGTGCCTACTCTATCACTAGGCTACAGCACATAGTGCAGCACCTCAGAAAATGTGTGGTCTTTCTTTGTTCTTTATAGCATGCCTATGTAGAAAAGGAATGAGAAGCCCTAAGGCATAATTGAAAGACTACAGCCAAGTTTTGAGTTCTGTCCTTGCCAACGTGACCTTGTGTGTGTTACTAAACATTTATGAACCTCAGCTTCTTCATTGACAAATGGTGATATTAATCCTTACATCATGCACACGTGAGTGAGCATTAAATGACAGAGGAGAGGTGGTATCTGTCTGAGAGCCAGTTGTGCATATCACCACTTTTTCAAGTTCTGTCTAGGAAACCTTCCTTTAGTTTTTGTACATGTGCATGCCCCCCAATCAAATAAGTCCTCTGTGAAGACATCTTGGTTTCCACAAAGTCTCAGGGGTTATCTCACAGGAGACCAATAAATAGTCTCCTCACAGCATTATCAAGATTTACTTTATTTGAGTTACTTATTCTCATTGCCATCTTTCTTTCTGGGCTGTTAAATCCTTAGCAATAGACCCAGGTATGTTACATATACTCACAGACAATTTCCTCCTCCTTCTAATCACCCCCACTGCCAGTCCCCAGCCACTTTTCCATTCAGTCACATTTTTTTTCTTGGTGAAATGAGGAGGTTGGAAATTTGCAGATAGTAGAGACACAAGGTAGCTCCTGACAAATTTATTTACATTTCCTTTGCTTGCTTTCTTCCTCTTTGTATTTTCCAGCTCAGATCCTCAGTCCTTCTTACATTTTTCAGAATATGCTCTCTGGATTCATCCAGTGCATTTATTTGTCAGTGAAATTATTATTCTGTCTCCAATAAGCCAACTTCTGACCTATCAAAAATCATCTGGTGCATGCTCCCATTTACATTGATCATGAATATTATATTTTATATTACCTACCAGAAGAGGCACAACTATAATGCACTTAATAAAATTGGTGGGGGAGGATCTATTCATTATCAGAGAATGAGAGACACACATCTACCACCTGTCCCATTTTCCTCTGAACTGCCCTTCAGCTTGCAGGAAACTCATTTCCACTAGATTTGGCATATAAATGGAACCAGATTCTGTAACTTGCCCTTCATGTTCTTTATAGCATTATTTTTTCTAGGGAATAGGAGTCAGGCATGGGAGGGCCATGATCAAAAGGAAATGACATCATCAGAAGAATCCGCAGTATTGAGACAGCTACAGCAGTTTCAATATTTGATTTGATATTTTCTCATTAGCTGTTGCTTCAGTACAACCATGTGTTTAGATCGCACAATAAACTTCGTCTAAGTTACTTTTCACACACCACCTTTTCTTAGTGTCTTTCCACTCCCCGACCCTCATTCTCTAATTGGGCCACCTTCCAATTTTCAATCTCCATCTTATGGTAGACCTCATTAGCAAGCCCACAATTAGGAAAGTAGCAAAAGAAAACAAAATCCTAATTGATGTCTGAAACGAACTGTATTAGTTTGTTTTCACGCTGCTGATAAAGACATACCTGAAACTAGGAACAATTAAGAGGTTTAACTGGATTTACAGCTCCACATGGATGTGAAGGACTCAGAATCATGGCAGGGGACAACAGGACTTCTTACATGGTGGCAACAAGAGAAGAATGAGGAAGAAGCAAAAGCAAAAACCCCTGATAAAACCACCAGACCTCCTGAGACTTATTCACTATCACAAGAATAACATAGGAAAGACTGGCTCCCATGATTCAATTACCTCTCCCTGGATCCCCCCTTCAACACGTGAGAATTCTGGGAGATACAAATTAAGTTGAGATTTGGGTGGGGACATAGACAAACCATATCATGAATTTGTTCTAGGAAACATCGAATTTTAAAGTAGAATTTAGGGAGGATGGCAAAGCCTGGATCCAGTAATCATTTGACTGGAATTAAGACATTTGTGTTCAGGAACTCAACAGAGCTTCCAGGAAGATAGATAGTGAATCTGTCAAAGTCACCCCGTCTGTCTAGATTTTTCTTCTGTAATGTTCAAAATGAGGAGATACACATAAACCATCTCTAACAAATCTCTCTCACCTCAAATATGTTGTAAGTTTATAAATCACTAAACATCATAACACAATGATGTCATGTAAAGTAGACATTTCAAGGTAAGAATCTCTTTTAACATTCTCAAATCCTTTATCAAGGTGACCATATACTCTGTTTATGTGAGACCAGTTTACACAACATTTCCACAAAATCTCAACTAATAGTCCTGAGCAAGTATGCAAAGTCACACAAAATATGAGTGGACAAGTAACAGGGCACAGGTTGATAATTTAAGTGATATCACTGAAGGAATGTGCTTTACATATTCAAAGTGCCTGAGAAATGTCTTAAGACAGTTTTTTCTTTTCAATTTTATTTTCTTACATAAATGAGATCTTAGTGAATGGTACAAGGGAGCCAAGTAAAAAATATTAGCAAACTTAAAAATCCAAATCCCTATATTTGTCCAGTGCCACCAGTTGTTGTTGTTGCTGTTGTTGTTTTAGACGTGGGAAGAGAATCCTTTATTTATTTATTTATTTATTACTTATACTTTAAGTTCTAGGATACATGTGCAGAATGTATAGGTTTGTTACATAGGTATACATGTGCCATGGTGGTTTGCTGCACCCATCAACCTATCATCTACATTAGGTATTTCTCCTAATGCTACCCCCTCTCTTCATCCCCCAACCCCCAGCAGCCCCTGGTGTGTGGTGCTCCTTTCCCTGTTTCCATGTGTTCTCATTGTTCAACTCCCACCTATGAGTCGAAAACATGCAGTGTTTGGTTTTCTGTTCCTGTGTTAGTTTGCTCAGAATGATAGTTTGCAGCTTCATCCATGTCTCTGCAAAGAACATGAACTCATCCTTTTTTATGGTTGCATAGTATTCCATGGTGTATATGTGCCTCATTTTCTTTATCCAGTCTGTCATTTATGGGCATTTGGGTTGATTTCAAGTCTTTGCTATTGTAAAGAGTGCAGCAGTAAACATATGTGTGAATGTGTCTTTATAGTAGAATGATTTACAATCCTTTGGGTATAAACCCAGTAATCGGATTGCTGGTTCAAATGGTATTTCTGGTTCTCGATCCTTGATGAATCGCCACACTGTCTTCCATAATGGCTGAACTAATTTACACTTCCCCAACAGTATAAAAGCGTTTCTGTTTCTCCACATCCTCTCCAGCGTCTGTTGTTTCCTGACGTTTTTAATGATCACCTTTCTAACTGGCGTGAGATGGTATCTCATTGTGGTTTTCATTTGTATTTCTCTAATGATGAGGGATGATGAGCTTTTTCATACGTTTCTTGGTCACATAAATGTCTTCTTTTGAGAAGTGTTCAAGATTTTTTTTTAATTAGAAAATGTGCTTGAATTATTTTCTATCTGCAAATTCATAATCAAAATTTGTCATACTTTGTATATCAGTGTAAAATATTCTTGTTTTGAATTCAAATTAAAATGTATGTTTTATTAACTCATTATTTGGAAATGGTAATGAAGTACTTAAATTAAAATCAAATCATTCACCTGTGGCACATGCTACCATGAAGTGTGAAGTAGATATTTTCCAGACTGATTGTCAGTTTGCATCATACACAGCTTAGGGAAAATAAAGCCCTATTTAGTGTCATGAATTCCAAGGTCCTCTTCAAAATGTAAGTTTTTGTTTTACTTTAAGATTTTGTTTATGTTCTAACCTTTCCATGCTTATTCAAATCTTCAAACTGTGCAGAAGTATAATTTTGATTAATTTTTAAAGAGCTAATGGTTTTATTTGAAGAAAAGAATGACAGAAAGGAGAATTCCAGTTAGGCCTATTTGCACATAGGGTTAATTTCTATTTTCTTTCTCTTGCTTATTTAGTCAAGTATTTTATATGATTTTTTGAAGTACAGGATTGCCGAGAACAGCTTGCAGATTTTGGTCACTTTATGAAAATCAACTGTATTCAACTGAAAATGTAAACAATTCTGAATCCCTAGTCTTCTTCCAGAGCCTTGTGTTGGCAGCTGGAAGCGACAATCTATTTTCTGTTATAGTGACAGCTTGAGTGGAGATGGCTTTGCTCTAAGAGCCTGTTTTCCCAATTTAAAGAAAACTTTCCTATCACCAAAATCATCTCCAGTGGAGCTCCCTGGCGGGGCTTGTTAATCTCAAAGTCACAATCCAGAGAATCCAACCTGAACTTTTGCCTCAGAAAGCCACGTGTTTCCTCAGCTGCAACTGCAGTCTGATGCTCCACTGACGCAGAAACCTGAACTGCTTTCCTTGCCATTGCTGATGGAAGGGGGCAGCTGGGGTTATTTCTTGAATGTTTTATAGCCGACCTACTCTCACCTTACTCCAAAGATACCCCTGCTAATTTACAGGGCATGACAAGAGAATCCTCAACTGTTTAAAAATGATCCACTGATCAGATGAAAATTTCATAAATTATTCTACCAGAGGTTTGGACATTTTTCTAAAATCACTTCAAAAGTTAAAAAAAAATTAAGATTTGAAATGCATGGACTTAAGAGTACTGAGAAAAAAATGAAAGAAACTAGGAAAGAGTAAATATGAGAATTAAGGCTTTGAGTCATATAATCTATAAACAGAGGATATGGAAAAATAATTGTCATTTACAGAAATGATGGGCCAGGATAGAGAAGAGCAGGCTTGT
This sequence comes from Ateles fusciceps, assembly GCA_036589455.1. Lineage (NCBI taxonomy): Eukaryota > Metazoa > Chordata > Mammalia > Primates > Atelidae > Ateles > Ateles fusciceps. Next base: position 4,946,767 of record JAZHEH010002924.1, on the reverse strand, counting down.
GCCTGAGATCCACTCAGAGCACTATAATGTTCTGAGAGGCAGCCCTGCACAGTGGTGGGATGAGTAGGGCATGAGCACCTCCAACTGGTGCAACCAGTACCTCCTGCACAGTGCTCCCTGCACAGTGCTCCCAGCAGACACTACCTTTGCAATTCAAACCCTTGCTTGTGTCTGACTTAGATCTTCATTGCCAGATGCTCAATACTTTTGTGATTGACCTTCAATTAGTAGTGGCTCTAAACCCTTTAGCTTTCAGTTTCACTTTCCCTTTTTCCCCATTCCCCATGCTCTCTCAATCAAATGGTTAGTGATCTGGAAATAATTAAAAGTAATGGGAGACTGGATGTTATTAAGGGGCACTTTGCCAAGTGGACTTTTAAAGAGAATAGTTACCTTCTAACATATGACAGCAACAAATTTTGATCAAGGTGTTTTCATTTTCTAAAATCGAGGATAGCCTGTCCTAATCAGTTATCTGCTGCAATCCTCTACTATTGTGTGGCTTATATGGACACTATCAATATTCACAATGCAGTCTCTTATTGAACATAGGTTAATTGCATTGAAGGCTGAGATCTTTGCCATCCCCTCCTCACTTTTTTTTTTCTTGTGATTCTAATTTTCCTACCTTATGCGAAAAGAATACCCAAATAATGATTCTAGGAGGTTTCTGGAACAGAAGTTACCCTTTTTCTGTCAAAGTTTTAAGTACCATTTAATTAGACTCAATTTAATACCTATTCTCTTTGAACATCTGACACTTAGCCCAGCACATGCCAAGTGCCATTGGCATCAAAAGAAGTAATCTCTGCCCCTAAAGATTGATCATCCATTTAGTGAAATAAGGCATAGTCAGAAAATAAACAATAAAAGCAGGATTTGAATTAGCATTGAAATACAAGGAAAAATACTATATTTTAATAAATGCGTGGTTGAATATGCTAAAGATGTCTCTATAAAAGCATGATATCCTGGCTCCAAGAGAGTCATCTCACTGTATCCATGAGTGCTCAGTGATACCAGAAGTGCTTCCTTCCAGATCCCCTCTTTAAGAGTGTTGCTGACAAGTTGCATATGAAACACACAGAGGAAGGTAAGCAATGTGACATGGAGTGTGTCTGCAAAGAGGAATCCTGGCAGTAGACCAAGGGCACTTGGCCTCCAAGTGACAAAACTAAGCCGAAGGAAAATAACTGCTGCCAGTCATTTACATATTTATTTTTCAGAAGGATTGTTCTCTATTGTTGCACATAGTAAAACTAAAACAAGTGGGAAGAAATTACAAATAAACCAAATTTACTTCAATATATTATATTATATTCAAAACACTAATAAAAAAACATACACCATATATTTTTCATTGTAGAGTAAAAATAACCAGCTATATTTTTATAGTTTATGGTGGGTGTTATCTGATTTTATAGATTTTTAAAATATATAACAGAAGTTCTAAAACATAGTGATTCATCCCTGTGGTGAATCTAAGAATTAAACCATATCTTCTGTTGCTAAATCCTTAATTGAGCCATCACTAGTTCTTTGGATTCATGCTAAAGATGGAGCTTGCTCTCTGTCACTGCAGGAATTCAAGAAGACATAGCAGGCCCAGCTCTGGGACTTCTTAATTAGGTAGGAAATTTTGCTGGGAAACTATCTCAAAACTCCTGCAGCTCTAAGATTTTTTTTTAAATTATTAACTGTAGAATTTTCAAAGTAATTCATAAGACAATTTCTGTTAAAGTTGTTCATGGCCAATAACTTAGATAAGTTACATTCAGTGAATCCTCTCCTCATTTTAAAGTCTGAGTTTTCCAGTGCTGCCTTCTGTAAGAGGTCCAGCTGGGCTTCCAGTTGATAGACTCTTATTCCTTACTTTAAGTGTCTAATAAACACTTAATGATATTTCTGCCTCAGTCTTTGGACAGCGTCATTCCTTTCAGAGCCTGAAGAGAACTGAAAGCTGTAATTCCTGGGATAGTAATTCTTTCCCTCTTGTATCCTGATCGTTCTTCTGTGAGTCCAATAATACATCAGTAGCACTTTTGACTCTTTAGAGGCTTAACATGTGTACTTAGACTCACAATGAATCAATACCTACCAATCTTAATAAGGACTTTGTCTTACTTTTTAATTTATCTAACATTTAGCCTACATTATTTTTTTAGAGTTGCCGATGCCTTCTCCCATTGGAGATTGAGATTAACCACCAAAATCCACTACACTTTACTTTCCTGATCTATTTTGGGGTGTTTATGAGATGTGCTAAGTGCATCAGAAAGCAAAGAGCAATGAACAGCTACTAAATATTTCATGACTTTGCAGTCCAGGAAGTTGGTGGAGGCATTTCTACATCCAAGCACAAATTCAAATTTTGGGGAAAAACACATGTAGGCTGTGCTTATATATGTGCAAAGCAGCAATTAAACCCAATAAGTACTTCAGTTGGGATTTAGGGCCACATCTAACAGTGCAGTATGTTTGTTAGATACCTTGATTGCAGGTGACTTTGATGAGTTTCTCGTCTTACTGCTAGGTGGATTATGCTTAGATTAGTTATCTGAGTGGAAAGACAGATGAGTTTTCTAAGATTTAACAGGAATGATTTAGAAGACTTTTATATGAGGGTAAAGCATACTGTAAAGTCTTAATCTGACACAAAACTGTTACAGAAACCAGCATTGTGTCTGGAAAAAAAGAGCAAAAGGAGGCAAAGGCCTTTCTCATCAAAGAGTGGGTAGCCTGTTTTCATTCCAAAGGCAGAACTAGGATAAGTAGATGATAAAAAAAAAAAAAAGCAATATTCTACCTCAATATAAATCATTAGTTATAACAGTAAAACACTGAATTAGCTTTCCCTAGCTTGCAATCCCTGATGTATGGAGCCTAAACTGGAGGAATGCAAATCTGGAATGCAGACAGGGATGTTGCAAGATGGAGAAGGAGGTCAAGGCGAATGCCAAAGTCTTTGTGCCTGAGTTGAGGATTCATATTATCTTCCTGCAAAGGCAAATTCAATGCAGAATACTGCTTGATGGGCACAGAATTAACAAGATCCAAGTGCTTAAGGAAACAGCAGCTCAATATCTCCTAGAGCTCTCTCTCAGACAGGGGGAGATTTTTCAAGTGGTAGCATCTCCTGAGCTACATAAAGTTCACAGGCTGATCTCTGGCAACTCTTTCTCTGCTGACTTTCATTTTCTTTTTAAGGTTCCTTCCTGGTCTGCCATCTTTATTTAGCCCAACAAACCCTTTCTTAAGCATCTTAATGAGCTATGCTCAGTAACACAATGAGACCACTTGTGTGGGCTCAACCTTAAATGACATGTAAGTTAACATTTTGGACTGAGACAAATAATATATTTTCTGGGAATCACATCCTCTCCAGCCAGGGTTAGCTCCTGGAAGGGCTACCTCCAGTATTACTCTTGAAGACACCTAATTAAACATGACATTCAGCAATTCAGAAAATTTTTCCTGGCCTTAGCTCCCTGATTTCTGATTTTGGTTCCCTTATTTTTTGGTAGCATTAATTTGTTTTCACATTATTGGTGTTTTTGTAGTTCTTTTTAGCTTCTGTTTTGATTTATTTCTATGATGCTTTTCCTTATATTTAGTCCCTAAGGAAAAAACATAGCAGTTAAGTGGAGGGGAAAAAAAAATCTACATCCTGCTTGCCATATACTTCCTCTTGCAGCAACATACCTCTGACTTGGTGATTTTAGCTGGTGCTTTGTGTCAAATACAGCACTACGTCTGTTGTGCTCATTCTCCACTTCTCTAGGAGGAATGGAGGAACAATCATTTATGATTTGGGTGAAAATGCAATCCAGCTCTATCATTTTTTTCATCACAGTTACTAATTTGCCTTTTTCCTCTCCATCCTGGGAAACATTTTTAAAGGTTTTGCTCCATACCATTGATTTAATTTTCAACATTGTCAAATCTATTTTGCCATTTTCAATTAGAGTTTAAACTCCATTCGTGCAATAGAAGTTTCTTTGCATTTTGCAATAGCACGTTCTATTTTAAAAATATTTTATTAAATATAACAGCTGATATTTATTGAGAATCACTATGCCAGTCCAGACACCTGATAATAAAATAACAAGTATTAACTTTATAAGTGTTATATTGTATCTTCTGCCACTATTATACTTTCATCTCTGAGCCTTCTCTTTATATCAAGTTCTAGTTTTCTATAAAAATTCTGTTTAAAAACAACTTTTAACTTTTGTACAGAGACCACATTCTGATGTACTGTTAAGAATTTGTAAATATTTTTATGTAAATATTTTTGGAGCAAAAATCATAGAATTATAAGATTCTTCAGAGGTCTGTTTTCCCTCTTTGTCATTGTGATAACATTCTTTTTCTTGTGCTACAACATATTTTAGACGCCTCTTTTCTGGTTGCTTGTTTGCACAAGTGTGAATCTGTCTGAGTCTCAGTTTCCCCATGCTGCCTGGTCCCAATTCTTACTTCCCTGAACAGAAGTGCTTAGATAATTTACAATATATAGAATGCTTTTTTCCTTAGGTTATTCATTTCTCTTGTTTTGTTGAGACTAAACTCCAGAGTGCAATATATAACTATCCACACTCCTCTTATGTATGTGACACACTGTTACAATTATGGATAGGCTTAAAAAATATGACGGGAAAGTAGGCTCCTGGAAAATCTCAAAAATCAGCACTTGGACAGTGGAATAATCCATGCCCAGTTTTATATTTGGTGCAGACACTCATCTCTAAATCAGGGGAGAGTGCAGGAAGTGCATGTTTCATGTGTCTCTCTTTTGGTATTTGGGACAGCAGACTTGGTAGATTTCACCAAGCCAAAAACAGAAATGTCAGTGATTATTTTTTTCTCCAGTTAGCCTTACTTTTTCTTGTCTTTCTCCTCAGTGAATTTGCTTTTCTATTTTCTCCATCTTCATAAGTATTTTGGTTAGAATGTTAGAGAAGCTCTAGCTGAACTCTTTGCTAGATAGCATTTTAAACATTAGCTTTCCACCCCCAATTTCTCTAGGCACTACGGACAAGTTGTAGAGGTGAGTTGAGAAAAAGGACAAATCAAAAGGTCAACAAAATATATCCCAGGATTAGAGGATAAGACATATGAGTTGAGGGATAAGGGATGAAATTTATACAGTCTGCAAAAGAGAGGTCTCCAAGGTAGGATCTCTATGACATGATCTATAAATATCATCAAGGTAGCAAAATAAACAAAGCAAATTATTTACAGTCACAAAAGATAATAGGACAAGAATGATTGCCTGAATCTAAGTGAAGGAAAGTTTACAATAGGCTACAAAAAGAGTTTTTAATGAAAGCAAAACCAAGCAATAAAACTAACACAAAAGTTAAGATCTATCACAGACCTGTGCGTAAAATATAGTTTTAAAAATTTTTATAGGCAAGAAATGTATATATGTTTAAAACACATACGATTGTCAAATATTCATTGTAAAAATTAAGACCAAATCTTGGCATTATCTGCTCCCTAGATGTAGGATCTTTGACAAGCTATTTTAAATATGTATAATTAGAATAACATCAGTTGTTTTTATAAATATTGTGGCAATCGTATCTTAAAAATGATTTTCCATTGATTCTATAACCATTTCAAGTCATAGCCTCAACAAGGATTAAGATGTGATTTTATCACACTTTCCTGGCACCATCAACTTTTCAAATTAAAAGCACATATGTCAGTGCTAAACTCTTGGACTCCACTTATTTCTTGCTATCTGATTTCCACTCTTCCTTTTCTGCTAAGATTTCTGTTTTCACTAATAAGCTCTTACTTTTCAAATGGAATGACATACTGTCACCGCTATTTTTACATGACCAACCTGAAGCACTAAATGGCACTGACCAACACTTGCTTCTTCAAGGCCCTTTTTGCTTGCATTCTATTCTCCTCATGGCTTTCCTAAATCTCTGTATGTTTCTTCTTTATCTTTTCAATAATACGGATGTCCACATTAAAGGATTATTGTATAGATACAATTAAAAAAAAAACATGCAAAGTCAGGTGCAGTGGCTCATGCATAATCTCAGCACTTTGAGAGGCCAAAGCAGGAGGATCACTTGAGCCCAGACATTCTACACCAGCCCGGGAAACATAGCAAGACTCAAGCTCTACAAAATTTTTTAAAAATTAGGTAGGTATGGCGGTACACGCCTGTAGCCCCAGCTACTCAGGAAGATGAGGTAGGAGAGTCACCTGAGTCCAGGAGTTTGAAACTGCAGAGAGCCATGATCACTCACTGTGCTTTAGCCTGGGTAACAGAATGAGACCCTGTCTCAGGTAAACAAATAAATAAATAAATGCCCAAAAAATTTCTTACCAAAGCACCTTGAAGAGAGAACACAGAAAATATTACCTTGCTCAATTTTAGTTCATCTATCCATTCATAAAGGCATGTTTAGATTTCTCTTCTTTCTAGAAAGCACTCAATAGAGAATCTCATCTCTTCCTAATGTTTCATTTACCACTAATAAACTGAAGATCTCTTAATCCACAGCCTCTCTTCTGAGCTCCAAATCCATAGTTTGAGACTGCTTTCATTACATATTTAACAAGATATCAAAAGCATATCAGTCCTTTTTTGTTTTTGTTTTTGTTTTTTTGAGATGGTCTCGCTGGGTCACCCAGCCTGAAGTGCAGTGACATGATTTCAGGTTATATTTTTAGTAAAGACAGGATTTTGCCATGTTGGTCAGGGTGGTCTGAAACTCCTCACCTCACATGATCAGCCTGCCTCCACCTCCCAAAGTGCTAGGATTACAGGCATGAGCCACTGTGCCCTACCAAGCACATCAATCTTAATGTAAACAAAATTGGACTCATTATGTATATCTCTCTGTTTACTTCAACCAGTCTATACTTTCTCAATTCTGTACCTTGAGATACCATAGAAGTATCTATGTGTGATAAAATCACATATTATCCTTGTTGTAATAGAAGTGATGCTATTACCTGTCTATGGGAACCAGTGATCCAAATAGAAAACCTCGGCCATCTTTGATTCCTATTCCTTTCTAATTCTCATGCATCCCAGGCACACCATCACCTGCCAGTTTTTCTCCAGTCATGTGACATGGGTCACATTTACCTTTACACTTTCTCTGCCATGGACCTAATTAATCTAATTCAGATTATGATCTTTCTCTGCAGGGCAACCAAAGAACCACCCAGACATTTTATTGGTGCCTAAACTTCTCCTCATTTTAATCCACTCTTCACACTACCTCTAGAGATAGCTTTGTAAGTTTTGTAAACCACCAACCTATTCATATTACATTTCTACCTAAAATCCATCTTCGGCTTCACATCACCTGGTGTGTAAGTCCAAACTCCTCAAAATTGAAAAACAGAAACAATAAAAAACTATCATAGTCTACTTTCCAGCTGTCTTTTGAGATTTCTCTTGTGCCACCCTTCCATACTTAGCACTTACCAGACATAACAATGTTGTGCATTACCTGTCCTTTCCTCCATGCTTTTTGAAGAAACTAGTGCATTTTCTACACTGCCTGTACCAGACTCAACTCAGTTTCCAAATTACATGGGGCTGGAATAATCAAGACCCTCAGCTCGATTTCTCTTACTTCAAGGTACTTGACAAGTTAGTGAACTTGAAAGGTACTTGACAAATGCACTCTGTTTTTTTTTTTTTTTTTTTTGAGACAGAGTTTTGCTCTTTTTGCCCAGATTGGAGTGCAATGGCACGATCTCGGCTTGCTGACAACTCCGTCTCCCTAGTTCAAACGAATGCGCTAGTGCCTCAGCCTCCCCAGTAGCTCGAATTACGGGCACGCGCCACCACCTCTGGCTAGTTTCGTATATTAGCAGAGACGGGGCTTCAGGTGAAGTTTCTAATACATAATTGTTTACTATAAATTTTGTTCCCAGGCACTGAGTTTACATCATCTCATTTGAATTTCACAAAAAACTGCTTATATTAGGTTTCTATTTCGAAGATAAAGACCCTAAAGCCCTGAGAGATGAAAATATTTTTTCATTGTAATACTGTTAGTAAATTGGTAAGAGAGGTCAGTTCATAATGAGGCCTCCCTTAGTCTAAAATTTGAGTGTTTTCCATTATCATAAGAGATCACAGTCGGCAATTTTGTAATATAGTGAATCTCTCATACTTGGTATTCAAAGAATAGATCAATAATTATTGATTATGGTTGAACTAATTTACACTCCCACCAACAGTGGGATATTTTCTAGATGAAAGGCTATACTATATGTATCTAAGGCATCTTCTAATTTTAATTTCTTATCGCTCAGGAGAAAATAAAGCAGTCTGGCAAATAACATTGGTAAAAATGTAATATTGTCATAACTTTTAAGCTGGAAAACAACTATTTTAATGTTAATAGCAGGGCTGTGTGGTAGTATTTTCAGTGGAATATAAAATTATTCAAGCACAATATTAAAAAGCTTCGTCACCTATTTAATATAGTGCCATTTTGCTCACTGAGGTAGTTATAGTAGATCCTTATACAGAGTTTGAGCACAATACTGTATTCCAATATTTAACAATTCAAATTGACAACTGATGGCATCTGCTATAAGACGAAACTTTAATAAACAGATAACATAGAATTTACATTGAATAAAATTAAATATTTCTTGGACATTATATTGCAGAATCTTACATGGCCTCAGAGTTATCATTGCAGACATTAATTATAATTGTCATAAACAGATGAAAGTAAAAAATGATTGAAATCTCTGGGCAATAATCTGCAAATGGAAATTTTCAGGATATTCCTCTGAAATTTACCACTATAAAATTATTTTGTTTATAAGATTTAAATATTTACATCATTAGCTTGTCTATGTTTTGATATAGCCTTAGCCTAATATTATTTCATTTATATTGTAAAAGTCAACTTTGACTGACTGAAGAGAAAAAAATTACCATCAGTAATATCCATGTCAGATACTACTATGAAGTATATTGATTAAAAAAAAAAGTCTGAACAATTTTTTCATTTATCATTTTCATATCAGGGCCTGGGCCCAAGACCATAAAAATATTAGTATAATGAAACAAGAGCTCCTCTCAAATAGGTTATAATTTAGTAAATTGTACAAGCTAAGTGTCAAACTAGTAACTAAACAATAACAAATATTATAGAAATTTAGCTGCCTTCCAACTCACTGCTATTAGAGAGAGTCAAAAAGGGTTAATGGATAAAAAGTAAACTTAGAGCCAGACCTTGATTTCTCTTTAATTATACACCTGTGTTATTCGCTGTTTTACTTCAAAGTTGGTATTGTGCTTTGCTTAAAGAAAAAGGAAATAAAAATAAAAAATCCAAGCTCTATATACTATAATATAACTCTCTGGTGATTGGTCTATATCCCAGTTTTGGACTATATTCCTATATTCTTTTGCTTCAGTTATGTTTTCAACTTATAATTTACCAAATACCTTTTATTTTCTAAACTTTGATCACCCTTGCTTTTGTAATCTCCTTCTTTGGAGATTTGCTTTAAGTCTTAGCCCAAGGCAGTCTTCTTTGTTGACACTTCACTTTGTCTTCCTGCTTGGAGTCAGTTTCCCCCTTCTCCCACAATCCTGCCATACTCTGCCCATTTATCTATTCAATTACTTGCCACATGCTGGCTTATTCTGAGACCTGGTAGGCAGCTACCTTTTCCCCCACACCAGGCTCTCATAATTTTGAACTCATGAACTACATTGTGTTTTCCTTTGATTTTTTTGTTTTTCTTTTTTTCTGAAAGGCTGAACACAGTTGTGCAATGAATGAATTTGAGAATGAGGAAATTAATCTATGTTTAATAAATGAATACATGTTGAATAAATACATGCAAGTCACTTAGATTACATGTAAGATCCCTTTTTTTGGTATTTCAACCTTAGTAAGCCTTCAGGATGAAAGTACCACAAACAGAAGTATTCACACTGACTCTGAGTTTTACTGAATGTGAGTAGGTCAGCATGTGGTTAAGAAGCCTGTGCTCTGCTCCTCATTCAGAAAATTAGCTTTTTCTTTTTAATCCTTTGGCTTTGTTATTATTTTCAGTTTGTTCAATGGTCTTACACTTCATGGTGAGAATATGCATGCCAAACATTCATTTATTCAAATTATCAACTAAGTTGATTTGTCTTTTTATTAAGGTATTAATAATAAATTATACACTTTGAAAGGTTAATTTTATTAACAATGACAGTATGTAATCACTCACTTGGCACAACAAATTCCTTTATTTAACAAAAATATCTTAGCCATCTAGCACATTCCAGATACGGTGCTATTAAATAAAATTTATGGGAGGTCATTGGTCTGGACTGAGTTTCTACACTTCGCCCCAGCAGGCAAACCCAAAATGGGTTGCTACATTTCTATGTTACCATACCAAAACCTAAGCGAACCAGTTTTGTAAGATCTGACTTTCTGAGAAACCAGGAGAGAGTTGAAAGCCAAATCTTCAAGCAGCCAATTAAAAAAATAAAGCAGAACAGGAGATTCACATCAACCAGTCAAAAGGGGTTCAAGTAACCTAATCCAGCATGATAAGAAAATCCCCTCTGTTTTATCTGGTAAAAGTAACCTGAAGAACTTGATGTTATTCAATCTGCTTTTGTTCTCTATTTTCATGTGTTTGGTCAACCTGTTTTACAGAAAGTAACTAGACTACTATGTCCAGTGGCGCTTTTGTCTATTTTGTGGACTGGATGATTCCTGGTTCAAGAATTACAAATAAAAGCTAATTAGGTCTTTAAAACTTATTTTGTTGAAAATGTGTTTTTGACACTGAAACATCCTAGAGAGGTAAAGTTGAATACAGACGAGGTCACAACTTTTTAGTAAGGTGGACTAAAGTGTAAATAAGTCATTGTAAAAAATACAACAAATTCAAATGAAAGGAAAAGTGGCTTTGCAGACAATAGCATGAGAAAGTACGTACCAGTAACCGGAAAGGTGAGAAAGAACTCTCAAATCTCCAAACTTCTCCTCTATACACTATCAGAGTAACTGGATGCCTTAGCAGTTTTTAAAGGAGTTTAGAACTGTATCAATATAAATAAAATAAATACATTGCTTTTGAGGGAATTACTTGTTAAATTAGCTTCACCTTTTGTCTTCTGAGAAAGGCGAATGGTGAGCAGCAGTAGCCCACAGAGGCGAGGTGGAGTGTACCTGGGCCCTGCTTAGGGAGCTGACTGGCTGTGAATGAACACTGAGCACCTGCATCTTAATTTAATGGAGACTACCACTCAAAGGAAATGATGTGCCATCCGAAAAGAATGGCAACTGCCAGGGAAGGTTAGAGGAAGTGTTTGCAAACTCTTACTTGTTAATTTTCCTGAGTGCAAAGCTATCTGTTAAGAAATGATTTTGATTACTTAAGAACTCTATTCAATCATCATTTATACAACTAGAAGATATGCCAAACCCTAGCCAACACACACAAACACACGAAACACACAACACAGAATTTTAGGTGGACTGGTCAAGGCAAGGGAGGAGAAATGCAAACTCACAAAAGTCACTGAATAAAACTGAAAAACAGTAGCCTCAGAATGCTTCAAAATTCTTCCATTATCAATCAGAAGGTTTTCTGGCCCTTAGCACTGCAGGAGAAGGATCTACGGTGGAGTGCCTTCAAATTTCAAAGAAGAGACAGATAAAGAGGGCTTCATATCTAGGAAAGTCTCCCTGCACTTCATGTTTTTGTTTTTTCCATGTAAGTAGGAAAAAAAAAAACTACTATTTCTTATAGGAGTAATATGGACAGATACATTAACAATAGCGAACAAAGGCAATTCACTACCTATATGTCTTTTTCACATCTCACAATGTCTGTTAATATTTGGAAAGACACTCACTTATTTATCACGAAGGGACATTTCCATGTATTCTTTTCTCTTAACATTAAAATAGTATGGTAAATAAAGAACAGGACCAAGAACACAGCTGGCATGACAATTTCTGTGCTTTCTCACAAAATCAGAATGGCTGACATGGAAAAGAGAGTAACAGATGGTGGAATAGCTAGGAGACACATGATTTGCTCAAGGTCATAAGAATTTCAGCAACACAGCTAGAAACAAACAAACAAAAAAACCCAGACCTTGAAGCTACATGATATTGTTTATATGTACCACTTCATTGAGGAATAAAGCTTCAATTAAATTATTATAGGATAATTATAGCCCTAGTTCTTTATTAGAGTCGATCATGGAAATTATAGTTATATTGGAAGAAAGGCAGGTAGCCCGCTTTGCCTGATTCTGTTGTAGGGAGGGTGAGGACCACATTAGAATACGAGATTGAAATGAATACTTTGTGTCCCTATGTGCCACCCTGAGTTACTGGGTTGTATTTTTCAGGCATTTGATATATAAATATGTGTACAACAAGGTCTGTCAAGTTGACACTTTTAGGTGGATTTCTCTGATGTCAGTGTATAGGATGAATTGAGGACTGTGAAAAGGAACAGAGGGCAGAGAACTTGTATTAGGGGAGAAAAATTAAAGAGGTACTTCAGTTATGGAGGTCAAATACTAGAAGAGGTAATGCTAAAATTAGGACCTGGAGGGTGGTAATTGCTCCCTACGAAGGTAGAGAACACTGTTGACTGTTTTTTGGGGATGAGGGTGATGTACTTCTGGACATACGATGTTAAGATATAATTAGGGTTTTGATGGAGACATCCCAGACACAGAATCATTTCTGCAGCTCAAAGAAAAAATTGGGTCCAGAATTACAAACTTAGCAGTTACCTATAGAAAGGTGATAAATTGATCTATGGCAGTGAATGAATGCACAAAGAGTGAAAAACATAGAAAAGTGGGAATAGAATAATTGGACAAAGTTTCATTTAAAACCTGATGGATGGTCTGTAAAAGAAAAAAATACAAATTGGACCCCATCAAAATTTAAAACTCCTGATCTTTGAAAGATACTATTAAGAAAAATCACATGCTAGAGGAAAATATTTACAGAATATTTATATGATAAATGACTTACATCTGGAATAAATAGATAATTCTCAGAACTTAATAAGGAAATAAACACCTAAGTATAAAAATAAGCAAAATACTTGAACAGATACTTTGGCAAAGAAGATCTACAGATGGCCAATAAACACATGAAAAGATAATCTTCTCTTCTCAGATGAGTGTTTATAAACAGTAGACTGACAGCAGTACAGACTCAAAATAATGTAATCATAGTATCACATGCCTATGTGGTATTTATCACTGGTCAGACACAGTGTTAAGCACTATGTAACTATTAGCTCACTTAATGGGTTAACTTAATGGGTTAAAGTAGGATTTTAATTAACTATTTACTGATAAAGAAACTGAGACACAGAGAGGTAAAGGAATTTGCCCAAGGTCATATAGCTGGTAAGTGGTCAATTCCAGATTTGAACACAAGCAATCTGGCTCCAGAGCCTGTGCTCTTGGCTATAACAATTTGAAGCCTCTCCAGAAACCAGCAAGTTTATATTGAGTGCCTACTCTGTGCACACACTGTAGAGCCACAAGAAATGGATTAAATATAGTTCCTTTCCAAGGGGATCTTAACATCTAGATAGAAAGACAAGCTTATGCACACCAAACACTTGTCTGCATCTAAAATGATTCAAGCCTTAGAAAATAGACAATAAACATGTAGAACATCATCATGTTGATTGAAAGATAGGATCTTATTATGGCAATTAGGAATTACTGAAAACATTATAAAACCTCTGTAGCTTAGAAGTTCTTTCGAGAAAAACAAAGACTGCAAAGCTTTATAAGAATTCAAACAGGGAATAATTGTTTGGACATTTAAAAATCCTCTCCTACAATCTTTTATGCTACTATAATTGCCAGTAAAAATGTTTATCAATTATCTCTTTCATGCTTGATAGAGTCCTTCTCATTTAGGCTGTTTCTAATAACTTAATGTAAACAAGCATGAACCTTGTCCAAACATGACAATGATCTAATTCAATTACCTCCCCCCATGTTAAACCTGCAACTGTCAATGAGCTGAAAAATTCCTGTTAGCTAAGTGTTATTTTAGTAACACTGAAAACCCATCCTTATGAGCCCTGAGTTACTATTCTGTTTTGTTTTTGTTTTGCTTTTCCATTTTCCCAGAATGAAAACTGCAATAGAAGAGTGATTAAATGCAAAAATATAAGCAGAAGCAATCCTTATTAATTAATTGACTTTGATTAAAAGAAAATGGTATCTTTGAAGTTGTACCTACAGAAGTCATCCTGTGAGACATAGCAACTCCTGTGAGGTCTCAGATTCATTCCATTCTAGCAGCCCAGCCTGAAAAGGGGTCTAATGTGTGTGTGCCACTAATAGCTGTGACTCTGCAGGAGGTAGGCAGTAAAGAGAAAGGAGAGACACAGAGAGTGAGGAAGGGAAATGGAGAAAGAATCAGAGGAGGGAGGAGATAAAAATTAGAGAGGGAGAGAGAGAGAGAGATTGTGGGAGACGTGAAAGAGTGAAGAATCGGAAGCAAGGAGGGGGGGGGGAGATGCAAAAGCCAGATTTTTATTGGAAGCAATTGAAGTGGTTGCTATGAGACCCGCTCGAGCAGAGGACCAGCAGCCAGCCCTACGCTGATGGTTCTTACCTCGTACTAAAACCTTTGCTTTGACACAGTTTCAGAGTTGCTTAATATTCGAGCAAGCACCTGACACGGGTGACTTTTTCCTTCTTTTTTTTCCTCCAGTCCCTCGGGTAAGATGGAGGTAGAAAATGAAGCCAGCTGCTCTCCGGGCAGCGCATGAGGCGGGTCCAGAGAGTACAAGGTGGTAATGCTGGGATCAGGGGGAGTTGGTAAAAGCGGGTAAGTTTTCACACCAAATTCTGGGGAAGGAGAGACCTCTATAGAGACAACTCTGTAGAGTGAAAGAAAAATGATATTGCTGATGCTGTTAGAGGTGAACTGAGGCAGTTAAATACAGAGTATCTGTCTGGCAGGATGCTCGGAATTGTCAGAACTGTTAAACCGATGCTGATGAGTCAGGAGAAAGCAGTCAGTCGGAGATGATCCACAGAACTTTAAGAGGATAATTGTTTTCTTTGATTTCATGCTGGGTGATATTTGCTCTTAGTGTATAGGTCGATTTTAATAATAAATATATGTATGAAATTGTCATGTTATGAGAAAAATGTGCTCCTGTTCTCAAAAATCCTCACATAAAGAAAGAAGTGCTATAAATATTCAATTAAACACACAGTTACAAACACAGACATATACACAGGACTATCAATGCTAATTGCTGTTTGTTTCTGTCATTAGGAGGTTATTTTTCCTTGTCTGTAGTCTGACATAGTATGTGTGGGCTTTGAATACCAGAAGGAAAGTTGGCTTTTGAAAGTGGCAGTGATTTATGGAATGATGTTAATTGTGAGTCCTGTGCAGGGTGATCAAACTAAACTTTGTGGTTAATTAAAGGAGAAAGCTGCACAAATAAATGAAGGTGAGGTGATAATAAAGATGAAGAATAGTAAATTTGTTTTGGTACCTAAAGAATGGAAGTGTCAGTTGTTGGGATTCTTAAGGAGTCTAAAAGGCCAAACATAACAAATTTTTAAAAAATATATACGTAGTAGTTTTTGAGGCTGACCAAATGTTAGACAGCTCAGCGCTATGGCTATCACTAGAAAATAAATAAATATAGCTTTTTATATAAATATTAAATATCTTCACTGGGAATATATCTTTGGAGATGCTAAAGGGCAGAAGAAATATTACAGTTAACATGGAAAAAAGTATCAAAGCAATTCAATAGTTTTGGTGTTGACAAAAACATTGACAATTGAAGACAACGTTTTTAGCAGAAGAAATTAAAAAGCTAACAACTTTGGTAATGGGTTCACAAGGGATAAGAAAACTGAACAGTGAAGGAAGAGGAAGGAGATTTTGACTTTAGTGGACAGCAAAGGTAAAGAGAACCAAAAACATAACATTCAGCACCCCCACCTCTTCTCTCCTCTACAAAAGATAATTCTTATAAAAATAAAACAAATAGATATATCTAAATGTGGTCAGTAGCACAATGCTTATCGAAGTAAAAAGAAATTATTCATCTCTCCTGGGGAGGGGAAAATGTGAAATGAAAAGCTTTGTAATTGTGTATGAATGAGGAATTTTTAAAAAGCCTTCTCCTTCTAACATAATGATTTGAGAAGAAAGGAATCAAAATGGGAGAGGATTTAGGAGAGGAGGGAGGGAATGGAGGAAGGATAAAGACAACATGATTTATATAAAATAAAGTTATACTTTACAAGAATCCAGTTAGATACAGTGAGGAAGAAAGAAATAAACAATGTGAGAATAAAATATGGAAGAAAAGAGGAAAACAGATGTGAAAAAAACAGGCAAAAGGTCAATCCACAGAAAATGCTACCAGCAGCTTGTGAGGTCAGGGAGATGCTGAAATAGTCCCAATAATGTGCCTCTGTATTGCTTTTTTTTGATGGCTAGGTCTTTGCTTTTTCACCAGGAGATTGGGGGATGTGGGGAATAGAGTGACTGGTTTTTAGCCTACTTCATTTTATTCCATGGAAATGAAACCTGGAAGAAGAGATGTTGGACAGGAACATCCTTCAGCAACACACTTTTCTTGTGATATTGCTGAAATTATAGCAGTGATATTTTGTGTTCTATTTTGATCTCTCCCCAGTATTATTTGTGCTGACTGATCACTGTTACTGTTCCAATGACTATGGATTTTCAATATGACACGTGACCCACAGAGTAGCCTGGCTTGCTCTCATCTTCACGTTGTACAATAGAAGTCAGTTCATAATTAAGCACTTAAACAAAACTTTTCCAGTGAGATGAAAAGACAAGAATTACCACCTCATTCTCAGAGAAAGTTAAGGATAAAGAGTGTAAATAGCTCAGTTGTATTGATTATATATAACTGGCAACCTTGGCTACTACACCAGAGACTATTTCTCATACTACAGTTTCACACCTGGAAAATGCTGTCCTTATGACTAAGTGTTTGAAATCACAGTGTTAAAACCATCTGGTCCTTGGACTTTTCTCCTGTGACTTATCTGATGTTATCATATAAGTACATAAACATTCAAGCACTGATTCTCAATAATAACCTTCTATTGAAGGTTAAAATATTTGCTTTCAATTAACTAAAAATATACATGGTTTATTTTGCCTTATTTAAGCCCAGGCTAGGGTGCAGTGGCATGATCATGGCTCTAAAATATGTATTTTAAAAGCTACTTTTCATGTTGAAGACTTAGATCAACAGAGGTATATGAAGGGATTGTACAACCCCATTACCATGGGTTGTGTGAAGAGATTTCCAGTAGAGATCTGCTCTTCTGAAGAAACTAAAGAAGATGCATGAAGCTATCATCTGTTTCCAATTTTGAGAGTCAGGTCCAAGTCAGCCTTAAACATGGATTAAAAACTCAATTTACAGTGACTATAATTTTTAAAGTCCTAAAGATCTTCTATGCATATTAATATTTAATTTTTTTATTTTTTATTTTTGTAGAGATGGGTTATCACTATATTGCCCAGGGTGGTCTTGAACTCTGGCCTCAAGCAATGCCCCTGCCTCAGCTCCCCCAAAGTGCTGGGATTATAGGCATGAGTCATGATGCCTGGCTTGAGAAATGTTTTTATCCATGTTTTCCTAAAATATGTATTTTTTGAATAGAAACTTTTAAAAGAATTTGCAACTTTACTGAAATAGGAATTCCCACAATATTTAAAATATGTCAGTTAATAAATGTACTGTATGTGATGAATTTTAAACCACAAGTAATCAATAAAGTTTATTGAACATGTATTATGCACAGTCCTATTACTAGCTGCTATAGAGAGGAAAGATGAAGAACATAAACATTCATGAAGCCCCCATTACATGACAGGTATGGGCTACATGTACTTTATGCTTATACTTAGTGCTCACCACAGAGTCGGTATTTCCATTTCACAGATGGAAAAAACAGAAGTCCAAAAAATAACTTGTGCCTGGTCATGGGGGTAATATTTTAGAGTTCTGTGATGTTTTATCTAACTCTACTGCATTATCTTTAATGCTCTGTGAAGAACAAAGAGTTGCATCATCCACTATTAGAAGAAAATAGATCTATTGGCAATGCATTTCCTAGATCTCAAATGTTATAATTAGAAGAGATCTTAACCATCTAGACTATCACTTTCATTTATGCATCTATGCCTCTTTAATCTTTAACCTAATTGAACACTATGCATAATACTTCTGTATAAATATAAAATAAATATTTATCTTTGTATTTAAATTTTTATATGTAACATTGTTCAAGAGTGTTACTAACTACAGGGAAAACAGGGATACACAAGAATTATTTGGACAATGACCAAATTGAGGCCTTGAGAGTTGTAGAGACCTGCAAAGGCCATTTATAAATCAGCAGCAGAGTCAGATCCAGAATGCAGCCCTTCTGACATCATTGAAACAGCTTTTCCATCACTCTCCAATTTTTACACAGTGTAAGCTGAATCAAAACTGCACGATACAAAGTAAAGGATACGTGTACAAAGTAGCAGTTGTGTAGGAGTAACATGTATAGAGATCTAATGTATAGGATGAGGACTATACGTAATAATATTTTATTTGGGGTTTGTGCAAAATAGTAGATTTTATTTTATTTTTTTAATTTTATGGGTACACAGGAGTATATATATATTTATGGAGTACATGAGATATTTGGATACAGACATACAGTGTATAATAATCACATCAGGGTATGGAGTATCCATCACCTCAAGCATTCATCATTTATTTGTGTTACGAATATTCCATTATACTTTTTTTGTTATCTTAAAATGTACAATAACTTATTGGTGACAATAATCTCCCTGTTGCCCTATCAAATGTTAGATCTTATTCATTCCTGTCTAACCAAATTTTGTACCCATTAACCATCTCCACTCCCTTTTCCTACTACCATTCCCAGACTCTGGTAACCAACATTCTACTATCTTCTTGAATTAAATTTTTTTAATTTTTAACTTCCGCCAATGAATGAGAACATGCAAAGTTTGTCTTTCTGTGTCTGGCTTACTTCACTTAACACAATGATCTCCATTTCAATCCATGCTGTTGCAAGTGACTAGATCTCATTCTTTTTATGGCTGAATAATATTCCATTGAGTATATATACCACATTTCCTTTATTCATTCTTCTGTTGATGGACACTCAGGTTGCTTCCAAATCTTGGCTATTGTTTATAGTGCTGCATAAATTAGTAGATTTTAGCAGCTGTTGCTGTCACCCCCCCATAAAAAGTGACTATGTGAAATTATGGATATGCTAATTTGTTTTCCTATAGTAAAGATTTTACTATCTATATGTATTCTACAACATCATATTGTATACCTTAAATATACAAATAAAGTTTATTTTAAAAATAATGAAGACATGAGAAAACAAGAAACAACATACATATATGTGTGTGTGTATATATATATGTATACACACACACACACACATTGAGTGAAATAACATTAAATGACGGTAGAATAGAAACTTATATGTACAAACTGTAATTACAACTCAAAACAAAGGAAAACAACAAAAAAAAAGCAATTATCCAATACATTTCAATATGTTAGGCACCTTCTTCTAGCTGTCTATCTCATTTTGTTCCACTGCCCATCACCGACCCACCCTCCAAAAATGAAACTAAAAATAATCTCATGGTTACAGTTTTAAAGTTTTATGGAGTCTAAAGAATCCTTATGAAAGTTTTAAATATTGATTTTACCACTGTGTTTTGAACAGAAAGGCTGTTCCTCAATGACAGAGCATGATGAAATATTGCTCTCCTTGCTTTCCCACCTATTTCTTCAAGTTCAGAATCAAATTATTCAACAGATTTTATTCTATAATAATAATATCTTATTTTCCAGGTATTTTGGGAAATATCTGCATTTGAGATTTATGCTAAGTTAGTAGATTTTTATTTTATTGATTTTTTTTATGGGTACATAGTAGGTATATGTATATTTATGGAGTACAGGAGATATTTCTATACAGGCATACACTTAACATAATGATTATATTTTAAGATTTAAGGAATATAAGATTCATAATAATCATATTTTACAAAATAAAATATTATTGCATAAAATTGGGGTAAAAATAACATTTTACCTATTCTGTATTTTGATCTTATTTGATAATAAAAATAAGAAGGCAAGTAGGAGAAGTATCTGAGCACAAAAATATCAAGAGATTTGCCCAAGAGTAACAGAAGTAGGAAAGTCAGAAAGCAAGGACTGGACATTAATGCAGGCTTTCTAACGCTACATTGTTTTTTTATCAAATTGTGTGGGAAGAGCAGATAAAGATTCCAAATGTCAGATGAGAACTATGTGTCCTTCTCTGGTAAATAGGACACATCTTGGAATTACTCGGTAAAGTGTTGTCTTAACATACATCTTCAAGTGTGAAATATGTATGAAACACTATGCAAGTCACTGAGAAGGGAGAAGGTGTTATTCGTAACTATGATTTCAGATGATTCCTGACCTCTGGGAGTGCACCATGTCATGGTGGAAAATTTGCTGTAATATGTCATACAAAACAATAACTTTACATTAGGTTTCCAATGTAAGAGCTTTGGAAACTCAGGATAATGGATGGCTATAAGAGATGTGAAAATTGAGAGGAAATCACACCAGAGATGGTATTTAAATTGTGTCTTAAAGGATGAGGAGGATTTTTTGATGCTGAAAAGGAAAAGTATGGGGAGAACCGAGGAAGAGAATTGAACATAAATAGTGTATACAATGGCAAAAAGGGATGTAAGAGCTTATAATTTTTAATGGGAGGATCTTGATAACTTAGCGTCTTTAAGGGATAGTTGAAAGACTATCTTTTGAGATTTGTTCAATAGACAACTTAGTAAACTGTGAAAAAGTTACGCAACAAAAACTGAAAGCACAGAAAGGGTTAGGGAACTCAGAATTCATTAGAATGCATCTATTGTGAATTCTTTGTAAAGAGAAAACTCATTTGTAAAATAAAACATACTCTCTCCCACAGCCATTTGCAATTTGTCACCTCTGTAAATTCAGTTTTGTGTAGCAGGATTTTATAAAGAGAAAGCAATAACAATATTTCTGAGATAAACAGAAAGCTGCACACAACCAATTCCTTCCACCTCGGTGAATTAGGAAATCATGTAGGAAGTTGAGCCTTTATCTGATGAATTAAATCAAGGCAAACAACCAAGTGCATCATTCATGTCCCAGAGCCTCTGTGTTTTACCTCATTAGCAGAACTTTGAGTCTGACAAAGCTGAACAATTGTCACATCATGCCATGCGTTATCCTAACCTCATGGACTGTAAGGCAAAAGAAAATAAATAAACAAGGGGAAAGTAAAAAGATTTTAAGCTTCCAGGGCCTTCTATTTTCACCCTTAATTGTTACCACCTTAGTTATACTGCGGACCATCACTCACTGAAATACTGTCAGGAAGTATTAGCCAAGAGGTCTAAATATGGCTCAGCAAAAGAGTAATTTGGTATCTACTCATTCAAGTAATGATTGAAAGCAGAATTCAGGCAAAAGGCTTTGATTGACAACATCTCCAAGATTATATGCGCTCTGTAGATTTCAAATTGATGAAAAAGAGTTGCTACAACTCTCTGTATGAATACTATGTGATATGTCTGCCCCATCTATGACTGGAGATGAATGAGCATGTAATGATTCCCGAATGAGCCCACGTGCTGCTGGGCTCTTTAGGTTTAGGTATTCACTTTGGAGTTCTGCTGACTGATGGTCTACCACATTCCCCTGCCTTCCCTGCCTTCATCTTGTAAGGAAGGCATTACTGTTTGCATTTTATAAATGAGAAAATGGAGGTACACACACACACACACACATACACACACACACACACATACACACACACACACACACACACGTAATATGGACCCAGGCATAGATATTAAATGACGAACCTAAGGTGCCTATAGATGGATGTCTATGTACAATGTTTACATTCTTTTTATTTTCTCACCAGAAAGTTTTTGTTTTATTGTTTGAAGAGATGATACAGCGCTGATAACTTCAGCTGCATTTCCATAGACGTATTTTAAATATCAAACATAATCATCTATATGAAAATATTTCAATATTTTTAATTTTCTATGCAAACAACAGAGAGTGCTATCCTTATCAGATGGGGTAGTGGGTAGCAGGAGGAGCTCTGACTAAACCTTTTAAGGTGGAGGCGCCAAAGACTGGTTTGTTCTTGTCGACTCAGAGATGCTTGGGGGCCTTAACCTCATAGAAAGGTGACAATTCCCTCAATGAGAAAACCAAGTAACCCAGTAATTATAGGAATTTATTGAAACCTGGGGATCATGCTAAAAAAAGAAAATAAACAGTGCTTAATAAACCACGTAGATTTTTGAAATTAGGTGCTGATCTACTTAGGGAAGCATATTTTCTTTAGATATATACATTTTGGAGTAATTGACAGAAACTGTTAAAAAAGTGTCTGTGTGTGTGTGTGTGTGTGTGTGTGTGTGTGTGTGACATGTGCATACGTGCCTAGACCTATGAAAAGCCCACAGTTATTACCAAGAATTAGAAACAGCCTCTGCCCTGTCCATCAGGGTTACAAACAAGATGTATAAACAGACTTGTGAGACGATGATAGAGATGTGTGGGGAGGTATTCTGGAAGCAATGAGAACTATGGCTTAGGAAGTTAAACTGACCTACCATACATTGTTCAGCTGTTCATCGATAGCATTGAGACTAGAGTCTCCGACTTCCTGGAGCATGAATTTTTCCAACAGGCCATACTGCCTCCCAAACCCAGCATAAAATCTCACTGGAGATCAAGTTGTTGCCTATGGCTGATTATTTCTGTGTGTGTGTGTGTGTGTGTGTTGCAGTGTGGTGGGATTGCAACTGTACACACTGACAGACGGCAGTCCTCTGCACTGCTTACACACATGCAAGATGCACTCTTATCAATGAATTTGGCTATTTGCAAAGCCTGTCAATGATGTCAACTCAATCACTTGGGCTTTGCTCATAAATACAGGCTTTCTAGTGACCCTGACCAAACACTGCCATCTGACCTTCCCATTGGTCAGCAAGGACCAGCTAAGTGCCACTGCTAGCCACTGTGCCAGACATTTCTGCCCTTTCTGCCTACTACAATTCTACTTCAGCTAACACCACAGCATCAGCATGAGAATATTGATAGTTCTGGTCCCCACACACTCCAAGCACTTCAGCATTCTGCCACTGCCAAGTGCATTGGGCAGATAGAAACATGTGCCTGATTCTCACTAAAGTGTGTGTGAAGCATGTAAAGCTGAAGTGGAAGTGGAGAACGGGGCACCCCGGAGATGTTGCATTGAAAGGGAAATCAGAGCGAAAATGAGACTTGCACTCACAGGAAAAATATCTTTAATTGAGCTGAAATGAAATAGTGTAGACAATTTGTGGTCTTACAATGGAACACAAACAAAGATTTTTAACTATTAGAGAAGTTGTGGTGGTGGTGGATGAGGGAAGTTCTTTATCAGAAGATTTCTTGTATACATGAAAGTCAATATTTAGGTAGTCACTTACTGAATGAACCAGAAGTCCTTAGACACTTGGCCAGTTCACAGCTCCTCTTAATATGCTTTGAAATGAGCAATCAAGTGTGTGTTTGTGTTCATAAATCTGTGTGAACTCACAAAAGAGGAATGTTTTTTATTTTGTTCAAACTATTACACTTTCAATTTCTTCCTTCAATGAATGTCAAAATAAAAGCCAACACTTTTGAGTTTTGCTTATGCCTGACCCTGTTTAAAATGCACTAAATACATTTATTTATCAAATCTCACTAAACCCATCACTGCATGTGTGGTTAATATCCCTCATTTATAGATGAGAACAGTAAGGTTTGAAGAAGGTAAGTATTTCACTCAGGAACCCAGAGCCTGAGGTTGACTATGCAGAACTCAGTCACTGCCAGTGAACAGCTCTTAACCACTGTTCATTCACTGTGCTCCCCACCATGCATTACTTTGATCAACTTTCATTCTGTTCAGTGAAGGCCCACCATAGAAGTGATGACAGAATGATGTGAACTGGAGGTTTGGGTAACCCAGGAAATCCATATTTGTGTTTTCTCATCTGTAAAATGGGGATGACAATAATAACTACTATAATGGTTCATACTCAGAATATTAATGACAAAATCTGGCACAAACTATGGGAAAATGTTTATAACATAAATGGGTAGCATTGCTTTTAATTATTTACCTTTGGCAACTCTTGACCTTGCACAGATCACTTAAGCTCTTTGAGTCTTCATTTTCTCCGTTAAGGGCTTTAATTAAAATATCCTCAGAGAATTACTGGGTAGGTGACACTGGAAAATATTAAACAGAAACTATAGATTATAGTGCCCAATATTACACTTTCATTAAAACTCTTCTCTTCCTTCTTTCCTTCCTTCCTTCTTTCCTTTTTATCTTCCTTCCTCCTTCCTTTCATGCCTCCACCTAAGTCAGTTTACCTCTGTAACATAGGGAAGGGTAGTGACATCTTTCAGATAAGTCCTCGGAAAATACAATTTGGGTTGAATATTGTAAACCTGCCATTGTAGATGCACCTGCTCTATTCCTGTTCTTGCTCTCTAAATCCTGATATTTATTAGTTTCAGCTTTGGTCTCTTGAGTGGTAATTTCAGTGACAGTAGTAACAGTGGTTTGCTAGTTACCTTAATAAACAATCCGTTTATTCATTCTAAATGACCCATACCCGCCCACCCCCCAACACACACACAGCACACAGCCTATTACAGAAAGGATTGGAAGGCAATTGCCTGCTACAATGGCCCAAAAGGGCCCGATTAGAGGGGCTATGCTTTTAACAGAGCATGCCTCTGCTTGAATCCGGACTGAAATTAAGTTTTTCAATATGTGTGTTGTTTTAATAAATTTTGAGTTATATGACTTATCTTCCATTCTCCATTGCAGCAACACTGAACATTTAAAGGGAAACAGTTATATTTAATGGTTGCAGGAAAATCTAATAATAAGCTACATGCATACAATTTTTGTTTAATTAAAGAAATCAGGCTCTTTAGTTGCAAAAGGGCACATCTTTTATTTGAAATTGTAAAACTAGCTAATTGGTTCCTGCCTATTATATTTATTTTTTATTTACTGTTTAAAAAATATATCTTACTTTATTCCAACATCATTATCTTAGGATTGAAATAGGTGGAAAAACATTAGGGATTTTATTTGGGCAAATTCTGAGCAACAGAAATCTGGAATACCTTAGCATCTTTTTTTTCCCCCTTTCAGTTTTAGTTGACAAGTAATAATCATATATATTTATGTGCTATTTTGATAGGTGTATACAATGTATAATGATCAAATAATGTTAATTAGAATATCTATCACCTTGAACATTTATTACTTCTTTGTGCTATGAACATTAAAATTCTCTCTAACTTTTTGAAACTACGAGATAAATTATAGCTGAGCACATTTATTATGCAGCACTGTGGAACACCAGAACTCATTCCTCCCATCTAGCTGTGATTTTGTATCTGTTAACCAAACTCTCCCCATCCTCCCCTCCGCTGCTCTTCCCAGCCTCTAATGACCACAGTTCCATGATATCAACTTTTTTAGGTTTCACTTACGAGTGAGAACTTTTGGTGTTTATCTTTCTATGCCTGATTTATTTTACTTAACGTAATGTCCTCCAGGCTCATCCACATTGCGGCAAATGACAGGATTTCATTCTTTTTCATGTCTGAAGAGCATTCCATCGTGTATGTATATGACATTTTCTTTTTCCATTCATCTGTTAATGGACATTCAGGTGTATGCCATATCTCAGTTATTATGCATAGTGATGCAATAAACATGGGGTTGTAGGGATCCTTTTAATATACTGATTCCCTTTTCGTTAAATACCCCAGTAGTGGGATTTCGTCTATCATCTTTTAAACCCTCATATCCCACTCTTACCTGCTCTTCACACCACTGTCAGTTTGATTGTCCTGAAATACCATTTTGATTCTTCTCCTCCTTGAACAACTAAGATATATTACTTTATTCCAATACCATCCTTTTAGAATTCAAATAGACCCAGACATGTCCTTCCATCACTGTCCTCTATCTTCTAGACAAACTACTTTACTTTTTGTTCCTCCAAATTCTTAGGACTTCTTCCCTGTATTATTCACAAAGTTATTTTAAAATAAGCTCTCTCCTCCTTTCCCTCGATTTGTTAATTTGATCTGTCCTTTCAGATTCTGCACAAGTACTTCTTGCTCCTTAACATCCTCCCTATCTACTCTAGTTTAACATCTTTTCTCTTCTTTATAACACTTAAAATTCTTTCTGTGACATTTTGGGCTGGATGGTACAAAAAAAGAAAAAAAATTCTTTCTGATTTATTATTCCTTCCAATAACTATTCACAATTACACAGGTTCTTTGAGCATCTGGCTTATGGTCTTAAGATGCTATTTAAATTTTGAATTTGTATTTAATTTGTTATCTATTTATATTTAATTTTCATATCATAGTCTCAAATTCATGAAGAGTAGGAAACAGATTTTTGTATTGTCTTCCTTCTCCTATGATGCTTATGGTAGTAAATCTTCAAAAATATTTATAAACATAATACCCTTCTTTCATCTTTGAGGAAATGCAGACAGCAAAACGCCAGGCATATGTAATAAAATAAAACTAAGCAATATTTTTAAATTTCACAATAGAGCCATGAATAATAGAGAAAGAAACTGGCACCAAGAGAGAAATGGCAGGTACGTGAGTGTAGGCCAGGGGTGTGGCTTGGGAAAAACCTATACTCAGGCCAGCATTAACAGTCTTTGGTGACAGTGGATTTGAAGATGAAGAAGCCCACCCCCCAATGTTTAGGATGCTCAAAAACACAAATAGATCACAGGATACTCATCCATCAAAACATGGCAGATAGTCACAAACAAGTAAGATATATATGCTGAGTTAAGGGCTGGGTACAGTGGCTCACACCTGTAACCCCAGCACTCACTTGAGGCCAGGAGTTTGAGGCCAGCCTGGCCAACATGGCAAAACCCCATCTCTACTAAAAATACAAAAATTAGCAGAGTGTGATGGTGCACGCCTGTGGTTTCAGCTACTCGGGAAGCTGAGGCATGAGAATCACTTAAACCCAGGAGGTGAAGGTTGCAGTGAGCCAAGATCACATCACTGCACATCAGCCTGGGCAACAAAGCGAGACTCTGTCTCCCTAAAGAAAAATAATAAATAAGTGAATAAATAAATACATAAATGCTGAATTAAAAAGAACTGATTATGCACCAACAGAGTGTTTGAAACAGCATGGACTTTGAAGAGGGACAGGCATGCACTGAAATTCAGTTCTCCCACTAACAAGTCAAGTGACTTTGCTGGTTCTTCCTCCTCTTCTGGATCTCTTAATGTTGCAGGGCACACAGCTTCTTCTCATTTTAATTTTCTAGGGTATTTCATCTAATCACATGCGTTCAATATAATTATATACCTTTATATCTTTGTATTAAATTAAATTTATATCTAGATTACATTTATATCTAAATTTATATCAAGATAATTAGACATAATTAAAATGACAAAAGTTTTAAAAGACTGCAATGCTAACTGAGGGGTAGGGCATAATGAGAATATGAATTCATACATACCATACAAAATAATTTGACACTCTGTATTAAGATGAAGAAATATGTAACTTTATCATATGATTTAGCAATGCTATTTCTAGTTATATAAACTCAATAGAAATTCCTATGTATGAACAAAGAGACATGGTCAGAATGTTTACAGTGGCATTATTCCTAATAGTCCTCAATTAAACGTCTACATGTTCATTCTCTGAGTGAATCGTGTTAGAATTTATGTGTATATGTGTATATATATATATGTGTATATATATGTATATACACACATTAATTATACATAGATGAAATATATATATTGTGTATGTGCATATATTTATCTGTGAATACATACACATACACACACACACAAGGAAGAGATCACCATAATGTCTAGGTAGTCTCCTTTCAGGGGAGGGAGGAGGCAGTGATTGGGAGAGACTCTGGGGAATTTTGAAACCTGGAAATGAAGACTAAAATTCCCCAAAACTAAACCACTGATCTTCTTTTCAAACTTGTTTACCCCCCAGTCTCCCTCATATCAATTGATAGCAACTCCATCTTTCCAATCGCACAGGCCCAAAAAGTTGGCCTGATGCCTTACTTATCTCTTTTCTTCATACTTCCACATCCAATTCAAAAGTAATTTCCTTGGTTTTGTCTTCTTTGTATATCCAGAGGTGTCTTTTTTTCAAAATTCAATTGTGAATTGAATTTGAACTTACCATCCTCTTTTGCCTGTATCTAACCCTTCTTCATGTTTCAATTGTCTCCTACAATTTATTAACACAGCAGCTAGAGTGGTCCTTTTAAGCTACAAGTCAGATCTTGTCATTACTGTGCTTAAAACTCTACCCTGGCTCTTGTTGCACTCACAGCACTTTTAACAGCTTATGTCACTTCTGTGATCGCATGTCCTACTAATCTCCCTCTTGCTCTCTCTAATTCAGAGATATCAGCTTCCATGCTGTTCCTAAAATACGCCAGACAGGCACACTTCCCTTTTAGGGTCTTTGTGCTGGCTTTTCCCTCTGCCTGGGATACTTTTCTCCAGATATCTGCTGGGCTTACTCTAGCTTATCTAAACATCTCTCTCCTATTGTCATCTCAATGGACCTGTCTGCACCAGCCTATTCTATTGAAAACCTCACCTTCCTACCACATCTGCATCTCCCCTTTCTCTGGTCCACTTTTTTCTTTCTACAGCACCTATCACTTTCCAATGTAATAACTGATTATGTTACTAGTTATTGCTGGCCTTCTCCAACCCTAGAATGTCTGTTTTATTCTCCCACATGCCTAGTGAATAAATGAAATAAAGTTGCCTAAACTTATGAAGCTTCAATGTATTTATCTCTAAAGTATGGAAAATAAGAATACTAGTCTTGTCAGTGGGTTGTAAGAGTCAAGGATGCAGCAGTGGAGATGAGAAGTGATAAGACTCTAGTTATATTTTGAAAGAAATGCCAAAAATACTTAATGATTGATAGGAGAGTATTGTTGGCCTAAGCCAAAAATGGTTTTGTCATCAATTGAATGTATTGTTCTCTGCAAATTTGTCAAAAATTAAAGAAAAAACCTTGTAAGATTGTTCTTTTAATGTTATGCAGCAAAAGAGAGCATACATGGCTCTTGATATTGTAGAGAGACAAAATACACAAGTGGTTGTGATCTTCTGATGCTTATACTCCCATTGAGTTTAAGACTTTTTGAAAAAGAACCTATACTGTAGGGAAGATATAAAGATTACATGTAACAATCCATATAAATAAGTGTCATCCATATAGTTGGTATTAGATAAATGTCTGAAGTTATTATTTTTATTATATTAATAAAAAGCAATTGTTAAGGTGAGGAGGATATATATATATATGTGTATATATATATACATATAATTAAAATGCAAAGTTACATTTACGTATTCTAAATGAAAGGGGAATCAATAAAAACTTGTTTATAGATCATTACAATCTTGGAAATCACACTCTATTAAGGAGTTTTGAACTGGATCATTCATTCATTTAATATACAGTAGAGATGTATTGAGTTCTATAGATTTTCAACCATCATTCTGGATGTTAGAGTCATAGAATTAGCCCAAGCCCACACCTTGAGAAAGGCAGAGAGAAAAATGATTAGGAAATCGCAATTACCAAAGCATCAAGGCTGATCTTGTTAGTGCTCATTTTTCTGATTATCTGTTACACATAAATTTGCGATATATAATTTACTGAGAACCAAAATAGAAAATCAGAAAAGTTCATCTCCTTCTTTCCTTAAAGTCATGTGCCAACAGCATGGAGGTTTTCTTAGGTGCATAGGCCAGATTTTGCCATCCTGTTTCTCTGTTTCATCCCAAATATTGATGTGACTGTTCATTCCTCTGAAGCTGGGTTTGTTTTGTATAGCATGTGCTTAAGAGAAAAGATGTGAGATCTTGCTATCAGCATTTAAATCCTGGTCCATTCCTTCAGTAATATTGTGATCATGGGCATATCACTCAGCATCTCTGAATCTTGGTTTTCTTCTCTGTCAAATGGGGATGATTGTATGGTGGCCTTCCAGTGAATTAATGAATAGGCTTCCAATGAATTCATGTAAATAAAAATCCTGAAAACAGTACCTGGAACTTCCACATAAGCACTAGGTATTGTCATTGTAGTTATGATTGTTGCTATTGTTATTGCAACCATTATGTCTTTGCGAAAAAAACACCCTATTCTGTCCTACCCAGGCTGACAATTATGTTTTCTCCATCTTTCTCTAAGACCAAGATGACTTTATTCTCCCTTACTTCAATAAAAGTATTTCTTATTTATGTCCCTATGTATAACAACTATTCTGTCTTTCTCTAAGGTTAAAAGATTCATGGGATCCTGAGTAAATGGGCTTAGAAGGAGGGGAACCAAAGGCCACTTTTGCTAATGATTTTCTGGGAAAGAAAGTGGCTTCTGATTTCTAAACCTCTGGTTCTTCCCAGAAAGGAAGATATGCTTCTGCAGTTTTTGAAAATTCTGACCATAAAAAGTTATTGCCTAGAATAATTCTGATCCCTCAGAAAAGGACTTTCTAATACAACTTCCAACACTGCAAGTTTCTCATGCAGAAAACCATTAGAAGCAAGCAAATTCAAAAGAGAATTTAAGGAGCCAGGTTGTAGCTTCAGTATTTTGTTCAATTTGAGCTTCTGGAAGGTCACACATTTTATATCTCTTTGAGCTGCTCCCCATCACTCCCAGCACATGCTCTCATTTTTAATTTTCAAGTTTTATAGCTAGCACTTGAGCTACACCAGCTAATCTCTAGCTAACTAATAAGGTCCTCTGCTTCCACCTTTATTGATTAATCATCTGTTGGAGTTTTTAATATCCATTTGTGTTTAATTTGCTGATATTAAAAATGCCTCTTTCCTGAAAGTGATGGATGGTCTTCAAAAGGACAGGACTTTTGTTATGATTTATGTAATAGTGAGTTCACTGGAGCCTGGCTAGAAAACAAACCTTGGAGATCATTGCAATAAAGAGCTCTGCAGCGACACTTTTCAGGTCTTAGAGCTTCCGTACTGCCTGGTGGATAAAGTTTACTTTTTATTCATATTTCTATGCAGACCTTCTAGCATCAGCCTCCAATAAAACTTGCCCAGTGGGAATTACTGTTTTCTTAAACAAACCCTTTGCTCCAGACAAAGGGAACTTTTCATCTCCCAAGTATATCTTATGTCTCTATACCTTACTTTTGTATAAGATATCCTACTTATTTCCAGTAACTTTCTGGAATTTTCTCTGCCCATTTAATTTTGTTTATTCTTCAAGAACTAAGAGGTACATACCTAAACCCACAGTAATTTATTCTTCCTCTCAGTATTTCTAGTTTTCACTGTCTGTGCTATTTATTTAACACTTAACATATTCTGATTTGTATATTTAACGTTTTCTGTTTATGTCCAGTCTTTTCTCTATAATATGAACTCCTGTAAGTTAAGTTTTATAAACTCTAGACTCTATGCCATTACTTCTCAAATTGTTGTTCCCCTGGTTCTCAGCAGCCACAGCATCTGGGAACTTGTTAGAAATACAAATGTTCACACCCTACTTCAGATCTACAGAATCAGAAACTCTAAAGGGTGTTTTCAAAACTCCCCATATAATCATATTGTACAGCAGTTTGAGAATCCGTAGTCTACATGATGCTGCTTTCTCTCTTCTCACAATAGCAAGGGCTCAGGATATACTGGACACTTGCCTATTTGTTAGTTAAAATCAGTTTCTTCTAATTCTAAACAACAGCTAACACCCTTTGGATAGGATCAAAGACACACCTCTTTCTAAACATGAAGCTCGTTTCTCCACTTCTCTTTATACCTTCATTACATTCTTCTTCCGGTCCATTCGATTTTGTTTTTAGCATTAGACATTTCCAAATAACTTAAAATTTAGCATATAATATACTTATTCAAGCAACTGTGGCAAAAATGATTTTACCAATTATGTTAAGTAATTTCCCGAGAATTTTAATTTTATATAACTCTTTGAGTATAAAATTCTTGATACATATAAAAAATATGTAAACTAGAAAAGTTGAGAATAAAGCAAACACTTGTGAACCCCTACCACTCAACTTAGTGGGTAATTTTAGTTGTTTTATTAAATATCTTTAATCACCAAACAAACATACTAACATGATTTTAAAACCATTTTAGATACTACTATAGGCTGTTAAAAGAGAAATGTGAAAGCAAGAGTATCTCTCTAGCAGTCATCAAAACATAGTATGTAAATCATCTGTTCCCATGTATCTGCTAGTATGTGCCTTTGAATGCTATGGGCAATATAAATATATATTGTCTCCTTAACGGAAATTTGACATGTTAAAAATAATCTTTACCCTTTTTTCTGTGATATTATTTACTCTTCTTGAAATGTAGATTCATTTTCAGATATAGGAAAACTGTCACACCTCTAAATCTCAAAGAATACTGTTTAATAACATGACAAGGAAGCAAATAGTTTCCAGCTAGGCTCTATGAATTACTAACATATGGACCAGAGAAATTCAGACAGGCCAAATTGTAAAGATCCCTTCAATTCGTCTCTGTCTGGTTTGCTGGTGCTGATCTAGAACATCTTCATTAGAATATGTGCTTTCTTGGACTTCTTTTATTTATTTATTTATTTTTATTTTTTATTTTGAGACACAGTCTTGCTCTGTCACCCAGGCTGGAGTGCAGTGGCACAATCTCGGCTCACTGCAACCTCCACCTCCCACTTCAAGTGATTCTCCTGTCTCAGCCTCCTGAGTAGCTGGGACTACAGACATGCACCACCATGCCCGGATAATTTTTTTTATTTTTTATTTTTTTAGTAGAGATAGGGTTTCACCATATTGGCCAGGCTGGTCTCAAACTCCTGATTTTGTGATCCACCTGCCTCAGCCTCCCAAAGTGCTGGGATTGCAGGCATGAGCCACCTTGCCCGCCTTTCTTGGACTTCTTAACAGACTCTGAGTAAATACTTGTTTGCAAGTTACGATTTATATTCACTCCTCTGTTTCCTTTCTGCCTCCTTTTTCTACTCCAAGGTGAAATAGTCTCACTTTGCCGGTTGTTCTGCTTCTTGAACATGTGCTATATAAGATTTTTTCCTTCTAATTATTAACATCTTTGTAAAGTTTTAATTACTGCAAATGTAGACACTACCATGTGTAAATATCTAC
Source organism: Ateles fusciceps (assembly GCA_036589455.1). NCBI lineage: Eukaryota > Metazoa > Chordata > Mammalia > Primates > Atelidae > Ateles > Ateles fusciceps. Next base: position 4,913,333 of record JAZHEH010002924.1, on the reverse strand, counting down.
TGTCTCCTAATAAGCCAGAATATTTCAATAGCCAGCTGAGTGATCAAATCTCTCTTGATTTTATATTCCTCAACTTTAATATTAGTGTAAGGGAAAAAGGTAGATTTTTAACATCCATATTCTATCCATATGTATTTCCAGATATAATAGTGTTAAATATCTCATATAATCAAATTTTCATGTCAGTTGAGTTAATACTTAAAATCTGCATTTATTGCTCAATTTATCAAATTAGCCAGTGCAGTTATACTGCAGATAGTAAGTGGGTAGTTATTAAAGATATCATCTTATGCCATTTTTGTTTAGATATAATGATTACATTGAATTTAAAATTAAGTTTACTTTTTTTACATATGATTAAGTGATTTAAATAAATTTTCTCCCAAGTAGTAAGTTTTAAATTTATTTGTGTGCTTGTCTATGTTTTAAAACACAATGTACCACCTTGGGTTTCTAATTAATGGAAACAAGTTTGTTAATTTATATCTAATATTATGAATTATTAATTCCTTGATGTTATCTCTTCATATGTCATTCCATAATATCTACATTAATTTTATTAAATTAATTGTGAAGTCTTTCTACAAACAAGGTGGGCCTGTTCTTAATACAATTTCTCTGGATATATTTTCCCATGAAACTCACTGCCATTTTCTGTATCATAAAAATCCTGTTGTCTTGAAAGTCTTTTTTAGCCCTTCTAATGCTGATTAACTCAATTCAAAGTAATTAACAATCCATGATGCTATCAAGAACCATATGAAAGAAAATATATTGCACAATATATGACCACTGATCCATAGTGTGAGATGATTAAAAGCAACAGAAAGGTGGACTTGAAGCTGATCTATAAGCAGGGATTTCACTTCCATCTCCAACTCAGATTTTGTAAATACTCATCTTCTATAATACTACTTCTATCATATTCAATGCTCTGAATAGAAATAATTATTTAATTTCCCTCTGGCTTCCATTGATCTTCCAGATCTTCCATCAGAGCCATACCAAATCATATTTGGGCCTGAGGCAAAGTAAAAAACAAACAAACAAAAAACAACACTGATACCAATTTTGAAATGTTCTTCATGGATTTTTGCATTAATTTTCTATTTTAAAATATTCATTAAAAATAATTTTTCTAGATTATTGAATTTTTGGTGCTTGCCTCCCTGCTCCTCTCTCCGAATCTATCCCTGCCTCACTCTGGTTCCAGCTCTGGCTTTCATTTTTAAATTTGCTTTGCACATATGTTTTTCGTGCAATCCAAAGTAGCTCAAAAAGTAGTTATGAAAGATGGTAGCTCATCTTGCATAAACTATTTTAATATAATGTGGAAATGTGAAGATAGTGTGGTGATGGTAAATTTTAGTGTTTCTGCAAGTCAGTGTCAGTACTGACCTGAGAGGCATAAGACCTTTACCAGTTTTCATGACCTTCACTATTTCCCCAGTTGTCTCAGGATCCTACACCTCCCAGCAACCAAAATTCTGGAGTTAGCTCATTTCTTCTCTTTTTCACTGACCTAACAGAGAACTGACTTTTTGGAAATTTCAGCTCAGAAGAAAGCATTACCTTCTACATGCTGATAGGGTCCATCACCTCTAGGATACTCATTCTCTATTTCCTTTAGATGTGGCTGTTTTGGGGGAGCAAATCTCCCAAAACCCTCCATTTATGCAAAACAAAGGGGTAATAAATAAAAGAGACAGGTCTATAGCAATAAATTGCTGATAGCAATAAACATTTTAAAAAACACATTTCCCTGAAATATTGTCAAAATAAGTATGATTTTTGCTACAGAAAATCAGAAAGCACATTTCCATCTCCTCAATGAAAACTAGTTGTTAGGCTTTGCCATTGATAGTGGGGAGGGAGTTACAGCCCATTCCAATAGACTCAGAGAAAAGAGCATTTTTCCTTGATTGACAGTGACATAATTTAACAAGAAATACCACAGTAGCCTTCTCTCCTTTGGGGCTCTATTTTCTCATTTAAAAAGTGAAAGCACTGAATTAGTTTAACTCAATATGTTTTCCAGCTCTTAAATAAATTCTCCCACCTACTCACATACTCTTTTTGAAGAATTTTGTTTCTCTTTTTGATCAAAGCTAATAAAATTAGAGTCAGTGGTATTATACTGTAATTTTATTCTTTAAAAACATTATAATAGCTATTGTGTAGAAATTATAATCTTGCTTACATGTAAGAATAGACTGTGCATTTGTCATGCTCATATTACCTAATATTTAGTGATACCAATCACATTATTTAATATGTAACTTTTACTAACCAAAAGACAGAAAATTCCCCTGACTATTCCAGACTGGCCCAAGAGAGGCAAATTAAGAGACCCTTTATAGGAACTAAGTTCCAATCATGATTTCTTGCTTTATTAATACTATGTTGCTTGCAATTATATAATACTATCTTGCCTCACTGTCATTCCTTCAACATTTACTTGATATTGAGAAAGTGTTTTGACGTAAAATGCTGCCTTCAAGCTGAGCTTCTGTCTTGATAGCAGTCAATATGGGGCTCATATTGGCCACCATGTTCCTCTCAGTTTGTAATCACACTGGTCTTTGATCTGATGAAGGAGTTAGTATGTCTTTAAAATGCTCCTAGAATAACCTCAGTTAATCCTGAGACTATACATGAGTTTCACAAACTCAAACATACATCCCATATTCAGTGAGAATCTATTCTGCCATTTTAATATGAAGAGATAATAAACGATTTTAGTTAAACAGATTTTAGGGAATAAAAGTATTTTTTACACAAAGTTGTGTTAAGATAGCTCATTCAAACCTCATAGTTTTGTGAACTGGTCAGACAGGTATGATTGCTCCATTTGAAAGAAGAAAAAAACAAATCTTTGATTTTGGCTATTGTAGATACGCTAGAGTGTTAGGTTTCTATCTCCATAAGCCTCCATTTTGGGGATTACGGAGTCAGAGCTCTACAGAGCCCTTGCTAAAAAGTATGTTTCCTGGGGAAAGGTAACTACATGTGCAGCTACAAGCTAAAGAATCATTCTCTGGGTCCTCTGATAATTTTTCCAAGGTGGTGGAGGTCCGAGTACCTTAGAAAGTATGACTATTTTTCATGGGTTTGTATGTGATGTCATCAAATGAAGAGATCTATGATCTGTTTTGACCACAGTTACCGTTAAAATTATCCATGAAATAATATATACGAAATTATAAATGACTTAGCATATAATTAGTTGGAATTCTTTCAAAGCTCGAAATTATTTTACTTAGGTATGTGTAGATAGTGCTTAAAAACCTGTATGTAGCTAAGGCGAAGGAAAAATGGATGCATCAGAGGTTTTTTAAATATTGCTAAAGAAAGAAAGGTTGAATAAAACAGATGAAATCTTCCCTCAATTATTGCAGGCAGAGAAGAGACCAGGAACATTCAGAATCCTAAATAACACGTAATCCGAAGGTCATCTTTGTCTTTGGAGCATATAATGTAATTTCTTTGGTAGCACATCTTCTTTCTGCTAGGTAACTGAATATTCAATTTTGTTTTAATTTCCGGAGAACAATCCAGTTTAAAGTGAAGAAATCCAAGGCACATGTGGCTCATAGGAAATCAGACTTACACACCCAGCCATAGCAGAGGGTCCAAACGAAGATAATCATGACCTACTGCTTGTGGCCACATTTGTCAGAAGCGAGGGGTTTCCAAATGGGGCCATGGCAAAGACCGCCTTATTCAGCGTTTTAATATCACCCAATGCAAATCCATAATATAAGATCAAGCTCCAACCCAAAGATGTTAGTGAAACTCATTGGTATTGATGGGAAAAGCAACAAAAACAACAACAACAAAAACCATGTCTCTGTCTTAAAATTGCCCTTTGTTGTCTGTTCTCCATAAGTGAGTATATAAACACTGTATAGGCAACAATTTTATTTTCTTTGTCTTAAATAATAGCACAGGCTGGGCATGTGGCTCACACCTGTAATCCTAGCATTTTGGGAGGCCAAGGTGAGTAGACCACAAGGTCAGGAGACCGAGACCATCCTGGCTAACATGGTGAAACACTGTCTCTACTAAAAATACAAAAAATTAGCTGGGCATGGTGGCATGTGCCTGTAATCCATCTACTAGGGAGGCTGAGGCAGAAGAATCTCTTGAACCCGGGAGGTAGAGGTTGCAATGAGCTGAGATCGTGTCACTGCACTCACCTGGGTGACAGAGAGAGGCTCTGTCTCAAAAAAAAATAATTTTTTTTAAAAAAGTAATAGCACAAAGGCCAATATATTTATCAAAATAAGTGTTTGATGTATATATATTAAAATGAATAGTAAATGAAAACACATTCTATTTACTTTTAAATTCAGGATGAAAAATTTGAAAACTCTATTTTTTTTAAAGAATTTTGTTTTCGTTTTTCTTCTTATTAATTTTTATTTTAAGTTCAGGGATACATACATGTGCAGGTTTGTCATATAGGTAAACTTGTGTCATGGGGGTTTGCTGTACAGATTATTTCATCCCCCAGATATTAAGTCTAGTACCCATTAATTATTTTTTCCTGATCCTCTCCCTCCTCCCATTATCCACTCTCCAACATTCCCCATAGGTGTTATTCCCCTCTATGTATACATGCATTCTCATAATTTAGTTCCAACTTATAAGTGAAACATGCAGCATTTGGTTTTCTATTCCTGCATTAGTTTACAAAGGATAATGGCCTTCAGCTCCATGCAAGTTCCTGCAAATGACATGATTTTGTTCTTCTAATGGCTGCATAGTATTCCATGGTGTATATGTACCACAGTTTGTTTATCTAGTCTATCATTATTGGACATTTAGATTGATTTGATGTCTTTGCTATTGTGAATAGTGTTGTAATATACATGTGCACATCTCTGTAACAGAATGATTTATATTCCTTTGGGTTTACACCCAATAATGGGACTGCTGGGTCAAATGGTGTTTCTATGTTTACGTCTTTGAGGAATTGCCACTGTCTTCCACATGGCTGAACTATTTACATTTCCACCAACAGTGTATAAGTGTTTTTTTTTTTTCTCCGTGACCTCAACAGCCTCTGTTATTTTTTGACTTTCTAGTAATAGCCATTCTGACTGGTGTGAGATGGTATCTCATTATGGTTTTGATTTGCATTTCTCTAATGATCAGTGTTGTTGGGCTTTTGTTCATATGATTGTTGGCCACATGCAGGTCTGCTTTTGAAAGTGTCTATTGATATCCTTTGACCACTTTTTAACGTTTTTTCATTTCTTGTAAATTTGTTTAAGTTCCTTATAGCTTCTAGATATTAGATCCTGGTCAGATCCATAGTTTGCAAAATTTTTCTTCCATTTTGTAAGTTGTCTGTTTACTCTGTTGATAGTTTCATTTGTTGTGCAGAAGTGTTTCAGTTTAATTAGATTCCTGTCAATTTTTGCTTTTGTTGCAATTGCTTTTGGCATCTTCCTCATGAAACCTTTGCCCAATTCCTGGGTCTAGGATAGTATTGACTATTCTGTCTTCCAAGCTTTTTATAGTTTGGGGCTGTATATTCAAATCTTTATTCCATCTTTGTTTACTTTTTGTATATGAAAGGAACAGATCCAATTTTTAAACTCCCACATGTGGCTTGCCTGATATCCAAGCACCATTTATTGAATAGGGAATCCTTTCCTCATTGCTTGTTTTGTCAGTTTTGCCAAAAATCAGATAGTTGTAAGTATGCAGCCTTACTTCTGGGTTCACCATGCTGTTCCATTGGTTTATGTGTCTGTTTTTGTACCAGTGGCAAGCCGTTTGGTTACTATAACCCTGTAATATAGTTTGAAGTTGGGTAGCATCACACCTCCAGCTTTCTTTTTGCTTAGGATTGTCTTGGCTATTTGGGCTCTTTATTGGTTCCATACAAATTTTAAAATAGTTTTTTACAAGTTTTCTTGAGCAGTGTGGTCATTTTAGCTATATTGATTTTTTCTATCCATGAGCTTGGAATGTTTTTCCACTTGTTTATGTCATCTCTGATTTATGTGAGCAGTGTTTTGTAGTTCTCATTGTGGAGATCTTTCACCTTTTGGGTAGCTGTATTCCTTGGTATTTTATTCTTTTTACAGCAATTGTGAATGGGATTGTGTTCCTGATTTGGCACTCAGCTTCACTGTTGTTGGTGTATAGAAATATTAGTGATTTTTGCACCCTGACTTTGTATCTTCACAATCATGGCAGAAGGTGAAAGGCACATCTTACATGGTGGCAAGCAAGAGGGCTTGTGCAGAGGAACTCCGTTTATAAAATCATCAGATCCTGTGAGACTTCTTCACTACCACGAAAGCAGCATGGGGTAAACTGCCCCCGTGATTCAGTTATCTTCCACTGAGTCCCTCCCACAACATGCAGGAATTATGGGAGCTACAATTCAAGATGAGATTTGGGTGGGGACACAGCCAAACAATATCTGTGGGTAAGGCATATTAACCTATACTATACAACTTCATGAAAGTAAGGAAATTATGTCATTTGTAACATCATGGATGGAACTGGAGGACATTATGCTAAATTAAATAAGCCAAGTGCAGAAAGACAAATACTACAACTTCATGTATGTAGAATCTAAACAAATCCTCATAGAAACAGAATGTAACGGTGATTACCAGAGGCTGCGAGGGAAGGGAAGGAATGAAAAAGAGAAGACATTGAGCAAAGGTACAAAGTTAGACTAAAGGAATACTGTTCAGTATTTTATTGCACTATCTGGTGACCAAAATAATAATAATGTATTGTATATTTCAAACTCCCTGAAAAACAAAGATTTTTTTCACATTCTTACTACAAAAAATCCCAATAAGGTGGTGAGATTATAGATATGTGAATCAGTTACATTCAATCTTTTTACAATCTATACATAGAACAAAATATCACATTGTACCCCACAAAGATATATAATTATTATTTAGTAAATATAAATACATTAACAAATTTTTTAAAATTTTTGTTTCTTTTTTTGTCAAATGCTGTATAAGAGAAGTAAATAAATAATAATTTTAAAAAGACATTTTTCTCTTCTCAATCTGCAAAGCCACTACAGCATTCCTGAAAATATCTTCCCTCTTCCTATTATAATATTTCCTATTATCAAAATATCTTCCCTCTTCCTTCTTTTTCTTCTCTTTCCTCCTCTTTCCTACCTCCCCCTCATCCCACCTTCATCCACAGGGCTGTAAGACATGCTCGCTGCTCCTCGCACATGGCCATGGTGCAGGCTATAGAAGATAGTTCTGCATCCTTCAATAGATTATTACTATATTTTTTATTATTATGCTTTAAGTTCTGGGATACATGTGCAGAACGTGTAGGTTTGTTACATAAATAAACGTGTGCCATGGTGATTTCCTGCACCCATCAACCTGTGATCTATATTTTAAGCTCTGCATGCATTAGGTATTTGTCCTAATACTATCCCTCCCCATGACCCCCATCCCCCTGACAGGCCCAGGTGTGTGATGTTCCCCTTCCTGTGTCCATGTGTTTTCATTGTTCCATTCCTACATATGAGTGAGAACATGCAGTGTTTGGTTTTCTGTTCCTGTGTTAGTTTGCTGAGAATGATGGTTTCCAGCTTCATCCATGCCCCTGCAAAGGACATGAACTCATCCTTTTTTTATGGCTGACTAGTTTTACATGATGTATATGTGCCACATTTTCTTTATGCAATCTATCATTGATGGGCATTTGGGTTGGTTCCAAGTCTTTGCTACTGTAAATAGTGCTGCAATAAATTTACGTGTGCATCTGTCTTTATAGTAGAATGATTTACAGTCCTTTGGATATATACCAAGTAATGGCATTGTTGGGTCAAATGGTATTTCAGGTTCTAGATCCTTGAGGAATCTCCACGTGTCTTCCACAATGGTTGAACTAATTTACACTCCCATCGACAGTGTAAAAGCATTCCTATTGCTCCACAGCCTCACCAGCATCTGTTGTTTCCTGACTTTTTAATGATCACCATTCTAACTGGCATGAGAGGGTATCTCATTGTTCTTAGAGCAAGTGAGTGGCAGCAAGTGACATTAAGGCAGTCACTGAACGGCTGCATTGGGATTTGGTTTCTTCTACTCTCAATTGGAAGACTTAAGAATTTCCCTTCTTATCTTGCTTTGTGAAAGAATCAAATGAAATAAGCATATAATGAGTTTGGGAAAATAAAAAAAAGTTTAAGGTCACTGCCAATTTTTCAAGCCTAAATGTATAAAAAAAACAAGGTAGCAGGTAAGCAATAAGGGGGCAGAAGGGAGAAGCAGAGGTGTGAGGTAGGGAGGCAGGTTATTGGTCATTTAGCTTCAGGTTGCCATCGGCTGGATGTCTAAGTCAATGTGGTCAAACATCCAAATGTTGCATAATGGTTAAATTTAGAAACATCAAGTAGGAGACAGCAAAGTGTGAGAAATCAGAAAGTCCTAGATTCAACTCCTTTATCTATCACTAAACAGGTGTGTTTTACCTTGAGGGGGCAGAACATGTACAACCTGTATTGACCTTGTTTTCCCCTCATCATTAGAATGGGAAGAAAATACCTGCCTTTGTAGAGTTGGTGAGTTGATGTGAGGAATTGGACGATGTGCGTAGATTCTTTAACAGAGGAAAACAGCCTGGTACAGGATAGGAACTGAATATAGATTGGTGGCCGGAAAGTCTATTAAACCTAGAGGTCTTAGTCACCAGTAAATAAAAAGAAACATAAGAACTGATGTGGTAAACACTGAGTGAAATTTAAGGCTTCAATGTCTCATTTCCCTCTCTTTAATTACTTTTTGAAGATGAAAATGAACCATCTTAATAATACATGTGATGAGTGAGTAAGATTTTGTGGCAGAACCCAGGTAGGTGACAGAGGCACTTTTACTGACTGAAGCAACACACTGAGGCTCAGATGCCTTTTTCATATTTTAATTTGAAATTCAAAGGCCAGAGGCTTCCTTTGTTTGTAGGGGAGAAGTCCAATTAAGACAAACTTCACTGACCAATAGTGAATCTGAGGAAACCAGGATTATAGGCTCCAAATTTACTTTCTAATGTAGTGTGTCTCCGGTTTGCTTAGACATACTGCTGACTCAAAATATAAAATAGAAAAATGACACTGACTTCAGTTACGGAAGAGGAAAATTGTCTTTTATGTTCACCTGTCATAAGTCAGGTTTCTCTTACTTGGAGTTTTTCCAAGGAACCCTTTTGAAGGCTTTAGTTGTCATCAGAGTCCTACTTAAAGATGATCTCTGGGGATTACACTAGTCCTAAAGGAGAAATTGGAAATTCTTCACTCATAAATTAGTTGTGTCTTAATATACATGAAAATATCAGAAAAAAATATTTTTTCTTAATGTCCAATCACTTGGCCACAAAAATGTTCACAGTGGATTAGAAATATTCATTACAATGCATCCAGTATTTTTCTTTTTTTTTTTTTTTAATTATTCAAAAAAAATTTTTTTTAATTGCATTTTAGGTTTGGGGGTACATGTGAAGAACATGGAAGATTGTTGCATAGGTACACACATGGCAGTGTGATTTGCTGCCTTCCTCCCCCATCACCTATATCTGGCATTTCTCCCCCATGCTATCCCTCCCCAACTCCCCACCCCCCCACTATCCCTCCCCTTTTCCCCCGACAGACCCCAGTGTGTGATACTCCCCCTCCCTGTGTCCATGTGTTCCCATTGTTCAACACCCCGCCTATGAGTGAGAACATGCGGTGTTTGATTTTCTGTTCTTGTGTCAGTTTGCTGAGAATGATGGCATCCAGTATTTTTCTTATCTGATTTGTTGGTTCAGCCTTTGTTCTACTTCCAATCTTATTAGTAAAAAAACAAAACAAAACAAATCAAAAAACAAAAAACACACAAATCTCAGCTTCAGCCTTTCCTAAAGAATCATCATGAATAAGTTTTACAAATCCTTGTGATTTTAGTTTGTTTTGGTTCTTCACTTGAAAAATTTAAAATTGAATTAGATGATTTGTAAGGCTCTGTATTCCTATAAATTATTTTGCTACTACTTGGAACAATATTTATAAAGCAATTGTAATTGTTTTCTTTTTAAATCAAACAAATTATCTTTGATGTTTACCCAAGAAAAAAAGTGTTAAGTATTCAAAGAGAATGTAATTTATCTGACAGTGCCCTGCTCTGTCACTGGAATTATATTTAATTACAGTGAGGATCCTGCAGTCCAACCAGGGCACATCTTTTACAGTGTCCCTGCTCTTTCTCCTGCTCCTCTGGGATGTATACTAGCCCTCTGGACTCTGTAGATGGCCTTGGACAGAAGATTGATGCAGATGAGATGAAAAGACCACAGTCAGAGAGAAACAAATCAGAAGAATATTAAGAAAGATAATCTGAGACAATATCTTTAACTCTCCTGGGTCCAAAGCTCCATATCTGAGGCCAAAAACGTCTTGGGGAGCAGGAGTCTGGGATTCTCCTTAGCCTTCTCCCTGGTTTGTCTGCACCCTGTTCTTTTCTCTATGGGCTCCAGGAGGAATGTAAAGTATGTTAGGTAGTGCACAGAGCCAGTGATGTTTAGCAGGTGCACAATGCAAGGATCAATGAGGCTTAAGGAACTTATAGATTATTTGGAGGTGTTGAATGTATCCATAAAAAAATAGATTTTAGATGTTTTGAAATTCAGAGGTTGTATAGATTTATACAGGTGGCAGTTATAAGGAAAGGCTTTCTTGTAAAGATGGGAATTTAGCTAAAACTGGAAGGAAGACTAGTTGCAAGGAACAAAGTAGATCCTTCCCTCCAGGCTTGTTCAAAAGTACAGTGGCAAGAATGCACCTGGAAGGGACGTAGAGAGGTCAGAGTAGGGACAGGCTCAACCTGTGGAGGATTTAGGATTGGAGAGAAGGGAGATGTGGTTAGAGGAATTGTCAGGCGCAAGAGTATTGAGAGGTTTGAAATCTCAGCCAGGGAGTTTAAAATTAGAAAATTAAACATTGACAACATCATTACTCACAGTAATAAAAAGCAGAACACTTAGCTGTCGATGGTATGCAATATGCTGGGGTTGACTGTGAAATTGGTCCAGGTCATAGGAAGATGCTTTCTTTAGCATCCCTTTCAAAAGAGAATGTCTTTGGAGGAAGCAAGGCATGTCAGTTAGCAAAATATGAATGTTTTGCTAAATTTGAGAATTTGATGTCAATATTAACCTGAATTAGCTGAAGAGAAGTAAGCATCTAGGTAATTTTGCCTCATCTTACACAGAAAATGGAAGCATAATACCTTAGAAAAAAATTCAATGTCCTAAAAAAGTGCTACATACTACCTGCTCTAGACACTATTGTTTTAATCTCTAATACCACCTAATAAAGAATACATGCGTAAATGCACATAGACTTTGTTCAGGCTATAGAAATAGGCATGGTGACAGGTGGTGGGCACAATAGCTGTCAGATAAGTGATGGGCTGTCAGTTATAAAAGTACTTGCTGCATTGCTCATGTTACAATTTCAATTCAAAAGATGTTACATGAATCATCACAGCCATAAATCCAGTTACTGCTTAATCCTGGACAAGAACTGGAACCTCCTGTTGTTACAGGATTCTCACTAAAAATGTAATAGTGATAAAAATAGATAAGATTTCAAGTTGCAAACGTCCAGACTTAAACTCAACATGAAGAAGTTTTTCCTTGGGATAGAAGCTACCCAACAACAAAATGCCACAGAGAAAAATGTTCAAGAAGAGAGCACTTTGGCCATGTCTTCAGTGATACAAGAATAAATTTTTTGCCCCAATTGGGAGTTTGAATGAGATTTTATTAACTACCTAATAGATGGATTTTTTAATAAGATTCTGTAATAAAAAACCTCACATACACGAGCAAAATTTTGCCTTCTCAGTACCTACATATAGAAAGCATTCGGGCATCTTTTCTATTTCCTGGCACTATATACCTATGATTGCTCTGACAATGTTTGTAAAGAAACAGAAATTGTAGGTTCTATTGTATTCAAATGAATCTTGTGTTTGAGCCTCTTAAAAGAAACAAACAACACAGTCTTTGCCATTGCTCTCTTAGGATGAAACAACAGAATTCTGAACGTCTCTTAGGATTTAACTCATGCCCAGGTCATTCCGGTAACATGACACTTATTTGCCTTCTTCAGTATCGTGAGCTAGAAAGAAATGTTGCTAGAAATATATACGGACTTCAGTCAAATGTTACCATCTTTAGACCATCCTGGCAATTTCCCACCTCAATCCCTACACATGTTTTATGTATCACTTTAGCACTTACCAAAATTCAGTATATTTCATATTATACCTTTTTTTTTCTTTTCTGGTAACCTCATACTCCTCTTCCTTCACAACACAACAAATACCTTGTTAGAACATAAACTATGTAAGGCAAGTTGTTTTTTTTTTTTGTTTTTCTTTTGCTTTTTTTCCCGTTCATTGCTGCTGTATCCCAAGTTTGACGTTTAGTAGATGCTCAATAAAAAATTCTTGAGAGAAAAAAATGATCAATTTTATGGAAAGAATACTATAGTTACGCAGCTTTAAGTAGACAAACATCTCCTAAGCACTTAATGAACTGCAGAAATCAGTCAACACATTCTGGGGATGGCCCTCTTTCTGTCACCATTCTGTATATCTAGGTTTCATTACTATTTTAAGCTTTCTACAAGAAAGATATAATATAGTCTCACAATCCAAATAATGTGAAGCTGTAAGTACCACAGTATACAAAGCTGAGGAAATTGAATAGAACTTAGATATTATCACAAAAAGGGACCTGTCTAGAAATGCCAACAGCACTCTAAAGCCAGGCCTCTGCTTAATTGTCCTTCTTCTCAGCTTGTTTCTATTGAAATGGCTCCCCATGTTAAAATGATAAAAAATGATAGCTAGTATTGCAGGATCTCGCAAATATCCTTTTATTCACTAAAGTCAAAAAGGAAATGAGCTTTGGATTCATACAAAATTCAATCATCTTCAAAAAGCCCATTTTTTCTCCTCTTTCCTTTTCGTCTAGTGTAGCTTGAGAAAAGCAAGGACATTTCTGCTCGTCTGATGAGACTGACAGAGTTGTTAGACAAAAAAAAAGGGGGAGCCAGAATGAAACTCCGTGGCAAGAGGCAAAATGGCAGCAAATTGAAAAGGTGGTTGCAACCACAATTCCAACTATAATTAAATGATACTAAAAATAATATGCATGCATATTTAGACTCAGAAACAAGCAGTTATATTTAAGAAAAATTTACAGGAACTTCATACTTTAAATTTTGTGTTTTAAGACTGAATTCAATTTTTCTATAAAAAGTCATTCTTTATAAAGCAAAAGATATGTATGTATGCATTTAGTATTCTCAGGGCTGGTTATATCTAAGCCTCTCACAGTTTCTAAACTAATTAAACATTAAGATTTACAAAGGAGTCAATTTCTTATCAAGGAAGTTAATCATGGACACACAGAAAAGAAAATGCCTACAAACTTTTTTCACCATAACCCCTGTTGATGCCACTTCATGAAAGGGCAAACTAGTTTTGTTTTGCTTGTATCATATACAGATCAATGTGAAAAAAATTATTTTTATTGCTAATGGTGCCCATGTTAGAAATAAAAAAAAAGAAGAGTTACTTACTCACTTAAACATTAAATATAGCAGGGAATATAAGTATTCTTATTTGGTAAGCATAAAACAAAAGCAGGATATAGTTGAATATAATAACTAAGAATAATAAATAATTTAAGACACATCTTAGTACTGTGTTTTTAAAAGAGCCTTTCTAAATTTTTACTTTATTTTATTTCAAGTTCCAGGGTACATGTACAGGAAATGCAGGTTTGTTACATAGGTAAATGTGGGCAATGGTGGTTTGCTGCACCTATCGACCCATCACCTAGGTGTTAAGCCCAGCATGCATTAGCTGTTTTTCCTGATGCTCTCCCTCCCCCTGTGCTCCCACAATAGGACGCAGCATGTGTTGTTCCCCTCCCTGCATCCATGTACTCTCATCGTTCATCTCCTGCTTAGAAGCAAGAACATGTGATGTTTGGTTTTCTGCCCCTGCAGTAGTTTGCTGAAAATAATGGCTTCCAGTTCCATCCATGTCCCTGCAAAGGACATGATCTCATTCCCTTTTATGGCTGCATAGTATTCCACAGTGTATATTTACCACATTTTCTTTATCCAGTCCATCACTGATGGGCATTTGGGTTGATTCCATGTCATTACTATTGTGAAGAGTGTTGCAATGAACATACATGTACGAGTATCTTAAAAAGAGTCATAAAGCACAAAAGAATAAGTGGTAATGCAGAGTTTTGAATGAGATCCCAGTTTAGGTAAATTAGGCATGCAGAAAATTTGGGGACTCATTGGGGAAGTTTGAACATAGTAGGAATTTTATATAACATAAACATTTACTGAAGTAGCAAGATGAGAATTATTAGTTGAAAAAAGTAAGTTACAAAATGATATGTGGAGTGTAATCTCGTTTGCTTAAAAATACATACATGTATGTATAAACACACAAATGCATGCCTACAAACATATGCAAAGAAAAATCTGAAGATATATAGACAAAGACGTTAGGAGATTTAAGTGTGTTAATTGCCGGGTGGTTCGATTGCAATATTTTACTTAAATATTAAGTGAGTTTATTTTAGTTGATCTCTACTCTCTAATTACTGCCACTATTTTTAATGCTGCTTCTAAATAGCAAAAGGCTATTTAGCAATACCATCTGCAATTGTGTATATATAAAAAACCAAAAGGCCTGGTTTCTGAAGCAGTCTAATTTTGTTTTGTAAAACTACCCATTTTTTCACCTTCCTTCACATACGTTATGGTCCAGGGACACTAGGTGACTCAATCCACCTGTTCCTCTATGTCATTAATAACAACATTTCCTTTCATTTATCTCTGCCTATCAAATTCTCTTCCATGCTTTCACACCCTTTAAACTGCTGCCTCTTCCATGAGACATCTAATTTCTTATGCACAGCAAATTTCTTTAAATGCCATTAGAGCACTCTTACGTTTTATGGTTAGTGGAAAGTAGGTATGTCCACTCCACCAGCATGGATTGCTGAAGATATCTGCAAAAGTGAATCCATGTTTAAAGAAGAAGGTTTTAGTTTAGGCTTAGATAATCAGGCAGGAGTATCTTTAGAGGAGGGGCTTAGTTATATGGAGACAGTGGATAGTAGAGATCAGTAATAATTTACATGTAAATGTATGTTTGATGCTAGTATCACAAAGAAAGAATGATATTATGCCTTTAAGTGCCACACCAGATACATCCAAAGGAAACCGATATTGGCAACATTAAACTTCTTTGATATTTTCTGCTATTATGTTGTGATAAAAAGAACAGAACCAAGCAGTGGAAGTCAAAACTCTAGCATTTGACAGCATCCCTTTATAAAGTGGTACTGTGTGTGAGTTCTAACAACTGTCAGAATAAAACAAACAACAAAAATAAGCAAACAAGTGGAGTAACCTTCAGAGGATCACTGAGGACTGATCTCATGCTAACCAATGAGATGACAGCTGTCATCTGACTAACAAGATGGGGGGGTGGAAACATTAACTTTTCCCCATGATGCAGCTCTTCTGCTTTTTAGAAAGCTGGACATTGGCCCCTGAAGAGTTCTACACCCTAAATATTAAGTTATTGTCACATTTCTAGTTAGAAATAGCAATTTACCCTAAGGTCACTTTTTAAATTCAGATACATGGCATCCGTTGAGACACACCAAAATGGTATACAGGGAGCATGATTCAGAGAAAAGAGGAAGGTAGAGTGTGTTAAAACAGCTTGAGGTGGAGAATTAGGCTTTATTCTCCTTTTCCCCCACAGCATCCGACACCTAGTGAGTGTTGTGTTAAATAATAGAGAAATAGAATGTGAGGAAATTTTCTTGTATCTTTGTTTTTCCTTTAGTGTCAATTCCAGTAAGAGATTAATTAGTTACCACCTTGCAAGATATGGGAAGTTGCAAAAAGCCTGAGAAAATGAGATTCAGAACAGGCAAATGAAATGCAGAGCAGAGCTGATAAGGCAAAGATTTGTGGAAGAAAATGGCATGGGGAAAGAAAAAAACAAACCCTAAATTCCTCTGAGCAAGAACTAGACCAGCAATCTATCCCGGCTACTTAGTTGATGACTAGCTTGCTAATTGACTATTTTGTTTTTCACAGAAACATTACAGGTGTAATTTTCTAAAGACTTGAAGGGTTTCTTCTCATTTATCTTCAAGAGTGATGTCTTGTTTTCTTTTACAATTTTATATAGTCATAAAAAGCTAAAAAAAACTCTTAGCCCTAAATGACTGGTTGATTATTAACTCTGCCAACAGTGACGAAAGCAAATTCATTTGGAAAAAGGCTTAGAAGAGAGATCCCAATTCTGGAATTTCTTGGTGAACTGCTCAGGAATAAAAGTGCCACAGATTAGGGCCAGGTGCAGTGGCTCACAGCCTCCCAGAACTTTGGGAGGCTGAGGCAGGTGGATCACCTGAGGTCAGGAGTTAGAGACCAGCCTGGCCAACATGGTGAAACCTCGTATCTATTAAAAATACAAATATTAGCTGGATGTGGTGGCATGCACCTGTAATCCCAGCTACTTAGGAGGCTGAGGCAGGAGAATCGCTTGCACCTGGGAGGTGGAGGTTGCAAGGTTGCAGTGAGTGGAGATCACACCACTGCACTCCAGCCTGGATGACAGAGTGAGACTCCATCTTACCAAAAAAAAAAAAAAAAAAAAAAAAATTAATTAGGATATCTGCAGGATCTACAGGCATGAATAAATTATCTGAAAACTGATAGGTCTTTTGATAATAGTGTGATTCAGAAGAATAAGTGAACAGAAAAAGGTATAAAATGCCTCCAGTTCACCTGTCAGGTTTTGAGTCATAGACACCTTTGAGAGTCTGATGAAATCTACAGAACGCCTCCTCTTAATAATGCTTTTAAATACAAAATAAAGGAGGTAGACTTAAAGAAAACAAATTGAATTAAAATAATTTGTTATAGTATTAATAAATGTAATACAGTAATGTAAGTGCTTCCATAAGCACATATTAGATAAGATCTATCAGAAGAGAAATAACTACTGTAATTTTAAAGTATTAATAATTATTAGCAGCATCTTGAGATATCTGTACAATCTGGAGATAAGCCCTTACGTGTACTGGTAACAAAGCCATGGATGCTGCTAATGGTACTCCTGTAGGGTCGATAAAATAACAATGAAAGAAAATACCAACTGTCAACCAGAGACTCATTTTGAAAGGATATCCTCCAACAGTTAAGTTAGAAATAAAGATGTTCTTTTGGTCCCATTCAAATTCACAGCCCCCTGCCCCCACCGCCAGTTGAGAACCTGAGATGTTGCTGCATATATTTTGATATATATGGGTTAGAGTTGAAATAAAAGCCTCAGATTCTAACAATTCAGAGTGATCCTAAAAACTTAAGGCTGACACTAAGATGGTTTTGAAAAGGGAGAATATTCAGGACTTTTAAAAGATATTTACTTCCAAATTTCAGAGAAACCGAACCACTAAGTAAAATCTCACAATTAAAAATTTCCCTTGCTTATAGTGGCAACAGAATAGTCTGCAAGATTTATATCGCTGAGATGGAGGAACCCAGAAAATTTTTGGTAAAAATACACATTTCACTTTGAAGCCATGAAAACACCAACAAAAGCCAATATTCTTCTTTTGTTCCTATATTAGGTTGTTTCAGTCACATTTTATACAAGTGTAACAAGAAAAGGTTAATTACCAGCTTTTTTACAAGGTCTAAGGGATGATAAAACTGGCTGTATACAGAAAATAAACTGATAAATATGGAACTGGCTTGTAATTGCAGAAAGCATGTGGACTGTTATAGCAATACCCAAATCTATGGACAGACATTTAACTGACTGGATTACTGCTGTATTTCTCACAGGCATTATCATTCTATGAGATGGTTGCTCTGGTAATTTTCAGCTGAATATATTCATTGTGTTGGAGAAATTCACTGCGTAATAGCTGATGCACTTAATGAACACTGTGGTAAACAGGCAAATCATGTTTTCATATAAATAACAAGATCAATAAAAGCTGCTTCCCTTATCCCCTGCTGCATTCACTCTTGTTAAAAACACATCCTGTGTGACCTGAGAACAAATGTGATTCTTAGCTCATCATGTTTCTTTCTTTTAAATGGCACTTTGCTGTTTGTAGCCAGCACAGTCTTTGGCACGTAGGGACTCACTATAGTTTTACTGAGTTGAGTCCGACATCATTCCCCTTATTACCACATTCTCCATTATAGCTCTCTATTAATATAAATGAAGAAATTAGAGGATAACCATAGTTTTTGTCTCCTGAAATACTTCTAAAAGTAGAAGTGAAGAAAGAGAAATTGTGATTCGAGATTTCCTTTGCATTCTTAAGCTTTCAGGTCCTGGTGAAGTGATTGTAATCTATTGATTACCAATTCCTCAAACCCACATTGTCTATTTGACAGCATGGTGATATCATTCCTTAAATAGAGACATGAAAAATTATTTTCCAGTTGAATAAAAATTCTAAAGCAACAAGTCCCCTACCCTTATTTTCCTAGCAATATGCAGCATTGCCATAGACATACTTTCCTTCCTTTGCCCATTCATTCGGCATTTATATTTGAGCAGTTCTCAGTGCAAGGCTCTGTGCTAGCTGCAGGGACTTAGAAAACTTACATTTTAGAACAGATGTATATTACAATATGATCCAATATAATATAATGGTAATGAGAAGTAATGGGACAAAAATAAGGCACAACAAGAGGAGTAGAAAGTGGTTAGAAAGTTATTATCTTATTGTTCTCAAGGATATGTTATCTGACAAAGTGGCATCTGCTGAGAACTGAAGGAAATGAGAGGAAAAAGCTTTGTGACTATTTGGTGAAAGAATGTTCCAGAAAGGGACATCATTAAGTTATAAGGTCACAAATATAGTAGGGACCAAACCCAGAAGTCTGTGTAGGCCTTTGGTATGGATTTCAGATTTTATATTAAGTGTCATAAGAAGCCATCAAAAATTCTGAGCAAGGATATAACAGGATTAGATTAATATTTTCAATATGTCACTCTAGTTTCTCTATGAAGCATAGACTGTAGGTGGGCAAAGACAAAAACAAGGAGATTGGTTATATGATAGAGACAAGCCAAGTCTAGATCGAATTAAAGAGATGATGATAACATTGTATTTCCAAATTAACAGAGATAGCACAAAGAATTATTTAGAGCAATTCAGAGTGTTACAGGAAAGGGATCCCAATCTAGACCCCAAGAGAGGGCTCTTGAATCTCACGCAAGAAAGAATTGAGGGCAAGTCTGCAGTGCAAAGTGAAAGCAAGGTTATTAAGGAAATAAAGTGGTGAAAGAATAGCTACTCCATAGACAGAGTAGGGTGTTCCCAATAGTAAGAGGAGGAACACACCTACCCTAGGTAAAACGTTGTTTATATATAAGATAACAAAACAACGACAACAAAAAAATCACAGGGAGATGTGCTCTGCTACAAGGGTTTGTGATAAAGGACAAATTTTCTTAACTTCTATATTTTGCAAGAATTGATATTATCTTTATTTTATTTTTATTATTTATTTATTTATTTATTTGAGATGGAGTCTCACTCTATCGTGAAGCCAGAGTACAATGGCAAGATCTTGGCTCACTGCAATGTCCGCCTCCCAGGTTCAAGCGATTCTTCTGCCTCAGCCTCCTGAGTAGCTGGGACAACAGGTGCATGCCACCACATCCAGCTAATTTTTATATTTTTAGTAGAAACGGGGTTTTCCCATGTTGGCCAGGCTGGTCTCGAACTCCTGACCTCGTGGTTTGCTATGGGTCTCTCTTATCTCTAGCTCCTTCATAGGCTCATTTTCCAATAAAATAATAAATATAAAATATAAAATTGCTGCTGTTCTCCAGGGTTCTGCTATTGCCCAAAGCTCCTGTCATTATGCACTCTCTCAGAGAATCCATATGTTTCAGTTGGTTAGCCTAGTCATTATGAGTAAATCCCTTGAGGTCAGCTTTCCTGAGCTTGAGTCTGAGTTAACTACCTGTGTGATCTTGGGCTTCAGTTTACTCATCTGTACCTATTCCACAGATTCATTGTGAGTCTTAAATGAGATAATTCATTTAAAGAACTCTGGAGAGAATCCAGCCTCCTGTAATTACTCAATAAATAGTAGCTATCTTATGCATCCTCATTAGATTGGTCAAGTACTAAGTTGTTGAATCTTACAATTTTATTTCCAAGTCATAGCGTTTGCCCAAATTTCAAGTTTGTATTGTGTCTTCCATTAGAGCTTTGGATAGCTCACAGGCCTCATACAATCAACATGTCAAAAACTAAACTCATCATTTATTTTCTTAATTATTTTCTCTTCTCAGTATCGTCTTGCATATCAAAATTCTAGGACCCTCCTTTCCAACTATCTGAATGAACTTTCTCCTCTCAGCTAGGGGCACCCCAAAGTTAACCTGAAAGATTGGTTCAGGTCATGGGAGTAAGAGGGGGTCAGACATGCCTTATTATGCCTTCCTCCCTTTTGGAATTCCGGAACAGCTGACCAGCATTTAACAGTAACATAGACCTTAAGTCTGATAAGGAATATTTACAATCTATTCTATCTGAAGTGTGCTACCTGGAGGCTTCATTTTCATGATAAAACTTGGGTCCCCACAACCCCTTATCATAACCCAGACATTCCTTTCTATTGATAATAACTCAACTAATTGCCAATCAGAAAACTTTTAAAATCTACCTATAACCAAGAAGCACCTGCTTTGAGCTATTCCACCTTTCTGCAACCAACCCATGTGTGTCTTACATGAATTTGATTGATGTCTCATGTCTCTTCAGAATGTATAAAGTTAGGCTGTGCCCTGACCATCTTGAGAACATGTTCCCAGGTTTCCAAAGGGCTATGTCATGCACATGGTCACTTATATTGGGCTGTGTCATGTGCATGGTCACTCATAGTGGGCTCTGAATAAATCTCTTCAAATATTTTACTGAGTTTGACTCTTTTTGTCGACATTCCTGTTTTCAATTTACATATATCCAATAAGATGGAAAAATAGCTGATGCTTAATTTTTTCCTTTTAGTCACTCCTTTGTGTGTATGGTGTCCTACTGGTTTTACCTTTTGAATATGATTTCTATCCTTCAGTCACTCATCTGTATCACCCATGTTGTATTCCAGAAACCCATCATTACTTTCAGTAATGTTATACTAGTCTTCTGTCTTTCCCCTTTGCTTTTCTGCTCCTTATAGTTATCTTACTGAAATGCCAAGTCAACTGCCATGTCTTGCCTCCCAGGATCCTAAAACTCACTATGGCATAAAGACAAAGTCAACACCTTAACATTAATTTACTACAATCACAGGGATCTAGTTGCCATCTACATTTTCAGTCTTATTCCCAAACAATGCCTGCTTCCAATTTTTCACTTTAGGAACATTGATTTACATTGTCCTTTCTTCTTTAAATGCTCTACTTCATTTCTACTCACATGTCCAGACACATGCTTAAATACAGTTTGTATGCATTGCTTAATACTTAGCCTAGCCAATCTTCTTTGACCTCTAAGTTAGGTTAAATAGCATTTCCTTGTCAATTTCTCTGCCATTGAATCTTCATATTTTATTGTTCTTGTATGTCAAGTGGACTTTCTTCTAACTAAACCATGAGCTTCTTTATGACACAACCATGTGTTTATCTTTGTCTCTCTAGCACCTAACACCTAGGTGAATCCTAGGGCCTTATCTATATGCTAGTTGATAGATGAAGTTAATGAACATGTTATTTCATGTTCTTTCAAATGCTCCCAGTTGTCTCTTAAGATGAAATCCTCTGGAATATTTCTTCTGTAAGTAGCAATTTGATATGTGCTTTTAAACTCTAGTGGTGCTCAATTGCCTATGAGACAGTGCTTCTTAAATGGAAGTTTACAGACCCTTGCTATCAGAGTATGAAATTTCTCTATGGATTTTCTTTGTGAATTTTGTGAATTAACTTAAATAGCCAATTATAAATCATTGTAAGCATATTCTAGATCATTCTGGATGGGCATTTTGTAACCCAGACTTACCACTTGGTTTCAGTGCATGTGGTTACATTTTTTATAATGATGTTAATGCATCAATTAAATAGATAGCACTCAACTTTTAATCTAGAATTAGCTTAAATTCTAGATTTAAATTCACAGATTCTAATCATCTAGAATCTATGGTGTGAAATCAGTGAAATAATTTTTGGAAATCCATGAATATTAGTGTGGACGTAATTTTATAGCCTTAACGTAAATGCTACTAACTAAAAACCATGTGTTTTTTCTATCCCAGCTACATGCTTTGGATTAAGCCTGTATCTACATATCCAAGGTGTTCTACCTGCCCCTTCTACCCTTCTAAATTTTATTTATTGTTCATGTCTTCACTCAAATGTTATTTCTCTATAAAACCTTCCATGATTGCATAATTGGGAGTTACCTAGTTCTACTCTGTCTTAACTTTATTGCCACACAATTTTCAGTAGCATACAGGAATATCTGTCTAATTGCTTTCGTTTTATAAAATCAAAAAATGGGGTTGGTGGTGAAAATGGGGTGGTATTAGTTCAAGTAAATAAAGAGGATAAAACGCTTTGATTATTGTTAAATAATGTACAGATGTTTGAAGATGTGTATGTAAGATGGTTGAAGATGTGTTCCCTGTGATTCAGAAAGTTCTACTGATGAGTGCACACAAAAGGAAAGTGTAGACAAATAAAAACAAAAACCAGGAAAAAAAGTCTAGTTAAAATGAAATAAGTTCCTATTTTGTGATTTACTTTGCATGTTTAGAAAAAGTAAAAATGATAGCCAGTGTTGGTGGTTCAAGCCTATAGTCCCCGCTACTAGGGAGGCTAAAGTTAGAGGATCACTTGAGCCCAGGAGTTTTAGACTACAGTGAGCTATAATTGAACCACACTGCACTCCTACTTGGGCAACAGATTGAGACCATGTCTCTAAAAAAAATCCCAAAAAGTGAAAGTGAGGACAAACAGAGCTTAAAATGAGGAAATCCAGCAAAACCTTATACAACTCATTAAACTGTATCTATTTAAATTGTGATTGTGGGCTGGGGTGGTGGCTCACACCTGTAATCCCAGAATTTTGGGAGGCTGAGGCGGGTAGATCACGAGGTCATCAGTTTGAGACTAGCCTGGCCAACATGGTGAAACCTAGTCTTTATTAAAAAAATACAAAAATCAGCAGGGCGTCATGGTGCACACCTGTAATCTCAGCTACCGGAGAGGCTGAGGCAGAAGAATCGCTTGAACACAGGAGGTGGAGGTTGCAGTGAGCTGAGATTGCACCCCTGCACTCCAGCCTGGGCGACAGACCAAAACTCCACCTCAAAAATAAACAAACAAACAAACAAATAAATAAAACAAAAATAGTTTTTGTGAGGAATACAGAATATAAAATTTTTGGTTCAACTTTTAGGTAAACTGACTTCTGGCCAGTCACCTTATTGAGAATGAGAATTTGATTCTCTAACTGCGATTTATTTTGAAAAGTGTCCTTAAAGGGACCATTGTTCTTCTTTCAGAACTTCATTGCTAAGAGTTTCTGAGTTAAAACACATCACATGAACCCAGAAGAAAAACTGCACAAGAAATCATATTGCTCTAGTGTTCTTTAAATATTTTATGGGGGACCTGCCTGCCATGTACTGATCCTAGATACTTTATTCTGTCTGAAATTGCATCTCTTTATTTAATTCTTGTGTTAGCCTGAGTGAAATGTGTATTGCTTAGTAATAGGATGTAAAAAGAAATTTGTCACCTCCAAAATGTACATTACTTAGAGCTACTGCAGTCAGGGGAATAAGCTATTTTCACAATAATAAATGCACTTAACGCTCTTCTGAAAAAAGCTCTGCATTTCTCTAACTTGAAACCAATGCTTAACCAATGTTTTTTTTTTAGTTTATTATATATTCTGGTATATAACCTTCTGGTAATTTGAGATTTCTGTAGTTAGGAAGATGCTAGCATTTTTCCTACCTTAATTAACTTTCCTTCAACAAATCCAAGATTGAATTATATCTATTTCTGTTCTGAAATGTGTGATCACCTTATGAGGCATCCATCTATTACTTTATTAGATTTTATTGAATAAATTTTAAGGAATCCGTAAATCATGTTTCTACTTCCAGTATTGCCATTCCTGAGCTTGTAAGTCCCTACCCAAATCGTTTACCTTCTCTGGACATAAATTTTTCATCTGTAAAACAAGTGATTGAAGTTTTAAGATACCTTTTATTTTAAGACATTTGAAATCTGTAATGAGATGTCATCTTATTTCTCCCTATGACCTCCTCCCAGCTCTCGTGGGTACCTAATAGACATTTCCATAATCATCCCCCACAGCCTGCTTTTGACTTATTGACATAACATGCCTAGTTGTCTGTTTAGTAACAAAATGAAAGAAGTATACAATCCCTGATTTTGAGAAAAGTGTTTTAATTCTCATTTTCAAGAATCTTCTAAGCTGTTGCATAAGAACTGTATTTTATGTTATTAAGATTTCCAGAAAAAGCTATCCCTTAAATAAAATAAAATAACTTATGACTCAAAACTGAAGTTTAAAGGCATTTCACTGGATTCCTGACTGGAACATATTACTAAAAAAGAATCCATAAAACTTCTTCAACAAAATTAATTTCAAAAGGAGCATAAATTAAATGACTTTTGTTAGAATTGTTAATGTCTTAGGGCTATCAATGTCCACAAATAATTTCTTACACATATCAAAATATATTGGGTTTATATTCCTGCATATAAACCAGAAATTGTCTACTCATTCAGCCCGAAAGATCACCAATGGAACCAAGCAAGTTAGTCAATATTGGTCAACAAACCAGGCTACGGGTATAGAACCCTGTGCTTTTTGAATTTGACTGGGAGAAAAATTTCTGACACAAGTATGGTGAATCATGTTTTGCACCACCCCTTCTCCAAGATAAATTGACAATATAATGATTCTGTATTAAAATTTATAAAACATATCTCTTTTTACTCAAACTACTAATATTTACTGAACAACATTTTAAAGAAAGGCCTGAGTCCAGTCGTAATTTAATCTGTATAGTTTGATTTAAATCTGCTCTGCTGTGAACTTCTTTCTCTGGTTATAACCCTCAAGGAAAATATATAACTACCACAGCCATCTCTTTGCTATGTTCATCGCTTTGATATGTCCCTAGTCTTTCCTTTTTAAAAGATAACCACCATTTTCTAATTCTTGTTAATAAAGTCCATTTGTATTGACAGCCACACACCCTCTAAGTTATCGATATCATATTTCTGTTAGAATGCCTTTATCTAATTAAGGCTTTATATGTCACTCGAATCCCCCATTTGCATGTCAGAATTACTTTTTTTCTTATTATGTGCCTAGTTGATACTGTATCACTCACCCATATTTAAACATGTGGCGATTTTATCCTGTCAGATAAGATTGATATTTATCTAAAGCATATTAACTTTTCCCTGCTCTGTTCTAGATACTCGACTGAGAGAGAGGCTATTTAAGCTACTGATCTTGGTCTTGTGGAGCTCACCAATTTACTGGTTTTCCTGACGACAAAGGGTAGCTTATCAAAGTCTCTGAAGCTATGCATGTAATTTGAGAATTCATATTTAATACTATTATCCAATATTTATCTTGAATACAACATTAAGATTCATAATTTATATATTATAAGCTATAGAATATAAGTCTCATCAAAATCTTTTCAGCCACTAAGAATAATGGATTACAGGCCGTACTGTATAGGAATATGTAGAATGTATAGAAGAGGAGGAACTGTGATGTTATTATTTGTAACTGGGCCACAACTGCCCATCTTAAGGAATTGTACCTCTTTTTTATCTTGAAGTGTAGACATTCACTCCCTTATTTTTTTTTAAAGAAAGAAAAGAAAAGAAAAGAGAGAAGAGAGAAAGAAGGAAAAAGAGAATGAAAGAAAGGGAAAAAGAAGAAGAAAAGAGGGGAGAGAGAACGGGAATCTTGCTCTATTGCCCAGGCTAGAATGCAGTCTAAAAATGGGTATTGGAAAGCTCTTTTATAATAATAATTGTGTTATACAATGGAGACAAGAAGGAATAAGGGAGGAAAATAACAAACAGCCAACCAATATTTTATTTAAACCTATGAAATGCTATGCAATTGCTGGGGGAGTAATTTACTCCCAACCATGTGGTCACTTTTAGAATAGATGTGATGTGTTACTGAAGAAAATGTATGGTTTGTGGATTTGGAGTAGAGAGTTCTGTAAATGTTTATTAAGTTTACTTGTTCGAGGTCTAAGTTCAAGTCC
Organism: Ateles fusciceps; assembly: GCA_036589455.1. Classification (NCBI taxonomy): domain Eukaryota; kingdom Metazoa; phylum Chordata; class Mammalia; order Primates; family Atelidae; genus Ateles; species Ateles fusciceps. The sequence goes on along the minus strand of JAZHEH010002924.1, from coordinate 4,886,905 downwards.
CGGGTATCCTTGTCAACCTTCTGTCTCATTGATCTGTCCAATATTGACAATGTAGTGTTAAAGTCTCCCACTATTTTTGTATGGGAGTCCAAGTCTCTTTGTAAGTCACCAAGAAGTTGCCCTATGTATCTGGGTGCTCCTATATTGGGTGCACATAGACTGAGGATCGTTAGCTCTTCCTATTACATTGATCCCTCTACCATTATACAATGTCCTTCTTATCTCTTTTGGTTTCTATTACTTTAAAGTCTATTTTATCAGAGATGAGAATTGCAACTCCTGCTTTTTTTTTTTTTTTTTTTTTTTTTTTTGCTCTCCATTTGGTTGGCAAATCTTCCTCCATCCCTTTGTTTTGAGTCTCTGTCTATCCTTGCATGTGAGATGGGTCTGGATGCAGCTTACCAATGGGTTTTTTGGAATGGCTGATACTGGTTGTTCCTTTCTGTATATAGTGCTTCTTTCAGAAGCTCTTGTAAAGCAGGCCTGGTGGTAATGAAGTCTCTGAGTACTTGCTTGTTCGTAAAAAATTGTATTTTTCCTTCACTTATGAAACTTAGTTTGGCTGGATATGAAATTCTGGGTTGAAAGTTCTTTTCTTTAAGGATGTTGAATATTGGCCCCCACTCTCTTCTGGCTTGTAGGGTTTCTGCTGAGAGATCTGCTGTGAGTCTGATAGGCTTCCCCTTGTGGGTAACCTGACCATTCTCTCTGGCTGCCCTTAATATTTTCTCCTTCATTTCAACCCTGGTGAATCTAATGATTATGTGCCTTGGGGTTGCTCTTTTTGAGGAATATCTTTGTGGTGTTCTCTGTATTACCTGGAGTTGAGTATTGTCCTGCCTTGCTAGGTTGGGAAAGTTTTCCTGGATAATATCCTGAAGAATATTTTCCAGCTTGGGATTCATTCTCTTCGTCACATTCAGGTACACCTATCAAACATAGATTAGGTCTTTTCACGTAGTCCCATATTTCTTGGAGACTTTGCTCATTCCTTTTTACCCTTTTTTCTCTAATCTTGTCTTCTCGTTTTATTTCGTTAAGTTGGTCTTCGACCTCTGAAATCCTTTCTTCTGCTTGATCAATTCGACTGTTAAAACTTGTGCATACTTCGCGAAGTTCTCGTATTGTGTTTTTCAGCTCCATTAATTCACTTACATTCTTCTCTAAATTGTCCATTCTCGTTAACATTTCATCAAACCTTTTTTCAGGGTTCTGAGTTTCCTTGCATTGGGCTAGAACATGTTCCTTTAGCTCACAGAAGTTTCTCATTATCCACCTTCTGAAGCCTAATTCTGTTGATGCCTCACATTCATTCTCAATCAGGCCTTGTTCAATTGGTGATGAGGAACTGCATTCCTCTGTAGGAGGTAAGGCATTCTGATTTTGGGTGTTTTCAGCCTTTTTGCGCTGGTTTCTTCCCATCTTTGTGTATTTATCCACCTGTCGTCTGTGTAATTGCTGACTTTCAGATTAGGTCTCTGAGTGGATGTCCAGTTTGTTGGTGGTAAACTTTTTTCTGTTTCTTAGTTTTCCTTCAGCGGACACCCCTCCCCCCACAGAGCTGTACCTTCCCGGGTTCAGCTGTACTTGCTGTGAAACTCTCAATCCTCAGCAGTTCCAATTGCTGGGATTTTTTTTGTAGGGGGTGGGGGACCAGCCTTCCCCTGCGGTGATCCACTAAGCCGGCTGAAACAGCAGCGCTAAGATTCGTGGTGCTTTTCTGCCTAGGAATCTCCGGGTCTGGTTCCCCACTTCAGTCCGCTTTTCAATCAGCTGAATGGGAGACTCTGCCTTCTGGGATCTCCAACGCCAACCAAAAGGGCTGCTGGGGCACCTGCAAAACGGCGGCGCCGGCCAAAAGGGTCGCGCTGGCAACCCATGGGGCTCCTCTGCCGGGAATCTCTTGGTCGGTGGGCAATAAAAATTCGTCTGAAAGTGTGGCGTCCATTCACTCTCTGCGCTTTCAGTGGGAGCTACAGTCCTGAGCTGCTGCTAATCGGCCATCTTGGATCTCTCTCCCACTCTCAATTTTTAAAGAAGTTGTGAGGGTGTCATACTACTTCACACAGCAAAATGTCCTTTTTTTTTTTATTTTCATTCATCCGTGTCCTGAATATCTGCATAGTAAGTCACATAAAACATTAAATACATGTCAACCTCCCTATGTTGTGGCTATTTTCCTTCTGTAGTTCGGTGAGCCGGAGAAAGTGGTACCCAGGAGCTTCGCTTCTTCACTCCTGTAACTCAGCAAGTGGGAGGGAGTGGCATCCTGTGGCTTCTATCCTGTGGCTTCTCTCCTGTGGTTTGGTGAGCTAGAGGAACTGGCTTGACCAGCAGGTTCTTCTCTCCCATTGTGTGGTAAGTGGGAGGGAGAATTACAACTTTTTTACTCTCTGCTGCCCGCAGCTCAGAGGGCAGGACCCTTACAACTTTTTCACTCCTATGGTTCAGCGAGTTCCAGGTTCTTGTTCTGCAACCATGAAGAATAAGGTACTCAGACACTGGAGAGTGAGCAAGGCAGAATAGAATTTTATCGAGCAACAAAAGCTCTCAGCAGTGAGAGGGAACCCAAAAGTGTGTTGCCTTCTGTGAGGCTGAGTGGGGTGTTTTTAAGGGCTTAGAATGGGGGAACTACTGCTGATTTGTCCATGGGGGAGTCTTGGAAAAAGCACCATTCCATTGGTTAAAGGGCATCATTCAGAAGGAACCAATAGAGAAAGAGTGGGTAAGACAGGGATGAAAGTTCTCACTCTGGTCATGGACTCTATCCAGAGCTGGCAGTTCGGTTTTTAGGCTTCAGACTGTCCTTGGCTTGAAGGTCAGGTTTCACTGGGGACCTATCCCTGTCTTCCTAGGAATTTGTCTGTCTCCTGTTGCTATCATCAGTAGCATACAGAACTCTGAAAAAGAGTGTAATCTCTGTTGCTTATTATTTTTCCACAAGTGATAAGAGGGTCCTGAGTTTTCTGTGAATATGTTAATATATATGAATCAAGAAAATTTGAGAAAATAGGAGAAATGGTAGACTATATTATGGATTTCTATTACGTATTAGTCTAGTGAAAATAATTGTAAAATCAATATTCTGAAAAACATAAAGAAGCCCAGAATGTCTTAAAGAAACAATAAATCAATCATCATAAAATAGTTGAGAGGACTGGTTTTAGAATCTGGCAAACTTGAAATCAAATTCTGTCTTGATAATTTATCAGTTATGTTACACTGTAGTACTTACCTTGCAGTATATTTGAGCCTCAGTTTCTTTAGCTATAATGTCGATATTATAATATCTTGGTCATAGGGACTGTTATAATACATTAAATGAGTGCATGGAAACACTTGCTATGGGAATGCCATGCTCAATTATTTAGATTCAAAAAAAATACTGGGCATCTGCTCTCAACTATACTCATTATAAACTGTAGGGGTAACAATGATGCTTTCCTCATGTTGGGGTGATCTAAAATACCTGGTTTTACATGTAACAAAGACAGACAAGAGCTGATTTTGATTTTCAGTATAAAACGCACAATATCCTTTTCTTCCTATATACACGAGACAAAATCTGTAATCACTGTGTTTTAGTTCATCTACTTATTTTTTTCTGCATGATATTTGTTAGACTGGGGTACATTTTAATTTATTTTCATGTGTCCATATTTTGAAAATTTCAATGTTGATTAATCTTTTCCTCAATGGAGTTAACATCATTGGCATCAAAAAGGTGATAGATTCCAGCTTGGTAATAGACACCAGACCCAATACGTCCTGGAATGATATGAAGGCATAGCTAGTTCTCTCACAGCATCTCCCAATCCCATAGCTAACCATTTGGGCCCTTAACTATAAGTGCAATTTGTCTGCCAGATTATTCTGGTGACGTTGTGACTGTATTGTGGAACTTGGACTCAAGTGTTTTATTACAAGATTAGTGGCATTCGGACTCCCTAATAACGAGGAAGTTTTATTACTCAATCATAACATCAAATGCGCTTGGCTGGGAAGATAGCATCATATGGCAGAGTAATACTGGACAGGGTATCAGGAGACCGTGATTCTATTTTGAGTTTTGCTTTGCTGCATTGGATAACTGTCTTATTCTCTGTGAACTCTGATTTCTGATTCAGGGAGTTGGAATGCTATTCTCTCCAAAGTGTGCTTTAGATCTAAAATTCTACTGTTCTCTATAAAATAATTCTCAGATCTTTTCAAGTTAATTATTTAGTTAATATGCTGTGTTATCATGGATGAACTTCAGTTCACAAAGGAAATAAAGACGGTGCTTTAAGCCTAAATGTCCCTAACATAAACTTCCTGGAAATTCTCTAAGGAGGCCTTCTTAACCTCCAGGGTGGGATTACTTCTCATTTGTTGCACATTTCTAAATCCTAGACCTACTCTAGGACATCCCTTAAAATCAAGAGTTGTCCAGAACCTGCTAATTAATTAATCCATACACATGTTAAACAGAAGCTAAAGCCAGGACATATGCTGTCCTTCCTGTGAAATAAAAGAAAAAAAGTATAAGAATGATTCTCATCCCTACGAAGAGCTCACAGTGTAAGTGGAGAAATTTCGAATTTCATAGGACAATAAAACAAATAAAGTTAGTAAGTGGTCAAAGTAATTTAAGTCAAATAAGTGTTTACAGAAATTAGAAAGGAGATATTTCATCAGTGTCCCTCAGTTGTCAGTGCTGGAACTTTTGTATGCAAGATGAAACATTGAATTGAATTGATTTAGATAGGCGGAGAATCAATTAACTCTTAATTCTGTTTGCTGTCCTGTTTCTAACCTAATTATTCTATACTAGTCCAAGATATATTATCTTGTCTATGATAACTGCTACTAATTCCTGATATTTCTCAAGCTTGGACCAGTGTAAAATCCCTATAATTTGAATGCTCTACCTAAAACAAGAATAACATTGTGTTTTTCAATGAAGTCTGCTTCTACCTTTTCAGAGTTTTATGTCCATAGATAATTAAAGTTTCTGAAACTCACTGTTGACATTTATAAAACACATAAATAATTATACCCATGTCATAATGCCATTGTGGGGATAAATGAGATAATGCATATAAAACCCTTGCAAGAAAGACTTGCACATTGTATGTCCTCAATAAATACTAACAATGAATTCCACTATCTTAAAAATATGGTCATGCCATTCCTCTTTGGAAAAAAAATATGGAGGAAATGTATTTCATTTCCAACATTCTTCAAGCCTACAGCCCATGTGCAAGCTTGATTTTGGTGTGAGGCCAGTAAGGAGGAACAGCTATGTTGAAGATTGGACGCAAGTGGTTCCTGAGGAACAAGAGACAAGGAACAATATTGATAATAGGTTCAAGCCTTCAATGTATTGAAAAATAAAAAAAGCTATATATTTTTCTTGAGACAGGGTCTCACTCTGCCCACCCAGACTAGAGTGCAGTGGTATGATCACAACTCACTGCAGTCTCAACCTCCCAGGCTCAAGTAATTCTCCCACCTCAACCTCCCGGGTAGCTGGAATTACAGGTGCACACCATTATGTCTGTGTAATTTTTGCATTTTTTGTAAAGACAAGGTTTTGCCATGTTGCCAAGGCTGGTCTCAAACTCCTGGGATCAAGGAAGCTGCCCAAATTGGCCTGTCAAAGTGCTGCAATTACAAGCATGAGATATTGAACCTGGTCAGAAACAGTTATTTTTTATAGACTTGAATTTTCAATGACAGTATGATGTCTGTAAATGATTCTTGTGTATGTGTCCTGCACACTCACATACAGAAACAAGGACACATCAGATCTTCTGTGTGTAGTACAAAAGTGCATTTCAAACTTCATTGCACATTTGAATTATCTTGTTAAAATTAGAATCTAATTTAGTAGGTTTGGGATGGAGCCTTTAGTGTCTGCATGTTTGGCAAGCTCCCAGACTAATCTAAAGCTGCATTATTCTTTGAGTAGCAGATAGTCTAGAATTGATATGTCTAAGGATAGTAATTCACACCCCGGGCTTCTCATGCTAGTCACTTACTTGATCATCCTTTCATAGATTCAAAGGTAATTTTTGTATCACTGTACATTCAAGTGATTTTAATCATTTGATATTTGAAATACATAAAAAGAGAATGTGTCAACATTACCACCCACAAAGTTACAACCAAGCTTGTGCTTCTAAACCATGTAGCATGGCAGCAAATTACTTGGCTTCTAACCCACTACTCAGTTCACTTTTTCTTAGTTTAATTACCGCTTTAATTTAGAGATAATACATTTACCAGATGCTATGCCAAAATTAAATCTTCTTGATACATTTCTAGTTTGCTTTGTTTGCTCACTGTATGTTTCCTCTTCTCATACAGATCCATAAAGTCCAAAATTGTATTATATGTTGCCCAGGCAAGACACACCCAAATCCTCCCAAGGATGGTTGTCTTCTGAGATCATTCTAATTTCTTGGCCAAAGCCATTTACTATATCTCGTTCTACCTCAGATGACATACCAAAAAAAAAAAAAAAAAAAATGTCAATCACTTGGAAGATTACCTCCATTGCTAGAGAAAATAACATCTGCTGCCCCATAATTGTTTATGTTCCTGGATGGAGTGTGGAAAACTATAGGATGCTATACATCAAATCTTAAACCCACACTAAATGTCACCTGTTCTCATGGTAACTAAATATTGAATGCCAGTTTAATGCGTGTAGATGCACATGCGTGCACACACATTAGATCCTTACCAAAAAACTATTCAAAATGATCCATGTTTAATATTCCCAATTCCTTTGTGTTATTGGGATTGTGTTGAAACATGAGATTCATAGATGCCTAACTTTAATAGAAGCTTGCCCTTTTTCAAAGCGAAGTAATATTAAGAAAGTATGTAGTGCTATTTGGAAAGAAATCCTGGAGATGAGGTTGATAGTTTTATGGCACTGGCCCTTGTCTTATTTGCAGTAACTTATTTTATATATAGTGCTTCACTTTGAGAAAGCCAAGGGCTAGAGGTCTCTGTGATTTAACTCAAACAATAAGTAAGATCGTGGTATCAAAGAGGGCAGAAAATAGGTCTGCTGATTAGAACAATATATTATAGGACAAGAGAAGGCATAGAAAAAGAAAACTTGGATATAACAAATATGAATAAGCATTTCATACTGTTAGCTGGTCCTCCTGCCTAAAGAAATACATAACTCAATGTACTATATCTACAAATAGTCTCCACTGGCAACCCATATTTATATACATCCCCCTCCCCGCCCCCGCCACCTCACCCTGCTGGATGGTTAGACTTGCTTATGTACCCTTCATCATCAGAACAAGAACAAGGAATTTTATTTTTTCCAGAACTCACACCATGGAAAAGCAAAATCCCATGAATATAATTAAATCAAGTTTATTATGGAAATTTGAGGTATCAGGGGCAAGAGTAAGTAAGAAGGCAATTTACTTTGTTTACTGAGGGTAATTTAAAGATCATGGCAATTCTGTTAAGTCAAAAGCTATTGTCCTGGTCATTGCTCCCTGGCCAGACCCAGGGGATCCATGACTGCCAGGTCCTTACTAATGCCTGGAGCAACTCAAATGTGTACTGTGCCTAGAATTCATCTCTGTAGTCTCCATAGACTTTGGCTTTTGTTCTGAAGCCCAAGATTTCAAAAGCACAAATTCTTTACTACGTTTATGATTTATTTCTTCAATATGTTCAAGGTGTAATAAAATGGCTGTCAAGTGCTGACTTCTTGTTTCATAAGTGCCACCACTTACACTGTCCCCTATTGGTCATTTCTCAGCCTAAAATATGATGGGTGATAGAATTTCCTTTAAACCACAGTTTCTGTAAATTCATATTTCCCTAGGAGAAAACAGCTCTGAGAAGCTTCCCAATAATCTTTTGCAATAAATGTTTATTAGTCTTGATGACAGTGTCTGCACAATCTTGGATGGAATATTACTTTCATAGTTTTTTTTAGATTCAATATGCTCTAGTATTGAATGAGTTTCACAGGATTGGCTTAGCTTTCCAGACAGCACTGGTGATTCTTTAATACTCTGGAATTTGTCTTTATCAGTGACTTTTTAAAGTATAAATATTAACTGTATTATTAAAAAATAAGTATATTTTTGTGCAAAAATTTCCTGGTAAACTTAGGCTTCTGCATGTGTAATAACAAGAGACAGTTATTGCTTGTCCAGTGTGAGCAGATGTAGGCATATTATTTACACGTCCTCACATATTTTTTACTTTTGCAGACAGGACTGGACTCTGTACATACACACTCTCATGTAGATCATCTGCACATGCCATGGAAGCCAATAAAATTCAGAGAAAAACTGAGCGCTTAGGTGTGGAATTCACCTTTACAAAATTCTAATTTTTAGGTTGCTATTGCTAACCCATAACTTTAAAGTTCTGTCTGCCAACCCCAAGGTACCTGTCTTCCCTGTATCATTTAGCTTACTTCTCTGCATTCACAGCCTTGCCTACTAGACCTGTGGTATACCTTTGAAGTTTTATGTTCCATGGAATCCACATCCTTTTCTCCTAGACATGTGCAAAAACATTCATAACCAGTCTTCCAGTAAAACTGTTCGTACTAAATAATGTCATTTATTTAATGTTACACTTGTGGATTTTATCTTTGTGTTATATTTTAAATGGCATCTTTTTTTCAAACACAGTGAAGAATTCCTGTTGTCTTTGTGTTCAGCAGTTACTAAAGGAGCTACAAAAAAATGTAGCATGAACCCTCCCTTTTGTGGATAATGACGACTCTATTTTATTTAATCATTTTTGACTCTTTTCTGGATAACTTGAAGGATATCATGGGCATCCTCTTTTGATTTAGGGTTACATATACTTGAAGTTGAGAAATTGTCTTAACTAATCTGCCTCTAATTCAGCTTTTGATACAGAGTTGTCAAGCACCCACAACCATAATTTCCATCTTACTGTCTTAGTGCCATTTCATCATTGTTTTCATCACCAGACATCCATCAAGCTCTCCCAGAGGCCATGTCTCTGGAGGAGACCCCATGGGGAGGGCTGAGAGAATTACGCTGTTTACACAGCTTTTCTTCATAAGAATATGACTGGTTCTCAATTTTGTGAGACTGTTATTTGTATACATAACTAAGAAGCAATCACTGATTTATCAGGTTCTTCTTCTCCCATGAATATGGCCTTAGTCTATGGCCTTATTTTCAGAAGACATAGAAAATGTCAGGATCAGCTCATAAGCTTTCTAAATAACAGTGTATCAGCCCCTAGCTACTTTCACAAGTCGAAAGGGTTATCCATGAATTGATGTATTTGATAGTAACCAAGGTGAATCCAATGCAGTTATATTTGAAAGCTCCAGTGTAGATGAAAACAATCAGCAGATTAAAAACCACATATATCACCATGAAGGCACTTCTACAAGTTCAGGATTTCTTCTTGGTTTTGCAGGTTCACAAACAAACAATTATGAATGCATCATGGGAGTAACAAAATCTGTGAGACTAATTCATTCTAATCAATTTAAAATTTTAAGAAGCAAATGGTCAATTTAAAATGAGTTATTCTTTTGCAAATTATCTTATTTTCTTCTATTATCAAGGTACCAAGCAAACAGATTAGGAAAGCAGAAGGGTTTTAGGACATAAAACAGCATATAAGGAATTGAAAAGAGCTATGGAAAATGTTATGCAGCATATCCTGTCTTCCTGATTATTAAAATACTTATTTCCCAGATATCATTAATCTCCTCCATAGTCATTGCTGAATGAACCTTCTGGCATGTAATTATGCTTCAATTAATAGTCTCGAGTCCATATAGACCACCTTTCATTATTATGTCCTTTTTTTATTTAAACATGTTACTCGACACAGTCCAATTTAGCTATTAGGAGTTAAAGATTAGTCTTCAGTCAAAGATTAGTCTTTCTGAGATTTAGAACTCTTCCCAATCTTATTAGTAACACATTTATAAATTGCCTCAAAAAGACACCTTTCGACCTTATCTTGAAATTCTTTCTGTGCCCAGCTGGGGGCCATCATAATCCTGTCTACCTTCAGCTCCTTCATTTTTGTCACAAGAGATATTGATACTGACCCAGCTGCACACTCTAGTCTTGACTTTCTTACAATCTCAGACATGCATTTACAAACAGAATGGCTCAAATCTGGGGGTAAGGACAAACAAAGCTACATTTCCACAAAGAGTTGATTTCACAACTTTTTCCCTCTCAGTGGGGAATTGCAAATGGTCAAAGCGTTCCATTGTGTCCAAATTCTGCCAATAACTCTGCCTTTGGAGCATTTAGCTATTAGTAAAGAAGGTAATGATAGAAACTGACATGATAGGGTCCAAAATACATTTGTATGACTCTATTATAGGCAAGTATGACTAAAGCAAGTGTTCAGATTCTGCAGTAGATTATACTATTGGTTTCTGCTGTTAACTGGATATAAGATCTAAAGAGAAAATTTCTTCCAGAAAGAACTTATTTGTATATGAAATCATAAAACAATGCTCCATCATTTACTATAATTTAAATATAATTTTTTACTAATCCGTGTATCTGTCAATATTTGATAATGCCCTTTTTTTCTTTACCATCTTTTAAAACATGTAACATTTTAATAATCAAATCAACAAATATGAGGTAGAACATTTAACTATTCTCAGAATCACTTTCAGATGGGGTAAAAATATTGCGTCCCTTTATCCCAGCCCTCCAAACAGAATAATAAAATGATGAAGATAACAACAAGTATTTATCAGTTCCTTTATGTGCCAGTCATTATGCTTAGTTTTCTCCCTATCATCCCATTTAATCCTTGAAACAGTTCTATACCCATTTTATGCATAAGAAATCTATTGCTGCTTAAAGGGGTTATGATAGCTTTCCATAGAAGCTATCATAATAATGAATGTAATAGTTCAGAGTATAGGCTGGCTGCCTGGACTGAAATCCAGTTTTGTGTCTTATTATACAACTTTGGACAAGTTTCCTAACCTCCCTGTGCTTCAATTTCCTTATTTATAAAGTGAGCATAGCTTATGTACCAGGCTCTAGGGTTCTTGTTCACAAAGAACCCTCTTGTTTACCACTAGCAAGTATGTAAATTACTTAACAAAGAATTTAGACAGCATTTACTAAACTAATCCACACCTAACAAGGAGCAGCATTGTAATTTAAATCCTAGTACCCTGACTTCAAAGCCTATACCCCTACAATATGGTCATAGGTAAGAGAATGAAGAACATACACCAGGCAGTACTGGATTTAAGTAGTGTTTCCCGTTAAAAGCTGAGAGGACTTTGGCAAGTTATTCAGACCTCTCTGTGCCCCCTTTAATTATCTACATAAAACAGCATCTATCAAAATGTGCCATCAAGACTTGAAAAAATATGCAATGTACTTTACTGGTGGGAAAGACAGAACTGTTATCTCCTGCTCACTCTACACTTTTTTTTTTTTTATAGGCTACTTGCAGTCACAGACCTACATGTATTATTAGAGTGAGAAAGAAGGCAGATAATTAGTGCTTAAGGTAATTAGATGTCATCAAAGACTGGAAGGATCGGGTAAGTTCTTAGGAAAGGGAAATTGAACTAAATGTTATGAGTTTAAATAGAGAAGAAAGAGATGAGTAGATAAGAGACACGGCTGGACAACGTCCACAGTGTGAAAGAGAGCAGATTGGATAGGTCACCAGCCCCTGGATTTTTTTGTTCAGATTCAGGCTAACAGATTAGGAAGATTTTCTGAGTTTCAAACTAGGGAGTTTGGAACTGATCCTATGTGTAATAGAAATTAGGGAGTTTTATATGGGAGGTTATATGATAAAGCTCATGAAGGATATGCAAAGATAGAATTAGGAAATATTCATCATTTATTTTCAAATTATATTTGACATCCTGCAAATCACCTTGGATAACATAATAGAAACATATAAGTCCAATTAATAAATCACCCCTATAAATACCTCTTTATTCTTTACATAATCCTAATTAAATTTCTCAGAGCAACCATTATTTTCATAATGATTTAGGTTCAGGTCTTTTACACACATATCTATTGCATTATTTAACTTTTTAATTTATATACACAATGTAAGTTAATTCCATTATTAAAGGTTGACATTGTGACAAGGAAAATAAGTTGTCATTATTTATTTATTAGCCACTGCTGAATACATTAATGATGGTAGCAAAAAGAGTGAAAGCTTAAAGTAAATTCATGAGAGTGGAGTGTTTTTTTTCAGCAAGCTATTGTCTGGCATCTCTTGTAAAACTTTGGTGAGTCCTGGGTATCCTCTCTGAGTCTGTGTCATACAGGATAAGAACAGGCTTGTGATAATCCAAAAATCAGGTAAGAAGACAGGAGAAATAGGGAGTGAAAAGGGTCCAAAAGAACCTCTAGCTTGAACAAGTAGGAATTTTATCTGGGAAGAGGTGATCGAGGGGGGTCTCCATAACAAGTTAAAAGGTTAAAAGTTAAACATTTTGTTTGACATTTTGATTTTCTATTTTGTAAGTTCAACAACATGGCTTATATCCCTCCTGAGTTAATGAGCTACTTCAAAGCAAGAGCAATGTATACAGCAAGTACTTAATATTCTCTCATTTAATTATTCAGATTTAGACCAATGGCTAGCAGGCAGTTAACACTAAAAAAGTTTTTTGTTGTTGATTTTTTTAATAAATTAAGTTACAGTATTTGAAAAGATCTGAGGGATCATCTCCCCCGTCTCTAGACACATTCATCTAATTTACGAATGTCTTTCATTATAAGCCCACAGGTAACTTAAAGTGAACTTCTCCTGGATGGAAATTTTTTATCTTAATCAACCTGTTACTATTCCTGTGTTCCCTTAGCAAAGGTCACCATCTCATCCACCCAGAAAAAAACACCTCATCTATTTGATCAGTCTCCAATTCTTCCAGATTCTCTTCTGTAATATCTATCCATTACACCTCTTCCTACCTGTAATGGAAAATATCTCCCCTTTAACTGCATTTTTTCTCTACTTTCATGCCACCACAACAGCAATTATTAATACAGAAGAATTCTATGGCCATATATGTGTTTTGTTTTGTTTTGTTTCCCCACCCACCAAATAGTGAACTGGGTCTCCTCTAAGTCAGGTGGAACACTATCTACTGGGAGATAGTGTCAGATCCTACAGGTTGGTGTTCCAGCCCCCAACATTCCCTGCTCCATGCCAGACACTAGTTGTAAGTCTGAGCCTCTGGAATTTCTGACCAACTGGCTTCACGTTGGGGTTCTCACTACCCCCTTTTGGGTGGGATTAATTTGCTGGGGTGGCTCAGAGAACTCAGGGGAGACACTTATGTTTAAAGATTATTAAAAAGAACATTTCAAAAGGATACATATGAAGAGACACGTAGGGCAAAGTATAGGGGAAGGGGCATGGAGCTTCTGTGTCCTCCCCAGGTGTGCTGTCCTCCAGGAACTACCATGTGCTCAGCTGTCCTGAAGCTCCTCAAACCCTGTCCTCTGGGTTGTTTATGGAAGCTCCACAATGTTAGCATTCCTTCCCTTAGGTATTGGGCAGGACCCTCTCTGGGAAGGGTTTTAAAACTCATAGTCAGAAAGGCAGGAAAGATTAGAGTGCTGCTTTGGAGCAGGTGGAGGACAGAAGGGGATTCTGTTTCCTAAGGCCTACCCTGGAGGTTCAATACACCCAACATTGTAACAAAAGACTAAAACGAGCATTACCATGGGAGTTATGAACCAGGAACCCTGGACACAAACCAGTATATACCATAACACCATAATACCACACCACCTCTACTGACAGAGTCTTCTATACAGGCTTCACCTTTCCTCATTCAGATTTCACACAGCTGATTTCTAACAGGCATTCCTGTCCCCCAGAAATGTCGATTTATATCTGTTTCTTCACTTTTGCTGGTAGGTTTTATTCTCAAAAAGCAATTCTGCTGGGCATGGTTGCTTACACCTGAAATCCTAGTTATTTGGGAGGTCAAGGCAGTAGGATCACTTGAACCCAGGACAACATAGTAAGACACTGTCCTTCCTTACACACCAAAAAATTAAAAATTAGTCAGTCCTGGTGGTGCAAACTTGCAGACCTAGGTCCTGGGGAGGCTGAGGGGGGAGGATCACTTAAGCCAGAAATTCAAAGTTTCAGTGAGCCATAATTGTGCCACTGTACTCCATCCTGGGAGACAGAGCAAGATCCTGTCTCAAACAAACAAATAAAAAGCAATTCTGAGTATGTCTCTTCCATTAAAAACAAAAAAAATCTCTTCTCAATTACTCACTGCTTTCAGAACAAAGCTTAAAATGTTTAGCATGACACAATGGGCCCTTGGTGATATGACTTTGGATTTTCTCTCCAGCCTCCATCTGCACGCTGTACACCTTATATCTACCCTGAGCTCCATCTATAATGAATTAGCAGAAATACTTGAATATAGCTTGTTGCCTGAGCCTTTGGGACTTTGGCACATGCTCTTTCCTTTGCCTGTAAGTCTCCTCTATTCCCTACCCATGTGCATCATTAACTATTAATACATAGTCAAGATTCAGAATGCCCTTACCTTCTCAGAGAGAATACTATTCAAGATTCAGAATGCCCTTACCTTCTCAGAGAAATAATTAATTCTCCCCAAGGTTAGAGTACATTCCCTCTTCCTTCCCTAAATTAGAAACTGTGATTAATGATCATAACATTTAGTGCACAATGATGTAATTATCTTTTTAATTTTTATCCTTCATTCTGCTGTGAGTTCCTTGAAGATAGAATTTACCTCTTCTACCTCTGTGGCCCTAAAACTCAACAGAGGACCTAGCTGCAGTGCAGTTGTTTGTTGAATAAAATTACAGAAAATAAAAAGAATATATCTATTACAGTGCTTGTGATTTAGAGCTAAGAAAATTGGGCTAGAGCTGTCATTGTGACTTGTCTGAATTAATTTAATGAGCTAGCATTTGATGTTATGAGAATCTAGCTCTCCTGACACTGTTGCTCAATGATCTTTCTATCAAACCATGAACAATTTCCCGGTAGTTCTTTTTGTGTCATTGTTTATGAAAGGGAACTACATGCTGTCTTTGGAATTTCACAAGCCAAGATTCACTATCATCATGTCTGTCAGTGCTGCTTTGTCAGTTTTCTCCCCCATAATTCACTTAACTTTTGCTCCAGAGAGTTGGAGTGCCATACTGGTGGTGCTACAATTCATGTATTAAGAAGGGCTAACAGCAGAAAGCAACCCTAACCAAGTAATAAGTTGAGTGACTACTCTAGATTCAAATTATTTTTTAATTCAGTCTAACATGTGGTTGAAACAATTTTAGAAACCAGATTATTGATTATATTCTCTTCTCTACTAATTCATTAATTAAACAACAGAAAATGAACAACTGGCATTCCCATGATAATATGTAAGAAACATCAAACAAGGTGTACTCATTAAAGTGAAACACCAGTTGATTGAAATGTAATATTTCAAACAGATGGGACATCATATGAACATATGTGAGCTGTGGTTTTTTAAAAAACATCATATTTTAGCTAGATAGACCCTGAGACCATGAAGAAACATTGAAAAAGACAAATCATTTGAATCATTCCAAATAAAATGGTTTGAAAGTAAATCTCAATAAATGTTTATCAAGAGTTTACGATTGGTCACTAGTTTCAGTTCTGTACATATATTGTTTCACTTACCTTTCCTAACAACTCAATAGAGGGTACTATTATTAACCCTACATTACAGATGAGGCTACTAAGAGATAGAAAAATTACTTGATAACTCTCCTAAAACCACGTCATGTGTAAGTATCCAGGAAATGTCTTAAGCTTCTAGCACTCGTTTCCTTAGCTATTTTCCCAGACTGACAGTTTCATGTAATCTCACAACCTAAATATCTAATTCTTTGAATTACTGGTTTCAAAATATTTGATGCATTTATTTATATTGGCAGTGAGTTGGTCACCAATTTTTAATGAATATATGCTATACTTAATGTCCTGTTTAACACTAATATTATTGATATAGATGTACAAAAGAAACAGGAGCCTGACATCAGTTAGCTTTGAATTTAATGAATCTATATAATGCAACCATATAATATTAAAAGTCAGAAAATGGAATGGTTCAAGTCCCAGCGTAACACACATTGTGAAGGTCAGTATGCCTTCTTTGTACCTTTAGTGATTCCAAATCTGATAGATCACAGATCCCTATGGGTTATCTTGGAGTCAATCCACACCTGCAACCATTTCATTGATCTTACGTGCTTCAACTCCTGCTCTCAGCGTCCAAGGCTGCCGTCCTCTTGACCAGTCAGCCTCTACTTTCTGATGGGTTTAAACAGCAGAACTCCCCTTATATTTTTGTGTTATCCAATTTATTAAAGAGGAGGAACAAAGGAGTATAATTTCAACACAAATAAATCATATACTTTAAATTTGACATCTGTCATTAAATTGTCCCAAATTTTCTAACCATGCTCCATTGCATGGCTCCCTGGCATGTTCCGTCTCCCTCAGCCCCTGGCTTCAGACCTTTTCCACAGCAACTTCCTTTTTCTTCATATTATGCTTAATCTTCTCATTTGTAGACTCTTTACATATCAGATCATAAATAAAATAATTTTATTTACTCTTTATATTTCCTAAGAATATTGAAAAGCATTTCAATTATTATGCTGTAAGAATGGTGCTACAGAGAAAGTTGTATTTACGTATGTTGGCACAGGTATGCAGGGCACTAACAGTATTTCATTTATCTAAGGAGATGAGGTTTATCCTAAATGATAAAATACTTGAGAAAATATTAGTGAAAATGTCTATTTTTCTTCTTTAAGTATAAAATAAACTGTCAGCATATAGCAAATAAATGATGACTGGTAATATTTAGTTTTAATATTCTTTGCTTTTTTTGTGTCTCATCAATCACCCTTGAAAATCAGTCAGTGAAGATGAATAGAGTTTTTAAAGTCCTGGAAAGCACAATTTCTTTCCACTAGCAGTGAGTTTGTGGAGAAATGTCAAGAAAGTAAAGGGGAACATTCCACAGAAGGAAAAACACTCAGGGAAATGAAGAATTTCAAAAGGTGCTGCTCTCATGCAACTGCTCAGTTGAACACCATTCCCCCAACCAAATGGTGCTGTTTTCTGATCTGTCCCTCAACCCCCAAATATCAGTCCTTTTCTTTTCAACCGTCCATATCCTATAACCACATACATATAGAAACGTAGACATACTAGGTTTTCTGTAAGTGTTTTATGACTAAATAAACAAATCACTTTCTCAGATTCCCTTCCCACTTTTGAACTGTGATGGTTTTGTTCTAAAAAAATAATTGGTTCAGAAAATCTAACTTTGGGAAGTATAGATTTGGGATTGGCCTGGGTTATTGAGCTTCATTACCCTCATATAAATCTGCTGAATTATGCTTTTGGTTTGGAAAGCACAAAACCACCAGTGCTGAATATCCCTTTTTAAATGTTAATTTTATAGAAATTTACAAACTGCAGTACCCCTAGAGAAAACAGAGGAGAACCTCTTTCAACTTAGAACTGCATTAATTAGAAAAAAAATGAAAGGTGTCATTAGAGTGGGATTGGATACTTCTTACCCAATTTCTGATTCAACATTCTTTTAGGAGAGAAGTTCAACATTGCCAGTATCAAAAGTTGCAAAGAAAATTAGATCTTTGCCAAACTCCACAACGACCCTGTTTTACCACTATTCTCAGTACCTTCCTTTTACCTTGACTTTAAAAAGATCCTATCACTCCTATTTGGGGATATTCCAGGTTGGTTGTTATCTCAGTCTTACTCTCTGTGCTCAGCAGCTTGGCTGAACGGGTGCTTTGCTACCATGCTTCCTCTGGGCATGTCCTTTTTGGGAAATATCCTAGACTATGAATTCTTACAGTGCTATTTCTGACCTTCAACTCAATGCATTTTAGAAAATATTTGTAAATATGTGTGCTGAGGGGGAAAATAAAAGATCACTGTCTCTGTTTTTACCTTAGTTTGTCTTTGAGTCAAAAGGTAATTTTAGAGGCATTTATTTATTTATTCATTCAAAAATAAACATTTAGCGTACATATATGATATTACTCAGCAAATATCAATGTCCCACTTATGATAGAGCATAAATTTTCAGGTAAGAGGAAGGAATTAATGAAAATCAATTAGCACAATGGAAAGAGTCTGGCTTTGGGGTCCTAGGGCCAATTAAATTTGATTCCTTGATATAGCTCTGTAACCTGACCAAGTTACTATATGGATCTCAAAACAATTTTGTTAAATTGTTTCTTCAAGGAATTTTGCAGATTAGAAATCAAACTTAAACACTTTTAAGTTGATATCTAAAAATGTTAACCTAAATTTAAAGGACATAATTTCTGACTTATTTTAAATAATGATGTCTTAAATAAAAATGCTATAATTTCTTGTAAATACATCCATTGGGATATAAAAGACATAACAATTTAATACTCATTGTTATCTTAGTGGAAAATGGTACATGGTTCCTATTCTTGTTGGAAATGGTATATCTAATTAATTTTGCCCTTGAATTTTATCCTACCTATCATAATAAATGTTTACTTTAATAATAATGCTATAATAATTTTATTTTTTGTTGCTGTTGTCACCATTAAACATAATATTACTGTGTAAGCAAATATGTGCATATTTTTACTGGTTGTCCTCCTCCACAACTCCCTGTTTCCTTTTCAAATGTAAACCCTTGGAAGGCAAGGGTCTTTATCTGTTTTGTGCACAGACATATCCCAACTATCTAAGTAAGCAGTCTCTGACACATAATATATTTGAATGAATGAATGACAGCAAGGGAATATAGGGAGTTCCAAGGAGAAGGAATGGGTTTTGGTTTAAGGTCAGTAATGAGAGAACACCTTCCAGAGAAGGCCCATGTGAGTAATAATCTGAAAGAAGCCTAGAGCAAGCCGTGCAGGTATCTAGGGGAGAGTTCTCCAGGCAGAGGTAGAAGCACCAACAAAGACTCTCCTTGGGAAAGGGGGTTATTGGAAGGTATGACAAATTCTGAAGGCCAACGTGACTGAAACAGAATGACTAAAATAGAAAACTGAAGTACAAGAAAATAAGATAACCAGATCCTAAATAGATGAAGAAGGAATGACAGTGATGGTAACAGTTAAATGAAGAAGGGGCATTGCAGAATGCTTAATCTGGATGTGGTTTTAAGTTATCTCTCTTCTCTCCTCTCATTTTTCATACAAGAAAATGAAGCCAGAAAATTTGAGTAATGTTTTCAAGGTCCCAAAAACCAAGAAAAATGGGACTAAATCTTAGTGACCTGTCTCCCAATCTCATTTTTCCCATTGCACTGACAGGTCATCAATTCTCAAAGGGAAAGCAGTGATTTGCCAACTCTGTCTTTGAGTTTTTAGATTATATTATTCTCTAAATTGCTTTAATTTAGTACTTTGCATAAATATAAAAAAATATTTTGGAGGAATGAGTGTGGGTTGGAGGAGTAATAATGAGTGGTATGATCTTATGCAAAATTTTAATATATACATTTTTTATTTTGTAGAAAATAACCCCTTTCTATAATTTTCCTCTTTCATAACTGACAGTCTCTGCCTCTGGCCAAATACCACTGACATTCCAAGGAGGGTGATATATAATATTGTCAGATATTCAGAGAAGTAAATTTGATGATTTAGTACTGAATTATGCAAAGCAAGAAGCAGTTGACTTATATTTAACTTTAAAATGAAATAGTAAATTATGGGAATATCTGAATAATAAAATGGAAATTTAAATAAAAATATGTGCATGAAAAAAGAAGTCCACACAAAATGTGTTTGCTTTAAAAAATGATTGTTTTTAATCTCTCACCACTACCATTTTATGAACATTTAAGATGCATTTGGCCATTATTTATTATATGTACTTAATGAATATTTTATAAAGTCCTTGGAGACACTACATTTACATAACATATGTTAATGATATGGCCACTAATAAAGAAAAAGTGTCTTTGATATGAAATCCATCAGGTACTTCCTAATGGTATCCAGAGCTTATCATTAAGTAATGTCCATTTCTACAGCAGGGTAGTATTCTTACTTGCTATACAAGGGTAATGCATTACTGTAATAATTTTAGAAGTCAAGGCAAAGGGCTATCGAGTCTACTAAACATTCTTTTTATTTATTTATTTTTTTTTGAGGCGGAGTTTCGCTCTTGTTACCCAGGCTGGAGGGCAATGGCGCAATCTCGGCTCACCGCAACCTCTGCCTCCTGGGTTCAAGCAATTCTCCTGCCTCAGCCTCCGGAGTAGCTGGGACTACAGGCATGAGTCACCCTACCCAGCTAATTTTTGTATTTTTAGTAGAGACGGGGTTTCACCATGTTGACCAGGATGGTCTCGATCTCTTGACCTCATGATCCACCCGCCTCGGCCTCCAAAAGTGCTGGGATTATAGGCGTGAGCCACCGCGTCCGGCTCATTCTTTATTTTCATCCCTAATTACTTTTATTAAGATTGCAATAGGTGACTCAAATTTTCTGACCTAATGTCTTCTCTACTCATACACACTCTGCACTTTCTTTGTATCCATAAAACCACCAACCAGCTTTCAAAGAAGCATTTATGTGCATGCAGTAAAACAAACCTCCTATTGTTATTTCTTTTCCCAGATTTTTTATGATGACCACATAGTTAACCTGAAAAAAAATGCTTCACATATTATTTCAGGTGTACTCCTATCTAAATAATTAATTTTTAAAAGCAATAAATACAATTATGTATGTATTCCTAGCATGTAGATTGTTACACCCTACAAAATTTTTTAGAAGTATGTTTTTATAATAATTTCTGATAATATTAATAAGAAATTAAAAGATGCTTTATTCAGATAATTTAGAAGCATTCCTTATAGAGTAACATTAAGACCAAAGTTAGTTTTTTCAGACAAGGATTTTTCTTTTTGGGGGAAACTATAACATTTCATTTTCCTTAATTTCACATTTCCACTTGTCCTTTAAATATCCTTTCCCGTCTTATGCTGAAGCCTGTTATGTGTTCAACAAACCTATTTTGTTTTCTTCCTAACATACGTCCTAGCCTCATAGCAGTTAGGAGGAGCCAAGTAACTGCATTTTTTTTTTTTTTGACAATAGACTGTGGAAACAGTAGTGTACAATATTTATGGCACCTTTTTCCTTAAGATTCTGTCATGCAATTCTCTGTGAATTCTCTTACTTCACTTTTCTGCCAATTTGTCATAAAGAACTCAATGGAGGCCTTGAAATTCTGAGGGGTGGGGAAACCACTTGATGAGAGGATCTGGGAAAGACTCCATGGAATAGAACGTTCATCTTCCAGCCTCCCTTATGTTACATTTTGACAGGAGTGAAAAATAATTCTAGAAAAAACACCAAAACTTTGTTCAGCCATTTGTCTTTTGCACTAATAAATTCTTTGTAAGAGATAGCTGAGAAATAGCTTTCTTATACATTATAGTTATGCCGGGGCACCTATTTCCATCAATTTCTCCCCTACCCACACTTACACATGCAGGCACCTGTATTTTCTGATTCGGGAGATCTAAAACACATCTAGAATTCACTATATTTGAAGAATTTCACCTATTAATTTGGTATTGCCAGTATCTGGCACACAGTAGATGCTCAGTTGATATTTTATGGGTGAATTTTAAAATCTTTTGGAATGGACAGCATAATTTTTCTTGTTCTAAGTGGTCTTGACCAAATTGTGATCCAGTGACAGTCTTTCTTACACTTCTCTCTCGGCCTTCTTAGACAAATGAATTTCCAGTCATCTAATTGAAGTAACTTGATATATAGATAAGAAAAGAAAGTAAATATGTTGCGTTTAGGTTATATTTCACCTAAATACTTCATGAAAAAATTAATTTCTCATTTTCAGCATCAAGTTTCAAAGAATCTATACTTCAAGAATTCTGTGGGCTCCATCTTATACATAAGGGTTTATTGGTCTGTGAGAAATTAGTAGGAGGATAGAGTTGGCCACTTGAATCTCAATTTCTCCATACATCCTTTCTCAAAGCCAAAATACCAGCAAGAAGTACAATTAAACCACTTGTGTTCTACACTATGAATGTCAAATTACCTCTAAATAGAAAAATAAAACAGAATGTCAACAGAAATTCTGTTGCCATTACGAGACTGTGGTTGTAGAGGATGAAGAGAGGGGAACACTTAAAAGACTGAGAAAAGAGAAGAGAAAAGCCAAGAACTTAAATGAAATATTGGTGAAATCATCCTTCGAAAGAAAGCCATGCAACACTAACTGCAAAAATACTGAACATTAGTCTGGAACTTTATGTTTCACAGCAATAAGAACCAGAACTGACAGTCTGCTTCCCAGGGAGATGGAGATAAATAGAAAAGAGGTATTCATCTTCTAGATGCAGCAGTGAAGGAAAAGATAGGAAGGTAGTGAAGAAAGCTAAAAATCCTGTTGAAAGAGAAACAAGATATGACAATCACTCCTATTATCCCCCATCTCCCCAATGTTATAGAATTTGGAAAAACAAAAAACAAAAAAACAGCACTTTACTAACCTGACAAGACAACACCCTTGACATAATAATTCTAAATATGTAATACCTAGGAATAGAGGGAAAAAAAGGCAAAACAAACATGATACAAAACTACCTTAAAATGAGAAAAAAAGAGTGAATCAACTCTTTTAAGTTAATAAATACTCTCCCACAAAATTTAACAAAGCATTGACATGTACTACAAGAAGCTTAACTGAATTAAATATCCTCAAATAATCATATGTAGATTAATTTAAACAGAATCAGGAATTCAAAAACCAAGAAACAGAAAGAACTTAAAAAAGAAGAAATATACTGAGAAAAGAGAAATTGTAGGAAAATACAAAATCATCTCAGAAATAAGGGACAAATCACAACGTACTGTTGGGAGAATAGTTTGGAATGAAAACTGAGACATTTGAAGAAAGCAGGGAAACAACCAAGAGAATGAATATGTGATTAATAACTTTTACAAGGCCTAAAGAGTCAGAGAAAATGTGATAGAAATGGAAACCAGGCAAAGAATATTCAACAGTATAAAAAGTCAAATCCTTGAAGAATAAAAACAACAATATGTAAAAAATTAAACCCATAATTCAATAAAAAGTTCTAAAAATTAAAGAAAACATGTATTTACTTATTGAAAAGATCCACTTGTACCTGAAAAAAAAAACTGAAACAATTAATTTTAAGACATAACTTAGAAAAACTTGTGGACTATAAAGAAAAAGGAATCCTTAGTATCTCCAGGAAAACAGATCAAACAGTTAAATGGTTTAGAAAGGAGCAGGACCAAGTTGTCTTATCAGTATCAAGGCTATAGGAAAATAGTTTTAAGTAGGCAAGAACACTGGAAATACTGTACCATGAAGTCTATAAGTTTATATATATATATTCCTCCATCCAATCAGAAGAAGAAGACTGGGAAAACTTTGATGAAGATTTATTATACTTAATTTTAAAACTTAGACTAAAACAAGAATAAGAATATGAGTATAAGAATGTGAATGGTCTTAACTTGCCTATTAAAATAAAACAAGTTTTAAATTGGTACCAAAAAATCCAACACTATAGTATACCAAGAAGCCCCTGAAACACAGTGATTTAAAATTATAAATTTGCAGAAAAATTAGGAATAAACCCCTAAAATTGAAACAAAGTTAATGTAGTGATTAGAACTATAACTTTGATCAGACCAAAAATAAAAAAATTAATTAAATGAGATAAGGGAAAGTTTTTAATAATAGAAGTCACAATTCACAATTGCATTGCTCATGGATATCCTAACACTCTGATAAAAATATAGATTTCTGACTTATGTTGGTATTTTCTAGGGCCACTGTTCTTACTTGGGACTTTCTGATCATTACCCATAACTCAATATTGTATTCTTGTGTGTACATAAATGAATGTTTTGGGAGTAAAAGATAGACCATTGTTACTAGATTTTTTAGAACCAATGTATTATGGTATTATAAAGTCAATATAATTAAAATATCTGAAAAAGAATAGAATTATGATGTTTGAGTTTCTTATGAAGTTGCTCTTTAGCAAGGAATAATAGAATGCCAATTTTTTGAGGATGTAAAACTGTGTAACATAAAATGAAATAAAATTTAATCTCCAGTCTGACTGATAACAGATTGTTCCAGTTTGATAACAGGTTGAGTTTGATAGCTTTTTAGGAGAGATTTTTTTCAAAAATTGTTTGTTTTACAAATTATCTCCCCCTAAATGGAAATGCCTGTTAGATGTCCCATAGGGGGAGCCACTTTGTAAAACACAAAAGAAGCTTTTACAAATCAATCTTTCTAAAATTATTGTTTGAATTCTGAAACAAAGCTCAGCTGGCTCATTTTGCTTTGGTTCTGTCTCAGTGGTGGGCCAGAAGATTCAACAATTGAAGGGCTTTTTTCAATTATACAACAAGCAGCAGGTTTCCATTAAAGCACAAACACCATCATCTAAATATATGTCAGGTGTTTTTGTTTGTTTGTTTTTGCGGGGGGAGGGGTGGAAATGGAGTCTCACTCTGTCACCCAGGCTGAAGTGCAATGGTGTGGTTTCGGCTGACTTCAACCTCCAACTCCTGGGTTCAAGTGATTCTCCTGCCTCAGCCTCCTGAGTAGCTGGTATTACAAGCATGTGCCACCATGCCCAGCTAATTTTTGTATTTTTAGTAGAGACGGTGTTTCACCATGTTGGCTGGCCAGGCTGGTCTCAAAACTCCTGACCTCAGGTCATCTGCCTGCTTCAGCCTCCCAAAGTGCTAGGATTACAGGTGTGAGCCAGCATGCCTGGCCTAGGTGTTCTTATAAATAACTGTAACAGGTAAGTCCTTGACTGATTCATTTATTTCTGATGTTGGTTCTATGATTCTCAAGTCTAATATCCAAATATTTCTATTATTTCTTAAAATGCTTTCATATCTTTTTTCTTAAATTTGTTCAAAACTTCTTCAGCCTCCACAATTCCTTCCCAATTGCATAGCAATTAACTTAGCCCATAATTATACACAGTTCTTTCTATTGCTTGTTGATTCCATGACTATCAAGTTCTGATACCTGGTAGAGGAAAGTTTAAATGTGTGAATAGAAGGGTGTGACATTTGAATAGAGATATCAATCTTTATTAGCATTGTTAAAGGAAATCAGAGCCAGAGAGGAGTTAAATTGGTAAGAACAGATTTTATTCAGGAATTATGGCAAAGGATAAGGAAGAACTACATATAGAACTGGTCTTATTTCCAAATACAGCAAGCACTAAGGGGCATGTATAGCCAAGAAGCAGGATTGGGGTCAGTGGACGGAAAGATATTAAGAAATATCCAGAAGGGGTGATTCTGGTTAAACAGATTTAATGAGATTCTTTTTGAAGGCAGGGTAATCAAATATTTCTTAAGGAGTGGTGGGGATGAAGAATTTGATCAGGTATTGAGAATGATCAGATATCAATGGTAGGGTACCTCTCTACACAGATTTAGCGGTATTCTTGCTAAACCTGGGTTATGAAAAGATGAACATGGAAGCACAAAAGTTTAGGTGTAGGTGAGAAGAGGGTTCAGAGGAGCCTGACTGAAGTCTGGGCAAGGAGCGAGTCTTCATCATTATGATATCAAAATGAAGAAGGCAAAGGTCATTTTTATGTCATAGAATAAAGGCATTCTCATGGATGGAAAGTACCACAGTAAGTCTCAGAATAAGATTAGTAGCTATTTGGGCAGTGATATAAGTTCAGACTAAAAGGCAAGATGAACATGGTTTACAAAAGACCACATATATTAGCATATCGTGTTGAAGATTATGTTCTTTATTTCAATAGCAGCTGACATTCGAATGTCATAATTTTTTAAACAATGATGTTGGTACCATTAGGAAAGATCTAATATAAAGAAAATAAAATATTTATGGAGGAAACAGTTTTTGGTCTAATTCAATAAAGATTTTCAAAAGAAATATAAGATTCTGAACTAGAGTAATAGCAGAAAGAATCAAGACCTTTGAAAACTTTGTTGGAGTAAAAACTCAAAATTTATAATGTTTGTATGGAGGATATGATAAACCAGTCAGGGATTAAAAGAGTAAGGCAACTGCCATTTTAAAGCTCAGGAAAAGCGTTTTCGAAATGCTTCTTCATATCCACTTAATAAACATGCATTTTATTTCAGTTTGTTTGCCTAAGTATTCTAACTCATCAGGTTTATCTGTAAGGAATGTTTATTTGCATTTAAAAATTTGCCCAAAGCTGTGAAATTGAGTAATACTTTCATGTAGAGACCTCTTTGTCAGTGCAAACAAAGGAGGTAAACAATTGTTAAAGCATAAAGCAGAAATTCTCTTCCACTGGGTCAGTTTCTATTTTTTTACAATTCTCAGCAGGGAAAAGAGTCGTCAGTACAGAACCGGGCTCAATTCCAAATACGGAAAGAACACATGGCGATTTATAGGCAAGGCTGGGGAGGAGGAAGGTGAGAGGGGGAGAGGTTACACCCGTGAGTGGAGAAGTCCTAAGAGGAGACATCAAGGGGAGGAAGATTCTTGCTAAACTGATTTAGCAGGATTCTTGTTAAAGGTAGGACAGAGTGACCAAATATCAAGTCAGGGAGGATTCTCTCTGAACTGGCTTAGCAGGATTTGTGCTACAAGTGGGCTATATAGGCCCAGCCAGAATGCAAGGACAGCATCCATGTTTGAGGTCTAGTAGAAAAGAAGGCTTAGGATCTTACCTAAAGTTTGCTCAGGGAGAGAGCCTGACAACACACATGCAGAAGTGAGGATAAAAGAAAGAGCTATTATACACCATTTTTATCTGTTTGTTGCTTTGCTTCAGAGTTCCTTTTGTTTCCTAATAATGGAAATTCACATGAGGAAATACTCTATAATAGAAATATTGCAAATGTTTTACAAAATCATAGATTTGGAAATAATGTGGAGAACATAAGATTACAGAAAAAAAGTAATGAAAAAGTGGTCAATAACAAATTAGGCAAGATAAAAGTAACTGAAATAATCTTAATTTTGAACAGTTAATTAAAGACAAAAATCATGTAATTACATATCTTTATAGCTCATAAGAACTTCAGACGGTATCTATTTACTCTTAAGATGAAAACTTAGAGTCCCAGAGAATGTACAGATTTTTGGTGAAAGGGGCTTGTCCTTCATTACCAACTATTTAACCAGAGCAGGTCAAGAGGGATTCTGCAGCTGGGTTACATTTTCATTATGTCAAGCGCTTATTTGTACTCTAATACCACTTTTATTGAAATACACTTACAATTCAAACATATTTATTTCTGAGAAGTATCTGGCATTATTCAACAGATTTTTCCTTCTAGAACTTTGTTTTATTGTTTTCATTTCATGTGAAATTAAATTGGTCACTCACACAAATAAGTTCTTCCCCAGAACCTATTAAAAGGTTTGTGAACTATGTTGGAAAATAACTTATTGATGAATTGGTGAATATTTATTAAACAAAATGTGTTTTTTTCTTTCAGCAATGACAATGCAGTTTATTAGTCATCAGTTCCCCTGATTATCATGACCCTACTATAGGTAAGTAAAAGCCTCTTTTCTCCTTTAGCTCGAACAAAGACACTGTAACTAAATGGCTTAAAAATATTAGCAATGTTGATGGAAAATAAACATAATTTACTCTATGACCCAGAATACATATACAGAAATTTATAATATGTAAGTTGCCACAACAGAAGCTTCAAGAGACAATATTTGTCCTTACTTCTTGCCAGGTACTCTGGTATTATCTATTCTATTTTATTTCTTTCCGGTAAATGGTGGTTGGAATCCATTAAGTGATTTCAATATCTAATAATGGATATCTACCTGCATTTGAGAAGTTTCTCTGAATAATAAAATTGTACTCTGGATAATAAAACTGATGTGATTATATATGTATTTGGTTATTTGCTCACTTCTGTCAGTCTCTGAATTTTCTACCACAGAGTTATTTAACCATGTTAATAGTATATTTGGAAAGTTAGATATTGACATAATGTTATCCATCATCCTCATCTTGGTGGTTTAGGAAACTGACATTCAAGGTGTAAAAATATTGTTAGAGCCAAAACAACAGCCATGTTTTATTCCTCCTATCCAGTTTTCTATCATAATATACTACAGAAGCTTTGCATTGGAGAACAGGTTTTCTCCCTCATTCAAAGCACAAAAGATGTTTTTAAAATTGCTTTATTCATTCAAAAAACTACTTTAATGAATTTACTGGAGATTTTCAAGCAGAGTCAACCATAGTACTCTTTGTCTAGAAACACACTTGTATTAACACATCAAGCATTATTTCCCAGAGAGGGGAGCATAGAGCTGTTAAATTCCTCAGGGATGACTGCTTACCTGAATGGTGAGCTCCTTTAACCACTCCCTTACTTACCCTATTTATTCCCTCAGTCTAAATAGCTCTCATTCTCACCCCACCCATAAGTAAGATACTCTAGTTTCTATTCTGCTCATTGAAAAATTTTAATTCAAGATCCTACTTGATATATTAATGTCATTCTACAGATTATCCTCCTATATTCCTTCCCAAAAGCCCCCAGAATATTTGATTGCATACTATTGCTGACATACATAAAATACTTATTTTTTAATGTCTGATTATTTATTAAGACCACCTCATCAGTTGAAGTAAATCAATTAGATTTAAGTAACTGCAATTAGTATACAGTAACCAGAAAGGACTCCCTCAATTAGTTGAGGTTTGTTTCTAAAGAGAAAGTAACAACTTCGTGAAGTTTTTAAAGTGATTAGCTGCAACTGTTGCTTGATAATTCTCTAAGTCTATTTTCTAAATATCTTAATTCTAGAGTGTCAATAGCTTTGTACCACACACTGTAAGTTACAGAAGAGAAGAAATCTTGGGAAAAAACTCTAAATCTTTTATCTTGTTGGAAAATTCAATAATATATACTCTGTGAAGTCAGAAAATCACTCAGTTGCTTATTATTTTCTGTTATTCTTTAAGCTTTGTATGTATTGGTGTCTCAAAAACCAGCCTCTTGTTCACCAAACTCTCACATCTAACAGCTTCAATAGGGCAGTAGATGTGAATAAATAATAAATGACTCCTTCAAAAGAAGAAATGAGAAGTATATGATGATATCTCCTTTAGTTATCCATGAGGCGCATCTATCACTTGAGATTAAGATACCTGGACATTCAGTACTAACAGATAGCTAAAATCATACCTTTATCTGGCTACAAATAAAACAGCTTTAGAGGAAGAAGTTTGAAAATGGAAACATAGAGTACTTTATTTTGATTCTATTTTCTCATCATTTCATTTCCTGGCTTTTCTAGTGGGAATATTGGTTAACAATTTTCCATTGATATCCTGCTTGCAGATGGTAAAAGTCTCAAATAATTTACCTTTCACCTGCTTCTGCTACATAACTGTAACTCAGTGTGGCTGACTTAATGACCCCTCAAGAGGAAATTTATATTAGTATAGTTTGAAAATCATACAAATTAGAAAAGAATAACACCTATCAAGGATACTTTTTTTTACAATTTGGATAGAAAATAAATATTTTTCTATCCTTCTCTAGATCTGTTTGTTACCCTACTGACTGAGGCTTCTGAATAGCCTTTACTCAGAAATATTTGAGGAATATGTATGATTTTATTTTCTCCCTTTTATTCAGCTTAGAGTTATTCTTCTTTCAAATATGCATTAAGTCTGAAAACATAAGATCTCTTCATCACTGACAAGAGTTAGATATATTATTTGATACCAGTGTTCTTTCCAAGGAGTAATTGTTGCCCTTATTTACTGGCAACAATTTCAACATCAGCAACCAATGAGTTTAGAAGGATAGAAAGGAAAAGCTGATTGGTTAATATCAGGTTACTTCACATTACTGTTTTCGTAAGGGTTAAAGCAGAGGAGACTTCTTTATTACACTGACTCAGGTAGAATGGAATCTCTTGCTTTCAGGAAATATTGGCCTGCTGGGGGGTCTATTTGCTTGCTTAAAGTTTCAGTTTGGTTTTGTGGCATCTAGTGTGAGCGACTTCATTTTGGTTTAGTCGGGTCTGTTAGGCCCAGTGCGGGAGCTCAGTCCAAAACAATGAATGGCCTGTCATAAATTTGTTTGACAGTTTAGAGCAGATAATCTCTGCACTTATTTTTGAAAGATACATAGGAATTAGGCTGGTGAAGAGGAGGGATAGCTAAAGCAAAAAGTACAGACACCGAGACAAGACAGCACAAGTGGCAGAGCTGGGGCATTTTGGAAACCAGAAGCCCAAGGGTGAAGTAAGTGGCATAATATATAGAATGGCACGACAGAGCTAAGTATATTACCAGGTACCAGATTTTTAAAGATCTTGTAGGCCTGGCTAGGGTTTAGATGTCTACAGTCTTATACTCTTCTGTGAGAGAAAGACGAATATTACTGACAGCCTGTTTCACTTTTCCCTTTGATAGTTCCAAGACAGAAAACTAAACATGCCCCAACCTTAACTAATAGCTGATTTTCTGTAGTAGATGTTTACTTTTTCCAGGATTCTTTCTCATGGTAAAGCACCTCATCCACCAGCATCTTATGCCAGAAATCAAGAATAATTCATGATACTTATTTAAACGTCTACATTAAATCACTCACAAAATTCTGTTTTGTCTACCTTTATAACAGGTCTTAAAACTGTCCCCATTTCTCTATAACCTTTTTGGTAATCTTGTTCTAAGCCACACCCATCTCCAATTTAGACTCGATTTAAAATTGGTTTCTACACAGAACCAAAACATATCTTTAAAAATATAAATTTGGACTACTTTATTTTCTGTTTGATGGTCCCTAGTGTTGTATTATTTTGTAGCATAAAAAATTTCTAGGCACAAAGTGAAGACTCTCATGGTCTTGGTACTATTTCTGTCTTCAGCTTCCACACTTGCCACTTCCTTCTTGGGCATTAACCACATCCACCTTATTTTAGATCCAAAAACTTGTCAAGCCCTTTTCTCTCTTAAGGTATTTTCACCCATATTTTACCCCAAATGCTCTTCCCTTTTTCACCTACATCTTTGCTTTGTTAACTCATAGTTTTCTGTTAAACTTTAATTTAAATATTGTTTCCTCAAGAGCACCCCTTTTGGCTACCCAAAAATAAGCCTTTTCTTTATGCATTCTTTCAGAATCTTGAATACTTTTAATTTCACTTATCTCTATGAAATTAAATAATTATTTGGATAATTATCTGTCTAATCAGTGTCATGAAGGTAAAAATAATTCAGTATATTATTACTAGTGTATCTCAGACCTAAACAGAATGTTGAACATATAGCAGATGCTAAAAAATATTGATTAAATGAAAAATTAGTAGCAAATACATTTGTAGGAAAGCATTAATCAGTCATTTTTAGATATTGCTATAGTAACTTTAGAGTCCTGGTGAGCAACTAAACTAATAATGAACCAAGGTATTCTAGCAATCTTTTATAAAAATTCTCTGTTTGTTAATGGCTATTTCTTGACCTAAAATAATTAGCAAAAGAAAATTTTTAGGAAAAATTAAAAGCATTGTGCTAATGCCAGTCATTCTTCCTTTTTTCTCATCTTACTCCTTCTGCTCTTCTAATCCTTCCTTTTTATTCAATATTAATTCATTAACAAATATTTATGTTTCAGACATTGTACAAAGCAAAAGAGTCAAAGGTGTACAATAATATGCAAGAATTCTTTCTCATTGAGTTTCTTTGCCTAGTTTTATTTCATCATCTCTGAGAGCTGATCATATCTCTTTGTCTAGAGTCCAATTTTTCTTTTTTTGGTCTCACTGCATTGAAATGACCTGACACTATTACATTAATACAGCACACATAAGTGGGTGTTGAACAATGAGAACACATGGACACAGAGAAGGGAACATCATACACTGGGGCCTTTCGGGGGTAGGGGGCTAGGGAGGTATACCAGGGCATGGGGGGGATTGGGGAAGGCTAACATTAGGAGAAATATGTAATGTAGATGATGGGGCGATGGATGCAGCAAACCACCATGGCATGTGTATACCTACGTAACAAACCTGCACGTTCTGCACATGTACCTCAGAACTTAAAGTATAATAAAAATTTTTTTAAAAAATAAAGCACACAATTTGTTACAATAAAACCCCTTAAGGACATATCCAATTGTTTCTTAGGGTTGCTTTCTCTATGGAAAGAAAATTGCTTTAACAACCTAGGAATCAGTTATTACTTTATTAACTCATTTGCACAAATAGGAATCGGTTATTACTTTATTAACTCATTTGCACATACATTTATTTGGTTCTCTGGTGCCCAGAAATTCACGAGACCAACAAGTTTCCAACTATACTTACATACCCTATTTTCAAGGAATACATCCTCTTGTAATTGACTCAACTGAGAATGCTTTTCCTCTTTTAGTGTTTTAGACTTTTAATTACAAGCCATGAAAATTGCATAATACCTTCATCTGAAAGATTTATATTCTTTCTGAGCAATTGGTAAGGACTGCAACAAGCTCTACAAAAAAAGAATAAAATGCCATATATAGAGTTAAGTCTTCCTGAATGATTTGGGCAGCTTGAAAAAACATGGGCATCATATAAGCAGGAAAGTACATCAACAATATAGACAGGTCATCTTGCAGATAGCCTCATGTTCAATGGCTATTAAACCAGCATGGAAAAAATGTACCACATTAAGTATACATTTCTCAATATCTCTGGTAGAAAAAAAATACTTCTTAAACTAGGAATTTAGAGAGAGAATGTGTTTGAATTACACTAAAATGACCTGTTTTGTGTCTAAAATGTACATTAATAGAGTCACTCCTTTGTGTCACTAGAAAATTCCTGTTAAAATGTAAATGCTAGGGGAGAGTTAATGCCCAGAGCCATTAGGAATCATTTATATATTTGCATAGATTAATGTATCCAATTATTCTAGAGAGCAAACCACAGAGCCATGGTCTACAGAGCAGCACTGAAGGGATAGTTACTGAAGGCGTCTGGAGAAGGGAGGATATTACTACTAGGCAGAATAAGTGCTACAGTATAACTCTTGAAGGAAATCAAAGCCTATAAACTAAACTTGAAGAATTATATTTATTCATGACTCTGGAATGTTTGAATGTGGTAGAATAATAAAGTAATTAGTATGAAACTAATTAAATTGACATTGAATTCTGCCTTCACCCTGGCTTCTTATTTTCTTTCCAAATGAATCTTGTAACACCCTTCTGCTTGCTGTGCAATAACCACACTGGACTCCCTTTAGTTCTTTAAATACGCTAAGCAACCTCTTCTCTGCCTTTGGGTTTTTGTCAAGGTACTTTCCTGTACCTTGAACACCTTCTTTCTGCTCTTTACAGAACAAGTTCTTATTCATTCTTCAGGTCTCAGTTTGCATACATCTTCTCAGAAAGGTCTCTGATCACCTTATCTAAATGAACTGTTTAACACATAAACACACACATAGGCACACATGCACACATACTACTGAAAAACATACAGTGTATTTCCTATATCAACACACAGCTTGTTTCCTTAATCATATTTTTTCAATTCTGAATTTAAAATTATATGAATTTTTTGTTCCTCTTCCCATATTAAATGTAGGTTCCATGATGGCAGGAAACATATCTGCTTTGTTCTGAATTTCATACATGACTTCACACAGTGCATGTTTTATTAGGAATGATCAAAACATTTGTTGAATACAAGAATGCATGAGCAACTTCACTGTCATTTTTCCCCTGTTATCTAAGTTAGATTTCTATGGTCACGTAACTTCAGACCCCTTGCCCCTCTCATTCGATGTAGTAAGCTAAGCATCACCCTAATTAGACCTAAACCTTTGCATTTTATGAAATTGCATTGGAGCAGCTGACTATGACCATGAAGTCTAGTCTCGCTTTAACTGTCCTAAGATTGATCTTAAATAGGCTTTCAATGACGCCCTGGAAAACACATTCAGGTCATAGACTGCTCAATTTCTCACTGTCCTAAAATAACCAACTTCTTCCATATCTGAACTGATGATCTTGCTTTCTACTTTAATTAGACAATGGAAATATCCTGAAGATAAATTTTAAAGACTCCCACCCAGAAGATACTTCCAAAGCTACCAACTACTCTGAGTCTACACTTATCCTTTCCACTTATTAACTTAGGTGAACTGCCAATGCTCCTTCATAAGCCAAAGCTACCATTTGCATTCAGTAGATTCCATCCCCAAAAATATTGCTCAAGACAATCTTTTCTTTTTATGAATCATTTCTTATCATCATAAAAATGGTGGTTTTCTTGCACTCTAAATATTAAGAAAAATTAAAAATTCATTTTTGGCCCCACTTCTGCTAGTGCCTTTCACATTTCTCCACTGCAATGTGATAAAACTGCTCAGAGTTGAATGTATCTCCAGACACTAATTCCTTTTCTACTACTTTCCTCAATCAACTCCGGTCATGTTTTCATCCCATCACTCTACTGAAATTGCTTTTGGGAAGGTTGCCTTGACTCTTTAGTGGCTAGTCCAATGACAATATTAATTCTCTCCATTTTAACTTACCAGTAGCATTTGATATGTTTTACCACTGTTGGATTTTATCAACTCTTTTCACTTGGCATACATCATATCATACTCTCTTGATTTTCCTCTAATCTCTGTGACAGCTTTTCTTACACCGTCTGGTTCTTCCTCTTTTCTTGGACATTGAAGTCCCCCCAAGACTCTGTGTTTCGTCTTCTTGCATTTGGCCTTCTTATTGTCTCTATCCACATTCCCTCCATTGATGATTCTCTTCAGTGCCATGGCCTTGTATATGTTACAACTCCAAAATTTATTTCTTCATCTTATATTTGTCTCCTGAATTTCACACTTAAATATCTAGCTTTCAACTCAAACTCAACTTCTCCATTTAGATATCTAATAGACATTCCTAAAGTCCCCTGCTCACTGCTGATTTCTGGTTCATTCTACAAAAAATCTTTTTCTTATGCAGCCTTTCTTATCTCTATAGTAATATCAAATTTCTGAGTTCTCATGCCTAAAACCTTTGACTCTTTCTTTATTTTTTTTTTTTTGCCACACAATATACTCTCAGGAGGTCTTGTTGACTCTACTTCTAAACATGTATAACATCCAGCTATTCTCACTACCTCTACTGCTACCATCTTGATCTGAGCCAGAAGAATCCCAGCTTAGATTACTATTTTAGCTCCATTTCTACTCTTGCCTCACTTCGCAGTTTAGTTTCACTATAACAGAATGATTTTTTGCCTTTATTTATTAATTTATAGATTTAGAGGTAAGAATGCAGTTTTGTTTCATGGATATATTGTATAGTGGTGAAGTGTTGTCTTTTAGTTTAGCCATCACCTGAAGATTGTATCTTGTATCCATTAAGTAATTTTTAATCCCTCACACACCCTCACCACCATCCCCCCCTTTTGGAGTCTTCAGTATCTGTTATTATACTCTTTATTTTCATGTGTACACAATATTTAACTCCCACTTATAAGCGAGAACATATGGTATTTGAATTTCTATTTGAGTTATTTCACATAACATAATTGCCTCTAGTTTCATCCATGTTGCTGCAGAAGACATGTTTCTTTCTTTTTT
Organism: Ateles fusciceps; assembly: GCA_036589455.1. NCBI lineage: Eukaryota > Metazoa > Chordata > Mammalia > Primates > Atelidae > Ateles > Ateles fusciceps. The sequence goes on along the minus strand of JAZHEH010002924.1, from coordinate 4,851,200 downwards.
ATGGTATTTCATGGCATATATATATCTATATATGTATGACATATAGATGTGTCACGTATATGTCATATTTTCTTTAAACAGTCTTTCTTTTATGGACACTTAGTTTGATTCCATGTCATTACTACTGTGAAAAGTGCTGCAATAAATATACAAGTGTAGGTACCTTTTTTGCTATGATGATTTATTTTCCTTCAAGTAGATACCCAGTAGTGGGATTGCTAAATCAAATGGTAGTTTTATTTTTAGTTCTCTGATAAATCTCTATATCATTTTCCACAGTTTGTACTAATTTACATTCTTACCAAGAGTGTATAAGCATCCCCCTTTTTTATCCATCCTCACCAAGATCTGCTATTTGTTGACTTTTTGTTTTGTTTTGAGACAGAATCTCACTCTGTCACTGAGGCTGAAGTGTAGTGGCATGATTTCAGTTCGCTGCAGCCTCATCCTCCCGGGTTCAAGCAATTCTCCTGCTTCAGCCTCCTGAGTAGCTGCAATTACAGGCACGTGCCAGCATGCCCTACTAATTTTTGTGCTTTTAGTGGAGATGAGGTTTCACCATGTTGGCCAGGTTTGTTTTGAACTCCTGACCTCAGGTGATCCGCCTGCCTTGGCCTGAGATTGCAGGTGTGAGCCACCACCAGGCCTGTTGACTTTTTAATAATAGCCATTCTGACTGGTGTAAGGTGATATCTCATTGGTTTAATTTGCTTTCTCTGATGATGAGTGATACTAAGCATTTATTCATATATTTATATATTTATTCATATATTTGTTTGCTGTTTGTGTGTCTTCTTTTTGGAAAAAAAAGTCTTTTTATGTTCAATGCCCACTTTTTAATGAGCTATTTTGTTGTTGTTGTTGAGATGTTTGAGTTCCTTGTGGACACTGGATATTAGCCCTTTGTTGGAAGCATAGTTTGCAAATATTTTCTCCTGTCCTGAAGGTTGTCTGTTTACTCTGTTGATTACTTATTTACCTGTGCACAAGTTTTTTAGTTTAATTAAATCTTATTTGTCTATTTTTGTTTTTGTTGCATTTGTTTTTGAGGTCTCAGTCATGAATTACTTGCCAAAGGTAATGTCCAAAAGAGTTTCTCCCAGTTTTTATTCTAGCTTTTTTTTTTAATGTTTTTAGGCCTTACATGTAAGTCTCGAACCCACCTTGAGTTAATATTTGTGTATGGTAAAGATAGGGGTCCAGTTTCATTATTCCAGATATGACAATCCAGTTTTCTCAGCACCATTTATTGAATAAGGTGTCCTTTCTCCAGTGTATGTTTTTCTTGACTTTGTGGAAGATCAGTTGGCTGTAGGTATGTGGCTTTATTTCTGGGCTTTCTATTCTGCTTCATTGATGTATGTGTCTATTTTTATACTGGAAAGATATTTTTAAAACATAAGTTTGTTTATGTCACTCTATTCAAAACCCTTCAGTAGCTCCTCATTTCACCCAGAGTAAAAGCTAACTGACAAAGGCCTGTAAAAGCCTATGAATCACATACTTTGACCATCTGACTTTTATTTCTTAGCATTCTTCCTCATTTATTTGGTATCATCCTCACTATTCTTTTTGTTTCTGGAACATGCCAGATAATTTCTTACATTGACATCTTTGTACTTGATATTTCCTTTCCTGGGATACTTTTCTTCAGATACTCATAAAGCTAACATCCTTAACTTTGTCAAGTTTCTGCTTCAGGATTCAAATGCCTTTTATTAAAGCAGGCTTACACTGACCATCACTGAACCTCCAGAATACACTTACTCTTTTGTATTCTTTTTTCTCAAAGCACATATTACCTTTTTACTTAGTATATAGTTGCATGTGTCTTCCTTAGCCAGAAAATAAATGCAGTTTAAGTCATTGGAGTCTCCCAAAAATGATCAGTGTGTAGTTTGTAGCAGATTATCAATATATTGTTAAGTGAATGACGAAAGTACTTATTGCCCCTTCGGCCTTGAAAAATGTAACATATATTGCTTACCTTTCCTCATCTATAAAAATGTGGTAATGACATTATATTTCATGATTTTTATGTGAAATAATGTAGATATAACCGCTTTATACTCTGCTGAAGACAAAATGAATATTTTGATTTCCTTAGCAGGAAGTAATCGAACTATAAGATGAAAACGGTGAAATGGAAATCTGTCAGGAAAAGGCCACCTAGACTTGGTGCTCTTCTTTGAAGTCTCAGAGAATCTACTCATAGAGGATGGAAAGGCAGTCATAATGTCAATTTATTAATTACAATGAGATATTACTGTCACCACAACTGGAATTACTTAAAGCACTTGTGATTATCATAATTTTTCTGTGGCAAAACTACATAAAAGAGGACAAATCATAATTAGAAATTCTGATCCAATCTACTATGTGAAGTCTCTGTTGAAAAACTGGATATGAGTAGCATATGATCTCCATGACAGATGTCTTACTTGGGAATACACGATTTGGCTCTTAAGTATTGAATTAGTCCAAGAAAATTAAGAGAACTGAAAGTTTTAATGATGTCATACTAAGAATGTGTGACATATCTTTCACGACTGCATTGGTCTTACAGTGAAGACTACAACACTTTATTCTGTATTCCAAAATAGACTATGATTTCACTCAGTCCCAGAAAAATTGAAAGAACACTGTTTTCTCAGCATTCATGATAAGCCAATCCTCTTTTGAATAAACCATGTATTGTTTAAATATGCTAGCATAATCTTATTAGCGTTGAGTTCTGCAGGTTAGAAGAATTCTCACTCCTTCAGGTTGCTTTGCCTATCAATGTTCTGAATCATGTTCATTCATTTTTTAATAATTAATAAGTATGTAATAGGTTCATGACATTATTTTTGAGCTGGGCTATAGCAATGAACAAAACAAATTTCTTACCCTCATAGAGATTACATTTTCATGGAAGAGACAGAAACTACAAGCTTACCAATAAATAAAGGTTAGAAGGTTAATGTGGAAACTTCAGAAATATTTTATTGATAAATAATATCTGTATATATTTATGGGGTACATATGATATCTCATTGTATGTATTGAATATGTTATGGTCAAGTCATAGTATTTAGTGTATATCCATCATCCTGATTATTGACCATTTCTATATATTAGAAACATTTTAAGTCCTATATTCTAGCTATCTGGAATTATGCAATTCATTGTTGTTAACTATAGTTACCCTACTCTGCTTCCACACATTCTAATTTATTCCTTCCATCTAACTGTATGTTTCTACCCATTAGCCTACTTTTCTTTATCCCTGACCCCCAGCTACTCACACATATTTACTCCTAGCATCTGATAAATATCATTCTACTCTCTACCTCCATAAGATAAAGCTTCCACCTATAAGTGAGAACATATGATATTTGTCTTTCTGTGCCTGGCTTATTTCACTTAATTTAATGACCTCCAGTTCTGTTTATGTTGCTGCATATGACAGGATTTCATTTCTTTTTAAGGCCAAATAGTATTCCATTGTGTTTATATATCACATTTTCTTTATTCATTCATCCACTGATGGACATTTACGTTTATTCCTTATCTTTGCTATTGTGAATAGTGCTGCAATAAACATGGGAATGCAGGCACCCCTCTGATATAATAATTTTCTTGCCTTTTAATAAATTCCCAATGGTGAAATTGCTGGATTATATGGTAGTTCTATTTTCACTTTTTTGGGAAACCCCTATACTGTTTTCCATAATGACTGTATATATTAATCTGTTCTTGTACTGCTATAAATACCTGAGGCTGAGTAATTTATAAAGAAATGGAGTTTAATTGGCTCACAGTTCTGCAGGCTGTATAGAAAGCATGGTGGCTTCTGCTTCTGGGGGAGGCTTTAGGAAATTTACAATCATGGCGGAAGGCAAAGGGGAAGTAGGCATGTTTTACATGGCTGGAGCAGGAGGAAGAGATGAGGGGAGCTGCTACACACTTGTAAACAACCAGATCTCACAATAACTCACTCACTCACTATCACAAGGACAGCGCAGAGGGGATGGTGCTAAACAATTCATGAGAAACCACTGCCATGATCCATTCACCTTCCACTAGGCCCCACGTCCAACATTGGGGATAACGATTAAACATGAGATTTGGGTGGAGACATAGATCCAAAACATATCACTCTACTAATTTACATTTTCACCATCAGCGTGTAAGAGTTCTATTTTCTTTGCATCCTTAAGGGGATCTGTTAGATTTTCGTGATTTGATAATGTTTATTCTAACTGGGGTAAGCTAATGTCTCATTTAGTTTTAATTTGCATTTCCCTGATGATTAATGATATTGAGCATTTCTCCATATACTTGTTGGACATTTGTATGTCATCTATTGAGAAATATTCTTTCCATTTCTGTGCTTACTTGTTAATGAAATTATTATTTTATAAAATTATTATTTTATAAAATTAATTTATATTTTGCTATTGAGTTTTTTGAGTTCATTATATATTCTGCATATTAACCCTATGTCAAATGAATTGTTTGCAAATACTTTCTCCCCTTAAACAGGTTGTCTCTTCATTTTGTTGACTGTTTCCTTTGCTGTGTAGAAAGCATTTATTTTAATGCAGCCTCATTTATCTATTTTTGCTTTTGTCGTCTGTTCTTTTGACGTATTTGAAATGAAATCTTTGCCTAGTCCAATGTCCTGGAGTGTTTCTCTTATTTTTTTCCAGTAGTTTTAAGTCCTTAATCCATTTTGATTTTTTTTTTTTTTTTTTTTTTTTTTGTATAGTGAGAGACAGGAGTCTCATTTCATTCTTCTGCATATGGATATCTAGTTTTTCCAGCACCATTTATTGAAGACAGTGCCTTTTATGCAATGTATGTTCTTGGAAACTTTGTTGAAAATCAGTTGGCTATAAATATGTGTATTTATTTCTGAGTGCTCTGTTTTACTTCATAAGACAATATGCCTATTTTTATAATAATACTATGCATGTTGTTTTTGTGACTATAACCTTATAAGATATGTTGAAGTCAGGTAATGTGATGCCTCCAGTTCTGTTCTTCTTTCTCAAGATTTATTTGTCTATTTAGGCGCTTTTAAGGTTTCATTTGCATTTTTTGTTTTGTTCTGTTTTGTTTTAGACAGAGTCTCACTCTGTTGCCCAGGCTGGAGTGCAGTGGCACAATCTTGGCTGACTGCAACCTCCACCTCCCAGCTTTAAGTGATTCTCATGCCTCCACCTCCCAAGTAGCTGGGACAACAGGCACAAGCTACCCTGCTCAGCTATTTTTTGTACTTTTAGTAGACAAAGGGTTTTGCTTTGTTGGCCAGGCTGGTCTTGAACTCCTGATCTCAAATGATCTGTTCACCTCAGCCTCCCAAAGTGCTGGGATTACAGGCATGAGCCACCATGCCTGGCCTCATATGCAGTTTAAGATTGCTTTTTCTCTTTCTGTGAAAAATGATATCCCTCTGTTGATGTGAATTGCATTGAATCTGTAAATTACTTTGGGTAGTATAGCCATTTTAACAGTATTAATTATTCTAATTCATAAGCATGAAATGTCTTCTCATATGTTTTTTGTGCCCTCTTTGATTTCTTTCATCAGTGTTTTGCAGCTTTCCTGTAGAGGTCTTTTACCAACTGGGTTAAATTTATTCCTAGCTTTTTTTTTTGGATAACTATTGTAGATGGGATTGCCTTCTTGATTTCTTTTTCCACTAGTTTGTTATTGGTGTATAAAAACACTATTGATCTTTGTATGCTGATTTTGTATTCTACAGCTTTACTGAGTAGGTTTATCAGATCTAAGAGTTTTCTAATGGAGTCTTTAGAGTTTTCTGAATATAAGATCATGTCATCTGCAAAGAGGGATAATTTGACTTATTGTTTTTCAATTTATTGCCTTTTATACTGTTCTCTTGCCTGATTGTTCTGGCTCGGTAGTCCAGTACTATGTTGAATAAGAGTGGGGAAAGTAGACATCCTTGTATTATTCTGGTTCTGAGAGGAAATGTTTTCAGCTTTTCCCCATTCAGTATGATGCTAGTTGTGAATTTGTCATAGATGACTTTTATTACATTAGGGATGTTCCTTCTATGTCTAGTTTTTGGGTGCTGTTTTTTTTTTTTTTTTTTTTTTTTGTCATGAAGGGATATTGAATTTTATCAATGCTTTTTAGGCATCTATTGAGATAATTATATAATTTTTCTCCTTTATGCTGTCAATGTGCTGTATCATGTTTACTGATATACATATGTTGAACCATCCTCAAATCTCTGGAATAAATGCCACTTAATCATATTTCATTATATTTTTGATGCTCTTTTTCATTTAGTTTGCTAGCATTTTTTGAACATTTTTGTATCTATGTTTTTTAAGGATATTGGCCTGAACTTTTGTTATTCCTTATTTTTGGTTTCCATATGCTTGGGTTATCTTCTTCTATCCCTTTATCTTCAGTCTGTATGTTTTTACTAGTGAAGTGAGTTTCTGTTAGGTAGTATATATTTGCATCATTTAAAAAATCTATTCAGCCAGTCTATTATCTTTTAATTGGAAAATTTAATCTGTTTCTATTCAAGGTTAATCTTAACATGTGAGCATTTATTTCTATATTTTTGTTCATTGTTTTCTGGTTGTTTTGTATATTATTTGCTCTTTGATTTTTTTATTTCATTCTTATTTATTATTGTAGTTTGATGATTTTTTGTAGTGGTACTATTGAGATCTTTATTTTCCTCATTTATGTGTTTGCTCTACCAGTGATTTTTATACTCTTGTGTTTTCATGATGGTAGATATTGTCCTTTTACTTTCAGGTGTAGAACTTCCTTAGCATTTCTTGTGGGGCTAGTCTAGGGGTGACAAATTTCCTCAGTTTTTGCTAGTCTAGAAAAGACTGCATTTGTTCTTCATTTATAAGGAATAACATTGCTGAGTATTTTATTCTTGACTGGCAGGTTTTTTGTTTGTTTGTTTTTGTTTTTCCTTCAGCACTGTAAATACATATTTTCATTCTTTCCTAGACTGTCAGGTTTCTGCTTAGAAATCCACTGTCAATCTGATAAGGGTTCCCTTCTATGTGACTAGATGTTTTTCTCTTGCTGTTTTATGAATTCTCTCTGTTTTGATTTGGGGATACATTTAACTTAACTTGTTTTAATAGTATATATTATTACATGCAATCATGTATATCTATAGTTAAGCTCTTACTAGCCCACTTGATGTGGTTTTCTGAAAGACTTGTATCTTTAAAAAAAAGCAAAATATATATATATATATATATATATATATATATATACTTTTGAATACATAATTCTATATAGGGCCTTGGTAGGCATCTCTGCAATTAAGCAGCCCTAAACTTTAGTTCTAATACTATCACAGTCAATTGGCCTCTGCAATGTCCTCTGCCTCTTTCCCTGATGCCAGAAACATCTGCAGCTACTCCAACCACTCCTCATGTGAAGGGCAGTGTGAGGGAAAGGGAGTCAGAGGGATAAGAGACAGTGAACTGAACTGTGTGATTCTTTACAAATTTTACAAAGCTGTTTAACCTTGCGCCCAACTTGCTAGGACACCCCCTACTAACTCTTATGTGATACAAAAAAAGGAAGCATAAACTTAGTATAAACTTAGTATATCAGCATAAACTTAGTAACATCAGCATAAACTTAGTAACACTGTAGTCTACTGTCTTATTCTTGCAGTAGATGTGTGTGTATAAGGTTGCAAAGACAATTTTCTTCCTATAGTCACCAATATTATTGATTAACTTTAAATAATCTAAAACTTCTGCAACTAATGGCCAGGGCTACCAGCTCACAGATGGAAGTTTAATGCATCTGGCTTTAAATAGCATGTGACTCTCATCTGTGTGATGCTGGGAAGATAACTACATTTCTACATATGATTTACTGAACTCTATTTCTTCAATGAAAAATGGAAATAATAACTCTCCCTGCCACGTAAGTCTTCTGTGAGGGTTAATTGAGATAATGAATGTGAAGAGCTTAGCCGAGAACCTGGTATGCTGTAATCATTTCCTAATTCTAAATACTAACTACTACTGCTAAGTAATGTAATAAAAACAGTGTTATAATTATTCATTTAATATAGTTTCCAGATTACTATAACCAACGAATTATTTAGTTAACCATCTTTGATGCTGACTAAATTCAGAAGCTAATTAAAATTATTGCTGGTCAACCTAAATAACTAAACAAACATGAACCAATTGTACTATGAAATAAATTACTTATATTTACATTTTGTATTATTTTTAATAGCTTATTTTTAAAGATATACTTTAGTATTTTTTGAATCCTAATAAACCAATTATGTAAATAGAGTGAGAAGAAAAGTATTCATGCAGGCATGACCTACATATTGACTGATTGCTGATGAAAGCAAATTGAGATGTAATAGCTATTTTAAGCGTACCTAAAAAGAGCTAACAAAATGTTCATTTTCTTCTCCCAATTTGTGTAATTATCATTTTTAAAATGTAGAGTTTAAATTTTCTACTTAGGGATACATTTAAAATTATAACATACCTCTCATTACTTTCAATTATTTAGCGTAATTTAGACACATTTAGCCACTGCCATATATTTAGAAGTTGGTAAAACCAGGATCCTAATCCATAATTTTTGACCCAATGTCAGAGGTGTTTACAATTACCTTTTAATTTATGGCCTCTTCAGAGAGGAGCTTTGTTATTAGCCATGTCAGATTCCGCTTAAAGCCTTTTAATTTAACTAATGTAATTTTAACTACTATGTTGATATGGTTCCTGTGAATAAGGAGGACAGCATTTTGACATTTCACATTGATATTGTCCATATCAGTATGTATTTATTCAACATGAAATGAGGACATGGAGGAAAACATTTAGAAATATTTGGTTAGTCAGATTTATGTAAATAATCAAATTGAATATGTCAGTCATCCATATTGTATAATTTGACTTTCTCTGATTAAAGACTGTCCCATAATGTGCACTCTCATTAGTACATAGATAGGTAAGTTCCTTTAACTTTGAATATATCCTGGATGCAGTCATTTAGAGTTGGTGTGTTTATGTCTTACCTGGGGTTGGGGGTGGTGGGGACAAATAGCTTCTCTTATAATGTTATAGTATGTCCTGTACATTTAGAATCTCTATGATAAAAAGGGACTGAATTAAATTTCAGAAGAGCAGAGTCCAAATTAGTTGTCCTTCTCTGCAAATTATTGATCCAATCTGAGCCTTTGTTTTCTTATTTGTAAAATAATGCCTGTCATATTTATTTTTAAAAATAAGAACAAAACTGTTTTGAAGCTAAAATTAACTATGTAAAAAACAATTTAAAGGCTATCAAGCACCATAACAATGTAAGCAACTATTCATATATAATAGAACACAGCTAAAATTTATTTTATCTTTCTATTTTTGTCAGTCATGTGAAATGATAGGAAACAAATCTTCCAGACGCATATAATCGAGGAAAGTCATAAATAGATGTTGATGCATCTTTATACTTACTTGGTTATTTAAAGCTTTTTGTACATTAAACAAATTCTCACTCTCTTTTTTTAAATAGGAGCTGGATAGTAGCACTTAAAAGTATATATTTATTTTCCCGATGTCCTTACATGGTCATACACCTAGGAATAATGAAACCTTCTTTGGTCAAACCAAGTTAACTAACTGAAAGCTTCTCAGCAGTTGAATATATGAGGCTATTGTAGACTGTTTAAGATAGATAGAGGTTGCAAGTATCAGCATGTGAGTGGTGTTTTTACTTGAACCTTCCATATACTGTCATGTTTGGTGCATGTTAGCCAGTCAATGCTTTACTGTGCTTCCAAGAGGTAACCAATACTGGTGATTATGCCCTTTTTGGGGGAAGCATTCTCTCGTCTTCTTCAATGTAATCTCCTGCCTTATGGCTCATTACTTATTTTCAGGCACTGCTCTGCAGCTTTTGAAAACTCATCCTGGGATATCTGATCAATAAATCTAGGTATTTTTCAAGCCTTCATTATTCTTCGACTCTCTTCTCACCCTGATTCTTTCTCCAGACAATCTAAAAAATTATCATGCTTTTAGTCGCCATCTACATGTCTATGACTCCCAAATTTGTGTCTTATATACCTGAAAATAACTAAATTAGATCTCTTTTTTGACTTCTAGAATTATACAATTACCTACTTGACATTTCTAGTTGGATATTCTATACATATCTCAAATTTTACCATTTCAGATTAAACTTACGATCTCACACCTATCCAAATTGTTTCTCTTGTGGTATTCTCTGAGTCAGTGAACAACATTGCTAATAATTCAATGACATCTAGTAATTCAAACTCTGAAACTGATAGTCATCCTTGACTCTTTTACTCACCCCTCTTAGCTATTATATCATCGACCTATTGATTCTATCTCCAAAATATCTTCTAAAAATATTTTCACTATCATGACTGCTATTGATCAATATTTTATTACACAATAACCACCCAGATAACTACTATACCGCTAAAACACTGTACTGTGTCAATATTTCATAAGTACTTCTCATGCTATCTACCCATAACCATGTTCTTTATAATCCTACATTTTTCATGCTTTTCTTAAGAGTTTTAATAAAAAGCAAGCATGCCTAAACAATTTTGCCTCATTTTGTAATACTTATATATATGTAATTGTAAATACAGTCTCTATTATTCTTCATCTTGCTATTCTACATTATTCTTCATCTTGCTATTTCAATATTATCTTGGTGAAATTTATTCATGTATTGTACATTGCTATAAAAATTGTTAACTTTTGCTTTTCTGTGATATGGCACTATATAGATTATTATACACTTAATTGCTATCTATATATGTAATTTATATAAGAATTTTTCAATTTAATCGGTTAAATTTTCTTTTCAATAGATTAATTTGTTCACAGTTTAAAAAATTACTGGTATATCTAGACTTATTCCTGCAGTCTTATTTTGTGTTTTTTTATTTACAATGTTGGTGTCTTTGTTTTTATTCCCACTTTTTCTTCCTTTTTTATTTTGAAAGTCTCTTTCCTGGAGAATATTTATGTATTTATTATCTTTTTAAAATGTGTATTTGTTTTTAATTATTTCTACGTATCTGAGATAAGAGTGAAGCCCTCCATCATAAAAAGAAAGTCTCCAGAGTGACCTTTTTAAAATTCAGATATGATCATATATTCACACACATTTACATAATACAAATGCATATCCTTCTTTCTGCTTAAAATTTTTCAATTGCTTTCCTTGAAAGTTAGGAGATAAAAACCTAATATGTCCTGCAATGCTGTACTTGGGCTGCTCTGTCAAGTTTTCAAGCCTTATAAGCACCATTTTCTTCTGTTTTCTCTTTGCACTTAAGTAATATTGTCTTCCTTTTTGTTCTAAATATCAATGCCTTTCCTCCTTCCACAGTGCTTCTTCAAAAACTGAATCTATGTGTCTGAAGTATGTTCTTCTGCCTTGCTCTACCTCTATTTCTATCTCAAGTCTCTGTGCTTTGCTTAGGTAAGGCCTATTTTTGCTTCAAAAATAAGCTCATGTATTACCTCGTCAAGGATGATTTCCCTGACAGTCCACTTCCCTGGATTGTGAGTGGCAATGTCTTTTTAAATGTGATTATTGGTTTCATAATTATCCTTTCTTTTGAAATTCCAATGCATTGTCCAACAGTGGAGCCTTGAAAAAACTCAATTTGTACTTAGTGAATGAATTTAGATGTTATATTTTCACCTTAAGAGAAACTTAATGACTCAATGATGGCAGCATTTAGTGTATCTAGCCTAGAGCTGGGAAACCATAAAGAAACCAAAAGGACCCAGTTTATGAAAAGTGTGTCCAGGAGAGAATGGAAGGGCCCTTGTTGAAGTCAGTTTTCCTTTTGTATTTACACATAACATCAAGATGCTTATTGATCTGGTTTTCAAGTGCATAGCATTTGATACAGAAAATTGCAGTGGGTTAATATATCATACAGATGGTTACTCTGATAGTGCCAAAAGCAATAGTTTCAGAAGGAAAACATGAGTCATTTAAGCCTAGTACTTCAGCACTGTATAATACAGAACAAAACTGTAATTATACAGGAATGTTTAAAAAATGTGGCAATATACAGAAATTCTCCTGTAATTTTGGCCCCAAACAATGACATGTTTTTCTTTTGTAGTTGTACTTTCCTTTCCTAAGCTCATCTTCACATACTAGGAGAAATATATTTTGTCAATGGATAATGAAAGTTTAACATTCTCCCTGCTGGGAGTCAGAAACCACAGGAGCAGTAATTCTCAGTCATGATTCCTGACACCACAATATCACTAAATATCACTAGGAAAGTGAAAATTATTGACACAAATTTATATTCGTTACACACATGCAAACTATTAGCTAGCAAGTTATGTTTCATATTTACTTTGTAAACAGCTAGCAAGTTATATTTCATGTTTACTTTGTTTTAAAAAATCAAAAAACAACTATGGTTGATCATAAAATACTATAACAGTTTTTAAACAAAAGTACCAGAATTTGGCACTCAAATAAGAATATTTTCAATGTCATCAGTTTGATTAGTTATTAGTATATTTAGATACACTATCCTTCAAGAACAGAGTATAAAACTTAAAACCAATTAAATGAGTATAGAGAATACTTAAAAATCAGAAAAGGTAGGAATATAGATGCTACCATTTGTATTTTCATAAATTTAACTGAAAACATGAAAATTTATTATTTTCTCTTGGATTCTCAGAAGTATAATATACAAATCCCCCAGAATAAATGATCTCTACTACGTTTTAGATAAGACAGCTCTATTGTATATCAATTCAGGTCTAGAATGCAGTGCTAAAAATTTCACATATAGAAATTACTTTTTCCATTTGAAAATACTGTGGTTTTGATTTATAGAGGTAAAGAAAAAAAGAAAAGCAGTATCTGAAGACAATAAGGTATTTTTCTAGTGCTTTGCAATCCAGTAAATTTAAAACAAATAGTCTTGACCTTTGCACAATAATGCTCAGTCTGCAGTAATTTATACTCCTAGGTCACACCATCTAAAAAAGAGAAATGAGATGAGCATTAAAGAAGTTTGCATTTTATTGTTAACCCCTTTCACAATTATGTGGCTCATAGCTGAACTCTTCTTAATGCTGTCTTATGGTTACAGAAGTAGTTGAACATGAACATGGGAAAAACAGACAGTTTCCTAATGGAATAATTTCAGGAACATGAAGCTCTTCTGACTTTAAATATCTTACCATATTCAATTTATGCAATCTTTTAATTTAATACTCAAATATTGATGTTCCCCTATTAAAATACGAAATTATTACTACTTTATTGAATATTCCAAGGAAATGACATTTACAATAAGTGTTCTGAAATTCATAAAGCAAAAAATGATCCCCCTCAGTTTAAGATGTCTGAAAAAGCACTAGGAACACATCAAACTGAAACTGACCCTGAAATAACTCTAAAGGGGAAGAAATGTTTATGGCAGAGGGAGAGTGAACAGAAACAAAGGTTCAAATTCCTATCAGTGAAGTTCAATATAGAGTTCTTCAATTAGGACTAGGAATATTTTATTTTAGGATAAAAATTTCTATTTGGTTGATTTTAATTTATCTGCTATTCTCTACCAAACTTTTCTTTAATCTACATTTGTTTGAGATACGGTAAAACAAAGGCAGAGGTAGACTGTGCAATCAACACCCAAAATCGCACAGCTTCCCCTCCATGTCTTTGTCTTGTCTCACTCTGGTCTGTTTTCCACATAGCTGCCAGAGGACATCTCTCTCCTTTGCTTCGTATTGCACTTAGAGTAACACAGTTGACTGGCCCCTTTGGTTGCATGATGCAGTTCCTGCCTTCCCCCTCTGATCTCTTCCTGTATTCTGTCCCACTCTCCCCATTGCCCATTATTCCTTAGCCAGCATCACCTACCTGCTCCTCCTTGAACACACCACCACGCTGGATCCTGATTCTCCTGATTTTGTCTGTTAGTTGCTTTATCTGTCCAGAAGACTTTTGTACTTATTTCGCATGGCTGATTCCTCTTTGTCATTCAGATATCCTCTGAAATGTTTTCTCTTTGGAGATATTCTATTATATTACCTTTATAATATTTTCTGTATAACATTTATCATGAATTAATATATTTTTCTTGGACATGTATTTCTTGTTCCATTGTCTTTCACAGGAACCAGGACTCTTTCTATCTATTTAGGTCCCATGGCTTCAGCACCCAGAATTATATCTTGGGAACAGCTATTGTTCTCCCATACATCTTGGGAACAGAATAATTGTTCTCCCATGTTTCTCAATAAATTATGCAATTTTGAACATGTGCAAATATTACACCACAGCACAAATACCTGTTTACCACTTTTTTCTTTTATTTTATTCTTGTAAAAATTAATCATGACCTAGAGCTCGGATATGTGCACATGTGGGTGTATTTTCAAATAAAAGATCTAAAGTTATTCAATTAAACAAATAATTTTAACCAAGATGCCCAATGATTATTCTTTCTTTGTGAAACAGAAATGCTGTCTGGAACTTCCAGTGAAAGTATAACTGTTTTCAAAAGCAACTATTATATTTGATTTTCAAAAATTTGTAATTATTATTAATGACAAACTGGAACATTTCAAAAATTTGTAATTATTATTAATGACTCAAACTGGAACAAAATTGTTGCAGAAGAAATACAGTTATTTTCTTTGTGGATTATGCATAAGTTGAAAAATATTTCAATTAAATTGAGATGATGTGAAGGCAGAAAAGCAGAGCTTAATTTTCATATTATGACTGGATATTCAAATAATAAAAATTTACAAAATTCAACTGAGCTGTGAGATGGAGAAACAGATAATATATGATGGTGAGAAAACACTAACATAAGTCTTTAGTTTCCTCATTTTAAAGCCATTTTTACATTAATTCTCTTCTATTAGAGGACTGCAACCTAATTCAAGTTTGACAACAGCTCATTATAAGAATTTCTCTACAAATCTGCAGTGTTTTCTTCAGACGCTGAGGATGAACATCCTGGAGTACAAGTTTGGAGTTTGATAAATATTGGACAGTTGAAGGTTTAGTCTATGTAGTAAAGGAAAATACTTGCTGATACACATTTTAACAATTAATTATCCTCACCAATGGAAAACAATTTCTAAATTGCAGTGGATGTGATTGTTTTCTGGAACAAATGAAAAAGCATAATTTATACTGTGTGCAATCATTTGGCACTAGGTGGGAGAGTTAATTGAGTCTGGTGGTGGGAATAAGGGGAACATGACAGAGTGGATAAAACTGGACACTCTCCAAGATGCTCATTAATCATGTGACTAATTTGAAAATGAATGCATCATGCAAATTAGAGGTGAAAGAAGCTTCCTGGTTTGGAGAGATACCAGCATGTGAGATTATGTGCATTCTCAACACTGTATCAGACTGGGACATGGAATGTGTCAATGTCATGCTTTAATTGGAATATGGTGGTGGGTGGAACGTGTTTTAGAATTAAACATAAATTTTCATAAGATTTAGTCTGTTTAAAAATGGCATCCAATGATGCATAAAGGCGTTTCTGAAATTGTCTTTAATAAGACCATGAAAATACTCAGGCTGTTCCAAGAAGAAGAGGGAATGGGTTGTGAAAATATTCCAGCTGCCTCATTTCTCTGAACTTTACCAATGACCAACTTTCTGTTGCCTGACACTACTCTATTTCTTCTCCATTTGTATTGAAAGTGGAAGCATTTCAACTCTTTAAAGAAGTCCATTTTCTCCTAGCCCTACAAAGAGGACCTAAGAGTACACACAAAAATATTTTGTCCACGTACAAATTACATTCAGGTCATTTTATCTTAAATGATCCATTCATTCTCAGTCTGCTCCACTTACTGAAAAATGTAGCAGTCACATCTCTTGTATTGTTTTCTTTATTTACAAACAGTAACATTAAATTTACAATTTAAAAAAATGTTTATGACTGACTTGCGTATATTTAACTATTTTTTTTTCTAGTGTAGACATGGGGAATTGGGATGTCTTAAGTTATTTTTACATAAGTTAGATTATTTAGTGGCATTGCTATTGATTAGTTTCTAATTCATTATTTTTATAAATACCAAATATTTACAGTGTTTACTACTTGAAGATCATTTAGAGTAGTGGTAGTTTGCCACATTTCCAAATGATAATATAGTTCTTTGTGTTGCTTTTTTATGTTTTCAGTTGAATATCTCACTTGATCCTCAGCATAACTTTAACAAGACAAACATAAACTCCTATATTTTTAACCACTTAGGAAACTGAGCTCCACAGAAACTGTAGCTAGAAAATAAAATTTTCTGAATCTTTTGTGTATTTATTGTAATAAACATTATTTATACTACTTCTTTAAATAAATTGTAGTATTTATCAAGGTGCTATTACAACCCCTTTAAAAACATTTTTTTCTAAGATAGAAAGATTTATACAAATCTATCCCAAGTTTTTTCTCACAGCAGATGGTAATATAAAACATGCTTGGAGGTTTAGTATTGAATATTGTAAGGTTTATTTCATAATTAAATAAATGGCCTGAATAAATGAAATATTCTACTTTAGCTCTTTTTTTAACTTTTTATTGCCGTTTATTGAAGATAACATAAAGTAATGTACACCTTAATGAGTCAGTATAAGAAAAAGTATCCTTATACCCACTGTTTATATGATAATCAATGCTTAGTTTTTAATTTATCAAGAATTCAAAATGGTGATATTCCAACTCTATCTTTTCTACTTTTCTTAGTTTGGGGGATGTTTTTATAAAATGAAATGACCAATGCTATTGGACTACTCCGTTTTCATTTGTACAGAAGTGGCAAGATAATTAATTGTTTGAGTCTTTCCATGATTTACCAGTTTTCAAAATATGAGATGATTCTCTAGTATTCTCCGAAGGTGACCATATGTTATTATTAATTTATAGACAAACATACCTGGTGGGTTTTACTTCAATGAAGTTATTGTCTTTAATGATGTTCCAATTGCCTTATCTTTTGCCAGTGGCAATTTTTCAAGTTGACTCCTGAGTTTTATGAACACAACTCTAGTAGTTTTTGGTAACTTTCTTCTTATCTGAAATGAAAATATGTTCTCAACACTTCTTGCTCATTTCCCACCTCAGAACTGCATTCAGCCATTTCTCTAAAATCTGTGGTTTGTCTCAGCACAAAATGGTAATTTAACACTACAACCTGTGTGCTAGGCATAGTCATTGCTACTGGGTGCTCATTACTTCTAACTTTTTCAGTGTGTAGTTCTGGGAAATAGGATGATTGAAAGTTAAGAAATAAAGTTCTGCATATGCTGGCCCCATTCTTTTCACATTTTAAAAATGTCTACAGAGCATATAGCCATGACATCCTCTCCCTCATATAGTCTTAATTCTATATATAAATATAGATTTAATGTTTATCCCTATTTAAGCCAACATCTTACCGGTTATGTGAGTCATCTGAAGCTCCTTATAAATATTTTATTAAGAAAGAACTTACAAAAACATTACTAAGATTTTGCATGTAGATAATTCGTCTATTATCTTTATCCTTGAAAGTTAATTTGCATGATATAAAATATGTGGTTTATATTTTCTGTCCTTGAGCACCTTAAATATATTACTCTGATTTTCTCTAATGAAGTGTATGATGACAATCTAACTTTTTTTCTATTATTTTATTGTTTCTTCTTTTTGATTTTTCTGTCAAGTCCAGTAATTGTATAAGGCATTCTCTTTATAATGGTGGTTCTGGGTTGATTTCCTGAAGTATACAATATAACTTTTTTAAAATGTAATTTTTAATTCTTTTCTTTAATTCCAGAAAACCATCTTTAATTACAGTTTTTAAAATTTGCTGTTTTCTCTAGCTTTGATCTCCTTCTTTGGAGATTACTATTATTAGTATGTTGGAACTTCTTTGCCTGTCATATATTTGCACTTCTTTTGAATTTTTTTGTTTTTAAAATTTCTGTGTTTATGTAACACATGCATTTAAAGTATCTATTAAATGTATGTATTAATAAAAAATAATTTTAAAGAATAAATAAAATTTCTTTTTCTTTTAAGCATTTTTTAAGTTTTATCTTTCACAACTTTATGGCATCACCAATTGTATTTATTCACTCTTGACCTCTTTCTACTTAAGCCTTTATTTCTGACATGATTTGTTCTTTCCTAAGTTTATATAACCTTACTTCCTAATTCTCCTAATTCTGATTTATGTTATTTACTATCTTGCATTATTCTGTTAATGCATTTTAACTCATTTAAAAAACACTGGGTACCATTCCCAATTGTTTGTGAGCATTTGTAATTAATCGTATTTTTTCACTATCATTTTATTCAGATACAGTAGTTTATGTTCTCAAAACATGATCTTCTAATCTCAGAGATGATAAAAATGTATATTACAGACTTCAAAAATATTCCCTTTGTAAACAACTGTTTGTATACGTAGAAATAGAAAGAAATGATACTTTTTAATTAATAGCCAGTGTTTATTTTTGTAAATCAACTTTACAATAACTTCAGTTTACAATATTTCCTTTTTAAAATCAAATTTCATATTCTCAAGCTTTGATTACCTAGAGTTTATCACAGCAGGTTTTAAAGCCAGATATAATGAAATGAGATAGAATTGGCTGAAGAATTGGAGATGAAGAGTTGAGGGTGGTACACTCCATAATTTAAAAATTCTATGTCACATGGCGCACCCTTCCTCCTATGGAAAGAATATCCAGTGTCTTGTTAAAAAAAAACAAAAAAAAAAAAAACTTTTTTTGTTTTTTTTTTAGATAGAGCAGGGTATCAAATTAGTGTTATAGCAGAAGTCACTATTTAAGGAAACTTAGTCTTACAGCACTGCAGCAATTTGTTTAAAGGGCCCATAGCTAGGAAGTCTTAGAGGTTACACAAAAAATATTTCCAGATTCTGCCACAAATATTTTTCCTTTTCCCGACCTCTGTCTTTGGCAGTTTGGTTCACATTCTGATAGCCAGGCTGTGCTCAATGCTGTGAAGATATGCAGACATGAGCACAGCATAGTAATTGAGCCTACAGATCTAACAATCTCATAGGAAGATAATAGCCAACATAAATAATTACAATAAGAAACATAATGTGAAAATGTTACAGAAAGAAAATCTGTGAGTAAGAGAAGCAAAGGGCAATTATTACTGTGCTGCAGCCAATGGTCTCACAGAAGAGGAGGAAGTACTTAGCCCGAGTCCTGGAGGATAAGTATGAAGCAGAGGTGATACAAGGTCATTCATTCCAGAGAAAAGACTAGTAAAGGAGGAAAGCTCAACCTCAGCAGAATGGACTAATTGCACTTCCAAGAAATTGTCGGGCACCCTAGAGGCATTTGAGATCTCCCAGTAGATTTAAATCTGCTTACTGGGAAGTCCTGCTATGAGGCTCATGCTAACTTTAAAAACAGGTTTTGAAAATTACTTTTTAAATGTTGACATTACACTTTGAGATAAATAGAAATACCCTAATTTATTGTAAGCCGAGGATTATGTGTTATGTTTGCATAAAACACCTCTAACTTCAGTTCTGAATGAGTTAAACTCACCCTAAGCAGAGTAGGGAGAGCTGACCTGCTGATAGTGTGCCTCCCTGTGATAGGCATGTTGATCCAGGCCTAGGGAACAGAGACTGGAAACCCTGTAATAATTAAATACATTTAATACAGACTTTATCCATTAGGGCCCCCACTCTCAGAGGCAGATTTATAGACAGTAATATGAAATGAAATTCCTTTTAGTAAGTCCACAGTATTTTAAGCAGAAAAGATCTCCAGGCTAGCCAAAATAGTCATCTCTACTGATAGTTAAAGTACTGTTCTTGGCAGTTGAAACAGCCACCTTGGGGGGGTGGGGAATCAGTACAGAGCATACCCAGATCCTTCTGATCTGTTGAACAGAGTACAGAAAAAGCAGAGAAAGAATGAACCTGTTGCCACAGAAGGTCATATTGAATATCTTTTGGGGTAGGAAAACTGATATTTTTTCTACTTCCAAAATAGGGAGCAAGACACTCTATTCTAGACCATACTGGCCATTCTTGAGAACCTGGGTAGGCCTAGGAGAGCAATATTAATGTGTGTGTGTGGTGTGTGTGTGTGTCACTGAGGAGGGGAAAAAAAGTAATGATAGAGCGGAGAAGACCAGGTTCTGGCATAAGAAAGACAAATGTTTTTATCTCAAGTCACTAATTTACTAGTTGGATGAGCAGAACGAGCTATCAAAGAATCGTAGCTTCTTTTCTTTCTAATTATTAGGGACATTGGTACTAGAGTCAATTAAATAGAAGTCAAGAAGTAAATGTGATTAACAGTGAAGAAATTTATTTTTAATTCAGTGAATTTTTACCAGGAAACAAAAATCTGTATGAGACTCATTCTTCACATAAGAGGATTTCTTTTAAATAGATAAGACAAATCAACTCTGATTATTGTTTGCAATTAAGGTAAGGGTCTTTGTGTTTTCACTCAGAAATATAAGTTACCCATATGCAAACAAGACTAGAAAAATAGCATTGGTAAATTTCTCATTTAAAATTCCCTTTAAGAGAATTCTACCATTCTATTCTCTTAAATACGTTTTTTGTTTGTTTGTTTGTTTCCTGAGTGCAGAAAGAAAAGGTGGTGCTTGGATGTTTTATTAGTTTTCTATTGATGTCATTAACAAATGACAAGGAACATAATGACTTACAGCAATGCAGATTTAATTTCACAGAGTTCTGGAGGCCAGAGATTTTGTTTGTTTTTTTAAATTATTTATTTATTTTACTTTAGGTGCATGCTATATCTGGCATTTCTCCCCACGTTATTCCTCCCCATCCTCCCCTCCCTCCCCCACCCCCAATTGTCTCTCCCCTAGCCCCCCCAACTGTCCCTGTGTGTGATGCTCCTCTCCCTGAGTCCACGTGTTCTCCTTGTTCAACACCCACCTATGAGTGAGAACATATGGTGCTTGCTTTCTGTTCTTGGGTCATTTTGCTGAGAATGATGGTTTCCAGATTCATCCAAGTCCCTACAAAGGACACGAACTCATCTTTTTTTATGGCTGCATGGTATTTCATGGTGTATATGTACCACATTTTCTTGTCCAGTCTATCATTGATGGGCATTTGGGTTGGTTCCAGGTCTTTGCTATTGTACACAGGGCTGCAATGAACATATGTGTGCATGTGTCTTTACAGTAGAACGATTTATAGTTCTTTGGGTATATACCCAATAGTGAGATTGCTGGGTCAAATGGAATTTCTATTTCTAGATCCTTGAGAAATCGCCACACTGTCTTCCACAATGGTTGAACTAATTTACACTCCCACCAACTGTGTAAGAGTGTTTCCACATCCTCTCCAGCATCTGTTGTCTCCTGGTTTTTTAATGATCACCATTCTAACTGGAGTGACATGATAACTCAGTGTGGTTTTGATTTGCATTTCTCTAATGACCAGTGATGATGAGCATTTTTTCATATGTTTGTTGGCCTTATATATGTCCTCTTTTGAAAAGTGTCTGTTCATATCCTTCACCCACTTTTGAATGGGGTTGTTTGTTTTTTTCTTGTATATCTGTTTTAGTTCTTTGTAGATTCTGGATATTAGTCCTTTGTCAGATGGGTAGATTGCAAAAATTTTTTTGCTAGTCTGTGTCTTTTGATTGGGGGTGTTTAGGCCATTTACATTCAATGCTAATATTGTTATGTGTGAATTTGATCCTGCCATTTTGTTACTGGCTGGTTTTCTTTCTCATTAGTTGACTCATTTTCTTCATTGAATTTTTGGTCTTTGCCAACTGGTTTGCTTTTGCAGTGACTGGTACTTGTTCCTTTCCATGCTTAGTGTTTCTTTCAGGAGCTCTTGTAGGGCAGGTTTGGTGGTGACAAAATCTCTCAATAATTGCTTGTCTGTAAAGGATTTTATTTCTCCTTCACTTATGAAGCTTAGTTTGGCTGGATATGAGATTCTGGGTTGAAAGTTCTTTTCTTTAAGGATGTTGAATATTGGCCCCCACTCTCTTCTGGCTTGTAGAGTTTCTGCTGAGAGATCTGCTGTGAGTCTGATTGGCTTCCCTCTGTGGGTGACCTGACCTTTCTCTCTGGCTGCCCTTAGCATTTTTTCCTTCATTTCGACCCTGGTGAATCTGACGATTATGTGCCTTGGGGTTGCTCTTCTTGAGGAATATCTTGGTGGAGTTCTCTGTATTTCTTGAATTTGAAATTTGGACTGCCTTGCTAGGCTTGGGAAGTTCTCCTGGATAATATCCTGGAGTGTGTTTTCCAGCTTGGGTTCATTCTCCCCCATCATATTCAGGTACACCGATCAAGTGTAGATTAGGTTTTTCACATAATCCCATATTTCTTGGAGGCTTTGTTCATTTCTTTTTACTCTTTTTCCCTTGTATTGCCTTCTTTTTTTACTTCATTGAGTTGATCTTCAATCTCTGATATCCTTTCTTCTGCTTGATCGATTTGGCTATTAAAACTTGTGTTTGCTTCACGTAGTTCTCGTGCTGTGTTCTTCAACTCCATCAAGTCGTTTATGTTCTTCTCTAAGCTGGTTATTCTAGTTAGCATTTCGTCTAACCTTTTTCAAGGCTTTTGGTTTCTTTGCATTGAGTTAGAATGTGTTCCTTTAGCTCTGAGAAGTTTGTTATTATCCACCTTCTGAATCCTGTTTCCGTCAATTCTTCACACTCCTTCTCGGTCAAGTTGTGATCCTGTGTTGTTGAGGAGTTGTGATCCCTTGAAGGTGAAGAGGTGTTCTGGTCTTTGGTGGTTTCACCTTTTTTGCACTGGTTTTTTCCCATCTTTGTGGATTTACCTGGCTGTGGTGTCAGAGAGCTGCTTGATGAGGTCGCTTGTCTGCCTGTGGGGGGCACTACTGGGTTTCTAGGGACTCCTTCAGGTTACTAGGGAAGCTTCCTGTGTCTTTTTTGTTTATGCTGGGAGATTACAGCTTCTGCTGACCTGTAGGCACTGATGGGTTGTCAAGAATGCCGTCCCGTTGCTAAGTAGGCTTCCTGTGTTTTTTGTTAAAACATGTAACCCAGTCTCACCTCTCTAGTGGTGGGTTGTGCCCTTCCTCCACTGGGCTGGATCATTCAGTTCCTCTCAGACTGTGGCACTGGCTGTGCAACCCACTAGAGTCAGAGCTTCAGCACTCTGGGGTTTGTGGGGGAGGATAGGGACCCACCCAGCCGCACCTGGCAGTCTCCCCCTTTCAGCTTTCTCTCTCTCCTGTCATGGGGTAGGGGCTGCCCACCTGCTCCCCGCTTACAGCTCCCTCTCTCTCCAGGCGGTGGGAGGGGGTGATAGCTCAGTCTGCAGACTCTTATTCAACTCCACACTTATAATTCCTGGCACTTGACTGGCAAAGATCCCCTGTTCTGTGTATTGCTGAGGCTTTGGGGAAAGCACTGTATCTGGACCGGATCGCCAGAAGTGGAGCCTCTGACTCACTGGTCAGAAGCACTTCTGGGTGAAGCAGCACCCCTCCCCGTCTCGGTCTGCCCTGAGTGGGCTTTGCTCACCCTCGGACCAGACCCGTTGAAATGCACCTGGTACCTCAGTTGGAGCTAGGAGATCTCTGGGTTTCTGCGTCTCTTTCGCTGGGTGTTGTGCACTGGAGTTGTGTCTAATCCGCCATCTTGGATCCTCCTGTTGAGGTCAGAGTTTTGACACAGATCTCACTGGACTAAGATCAAGGTACCAGTTGGCCTGAGTTCCTTGCTAGAGGCTCTAGAAGACAATCTGTTTCCTTGCTCTTTTTCCCAACTCCTGGCTGCCTGCACGCCTTGCTTTGTTCCCCCACCTGCCTCCTGTCTTCAGTGCCAACAACACAGCATGTTTCTATCCTTTCCCCATTAGTCACATCTTTTTTCTGCCTCTTTCTTCCTCTTAAAGGCCTCTGTGATCACACTGGATACAACTGGATAATCCCGAAAAATCTCTCTATGCTGAGTGAAGCAGATTAACAACATTAAATCCACATAAACTTCAATTTCCCCTTGCGCTGTAGTGTAATGTAGTTCTAGATTTTGGGAATTAAGACTTAGTCATCTTTTGGGGGAGTGGGCAGCATCATTCCAGAAAAAGATTGGTAAAGGAGGAAAGCTCAGAATTAGCAGAATGGACTAACTGCACTTCCAAGAAAGTGTCGGGCACACCGGAGGTGTTATAATAGATTATAACTTCTACTCCAGATAAATAATTAAAATGACTGAGAATACTCCCTTCCTGGTGGCTCATCAATGTACTAGTCCCTGCAAGTGATCATCTGCATAGCTTGCAGGAACTAGTGCAACATGCATCTCACTTTAAAAAGCTTTAGCTTTAGGCAGAGAATGGTAATTGTCACTAATATATGGGTAGTTTTTTAAAGTGTCTTTGGTATGAAGTAATACATTTTGAACTGTTTCTGTTTACTGAATGTGATGGTTAACACTGAGTGTCAACTTGATTGGATTGAAGGATGCAAAGATTTTTTCTGGGTGTGTCTGTGAGGGTGTAGCCAAATGAGGTTAACCTTTGAGTCAGTGGACTGGGAGAGGCAGATCCACCCTCAACCCAGGTGGGCACAATCTAATCAGCTGTAGTGTGACTAGAATAAAAACAGGCAGAAGAACGTGGAAGAATTTGATCAATTAAGTCTTCTGGCCCTCATATTTCTGCTGTGCTGGTTGCTTCCTGCTCTCAAACATTGAACTCCAAGTTTTTCAGGTTTTAGACTCTTAGACCAGAGGTTTGCCAGAGACTCTCGGATCTTCAGCCACAGGCTGAAGGCTGCACTATCGGCTTTTCTACTTTCAAGGTTTTTGCACTCGGAATGCCTTCCTTGCTCCTCAGCTTGCAGATAGCCTATTGTGGGACTTCACCTTGTGATCCTGTGAGTTAATACTCCTTAATGAACTCTCTTTAAGATATACATCTGCCCTATAGTCCTGTCCCTTTAGATAACCCTGACTAATCCACTAAACTTCTGGAATTCCAGCCCCATGCCATGCATACATATCCACTCCAGCAGGGAGAGAGGAGGTATTCCTTATTTTCTTGATTGTGCTACTCCAAAAACAAAGCAACTTAAAAATATTCAATTCTATGTTAACAGATGAGTTCCCCTTTGATATAAGATCTTTGGAAAGTACAGTTAGAGGGTTAATAATATAAAGAGAAAATGAGAAAAAAATGTGTTTAAAAGAAGTGAAATTAAACTTTGAAGTCACCAGATAAAATCCCAAATTACCTAATAAGACAAGGACTCGTTCTCACGTAATTCCTAGTCTCAAATAGGTTTATAATCATCTTCCCTGTCTGTTTCCAGAATTCCTCCATACTGAGATGAGAGAAAAATCTTAAAAGGTATTCAGTCTAACCACCCATGTTACGTTTGAACCCTTTTTACCACATCTCTTCTGACTACAGCCCATGTTTATCACCACTCACTTTCTTTCAAGAAACTCATCTTATCTTTTGGCCTATATATGAATATCTTGCCTATACACTTTTTTCCTTATATTGAGATAAGATATTTTTTCCTTGAAATTTCTCCAAATTGTTTATTTTTGTTTTGTTTTATCTTCCTTAGAGTCACACTAAAAGTTCCTGTCTACATAGAAACCCTTTAAAACATTGACATTAAACATTCACTGCATGACCCTCCCCCTCTGGAAGCTAAACATCCTCCATCTCTCATCCTCCATTTGTCTTTCGCAGCAAGACTTCAAATCCAGAAATGACTCTTGTCTCTCCCTGTGTACATCACAGCCTGTCAATAACAGAGTGGTATCCCACTGCAATGAATGAGATAGTTCACCTACAGCCTGATAAGTAGATAATATTGTTTTAAATAAATGCAGATATTCCTACTTTCCCAATGCAACCCCTATAGCCCAAGAGAGCTTGGCTGGCTTTTGTAAATACTATATTGACTTCTTTTGGGATTCTTATTGAATTAGTCCATTTTCACACTTATAAAGAAATAGCTGAGACTGGGTAATTTTTAAAGGAAAAAGGTTTAATTAACACACAGTTCCACATGGCTGAGGAGGCCTCAGGAAACTTCAAGGCAAAAGGGAAGCAAAGGCACATCTTCCATGGCTGCTGGGGGGGTGTGATCAGGGAATTGCCAAACACTTTTAAACCACCATCATGAGAACTCACTCACTAGCAAAAGAACAGCATGGGGGAACCACCTTCATGATCCAATCACCTCCCACCAGGTCTCTCCCTCAACATGTCGGGATTATAATTTGAGATGAGATTTGAGTGGGGACACAGAGCCAAACCACATCACTTATCAATAGAAAAATTCACATTACTTTTATCATATCTGCTATTTTAAATATAAATCTCTTCATCCTGTCCATAGATATTAAGAAGGAACTATAAAACATCCTTTGAAAATTGTATCAATCTCCATTGGGTCTTTTCCTATTGCAATTGATTGTTTAACCCTCTCAGGGACCTTTGGGATACCAATTACATCATTTAACCTATTCATTATCTTTCTCAGTTTTTAACCATCTTCCTATATGAACTATATTTTTCTGTACCTCTGTTAAAATTAATAAAAATGCAAAGCAAATTGTGACACATGGAAACATTCACAGAAAACTATTAGAAAAATTTCTACATACCTATAACAATCTATCATTTATCAATGTAGACAAAGTAATTCAAACATTTACTAATCTCTCCAGTTATCTTTGTTCCCAGGTTATATTGCTCCATTTTGTCAACTGAGATTGTAAGTCAATCACCTATCTGAAGTACATTAGCCTGTGTGGTAAAGGTTCAAAACCACATTTTCTTAGAATTTTAAAATGCCATTAATATGAAAAAGGAGATTTTTCATTCCGTTGGAGTAGCTACATATTCCCTTACAATCTAATCATACATATTGGGATTTCGTTCTTTCTTTACAAGTGTTAGTTTGATCTTTTGATTCTTAATACAATTCCCCCATTAAAAGAAGGAATAAGAAGTCAAGGAGGTCTGCTCTTTCTGTCATTTATCAGCATTACAACCTCCCCCTTAACACCCGTTTTCTGGATATATTGTCTTTTTGTGTCTTTTGAAAATCTTAACTTCTCTAGAGTTTGAAAGTGATAAAATTAAAACTTGAAGTGTCTTGATAAAATCCTCAGTGATCTCATGATCAGGTACTGTTTCCCATTCAATTTCTACTATCAGATCACTTTACAATTATCTGGGCCATTTCTGTTTTTGGAACTCTCAGTTTGCCAAGTTGTATTGTTTGACTCCTATTTCTCCAGTGGAAACACGCTCTCTTTCTCCATGAATATCCTAATATTTGTTCTAGCTGCAAGTGTATGGCCATGTACATTTGTATGTAAATATGTTACTCTCCCCCCTTCCTTATAGGCAGGGTCTTTACTTTTCACACTTCCAGATAGTTTTTTTCACATTGGTGTCTAAGAAAATAGGACCATCTAGGATTGTACTCTATGCATCCTATATGGCCATCAGTGTCACCATTTTTAAAGAGTGAATCTGCATTTTGAATGTCAGATTAATATGAACTGATCAGAGTATTGAATTTTTTTATTATTGCTCAGGGCCTATGAAAAAAATCGTAGCATAAGCAGAGATCAGCCGGAGAGGCAAATAAAAAGATGCTTAAGTTTAAACAGAGGAACTTCTTGAAGTTAGAAAATAATAGTAAAGTTGTCTCTTAAGGAAGTTGTAAATTTGCTTTTATTTGAGACTTGGGAAAGGGGTAGGGAAAGAGATTGAGGTAGGCATTTATTTTCTTCTTCAGGTATAAGAGCCTTTACATCTGTAGTCCTTGGTGATAAAAATTAGAATTAACACATGGCAAAACTGGACCACAAAGTAGGTCTTCCCAGCAACAAATTTCCTGTAGTAACCCAGTTTGCAATCATCTAACACCAAGAGTCTTTTCTACCTTGTAAAAGTCATGTAACCTTACCTCTTTTATTATTAGGTATATGAAATTATTTCCCGCTACCCCACAGAAAAATGAAGAGGTGTTAATTGCAGACACCCTTGCAGA
This sequence comes from Ateles fusciceps, assembly GCA_036589455.1. Classification (NCBI taxonomy): domain Eukaryota; kingdom Metazoa; phylum Chordata; class Mammalia; order Primates; family Atelidae; genus Ateles; species Ateles fusciceps. The sequence continues at coordinate 4,823,100 of JAZHEH010002924.1, read as the reverse complement.
CTGGCAGAGTCTGTCTAAGCTTTAGCACACCCACTTGGCAAAATTGGAACCTCAGTCTGGCTATGCATGATCTTGATACCTAGTAATTTTATTTCTGTATCTCTGTTTACATTCTTGAGACACTGAATATTATTGACTCAAGGCAGTGTATGGCTTTATTTCTTTAGTTCAGTGATTTGTACCTCTGGCTGTGCATTAGAATCACCAAGAGATCTTTTTAAAACAATCCAAAACCTATTTCCAGAAAATCAGATTGAACTCGTTATCTAAGACCAAATGCTTAGTGTTCGTCCAATCTACTTGACCTGGCTTGTGGGGCAAAAGAGTATTATGCACTTTAGCAATGAGAGAGGGAGAGGGTTATGTCACAAACAGAAGAGCTAAAACTAAAAAGGGAGTAAGGGCAAGAATTTATAGTCATCTCTACTTATGAGCAAAGCGTTCTTATAGAGATGTGGTAAATTGATTTGTAGATGTCAAAAAGAGGTATATAAATTATTTCAAGAAAGATGGATAAGTCAACCCTTCACAGATAAAATAATATTTGGGGTAGGCCTTAAACCTAATGAGCAGCACTTTACATAATAGAGAAGCGGAAGAAGGCATTCCTAGTAAAACAATGTCATGAAAGTGTGCTATCCCATGATTTATTAAGAGAACACAAAATGTCCTGTGTGTTTAGAAGATAGGAAAAATAGCAGTGAGTGGTTGGAAGTTGGAAGTAAGGTGAAAAATGTATTGTGGTAAAAATATCAGAGCCTTATTGCAAGCTACATTGTTCTTTGGCTTAGAAAATTTGGTAACAATATAAAGTTTCCATTGTTTATCACTGAAATTCTCTCTCTCTCTAATACAGTAGTCAGGGGCATGGAAAAATAACTGTATCAATGATCATCAGGCATGTTTAAACTTCAGGTGTTGATACCTACTCCTCATCTTTATTATTTGAATGTCTGTTGGAGTCGCTCACTATTTTCCAAGAGTTGGTGGGAACACCTCGAGACAGTACAATAGTGCTTCACTATTTATCACCTTTTATTATTTTAAGTTCTTTTCCTTTACGTTATAGTATGTGAAAGATGTGATTTTTTTCAATTTTGTTCATATTATGCCCCCAAGCAAATTTGCAGATGCTTAAAATACTTTTGAATGAGTAGGTGAAAATAGTGACAACACATATGGGATACAAGATTAGCATCATTAGCTGTGTCTCTCTTGGCATAAAAATATGAAACAAAGTAAACTTTTAGTCAGGTAAGAACTCCAGGTCAGTTTCTTTTCCCTTCCTCCCTCCCTCCCCTTCCTTCCATTCTTTCTTCCTTCTTTCCTTCCTTCCTTTTTTCTTTTCCTTTCCCTTTCTCTCCCTTTCTTTCTTCCTTTCTTTCTTTTCTTTCTCTTCCTTCCTTCCTTCTTTCCTTTTCTCTTTCTTTCTTTCTTTTTCTTTCTTTCTTCCTTTTCTTTCTTTGATTTCTCAACATTGCTTATTTTCCCCCCCAAATGCAGTCATAACATTGAACATAGGAAGGGAGGAAGGAAAGGGAACATGAAAAAAAAATACATCTGTGAGTTTCTGCTGATAGCCCCTAACCATGTAGAAAGGACATGTGCCAATCATGCAGTCTACACACTGGGCAGACGTTTTCTACATTTGGTGCCTCAGAAGGGAGAGAAAAACTAAGAGTAAATTATGTGCTATAAAAATTAATCAGTAACTGTGTGTCCTTGTCTTTTTCTCTGATGCATAGCTCTGAAACAACAGGCTGTTCTCACTGAGTGGTGGAAAGGTAAATGGAGACCAGATGTTTAAAGGTGACACAGAGACTATAAATGAGAATTACTGCTGTGGGGGAAGAGAAGAAAAAATCAAATGTTGCATGGTGCATAAGCCTAAAGAAGGAGGAAGGAATAAGAGCTAGGTCTAGGAAAAATGTTTTTATGGGGATGACCAGGTTGTTGAGTGTCCAAACTCAAGTATTCTGTAAAGTGGTGTGGGCAGTCATTTCTCTAGGATGATTTCAAGGTGTCCAAAATTGGAAAGAATTTAGGTATATATTGGTTACATCACCTGCAGTGGATATACAGAAGTGAATTTTGAGAGTGTACATCCTGAAGCAGCTCTAAATTATGCTTTAGTTGCACCAACCCAGCAGTGAAACTACCATTGCCAACACCGTGTAGGGGAGTGGTGTTTGCCATACTGTGTCTTCTTCCCAGAAATTCAAATACACATGGCACAGGTATCCTTACATGGCTGACGTTTGAATTAAGGTTTTCATTGGATACATGAGCCTGTACCCTCAATGCAAAAGAGGCTGGGAAAGTGTATTGCTGCTTCTATCTCAATCATGGAAGGTAGGACTCAAAAGATGCTGGGTTACAAACTTAACAGTTGTCCAGTATCATGATTTTTCCTGTGTTTTACTAAATGTGGTTTCAGAAAACGTTCTTTTGTTATTTATATCTGAGTATTAATTCAAGCCTGGACTAGACTTGGGAGTTATATATTTCTCAACTTATTTAAGAAGAAACAGCAAATCTTCAAAGGCAACCTCTGTACTCATTTGGTTAGTCTTTAGAAAAACAACTAATGTAGTAAATAGGAGTGGCTTTTGGTGTCTAACAGACTTAGTTCAATCTCCCAAACACCTTCTATTGACTCTCTGATTGTAAAGTGCAATACTTCCCTTTTTTCATATTTAAAATTGACATATTGATATATACTTCACCATGTGTTGTGCAAATTTAATATCACATCTGAAAAAAACTGAGCAGAGTGCTAGACACAATGTGAGAAGAAAGTAAACTGAATTTATTGACCACTTGTTATGTGCCTGTTAGAATGTTAGTAAATGAATATACAAAGATGAATAAGGCATGCTTCATGTTTTGAAACAGCTGAGACTAAGACAAATAATTACAACATAATGATAAAGTTTTTTTTTTAACAGAATTATGTGCAAGGTTTTGTAGAAGTGCAATAGAGAGTGTAACAGTTTCTGACTGGGCAAGCGCAGAAAGCCTTCATAGGGAAGTGTGATAATTAATTTTATGCATCAGCTGGACTGGGCCATGGGGTGCCTAGACATTTAGTCAGCCATTATCCTGGATGAGTCTGTGAAAATGTTTCTGGATGAGATTAATATTTGAATTTGTACATTCAGGTAAGCAAATTCCCCTCCCTAATATGGATGGGCCCTATTCAAGCCATTGAAGACCTAAAAAAGCTGAGAAATAGCAAACTCCTTCAGCCTGACTGCTTGAACTGGGGTCATTGTTCCTCTCCTATGTTTGAGCTGGAAGTTATACCATTTGTTCCCTTGTTCTCAGGCCTTCAAATTCAGACTGACTGAATTTGAAGAAACACCACTGGCTTTCCTGGCTCTCCAACCTGTTGGCTGCAGATCTGAGGACCTAGCCTCCATTATTGCATTCCTTACAATAAATTTCTATATATACATATAGGATCTGTAGATATAGAAAGTCTAATATAATTGTAAAGATAAATACCTGTAAATATAGAAGGTCTAATATGTATGCTGCAAATTGCATAATATATGTGTGTGTACATATATCTATCTTATTTGTTCTGTTTCTCTGGATAACCCTAATACAAAAGTAAACTGTGAAATTGTAGGAGTTTAAACCATAAGTAGGGATGACATTCACTTGTATTATATTTTAAATTATTATTATTTTGTCTCCTTTAATCAAAAAGGCCATGAAGAGGTGTGAAAGAATATTCTATAGCTACATTTTGAATCTATGGAGATCTACTGGTTTGCAATAAGTGATCCTTTCTTTCTAGATCTACTTTGGCCAACAAAGTAGCCATGAGCAATGTAGGCTTTCATGCACTTGATATGTGACTAACCCAAATCAACATGTTCTATAAGTGTCATGTACACCATGGCTATTAATAACTTAGTATAAGAGAATTAATGTAAAGTATCTCATTAATATTCTCTATATTACTTGCAGAGATTCAAATGATACTTTGGATAAATTGAGTTAAATAATATATATTACATTCAATTTAATCTATTTCCTTTTATTGTTTTAGTATGGCTACTAGAAAATTGTGTATGTGGCTCATACTATATTTCTGTTGGATAGTGCTGCTGTAGGTCCTGAATCAGAAGAATGGTAGCTTATTAGAAATACAGAATCCCAGTCCCAGCCCAACACTGAATCAGAATCTGCATTTAACCAGATGCTCAGGAGATTTGTATGTACAGAAAAAGTTTGTTAAGCCTTACTATAGTCCATTGTCCAAGAACAAAGACAGAAACAGCTTTTTGTCCAGTCCATTGTCCAAAAGAAAAACAGAAACAAAACATTTTGTCTTCCATCTATAAAGGGAGTTTTGTTACTGTAGCTCTTAGAGAAGCTGACAAATTAAGGATTGTCCAACTTCACAAAGGCAAGCCTGGAATTCCATGCATTATATTCCTCTCTGTCAGATTTATCTTTGGTATATAATGGGATTCACTTATTAAAACTCCATATTCAGCAAGCTTGGGGAACAAGAAAAAAACACACACTATGTTGTTAATCGATTTTGAGAACATTACTCTTCAGCAGATTGCCTCCCTAACGGGCAGTCCTTTCTGGTTCTCAGGAACCCACCCACCTCTTGCGGCTCTGTTGTTCACCCACTACTCTCCTAGTCTCTGCTCCTAAATCTATTAGTAGTGTTTCTCTCTCTTCCATTTCCCTTTTATCATTCCTGCTGATCATTCCCTCAGGCTTTGCTTTCCACTTTCTCTTGTGACAGCTAATTTTGTGCAAAAGTAATCTCAGGGTAAGGTGTTTGTGGTTGATAATAGCTTAATATTTTACCTCTCCTGTAGTTTTATTGCATTTTAATAGGGAGTTCCTGGAAATAAAATGGCTCATCTTAACCAGAGGGAATGAAGCAGAGAGGTGGAACTTGGGGCATCATGCCAGGACAATTAGAAAGACATTTTGAACAGAAAGGTCCTTCAACATCATTCTGCTTTTCATCCCCAAAACCAATACTCACCAGCACTGTCAGAAATGTATTTATTCAATATGAAGACTAAATATCTAGAAATTGTCATTATATGAAATGCAATTGATAGAGACTAGAAAAAATAAGAAAATTATTGGAAAAAATTAGTCAAGTCACGGGTTCATTTTGTGCAAATATAGTATTACGATAAAAATAGGAAAAGTTAGAGAAAGTGAATATTTTCTCCTCTTCTTACAATTCAGGAAATTACAACATTCTTTTTTTAAAACTTTTTATTTTTTTAAGTAAAGTATATTTTCTGTCCGGTTTCTCTCAATCAACATTGTGTTTCTAAGATTGAACCACATTGTTGTATTCTGTAGCTTAAAAATTTCATAAAAAAGATAATCTATAAGTACATTTGAGATGATTTATGCATCCTACTACTGATAAACTCTGGTGATAAAATTTGGGTATTTGTCCCTTCCAAATATCATGTTGAAATTTGATCCTCAATGCTGGAGGTGAGCCTAATGGAAGGTGTTTGGGTCATGGGGTGGATCCCTTATAAATAGCTTGGTACTACTCTCACAGTTCTTACTCTTAGTTCCCACAAGGCTCTTGTTGAAAAGAGCCTGGCACCTTTTTCGCTCTCTCTTCCTCCCTCTCTGATTACATAACATCTGATCCACTTCACCTTTTGCCACAAGTGGAAGCTTCCCCAAGGCTTGTCAGAAGCAGATGTTGACTCCATGTTTTTGTACTGTCTGCAGATTGTGACCCAAATAAGCCTCTTTGCTTTATAAATTACCCAGCCTCAAGTATTATTTTATAGCAAGACAAATGAACTAAGACATCTGGGTTGTTTCTAATTTAGAGATGGTATGGATAATGGTGATTTAATATTCTCATTTACGCCTTTCATGAACATGGGTAAATCTACATGTACATATATTCCTGATGTGTCAACTTGCCTGTAATAAGGTATTCTAGTATATTTTTGTTGTACCACACATTGCCACAAAGTTGGAGTGGTAACAGCAACTTTTATTTGTCCCTCATACACCTGTAGATAAATTGGGATGTCTGTTTCAGATAGGTATCTGGGTTGCCTCTGAAGTCAGTAGGTTTCCCAGGGAATATTCTTCCCATGGCAATGGAGAAATCAAAGCAGCCTGAGCTACACTGCATATGTATGTTTCATGCTTCTTTTCATATCACACCAATTATTATTTTATTATGCAAATCACATGGTCAAGTCTAAAATCAGAGTGGGGAAGTACATCCACTTGCCATGAGACCATGATTCATGTCTATGTATACACACACACACACACACACACACAGATACACATATATATGTATGTATCATGCTCTCATTTGTATATACACATACACACACACGTATGTATATATGTAACAGGAATCAATAAATCAGCTTGTCACATAAGTTATGTGTAGGATCAGTTTTAGTTGATAGTTCCAAACAGTTTCTAAACTGGTTGAATTATTTTACACTCCATTGGTCATATTATGAAAGTTCTCAGAAGCACCACGAGCTCTCCATTATTTGATATTTTCCATCTTTTAAATTTGCCATGCTGTTAGGTTAGCATTTGGATCAAAAGATTGTTTTAATTTGCTTTTTACTGGTTGTTAATAAGGTTATACAGCTTTAAGTTTATTTACTAAAATAATAATTTACATTTCTCATGTTTTACTAAAAATCAGCATCTGGCTGGGCTTGGTGGTTCACGCCTGTAACCCCAGCATTTTGGAAGGCAAAGGCAGATGGATCATTTGAGGCCAAGAGTTTGAGACCAGCCAGGCCAACATGGTGAAATCTCATCTCAACTAAAAGCACAATTATTAGCTGGACATAGTTGCATGTGCCTATACTCTCAGCTACTCGGGAGGCTGTGGCATGAGAATTGCTTAAACCCAGGAGTGGGAGATTGCAGTGAGCTGAGATCCTGCCATTGCACTCCTGCCTGGGTGACAGAGCAAGACTCCATCTCAAAATAAATAAATAAATAAATAAATAAATAAAATAAAATACAAAATAAAAATAAAAATAAACAGCTTTATCTGTTATTACTAACAAACAAACTAAAAACCACCATCACAACTGCTCCATCTCTTGCCTGCCCTTCACTGGAGATCGTCTTTTTGTGAATGATTTATAGGAATACTTTACATATTCTGGATATGAACGTTTTGTTGTTACAATTACTTTATTTCACAAAATGGCTCATATTTTCATTTTCATGTTAAATGCTTTTGATGGACAATCTTTTTTGTTTTAATGTATCCCAATTTTTATAAATGTATTCCAAGTAGTCAATCTTTTATTTTATGCAAGTTTTATATTAGTTATTAAGATTTACCACTCTAAGTCATGAAGGTATTCTTTTACAGTATCTCCTATATGCTTTATTGTTTTTCCTTGAATGTTTACATATATCATCTAACTGAAATTTCTTCATTATATATAAGATAGCAAATTCCATTATTTACCAATATTTTATATTTCATAAATTATAATATTTACATTCAATTGAATGTTATTTATTGACAGGTGTTTTTTTCCACAGCTCAGAAATTCCAAGTGTAATCTTGAAAAAGCATTCCTTAGTGTGTAGGTTCTTTATTCTGTTTATTTTTCTACCCATGTGCCAATATCATACTGTCTTAACTACTATAAATTGACAGTGAGTCTTAATACATGGTAGAGCTTGTTGTCCTTTTCCAAGATTGTCTAAACAATTCTTGGCTCTGTTCATTTCCACATAAATTTAGAATCAGTTGGTGCGTCAGTGCTCCCACCCCAAAATCTGTGTAATATGCATTTCTAGATCAATTAGGGAAAATCTAATGTCATTGCAATACTGAATCTTCCAACCCATAAACATGGCATATACTTCCACTTATTTAGAAGAACTTTACTTTTCTTCCTAATATCTCATAGCTTTCTAAGTAGAAGTCTTACAAAAGTTTTACAAGATTTATTCTTTGGAATTTGATAATTTTGGATATTTTGGTAAATTACATTATTAAATAATTATATTTCCTATCTCTTTGTTTCTTATACATACAAATACATTGATTTTTCTTGATTGAATTTATTGCCAGAAAACATGACAAATTCATTTATTTAATCTAGTTTTTCTATAGCTTCTTTGAATTTTCTACATGCTCAAACAATATTTTTCATGATGATATTTTTTCAATGATAATCTTTCTTTTTTCACATCAATCATTTTTCTTGCAGAACTAAGCAGGTATGAATCACAAGAACCAGGTGAATAAAATTGTTGATACTGAGTAATCTTACCTTGTATCCAGTCTCAGAGGGAATAATTTTAGTATTTTTCTATTAATCATGATGTTATCTTTAGATTTTGTTTACACACCCATATTCAGTAAAGCAAGATGCCTTCTATGCCCAGATTGCTAATATGTTTTTTGAAATTTCGAGTTTTTTCAACATCACTGATACTGATATTTTTAATTCAACTTTTTAGTTTTAGATAATTATAAGTTTACATGAAACTATCAAAAATAATACAGATTGTTTCTTGTTGGAAGCCAAAAAATATGATAAATGAAAATAAATTAAAAACAGAAATAATACAGAAACATCTCATGTCCCTTTATCCAGTTTTCCTAATGGTAACCTCTTGAAAATTACAGCAAAATGTCACAACCAGGATATTGATATTGATAGTCAAGACACAGAACAGTTCCCTGACCACAGGGATTCCTTATATTGCCTTATGAAGCCATATTTCTCCCTCCACAATTCTTGGCATCCACAAATCTGTTCTTTATACCTACAATTTTGTCACTTAAAGAACATTATATAAATGGAATAATACAGCTTGTAACCTATAAAGATTGGCTTGTTTCAATTAGAATAATTCAAAAGACATATACACATTTTGTTACCTCCATCAATGATACTTCACTGCTTTTTTATTATTGAACAATATTCCATGATATGGTTGTATTACAGTTTGTGCAACCATTTGTTGATAAAAAAATATTTACTATGTGTCCAGTTTTTTGCTATTATGAACAAAGCTAAGATAAACAACTTGAAAATGTTACTTCCCTTGTGTTCCTTGTGAACATGTCTTTATTTCTCTGAAATAAATGCTCAGGAGTGCAATTGCTATTTTATATGATACATATATGATGTGATTGTTGCTCTGTGTGGTACATTCATGATTAGAAGAAACTGTCAAACTGTTCTTCAGAGTGGTTGTGGCATTTTATACATCCATAAATACGTAGTAAACGTATTTATGGATAAATACGTTACACATTCTTACCAGCATTAGGTAATGTCACTACATTTTTTATTTTAGCCATTCTGATATGTATGTATTGATATCTTATTGTGCTTTTAATTTGTACCTATATAAGGCTAATAATATTTAACATGTTTTCATGTGCTTATTTGCCATCCATATATAATATTTGGTGAAAATTACTCTTCCTGTCTTTTGATCAGTTTCTAATTGGATTGTCTATTTGTTTGCTTTTACTCTTCAGTTTTGAGAGTTTTTTATATATGTTAAATACTAGTTTTTTTTTGTCAGATATGTGATTTGCAAATATTTTCTACTGTTCTAGCTGGTCTTTTCCTCATGTTAATGGAGACTTTCATAGAGCAAAAGTTGTTGACTTTTAGAATTTTGACGAAGTTCATTTTTTATAGTCAATTCTTAAGATGTCATCTTAGAAATTTAATTCTAAGAGCTTTGGATTCTGAAGATGTTCTCATTTTTTCCTAAAATTTGTAGTTTTGAACTGTATATTTGATTCTGTGATCCATTTAGGCTAATTATGTGAAAGATGTGAGATTAGCTCTAGGATCGTTTGTTTTGTCACTGGGTGTTTTTGTTGGTCCCACACTACTGGTTAAAAACCCTTATTTTTTCCTCCACTGAATTGCTTTTGTGCCTTTGTCAAAATTTAGTAAGTCACGTATTTGTGGGCTTGATTCTGGAATCTCTGTCCTGCTCCATTTATCTGTGTGTCTGTATCCCTTGCCCGTATCACATTGCCTTGATTATTGTAGCTGTATGATAACTCTTGAAATCAGATAAACTTATTCTTCTCATCTTATTTTTCTTTTTCAAAATTCCTATTCCTTCCTATTCTATTGTTACATTCATATTCTTTTCCAATTCCTTTCCCCTTTTCACCAAATATTTTAAATAATTGTACTATAGGTACAAAAAGTATTCTGCAATTCTGATATGAATTTTATTACATCATTACATAAATTTGTAGAGAATCAACACCTTTATTATGCTGAGTCTTTCAATCTACATAAATAATATATTTTTAATTATTATTTGATTTTTCTCATTAGTATTGGATAATTTTTAGCATATAAATTATGTATACATTTTGTTTAATATACACATAAGTATTTGAGCAAGTGTAAATTTGTATAATAATCTCAAAAGACACTATCCTCAATGCCATAATACCAAAAGTTGAAATCCAGAAAGATCAAAACTCCTAAATCTACATCCCAAAAGTCTAAAATCCCTAACATCTAAAATCCTGAAAATTACAATAACAGGATAACTGTATCATGTTAGCTGAAACTATTACCTTGTGATAGTCTTTATTTGGAAATTAAGTATGGTTTTAGGAAATGTGTATGGATGCCAAGATGTTAAGGAGTGGATTTGTGGACTTAATTTTAGGTGTCTACTTGATTGGATTAAGGAATATCTAGAAACCTGGTAAAGCATTACTTTAGGTGGGTATATGTGCATGCTTGCAGAGATTGCTCTGTGAGTCTAAGTGGACTAGCTGGGAAAGATTTACCAACAATATTGGTAGCATCATCCAATTGGCTGGGCACCTGCAGAGAACAAGCACAGAAGGCAAACTGTCCTTTCGCTGATAGCTGAGACAGACTTTTCCTCTACTGCTTTGGACTTCAGAACTCCAGGCACATCAGCTTTTGGACTCCAGGTCTTACACCAGCAGCTCCCCCAGTCCCGAGGCTTTGGCTTCAGACTGAGGGTTATAACACTGGCTTCCTTGGTACTCAATATAAAAAGGTTAAACCTTTCACCATAAATGAAGAGATGTCCTTTTTGTACATCTGCATTTGTGGAAAAAAAAATTTATTGAGATCTCAGCTCTTGGGACACATGTGATGGTGACCCATCATGGATTCTAGTCAATCTAGTCAGTACTTAGGTTGTTCATGACAGTGTTTCAGTTGACTGCAATTATAAACCTATGTGCACACAATGAAAACTTTAGTGATATGTGTTTATACATTTCACTTCTTGACCTGTTTCTTTATGACTATGGTTTATCTGATCATAGCTGTTATATTCCTGAGACTATCAATAATATACCTGTTTATGCTTGCAAAAAATGTGTATGTTATTATTACTTATTTTATTGTGTAAAGTGGCCTATGAAGTATTCTGTCATATTTTTATATTTTTCTCAGAGGAATTACCTTTAAAATATGAATAAACATATTTTAAATATTTCTTTAAATTTTTTTCCAGAATTATATTTCTGGAATTTTATCTTCCAAGATTTCAACAGTCGAGATTATGGCATTTGGGATTGTGTCTTTGTGATTATGAATGGCTTCTGGTTTTAAATTTTACATAGCAGGAAGAATAGGAAATATTCCATTGATTTTATTGTCTCAGAAACAGCAGTCAGTATAAATTAGACCTTTGTCACTAGACATTGTCATAGTTTCTCGATGGGGATCAGAGATACAATGGAGCCATCTCAGATGGTCCATCAGCTGAGGCTGAAGAGTCGTTAAGACTCTGAGATTCATACAATTGCCCTGATCACAAAAGTTCTTTTTATTTCTGTGAAGAAATAATATGTATTTAAGCTCATTCTTTCATTTAAAACCTCTGGAAGACAGATATTGCAGAGATCGTGGTCTTAGTATCATAAAGCCATTCTTCAAGGGTATGTTGAGGGGTAAAAAAAGGTAGACCAAGAGATGTCACATGCTGGGGGAGGAAAGAATATCTTCTTCTTCTCTCTCTGTTCATCCTCAAACAATAATTAAGTGAGGTAGAAACAAAGAACTGGAGACATTCAGCATCAGTGACTGTGATCTAGTCCTGTTGCTCATATCTATTTGGCAAAAGAGAGCCAGGTTTCCAAGGGATCCTTCTATTCTCTTAGGTTGAAAGGAAACAATTAAATGTTCCTAACTTATGAGAGAGATACCATAAAGCATTTTCTGTAGATAATGGCTTTGGGGAAGAGCAGTGATTTGGCTGTTCCTTCAGCATACTCTTGCCAAGGCTACAGGTCTCCTTGTTGGAAGATGGCTATTATTTCTTGTCAAATATGTCTCCGTCTGCTTGTCCTTGATTTGATAAGTCACAGTTTAAAATGGCATCTTCCAGTAGTGGTCTTCTGCACCTGCAAATCTCCAAGCAGGGTTCTGTGGTTCCACAGGACACACTCCAGCTTTCTCCTTCTAATTGGGTTTAACATTCATGGCAAGGCTGCTTGCAGAGAAGTCCAGGGGCACAGACATTCTGACAAGCATGCTAGTCACTGGAGAATCTGCCTGCAAACACCACAGAAAGTGTGTGATTGGCCACTTTGGGCAGACTTTCCAGAGCAGTGACATAGGGAATCTCCTGAGGGTATCAGAGAGATGCTGGTTGGTATCAACTACTCTATTACCTACCTAGCGGTGGGGGGTACTTGATAACAACCAGCATCCCTCTGATACCAGGGGAGATTCCATCTATATAAACAGATGCTAGTGGGGTAATTGATCTCTGGGGAATTTCTGGGGGAAAGATTTCAATAGGTGTGTAAGTCAAATATCTGGAAGCTCCTATTTCTCACAGACCTAAGGAAACTGTACTGAATTCTCAATATTATAGCATGAGAAAAATATCCATGTTCTTGCCGTATAATTCCTGTGAATTTCTAGGGTGTATGTCCTGTGGCTCCCCCGGTCTTCAGCTTTTACTTCTATGATAGAAAAGTTTGCTTTTTCTTTACCCTTAGTCACTCCAAAAGCTAAGTTCAGCCAGTTTTACAAATCTTTCTCACAGCAAACAAACATGTAGACTTTTATGGCATTTCACTGAATGTTTAGGCTCAAAGGAAGGGTTACATCAGATCTCATGTAACGTCCTTTCTCTCTTCCTGGCCAAGCCCTCCTAGTCTTCCTCCTTCCAAACTCTGTTTTCATTCCATCACTTGGACTGACCTTAGCTCAACATCAGTTCCTCTGAGTGTTCTCTGAAATCTCCCCCAAATAAGCACCCTTCAAAGTGCTTCTAATGTAGCACTTATTAAAGTATAGTGCAATTGCTTTTTATATGTATTCCCACAAGATTATAAATTCAATGTGGGTAGAAACCACCTACCTTTTTCAACTGTGTAGACTGTATTGCCATCCAAGTGTGTAGCTCCTATTACATACTCAAATATTTATTGAATCCTTTATTGATCAATATATTGATACATATATTAGATTTGTATAAATGCTGTTTCATCCATGATTTAACATCTTGTTCAAGAAAAGTGTCCAACACACTATGTTGCAAGATACTTCTCTGCTTTGTACGTACATGCACATACATGCCCACAGTTGAGATGATTTATTTAAGTAATCCTTTGAGAAAGATCTTATAAATAGATTCTATGAGACTCTGTAGTATTTATTGCTTTCAAAAAATTGGGGTTGGTGATTAATATCTTGGAGATGTATAATAGCTCAGAGTTATGGAAAAGTAGCTTTACTGTAGTACCAAGTATATTTTTCAAATTATGAGGTAAACCACATAAGAAGTTTTCCATTATCTTAAGATATTTAAAAGTTATCTAATGAAAATTTAACATTAAATTTCTGATATTTTTCTCAGTTGTATACTTTGCTGGTCTTATATTATCCCAACTTTATATTTCCAGCTAAAATATTTTAAAATAATTTAAATGAATATGTTTATTCTGGAAAAAAATTACATTAGTTGCTTTGGGAAAATTATCAAGAACATCTTATACTTTCTAATTAACCAAAAACTTTATATTTCTGATAATTATTGCAAACATATTTTGCCAAAATGTTTATGATTTACTTGGGAAAAATATTTCCACATGGGTAAATATAAATAGCAGAAATAATTTAGTTTCATAGCTAATGTGAAGCAACACTAAATAAAACTCCTAAAATAATATTCCTCTAGTTTCAATTTTGCTTTCTTTTTTAAAAAGCACTATCTTATGTACTACTTTTGTTGATCCTTATAGAACTCCCATGCATTGACTAGTGTTTACTATTATCACCGTCTTACAAATAAGGTTTCATAGCTGACCAATAACATATATTTAGTGATAGATTTGAGGCTTTAATACAGCCTCTGGTGATTTCTTCTTATGCAATTCTGTTAAAGAGGGACAGTGGAGAAGACATATCCTGAGAAGCAATGATCTGAAATTAAACATTAGTATTTTGAGATAAACTTTAAGGTAGTAGATTTTTCCAAGAATGCAGTCCCAGTGTGCTTTTCTGTGCAAATGATATAGCAGGCAGCTGCTAGCATTTCTGCCTGATAAAGCTTTGTATACATTTGGCCTCATGCTTGGAAGATAAATGAGTTCACTTCAGGATTGGGTCTATAGGCAGATGATTGAAATTCAGGAAAGTGTTTATATGCATTCAAGAGAGTATTTCTGACAGTGTATTTCTGCATGGGTGGTCTCAAAGGGAGTGAATGAATGGAAACAGAAAGATTGTTTATGGGGAGGAAATGAAAAGGATTAGTTTCTATGGAGGCCAGGCAGGTGACCTAGATTCCCCCACAATGAAATGTGTACTCTGAGAGACACTTTTTAAAAGGGAGAAAAAAAACCTTGGATAAAAGACTTGGCTTTAGTTTCCAGTCAATTCTCATCAAGTCCCTTTGAGGAGTTTTTCTGATCCCAAGAGAAGCTTTTATTTGATATACGTTTCATGTGCTGGGCTTATTTAGTGCTCAGATAATCACATAGAGCAGTTCTCGCCTAGATTACTCAGCATGCCCCTGGCCTCAGCAGGCTCTTCTTTGGGCCTTTGAGTTTAAATAAACAAACAAGAAATCTGAAGGATTCACTTATAATCCTTGGGTCACAGAGCCCTCTTCAGAGTAACTATTCTTATTTCCCTATGAAATTGAAAAACAACCCCATGCATCTTCAAATAAATTGCAAGTGATTCCACAAGATTTCTCTTTTGTGAGAGGAAGAACGGTGAATGTACAAAGAGCAGTGGAATAGAAAATAGAAAAAATGTATGGTTGGCCATATGCTGAATAAATTTAGAATCACTGAGAGTTGCTAAAATCATACTAGATGGAGCACTCTGCAAGTCATACTTTGCACAACTTCTGCCTTCTGGAGCACAGTCATAAGAAATGAATTTCCTTGAAGTGGGATTTATGCTCTATAAATTTTGTGATTTTAATATCCCATTGTATAAGTGTGTTTATGTGTATGTCTCCCACCATGATTTTACAAACCTCTTGAGAGTAGAGACCACGATTCTATCTGCCCATGTGTGTTTCTGTGTGTCTTCATAACTCCCGCAGCTGGCAATCATCTGATTTGTGAGAGTTACTCAGCATTATGCATTGGAAAAATGCCTCCTGTGGTTGATCATTACTACTTTCTACAACAACGGTTTCTGAAAAGAATTCATTTGTTTACTTGTGGCTCACAATCAACAGTATGAATAATAACTGACTTGTGCCAAAATCCGATGATGTTCTAAAAGCTTTTAGCAGTGATTCAGTTTGCTTTTTGCTTATAATACAAATGATACATAAAACAAAACATAGATTGTAGCCAGACTCTAGGAGTTTTTGACTTCCAGTTTCAGAAGGTCCAACTGTGTTTTACAGATACTATGTAAACCTGTGTTTTACAGAAGTATAGATATTTGACAGGCTGAAATACGTAGAATAAGATTGGCATGAATGAGAACATAAATGCATAGAATGAAAGAAGAGTCTTAGAGCTTTATCCAGAGCTTCAGGCCCAGTTAACTGTCCATTTATTGTCTTAAATGAGCCACAGACATGGCGAAGTCAACATTTCTAAAATTAAACTTGCGGTTATCCTTCTACCTCCCCTCTTTTAGGAAATGTCATACCCATCTGCCCAGCTTCAAATGCAAGAAATCTGACAGCTTCTCTTCTACCTTCTTCCTTCTTGTTTTCTCATATGATTAGTCACTAAGTGCTATGGTTTCTACCTTCTAAACATCTTGCAACTCTGTAAAATTTCCTCCAACCCAAATGCCATTATCTTAGACGTTATTTCTCACCTGAATTACTACGTATCTACTTAATCCTCTTTCTATTCCTCTAGTCTTCCACCTTTCAATTCACTCACCACACTTCGGCCAGAGAGAGCATTCTAAAATGCACATTTACAGATGGCATTATAATGAAGTCTACATTTCTTAATAATAATGAATATATTTACCCTTCATTAGTTTTTTTTTTTTAATGCAAGACACTCTTGTATTTATTATATACAAGATATAAGGTGATTTCCTCACCTTATATCATTGAATCCTTCAAACAACACCATGACCCAAATACAAATAATTGGTACCTTTACAAATGAGACATCTACATTTTAGATATGTCAAGTGATTTTTCTAAAATAAGACAGCGAATATGATGGAACCAGGGTTTAAACCCAGGCAGTCTTACTTCAGATACCTCACTCAAATTCATGATTCTTTAAAATATGTTCATAAGTTAATCTGATTCATCTCTTAAATTTCATCAACATTTCTTCTCTAAACTCTAGGGTTTAGCCACACTGAAATTATCTAAGTTTTTATTATTGTTGTTCCACACTCTTTTCAATATTTGAGATTCTGATTTTCTTTCTTTATATATAATTTTTTTTTCCTTTTCTCTCTTGCTTCACTTTTTCTTAACTCCTACTCAATTTAGGTGCTGCTTCTACCAGGAAGCATGTCTTTATCTTCCAAGTATAAGTAGAAAGTAATATTCAAATCATACAAAGTATCTTTTCCAATCAAAAAGGGCTAAAACTAGAAATCAACAATCAAAAGAAAACTGAATTATTTACAATTTGTGGAAATTAAACAACCAATTCTCAAACTACCAGGGAGTTCAACAGGAAATATCAAGGGAAGTTAGAAAATATTTAGAAATGAATGAAAATGAAAAAACACAGCATTCCAAAACTTATGGGATGCAGCAAAAGCAGTGCTAAAAGGGAAATGTCTAGCTGTAGATGCTTACATTAAAATAGAGGAAAAATCTTGAATTGGGGTACATGAGGTCAGCAAGATGGCAGAATAGGAGATCTGCTGCTCATATTCCTCCAGAGCAACAATAATTTGGCAGCCATTCACAACTGGCTTTGTGGGAAGATGGTGGAAGCTTTGAGATCTGGGTAGGAAGTTGTGAAATTCCAGTGGAGCCTCAGATCAGGAATGAAGATTTTGAGAAGGCAGGGCAAAATCCAGGTGGCAGGCTCACTTACTGTACTCCCAAGTATAGGCCCAAAGACAGCCTCATCTCCCTGTGGACTCAGCTATATTAAAATTTGGCCTTAACCTTGCCATCATCGCTATGCGTTCAGGGTCCTCTCTGTCCTGAGTAACAGGCCCACTGACCTTGGTCCTGGCTGTGTGCTGTCAAGCAGCCCATGACCTGGATCCCACACTCTCAGCCATGGTTTGTTCGTCTATATGCAAAATTCCTCAACAACATACTAGCAAACTAAATCCAGCAGCACATCAAAAAGCTAATCCATCATGATCTAGTAGGTTTCATCCCTGGGATGCAAGGTTGGCTCAGTATATGCAAATCAGTAAGTGTGATTCATTATATAAACAGAACTAAAAACAAAACCCACATGGTTGTCTGAATAGATGCAGAAAAGACTTTTGATAAAATTCAACATCCCTTTATGTCACCATCACTAATCAGCAGATAAATGCAAATCAAAACCACAATAAGATACTATCTCACACCAGTCAGAATGGCCATTAATTAAAAGTAAAAAAATTAGCAGATGACAGTGAGGTTGCAGAGAAAAGGGAATGCTTATACACTGTTGGTGGGAGTGAAAATTAGTTCAACCATTGTGGAAAGTGATATGGTGATTTCTCAAATAACTAAAAACAGAAATACCATTTGACCCAGTCTCCCATTATTAGGTGTATACCCAAAGGAATTTAATTTGTTCTACCATAAAGACACATGCACATGTCTGTTTGTCGTAGCACCATTCACAATGCCAAAGACATCAAGACATGGAGCCAACTTAAAGGCTTATAAATGGGAGACTGAATAAAGAAAATAAGATAAATACACACCATGGAATAATTTGCAGAAATGAAAAATAACAAGATCATGTTCTTTGCAGGGACATGGATAGATCTGTGGACCATTATCTTAAGCAAACTAACACAGTAACAGAAAACCAAACACTTTGTTTTACTTACAAGACGGAACTAAACAATGAGAACACATGTCCACAAAGAGGGGAACAACAGACACTGGGGCCTACTTGAGAGTGGAAGATGGGAGGAGGAGATGATAAAAAAATACCTGTTGGGTACTATGTTTATTACCTGGGTGACTAAATAATCTGTACAAAAAAACGCATGACATGCAGTTTACTTTTATAACAATCCTGTACATGTATCCCTAAACCTAAAAAAAACGCACTTGAATTCATATTTTTCCAAAGAGAATATTCAAATGGCTAGTAAGCATATAAAAATGTTCAACATCATTATTCATTAGGGAATTACAAATCAAAACCACAAAGAGATACTACATCATACAACTAGGATGCTTATCATCACAAATATAAAAATAACAAGTGTTGGCAAAAATGTCATGTAATTGGGATCCTTGTACTTTACTGGAGGGAATGGAAAATGTTGCAGCAACTGTGGAAAAAGATTTGGCAGGTTTTAAAAAGTTATGCATAGAATTACCATGTAAATCACCAATTCTACCCCAAGGTATTTATTCAAAATGATTAAAATACTGTACAAAAATGTTTATTCCATCACTATCTACATGATCCAAAATGTAGAAGTAACCCAAATGTGTGTAAGTAGATGAATAGAAAAATAGAATGTGATAATCACATACAATGGAATATTATTCAGTCATGAAAAGGAATAAGGTACTGGTATATGCTGCAACTACAGATCAATCTTACACCCGAAAGATTTTGTCACAACCTGATCACTTTGAGCCAACTCTAGCCCCAGCCTCTCTCTTGATATGCTAAGTGAAAAAGCCAGACACAAACAGTAATATAAATGATACAATTTTATTTATATGAAATCTTCAGAATCGGTAAATCCTTAAAGACACAAAGCAGATTGGTGGTTGCTAGTAGGTGGCAGTAGCAGGAGTAGATTATGGCTGACCAAAAGGTATAGGTTTTTCTTTTGAAGTAATAAGAAAAGTTGGAACTTGATAGTAGTGATGGTTATACAACATTGTGAATGTGATAAATACCACTGAATTGTATACCTACAAATGGTTAAATTTTGAATTTTACCTTAATTTAAAAAACACTACTTTAAAACAAAAAGACAATGTTAAAATCATGTAAAAACTGCTTTCTTAAAGTGTCAGATTTTACATGTCACCTTTAGTTATTTATGTTTTTTAATCTTACCAAGAATTTGCTACTCAGAGGGAGGTACTATGGCTACTTAATATGCATCGCATTTCATTTTCATCTGAAAAAAATTCCATTCACTTTGATAAGCCACTCAAACATTAATTTCTTTAAAGTTGTAAGTTACATTCCTTACTGGAGATTATTTATTTTCTCTTTTTGATCCCTTAACAACTTGGACATATTTTAATGTCTATATTATATGATATTTGAATCTTTTCATGTAGGCGCCCATTTACTAGACTGTAGGTTTTTTGATGAAGGAACTGGGTCTTACTAAGCTTCGAATGCCAGATTCTAGGCCCTCAAAGCTCCCAAGGAAAAGAAATAGAAATGGTTAATCGATTGTAGCACAAGTGGTTTTATGACTTCCTGGTCTCCTCCTAAGAGTTTTGTCGATTGTTATTTACAACTGTAAATAAATCTATGTTTCTCTGATTAAGCAAATGATACTGTTTTGCTGTTCAAGAAACTGAAGAACAGTTGATGTCTCTGAATAGGAATTAGGAATGCAAAACATGAAGTCATTCAGTTGTCAAGGCAAACACTTAAGTTGGGTGAGCATCACATATTATAAAACATAAAGTCAAATGAAAGCTAAAGACTACAGCAGGCTCACTGGATTGAAATCAAATAAACACTAAAGAAAGATTCAAATTTAAAAGACTTCAAGAGTCTGGGCCCAGAAAATTCTATTTTATTGGTTACAGCTTTTCTGTGACCTTACACAGATCTAACATTTCTATGGGACTATCTAGCTCCTAAAAGTCTCACTGGTTAAAAATTCATACTTCTCAGTAAGATCCTGCTCATTTCCAAATCTATGACTCTTCTCACTTAGCTTTTTCCCACTCTGATTCTCATCTTTCTTATTCCTCCTTGATCATAGGTTTGGGGAAGACATAGTCCTTACATTGAATGTTTTGAAATTTTGCAAATAATGTCAACTAGGGGATTGCACACAATTTTTATTCATCCTCAATGCCAATCTTCAAAACTCACATCTCATTTTTCTTTATCTTTTTGTTTTCTTCTTCTCTTCCTCTATTCTTTATTATCTGCTGTGTGTCAGATCTCATCAATGTCTCATAGCTATTTTTTTTTTTTTTTTTGGACTGGCAGTCTATTTTGCTGTCACTCAGAACACCTGAAACTGAGTAATTTATTTAAAAAATGAATTTATTTTACACAGTTACGGAGGCTTACATGTTCAACAAGGGGTCACATCTGGTGAGGGCCTTCTTGCTGATGACTTTCTCTAGAGTCCTGAGGCAATGTAGGGCATCACGTGATGAGGAGTTGAATGTGCTAAACTGCTAGCTTAGGTCTCTTTTCCTCTTCTTATATAGACACCAGTCCTGCTTTCCTGATAACCCATTAACCTATTAACCCATTAACTCATTAATGCATGAATGGAGTAATCCATTCATCAGGGGATTACCTCTTAAAGGCTCCAACTCTCAAAACTGCCACATTGGAAATTAAATTTCAACATGAATTTTGGAAGGAACAAACATTCAAACCATAGCAGGGATGATAGTTAAGCTTGAATATTTAATGTATTAAATACTTTTCTAGTATTCAAATTTGCTATGCTTCAAATTTGCTCTGTTAAATAGAATCACATCAACAGAAAGCTCTTGGGAGCAGGTAGTTTTCTCATTTCTAATATTTTTGTTCCATTCTAACATAAACCTTAAGGTGGCTCTATGTACACTTTCTATTATTAAAGTAGAGAGAATCCAACTTTTTACTTTAATTTTTTTAATTGTAAAATACACATAATATAATATTCACCATCATAACTACTTTAACTTTACATTTAATTAGCATTAAGGACATAAACATTGTTCTGTAACTAATCTCCGGATCTTTTTCATCCTGCAAAACTGAAACTCTACCCATTAAAAAACAGCACCCCATTTACCCGCTTCCCTGGTCCTCTAGCAACCACCATTCTACTTTCTATTTCTGTGATTTTCACTACTCTAAGTACCTCATATAAGTGAAGTCATACAGTTTTTATCTTTCTGTAACTGTTTATTTCACTTAGCATCATGTCCTCAAGGTTCATCCATGTTGTAGCATGTGTCACAATTTCCTTCCTTTTTAAGGCTAAATAATATTCTATTGTATGTATATAGTATATTTTGCCTACATTTATCCATCAATGGACAAATTGTTTCTGCCTCTTGCTTACTGTGAATAATTCTGCTGTGAGCACATGTATTTATATTTCTTCAAGACCTTGCTTTCAACTCTTTGGGGTATGTTCCCAGTACTGAAGTTGCTGGATCATATGATAATTTTATTTGTAATTATTTGAGGTATCTCTATACTGCTGTCCATAGACAATTGAACCAAGTTACATTACTACCAACAGTACACAAAGGTTCTGCTTTCTCCACATTCTCAACTCCTATTAATTTCTGTTTCTTTTTTATTTGATAATGTCTTAATGGGTATGAAATGATCGTATTATGGTTTTAATTTTCATTTCCCTAATAATTATTAGTGAACTTTAGCTTCTTCTCATGTGCTTATTGGACATGTAGATTCAAGTCTTTTGCTTGTTTTTCCAAATCCAATTGGTTTTTTTGTTGAATTGTAAGAGTTCTTTATATATTCTAAGTAGTAACCCCTTATCAGATATATGATTTGTGAATACTTTCTCCCATTCTATGAGTTGTCTTTCTCTCTGTTGATTATATCTTTTGATGCATAGAAATTTTAAATTTTGATATAGTGTGATTTATTTACTTTTACTTTTGTTGCTTGTGTTTTGGCATCATATCCAAGAAATCATTACCAAATACAGTATCATAAAGCTTTTTCTTATGCTTTCTTCTAAGAGTTTTATAGCTTTTATATTAGATCTTTGATGCATTTACAGTTAGTTTTTGTATGTGGTATAAGATGAGAGTCCAACTTTATTATTTTCTTTTTTTGCATGTGATACCAGTTTTCTCAGCAACATTAAAAAAAAAAAACTCAAAAAGCAAAATCTATCTTTTCTTCATTGACTAGTCAGTCCTAGCACCTTTGCTGAAACTATTTGATCATATGTTTCAGGGTTTATTTCCAGGCTCTCTATTTCTATTCTCCATTTTATTTATAGGCTCTCTATTCATCATTGATATATTTGTCTGTTTTTGTGCAGGTTCTACAATGCTTTTATTATTGAATCTGTGTAATAAGTTTTGAAATCAGGAAGTGTGAGACCTCAAGCTTTGTTCTTTTTCAAAATTGTTTTGGCTATTATAGTCCTTTGGATGATTTTTTTCTATTTCTGCAAAAACACTGTTGGGATTTTGATAAGGATTGCATTAAATCTGTACATTCCTTTGGCAGGTATTAACATTTTAACAGTCTTTCAGTACATAAATATCAAATGCCTTTTATATTTGTGTCTTCTTTAATTTCTCTCAACAATATTTTACCGTTTTCAATGTACAAGTGTTCACATCCTTTGTTAATTCCTAAGTATTTTATTATTTTTGATGTCATTATAAATGAAGCTGATTTCTTAATTTTTCTTTTCATATTATTACTGGTTGATAGAAACTTACCTGATTTTTGCTTGTTGACTTTACATTCTACAACTTTGCTGAATTCTTTTAGGGTTTGCATGTATGTAATCTTTAAGGTTCTACATATAAGATCATGTTGTCTGTGAACAGAGATAATTTTACTCCTTTTCCTATTGGGGTGATTTTACTTTTAATCCTTGCCTAATTGCTCTGGCTATGACTTCTAGTACTATGTTAAATAGAGGAGGTGAGAACAGTGAATCTTGTCTTCCTCCTGATCTTCTAATAAAAGCTTTCAGGCTCTTACCATTAAGATGTTAGGATGCAATTTTGTCCTTCATTGTTAAGAAGAACTGACATTTGTTCCATGTTGCTCTCTAGGTAACATCACTAGAGCACCTCAGATCATACAATTTTCCTGATGAAAGAGAAATATACTTGGTTTCACTTTAAGCGGAAACACTTTATCCTATATTTTCCTAGGTTACATTTTTTTCAATCTATGTATGCTATTTTAGTAGCATTTCTGATTCTTAGTAACTTAGAAATTCTTCCATGTAAAATCTAAAAATTAATCATGCCTTTCCTGTAGAACATATTTAAATGCAAATGTTGGCTTGTGTTTTTCAGAAGATGCTTATAAGACCCAGGTCAGGATTGACAATGAGCCAGCTTATCTGGACATCTTGGACACTGCTGGCCAGGTAGGTGATGTTCTTAAACCTCTCCAATCTCTGAGATTACTTTATGCTTTAACTTTAAATATATTTACCGCAAAAGAGAAGATGACTTTATTCCTGCAGAAGAAAAACAAATTTGTGATAACAATCATGAATTAAATTTAAAAAGAATTACAATTAAAATGTGACCCATCACTCATTACCAATCAGAATATTTCAAAATTGCCTCAATTTTCTGAACATAAAAGAGTCCATGTAGGTATTATATTGCCAATTAAATTATAAAATTTAAAAATCCTTTATTATTTTTCCTCAGGTTTGTGCAAAACTCTGACCTAGATGCTAATGTGATAATAATTTCTATTAGAGAATTTTAGGTGAATATGAAGGAAGATCTGCTTAGCAAATGTGCTCATGGAACTAAGGCTAAGGAGAGAGTTAGATGGAATAAGTGACATAACCAAGATTTAGTATGGTCTAATACATTTGTTTGCAAACCTGTAGGGAAGAAGAAAAAGATGAAGGAGGAAGAGAAAGAGAAAATTTTTTGTGTGGTATAAAAAATAGAACTAAAATATTACATCACAATTATAAGTAAGTTGTGAGGAAAAGGATAAGACTTAAAACATCTCAAAGTCCTAGATATATTTTGAAGAAGGGTGGATATTTTATTTAACTTCATACTTCAAAAATGATTATGTTAAAAATATAAACTCATATATTAAGTGCTAGACATAAAGCATGTAATTTGATAACAACAAAGGAAAAAGAGAAGAATAAATAAAATGTTGTTAATACAATATAAGACCAAACAAAATAATAAAAAAACAAGGTAACAAGGAAGTATAATATATACATATTAAAATATTAGAAATCAAAATAAATGAAACTCTCTGTCCTAGAACAGGCAAATATTGTCAGTATCATATTGAACAAAAGAATAAAACTAAACTATATTTTGGTTAAAAGACATAACAAAGATGAAAAATCAAATAAGGAATTTAAAAGATAGGCAAAAGTAGCCAAACCCAAAGCAAATACACCTGTATTAATATAAGGTAAATAGATATTATGCAAAAGTATTATTAAAATGTGAAAGTATGAGTTTGTAATAAAAAATTATCACAATATTCTAAAATTCTAATCTATAATATTTAAGGGAAATGAAGAGAATTGTAAAACATTTATAAATTCAAAATTTTATATAGTAGGAAGTTTTAATGCACCTCTGTTGGTATTAGATTGAAAATCTGTATAGCTGTAGATTTGTAAACACATTTAACTTAAATAGAATACCGCAGTCACTACAAAGTAGATATATTTTCACATAATAATTTTTTGATTTCCTATTAAAATGTAAATAATATAGTCTAAAAATTGATTATTTGATGTATATAGATTTTTTGTTATGTCTTAGAATGTGGTAAATTTTTATAAAATACTTAAGCAAGTCATTATCTCTTATAGTTGAAAGGGGAAGAGTTAGGAAAGGGGGAAAATACAAAGTAGACTTCAGCTATACATGTAATAATTCATGTTCTATTAGAGTTCTAATAAATATACTAAATTATTAAGTTGAAAACCTAGGTCATGTATACACAGGTCTTCATTGTATTATTTCCCTTTGTACTTAAAAGATTTTCACAATTTTAAAAAATTTTATTTTTCATCACTTCATGTTACAACTTTTAAATTAACTGCATAATTGGAATATTGATAGTGTACCAGCAACCAGAAATAGGGGATCTCTTTCTATATTTGAGTTATGTGAAGACTATTTGAAATCTATATAGTAACAGATGCATTTGCTTCTAGAAACATTTGGACAATGGATTTGTGGGGGTGATAACTGTTGAAGGCACTGGGAATATATAGAATGGAAAAATTACTTCAATTATTTGAAAGGGCGTACTTGTTTTTCAGGGGAAACTAGCGATCTAATTGGAAGAACATTGAGTAGGTTAAATTTAACTCATTATAATAGGGGGTTTGTAACAACTGAAATGCTCAAATAAAAAAACAAAATAGGCTGCCCTGGGAAATAGCAAAGATGTGTTATTGGAAATACTCAACTATACTCAACTAGAATTATTCTTTGGTAGTAAGTGAAATTTTCATTTATGGAACATTCATTCAGTCTACAGTGTTTATGTAGACTTACCTGGTCCCAGGTGTGGTGCTAATATAATGATAAATAGCCAATATATTTTTCCTTCTCATTGATGTAGATGTGGCTACGTCATTGCTTAGTCCAATGGAATGCAGGCAGATGAGACAATCTGCTGGTCTTGGTCTAAGGTCTTCAGAGGTACTAAGTGTATTTGTGCTACTTCTCAAGAGAAGAGAATGCTGCAGATAGCCATTGGTCTTTGGTGTTGAGAAAACCTGTGAAAAGACCTAAACCCAACCCAAAGAAAGAAAGAAAGAAAGTCCAGTCTACCCACACATGGAACAGATCTGCAACAGACACCACACAGATTTGTGAACTAGAAAAATCATGAACACTAGTTGCTTTAAGACCCTACATTTGAGGTGGTTTGTCATGTAGCATTATTGTGGCAATGGCTGAACAATACAGAATAGTATTAGAACATTTTTCAGTTACATATGGCTGGAGATGGAGAATCTTACCTCATTGTGTGGTAAGTGATGAGAGACAAATCTGAGATTCTATGCTCTGGTAATACTGAGAAACTTGCAAACATACAATTAAAAGACAAAGATATTAAATGTTCACATCAATAAAATTTTTTAAAGCTAATCTCAACTGCAGCCAAACATAGTCAGGAGTACATCAGGCTAAACAGATGGTGATATGTTGGCTTCCAAACCATTATTAAATTCTTCCATTCAGGAGGTGGTCTATACAGTTGATTTAACAGAACTTATGTTCCCTGTAGGGAACAGTAGAGAATACCATTGAAATACTTTTAATAATATCATCTTGTTTTCTTTCGGAACTATTCATTTTCAATATATGTTGAAGTTTATTATCCTTACAACAAATCCAGGAATTAGACAGAAAAGCTATTATTAATGTCATCACCTAGAATTGGAGTAAAATTTTATACAAAGAAGTAAAGTGAGTGTCTTCTTGGTGGCAACGTTGGAGGCCAAGTCCCAATGTGTTTCATGTTTGTGCTTGTAGGAGAGAACAAGTGATATATTTTCCTTGCCCACTGCAAGCTTCATGGCTCACACCATGTAACAAAAGACAGAGACATTAACAGTAGATAAACAAAATGCTTTATTTAACCAAAGCTTTACATGACATAGGAGCTTTCCAAAATGAAGACTCAAAGACCCAGGAATAAACATATATTTTTATTCTCAGGTTTAATGAAAAATGAACAGTAGTGTCAAGTATGATTGAATAAAAATGGATATGACCTAATATTAAGAAACCATTACCATTGGTTATGGTTATAAACCAAACCATTACTATACCATAAAGGATCAAAAATTCCTTTTGGCATTTATGTGGAATATTCCTTTGCTCTGGGTATAGGGCTGGATACCTGTCACATGAGGATCTTCAAAAGAGCAGGAGTAAGAGAAGTTCAGATAGACCTTTCTTCTTATTCAGATAGTCCTTTTGCTTTTGAGGTTCTCTGCATTTCAGAGGTACCATATTTTGGGGGAGCGTGTCCTGCACTTTATCATGCTATACACGTAGTCTTCTAGTGTCACAATAATCACATGGCATCACCAAATCTCAGATTATAAGGATCTTGTACCCTAACCATCTTTCCAGCTTTTCGTTTGTTTAATACTTAACTCTTTCGCTACATGTTCATTAAGCCTACGATTGACCTCTTCCATTTGTTAAGAATTCTGTTTTAGGAAACAAACAAGCATAGTTTTGGAAAACTTTACTTATTAGAAAGAGTTTTTCTTGCAATGAACTGGGAATTTCTTTATAGTTTCCATCTACTGGTTCCAGATCTATCTCCTTAAAAAAAAAAAAAATTACTCATTACATAAATAGAAAATGCAAGGCTAACAGAAGTTATGTGATTTAGCTAAGGTAGTACAGCAAATTCTTAAGCCAGCTGTGACTAAAATCCATTTAAATTTCCACTGAAGCTCTTTTTTTTCACTTCTTTTATGGAATAACATAGTGTGTACCAAGAACTACAATAGGTCAAGATAATGCAGAATGAAATAAAATTGAGGCTCTGTTTTCAAAACACTTGAGGTTTGAGGAAGTGAACATACACTAAATTAAAACTTGCACCAAATTATGATAAGTATTATGGTAGAAATGCAGAAATTTTGATAATTTATCTTTGATACCTAAAGGATCTAAATCAAAAGTTAAAGATAAGGTTTTTTAAGAATAATTACAAGTTTAGGTGAAACTCTAGCAAAATATATATAGTAAGTTTACTTTAATTATAAATGTATTGACTACTCCTCATTCTTATTAGAAACAATAAAAATAATTCTCCAAATATCTTCTTTTTTTTTTTTTCCGACATGCTAACATATCTAGTCAATTCCGAGACCTATGTCTTGCCCCATACCTGACTTTGGCCTGGATTAAGTCATTCTGGAACAATGAGAAACAGTTGTAATTTGGTATTAGGTTTAGTCCCTTTACCAACTCTGCAGTCAAAGCCAATCCTGTAGGCAATCTAGATTTAGTTTATTCATCTGTGAAATGAAGAAATTAGACTTGATCTCTAAAGTGTCTTCCATATATAAAACCCTGTGATTTCTGAATTACTAGCAGCCTAATTTTTATATAATTCTTCTCTGGAAGCTCACATTGCTTTTTAGCCACAAACAATAATTTTTTCTTTCTTCCCAGTTTGTAGCTTATCTTTAAAGAGAATACTAGGGCATAACCCCTTCTTCAAGGAAACCTATTCTTCTACAAATGATTGTGCAGATATATATATATATATATATATATATATATATAAATACTTTAAGTCTGAGGTACATGTGTGCAGAATGTGCAGGTTTGTTACATAGGTATACACATGCCATGGTGGTTTGCTACATCCATCACCCCGTCATCTATATTAGGTATTTCTCCTAATGCTACCCCTCCCCCTAACCCACACCCCTTGCTATCCTTCCCCAGCCTCCCACCCCCCGAAAGGCCGTGGTGTGTGATGTTCCCCTCCCTGTGTCCATGTGTTCTCATTGCTCAACACCCATATATGAGTGAGAACATGTGGTGTTTGGTTTTTTGTTCTTATGTCAGATTGTTGAGAATGATGGTTTGCAGCTTTATCCATGTCCCTGCAAAGGATATGAACTCATTCTTTTTAATAGCTGCATCATATTCCATGGTGTATATGTGCCACATTTTCTTTATACAGTCTATCATTGATGGGCACTTGGGATGGTACCAAGTCTCTGCTATTGTGAACAGTGCTGCAATAAACATATGTGTGCATGCGTCTTGGTAATAGAATGATTTATAATCCTTTGGGTATGTACCCAGTAATGGGATTGCTGGGTCAGATGGTATTTCTATTTCTAGAACCTTGAGGAATCGCCACACTGTCTTCCACAATGGCTGAACTAATTTACACTCCTACCAACAGTGTAAAAGCATTCCTATTTCTCCACACCCTCTCCAGCATGTTGTCTCCTGATTTTTCAATGATTGCCATTCTAATTGGCATGAGATGGTATCTAAATGTGGTTTTGAATTGCATTTCCCTAATGACCAATGATGATGAGCTTTTTGTCATATGTTTGTTGGCTGCATAAATGTCTTCTTTTGAGAAGTGTCTGTTCATCTCCTTCACTCACTTTTTGATGGGGTTGTTTGTTTGTTTTTTCTTGTAAATTTGTTTGTTTAAGTTCTTTGTAGATTCTGGATATTAGTCCTTTGTCAGATGGGTAGATTGCAAAAATTTTTCTCATTCTGTTGGTTGCCGGTTCACTCTAATGATAGTTTCTTTTGCTGCGCAGAAGCTCTTTAGTTAAATTAGATTCCATTTGTCAGTTTTGGCTTTTGTTGCCAGTGCTTTTGGCGTTTTAGTCATGAAGTCCTTGCCCATGCCTATGTCCTGTATGGTACTAATTAGGTTTTCTTCTAGGGATTTTATGGTGTTAGGTCTTATGTTTAAATCTTTAATCCATCTGGAGTTAATTTTTGTATAAGGTGTAAGGAAGGGATCCAATTTCAGCTTTCTGCATATGGCTAGCCAGTTTTCCCAACATCATTTATTAAATAGGGAATCCTTTCCCCATTGCTTTTTTTTGTCAGGAATGTGGATATTTTAGGTCCAAAACAGCAAAACTTGGGCTAGAATCATTCCCAAACTGGAAATAAAGTTCCAAATCAAGAGCTTTTGTTAGAATGATGTTTAGGACATTTCCTCACAAATTATACTCCAGAATCAATACATGTGTCTAAACTCTCCAGTCTGCTTTTACTACATTTTGATAGTTTTGATTATTTGACAGATGCTAACTAACAGAGTCAATGCAAGCAATGCAACATCAAAATCAAAGGCATGAGAAGGGAGGCTTTAAAAACATTCCCAATTTTCAAATTTGTGTATTATCCCTAGGACGTGACACTGAGGAAGTGGAGAGATTTCTATCCTCCTTTTACTACCTCCTACAATATGCTTCTCCTCACTGCTGCCTCCTCAACATTAGACTCTGATGCAGGTATCCTGTACCTATAATCTTAAAATGTGTATTCTGTTCACATACCTCTTAAATCACTCCATGCTAGTATTACCTAGTCCATCTAGAAGTAAGGCACATTTTTAAAAACTAAGGCTTTACTACCTGAAGGGCTTGCCATATAATCAGAAATATATGGGAAAAAGGTAAAAGAAAACTTAAAAAAGAACATTACAAAATATAGCCAGATATTTAAGTGCAAACTGATATTATAAGCATTGTCATTAGGAAAATCAACACAGGCCAATCCATGTCTAACTATGAGAAGACAGAGTATGTTTACAACTGTACTCACACCCCGAATTGATGGAGTTAAGCATACCCTTTGATCTTGTGGAAAATGGGCCAAGGTGATTGTGATCCATTGTTTTGGCTCTGAGATGCTTGAAAACAATTCACTAATAACATTACTGCAAATAGGATTGCCATGAATCCTGATTTTCCCAGGACATTCTTAGTTGGTATCTTCTGCTGTATAGTGACTAATACTTATTTGTTAATTCTTTTTTTTTTTTTGGAGACAGAGTCTCGCTCTGTCACCAGGCGCCAGGCTGGAGTGCAGTGGTGCGATCCTGGCTCACTGTAACCTCCACCTCCCAGGTTCAAGCAATTCTCCTGCCTCAGCCTCCCGAGTAGCTGGGACTACAGGTGCGCGCCACCATGCCCAGCTAATTTTTGTGTTTTTTAGTAGAGGCGGGTTTTCACCATGTTGGCCAAGATGGTCTCGATCTCTTGACCTTGTGATCTGCCTGCTTCAGCCTCCCAAAGTGCTGGGATTACAGGCGTGAGCCACCACGCCCAGCCAATACTTGTTAATTCTTTTGGCAGCATTGCATTTCAGTCAAAAGTGTTCCAGTTTGAATTAAATTATATAGTCATCCAAACCACAAACTAGTAGCTTTCTTCCAGTACAGTGGCTCTGTGCAGTACATGGCTATAAAACCAACTGTGATTAAACAAGCAAACTGGAAAAGCCAATCACTATACTGAAGAAAACCAGAAAATATAAACCAAATAAAAATGGTTTTGGTAGTCAAAACAAATGTCAAAAAAATCCATCAAATAAAATTCATATATTGTTTATAAACTCACAGCAAGGAAAACTATCATGCTCTCATTCTGAGTCTATTTGATATTAGAGTCAGATATAACATGCTGATTACCTATTTTTATTTTGTTTATAATTTTTAGAACTAAAATTAGGTTTCTAGAAGCAAATATTTTAATAGCAAAATAAACTGACAGCTTATAGAAAAAAGATAAAATTATTTTAAAATATAAGATGAAACTAAAAAATTATTTTAGAAATATGTAAGTCTGGGACCATTTGTTCTCAAAGCAAGCAGCTAGGTATAATAATACTATTAATAAACAACACTATTAAACTATGAATATATTGAAGTTATGATTAGGATTTTCTGCTAAAGAAGGTAGAAAGTGTAAAATTTTACAAAAAACTTTTAAAAAATGACCATTTCTACAGTATGTTTTAAGGATAAATATTTCTATTGACTCAGGAAAAAAATTATCTAGGCTAGGAACTGCAAAAGATTTACAAAATATTTTAGAAGGCAATAACAATGGTCTTAGTAATTCTCTGTATTTAAGAAACAACTATGTTTTCTCTTATATGTTGTTGTCATATATATATGTGTATGTGTGTGTGTGTGTGTGTGTGTGTGTGTGTGTGTGTGTATCTCACATTCTCAACATGATTAATTGAACATCCACAGATTTATAATACAGGTTGATCCATATTGAAAAAGAGAAATGAAATTATGGTAGTCCCTGGCCTTGGAGAACGTACACTTTCATTTTTGTACATTAAGAAATAATTTAGACTCAAAACTGAAGAAAGAAATGTCAAATTTCACTACTACATATTTTATCATATCACCTCTTTAGTTTCTCTCATAAATAGTGAATGTTTTTATCAAAACATGCTTTAAGCACCTATTTACTCAACAGTGTGATATGTAGAACATTTAGATTTATATTCATCATTTATATTTTTAGCTGAAACTTGGCAATTTCAAGACTAAATTTGCCAAATTAAAAAAATTATACTTGGCATAAAAGTACTACATAAAATGACTACCAAGATTCTTTAAAGTATACTTTTGATAGAAATAGCTGAAAAACAGAATGCCATTCAATGGTCTCATTATTCATTTCTTAGCTTACTGGTCACCATTAGTTCAAAGCATTTCCTTCAGTATTTCATTTTTGCATTGGATAATGACAGAGCTTTGCATCCTGTAATTACTGCTGGGCCACTGTACCAACAGAAATTTCACTAAGGATAGTTCTCGGCAGAAACTCTGAAGCCAATTTACAAAGGTTTCTACTTAATATCCATGAAAATTTATATAATTATGAGTATCAAAAATTAGAAGGAGCTTTAGGAGGTCACATATTTTAGTCTCTTCAGTTTACAAATAAAGACACTGGGGCTCAGAAGAGGTTAAATGGCTTATCCAAGGTCACATGGCTTCTAAATTCCAAAGCTGGAGTGATCCTATCATTATGCTCATGAATCACTTCTGAAATCCTACAGTGATATGGTTATATTACCTTTTCTAAAAGGTTTCTCTGCGAAGGTAAGACTGGACTATCTATGAGTGGTAGTGCTTGCTATTCATGTATCACTTTTGGACAATATCAGTAATATAAATAAAAGACATCTTGTTGGAAACTTTGAACAATGAATCAAACACTGGTTGGCCAGTTGGTAAAATCATGGAAGAATTCTGAAAAGAAAAAAAAAAAGCCAGCCATGAGTACACATGTTTGTTTACCACCATATTTTTATATTTTTGTATTTCTTTACATCTTTTATAACATTTTGCCCAAAAAGTTTTATCTTCCCTAACTCTAAATATTAGGGGTATTTGTTTTCAATGTTTCCTTGATTTACATGGTCCATATATTGATCAATTGGGAAAGGATTTAGATTATATAAATAAATAACAATATTGCATTCTATTTGGTATCTGTATGAATGATTAAATTAGTGAGGACAATAGGTTTAGCCCATACTGCTTGCTGTAGCTATGGTACAGTTGTATCATAAAGCAGAGACAGTTAAGAATAACTACTTAATGAAAATGAATGAAACATATAGATCATATGACCTCTTTTTTTTACTTCTGACTCAAATGGGATATGTAGCAATAGATAAGAAAATATTTATTGTGTCTGTGATTCTCTTTCTTCCCATTTTTAAAACAAAGAACTTGGGTTAAATATTATTTAAAGGATTTTGTTCTCTAACATTCTATCATTCTCAAAATTGATTTGCTCATTCATTTAATAGTAAATTATTTAGTTTGCACATGGATTATGTTCTCTGAACATTACTAATAGTGATGATAGATTCAAATAAATTTAAAATTTTTTTTCTGCCTTCATGCAATTTGCAACTTAGGCAAGATGTACCTGTTGGTTAAGAGAAAATGTCATTAATGTGTTGTTAAGGTAGCTGTCAGTCAAGTTTTAAAGAGAATCAACTGTTTTTGCTTGAGCAAAATGGTAACCAGAGAAAGATAAATTAGGAGGGCTTCTCCCAAAAGACTTAATATGGCTGAAGAAGTATATTTATACACACAGTCTCCAAAATACTAGTCTGCTGAAAGAAAAACACATGAATAGTGATGCCTACCATTGCAAGTCTTCTAGGAATAGGACATTGTCAGTCAAAAAAAGTGAGAAGACAAGTCTTAATCATTTTAGGTTTATTTACCAAAGTTAAGGACGCCCAACCAGGAGACAGGTTTATGCCTTTCTCCGAAGATGATTTTGAGGACTCCAAATTTAAAGGGGAAAGGGCAGGATATTGAGAAGTACACAATTCTTATGTAAGATGCAGGGTAGGAAAAAATAGCCATTCATGCCTTTTCTGGCTCAGTAGTGAAACTGCATTATTTTTACATAAGATAACATAAACAAAATTGGGCAGGAGAACAATCAAATATGCATTTGTGTATTTGTGTCGGAGGCAGGTTGTGGGGGGGCAGTGTGTGGAGTAGTGACTGCACCTGTAGAGATAAACGATCAATTTACATTGTCATGGTGAAATTTTAACAGAAACACTTTAGGGTAAAGATCTTGGATGTCACTAGGCATTTCCTTGTGGGCAAAATATGGGGGAGGCATGTAGCTTTTCATCTTGTAGATATCTTATTTAGGAACTGAAAGCAGGAGGAATGTTTGTGTGACCCAGTTCCCAGTTTAACTTTTCCCTTTGTCTTAATGAGTTTGAGGTCCCAACATTGATTGATTGATTGATTGATTGAATGATTTATTTTATTTTATTTTTATTATATTTTGAAAGACAGATTCTCGCTCTATTTCCCAGGCTGGAGGGCAGTGGCACGATATCGTCTCACTGCAACATCCACCTCCTGGGTTCAAGCGATTCTTCTGCCCCAGCTTCCCCAGTAGCTAGGATTAGAGGCACCTGCAACCACATTCAGCTAATTTTCGTATTTTTTTAGTAGAGATGGGGTTTCACCATGTTGGCCAGGCTGGTTTCAAACTCCTGACCTCGAACAATCAGCCCTCCTCGGCCTTGCAAAGTGCTGGGATTGCAAGTTTGAGCCGCCACACCCAGCCAGGATTTATTTTCCTTTCTCAATATTTTGATGACAAAGCCAAAGAAAGGTATTATAAAAACTTTTCCTTCTTTTTTCCCATAAATATAGCAATATTATGATGTTAAAACTTTTTTCTTTTTTTTCTTTTTTGTGTTCTTTTGGAAAGATAGTCAGAGAGTAAGAGGGATTCCTTAAGTCTTGAATGAGTTTCAAGAACCCAGTTTTCTATTTACTTTCTTCTAAATACTGTCTTGACCCCCCTCATGGACTTCCAGTTATACTGGCTGTTCCCATGTCACTGTCTGTGCCTGGGATCTTGCTAGCTATATTGTAGGTGGTTCTTAATTAGGTAACTTTTTTCAATAAATTGCAGAAGAAAATAATATATCCTGGGTTTTTCTGGTTCAAGACTATTTTAAACTTATTTTCTATTAAACCCATTCTTATTCCTAAGAATTTTCAAAGGCCCTGGAAAATAAGTGTTGCATTTCATCTGAAAAACAGGAAAAGATGGAATTTGGGGAACCAAATCTCTCCAATAGAAATCAATTCTGCAATTAGGCAGCAGAGAGTAAATGCTCCTATTCAAGGAACGTGGATTATTCCTTGCAACATGGATAGGTAAATAGCATGCTGATTTTGACTCTAATGCAACTGGAGACACATTGTGAGCTGAACGAGTTGGAAAATGTATTGCCCCAGAGCCATTAAGTGCCTTCAAAAGTAAGTAAAAAATGTCTTCTGATCAATAGAATTTGATGAGGAGCCACTTTATATAGGATTGTCCTGGAGACTGTTTGTTAAGTTTATTTGTATACTAGCATCCTGTGAATTCTGAGTTCTTTTTAATGCAAATGAAAACGATAATGAACATCTCATTCAGAGACTACTCACAGAAATAGGGGGTCTATGTTAGAATGGTGGTTTGAAACGACATGGAGTCCCTCCACTAAGCTAATAAGTATCTTTGGTATCAGAAATCAAAAGACATATTTTTCCTGCCAGGCTCCTAAGCCAAAAATGTTGCACCCTGCTTTCTACTTTGAAGCAAAGCTGTTTGACTCTCAAAGGCTGTTCAGATAAACACATTTTCACTCCCTAAACACAAGTCTGTGAGTGGCTCTGGCAGTCATGTAGGATCTTTCAGCTTATTATCCGAAAATGCTATTCTCTCATCTTGAATCAATTCAAGTTTCAAATGAAAGTTGAAATATAATTTTATCTAATGGGAATTAAAAATGCATTTTCATCAGCAATATTTTAATGGGCTTATAAACTGATGTCCTGAAAGGATAAAAATAGTTTTAAAACAATTTTAAATGGGTTTCATCTTCCCATTGTTTTTCATTGTTATCTCATTTTCCTGCTATAATACAGCAAAGCTCCATTTGTAGTAAAATGCAAAGTGCTATTACTTTTCTTTGCAGATATGCAACTCTGATTTTAAAATAAAGTTGCTATCCCAAGAAATCCAAAGTTCTTTCTGGTAGAATGATTGACTATTTTGTATCAGGGAGGTTTCATGCGAAAGTATGGTAGTAGTCTGCTTTCATAGCTACCAGTGTTTTCACCCCTAAACATTTCTCTCCTTTGTTCTCATATCTGAAATGTACAGAAAAGATGTTGTGTTGTGGAGCAATAAAAAATAGACAAGACACAGGTGAGAGGCAGCCAAACATCATCTTCTCATTAAACTACAGAAAGTCAATAGAACCAATGTATTTATAAAGACTCTACAGACGGTGCTATGTAAAATGCATACTCTCACTCTCCTCTGAGAGAATACCACTGAGGGAGGTTTTTCTACTAATTGGTGTTAGAATGCCAGATGGCTCCATGTTAGTAGTTGTGGTGGTTAAAGAAAAATTATTGCTGTTTTCATTTTGTGGCTCTGGTGAGACCATAGAAAATGTAGCCTAAATAGCGACATACCCAAGTGGCTCAAGGGATATGATTATAAAATTTAACTATGAGGTCAACTCATTAATTGAGGTCACACATTTTCACAATAGATCAATGTGATTATTTTACAACTGCACAGCTGTTCTCTTGATCCGGTCTTTAGGTGTCATGTCTACTCCTCCCTTGATTTTATACTCTAGTTCAGAGAAATGTGTGGTTACAAGTGAAAGCCAATCATCAGAGGATGGTATTAGAGTAAGCTTGGATGAATAGCTCTAGCTGAGTCTTGATAAGAGTCCACAATCTCAATGTAATCATATTAGGAATTCAGCACTCCTGTGTTAAACCTGAGTTGATGTGTCCTGCAATAAATTGGCCAGCTTTGCTGTCCAATCTTTGTTAAAACTCTACTTCTGGAGTAACTGGTAACAACTTTAATAGTATTTCTAATCAGATATTTATTAAACTCAGAAATAAAAGGACAATGTAGAATTTGTGTCATTTCAGAAAAAATCTGAAGTCTTGAATTGCTTTTACAGTAGAAAATTAGGATACATATTAGCTGGGTGTATAGTGACTGTAACATTTATTATTTTCAACTTTTTACTTTTTATGTATGAACACTGTAAACCAGAATGCTTTTAAAATAATCCCCTTCTGTTTATCCCAGAAATGGCAGTTTTGAAATGTGCCCCGACATCCTTAATTTTACCAATTAGACACTCCAGGATACAAGGGGAACATTATAAGCATAAACAATAAGCAAAAAAACTAATATTATTAACCATTAAAATAAACCTTAGAAGAAAGGTGATTGGGTAAAAGTACACAAATATATGTTTTGAGAGGCTTGTTTTGTAACAGGAAGACTTTTCCCCTATCTTGAGGAAGTGATGAGTATACCTTTTTTTTTTTTATAAAAAAGCAAACAAACATGCTAGTCAATATATTTGCTGATAACAAACTGTATATAACCTTGCTTTGTTTATGCTAGCCTGCATTATTGATGTAGGGCCTGTTAAGAAAATATCTTTCTTAGGAAATACCTTTACAGCTTATAAATATTGCTGACTTCAACCTTCAGCTTGCTCAGGCCTGTAATCCCAGCACTTTGGGAGGCCAAGGCGGGCGGATCACATGAGATCAGGAATTCATAAACAGTCTGGCCCACATGGTGAAACCCCGTCTATACTAAAAATACAAAAATTAGCTGAGCGTGGTCCTGGGTGCCTATAATCCCAGCTACCTGGGAGGCTGATGCAGGAGAATCGCTTGAACCCAGGAGGCAGAGGTTGTGGTGAGCTGAGATTGTGCTACTGCACTGCACTCCAGCCTGGGCAACAGAGCCTGTTAGGAGAATAGTAACATACTAGCCTGGGCCCTCCATTCCGTTTGTTTCAAGATTGAATGAAAGTCTCTTAACATGTAAATTTCAAAAAGGAGACTGATAAATGAAACTTTTCAATAAATGAGAAAACTGTTTTTTAAAGTTAGTATATGTTTAGGATCTAGAGTGAAAGCTGTAACTGTTTAATTGTAGAATTTAAGAGTAATAGTATACTACTAGTTAAACTTATCATTATATATAATTCCTAAAATCAGTAAAGAAACTTTTCTTTAATTTTTTAAAGAATTCTTATTTAAAAAAGCATTTTTGTTGTCTTAAAATGACTGTTTTAATATTGGCAATGTCCCTGCAGTTTTTAGCTCTAGCAATTAAAAAGTCAAATAATTAAAAATTCAAATTATTTTATAAACAATAAAAATAGTTAATATAGTCAGCAAACTTTTATTAAGCACCTATTCATGTTTACATATGAAACTGGACACAAGAAAGTATAGGAACAAGGCAGAGATGGACTCCCTTCATGAAATGTGGTCTAGTGCCAAAGACAGATGTAAATCTGAACTATTCTAAACAATTGCAACTGTGCACAGGGAAACTTGCATAATACCAAGGGTTAAGGTCAATGATGGCTTTAAGTTAAGACATGACCTTGAGTTCAGGAGGCAAATAGGGGAGGAAATAAAAACTATTACTGGTATGAAAACTGACATGTGGATACGTCTGTAGCAAGAGAGAGGATAGCAACTTTGTAAATTGAGAAATGCCCAGTACTGCTCAGACAGGGATGTGGAGGACCATGTGCCAAAATAGGGCTAAGCATGTCGGTCTAATTATACCAAGCCAGGTTAATCAGTCTGAATTTTGTTCCAGGAATAAAGGTATGTCATTGATGGAGAGTAATAAAAGTGTGGTTGTCTTTTTAAATGTTCACCCTGGAATAGCATAGAGAAAGAACTGTAAGGAGACAATACATGTAAGAAGATCATTCAAAGGCCTTTACAGAATTCCAGGCAATGGATGGTAGCCTGGCTCTGTGAATGGACAGAGGGGGGCACATTCCAGTGTCATTTCAGATGTAGAGATAAGATTTAGGGAAATGTTCAGGAGTTACACTTGGCAATATCATATGGTCTAGACATGGTCTCACATTTTAGTATTTTTCAAGATCAAATTATATATTGTATTTGATCATACTTTTGCCTCTT
Organism: Ateles fusciceps; assembly: GCA_036589455.1. NCBI lineage: Eukaryota > Metazoa > Chordata > Mammalia > Primates > Atelidae > Ateles > Ateles fusciceps. The sequence continues at coordinate 4,783,487 of JAZHEH010002924.1, read as the reverse complement.
CCCAACAAATTCCTATCAAGCTTGTCCTTATCACCTCATTTTGTTATTAAAAACATTGTTCCCCGAATTTCAAAAGCACCTCTAGTTTATGTCCCATTAGTATGAAATGTATTCTCATGTTAGCTAATTGGTGGCTGCCTGAAACTTCTGTACTGATCAGAATTGATATCCTTCTTATCCCAGTACCTGGAGCCACATAAAAGGACATTTCTAGCTGCTGAATGCATATGTAGGCACCAGAATGGTACATATATTGGTCAATAATTTTCTATACATTTTGTAGCATTACAGATTAAGATTCTACATTTTATATAAAACAATGGATAGAATTACTGGGATGCTGATGCACAATTACATTTTAAGACAGAAATCTATATCTACCAAATTTTTAAACTTTGGATATTTCCAAATTGCTGATCTTCAAATAAAGTCTTGATAAGAAACTAATTTTTATAGACTGTTTCTTGCCTTGCCAAGGTGGACCATCCATGGCTCCCAAGTCTGTGATAAAATACCTCCTCTTTACAGTAGGAACTCTTTTAACCAGCATTCTCTTTAATTCACCCACCAGGTTAACCAATGGTCCCTGCTCCCTCTCAAAATCTTAATGATCAGTGTCTCCAATTCTCTAAATCCTGGCAGCAAGATAGCACTCTGCTATACCTTAACTCAAGCTCTCTCCAGCATGCTTGCTAAGAGTTGATAATGTTTTCTTCCAAACCAGTTTATACCAGTTGTACATCCTTTTTAGTTTAAGTAAATTGTTAATTAATTACTTGCTTTTTTGAGGAGTCTGTCTCTGTTACCCAGGTTGGAGTGCAGTGGTGCGATGTCAGCTCTCTGCAACCTCCACCTCCTGTGTTCAAGCAATTCTCCTGCCTCAGCCTCCAAAGTGGCTGGTATTACAGGTGCATGATACTATGCCTGGCTAACTTTAGTATTTTTAGTAGAGGCAGGGTTTCACCGTGTTGACCAGGCTGGTCTTGAACTCCTGACCTCAGGTGATTTACCTGCTTCGGCCTCCCAAACTGCTGGGATTACAGGAATTATTTAATTTACATAAATTCCATGAACTGATGGAATACCATGAGAAGAGAGTCAACATGCAGACCAAGTTGAGTGATTTGAAATGGTATGTTAAGCATGAGTCTCAGCTTTCTCTCCTCCCAAATTACTGTTGCCACAGGATTGGCAAGACAGTTTAAAATTTGTCATTTAAAAATCTGTAATTCTGAACTCATAGATTCTAGACTCACAACTGTGTTAAATTCTTCTACTTTAATAGTATCAAAATGTAAAGCATGAAGGATGCATTATGGATGTTTTGTACAAAAATATAACTCCATTTGGCAGGCTTATTTCAAAAAAGGGGTGTGTTGGCTCACCATCAAAGATTTGAAGATGAATATACATTTGTGTTTTAAGTGAATATATAATACCCAATGTATGTATCATTTCAAACTATTCCACTTTTTAACTGATGTTGATTAATAGTACGACTTCAGGTCTGGTTTTTCTATTGTCCCTAAAAAGGCTTTGCCTCAGAACAGCCCAGACACCATACAGTCTTTGCCTGAATTCTCTGTAAACATTTTGCCCTCTCTATCATTAGTAACTTTCTTGGACTAGACTTTGGCTTCCATTTGTTACAGCAGTCTCCACTTTATCTCCTACAAATGGACTCCTCTCCAGCTTTTTCTCATCTCCTCTCTTATCAGCCTTCTGGGACACTGGGATGCCATTACAATTTGTGACACATATCAGGATCAAACCTTTCACCTCTGACTCATGCTGCCTATTGCAAGTTGTGAGACATTGAGTACATCTGAGTTTTTTGGATGTAATTTCTCTGCTAGGTAACAAGAGAGTAATAACTGAGACAACACCAGGTTCAAGCCAATCCACATCTAAGAGACTGCTTCCTGCTGCTCATTGATGTTGCAGCTCCTTCGAATAATTAAAACAGGCAATTTGACCACAGATACATTTCTCTTGTTAATCATCAGGTCATTAGACTTAATAAGATCAATCTGTGATTAGATTTGCTGTCTCTCAAACCGATAAAGTGGAGCAGAGAGGAAATCAGATTTCAAGTACATGTTTCATTTATCTCTAACCTTCATGTCATTCCACAAAGCCCAAATAGTCCATGGAGTTTGCAGATATACTATCTCCATGCCTAAGTGATCAAAGATTTAGCAAAATGACAGCAAAGGAGGACACAGAGAAAATAAAAAGGGCACTGAGAATAAAAATCAGCACTTATTCCTGGGGCACTGAGTCAGGGTTGGCTAGATTATTGGGGGGTTTGACCTGTTTCTTTAATCATGAGCATCCTCTAGCAGAGATGTGGAGTGTGGGTAGAGACTAGCATTGCTCTTATGGTGCTAAGGGAGGTAGATCTATCCTTAAGAATCACTTCAAAACTCAGAGTAAACCCAAACCTTCTGATCTCCCAGCGCCTCAGTCTTTACCTGAATTTTCTGGGAAGAAAGAGTTCCTTTTGTAGTGGTCTCAATCTTAGCTGCACATAAGAACCACATAGAGTAGCTTTTAAGCGTCCTGAGGTGATAAACCTTGAAAACATGCTAAGCGAAAGAAGACAGATGCAAAAGACTACATACAGATGCAAAAGAAGTAACATCCAAAAAGACTAAATGAATTTTCCAGAATAGGTAAATTCATAGAGATGAAAGTAGTCACATTCTGGCAGTGGTTGCCAGGAGTTGGGAAAGAGGGAACAAGCAATACGTTTGAGGTTTCTTTTCAGGGTGAAGTAAATGATCTGGATTTAGTGGTGATAATTGAGCAACTTTGTGAATATAGTACAAACCTGAACTGCACACTTCAAATGGTAAGTTTTCTGTTATATGAATTAAATCTCAATAAAAAGGACAATTATAATTGTCATGAAGATCAGGCTACACCAAACCAATTACATCAGAATACCTGGGGTAGAGACTCAGGCATATAACCAGAGAATGAAGTCTTAGCCTCTGCTCTGACATTGACTTGCTATTTCACATGCAAAGCCATGAAATCATAAAATGTCATAAGTGGAAGGACCTTGTGACTCTTTTAAGTCCTAACCTGACAGTACCCTCTTTAAAACTTACGTAGAGAGAGTGCTGGGGCATATTTAACACCAAAGTGAGGCCAGTTCATAATCAAACCACTGTTCTTCATGTGCCACCATGGTCAGCTGGCTTCTGCCTTCACATCAGCCTGGCATCATTTGTGTTTTTGGTTTGTTATCTTACTCACCTACCTGTTAAATATTATATCTAAATCCTTGGACTCTGGTGTTTGCTCTTCTGCATACAATTTGGTTTCCAACAGCAGTAACTCTTGGCTGAAATGACAATAGTATTATTGAACAATTTCAATCTGTGGTTACAGCTCTTGTGGTCACTGTTTTGAAACAGCTTGAATTATCATGCTCAACTATTTTTTTTTTCTGATAATTTAATTACTGCTTATCTGGCTTCCTCAGAAATGTATTATAAAATGACCTCATGTTTTCTACCCTGGCCTCCTTGTATCTGCATGGAGACACCAGTGTGTCCCCCTGACCTCCCAGAGCTATAGCTTGCCTGATATAAAATAGTTGGAAATGCCCAACAACACAAGCATTTTTAAGCAAACATACAGCCTATTGCTTTCTCAATTATTCTGACCTGAATCTCCTATGCAGAAAAGGAAAAATATAATTGAAAACATTAAGAGAGGTGGTAAATGTAAAGTGACATATTTTTTAAAGGATAAAGCTGAGGAGAAAGATAATAGAAGTCTTTAATAAAAATAATGGAGGCAAAATATGTATAGAGTTTCACATCTGTCCTTTTTTTTTTTTTTTGAGATGGAGTCTCCCTCTGTCGCCAGGCTATAGTGCAGTGGTGTGATCTCAGCTCGGCTCACTGCAACCTCTGCCTCGTGGGTTCAAGTGATTCTCCTGCCTCAGTCTCCTGTGTGGCTGGGACTACAGGCATGTGCCACCACGCCCAGCTAATTTGTGTATTTTTAGTAGAGACGGGGTTTCACCATGTTGGCCAGGATGATCTGGATCTATTGACCTCGTGGACCACCTGACTCGGCCTCCCAAAGTGCTGGGTCTATAGGTGTGATTCACAGCGCCCGGCCACTTACTCTAGAAGTGCTTTAGTGTGGAATATAGAGAAGGCACTGATTCACTGTATGGGCTGGAGATTGGGCACATAAACATGCATTGAGAAAATCATCTAAAGGCTATATTGTACATACAAATCTCATTAAGACTTTAACAAATTTAAAAAAAAAGAAAATATAAATCCAAAACACATTCAGCTTTAAGCAAGTAAGAGATGGCTCAACAAACAAAATCTGATCAAGTCTACATTATATAGAACTTGTGAGGCTGTCTTGAATAAGGAAGAACATGCATCAGAAGGATCATGTACAAAATCAAATTAATTACTTTCTATTTTCTTTTGAAAGTTGATACCATTATCTATTTTTGCCATTACTTTTAATGGAAAAAACAGCAATCACGTTTGCACCAACCTAATATATTTACTGTATTTTTATTATTATTTTGAGATGGAGTTTCACTCTTGTTGCCAAAGCTGGTGTGCAATGGCCCAGTATTGGCTCACTGCAACGTCTGCCTCCCGGGTTCAAGTGATTCTCCTGCCTCAGCCTCATAAGTAGCCAGGATTACAGGCGCCTGACACCATACTCTGCTAATCTTTGTATTTTTAGTAGAGATGGGGTTTCACCATGTTGGTCAGGCTGATCTCAAACTCCTGACCTCAAGTGATCTGCCTGTCTGGGCCTCCAAAAGCGCTGAGATTACAGGCATGGGCCACTGCACTCAATTTACTGTATTTTAAAACATACACTACTATTTTTATTGATTTTTCTGCTTTTATACTCTTCTCTATGGTATATTTTTCTTGCAACCTGAGACACTTCAGAAGCATCAACTCTACAATTTGTGAAGAAATCTTTAGCAAACTTGTTTCTTATCAAGTTTTAGATGAGAAACAGAGTTCATTCTAGAAGATAAGTAAACCCTAAGATCGCGGCTCACCCTGGAGCATAATATTTGGAAGGGCTCTCTAGATATTATCTGATCTCTACTGTTATTCTAAAGTACTTTATTTTTAAATCCTACATTTCTTTTAAACATTTATTTATAGAGATAATTAAAATATTTTAAGAATAGTATTGGGCATCACAACTAAATTTGAAAGAACTTTGCTGTGGAAAGCAACAGTGGGAAATATCCCAAACTTTAATGGTGTTGCTCCTGAGGTTAACGAGATCTTCCTGTCACATACATCTCTGTGATTTCATAAGAAGTAAATGGCTTTAACCAAATAAGGGGTTCCTGGTGTTCTTTTAAGCATCCCTGCCCCTCATAGGCCAGAATTATTAAAATATACATTTTTAATTTCTTCCAAAAACCTAATCATTTATTATGATATTGACTTATTTTAAAGGAATATGAAGAATCAATGGTTAGAAAAGAAAGATATTTGATGGAAAAAATGAGCCATCTCAGAGGCACCCTAAAAGTGGGTGATACAGAGGTAAGGCCCGAAACAGCTGTTGCTTTTATGCTATCATAGGAATCATGCTACCACTGGCTCCTCTACAAATGCTTCCTATACTTTTATAATGTTCTCTTTGTTCTCCCACATTCTCAAAGCAACAGCTGTTTCTGGCCTTACCTCTGTATCATCCATTTTTAGGGTGCCTCTGAGATGGTTCATTTTTTCCATCAAATATCTTTCCTTTCTAATCATTGATTGTTAGTATTCCTTTAAAATAAGTCAATATCATAATAAAAGATAAGGCTTTTGGGAGAAATTAAAAATGTATATTTCAATAATGTATAATGATTTAAAAATAAACATGGCAGAATGTCAGCATGTCTCTCTCTCTCTTAAAACATGCTAAAGTGATATTAAAGGACTAAAATTTGCGTGACCACAAAGACAAAAGGAGAAGACAATAGATGAAAGATTGTTACACATTTTGGGAAGAAACAAAATAAACGAATGAATGAGACTGATTTTGTAGAGTGAAGAAAATGACAACGTAGGTTTCTGCAGAGGAAGATAGCAATGAAAAACAATGTGATTTATTCTGCAGATTTTCTGGGAACGCTGAGAAAGGATGGTATTATGTGGAAAAAAACACCTGGGGAGTATAAAACTATAAAGAAAAGAAAGAGAAGATAAGCAAAAAATGCAGGATAATGTTTACCTCAAGAATACAAACCTTGTTCTCAGGGGAGAGATGAATAGGAAACTCCAATAGCTGTGGTAATATTTTATTTCTAAAGCTGGTTGTGGCCTAAATTATTCCTTATACATTATACATATCTGAATGTGGGTATATGTAGTGTACATATATTTTTTCTATTTAATAATATTGGAAGAATCTTTTACTTGTAGTACCATTTATTTTTTAACCACATTATTGAGGTATGATTAACATACAAAAAGCTGTACAGCATACATCTGTGAAACCATCAACACAATCTATGCCATAAACATATTCATTACCTCCAGAAATTTCCTTCCATACTCTGTTTTTGTGATAAAAACACTTAACGTAAACTTTGCCCTCTCAGAAAAGTTTTAAGTATGCAATATAGTATCACTAACTATAGTCACTATGCTATACAGTAGATCCCTAGGTTTTATTAATGATGTACAGTTGAAGCTTTGTACTTTTTGACTAATAATCCCCATTTCCTCTTCTCACCAGCCCCTGGCAACTACCATTCTACTCTCTGCTTCTATAAAGTTTGACTGTTTCAGATTCCTCACATAAGTGGTATAATATGGTATTTATTCTTCTGTGTCTGGCTTATTTCACTTAGCATAACATCTTCAATGTTCATCCATGATGTCATAAATGGCAGGATTTCCTTTCTTTTGAAGGCTGAATCATATTCCAGTGTGATATGGTTTGGCTGTGTCACCACCAAAATCTCTTCTTTAATTGAAGCTCCTTTAATCCCCATGTGCCTTGTGAGTGACCCAGTAGGAGATAATTGAATCATGGGGGTGGGTCTTTCCTATGCTGTGCTTGTGATAGTGAATGTATAGTTTTATACATTATATATATCTGAATGTGTATGTATGTAGTATATAGGTTTTTGTAGTATGTATCTCAGTGGTAGTATATATTTGTTGCATATATCTCAGGAGATTCAATGGTTTTATAAAGGGGAAATTCCCCTACACAAACTCTCTTGCCCGCCACCATGTAAGATGTGAATTTGCGCCTCATTTGCCTTTAGCAATGATTGTGGTTCCTCTCTAGCCTTGTGGAACTGAGTCAATTAAACCTCTTTCCTTTATAAATTACCTAGTCAGGTATGTCTTTATGAGCAGCATGAGAACAGACTAATACACAGTGTATGTATATAAACCACATTTTCTATTTGCATTATTCCATTAGTGGACATTCAGTTGAAGCATTATTTACATTCTATCTCATGGCTATTGTAAATAATGCTGCAATAAATATGGGAGTACAAATATCTCTTTGAGATCCTAATATCATTTCTATTGGTTAAATACTCAGAAGTGGAATTACTAGATCATATAATGTTTCTCTCTCTCTCTCTCTCTCTCTCTCTCTGTCTCTCAAATATACATATACATATATACATATATACATATATATATATATATATATATATCTTTTTAACTTTTATTTTAGATTCAGCTGGTACATGTACAGGTTTATTACCTGGGTATATTGTGTGATGCTAAGGTTTGGGGTATGAATGATCCATCACCCTGGTACAGAGCCTAGTATCCAACTGTTAATTTTTCAATGCTTTCCCCTCTCCCATTCCTCCTTTCTTAGCAGTCCTCAGTATCTATTGTTGCTGTCTTTATGTCCAGGAGTACTTGACGTTTAGCTTCCACTTATAAGTGAGAACATATGGTTTGGTTTTCTGTTTCTGTTTTAATTTGCTTAGGATAATGACCTCCAACTGCACCCATGTTGCTGCAAAGGACATGATTTCATTCATTTTTATGTCTGCATAGTATTCCATGGTGTATACACTATATTTTCTACATTTTCTTTATTCATTCCACCATTGATGGGTACCTAGATTGATTCCATAACTTTTTGATATTGTGAATAATGCTATGATGAACGGGCAAGTACATGTGTCTTTTTGGTAGAATTATTTATTTCCTTTTTGATGTATACCAAGTAACGGGATTTCTGGGTAAATGGTAGTTCTGTATTAAGTTACCTGAGAAATCTCCAAACTGCTTGCCACAGTGGCTAAACTAATTTACTTTCCCACCAGTAGAGTTTAAGTGTTCCCTTTTCTCTGCAGCCTCACCAGCATCTGGTTTTTTTTTTTTTTTTTTTTTTTTTGACTTTTTAGTAATAGCCATTCTGACTGGTGTGAGATGGTATCTCATTGTGGTTTTGATTTGCATTTCTCTGACAATTAGTGATGTGGAGCATTTTTTCCACATGCTCCACAAGTGTGGAAGCCACTTTTATATCTTTTTTATTTTTATGTCTGTTCATGTCTTTTGCCCATTTTTAAAAATGGGATTATTTGTTTTTTTCTTCTTAAATTCTTTAAGTTTTTTATAGATTCTGGATATTTAGACCTTTGTCAGATGCATAGTTTCTGAATATTTTCTCGCATTCTGTAGGCTGTCTTGTTTACTCTATTGGAAGTTTCTTTTCTGTGCAGAAGCTCTTCAGTTTTTAATCAGTTCCCATTTGTCATTTTTTGTTTTTGTTGCAATTGCTGTTGGGGGACTTAGTCATAAATTCGTTCCCAAAGCCTGTGGTGTTTCCCGAAGTCTATGGAATGGTGTTTCCTAGGTTTTCTTGTAGGATTCTTATAGTTTGAGGTCTTACATATAAATCTTTCATCCATCTTGAGCTATTTTTCAATGATGAATTGTAGGGATCCAGTTTCATTCTTCTGCCTGTGACTAGTCAGTTTCTCAGCCCCATTTATTGAATAGGGAGTCCATTCCCCATTGTTTATTTTTTGTTGAAGATCAGATGGCTGTAGGTGTGCAGCTTTATTTCTGGGCTCTCTATTTTGTTCCATTGGTCTATTTGTCTGTTTTTGTACCAGTACCATCATGTTTTGGCTACTGTAGCCTTATAGTATGTATATATTTTTAGTTAACTAGAAGAGGATAAGCAGTTGCATATAGAATGATTGACTGAAATTAATGCAGAAGCACAAAATATTGGAAGAAGTAAAATAGATAACTCCTGATTTTGGATACAAACCTCTTTATATTATTTAATTTGTTGTATCTTGTGCATGAGCTGTTTTAATTTTTACAATCAAATCTTAGAGATGCTAAGAGGTGATTCTCTCATTATGTGGATATAAGTGAGTAGCAGATATTTATTCTTTCTTTCTTGTGTATATAACATCCAAGCCCTAAAAATGCTCCCTTCAGGAACAGATCCAGATCAATTGGGGTAAAGATTCAGTGAGACTTGTTTTTTATTCAACCAAATTTATTCTTTAGATATTTTCATCACTGGAGAAATAAGTCTCAGATACTGAACCCAAAGCCCCATGTAATTCTGTCCCTCTGAATATTCTTTGTGAAACTTGTCAGAATCAAAGTGGAGCAACTAATAAGAAATAGTTAAACAGAGGTGAGAAAGGCTATGAAGAGAGTTTTCTCATTACTTGTATAGCTGATACTGAAAAAGACTGCAAAAACTACAACCTTGCACAAAGGCCATCACAAACTTAGACAAAACATATTTCTTCAAGGATATCTGCCTAGCAATTGCCTGTCTAACCACAGGCTGGCATCACCCCATTACTGATATTTGTAGCCAAGAATAATTATTTTGAAACATTTATGTAATGTTCCTCATTTTTTCATTTAAAAAACCTTTGTGTTCCTTTTCCTCCTTGAATATACACATAATTTACTATGGTATGCATATATCTATGCAATGCCCTATTCCCAAATAAACTTCTTTTAGGGAGCCTCTCTCTTTTTGTTATATAGGTTGACTCCTTTATTCAGAGAGTTCTCTGTCATCCTCACATCAATAGGGGATTATTGGCACTTCATTGGGCACCCCGCACCACAAATGTGCCCCTTTTGGAGCAGAAAGATATGTGGTATAGTTCAGATCTGTTTGGTTTGGAAGCCCTCGTTTATGTGGCAGGGCATCTAATTAGAGCTCCAAATTGTAAGTATTGCTGCAGCACTCTCTATTTTAATTTCTCCCCAGCTGTGTGACTGGCTGAAGCACAGATGGGAAGTAGAGCTGTGGGAAATCAGAAGAACTGAAAAGTGAGTTGAAAAACCAATGAAGCTTTAACAAGAGCAGAGTTGCTCTGAAAGTTCTAAGCTCCCTGGTGGGCAGGATTCCCTGAGTTTCTCATTTCCTTTCCTGTATTTTGGGATTTAACTTGTTTCTTGAGGTATAATGGAGAGGAAAGTGGGAGGTTTGAGGGTTACTTGGGCATAGGGTGCTGCCGTGGCAGCGTTTTGCTTGCTTTGGGTTTGCTCCAGCTGAGAGAGCAATGCCCCAACTGAAGTTTCTTTCTCTTGATTTTCCTCTGAATAAGATGATCATATAACTTATCAAAAGAGAACACTTTTCAGAAGATAAGGATATATTAACAAATACCTTAGACAAGTCAGACATCATCTAGGACTTCTTGAGCAAATTGGGAGGTTCCCCTAGTTTGCATTCTGCTCAGGTCCATTTCCTAAATTACGTGTGCTCTTTCCAAACTTGTATTTTACGTCTTGACATCAAATCTTGTCATCCCATCTGTTGTGTCCCATTCTTAGACTGCTAATTCTATAACAAGATACCTGTTCATTCTGGCCCCAGGATGAACACTGGTACTTTACCCTGAATCATAAACTCTTCCTTGCTCCTGCAAAACTCAAAGTGTCACTGAGAAAAACCAAGTATCAGAGATCAGATCCTGGGAGTTAACTTGGAATAGCCACACATCCCCCTCTCTCCTCTAACTACCCAAGTTTGCCAATACCTTTGAACATTTGAACGAACATGTCAGGACATTATATTAGTTAAGAAAATTATTTTCACTCCTTGTTTTCCATTCCTCATTATGCTTAAAGATGTCACAAATGTCTCAATATCCTGTGCATAAGATGAAATGTAATTCATTCCAATTAAAAGCATATTATATGTGCCACATTTAGAATGGTAGGAGGTATGGTGTATCATACTGAAACAGAAATAAGTCTGCTGAAAACTGCATTCCAAAAGTAGTTGTGCTAACTTTGTTTACTTAGGTACAATCCATCTAATCCAAATAAGATACATACATAGATATAAATATGTATAAATTATACTTGGAGAAGTTCTTTAGTTCAGATCTTTAGGTAAAGAGTAAAATATATCATAAAGTAATACCACCTACTCTCTAGGAGAAGAAATATATACATTTTATTCTTCTTCTGACTTAAATATATTTTATATACAGCTACTATGAATATTGAACATGATGTTCTATATCAATACCCACTTCCTCTGCAGTTCTCTGTGCTGATCTGTTTCAAGCTGTTCACAGTCCATGTGCTACTGACCCACATTTCTAATTCCTTTGCCCACCTTGTGCTTACTATGCTGGGATAGTAGCAGTATTGCTGATTCATGGCCTCATCCTCTGTACAGAAAATCCTTCAGTTTTATAACTGTAACATTTAAGGTTCCTGTTAGGTTCAGTCCTTATCAAGTTATTTTTTTGGAGGCTTACTCCCTCTAATATGCAGTGCAAAATCAGAGACATGAAATGGCACTGGGAGTAACAAAGGTTAATACAGGAAATCCAAAGCAAAACACTGAAGGAACTCAATTCCATTTTCTTAATGTGCTCAGCCATGGGCAATGAAGATTCGTTCATTGAATTGTAAATAATCGACTGATCACAACATCCACAAACAATTTAACCTGGATTCCACAGATGAATTAGTCAATCCAGCTGTCAACTGTTTTCAAGACAAAGGAATTCAGTCCACTCTCAGATAAGCCTTCTCTCCAAATGGAACCATTAGCTATTCACTATGTAAGCATCTCAATTTCCAACATCCTTCTTTTTCCTAATAGTTTCATGTGCTCTTGAACGTCAGTTTTCCCCATATTCATATGTCTAAATCCTTGGGTTAAGAACTAACACAAATCTAGCTTTTCAATGAATCATTTCCCAATCTGCTTAGTTGGAAAGCCTATAACGTATCCACATAGTCATAATTATAATTTTCGTTTGAGATATGTTAAAAAGAGAACAGAAATAGCTCTTCTCTTCTTTGACCCATTTTGCTTCTGGTCCATAGTACCTCTTTGCTAGGCAAATAAATTCTGGAACCAAGATGGAAATAAAAAAATATATATATTTTTTTGCACTTCTAAAAGCTTAGGTCAGGTAATTTACCATGAATAAGGGATTTTCAGAGCTAAAGTGACCCTTTATATTTTTTTCTTTACTATCTTTGGATGCTAACTCACTAAATTTCACTTTCATTTATGTCTCTTCTGAAATGGTGGAGTACTTTATCTTAAATCTCCTGTAGCAAAATGATATTTTCTTGAGATTTTAGGCAATATACTTTTACCCTTGATAATTCCTAGTTTCTATGAAATAGCACCCTTAACAAGAACAAGGTTGGCAAGATTCAGGTAGTAGAACTTCTTAAAATTTAAAAACTATATACTGTTTTGTTCCTTTTAGCAAATAAGAAAAATAATTACTCTTTAACCCTTGAAATGTCTCAGAATTTTAGGCACAGTATATATTATTAAATAGAGTATTTAAAGAATATACCTGTAGTTTATTAACTGATAAAAAACATTAGATTCACTGGGGTTTAAAAGAGAGTAGACTGCCTCCTGAACATGAGAATTTTGTGTTGTCTTTAATAGGATTGTAACAGACCTACCAAGAAAGAGAAATGTAGAAAAACATAAGCTACATCTGTGGTTTTAAACCTGTGGTTCTCAGAACAGCATTATCCCTATCAAATGGGAACTTGTCAGAATTACAAATTATGTCTATTAGGTCCACTTGGTCCAGAGCTGAGTTAAAGTCCTGAATATCCTTGTTAATTACTTGTCTAGTTGATCTAATATTGACAGTGGGGTGTTAAAGTCTCCCACTATTATTGTGTGGGAGTTTAAGTCTCTTCGCAGGTCTCTAAGAACTTGCTTTATGAATCTAGGTCCTCCTGTATTGGGTGCATATATATTTAGGATAGATAGCTCTTCTTGTTGCATTGATCCCTTTACCGTTATGTAATGTCTTTGTTGGTCTTTTTTTTTTTTTTTTTATCTTTGTTGGTTTAAAGTCTGTTTTATCAGAGACTAGAATTGCAACACCTATTTTTTTTTTTTTTTTTTTTTTTTTTTTTGCTTTTCATTTGCTTAGTAAATCTTCCTTCATCCCTTTATTTTAAGCCTATGTGTGTCTTTGCATGAGAGATGGGTCTCCTGAATACAGCACACCAATGAGTCTTGATTCTTTATCCAGTTTGCCAGTCTGTGTCTCTTAATTGGCATTTAGCCCATTTGCATTTAAGTTTAATATTGTTTGGTGTGAATTTGATCCTGTCTTTATGATGCTAGCTGGTTATTTTGCCCATTAGCTGATGCAGTTTCTTCATAGTGTTGATGGTCTTTACAATTTGGTATATTTTTGCAGTGGCTAGTACCAGTCTTCCTTCCCATATTTAGAGCTCCCTTCAGGAGCTCTTGTAAGGCAGACCTGGTGGTGACAAAATCTCTCAGCATTTGCTTGTCTGTAAAGAATGTTTTTTCTCCTTTGCTTATGAAGCTTAGTTTGGCTGGGTATTTAATTCTGGGTTGAAAATTATTTTCTTTAAGGATGTTGAATATTGGCCCCCACTTTCTTCTGGCTTGTAGGGTTTCTGCAGAGAGATCTGCTGCTACCCCAAAATCAACAGAATATACATTCTTCTCAGCACCACATTGCACTTATTCTAAAATTGACCACATAATTGGAAGTAAAACACTTCTCATCAATGCAAAAGAACAAAAATCATAATGGTCTCTCAAACCACAGTGCAATCAAATTCAAACTCAGGATTAAGAAACTCACTCAGAACTGCACAACTACATGGAAACTGAATAACCAGCTCCTGAATGACTATGGGGTAAATAATGAAATTAAGGCAGATATCAATAAGTTCTTTGAAACCTATGAGAACAAAAACAAAAAGTTCCAGAATCTCTGGGACACAGCTAAAGCAGTGTTTAGAGGGAAATTTATAACACTAAATGCCCACAAGAATAAGCAGGAAAGATCTAAAATCGACACCCTAACATCACAATTAAAAGAACTAGAGAAGCAAGAGCAAACAAATTCAAAATCCAGAAGACATGAAATAACTAAGATTAGAGCAGAGCTGAAGAAGACAGAGACACAAAAATCCCTTCAAAAAATCAGTGAATCCAGGAGATGTTTTTTTGAAAAGATAAACAAAATAGATTGCTAGCCAGAGTAATAAAGAAGAAAAGATCTAAGAGTCAAATAGACACAATAAAAAATAATAAAGGTGATATCACCACTGATCCAACAGAAATACAAACTACCAGCAGAGAGTATTATAAACACTTCTATGCAAATAAACTAGAAAATCTAGAAGAATTTTGATAAATTCCTGGACACATACACCCTCCCAAGACTAAACCAGGAAGTAGTCAAATCCCTGAATAGACCAATAACAATTTCTGAAATTGAGGCAGTAATTAATAGCCAGAACCAGACGGGTTCACCTATGCAATTCTACCATAGGTACAAAGAGGAACTGGCACCATTCTTTATGAAACTATTCCAAAAAACAGAAAAAGAGGGAATCATCTCTAATTCATTTTAGAAGGCCAGCATCATCCTGCTACCAAAACCTGGCAGAGACACAATAACAACAAAATTTTAAGCCAATATTCCCCTGATGAACATTGATGTGAGAAGTCTCAATAAATAAAATAATGGCCAACAAAATCCATCAGCACATCTAAAAGCTTATCCACCACAATCAAGTTGGCTTCATCTCTGGGATGCAATGCTGGTTCAACATGCACAAATCAAAAAATGTTATCCATCACATAAACAGACCAATGACAAAAACCACATGATTATCTCAATCGGTGCAAAAAAGGTCTTTGATAAAATTCAACACTCTTTCATGCTAAAATCACTCAATAAACTGGCTACTGATGGACCATATCTCAAAATAATAAGAGCTATTTATGACAAACTGATAGCCAATATCATACTGAATGGAAAAAAGCTGGAAGCATTTCCTTTGAAAATGGGCACAAGACAAAGATGCCCTCTCTCACCACTCCTATTCAACATAGTATTGGAAGTTCTGGCCAGGGCAATCAGGCAAGAGAAAGAAATAAAGGGTATTCAAATAGGAAGAGAGGAAGTCAAATTGTCTCAGTTTGCAGATGACATGATTGTACATTTAGAAGACTTCATCGTCTCAGCCCAAAATCTCTTTAACCTGACAAGCAACTTCAGCAAAGTCTCAGAATACAAATACAATATGCAAATATCACAAGCATTCCTATATACAAATATTAGACAAACAGAAAGCCAAATCATGACTGAATTCCCATTCACAATTGCTACAAAGAGAATAAAATACCTAGGAATACAACTTACAAGGGATGTGAAGGATCTCTTCAGGGAGAACTACAAACTATTGCCAAAGAAATAAGAAAAGACACAAGCAAATGGATAAACATTCCATGCTTATGGATAAGAAGAATCAATATTGTGAAAATGGCCATACTGCCCAAAGTAATTTATAGATTCAATGTTATCTCCATCAAGGTACCATTGCCTTTCTTCATAGAATTAGAAAAAACTATTTTAAATTTCATGTGGATCCACAAAAGAGCCCTCATAGCCAAGCCATCCTAAACAAAAAGAGCAAAGCTGGAGGCATCATGCTACCTGATCTCAAACTATACTGCAAGGCTACAGTAACAAAAACAGCATGGTACTGGTACCAAAACAGATATAAGGACCAATGGAACAGAATAGAGGCCTCAGAAACAATGCCAACATCTACAGCCATCTGATCTTCAACAAACTTGACAAAAAGAAGCAATGGAGAAATGATTCTCTATTTAACAAACAGTATTGGGAAAACTGGCTTGCCATATGCACAAAGCTGAAACTGGACCCTTTCCTTACACCTTATACAAAAATTGACTCAAGATGCATTAAAGACTTAAATGTAAGCCCTAAAATCATAAAAACTCTAGAAGAAAACCTAGGCAATACCATTCAGGACATAGGCATGGGCAAAGACTTCATAATTAAAACACCAAAAGCAATGACAACAAAAGCCAAAATTGACAAATGGTATCTAATTAAACTAAAGAGCTTCTGAACAGCAAAAGAAACTATTACCAGAATGAACAGGCAACCTACATTATGGAAGAAAATTTTTGCAATCTATCAATCTGACAAAGGGCTAATATCGAGAATCTACAAAGAACTTGAACAAATTTACAAGAGAAAACCAAACAACCCCACCTAAAAGTGGGTGAAGGATATGAACAGACAAAACTCATCATCACTGGTCATTAGAGAAATGCAAATCAAAACCACAATGAGATACCATCTCATGCCAATTATAATGGTGATCTTTAAAAAGTCAGGAAACAACAGATGCTGGAGAAATAGGAAAGCTTTTATACTGTTGGTGGGAGTGTAAATTAGTTCAACCATTGTGGAAGACATGTGGTGATTCCTCAAGCATCTAGAACCAGAAATACCATTTGACCCAGCAATCCCATTACTGGGTGTATATCCAAAGGATTATAAATCATTCTACTTCAAAGACACATGCACACATATACATCATGGAATATTATGCACCCGTTAAAAAGGATGAGTTCCTCTTCTTTGCAGGGACATGGATGAAGCTGGAAACCATCATTCTCAACAAACTGACACAGGAACAGACAACCAAACACTACATATTCTCATTCATAAGTGAAAGTTGAACAATGAGGAGAATACATGGACACAGGGAGGGGAACATCACACATGGGGCCTGTCAGGAGAGGCAGGGCTAGGGGATGGATAGCATTAGGAAAAATGCCTAATGTAGATGATGGGTTGATGGGTGCAGCAAACCACCATGGCACATGTATACCTATGTAACAAACCTGCACGTTCTGCTCATGTATCCCACAACTTAAAGTATAATAAAGAAAAATAAATTTAAAATAAATTAAATTAATAATTTAAAACTAAAAGGAAAAAAAAAGAAATGCAAATTATGAGGTTCAGCAAGCTGTGTGAACCATTGGGCTATATTAAGAGATTACTAAAAGTGCAACTTTTTAATTAAAATGCCATATTAGCATGCAGGTTTGTACTTCTTTAGACTAAACTATTTTTTCATAGGGTCTACATACTATGGTCAGTTTACTTGATTTTACATTTGAGAAATTTTAGTTTTGTATTAAAATATAGCATTCAAGTACATACAGTATGCACCCAAAGTATTCACAGCATTTAAAAATTGCCTTTGTATGACCTTTATTAAAAAATTGAAATTAAACAACAAAAAGCATTAGCAAATTAGTGGTTGTTCTTCAACCAACTCCATTTATCTGATATTCCCCTTTTCTTATTTTCCTCATGCAAATACTTGAAATGATATAACTAACTTAAAATTCATCAAATACTGGTTTGAGTATTTTTTGCTTCCTATTTGTTGATAAAGTTATTTTATCTGACTGTTGGATTTGCTATGCATAGCTTGCACATCTTATGAACAAAAGCCTTCACAGATATGTTGAATCCTTGCACAAGTCTGAGAAAGAAAATGCATGCATGTTTTAAAAAGGATAAGAGAACAGAATTTTAAAAAAGACCGTACCTAGTACAAAATTATAACATTAGTAATCAAATGAAATGTAACCTTATCACTTCCTAACTGAAATAAGCTAATGCTTCTTCTGTCATGGGTAAACACTCAACAGCAACTCCCATAATGTTTGCCTATGCAGCAAAAACCTACACCAAATTCACAGTGTTGGTGCCCACATTCTTGGAGGCGTATTCAGCCTGTGATATTCAAATGGAATGGATATCTGCCAGTCTATTTTGCCTCTTCAAAGAACAGCCCTGTGCCTAAATGAATATTAAACCGATAACCCAACATTTTCTCTCACATGGAACAAATAAAGTTTTTTTTTTAAAAAAAGAAAAGCTTGATGCACTTACTGATTATGCATATTTGTAATTACCCTTTGCAGAAAAACTCTTATGGAATAAATATCAATAAGCAGTTTAATTAAGTGAATGCTAAATCTTTAGTGACAAAATATACCTGTAAAATATCTTATAAAGTACAAGTGCTAAAGTTCTCAGCCATAAATAATTATACTTGAGAATAAAATAAAGTTGAATAGAAATTGTTCTCTCACCTTCATTAATGTAATTTTAAGTAAATTTTGAGAAATATTATTTTATAAACAGAATATAAACCAAAAACTAATGTTTGAGTTTTCTTAGCATGCAGTAATTAAAATAATCACTCTCACAACTCCTTTAATTATTGCAACGGCCCTCTTGTCTCTCCTAGATGGGTTAATGGAGAGAGACTTTGCAGAAGTGATAAAATCTCTCTCTTAGGATGACTGAAAACATTGGCTCTTATAAATTGTATCTTTTCTTGGAAATAAGTGTGATCTGGAAAATGGACCTTAAATAGAATCTTTGAGTATTACATCTGAAAATATTCTTAGCATTTCAGAGTCTCAGGATAGAGCCCCAAAGTAGGGACTTGTAGAAAAACCTGTCCCTATCAACATAATTTGCTTGGTTTGAAGACCTAAAAACAAAACATCATCATCAACAAAACAATGGAATTTTTACCTGACAAAAATTCGAATTTCTGACTCTCTCTCCCATGTGCAAATGATGTATTGAAGATGCATAGAGGCTACCTCATTGAGATGCATACTTTCTCTTCAAATCACAGAGGCTTATCTGGCTGATCAGCCCTTCCCAAGACTCAGTGATCACGTGTCCTGTGCCAGGCATGCCTAAGGCTAGGGAACATTGCTGCCAATAAAGGGAACATAAATCCATGACCTCATGAAGCTTACATTGTAGTGGGGGAGACAAACCATAAACAACATAAATAAACAACCAAACCTGATGGTCTGCTAGATGGCATAAGAACTATAAAGAAAAAGTAAACAAGAAGTATGAGAGTTTGCCTCTCACATTTAGGGAACAGAGAAAAGACAAGTATGGCTGGAGTGGGATGAACAAGTGAGGCTCAGTAAGAGACAGGAACAGAGAAGGGGTGGGGGGTAGGGGAAGTCTGCATGTGACCCTGGGGCTCATTGTCAAGACATTTTGTCTTTTCCACTGAAGGACATGGGAGCCATTAGCCAGTTCAAAGTAGGGAAGGGACCTGACCTGGCTTACAAGATCTTGGAGGGGCAGGAAAAGCAGCTAGGAGTCTATTGCAATAAAGTAAGGGAGTAGGGTGGGGCTTACACCATGGTGGTGTCCTTACCGAAAGAAAAAAATAAGTTGGATTCTGGAGATATATTGAAGGCAGGACTAGCAACATTTGCTAGTAGATTCAATGTGAGGTGTGGGAATAAAAGAGAAGAATGACTCCATAATTTAGGACAAAAGTAAGTGCAGTAAGTCCTCAGCTAATGTCCTCATGTCATTGACAGGTTCTTGGAAACTTTATTTTTATATACAATAACGTGACAAAATCAATTCTACCATAGGTTAATAGATATAAACACGAATTAAGTTCCTATGACCTATTTCTGGTCAAAAATTTATCAAACTTTTAAATAAATACTCAAACCACTTCTAAAAATGAAGAAATAAATATGAGATATACATACATTTAGGAAAAATTAATAAAAACACATAAAAGAATTATTTACCCAATGTGTGGTGAATTAGGATTGACAGTGGTCATAGTTGTGGTGAGTTAAATCAGAGAATAATAATTTGCAAATTGAAAACTATCAGGAGTACTTCCTACCACCATGCAGTTCAAACATCATCAGTCACCAACATGGCAGACTTGATGGGTGCTTTCCTACCACATTGTTTATTGTCATACATTTAAATGATTATGCAGATTTGGTGGATTTTTATTTGACAACAATTTGTATTCATTCATTTTCTTTTCCAACCTGCTTATTTGGGTGGCAGCCTATCCTGACAGTTCAGGATGCAAGGTGGGAACCCACTCTGGACGGGACAACATCCCATTGCAGGCCACACTCACACCCACACCCACACCCACACTTACTCAGGGTAGAGCTATTTAAACCTACCAATTCACCTAATGGACACAGCTTTGGCACGTGAAAGGAAGCCCAAGTACCCAGATAAAAAGCACGTGGACACAGGGAGAATGTACAAACTCCACACAGACAGTGGCCTGATATTTTTCTTTATCAATGTGTAACAAAACAATATTGAAGAAAATGACTTTATTTGCGACCTACTGTTGAAGATAGGGTAACAGTTAAAGGAAGAGGAAGACTGCACATAGCTGTGAAAGTTGATTTAATGTTAAATATACCAGGAAGCAAGTCACTGGACTCCTGAGGAGAGAGAGGCTTCTGACCTTGAGAGTCCACATCTCCTTCACTGTCCAGAGGGTGGAGGTACATGAATGCCCTCAACTAATGGAAAAATCACAGAAGTTGAATCCTGGCAGCAGCTACAAGTCTGTGTGCCAGAGAAAAACAGTCCTTATGCCAAGCCATATGGAGAGGTTTGGGTGTGATCAATTGTTATTTCTAGGTTCTAAAGGGTTATTTCTACTTTGAAAAGGCAAAGGGCAAATCAGTGTAAGTGTTTGATATATTCACAGATTTTTTTTTAACTTGAACAGTTAAGATAACAACTATAAAACAACTAATTTGATGAGTCAGATATAAATGATACTTTGATAGCTTGAATACCAGTGAGATAATCACTTATCCTTGCATAAACTGCCGTTAATGGAAATGAGAGAGATTAAACAAATTCACCTATCACAGTAATCCCAGTTCTATGACTAACTAGTTGTAGTGATCTTGGACAGGTTATTTATCCTCTCTGTTCCTTGGTTTGTCTCCTTTTTAGTTCCTTAGTCTCTTCATTATAGGACTATTCATAAAATTAACTGGAATAAAACATACATGTGAGGCCAGGCATGGTGGTTCATGCCTGTAATCCCAGCACTTTGGGAGGCCGAGGCGGGCGGATCACAAGGTCAAGAGATCGAGACCATGGTGAAACCCCGTCTCTACCAAAAAAATACAAAAATTAGCTGGGTGTGGTGGCGCACACCTGTAGTCCCAGCTAGTCAGGAGGCTGAGGCAGGAGAATTGCTTGAAACCAGGAGACAGAGGTTGCAGTGAGCCGAGATCGCGCCACTGCACTCCAGTCTGGTGCCTGGCAACAGAGCAAGACTCTGTCTCAAAAAAAAAAAAAAAAAAAAAAAAAATACATATTAAATATACATACACATATACATAGATATGAGACAGAACAATACCTGACCAACAGCACTGTAAAATCAATGTTAGTTATTAATGCTACTTAAATATATCATGTTAGACATTAAAGCAAATAATAATACATTAAATTATCTGGCACTTTTCCCCATAGAAAATTGATGTGCTTTATTCTACTCCATAACAATACTCTTTAGTAAGAGGAATAGGGATTATTATCACCTCCTCTAGAAAACTTTTGTTTACATGTCTTATTCTGGATTTACCTGCATTGTTTTAAGGAATTTATTAACCTTAAATTCCTTAAGTGGTAATTTGATTAACCATTTCACATTGTATCTATGGGCAGCAAACAATGAAACTTTAATCCCTCCTGGAAAACAGACTTGACCGTTAACAGAACTTTTTGATGCTCTAACTGAGAAAAATAAGTAATATTAGGACTTGGGAGGGTTCGGCAGGGAAAGCACTTGGAGGCAAGGAAATAGCTTTTAGTGTTCCTCAAATCATACCATCTTGACAGTTTCTTATCCCAATTCTACGTACAGCCAGTCTATTTCTTCCTTGACAGTAGCTCTTGGCTCCAGTCATGCAAATCTGCTTAAAATGATATACACCACTTGCTCACTTCTCTTTGCCTTTGTAAAGTCTCTGTCTGGATATCCCTTCTTCCCCACATTCAAGATCCTTTCTCTTAAATGTTGTTTAAAGCCTCCCTTCTGCTGAATAATGTGAGAAAGCCAAACAACATGCATTAGAAGCCTGAGTGTCAAGCCTGACAGAATGAACGCAATTTTCCAAGATATCAACTAGGAATAAATGGGACTTTGGTTTATACTATCAGAGCAGTTGCATTTAAAGTCCTAGACCAGTGAGATTTTGTACCATAAAACAAATAACATTGCTGCTTTGAGAGTCAGAAAACTTACCAGCATGCTATTTTGGAATGTACATCAGAATTAAGAGTTAAGTGGAGGTAAACTGAGATTTTCATCTCCCTATTCACTAAATGTGTTACTTTGATCAAAATACTGAATGTTCCTAGGCTTTTTTTTTTAATATATAAATTGAAATTACTGATGCCTTTCAATACTATTGGATTTGAAAAAAAATGAAGCTAACAAAAGAGGCATATACACTGTTAAGAACTTTATATAACATGAGATTTTTCATTCACTTAATAAATAGTTGTGGAAGACCTACTAAGTGCTGTGTGCAGCACTCTGCTAGTACATTCTTACTTACATTGAAAAGATACAGTACCTGACCTGAAAGTCAGTCATACAGTGTGATAGACCAACAAGTAGACATCAAGGATAACACAAGGCCCCTGTGAAGAGAGGCTGTGTAATGTGTGTGTGCGTGTATACACATTATATATATTTAAATATATATACACATAAGTATTTAAATATATATACACAAAAAGAGAAGGATGATTCCATAATTTAGGACAAAAGTAAGTACAGTAAGTCCTCACCTAATGTCTATATTTAAGTCCTCACCTATATATATTTAAATATATTAAATAAATTAAATAAATATTGTGTATATATTATATATTATAATGTATATATATGCACATTATATATTTAAATATATATTTTATATACGTAAACACACATGTGTGTATGTATGTGTGTGTGTGTGTGTGAGTATATGTAAATATATATGATGTGAGCTTTGAAAATTTGAGAGAGCATCTTTCCTCTGAAGGGAGGCAGGAGATGTGACTTGTAACATTTAAACTGAACCTTGAGGAATGAAAAGGAAATTTAAGGCATAGGGAGCCACATAAACAAATGCATGGGGGCATAAAATGTATCTTTCCTGGACTATTGTTATTCAGCTTTGGCTGTATTAAAACACCAGCGTAGGCTTCTTTTGAGTGTTAATCTATATGATTTATCCCTATCAGGCCTTCATTCAGATAGACAAACAATAGGGGAATGGTCAGACTAATGCAAATTGCTGTGTACATGTATGAAACTCTCTCAAGCAAATCCTTCTGGCTCTGGTCATTATTTTCACACTATTACTGTTCTTACAAAATTTTTTTAAATGACGTATTTCTTCTTATTATTATTATATGCTGTGCCAAGAGCTGTCAAAGGTTATATTGTTTTCTAGCATAATGTTGGGAGAGAGACCTAGGTTTATAATCAGGCTTGCAGTCCAGATTTTAGAAATGAATACTAATGTTACTTTACTAGCATTTTTTTTTTTTTGAAAACTAAATTTTTATAGGCATATTTTGACTTGGAATAAAGAACAAAATTTTAAAAATTGGAATTGACATTTTCTTTTAGTAGTAATATCAGATTAAGCATTAGTAAACCATTTCAGGAGATGAGTAGAATTTCTTCCTGTGGGTAATTATCTTCGGCTTTAGGCTTATTTGTAACTCTGTCAGCCTAACAATAGGTGATTAAAAGGGGCAAGTCCGAACCACAATTCCACATCTCATTCCTGATCATTTATGACAAATAGAGCTACTAGTTCTATCTTGAGCTAAGCAGAAGAAACAGACCTAGTAAATCAAGCAATATTTATTTGTTTGTTTGAGACAGAGATTCACTCTTGTTGCCCAGGCTAGAGTGCAATAATACTATCTCGGCTCACTGCAACCTCTGCTTCCTGGGTTCAAGCGATTCTCCTGCCTCAGCCTCCCGAGTAGCTGAGGTTACAGGCGCCCGCCACCCTGCCTAATTTTTTGTATTTTTAGTAGAGAGGGGTTTCACCAAGTTAGCCAGGTTGGTCGTGAACTCCTGACCTCAGGGGGATCCACCGGCCTCTGCCTCCCAAAATGTTGGGATTACAGGCGTGAGTCACCATGCCCAGCCACCAAGCAATATAGTTGCTAACGTATATTGGCTGTTACTATGCCCAGGGAGTCTTGGAAGCATGTTACGAGAGGTAATTTATTTATTTATTTTTTGAGACATAGTCTCGCTCTATCTCCAGGCAGGAGTGCAGTGCCGTGATCCCGGCTCACTGCAACTTCGTTTTTTGGTTTCAAGCAATTCTCCTGTCTCAGCCTCCCGAGTAGCTGGGACTATAGGTGGCCACCACCACACCCGGCTAATTTTTTGTACTTTTTAGTAGAGACGGGGTTTCACCATGTTGGCCAGGATGGTCTCGATCTCTTGATCTTGTGATCCGCCCGCCTCAGCCTCCCCAAGTTCTGGGATTACAGGTGTGAGCCACTGCCTCAGTCACGAGAGGAAATTTTTACAGAGCTTTAGTTGTAATAACGGACTTTGTCTTACAACAATCTTATTGGTTGGGTACTCTTATTAACCTCATTGCATAGATGAAAAAACAGAGTCCCAGGGACCTATGAAGTGGCAGAGTTAGAATTCAAACCCAGGCAGTATAGCTCCAGAGCCCCATGCTTAATCCCCTCTCACCAGCCTCTTGCTGGTGTAACTCTTGGACAGTTTTCATTTCCAAATCATCCTGCTTTCTTATGTCCTCCATGAATGTATTTGAAAAATTCTATTAAGTTGGTTGTTTTATTTAATATCTTCTAGGCAAATAAGTAGTCTATTGGCAGGGAGTGGTGTTTCACACCAGTATAACCCCAGCACTTTGGGATGCCAAGGCAGAGTATCACTTGAGCCCATGAGTTTGAGACCAGCTTGGGAAACATAGTGAGATGCCATCTCTAGTGAAAATTAAAAAATAAAAAAATTAGCTGAGCATGGTGGTACATGCCTATAGTCCTAGCTACTTAGGAGGCTGAGGTGGGAGGATCACTTGAACCAAGGAAGTTGAGGCTGTAGTGAGCAATGATTGTGTCACTTTATACCATCTTGGGCAACAGAGAAAGATGCTGTCTCTTAAAAAAGAAAAGTAGTGTATTACGTGTGCTATATTAATAAGTTTGTTAATAATAGCTCTCTTATCAGAGTAAGTTAATAATTCTTGAGCTTTTGAACTAAATGTAAATAGAATATTTTCCATATTTGGATCTTTCTTCAATTCTAACATTGGAGTAGGCAGCTTGCTATTTTGGAAGCAAAATTTTGTCTGAAAGCATATTTTACAGTTGAAACTTTGTTACCTTGTTAAATCTTCCTTCAGCAACTTTGAAGGACAGTATTTTTAGAGAAGAGGAAGAAAGTGAGTACCAAATTTTGGCGGTGTTCACCACATGTCTTAAACTCTACTGAATCTTAAAAGTTAGGTGAGAAGGAATTATTTTATAGGATCATTTTGCTCTTTTTCTTCATCCAGGATGAGAATTTCTTGAAATAGATGTGTTCGAACTTGTTCAGTCTCATTGCAGACATCTCCAGGACTGGCATTTCTACCACCAGGCTTTCTGCACCCATTGCTTGAAAGCTCCTTGTTTTGTTTTATGCCTACTTTATCCCCTTGGCCACACTTGATACTATTTTGTACTTATCTCCTTTCTCACTTAAAACTTTCAAATACCCAACTTTAAACATCTGTTGACTCTCTACTCTCTTTTCTTTCTTAGTAATATTTCCTCTTTACAAAAATCCCTGGAATACATTGGTGACCAATATTTGAACACCCTTCTATTTATCTGCTGTGCCTCATGCTGAAGTTTCCTTAGCTCAAGGTAATCCCGCACAGCCACTGGAGTCCTCAGTCATAGAAAACTATGGATGCCCTGACCCTATCCTACATTTGCCTCTCAAACAGCTATAGCCAATCTCTTGCCTCCTGAAGAGTTGTATTTATCCTGTTATCTCCCTAAACAGTTACAATTACTATTTTCTGAATTTTTCAGTTTCATAAGATTGGGTTAGTTTTTATGTTCCCCCAATGCATTTTATCTCTGTTGTTTTACAACTTATATTCCATCCCTGTCTTATTTACAGTCTTTTCCAGTCAATCTAAATTTGAACAAATGAGATCCAGCCCAGAGGCAATGTAGATCAGGAAGCTTTGTGGTTAGCTGATAACTAAACCAGCTTTGCAGATGCATTTGATGCTTTCCAGAGCACATCTCCTTTTCTTTCTTTCCTATTTGAAATAATAGGAAATAGGAATCCATGCATGCTACCCCTACTTATCATGTTGCCAGCACAGTCAAGCTTTTATTATCCCCTTCATCACTTTCTCTGCTGTACCTCTGAGGTTCAAGTAGCGTAAAATTTTTTTTTTTTTAATTTCTCAGATAATAGAGTACTTTCATCATGGGTACTGCATAGAAGCAGGCATGTTTTTAAGGACATTTAAAGACAAAACTGTTGGCCAAATCATTCAAGAATAAAATTTATAATTAGGGATTTTTACTTCGGTGCATTTCATAAGGATAGAAAAAAATTATGGTGGCCATATAGCTAGAATTTTTCAGAGGAAATCCATTTTAGAACCAACATAGAGGAAGGCATTTTCATATATTATTTAATCTTCACATTGGTGATACTGGAAAGGCATTTATTTTTCATATTCTAGATGAGGAAATAGATGGTCAGAGAAATCAACATATTTGCCCAGCATATCCAAAGTCATGTTTGTGGTTCCCTCAAGTCACATTCATTCTCTCTCTCTCTCTCTCTCGAGTTTTGCTCTTGCTGCCCATGCCATAGTACAATGGCACAACTGCAGCTCCATGCAATCTCTGCCTCCCAGGTTCAAGTGATTCTCTTCCTCAGCCTCATGAGTAGCTGGGATTATAGGCCTGTACCACAAAGCATGGCTGCTTTTTGTATTTTTAGTAGATACAGAGTTTCACCATGTTGGTCAGGCTGGTCTCCAACTCCTGACTTCAGGTGATCCACCCGCCTTGGCCTCCCAAAGTGCTGGGATTACAGGCATGAGCCACCGCACCCAGCACACATTCTCATAATTATATCACATGTACCCACCTTGATATGAAGGTGGAGTAAAGATTGCCCCATATAGTACAGGGATATATAGCTAAGGTTTAAAGATAGAAACCACAGAATGTAGAGGAGTCAGGAAAAGTTTCTGAGGTTAGAAAAATGTGTAATGTCTATGGTTCTTCACTTCAATAGTCCAACATTTCTGAGAATGGTTTTTATTTATGAGTTCCCTGACACTGAAACAGCATCATTTACAATGACAACCTCTTACACTTTTCTCTGTTGTTTCACGTACTTAAATGGAAACAACATTATCCAGTGTGCCTGGAAGTTTGGGCTCTAGTTTTATTATGGCAAAAGCTGGTTAGGAAATGGAAGTCTGTGTGTGTCCTGGCAATTTCGCCAGTTAAATGCTAGTGCACCTGATACTGTGATTCAAAAAGTGTATTTATTTGATTGTTTAGCATATGATATTGAGGCAGGAGAATAGTCTAGAGACAGGGAAATGAAAGCCAATTGGTGCTAATTTCCTAAAGCTGGATTAAAAAGGAAAACACTTGGGTCTGGAGGCAGGGCATCTAAGGTCAATTTGTGCTCACTCCCTAAAGCTGGAGGCAAAGGAGAAATCCCATCTCTCTACACATCAGTAACAAAGTATCAAAGGCTACTCCCTGCACCACCTCCCTTTCCACTGGATCTCAGATGCAAAGGGAAAGTGCCTTGGATTGCCCTCGGGCCACGTGCAGTCCATGCCTTCATCTGCATAGGGCGCCAATTCACTCTGACCTCTAATTAGCCACAGGCCAAATCTTTCATTTACGTAGTGGATAGCCAATCCGGACCTCTAAAGGGGGTATTTAAACCCGAGAAAACTTTGCCACCTGGGTCTTGAACCGCTTGCTGGGGCCGGCTCCCACCCTGTGGAGTGTTCTGTAGCTTCAACAAATTTCTACTTTCACAGTTTCATTCCTTTGTTACTTTGCGCAATTTGTTCAACACGCCAAGAACCCGGACATCTCACACTCCCAGGTCTGCCTTCTGGTAACAATGTGTCTATTATCTTATAACAGACGCGGTGCAAAGACTATGTAAGAGGTTACATAGTCAGTTACATAGTCAGTTTAAGCTTTTTTAGATATTAGGATCCAGCAGGGCACTCCATGCAACTGCACTGACAACATCTAACGTGCTGTGATAGGAGTCCAGAGCTTCGTGTCTCTTAACCAACCCTGCGGTATCTGTGTTTGCTAAAATCTGAAAGACGTGCAGGCAGAAGACTGCCACAGAAAATGAGGGAGAGAGTTTCTCTGCTATAGAGTAATGTGGGGGGGGGGGTTCCCTTAGCACTTTTCCTAACTGAGCCGTGTTAGTTCTTTCTGCTCTGCTCCACTCTCTCATGAAGCAATTCAGAATAATCTCAGTATCTGCTCAGCTCTCTCTCTTGAGGCCCCAACAGTAACACCAGAATATGCCCCAGTTAGATCTTGTCTCTTCCTTAACAGGATCCAAAGGGCTTTGAACAAGTGGTAAAAGCAATCAGTGCTAAGGTAAGGGAAAGGTTTTTCTTTTGTCTATGTTTTTTCGTCCCAGCCATTTCTTTTTTTTTTTTTTCAAAATATAGACACCTTACATGTTTAATTAAGCTGTACACCTATGTATCTACGTGTTAGTGTATAGAAATGTGACTGTTGTGTGTTGATCTTCTATAACCTTTCTGAACTCTTTTATTTCTAGGAGATGTATTGATGTTTATTGATCCTTTAAGATTTTCATTCAGTGAGTCATATCATCTATTAATATGAACCTTTTCTTTTGTTTTGTTTTTTGTTTTTTTGAAAGAAAGAAAGAAGGAAAAGAGAATGAAAGAAAGGGAAAAGAGGGAGAGAGAATGGGAATCTTGCTCAGGCTAGAATGCAGTCTAAAAACGGGTATTGAAAAGCTCTTTTATACTAATAATTGTGTTATACAATGGAGACAGGAAGGAATAAGAGAGGAAAAAAACAGCCAACTAATATTTCATTTAAACCTATGAAATGCTGTGCAATTGCTGGGGAGTGATCTACTCCCAACCATGTAGTCACTTTTAGAATAGATGTGATGTGTTACTGAAGAAAATGTATGTTTTATGGATTTGGAGTAGAGAGTTCTGTAAATGTTTATTAAGTTTACATGTTCGAGGTCTAAGTTCAAGTCCTGGGTATCCTTGTTAACCTTCTGTCTCATTGATCTGTCCAATATTGACAATGTAGTGTTAAAGTCTCCCACTATTATTGCGTGGGAGTCCAAGCCTCTTTGTAAGTCACCAAGAAGTTGTCCTATGTATCTGGGTGCTCCTATATTGGGTGCACATAGACTGAGGATCGTTAGCTCTTCCCATTACATTGATCCCTCTACCATTATACAATGTCCTTCTTATCTCTTTTGGTTTCTATTACTTTAAAGTCTATTTTATCAGAGACGAGAATTGCAACTCCTGCTTTTTTTTCTTTCTTTTTTTTTTTGCTCTCCATTTGGTTGGCA
Organism: Ateles fusciceps; assembly: GCA_036589455.1. Classification (NCBI taxonomy): domain Eukaryota; kingdom Metazoa; phylum Chordata; class Mammalia; order Primates; family Atelidae; genus Ateles; species Ateles fusciceps. The sequence continues at coordinate 4,753,614 of JAZHEH010002924.1, read as the reverse complement.
AATCTTCCTCCATCCCTTTGAGTCTCTGTATATCCTTGCATGTGAGATGGGTCTGCATGCAGCTTACCGATGGGTTTTTTGGAATGGCTGATACTGGTTGTTCCTTTCTGTATATAGTGCTTCTTTCAGAAGCTCTTGTAAAGCAGGCCTGGTGGTAATGAAGTCTCTGAGTACTTGCTTGTTCGTAAAAAATTTTATTTTTCCTTCACTTATGAAACTTAGTTTGGCTGGATATGAAATTCTGGGTTGAAAGTTCTTTTCTTTAAGGATGTTGAATATTGGCCCCCACTCTCTTCTGGCTTGTAGGGTTTCTGCTGAGAGATCTGCTGTGAGTCTGATAGGCTTCCCCTTGTGGGTAACCTGACCATTCTCTCTGGCTGCCCTTAGTATTTTCCTTCATTTCAACCCTGGTGAATCTAATGATTATGTGCCTTGGGGTTGCTCTTTTTGAGGAATATCTTTGTGGTGGTCTCTGTATTACCTGGAGTTGAGTATTGTCCTGCCTTGCTAGGTTGGGAAAGTTTTCCTGGATAATATCCTGAAGAATATTTTCCAGCTTGGATTCATTCTCTTCGTCACATTCAGGTACACCTATCAAACGTAGATTAGGTCTTTTCACGTAGTCCCATATTTCTTGGAGACTTTGCTCATTCCTTTTTACCCTTTTTCTCTAATCTTGTCTTCTCGTTTTATTTCGTTAAGTTGGTCTTCGACCTCTGAAATCCTTTCTTCTGCTTGATCAATTCGACTGTTAAAACTTGTGCATACTTTGCGAAGTTCTCGTATTGTGTTTTTCAGCTCCATTAATTCACTTACATTCTTCTCTAAATTGTCCATTCTCGTTAGCATTTCGTCAAACCTTTTTTCAAGGTTCTTAGTTTCTTTGCATTGGGTTAGAACATGTTCTTTTAGCTCACAGAAGTTTCTCATTATCCACCTTCTGAAGTTTGATTCTGTTGATTCCTCACATTCATTCTCGATCAGGTCTTGTTCAATTGGTGATGAGGAACTGCAATCCTCTGTAGGAGGAAAGGCATTCTGATTTTGGGTGTTTTCAGCCTTTTTGCACTGGTTTCTTCCCATCTTTATGGATTTATCCACCTGTCGTCTGTGTAATTGCTGACTTTCAGATTAGGTCTCTGAGTGGACGTCCAGCTTGTTCGTGTTAAAATTTTTCCTGTTTCTTAGTTTTCCTTCGGTGGACGCCCCCTCCCCTACAGAGCTGGACCTTCCCGGGTCCAGCTGTACTTGCTGTGAAACTCTCAGTCCTCACCAGTTCCAATTGCTGTTTTTTGTGTGTGGGGGTGGGGGGACCAGCCTTCCCTGCGGCGACCCCCTACGCGGACTGAAACAGCGGCGTTAGATTCGTGGCGCTTTTCTGCCCGGGAATCTCCCCGGTCTGGTTCCCCACTTCAGTCTGCTTTTCAATCAGCTGAATGGGAGACTCTGCCTTCCTGGAGCTCCAAATGCCAACCAAAGGGCACTCAGTCCCGCATACTCCGGACTGAGAACCGCCGTGCCTGGGCGCCTGCAAAACGGCCACACCGGCCAAAGAGTCGTGCTGCCGACCCGTGGGGCTCTTTCTACCGGGAATCTCTTGGTCCGTGGGCAATAAAAATTCGTCTGAAAATGTGGCGTCCACTCACTCTCTGCGCTTTCAGTGGGAGCTACAATCCTGAGCTGCTGCTAATCGGCCATCTTGGATCTCTCTCTGCCATTTCTTTAATTACCCTGATCACTACCTGCAGACACCCTGACTTTTTCTATTTGTTGATGATGCTGTGTTTGAAGATTCCCAGGTCTTCATTAGAACTCTTCTATCATTTTTTTTTTCTGCTTTCATTTTTAATTTTCCAGAAGTTTTGAGTTACTGTCATCATTTTGTTTTTCAATGATAGTATAGATATCAAATAATAAAAATAGTTCTGTGATTTCAGTTGCATCTTGAGGGTCAAGAGACTGAGAAAATTGCTAACCCTCTGGACAAGTTTAAATATTGCTGCAATATTTTGATTTTAAAATATTGCTGCAATATTTTGATTTTAAAATATTGCTGCAATATTTGGGTTTAAGAAAAACATTGTCTATAATTATATGTCCTAGGTACCAAAGTACATTTTTAAATAATAATACATATGCTTTACAATATTAATTTATGTGCTTATATTTTGTAGGCATGCATATATATGGTGTTAATATTTATGCTCTATGTTAATATAGCCATACTTTTTATATTGACTACTACAACTTACTAACAATTACAAAAACTATTAACTTCTCAAGTGAATCCATCTTGAGTCATCTCACAAATAGAAACCAGCCTTGATAATTTTAAAACTCAAATATCCCCGTTATCTCATCATTCTCCATTATCTTCATATTTTTCCTGGCTTTAACATATAATGAAATCCTATTTTTTCCAATATAGTTGAATATGAAATTTTAATATTATTCTATTTTAAATAACTAGATCAAAATGATTCTAAAATTACCAAACTGATATGACAATGTTTTTGTGTTATGGAACAGCTCACCTGAGTCTAAAAGTATAATGAAACACAACTACTTTTGTATAACCAAATTATTTGATTGAGCACAGTTACTGCAGGGAGTTGAAATAATATGGAACAAACAATTATTTTTTTCTATATATTTAAATTTTTTCCTAATATATTTGTATGTAAGGCATGTTAATCTGTTCTCATGTTGCTAATAAAGACGTACCTGAGATTGGGTAATTTATAAAGGAAAGAGGTTTAACTGACTCACAGTTCAGCATGGCTGGGAGACCTCAGAAAATGTTAAATCTCAGTGGAGGGCATATTCAATATTAACTGGATGTAAAGCTTGATTTGCAAAAAGTAAACATGTTCTTCACATGGTAGCAGGAAGGAGAAGAATGAGGAAAAAGGTGAAAAGCCCCTTATAAAACCATTAGATTTCCTAAGAACTCACTCACCTCACTCACTATCATGCGAACAGCATGGAAGTAACTGCCTCCATGATTCAATTACCTCTCACCAGTTCCCTTCTAGGATGTAGGGATTATGAGAACTACAATTCAAGATGAGATTTGAGCCGGGACACAGCCAAACCATTTCACAAGGTTACAAATGTATTTTAAGAAGAAAGGTATTGATTAACTTGAGAACAAAAACTTTGCTTATTTTGCTTGGACAGACATGTCCTTTAACAATATAAATTTTAAAACTTTTTCCTCCCAATTTTCTTAAAAGATGTATCTAGGATGATATACCTTATTAGTACTCACAAACTCCTTCACTGTTAGAAGCTTGCTTATTATGACCGTGTTCCAGAATACATATATTATCATAGAATTAGCACATCAAAGTACTTTTCTAAATGGCATTTATTTGTTCAGATGGCAGCAATTTAATTGAATTTTTAATGTTAAAAATCTACCAAGCAATGTAAGTGTTAAACACAATTTAGGCATAGATGTTGAACTCTAAAATGTTTAAAATTTGCTTGGTGACCCAAATCTAATTCCTTGAATAAAAATAAAATAAGGTGTAGTAATTGCTAATTTTTTAAGTTCATAAATGATAAAAGTATACAAAAAAAATAATTCTCAATAAAGGCTGGGTTTCTAGGTATAAGTTCACAAGAAAAAAAGGAAAAATGTAATTGACTAAGAAGCATGTATAGGACTCCCATCACTGCAAAGGAAGAAAAGCTACCCATGCAATATAGAAGGGATTAGAAAACTGGACTTTCTGAGCTGGCTATGTTTTAATTAGCTATGAGAAAATGATGTCATCACTACCTTCTGAGCTCTGATTTTCTCATCTGCAAAGTAAAATCTTTGCATCTGATAATCACTAAATTCTCTATTAGCTAGAAAAGGTTCAAGTATGAGGAATAATGTGCATAAAGGGACAATGGTAAGAGAGACAACTTATATGATCAAGCCATGAGAGAAGTGACCCCATTAGAGAGGACATATTAAATATTAACTGGAGATAAAACTTGATTTGTAGCATGATATCAGATTATATAGGGTCTTAAAATCAGGCTGATGAGTATAGATTTGATGTGAAAGTAAATGTGTACCCACTGGACCTTTGGAGACAGAAGAGCTGCAGAATAAATGCAGTACTTACCAAAGAGTAATTAGATAGTGAAATGGATGGATTTCCCCCCATTGATGGATTGGAAAAGGGAGAACCTGGGGTTAGAGAAGCCATTCAGGAGGTATAAATAAGGTGGATGATGAAGTATATCCAGAACTTTATGATGGTCAAGAAGCTCATAATCTCTTCCTGGTTGTACTTCTGACGTTATAGAGGACAAACATCTGCTCCAGCAATCACTTTCCTCATTTGCATGATGAGGGAGTGCTGGCCTCTCAATATAACTCTAAAATTTTATAATTATCTGGAGACAAATTATTCTTCATATTGCAAAACAAAATCATTTGGTTTTTACCAAAGAAGAAATCAAATAGTAATTTATTTTTTATTCAGTATTTGAAAATAGGAATTTCATTGTGGATGGTGAAACATTTTAGAGAAAGCATATGTGTGTGCATGAGTCTCATATTCTTTTTCTTATTTATAGTAGTATCATATCGTGTACTCTAAATCAATTAGCAACTGCAACGTTGTCGTGTGGATTTTCTTATTTCACATATTTTTGTTGAGATCATCCTTTCAGTATCACGTTGGGGATGACTAAACTACAGTAGATGAAATCCTTTCACAACACAGTTATGCTGGCTCTTCCAAGATGCATTCTGTAGGTTTTATCAGCAGGAAAACAGCTCCAAGTATGAGTGACCTCCAGGATAAACAGGAAGCCAGCTGTGATTAGAAATATCTTTTAGTGGATTTGTACCACCCAGAGGCAGTCATGAAACTTTAAGTCTTTGACAAAATACAAGTCAAATAGAAGGAGGAAAGGCAAACAGGCTTCTATGGGAAATAAATTTTGGTGCAAAATTTAATCCAAAGACAGTAAGATTCTTCTTTCCTCCTCCCTTCTTAGCATAAGACAAATGACTAATGCTAGAGAACAAAATAAGTAATATTAACTTGATTTTTAATTGCTGTGGATTTCAGTGGGATATAGGTTTATCTGAAAGTTAAACTAGACCTGGCTTGACATGTATAGGAATGAATAAGTAACTAAAAGCTTTATCCTTTTAGTTTAAGGATTTGATTCACTTTTCCTTTTATCTTCATCTCCAGCCTCTAATCCTCACTCCCCTTAAAGTGTTTATCATCCAGGGAATAGTAACATGTTTAAAAACATTTAGCTTAAAGTAAGTAATTAACCAAGTGATAATATAATTATCTTTTGGGCTTTGATCCAGGCACTGTCCCTAGTGCTTTAGAGAATATGATGCTCAGACAGGTTTGAGTCTAGTGATGAGAATGAGAGTAAAACACATGTAATTATAATAAAAGACAGAGGCATGAGTGCTAAAATCTGAGGACGGTTCAGTACTGAGCATGCCTGGCAAAAGAGAACAAAACTAGAAGAAATCTGTCAAAAAGCATTTTTATAAAATCTCCTTCAAAATAGATAAAATACTTCAAATGGAGGCAAAGTTCCAGCTCTCAAAAAGAAGGGACAAAAAGTATTCGTCCCCCAAAACTGATCCAGACTAATCGATTAGCACCTTACTTCCAATTCACATATTCAATGCCCCCTGAGTCTGACTGTCACAACTACCCCATTTAGATTCTAATCTTTCGCCTAAGCCATATTTCCAATTATCTGTGGATAATTCATTCCATTTGGATGTCTAGTATTAACTCTAACCAGACAAGTAGAACTCTGTATGGGACATGATGGCCCTTAAGGTATTTACTTTCTAAATCAGCTCATCTCTGTCATAATAACTACCAGATCCAGGGCTACAAAAACTGGAATTTAATTTATTATTTCCTTTTCTTGCCTGTTTCTATAGCATCTTTTCCCATTTAAGGGTATATTCCAGTCTGTCACCCTATACCCTCAGTCTTGCCACAACTCCACACCTCTCAACTCCTGGAACATTCATCCTTGTGCAGGCCTTTGTTCCTCACTGGGGTTACCATGCTTCAGTAGTGACTTGACTTCTGAATGTAATTGCCACCATTCTCTCTGGGACACCTGTCCATGGAGTCTTCTTTGGAGTTCCCCTGACATGTGCTCCTGGCTGTTATTTTGTGCTAATCCCATTGCAATGGGACTGACTTCATGAGCTGGCAATTTCTGCAGCTGCCCAGGGTCCCAAACCCAGAAGGGCATTGCAATTGTTTTAATGTTTTACTCTTGCTGTCTTGAAATTCTTAATAATTTTTGAACAAGTAGCCCCACATTTTCACTTTGCATTGGGATCTATAAATTATGCAGCTTTTCCTGCATTACAACATTAATGTTTATTCACATTGTATTTATTTAAGAGTTTTTCCAGGAACTGTCATTATAGTTGGATTCCAAGTACGCTTCAAGCCTCCAATGTCAATGCCAACATCAGACTCAAGGCCCTTCCTAATTTTTCAGGAACTAAAATATAAGGATTTTAAACATCATTCTCAATTATTACACACTAATCATTTTCTACAGAATAATTTTCTATTATCTTGCTTGAAGATTCTATCAGTATTATTGAGTATGTCTAGGAAATATTTGGCAAGGCTTACATTGAAAACCACAATCACAAATTAGTTTTAGAGAACCTGTTACTGTGGATCTAGTTAGGTTGACATTGAAGATTTTGTCTCTTATCCAACCCCCAGAAGAGAAATTGCCTTCAGCTCTCAGTGCTTAGGGGAGATTTGTGTCAAATTAATATGTTTTTATTGATGACAAAAGTGATGTAATTGATCATGTTTTCATTGTAGCTTGGGTTGTTTAGATATTCATAGTCAAATTGTAAATAAAACTCTGTCTCCTCACTCTGTCCTGGCTCTGATGCTCTAATTTTTATTTGTCTTTTTTATATTTATCCATATTTTTGCTTTATTATATGTATTCATTTTAGCAATCTCAAATCTTACATGCCTGTCATATGTAAGTGCTCAATAAATATTTTATGAATGAGTTAGGCACAGTACAGGCAGTATTCCATGACAAAATGCATCCCTAAAAATATGTGTCAAATACCAAAAAACAAATGATAGGTTATCTTCTCTGAAAACTGTAAAACAGTATTTGTTAATTATATTTTGACTTTTAGGCACAATCTTTGACTTCATATTATTGGCATTTATAAAAATTCTTTGTTCATTTTCATTTCAATTGACATAACCAGTTTGAGGCATCAGATTGAGACTGAGAAATCACCAACCCCTACTTATTGCAATCCTTGTGCTTTGCAAAAATTATAATAAATTTGATACCTATACTTGAATCATTTATAAATTTTTCTATTCTTCTTTTGTTAAAAAGATGCAAACAAAAGAAACAACAATCACATGATTCTGTGCTATGGCACCCTCCAAAAACTCAACTATTGAAGGGTAAGCAGGTCCTAGATAATTAACTGCTATGCAAATGATAAATTTGGACTATGAAAGTCCGTTTAAAAGTGACAATACATAACCTTAGGAAGTGAGGTTACCTAAAAGTTGAGGATCTCTGTACAAATAATACATTAAAGGAAGAATGTCTTATTCCCTCACCCACTCCTCTTTCCCTTCCTTCTGAAAACTGTTCTTGCCCTTTTCTGAACCCCAAGATTTATTTAGATCTTAATTATTATTCATTTGTTTTATCTTGGCTTGGTTGTGTTTCCCAAACCCAGATAAGTTCAGACTTTTTTTTTTTTTCATTTCCTACCACTTGGTATAGTTTTAGGTATATGACTGACTGACTTTTCAATTTACTTCTTTTCATAAGGATAACAAATTTGATATGGACATGTGGTTTTTATAAAGAGATGGCCAAAAGGGATTCAGATCAGTATAGGTAATGCTATCTGTGTGCCATTACTGGGGACTGGTTAATAAGCTGGTCCAAATAATAGTGCCAGTACATTTTGAATATAGTAAGACATTCATATCTTTGTAGTATTGCTACTTGAATGCAACAGGGAGCTGGTCCAGTTCCAACATTCCTATTATCTGCTTAAATTCCTTACTCTGATAATCAAGAACCTGAAATATGAGATTCATCAAAAATTATTTATTCATTTTCAGAATATATAAAAATTATCACACAATTTTAATATAAGAAAGTATATCAAGCAACTGATCAAACTGAAATGTTATATTCAGAATAACTCTGAAAATATTAGGATTGCTTATATTTGTAGCATTTTATACAGAGGGTCTGTTTCATAGATATGTTGCTATTTATAGACAGCAAATGGAATCTAGTAATGTTCCTGAATAATTAACCAATGAGTTTCATTTATAGCAGGAAGCAAATGAAGACGATATTAACATTCAGGATACACCAAACAGAAAGCATAGGGATCTTTAATTCATGGGTGAATGAAGATGGAAGCAACATGTTGAATACAGCATTTTTTCTTGTAAAGTGATTTCCATATTGTATATTATTAAGTTGATACATAGTAAAGAGATTTCGCTCAATTCTCTGAGTCCCATCAGCCTCTACTGCATCTTTTAGTAAAACACATACACACACACACACCCGGAAACATGCACACATATTGTATAAAGAGTTGGCATGGAAAAGGTCATCAAAGAGAAAATATTCTCCCCATTAGTTATGATAGCTTCACTGCGTCTGTTTTATTGGTGGAAACATTTTCTGTTTGGGAAAAAAAGGTTAATACTTTTCTGATTAAGCTTATGTAAAAAACACTGCCACATTTATATTTAATGCATCTAAAAGAGGATTTCATGCATCTAAAAGAGGATTTCTTTTCTGCCAGATTTGTACCAGAGATAATAATAGGCTTAATTTGTATCTTATTTAAAAAATTCATCAAAGCATTTTCACACCTCTTCTCTCATTTGAGCCTGTCTACTGCCCTGTAAGACTGGTTAAGTGTGTGTCCTAATCCATCTTTAACAAAGGAGAAAAGTGAGGCACAGAGAGTTCATGTGACACGTCAGAGACATGCTTTAAGTAAATAACAGTCCTAGATAGAGGTCGTGTACTCTGATTCTCTTTCTCTGCTTCCAGATTATAAAGACCACTCTTGACCATAAATGTATATTCATACAGAGAGGTGCAAAGCAAAAAACGTCCAAATTTTAGAGTATGTATGCTGGAACTTCATTCCTGGAGATTTCTTCCAATTTAGATCAGATGTGATTCCTTGACATATCTATTTTTAATGTGATATGTATGTGACTTTGAATCTGGTTAGCAAGCACTATTGGACCTTTAGTCATTCAATCATCCAGTATTTTTCTCTGTGAATTTTGCCTTTCTGTAAGTTGCTTGTCCTCCTAACAGGTTGTTCCACTTTATTAAATTTGCTAGTCATTTCTTTATGGTATATTTTTGTTGCAGTAGTCAAATGCATTGCTCTTTTTCTTATGTCTCACATAGAAATGTCTCCTTCAGTTCAAATTTTTAAAAATCTATAGTTGAACAAGTAGAACCAGCCCCCTTCAAGGAAAACTACTACATTCTTCTCAACAAAATAAAAATCAATATGTAGAAGACAATATATAAATGAATATAAAACATAGGACATGCTGAACATAACACATAAATAATAAATGCAAATAAAAGGAACATGATGTTTCAATTCTACAATTTATAAACATAGAACAATTTTATAAGCAGCATTGTTGAAAATAAAGAGAAATATTCATATTTATATTATGTTGGAGAAAGTATTGTTGATACAATGTCTTTGGCATTGAAATTGGCAATATTTCTCAAAAGCAAAATGTATGTTTTTTTGGTCTAGAAATACTGTTTCTCAGGTATGGATAAATCAGTGCAATATGAATGTTTAAGAATATATATCACAGCTTTGTCTATAATTAGAATAAAAGGAGGCCATCTAAATGCCTTTCATAGATAAGTAGCTAAATAAATTATGGTACATGTATAAAAAATTATGCCTCTATAAAAAAGAATAAGCAATATTTATATATGCTTATATAGAATAGTTTCCAAGGTATATTAGGGCTATTAAATTATAATTAAAGGTACATATTATGTTTCCCATTGAATTTAGAAAGATGTATAAAGGAAGAAGGAATACGTATATGCTTGTATTTATACAGACAATAGTGTAAAGTTAAATAAGTTATTAACTGATGCATTTGAAAAGGAAAACTAGAAGCTCGAGGTGGGAAGAAAACTAAATTTGTACTGTATACATCTGTACCATTTAAATATTTTGCTAATATCTTATTTGTTAATTTTCTAAAAGGACTAGATGATTGAAAATCAAAAACTTTAGTACCGAAAATAATAGTATGCAACTGATATAACAGATCTAGTTATGTTTTCCTAAAGATCAATATATTTCTAGGATGATCCTATCATTTCTTTTCCGAAGAAATATAAGTTTGAGAAACTATAAGTTATCATTTTCAGTTCATACTTCTCTAATTGGTCTCTGTCAATTGTGGGGTTCTGATTGAGATATAGGGTTTCAAAATCAGAGTATGTCAGAACTATGAGGGACCCCAGATATTTTCTTACCCAATCTTGGTTTGGGAATGAAATGTGGATCCAGTAGAGTATTTTTTCTCCCAAATTAGTACATTTCACTTGCATAGTGAAATTTAGGATTGAGTTAAAATAAAATTTAATGCTAAGTAATTTGAGACAGAGTTAGGAAACATGAGTTTTTGAACCAACTATATATCAGGTTGCTGTCTGTCCTTGGACAAGTCTCTTGCCCTCTCTGTGATCCAGTTCTTGCAACTTATAAATGATTGCTTAAAGTCAGTGCAAAAGCTGTTTGCATTTAGTCCATATTTACTGAAAATGATTGGTGAAATTCACTTATCAACTCAGGAATTTACTAACTTTATCAGTCTCTGAATTTGTAAGAACCCTAGTTTTCCAAAGTTTCTGGATCTACATAAATGCTTCAGTCTTTCAAGCTATCTTAAATCAAATGAACATTTATTTAAACAATTCCTCCAAGCATAACATTTTATGAGTTCTTATAAACATTTTGCTAGGTAAATAAGTCACATTTTCTCAAGTTCTTCAAACACAGTGAAAACCCACCTAAAATATTCTTTCTTTGATTACTTATAGCACAAATTGTCCAAGTTGCAATATGTTCTTTTGTTTTTTCATTGCTTATTCCACAGAGGTTCAGTTTTATATTTTCCATTGCTTGTATCTAATTAGCCCTTGTCATTAAAACAGTAGTTTCAGCATTAGAGTGAATGAAAACAGATATTTTAGACTTAAAGGAACTTTCCAAATTGTAATTCAGACCAAATATTGAATTTTCAGTCACTGAGAAGTAGTAGTTGAGGTAGGAAGCAAGATGGAAAGCTGATAAAGCAGTATCTCTAAGGTTGGGGCTTTTGCATCACGTGGACTGTAATCTTGCCCTCCTCTAAGGGGAAAGAAGATAAAAAGCAGAATGTAGAAACTGACCCATCCCTCAGCAATCCAGATCGTTCTGTATATGCACCTTCAAGAGACAAATCTCATACACAAACATATAACTGGATCTGGAATTACTGATGCTAATAACTTTTTCCGTTCACAAGGAAAACCAAGGTCTAACTCTAATTCATTTTCATATTTTTGAAAATAAAAATGAAAAATTTATTCTCCCAGGTTCCTTGGCAGATCTATGGCAAATCCCCTATACAAACTTACTTTCATTTGCAAAGTGAAGCCGACTTCCTTAGATTATACATTTATTTTTCTTCAATGTTTCTAGAAAAGAAAACTGGTTTCAATAAATTGAAAGTGAGAAAATATCTGAAATACGTAATTTAAAGAGTATCTAGACTGGGTCCAAATAAATTTAATGATTGGGGTATACACATTTAGATTCATTTTTTTAAAATTTATTTTACTTTAGGTACATACTATATCTGGCATTTCTCCCCCCCACCCTCCCCTCCCTCCCCCATCCCCTGTGGTCTCTCCCCTACCCCTCCCAACTGTCCCATGTGTGTGATGCTCCTCTCCGAGTCCACGTGTTCTCCTTGTTCAACACCCACCTATGAGTGAGAACATATGGTGCTTGGCTTTCTGTTCTTGGGTCAGTTTGCTGAGAATGATGGTTTCCAGATTCATCCAAGTCCCTACAAAGGACACGAACTCATTGTTTTTTATGGCTGCATAGTATTCCATGGTGTGTATGTACCACATTTTCTTTGTCCAGTCTATCACTGATGGGCATTTGGGTTGGTTCCAGGTCTTTGCTATTGTACACAGGGCTGCAATGAACATATGTGTGCATGTGTCTTTATAGTAGAACGATTTATAGTTCTTTGGGTATATACCCAATAGTGGGATTGCTGGGTCAAATGGAATTTCTATTTCTAGATCCTTGAGAAATCACACTGTCTTCCACAGTGGTTGTGGTTGAACTAATTTATACTCCCACCAACTGTGTAAGAGTATTCCTATTTCTCCACATCCTCTCCAGCATCTGTTGTCTCTAGATTTTTTAATGATTGCCATTCTAACTGGCGTGAAATGATATCTCAGTGTGGTTTTGATTTGAATTTCTCTAATGACCAGTGATGATGAGCATTTTTTTCATATGTTTGTTGGCCTCATATATGTCCTCTTTTGAAAAGTGTTCATATCCTTCGCCCACTTTTGAATGGGGTCATTTTTTTTTTCTTGTATATCTGTTTTAGTTCTTTGTAGATTCTGGATATTAGCCCTTTGTCAGATGGGTAGATTGCAAAAATTTTTTCCCATTCTGTTGGTTTCCGATTCACTCTAATGATGGTTTCTTTTGCTGTACAGAAGCTCTGGAGTTTAACTAGATCCCATTTGTCTATCCGGGCTTTTATTGCCATTGCTTTTGGTGTTTTAGTCATGAAGTCCTTGCCTATGTGTATGTCCTGGATGGTTTTGCCTATGTTTTCTTCTAGTGTTTTTATGGTGTTAGGTTTTATGTTTAAATCTTTGATCCATCTGGAGTTAATTTTAGTGTAAGGTGACAGGTAGGGGTCCAGTTTCTGCTTTCTGCACATTGCTAGCCAGTTTTCCCAACACCATTTATTAAACATGGAGTCCTTTCCCCATTGCTTGTTTTTGCTGGGTTTGTCAAAGATCAGATGGTTGTAGATGTGTGGTGTTTCTTCTGGGGAGATTCATTTTCTTAAAGCGAGGTCATTACAAATTTAAAAAAATACGTCATCTTTATATAATACCTAAGAGTTCATGAGTAAAAATTGCTATTTAATATGTCTTTCTAAGATCTCTTAAATGAAATCGCCTTTGATTAAATATCAATATTCTTAACAGTTTAAAACATTCACATTTTATAATGATTACATTTAGAACTCATTAATTAGCTATATAGAAAGCCTATAACTAAATTTTATTTTCCTGCAGGCAGAATTCACAGCCATGCGGGAGCAGTACATGCGGGGGTGGGGAAGGCTTCATCATCTGCTACTCCGTCACTGACCGTCAATCATTTCAGGAGGCTGCCAAGTTTAAAGAGCTCATTTTTCAGGTCCGCCACACCTATGAAATTCCCCTGGTGCTGGTGGGTAACAAAATTGACCTGGAACAGTTCCGCCAGGTAAGTGCCAATTTTATCTAGTAGCTTCTGTCTTTTGCTCTGAGGATGCATAGCACAAAATATGGCTGCTTTCCAAGGTTCACATTGAGAATTATGAGAAAGAAATGATGCACATGATTTTTCTAATAAATCATGGTGGTCCCATGGTAAATTGTGTTGGCCACTACAATATATTTCACCATATATGCTATTTTTCAGAGAGTCCTTACTAATGCCCCATCCCCTAGGATCTGGGGTTATATGCTGAAATACAGGAGAAATGATTCTTGTTGACTTCTGAAGTGTGGCCTTAAGAGTTCTGCAGATTGTACATGACTCAGATTGTACAAAGTAACATTACTGAGAAGTGTCATGCAAATCAAAGTTTTGTAAATCTAATTCTCTAAATTGAGTTGCTTCTATATAAATTGAGATGCTTTATCTTTATTTTTATTGACCTTAAATTTGAACTGGCTTTTAATAGTTCATGTTCTTCCAGTTAATGATTTATTTTTAGCCTATTTAAAGTAGTCAACTAGTAAAACCTTTTGCTAATGTAGGAATCTTCATGAAAGAATATAGTTGTCTCCTATGTTAAGTATATTATAAATATGGATTTTCATACCTAATACATATTAAGTTTTCTTAAATTGAAAAGAACTCATATAGAGTTCATGTGTACAAGTTGATTCTTAATGGGAAAAGTATTTCTATGATTTAGTGCAATGCATTTTTGTGGTGAGATTTTTGTATATTTTGCTTGAGAATCTAAGCATCTTAAAGTGGCAGCTAATTATTGTTTTAGGAACTATAATATTTGTTGATCTCTTCTGCACCTGTTCTGCTGTCTTACTTTGCTGTTTCCGTTTCTCCAAAGACATCCTCAGCATGATATGGTTGCATTTCTATGGGTTCATCACTCAAGTTTATCTCATCAGTTAAATATGAATCTATTCTTAGATACTTGGCAGAAAGGAAAAGAGTTGAAGGCTTAGTAGCTGAACCTTTCCTATACTTCTCTGAAGAGTGCAAGTGCTTTACTTTTCTTACAGCTTCTAGAAACTAGCATGACAAAGCACAATCAATGTATCATCAAATGATCACATGACCATTTTTGTTGCACTTCTAAGAATTCCTGGAAAACAAAAACCTCTGGTGGGGTTTCAGTTAGGAAAGCTGTAAGTGACTCTGAAAAGCTAGTGAATTTGAAAACATTCTGAAAACTTTTTCAGGCCAAAATTAACTAAATTTTCTCTATAGTGATTGCTCTTCATGACTCCAAAGCTGGCTGACATTTACTTTTCCCCTGTCTTACCAGGCTCAAAGGTGATCCTTCGGATCTCACAAAGGCATGTTTATCAGAACCCCATTTCAGCCTGGATAATTAGCTGCTCCTTTTAGATTAGCAGTGAAATGAATCACAAGGATCACAAATGTCACTGAAATAAAAACTCAGGAAAATATATTAAGTTGAGTAACTGTGCAGATTTGACAGTCTTTTCCTTATAGATAAAAGCAAGTACTGTAAACAAGATAGTCACAGCAAGTGCAAAAACCATGAAAACAAAAATTTGCAATCTTTGTAAAACTGTCTATGTACCACTGTCTCCAATAATGAAGTGTTGATGTACAAATTTGGCTTCTGGCTGCGGTTGTGATAGAAATAATTATTCTTAAAACTGCAGAGTGGTTTTTCCTTAGCAAAATGATTTTAATTCGCACTTTAATATCGTAACTGGCCTATGTAGTTGTAAGCCAAGCATTTGAAGAATGAGAACATCTGACAAATGAATATATTGATAGAAACTGACTTTACTAAACTATTGCAGCTAGTGACAAAATTAAAACTAAAACGCTATCACGTTATACTCTTTTTCTTCCTCAGTATTTGAAAGGTTAGGTTTCTGTTCTTTCATGTAAAGAAAAAAAGCAAATTAAAAAGAAAAATAACGATGCTCATAACCTAGATGGTTCACAGCTCAAAGGAATTCTGTGAGGATTCCTAGAGTAATAAAGTTAAACTCTCAAAGATGAAATTACGCTGCTGCTATTGTTTAGTGGTGAGAGACAAAGAAGTAGTATTATCACTAAGCAACTCTTATTTCTTACCAGTCCACACTAAAAGAGTTTGGAAGGAAAGAATCCTGATGGTTAAAGCTGCTTCTTTTCATATTGGGAAACATTAGGTTCCTGTATTCTTAATGCATTTTGGGAAATCCCAAGGCTCTTTCTAAAAAAGATAAAAAATAAATTAAAAGACAATGAATTTTAGTGTATTATGTGTTTATCATTATTCACCTCCTTGAGCTAAAATGTGGAAGGACTTAAAGAACAGTATTTAATCTGTGAACAATATTCATTTCTATGGTGATGATACTAATGATGCATTTAGTATTTTCAAGGCTCTGTGCTGAGCACTTTACACACATTATTTTATTTAATCCTCACCACAAGACCATGAAGTAGGTTCCTTTATCCTTATTTACATATGAGTCAACTGAATCTCTAATACATTCAATAACTTGTTCAAGGTCACACAGCTAGTTAGAGTTGAGATATAAAACTCAGTGTGTTCTGACTTAAAATCTCACTACGTCCTATGGTTGGCCCACAAACAATTGTCATTTAATCATGAATTTATTTTTTATGTCAGCTTCTAGATCCTAGCGTGCTTCTCAGAGCAATAGCATCTAATAGACAAGGAGCAACAGGAAGAATCAGTATGATAATTCTTTGGGTGTGGAGTGGGGCAGTTCCAGGCCATGGAAAAGCCAGTAATAGCTCCAAGTTGGCTTCCTTAACCATTTTGGTGTGAGGAAAAATCAAAATAAGGAAATGGGGTTCAAAACTACTGGAAAACTCTGTTTATAACAGCCAAAAAATTCTGTCCAAAGCTTATCCAGACTGTCCTAAAGCCTGTCTTGGCTGAGTACCATAGCTCATGCCTGTAATACTAGCATTTTGGGAGGCCAAGGCGGGCAGATCTCTTGAGGTCAAGAGTCCCAGACCAACCGGGCCAAAATGGCAAAACCCCATCTCTACTTAAATACAAAAATTAGCAGGGCATAGTGGTGGGCACCTATAATTCCAGGTACTCGGGAGGCGGAGGCGCAAGCATCACTTGAACCCGGGAGATGGAGACTGTAGTGAACAGAGATTGCACTACTGTACTCCATCTGGGCAACGGAGTGACACTATTCTGTATAAAAAAAAAAAAAAAAGTCTCAAGTTCTGAGCAACATTAGGTTCTTGAGCTTCCATGGTCTTTGTCCCTATTTATGCAAGCTTCTGTCTTCCCACTGGAGAGTAGAAGGAGATAATCTTGATTTCTTTTTTTGCAAAACTCTGACAAGCTGTGCAAAGTAGAAATAGTCTATGAATGAAATAAGTTTCAGGGATATCGGAGCTGGATTAGAAAGTTTTATGTAAATTGAAGACCACTAATGGTTTTATCCTGAAGATATCCTGAAGATAGGTAAACCTCTTGGTCCCAACATCCGAATTGCATCTTAATTCTCAGCTTTAGGCCTTAAAACTCTGCTTTCCACAGTCTACATAACTCTTGAAGTACTGAGTTGAAATCATGAAAGGCCTTTATTTATTCTTTAGTGAGATATCTAATTAAAATAGTTTCATTTCTTTACTGAGAGGGGTATTTGAAACTGTGAGAATTAGAAATTACTGGATTAAGAAAAGCATAACATCTATTTAGAGTTATATCAAGCATCTACTTATCTTTGGACAGTGGTGATAGTTTTGGAATATAGTAAAGGAATGAGTAATCCAGTCCCTATCCTCAAGAACTTTCCATTCTCCTCAGGAACTGTGCAAATGATGTAGGGAGAAAACTCTACTAAACAATGCAATTAAATGTTGAATAATATGGCACAATCCATAAGTGCAATAGATTTTGAAAACCAGGAAAGACCCATGCGGGTAGCACATTTGAAGAATCAAGATGCTGAATAAATGAATATTTTGACCAAGTAGGAAAAATAAGGTGAATGGTGTCATTCTTTTAGGAAGAACTGGAAGTAATCAATCTAGGGAGGAAGAAAGAAACCTTGGGTCTTAAGAGCGTACACAAGCAGTAGAGTGATCAGTGGGAAACTTGGAAGATCAGTCTGCCTAGTACACATATATCAAGCATCCTAAGCATAATTTCATAGATAGTTTCTCTCTTTAAGACACATTTAATCAAAGACAAAATATAAATATGTACCAGAACATATTGGATATGGTATAATGCAGTAAATTAATTGCAAATACAACTCATACTTTAAAAGAGTATCGCTTCTTTATCTTTCATCATCAGTACACTGGAAAATTTATGTAAACATATTTTCTAAATGATAAGGGCTTATTTTTTTGAAGGGAAAAAAAGGTTCAGTAATTTACTCATTATTTTGAGATAGATACTCAAATTCAACTAATGATTAATTATCCCTATTTATCTTTTCCATAGCATTTTGTAATATGTTATTTAATTAAATAAATGTGAATATATTAACTTCAATTGAGACAGAAAACAAAACAAAGGTTAGAGTTTTACATGATTTATTTATTCAAACTGGTTGGTTGTAGGACTGGAACTGGAGTTTCTTAGCTTACATATATATATATATTGTTTTCACTATTGTCATTTATTTCATTTGATTAATTTTCCCAGTGGGTAACAAGCACTCTTAGAATCTGGGAGCACACAGATGAACTTGACAGCTAAAATCTCTATATGTAATATTGTGAAGTTACAGTGGAGGAGACAGACAATGAACAATTTGAATATGGGTATGTGTATTCTAACTGCACAGTGCAAAACTAAAATACACACTCATATGTATGCACACATACACACATGTGTACACAATTCTGAGTAGTGAAAAGAGCAAAGAATATAAACGAAGCAAGGGAAGGGGTTGGCATATGGAGTGTAAGAGTAAGAGCTGTATTTTCTCTAGGGTGGTCGAGATGGCGTCTCTATAAAGATGGCAGTGATCACAACTCAGGAGTGTGGGAAGGATTTGGATGAAGAGCATTTCAGACAGAACCAACAGCATTTGTAAAATCTTCATGGTTGAATTTAGCTTAGCTTGTTTGAGAGCCATAATAGCTGGTCAGAAGGGAAGGTCAGGTTACATAAAGCTTGAAAGTTCTTCGGTAAGGATTTGGATTTAAGTGTGAACAACAATTGTTTAAAACATTTGAGCAGAATTGTGGTATGAATACATTTCCATTTAGTCAGTCTTGCCGTTGGGTGGAGCAACAATGAAGCAGCGAGATGCATTTGGAGGCTCTTTCAGTCATCAGGATGAGAAATGATAGTAGCTTGAGTGAAAGGGATAGTGCTGACTGTTCATGAATTCCATACTCATACTGCACACTGACAGGATGGCATGTGACAAGATTACAGTGAGGTTTAGAGACCTTTCATGTAGCAACATACTCTGCTACATTCCTCAGTGGCACCTAAGGTCATCACTGCATTATCACGAAATTCAGTGGGTGTCTATGATGGAGTCCTGATGACATTGTTAAGAAATGTACTCAGCATACAGAAACTAACAGATTATGTAGTTGAAAGAATCAGATAGTCCTGGGTTTGAATTGTTACGCAGATGATTTCTCTGTTCTTGGACAAATCAGTGGCAGACACAAGATATGTACCTAAGTTCTTCAGAGAAGTACTTCCTGCCCAGCACAGGGGTAGGAAGATATAATTCGTAGATAGCTTCCAGCCACTAAGTGCTTAAAAGGTCAGCCTCAGCTACATAGAGTCTCCTTGCCTGATGTCACACCCTTTCTGGGGAAACTCATTTCCAGTTAGGTGTGGGCATGCATTTCCAGCCATTTCAGCCCCGTGTGAAATACTGACAGGCAAATCTTCCTTGAGAGCCCCCTACTAGTTTGGTAAAGACTCTGTTGGAGTTGCATTAACATTAAACTTCTCTATCTGCTCAACCCTGCTTCCTTCTCCTTCCTTTCACAAATGTTGATTCCTAATAAACATCTTGCACTCCAGACTCTGTCTCTGTGTCTACTTCTGTAAAATGGGATGATAATAACTCTATCGTAGTTTTTTGGGTGGAGCAGATGATATAATGTCAGTAGGTTATCTAGCACAGTGTGTGGCACAGAGTAGTGACCCAATAAAATACTGGGTGCTACTATCTTCATCCCTCATCTAGATTATTGCAATAGTCTTTGGATTATTCTAATATTATTTCTTACAAATTAGAAACTGGCTAATCAACTACATACGAATTGTGTGAAAGGTAAGAGTAATTAATCTGGGAGAAGGCCTAGGGAGCTTTCTGATATACACGTCAGCATATGGATTTTGCAAGATCAATTTTGAAATTATTTCCCAACTTCTCAGCTGTCAAACAAAGCAGCAATTCTTTAATAACTAAAATCTGCCTAAGAGAGCTTTGAAGAAATTATTGCTGTTTTGCATAGTATATTGAGCTAAGTAAAGGCAAGTAATTTGCAGATAGACAATAGGCACATACAGAAGATTCCTGGCCATTCCAGAAAAGCTAAACTAAGTTTTAAATGTATGGAAAAACTCATCTTGGATGAGAACTATAGTTTTGGTCTGGTTGTCCCCAAACCAGAAGAGATAGTACCACCTGTGAACTTCATTAGAAATACAAATTATTCAGGCCCCATCCTAGTTCTGGTAAATCAGAAACTCTCTGGGTAGGCACAGCAATCTATTTTAACAAATTATCTGGGTGATTCTAGAGTATAGTATGCTAAAGTTGAGAGCCAGTGGGCTGAATATAAAATGAAGTACATGAAAGATAATTTTATTTCAAATCACCATGAGAGCATAGAACCGACAAGTGTTTTAAAGGCCTTAACTGAAATATTTGAGACCTAAAAGAAAAAATATATATATATACATACAGTGTAATATACACCTAATAATACAGGTATATAGATATTATATATGTACATATATGCAAGTATATGTATACATATATATATATACACTTGCATATATGCAAATGTTTAAAAAATAATTTTAAACATAAAAATTAATGCTTATATTAAAAACAATAGTGTTAAAAGTGTTACAGATTCAATCTAGTTTCCCAGGCAAATTTGTCATTTAGAAAAATCTAAATTTCACTGTTTATGTTGCACATCTATACCTAAATAGACTTCTGCTTGATAGTTTCACGTTTCACTGGAAGAGAGCTTGTATCTCCTCAGATTGAACTGACATTGTAACTGTTTGCCTCCCCCTCTTTATTTAAATTGTCTTACACTGAATTGTTTGGTTTTCATGGATCATTGGCCGCGTTTGTAAAATTGACAAGCCAGAAAAGGCTTTGGGAAATAAGCTTGTTTCTTTTAAGGAAAAGAGAAAAGCAAAGCTGTTAAGGAATTGGATTGGTTCCTTGAAACGAAATCCAAAATTACAATACCACTTTGACTGATCTTTTATAATTTTGAAAACCAATCACTTAAAAGAGGTTCCAGAAAGGAAATAAATACTGAGTGGATAAAGTTTTAAATTTTTTAAGTCTCTATGTCCTTTCCCAGGTATTCTTGCCTACCCAATCCCTAACATTTGTGGAAAATTTCCTCAACTCTGAGCGGTCAGGCTTCTGACTGTATTCAATAATCAAGTGTATAGGGAGTGTGTGTGTGTGTGTGTGTGTGTGTGTCTGTGAGTGTCTGTGTGTGTAGTTATACGTATTGATGTAGGTGCATTAGCCAATTCAAGGAAATACTGTAAATTTGAAAGAATGACATCCATAGGTTGAATTATAAATACTCAGAATCAAGAGCACTAGCTGTGTGTTCATGAAGTACTATTTTTTTTTTTTACTTAACCACGTGCTTAGGGAATTACATAATCCAACTTTTAAAAATTATTTATTTAGAAATAATTACAGATGCACAAGAAGTTACAAACAAATGTGTGTAAAAAACCCTGTGCATCCTTCTCTTAGCATTCTCAGTGTTAACATCTTACGCAACTCTAGAATAATATGAAAAACAGCAAACTGACATTGATTCAATGCATAAAGTTCATTCAGATTTCATCAGTTACACATGTACTAATGCATGTGTCTATGTGTATAATTTGATGCAATTCTGCCACATGTGTAGCCTGCCTAACCACCACCATAATCAAGATACTCAACTCTGCCATTACTCTGAGGCCTGTCGTGTTGTTCCTTGTGCATCTCCTTCCTATCCTACCCCAAACCCCTGGGAACTACTAGTCTACCACATTTTTAATCTATGTATTTTATTTTTTGCTTAGTATATAAACAAAATGAATTAGCATGCATCCTTTTGAGATTTTTTTCTATTTTGTATTATTTCCTGAATTACATCCAAGTTTTTGTTATCAGTAGTGTGTTTCTTTTTATTACTAAATAGCATTCAGATTTGGATGCATCACAGTTTGTCTATGTACCCTTTCAGGAACATTTGGATAACATACAGTTTGGTGCTATTATGAAGAAAGCTGCTATGGGCATTCATACGCAAGTTCCTGTGTGAACATAAGCTTTTACCTCTCTGGAATAAATGGCCAAGAACACAGTTGCTAGATCTTATGATAAGTCCATTTTAGTTTTAAAAGGAAATGCCGAAGTATTCTCCAGAATGGCTCTATTATCTTATATTCTCACCCTTGCCAGCATTAGATGTTATCACTATTTTTCATTTTAGTCATTTTGATCAGCATATAGTGATATCTCATTATTATTTTAATTTGGATTAGTCTAATATTAATAATATTGAACTTACCTGTAGAGGATATTCAGATAGCAAATATACTCATCTTTTCATGAGTATATTTGCTATCTGAATATCCTCTACAGGTAAGTATCTGCGCATGCTTCTGACCATTTTCTTTTTTTTATTTACCTTTTTAATTGAGAAGTAAAATTATATATATATATTTATCAGGTACAACATGATGTTTTGTAAAATTATACATTGCGAAATGGCTAAATTGAACTAAACATAAGCGTTACCTAATATACTTATTTTTTTGTGGTGAGAACACTTAAAATCTACTGTTAGTGATTTACAAGGAATTGTACATTGTTATTAACTATAGCCACTATATTGAAGAATAGATCATTTGTCCTTATTACTCCTAGCTAGCTGAAATGTTGTATCCTTTGACCATCCCGCCAACCCCTTCCTGCAGTCCCTCGTAACCACCTTTTATTCTTTCTATGAGTCCAACTTGTTTAGATTCCATGTATAAGTAAAATCATGAAGTATTTGTCTTTCTGTGCCTGCTTATTTTGCCGAACATAAAGCTGATTTTCATTTTTATTATATTCATTGACCATTTACGGTTGGATTGTATATTTTTAAATTTGAGTTATGAGACTTGCATTTTCTAGATTCAAGGCCTTTTTAGATATGTGACTTGGAAATATTTGTTTCCGGTCAGTAGTTTGTCTTTTAACAGGATCTTTTACAGAGTAAAAGTTTTAAATTTTAATGAACTCAATTTATTGATTTTGTTCCTCTTATGAATTATGGTTTTGGTACCAAATCTAAGTACACTGCCTAGTCATAGGTACCCAAGAGCTTTTCCTATGTACTTTTCTAAAATTTATATCATTTTATATCTTACATTTATATCAGTTATCCATTTTGAAAATTATTTTTTGTATAAAGTGTTATTTTTTTGGCTGATGGATGTTTCATTGCTCCAGCATCATTTATTGAAAAGTGTTTTACTTCTTTATTGAAATGCTTTTACACCTTTATAAAAAATTAATTAGGCATATTCATGTGGAGTTATGTCTGCATGTTCTATTCTGTTCCTTTGATCTGTCTATCCTTCTGCCACTACCAGACTGACTTGATTACTTCAGCTTCAGCAGATAGGGTTACAAACTCTGCTCTGTGGCATCTCCTGGACACCTGTGTCAGTTGACAGCTCAGAGACTTTTACATAAACCTTAACATCAGTAATTCCTCCCTCATTTTCTTCTTTTTAAAACATATTTTGGTTGTTTTAATGGATTCTGTTTCTTTGTTAATTTTACAGTAATTTTATGTTTACAGAGAAATTCAATGACATTTTGAAAGAAATTAAGTTAAGCCTATTGGTTATGTTGAATTGACATTTTTACTATGTTGGGTTTTCCAATCCATTATATGTTTCTACAAGTATTTAGCTCTTCTTTGATTTCTTCATGAGTATTTTATAATTGTAATTATGCAAATACTGTTGATGTTAGATTCATACCTATATATTTAATTTTCTTAGGAGTAACTGAAAATGATATTATATTTTTGTTATTAAATTTTTATTTTCAATTATTCCTTATGTGTATGTTGAAATGCAATTGCATTCTGTGTATTCATGTAGTATTTTGTAACCTTACTGAACATGAGAGAAACTAATTAGTTCTCAAAGTATTCTGTAGATTACTTGGGGTGTTCTATATAGACAAGCTTGCCATTTGCAAATAGTTTTAGTTCTTTATTTCTCATCTGTATATCTTTAATTTCCATTCCTTGCTTTTCTGCAATGCCTAGAATGTCCAGGATTATTTACCTAAGTGTAAGGAAAGACATCTTTGCCTTGTGCCCAATCTTAGAGGCAAAGCATTCAATTTTTCATCATTATAATATTTTCTGTAGGTTTTTTAATAGATATGCTTTATAAGTTTGAGGACATTCATCTGTATTCCTAATGTTCGGAAAGTGAATTTTGTTTTCATAAATGGGTATTTAATATGCTTTTTATGTGACAAATAATATTATAAATTTTTTTCCTTAGCTTATTGAAATGATGGACTACACTAATAGATTTTGAATATTTAACCAGTCTCACATAGCTGGAATAAATCACATTTTATCATAGCGCATTATTATATGCATATATTTTTCTATAATATTTTGGTAAAATTTTGTTGAGAATTATTTTCATTTAAGTTAATGAGATATACTGGTCTACAATTTTTACATTTCATGTGATCTCTGTTGGGTTTGGGTATCAGTATAATACTAGCTTCATAATATGAATTACAATACTTTCTAATTCATATTATGGAAAGAAATTGGTTTGGAAAGAAATTGTGAAAATGTGTGTTAATTCTTTTTTGAATATTTGGTAAAAATTTCCAATGATACCATCTGGGCCTGGAAATTTCTTGGGCAGAAGCTTTTAAAATAAAAATTTGAGTCTTCAACAGTTATAGAACTATCTTATTTATCTATTTGGTTTTGGCTGAGTTTGAGGAGTTTGTGGTTTTCAAGAAGTGGTTTA
Organism: Ateles fusciceps; assembly: GCA_036589455.1. Taxonomy (NCBI): domain Eukaryota; kingdom Metazoa; phylum Chordata; class Mammalia; order Primates; family Atelidae; genus Ateles; species Ateles fusciceps. Next base: position 4,728,733 of record JAZHEH010002924.1, on the reverse strand, counting down.
TTCCTTCCACCTTATTGAATTGATGAGTGTAAAGTTATTCATAATATTTCCTTGTAATCATTTTTAAAATTTATTTCAATGAAAATTTTGTATATATATATGGTATATAACATAATGTTGTAAGATATGTATATATGGTAAAATGGTTGCTATAGTGAAACAAATTACCATATTCATCATCTCCTATAGTTATCCATGGATCTGTTGAGATGTCTTCTATTTCATTTCTGATTTTATGATTTAGGTCTTTTCTCATTTTATGTCTGTCAATTTTGCTAAAAGTTTACCAATTTTGTGGATTTTTTTTAGATGAACTGGCTTTTAGTTTTATTAGTTTTCTATTTTCTTCTTTACAAATGCATTGATTTCTGATTTTATCTTTATTTTTTTCTTCCTTCAGCTTGTTTGGAATTTATTTTGTTTTCTTTACATCTTTTTAAAAATAAATTTTGTCTTTATTTTTATTCCCTTCTATGTATTGTTTTCCCTTGATATTTCCTATTTAACTAATGCGTTATTTAGAACTATATTTTTAATTCCCAAGATTTTGAAAATGTTCCCTCTGAGTTTCTGTTGTTGATCTACTGTTCTTCGATACATTGTGGTCAGAGAACATACTCTGTATGATTTAAAATTTTTTAATTTGTTAAACTTTGTTTTATGATCCATGATATAGTCTATCTTGGTGAATGTTCCATATAAGCTTCAAAAGAATATGTATTCTGCTGTCGATGGTTACAGTGTTCTACAAATGTCAGTAGATCTTGTTGTTTAATGATGTACTGTTATTCTTTATCCTTGTTGATTTTCTATCAATTGTTAAAAATGGGATCTTGAGGCCCATGTTATAATTATGGATTTCTTTCTCACTCTGCTCTATCGGTTTTTACTCTGTATATCTTGAAGTTCTGTTGTTTGGTCCAAACCATTTAGGATTGCTATATTTTTGGGGAATTAATCCATTTATTGTTTTGTAATGCCCTTCATTATCTGTAGAAATTTCATTTGCTTTTAAGTCTCCTTGATCTAGTGTTAGCATAGTTGCTCCTTTTAAAAATTAATATTTGCCAGATATATCTTTTCTGTCCTTTTGCTTTCAACTTACCTATGTCATAATGAAACAGGAGAGTTCCCCTGATCCCCTTGTGGGACTCACAACAGGGGTGTGGCTCTGCCACCATGTGTGAATCCCTTACTGGAGGGGGGGAGCAGGCGGATGGGCACGTTGAGGAGCAAGGGTGAGCACTTTTGGGCTCCAGCCCCATGGTAGTGTCTAGGGGTGTGTCACAATGAATGCTTTTCTAGCAGTTGCTGTCCACAGATGGCTAAGTGTTAAACCAGCTCTGTGGAGAGTCAGATGACAGCCTTTTATACCCTGCCCTCTTGGTTCCTGGGTCCTTGTCCAGTGTCCAGGAAGAATCAGGTCATTTGGACTCGAAGGGTGATGAATGCAGGGATTTTATTGTGTGATGCAGGTGGCTTCAGCCAGATGGATGGAGAGCTGGAAAGTGGATGGAGTAAAAAGATGATCATTCCATGGAGTTTGGCTATCCCCCTGGCCAATTTCTCCAACTATCCCCAGCTGAACTCCTGTCAATATTCAGATGCTCCTTCTCTTCTCTCCTCCTCTGCCTCACCACTCTGCCTCTCTGCTGCCACTCTGCTCAGAGGAACACCACTCTTCCTCTGCTCATCTGCTCTTGGAGCCTGGGATTTGGGGTTTATATAGGTACAGGATAGGGGAGTGTTGTGGGCCAAAGGCAACATTTGAGCAGGAAAACAGAAATGCCTTGTCCCATCTGGGGCCGTGGGTTTCCAGGCTTGAGAGTGGGGCCTTTGCCAGGAAACAACCCTCTTCTACCCAGTATTTCCCTGTCTCCTATCTATATCAATAATTTTTGAAGCAAATTTCTCATAGCCCACATATAAGTGGGTGGTGTTTGTTAATTCCACTTTGTGAACAACTACCTTTTAATTGGCTTATTTAGATTGTTACAATTAAATAATTACTGATAGGTGAGGGCCTATATCTGCCTTTTTATTATTTATTTTCTGTTTTCACTTTCTCTTTCTCAATTTTCCATTGTTTGTGTGTATGTGTCTTGGCCTAACTGTGGATAACTTGAAAAGATTTTTGTAATTCTGTTTTGATGTATTTATATTTTTCATTATAACTCTTTTTATAGTTTTCTTAGTAGTTGCCTGCTTGTGTCAATGTGTTACCACTTCAAGTATGAAAACCTTACTTCAATTTAGGCCCCTTTAACTGCTTTCAAGTATAATTATCTCAATCATTTCCTTTGCATACATAGAACACCATGTCAGATGGTGTTCATCTTTTACTCCAACCATAAAATGTAATTTTTAAACTCATGAGATGAAAGATGGTCCTATTATATTCACTGCAATTTATACACATTCTGTTCTTTACTTTCTAAAGATCCCAGTTACCATCTTTTGTAATTATTTTTAGTTTAGAGTTTCCTTCAGCTATTCTGTTTTTTTAAGAAAATAAATTGTTTTATTGCATTAGGGTGATTTGATTTTTAGATTTGCAAAATACGAACTTGAAAACTGGAAGGTTTTAAAATGTATTACAACAATTTTTGGGGTATAGGTAGGCTTTTGGTTATATGGTTATGTTCTTTAGCAGTGATTTCTTAGATTTTAGTGGAATTGTCAACTGAGCAGTATACACTTTGCCTAGTGTGTACTCTTTTATCCCTCACCCCATTCCCAACAGTCCAGCCCCTGAGTCCCCAAAATCCATTATATCACTCTTATGCATTTGCATCCTCATAGTTTAGGTCTCACTTATAAGTGAGAATATATGATATTTGCTTTTTTATTCTTGAGTCACTTCACTTAGAATGATGGCCTCCAGCTCTGTCCAAGTTGCCACAAAAGACATTATTTCATTCCTTTTTATAGCTGAGTAGTATTCCATGATGTACATATACAACATCTTCCTCATCCACTAAGTCAGTGGGCACTTAGTTTGGTTACATATCCTTGCAATTGTGAATTGTGGTGCTGTAAACATATATGTGTATGTGTCTTTTTCATATAATGACTTCTTTTCCTTTGGATAGATACTCAATAGTGGGATTCCTGAATCAAATGGTAGTTCTAGTTTCTGTTCTTTAAGAAATTGCCTACCATTTTCCATAGTCATTGTACTAACTTATTAGGTTGGAGCAAAAGTAATTGTGGTTGCAAATCAAAACTACATTGAGATACCATCTCATGCCAGTTAGAATGGCGATCATTAAAAAATCTGGAGACAACAGATGCTGGAGAGGATGTGGAGAAATAGGAACACTTTTACACTGTTGGTGGGAGTGTAAATTAGTTCAATCATTGTGGAAGACAGTGTGGCGATTCCTCAAGGACCTAGAAATAGAAATTCCATTTGACCCAGCAATCCCATTACTGGGTATATATCCAAAGGATTATAAATCGTTCTGCTATAAGGACACATGCACACGAATGTTCATTGCAGCACTGTTTACAATAGCAAAGACCTGGAACCAACCCAAATGCCCATCGATGATAGACTGGACAGGGAAAATGTGGCACATATACACCATGGAATATTATGCAGCCATCAAAAATGATGAGTTCATGTCCTTTGTAGGGACATGGATGAACCTGGAAACCATCATTCTCAGCAAACTGACAAGAACAGAAAATCAAACACCACATGTTCTCACTCATAGGTGGGTGTTGAACAATGAGAACACATGGACACAGGGAGGGGGAGCATCACACACTGGGGTCTGTCGGGGGGGAAATAGGTGAGGGACAGTTGGTGGGGGAGTTGGGGGAGAGAGAGCATGGGGGAGAAATGCCAGATATAGGTGATAGAGAGGAAGGCAGCAAATCACACTGCCATGTGTGTACCTATGTAACAATCTTGCATGTTCTTCACATGTACCCCAAAACCTAAAATGCAATAAAAATAAATAAATAAATAAATAAAAAAACAATGGCAAAAACCATAATTACTTTTGAACCAACTCACCTACCTATACATTCCTACCAGCAGTCCTTTGGCTATTCTTTAATGGTAAATCTGCTAGCAACAAATTCTCTCAGTTTCCTTTCAACTGAGAATTTCTTTATTTCCACTTCAGTATGAAGGATGGTTTCACCAGATACACAATTTGGGATTGACAGCTCTTTCAGCACTTGATAAAGCTTGTACCACTTCCTTCTGTCTTTCATGGATTCAGATGACAGATTCTGTCATTGAACTTGCTTTTTCTTTATAGATAACGCAGCAGTTTTCTCTATGTTAATAATTTGCTCTTTGTGTATAGTTTTCAGAAGTTTAATTATAATATGATTGGTGAAGTTTTAGGTGTATCCTAGTTGAGTTTTTCACAGCTTCTTGAATCTGCAGCTTTCTGTGTTTTGCCAAATTTGTTAGGCTTTCAAATATTTATTTGAATACTTTCTTAGCACCTCTCTATTTCTTTTCTTTATCAAAATTCTGATGATTCTAATGTCAGATATTTGTTATTTTCCCATAGATCCCTTGGTCTCTGTTTATTTTTCTTTTAGTCTATTTTCTCTTTATTGTTCATATTGAGTAAATTCTATTAATTTGTCTTCAAGTTCACTGATTTTGTTTCTGTGTCTTTTCCACTCTACTGTTGAGAATATCCAGTGAAATTTTTGCTTGTTTCTTTCTTTGATTATTTTGTTCTTCACTCCCATAATTTATATTTGATTGCTTTTTTATATATTCTATTTATGTCCTGAGATTCTTTATGTCTTTTAAATTTGTTTTACAATAAATTATAATGATTATTGAACCATTTTATGATGACTGATGGCTGCCTTGCTTGTCCTTTCTTTTCTTTTCTTTTCTTTATAGGGTCTTACTCTGTTACCCAGGCTGGAGTGCAGTGGGCATCATAGCTCAGTACAACTTCCTCTACCTCCTGGGCTCAAGCAACCCTCCCATCTCAGTCTCCCAAGTAGCTGGGACTACAGGCACATGCCATCACACCTGGCTAATTTTTAAAATTCTTATAGAGATAGGGTCTCACTACATTACCCAGGCTGGTCTGGAACCCCTGGCCTCAAAGAATCCTCCTGCGTTGGACTCCCAAAGCAGTAGTCTTACAGGCATGAGCCACCATGCCTGGCTAAATCTTTATCAGATAATTCCAACATGTGGATAGTCTTAGTATTGGCATCAAATGACTGTCTTGTCTCCTTCATATTGTGATTTTTCTGGTTTTTGGTACCAGCAATTCTTATTGCACCCTAGACATTTTAGTCATTATATTAGGAGACTCTTAATCCTATTTATTTTTTCTATTTCGGCAGGTAGTTGCTCTGTTTAGGGTTTGTATGTGAGTTCTGGACTGCTTTTGTGGGCTTTGGGTCCAATGATTATTTAGTTGTTCCTCTTCTTGCAATGCTTTCTAGTCTGTTTTGTTCCTTTATGCCTTTGGGGCTTCCTACTCAACCTCTGATGTTGTCCTCAGTGGTAATAGGAACTTTCCTAGTCCATTGGTGCCAGAAGGATGCAGGGTTCTGCTGATGCTGGCTCTGAGAGTGGGTTGTTCTGCCTTTCACTGGTTCACATGTGAAGTAGAGGCTGGAATGGCTGGAGTTTCTCTGCTGTTATTACTCATGCAGGCTGGACCCTGGTTTATCGCTTTTATTCTTTTTTAAAAAATTAATTATTCACTTTTTAATTGACAAATACAGATTTTATATATTCATAGTATACAATATGATGTTTTAAAATTTGTTTTCCCTATGGAATGGCTAGAGTTAATTAATACATGGATTACTTCACAAATTTATCATTTTCATGGTGAGAACACATAATCTACTTTCTTAGCAATTTTTAAGTATATAATATACTAACTAAAGTCACCATGTTGTGCAATAATCTCTTGAACTTACTTCTCCAATCTAACTGAAATTTTGTCTTCATCTCAATTTAAGGCCATTTTGTTTCCAAAATGTAGAATCCAGTAATGTGTCAGAAGTAAAATGAGCACACCTACCAATGGGCTTTCATTCAATAAATAATTTTATCTTTTATTCATCACTAGAAGGTAGCTATTCTGAGCTCCAGCAAACATTTTTTCATGCATATTTCATTATATTCCCTGCCTTTGTTCACACTGGACACCTAAATATGCCTCCTAGTCTTACCACATTTCTCTATTTCCCAAGGCCCAGGTGAAAGCACGCATTTTCTTCCATGACTTCACCAAAATCATTCTGGAGAGAATTTTCTGTTTTATGAAAAAACAGAAAAAAACAGTGAATACTTCCTTCAATATATATCAAATGCCTCACTTTGATGCTATTAATTATTGTTTGTTCTGAGAATGTTTCTTTTTATTGTCTTCTAAGTTATGCTGTAAGTTCCTCAAAATCAGTCTGTCTTTATTTTAATTCTCTTAAATCCCTCAAACATTCCAGCATTGTCTTGGATATATATGGGGTATTTTATGGCCACTGATTGACTGATTACAAAGTGAGGTTCAGGCAGTGCTGACCTCTTTTAATCTATCAAAATGCACAGAACAACTCTGAGGGAGAAACAGAGCTTGAGTTGGAAGGGATTTTAGCTATAATTTAATCCAGACCACTTCATTTTAAACAGGAGAATTCAAGAGGTGGAAAAAGACACAGAGTCAAAAGATGATGAAGAGCAAAAAAGAGAGCAATATTGATCAGGATGTTCAATAATACACATCACTACATTTCCCACAAACCCCCCTTTTCTCTATCAGGGGGGACCTCTTTTATGTGATTCTATTCACCACGCCTCTTTTTCAACACGAAGGCAGGGGAGGAGACTAATGATAGCTGTGCAATTAAGAGACCAAATCTGGCCTGCTAAAGAGGTTTGCACCCTGCCACATGTACAACAAATTCTGAAGGAAGGTATTCACTAGAGACTCCTGAGTTATCTCTTTTTAAGCTGTCTTAGGTTTGTACAATGTGTTTTAAAATTTGGTGGGTGTTTTGGTATTAAAGATTAACACACATGCAGAAATGTATGCCAATAGTAAGTGTACAGCTTAATTATCAAAAAGTGATTATAGTTGTATAACCACCGTTCAAATAAAGAAATAGAATCTGACACATTAAAAGCTTAACTCCTCTGCAGATTGTTATGTAAATGATCCCCTTTCTCTTCTAAGAAAACCACTACCTTGATTTTTAACATCAGACTAGTTGGCCCTTTTTTAAAACTTTGAATAAATGAACATTTACAAGTGTATTGTATGTTTCTGACTTCTTTCAGTCAATATTATGTTTGTGAGGTTCATCCATGGTTTTACATGTCCATTTATTATTATAATAGAGTATTCCCCTGTTAGAATATGTTATAATTTATTAATCTATTCTGTTATTAGTGGACACTTAGACTGTGTCCGGTTTGAGGCTTTAATGAATAATGCTGCTATTAATGTTCTTTCTCTTATTGTTTGAATAACATATTCATTATTTTTATTGGTTCTATATTTAGGAGTGAAATTGTTGGGTCATAAGATGCGCATATGTTCAACTTCAGTAGATTTTACCAAACTGTTTTCCAATGTGGTTATTTAAACTGACACTACTACCAGGAGTGTATTAGAATTCCATTTACTCCAAATCCTTGCCAACTTGTCAGTCTTTTTAATTTTAAACATTCTATTCTGCATATAATGATATTTCCTTGTGGTTTTTCTGCACTTCCCTGAATACTAGTGAAGAGGAGCCTCTTTCAAATACAGAGTGATAATTTCCATATCCTCTTTCACTAGAGACCGATTCAAGTCCCTTGTTAGTCTTGTATTAAGTTATCTTGTTCTCAGTAGTATACAGGAGTTCTGACAATTGGTTTGGTTGTGGTCATTTGTTGGAAATACGTGTTGTACATATTTTCCCCACTTGGCTTGTTTTATCAGTCTTTGAATATACCATTGATAAGATAAATTCTTAATTTTGTTGTGGTACAGTTTATCTATCTTTTCTTTTATAGTTGGTGCTTTCTGTGAAACTATTTTAAGAAATCCTGTTCTACCTAAGCTTGTGAAAATTATATTTTTGTTCTATATTATTTATTTTACCTTAAGTATTTACACCTGTAGTCCTACTAGAATTCCTGTAGTAAGGATGAAACTTTTTTTTGTCCTTATAAGAGGCAATTTGACCCAGTGCCATTTGTGAAAGAGATCTTACTTTCTCTATTACTCTTCTAGGTCAATCTTGTGATAAAGCAACTGACCATGTGTGTGTTAGTCCATTGGTGGACTCTCTTATCTCTTCCATTGTCTGTCTGTAACTACTCTGATAGCATAATATTTCAGTTGCAGTAGTTCTGTAATGAGACTTGATATGTGGTAGTAAAAGATCTCAAATTTATTTTTCTTATTTAGAAATTTCTTTTCTATTATTGGTCTTCTCCATTTTCATAAATATATTAAAATTGGCTTGTCAATTTCAGATGCAAACAGATACACACATATACCTGTCCATATATTGATTGAATTACAGTGAATAACTTGGGAAGAATTGACAACTTGACAATGTTGAATATTTTTAATCAATGAACATTGTAAATACTATTTACTTAATCTTTAATATTGTCCATTATATTTTAGAGTTTCTTAAAAGGAAGACATCTTTCATTAAATTTTATGTTTTTCACTATTTTGAAAGATTGAATCATTTTTTACATTTTATTTTCTATTTTTAAATATATTTACCAACTTAGTCATTGCTGCACAATGTATCATTTCAAATCATTATGTCTTAAATAATAATTATTTTCTTATTTATTGGGGTTCTAGGGATTAACTGGGTTCATCTAGGCAGTTATTGCTCAAATTTCCCATTTGGTTGTGGTCAAATGGTGTCTGGGGCTACAGTCATCTAAGACTTCTCCACTTATCTATTTGGTGATTGATACTTGCTGTTGACTAAAATCTCAACTACAACTGTTTACAAGAGAGACCGTGTGTTCTAACCGTACGCTCTGGGTTTGCTCACAGCATGCAGCTTGAACCCCAAGAATGAGCAACCCAAGAGAACGAAACAGAAGCTGAATCACATATGATGACCCAGTCATATAGCATTCTTTCTCCATATTCACAACTTCATCTAGATTGAAGAGGAGGAAACGTGAACTACACTTCTCAATGGGAGAATTGTCACCATAACATAATAAGAACATGTTAAATGAAAGATCTTGTTACACCCATCTTACAAAACCCAACCTGCCACATCCAGAAACCTCACTAAATTCACTCATTAGTTTTAACAATTGACCTTTAGCATTTTCTATATATACACTGATGTCATCTATAAATAATGAATATTGTCTTATTTCCTTTCTACTTTTCTCATTTCTTTTTTGAATTTATTTCCAGGTTCTCTCTTGCAGTGTTGAATAGAATTATAGGTCTAAATGTAAAAGGTAAATTAAATTGGGCATATTTTTTCCATTCCCGATTTCAAACAAAAAGCTCCAACATTTATTCATTAACTGCATTTACTTTGTCAGACACTTCTTTTATAAAATTGATTTTTTTAGTCATTATTTGCTAAGAGTATCTATCATGAAAGAATATTAAATTTTATGAATACTTTTTCCTTTGATAGAATCTTAAGATTACCTTATTAAATTTGGAATTTCATCAACTTATTAAATTGGAAATTTCATTGATTTATTTTCACTTGTGAGGTAAGTCTACCAGGTATTTCCTTAAAAAACAAAAAACAAAAAACCCTCAAGTCTCGATGCCATATTGCCAGATTCATTTTGCAGATATTTTGTTTAGGATTTTTTGTATCTCTGATCATGAGTGAGATTGACCTAGATTAATATTTTGTTATATCCTGGTAAACTATTAGTTGAGGCAATGTTATTATGGCCTCAAAAGAAGTTGAGAACTATTTTTTCCTAGTCTCTGAAATAATTTATGTAAGAATAATACTATTTCCTTAAAATATTGGAATAGATTCACTAGTAAATTATTATGGGCCTGCTGTTTGTTGTAAAGTTTTAAATTATGAATTTAGCTCTAAGAGTTATGTAACTATGTAGGTTCTTTATTTTTATATTCAGTAGATAAATTGAATTTTTCTAATAGTTTATGTACTTTGTCAAATTTCCAAATTTATTGGTACAAAATTGTTGTAAGCCTTTCTGATATTGTTAGTTTGTAGAATCTGAAGTGATGTCCCCTTTTTCATTCCAGATATAGTTCATTGGTGCTGCTCTTCTTGAACAATCTTTAGAGCTATTTATCTACTTTATTAGTGTTCTCAAGCATAAATTTTGATTTTGTAATTTTATTAATGATGAATTCCACCAATTCATTTTTTATTGTAAAATGTACCATAGTTCCTGGAAAAAACTCAGGTCTTGATATATTATTCTTTATATATTTTTTATTTTTATTAGTGTTTATCCTGGAATTTTTCTATTTATTTTTTTCTTTGCCTTGTACTTTGGTTATTTCTTTTTTCTGATATGTTGGAATTTAATTTACTGTTCCGTTTCAGAATACTTGAGATGGATACTTACTCAGCATATCCACTATCATCCAGTTTTCTTTTCTAATTTATGTATTTAAGGTTATAATTATCCTTCTAAGGAAGGCTTTAGCTATATAGCTTTATTCTAAATTTTTACATATTGTATTTTTCTTATTCAATAAAAATATTTTCTAATTTCAATAGTAATTTCTGCTTTGACTCATGCATTTTTCAGATGTGTAGCCCTAATTTTTTATCATATGATAAATTGCTAGTTATCATTCTGTTATTTAATGCCTTTTTAGTTTCTAATATTTTAAAAGAATATAATTTATACAGTTTTAGTTCTTTGAAATTTATAAAGTTGATTTATAACACTCCTTTTGTTAGTTTTGTTAAATACTCCATGCATATTATACATTTGGGTACAACATTCTATGTATGCCCAGGTTGGCAGTTACCTTATTTCAACAACTTGAATACAGCATTCCATTTCTTCTGGTGTCCATTGTTAGTGTTGGAAAGTCAGATATTTATCTACTTGCTAGTTTGAAGATATTTCTCACCAGGCTTCCTTTATCTTATTCTTTCTTTCCTCCTGGGATTCCAGTTAGAACTATGTTAATCTTTTATTTACCTTACTCGGTATCACAGTTTTGTTCTTTTCTGTATTTTCTGTCATTTAGTCTCCCTGTGCTTCATTTTGGAAAGGTTTCTTCTAAACTTTTTTTTGTTATTCTCTCTGCCTTTCCCTTATAGTTAATCTGCTTTAAACTCATCCACTGAGTTATTAATTTCAATTTTTATATTTGATTCTAGAAATTCTGATTTTAAATTTCATCTTCTTTGCTAAAAATTGTAATCATCTATTTCCTTGAGATGCTAAAGACAATTATTGAAATTTTGTGATGAATAACTTTTTCTGAATCCAGTTAGTATCTGCCACTTTTTAATTTTTTTAAACTTTTAGTTTTTTAATCATGGCAACTTCAAATTTACTTATGGAAGGAGACTAAGAGGACTAAAAATCTCCTATCAGTCTACTCAGGACTTGAGTTGATAGGAAGCTGGGTTACAGACCCTGTGGGGTCTCATCTATTTTGAATTCACTCTTGTTCCTAGGGTAAGGATTTGGGGGCTCCAACCCAAATTCCAGGGGGCAGGGAGATGCTTTATAGTCACCTACTTTTTAGCAGATCCTGGGCTACCTTTTTTGTTGCCATTCCTGAGGGGACCTATGCTCTGTTCAGCTTCTTAATGGAAGCTCACATACTTTTGCAGGGAAAGAAACTCCAGATTGCTGGCTTCGTCTTTGACTCCCTGTTTTACCAATCAGTGTACTTCTTCACTGTTAATAACTTACCAAAACTGTCAAATAGATTTTTTTTCAATAGTCTTTCCAGTTTTACTAGTTTGTTTCAGTAGGAGAGGGGTTATTCAAAATTACATATTCAGCTATTGCCAGAAGCAGAACTCATTCAGATGATTTAATGACATATTTATTCTGTGGCCAGCAGGCCCTCTGTTAAAGTTGTTAAAGCTTTCAGCCTAGGTCCATACAGCTAGCTATTCCAAATTAACCATACATTAATTTAATGCCAGTGAATGTGATTGAATTGAAAGTATTATTTTAAAAGATCTGGCTGGGCGCGGTAGCTCATGCCTGTAATCCCAGCACTTTGGGAGGCTGAGGCAGGTGGATCACAAGGTCAGGAGTTCGAGACCAGGCTGACCAACATGGATAAACCCTGTTTCTACTAAAAATACAAACATTAGCCAGCTGTGGTGATGCATGCCTGTAATGCCAGCTACTCAGGAGGCTGAGGCAGGAGAATTTGGAGGCGAAGGTTGCAGTGAGCCGAGATCCTGCCACTACACTCCAGCCTGGGTGACAGAATAAGACACCGTCTTAAAAAAATTTCTGTGAGCTACTTACCAAGACTTGTCCCCTAAAGCCCTGTGATTCTTGATAAGAGCCAGAAATACATCCATCCAGCCCTATGTAGGGACTTGTGGAGGCAGGAGCTATCTTAACAGGTGGTAAAAGTAGAGGAATCTAGAGTCAGTCCATACAGATGAAATAATGGTTATGCTAGATTCTTCCCAGCCTGTGTGAAGCACTGTTGGTAGGTTTCTGATTTGCGCTTTGTGTTTGTTTTTCTCCAAATGCATGTCTAAAAATTGAAAATATCTTTATCATTGTGCTCAACCCCTTCAACAGTCTCTACAGAGTAAATTACAATGTCTTCTTTTATCTAAGCATGGCCTTGTCCACCTCCATCATGCCAACTTGTTTCACTACTTCTCATCCCTTTGAACTTTAAACAATTGCCATACTATACCTTTCGCTAGTCACTGAATATCAAACATTGGTGTGCCCTCTTCTTGTGACCTCTACACTTGTCAGTGATTTTGCTTTTGCACTTTTCATACTGTATTCATTTCTTGACATATCTACCTACACAACTAGTCTACGCACTTAACTGAGTGATAAACTAGCTTATACAAAATCAGAAACAAATCTTTTCTAAAAGAAGACTTAAAAAAATAATGGAGACATAATTTGCTTTCCTTTTTGTTATGAAACACGCATTGAGGGAGGTATGAGCAAAACAACAAATCTGAATAATGACCCCATAGAACATTACCGTGCTAGAAAAAGGCAAATCAAGTTATTGAGTGACTCCTCTAAGGCATCAGTCTCTGAAGTTAATGATAGGAATGAGAGACGGACAATAGGTAGGACAGTTGGCTAATCTAGGTATTGAGAGTTGTATAAAAGACAAGGAATAATAATTTTAAAAAAAAAGTTGTATTGTTTTCATTACTAGTTCTCTTAGTAAGGGAAACAAAGCTATTTTCATAATTATCAGACAAATCTGGAGCAGGCAAGACAGGTTTTGAAGGCAGTGTTCCATAAACAGCAATTAATGATGTATGTCATCTGTTTGCAATCTATCAGTAATGCTCCAAAAACAAGAATAATCTGCAATTAAAATTATCATTAGGAACAGCAGGATAGAAGCTGGGTAGGAGGTGGCTTTTCTCTAGGAATTCAATAATTTCAAAAGCATCATCAGAGTGTCTTAAGCGTATCACGCTACTTTTTAAATTAAGCATTATCTTTTTTCCCTCAAAAATGTGTTTGCATTAGAAAGGATCAAATTAAAAAGACCCTTTTATTGTAATCAAAGGGAACATTTCTTATGAAGAACACCAAATAGTGATAAATAACATTAATGTAATATGATTTAAGCAGTTTTATGATTCTAATTTGTTGCATATTCAGTATTACATGTATCTGTATAGATGAGTGTGACAGTGTGATTTGATTTTTACTTTGAGAAGAACAGAAAATTTGTATTATTTTGTTGCTGCCATATGGCAAATAGAGTCATAATAACGGGCAGAGTATATAATTTGTGTATGTCTTGGGAATTCAAGATGGCTGGGTGCCCCAAACAGAGGAACATATCCTCCCCTGCTTATTTAAACTTGGTATTCAATATTGAAAAAACACATTTTCATTCAAGAGATATAAAGCTTAAAATGAAAAGATTCCTGGAAACATATGTGTATAGGCAGCTATATATATATATATATATATATATATATATATTTTCAGTTTGCCTAACTTGCTTTTAATTGATAAATGGGAAAATGTTGCTTATAAGTATTTTTTTTCCTCCTTAGCCTTTATCCCTAGTCTCTGCTAAATCCAGCCCCCTATCTGGATTCTGTTTTGTCTCATCATTTCTATCATCATTCTAGACCCCGGTCCTTTTAAAGCAGATAGAGTGAATATAAAAAAAATACATGTTTTTCTATACTTACAAAGAATTTATACTTAGATATAACACAGAATGTTTTACCTACTGTAATATTTAAGTAAATTTCAATACATCACATGGGATATATACATATATACAGGAAGTTTTACAGGTGTATGAGTATATCCATATAGATGTATTCACCATGCTCTTGTTTCACACATTGTTATGATTTTGTTTTCTATGTTAACATATACAAATCTAATTTATTCATTAAATAACCATGTAATAATATTCCAATAATATTGCAAACAATGATTATACTAAAATTATCTATCGATCTAGTATTAAATTCCCCCCCCCCTCAGTTCTTTGCTTTACCAGAAATCCCATTATGTATGTTTCTGTGCACATCTCCTCAAATACAAGTGAAAAAACTTCCCTTGTAGACATGACTTGAAGTGAAATTAAACTGTGTGAAGGCATGCAGATTTTAAGCTTTACAGATTATTGACAAATTTATTCCAAAACATTTGTACTACTTTATGTATACATCCTCTGGAATAAATAAAAATTCATCTTTCTATGTCCTAGTTATTTAAAATTTTTGCTCATCGGGCTAATGTTAAATTTTATCTCATCCTTCTGTTTTGACTTTCTTCTGATTGCCACTTAGGTGGGACAATTTTTCATGTACTTTTGATGGCCCTTTCTGTGTATTGTCTATTTATATATTTTGCCCAAATTTCTATTATTACCTGTTTTTTGTGTATGAATTAATACGAATTTCTTATATATTCCAGCTAATTCTTTGCTAGTGATATGTTAAATATATATATATATGCCAATCTATCATAAAATTTATTCTATCCACTTTAATATTTCAAGTTTCTTTTGTGAGTTGCATTTTGTTTTTTACCCACAAATTTCTTCCTCAGTAGGCCAGGACTAATGTAGTTGGGTCACACTGAAAGACCACATCCATTAGTAAACTATAAAATACTCTTGTACCTCTCATTAACACGTACCTCCCAGACCTTAGGCCTCCCTCTTGCCTAAGTGGCCATGGCTGCTGTAGTCTCTCATGCCCCTCCCTGGGACACTGCTTACATTCCCAAAGATCCGGTAACTTAGTACTAATACCTGACACTGCAAACACCTATGGGATCCTATTCCAGTGTCATGGCCAGCATCTATTCTGACTCATTGCTCCCCATTCTGTATCTGTCGATAAGGGTTTTGCTTGATGCCACAGGAATATTCTCTTATATTTTATTCTAATACTCTCAAACTTTTGATTTAAACAATTGGGGCTTATCTAACCATTTATTTTGTGTATAAGGCAACATAGAGTACTTTTCTCCATCATGTAAATCTACTTGATCAAGTATCAGATATTAATTTGCACTGTCATACAAAGAAATTCTTTTGTATATGCCTGGGTCCATTTGTAGGGACACTATACATTTTCTTTATCCTCCTATGTAGTATTATAATTACCATAGCATGATAATTTATCCCATTATTTTGTAGGGAAAATATCCTTTCCTAATTTTGATTAATTGTCTGTTAAATTCTTAGTCATCTGCCACATCCATTTTATAATTAATTTGCCTAGTTTCAGGAAAAAAATTCTTTGATTTTGATTTAAAATACTTTGATATGCTTTCACTTTTCACTTAGGATGCCTTACAAAGATTTGCTTATACTTTTATTGTCATATTCTTCCTGTCCATTTCAGCATCAGTAACAATGACTTCAGGCATCAATATCTAATATTAAGTCTAGTAGCCTTCCTTCTTGATCTGTGCTTTTGTGATAGATAGCATTATCTGTCTCATGAAGTCTTGTAAACTTTCTGGACTTGATTTATCCTCCTTTTTGTGGGGGATGGATTGGGTAGTGGTAGCAGTCATGGACTGAGGTGAAGGTTTTCTATTCTAGAGGCAATTATGGCAACATATATTTTGTAAATAAATATCATATATTCTTCCAAATAACATAAATTGTGTCAAGAGTTTCAGTTATTTCAGTTGGCAAACATGCATTTATACTTTATCCTATACATACATATTTTGTTTCTGATTAAGCTTTATTGCAGTCAAACAACTCAGTCTCTGTGAAATCCATTCTTTAAAATGGAAAATTGCTTTGTAGCTCTTAGATAAGCAACTTCTGCAAAATATTTTATTTGCTTAAGAATGGAATATCTTCTATATTTTGGGGCGCTAGAAACAGGTATAGCTATCTATCAGCCCATTAACCTGTTATCTTTTATCTATCAATAAATGTACTACATAGAGTATATTTTGGTTTATTGCATCAGATTCTGAAAGAAGCATATTAAAATATCACATCTTAGTGTGAATGAGAATTTGTCCATTCTCATAATTTTCTTAGTTTGTGTCATATTCGAGATGATTTTGTTGAAAGCATGTTAGTATATTATTTTTGAATATCCAGAATTACTTTTTCTACTATTTTTATGCCCCCTCCATCTTTGACTTTTTTCTTTTATCTTCTCTAGTCCTCTATCTTCTGTTATTTTGTTTAAATTGTGCTTCTTGTAAGTAATATATAAAGAAATTTTGTTTTAATTTTATGGAATTTAATTTTAAAATTCAATTTTATGAAATTACTTAAAGTCAGTGTTAACCATTTGCATATAATTATTGATACATTTGGCATTTCCTATTTATGATTTTTTCTTTTAATTCATTTCTGTCATTAGTTAACAATTCTATGTTACTTTTTCATCTCTCATATTGTTTGGAAGTGACAGTTTATATTTCTATTATGTTAACCTCCAGTTTTTCATAAACATATTTATTTTTTTCTGAAGTTGTTTTTATCTTGACAAACAATGCATTAGTATGCTCAGTGGTCCTCCAATTTTTTCCACTCCCATGTTCCAATAAATTATTATTTAGAATTCTATTTGTACCTTTTAAATTTTTTAAATACTTGATAAAACAGAACATATAAAATATGTAAATTATAAAGTACACAATAATAGAATGAACATCTGTAAACACTATACTCAAGAAACAGAACACTCTCAGTAATTTTGAAGCTCCCTATGGGATTTTCACTGGTTGCAATCTGTTGTCCTTTACTGAATTTGTATTCTTAATAATTTGCTTTACTTTAGGGTTTTACAACATACCAATAAACTAATCACCATCATGACAAATTAATAAACATGTTATAGGCAAGAAACATACATACCAGTAGCTCTGAACATCTCCTTTACATTTGTAAAATTATTGAGGACCCCCCAAAGCGCTTCTGTTTATCTGTGTCACACCTTTTGACATTCATCAAATTAAAAATTAAAGCAAAATTTTTAAATTTATTAATGTTATTTATACTTTTTATTTAAATTAACAATGAACTCATATGATAATATTAGTAACAGATCTTTATGGGAAATACCTATATTTTATCTCAAAATTAGTGATGTGTGACATTGTTTTATAATTTTTGCAAACCTCCTTAATTCCTGTTCTAAAAGAAGATAGCTAGATTCCTATAGCTGCACCTTCATTCAATCTGCAGTAAACATGTTTTGGTTAAGTATGTGAAAAAAATCTAATTTCAGAAAAGGGAGGATATTTTAATATATTTTCCAGATAATTATGGATATTCTTCTTTGACAATACAGCAAAATTCAACAAGTGGTATTTTCTTAAAAAAATAGTTACAAAATGCAATCTAAAGCCATGCCAATAAAATTTTATATTCTCCTAAATCAAAACTTACTAGGCTATCTTGCACTTTAAATTGACCTTTTAGCAAAACAGTCTGGTTTTATAATATCATAAAATGGACTTTTAGAAAGTATTGGTTCAATGAGTTATACGGATCTTTTAAATGGTGATACATCTACTTGTACAATATCGAAACAACATATTCATTAATTTTACCCCAATTTATCTAAAAGTCTTATATAATTGGGAGATAGTTAAGCCCATGACAGAGGATACACATTTTCCAGAATTCTAATTTTTGCTTGCAAGCTCAAATTTTGTTACTGGCCACAAGTATTGTCAGTTCTCCTTGCAACTAAAGTTTTACTTCTTTTATTGTTAAGATAATATTTGCCAGGTACTCAAATCTGAATAACTGTGGTTTGTCTGTTAATCATTATCTTAAGCAAAAATGGTGTTCCATAAAATCATTGCTAGTTCAGCTTCTCACTGAAACAATTGTACAATTCCTTTATTCCAAGACAACAATTGCACATTGAGAACTGCTTTATGCATCATTCGCATTTCCTTACACATAATATTAAATTAATATGAACTCAAGCATCAATATCTAATATAATTAACAATGTTTATTGTCTCATCAAATTTATTCTTAAAGTGCCATTCTTAATAATGTAAGCATTTGGCAGCAAGTAATAGAAAAGTACTAGTTTAATTTGGTGTCAGTACCTTGACTCATGCTAAGGCATCGTCAGTTTTATCCAATATTGCCCTTGCACCATCAGTAAAAATGCCAGCACAGTAAAAAAAAAGACAAAATCTTAACAGTGATATAAAAACTATTTTTATATCACTGTTGACCTCGCAGATCTCCTAAAAAAGTCTTGGTAATGCCTAGAGTTCTGTGTTTCATACTTTGAAAGCCACTGTTAAAGATTCACCCTTGCTTTACCTGCTTTCTGATTCCACCTCTTACTATCTTTTCTGTGATATAATTTCATATTTTTTTCCCTTTCACAAACATCTAAGTTTTTCCTCTTAAGCCCTTCTGCCTCAGCCTACAAAGCTGTCTCTGTTATTCCTCACATATCTTGTTACTGAAAATACTATCAACACTGTTATTAATGAAGAGAGAGAGAGAGAGAATTATTTAGGAGTACATTTATCCTTTTAGGGAAGCCTATATTAGAAGACTGAGTCAGAGATATGATGGTATGACACTTTGGTTTTAGATATAGCCAACACCATCAAAAGAAACTCTTTGACTAAAACGTGTTTGCATGTTAGCCCTTTAGCTTCTCTCTTTTTTACAAAAAACATGGTACAATGAGGCGACACAGTATTAACCTGGCACATCCTAAACTTAATTATTTGTATATGGGGATTTGCTTAATTTTAACAGGTGACTGTGTCTGCCTGTCATGGCATGGACTAATAACCTGACTTTTCATTTAGATTATTGACTCTAAGGTAGGTTTTCTGAAAAGCCCCAGAGACATTATTTTAATTTTAAAATTCATTAAGCATCTATACTGTATCTGTCACATGTGAGGTTTTATATCTTCCACCAAAGAGAAGCAGAAATTTCTTCAAAAATTATACAGCATTAAATTTTGAAGAATGAAAAGTACCTTATTAAAAGTAATCTTTAATTTCTTAATCACACATTCAATTTAAGATGTATACTTTAAGTTCTAATGGACATTAAATATTACCAGAGGTTAGCTAATAATTAATTAGTTTCTGGTGGTTCATTTTCACTAATTTCATTAATTGAAATTTATGAATTGTTTTTAAATCATATAGTTTTGTATTTATTACACTAACTTGTGCAATTTAATAATATATGAGATTGTACATGTAATACGATGTTGAGAAACTAGGTACTTTCATGAAGATTTTTAAAATGCGTTAAACTAAATTTGGCCAGAGGCTATTTCTTTACTTGATTCCTTAGGTAAGGAACTGCAAGTTGATTTAATACATAAACAAACTAAAAGTCTAAACGGATATTTCATAAAAAATAGCTGGGTCTCAGTCAATCACTACATCTGAGCTTCAGTCAGTCACAGGCTACACATTTACATCTTTTGTAACTGCATACATATTTTCAGAAGGAAATCAATGTCCCAAAGCTGAGCTTTTAATGCATCTTGGGTTTGCATTACCTTACACTTTGACCGTAAATTGAAATAAAGGTAATCACTATAGATCTCATGGGAAGAACCAATATGAACTCAGTCTGTAGATCCTATCAAGGTGACTTTTGACTTTTTCTGGTTCCGTCTTGTTCTCAGTGTATATCTTCTGTAACTGTGTCCTTTGGTTTATCCAGCAAAATCTCAATTTGTGCCTGTTTTTATTTTTATTTAGTTTTTTCTGGCATCTAGAGCAGTTTAGTGTTTTTTTCTCACATAACTATTAGGGTTATGTTTCTTAAAATAGTTTTTGAATCAAATGATTTTTTAAGTTTACCAAGGTAATGAAGTCACTTATCCATTAGTAAATAAATATTTCAAAATGTAAAGCAATTACTTTAAAACAGAGTGACCAATAAATGCTAAAACTATTGAGTGAATGTTTGCTTTTGATGAGGAATGGAATATTTATATAGTCACAAAATAACTTTGAGCAGATTAATTATTTATTTAAAAAGTATCAATTATCATAGTGAAGACCCTTAGAGGACTACATCTTAACCAAGTGATAAAAATGAACATCATTTGTAATAAGACAAAGAATATTTTGTGCTCTAATGAGGGGCACTGAAAAGGATATATCACTTATGTAGTATTCTTATTCAGAAGTACATAACTTGAATCCAATTACAAGAAAGCATTGGAGGAGCCTAAATTGAGAGACCAATTAATATGACTAATTGGCCATACTTTTTATAATTTATGTATCGTAATAGACAAAGCTAAGAGACAGGCAAGATTGAAGATATCTAAAAGGATGTGATGATCACATGGAATCTGTAAACCAGAATTGGATCCTGTATCAGGAAAAAATGCTTAAAGGACATTTTGGGGACAAACAGTGAAATTGATTATAGACTCTATATTAATCAGGACAAACTATATAATAATGTAATATTTATTATTTTAGTGCCTGTTATTCAAAGTAATTTTGCAGTTTGATATTATATGGTTACAGTAATACTATCATGCTTGCTTCTTTGCTTTTGTGGTTTGACTTCCTGGTCCTCAGTGTTTAAAACTGTAATCTTTCTGAAGAAGACTATACAATTGCCCACACTTCTCTTTTTTGTTGTTGATTTTTTCTTTTTTTTTTTTTTTTTTTTTTTTTTTTTTTTGAGATGGTCTCACTCTGTCACTCAGGCTGGAGTGAAGTGGTGCAATCTTGGCTCACTACAACCTCTGCCGCCTGGGCTCAAGCAATTCTCATGCCCCAGCCTTCCAAGCAGCTAGGACTACAGGCACCCACCGCCAAGCTTACCTAATTTTTAGGAGAGACAGGGTTTTACCATGTTGGCCAGGCTGGTCTGGAACTCCCGGCTTCATGTGATCTGCCTACCTCAGCCTCCCAAAGTACTGAGATTTCAGGCAGGAGCCATGGTGCCTGGCTGCCTGCACTTTTCAATCCTGTCCTGCCAACCTGGGGAGCCTACAAAGCAATGAAAGATATCTGAACCCTGGCCCTTTTCTCTTTAGAGTCTCAATGGGAAATCCTGACCATTTCACTCTCCTTTACCTCTGCTTCCATCTTTTGCCCACAGTTACCAGCTGCTGCCAGTGATATTAACCACACAAACTTTGTTTTTCTTCTGGTATAACACAAAGACTGAAGAACTTATTTATTTACATCAGATATTTTCAGGAATCTCATTCCATCCTTAGGCCTATTTATTTACATCTGGGCATCTTTATACTTGATAGCCTATTTTTAAATGTTACTAGACTCATGTTTCTAATGCTTTTGTTTTTTAAACTATATTTATAGTTATATTATTTTTGAGTTTTATTTACATCTATTGAGTTTTAATTTATACTTATACTATATTTGAATTTATTATAATTCCTGTAAGTGTTTTAGACATTTTTTCCTAACTATATCCACCATGAAACTTAACTACCGTAGGTATACTGTATCTGTTAATATTCTTTGTATTTATTTGTGCTTTATACATAAACAAAGTATGACATTTTAGCCTCCTAAAATCAACTTTTTGTCCCCTTTGGGGTCACCACATTAGGAATGCATGTGTTAGACTGTGCAGATGTTTTATTCCCCTGACACAAAGTTACAAGGCATTCTGAGCTACTTTGTTTACCTTCACAGTTCTTCCTAGTCCTTCTGTATACCAAATCAAACCCACTTCTCCCTGCACCAGACTAACCTTTTCCTCTGTCAACCAGCTGCCAGTTCTGACACTCCACTCCTCAGTGCCATCAGATCAGGATCTAACACAGTAAGTCTCTCTCTCTCTCAAGACTGACACTGTAACTAGTGTGTTGGGGGTAAGGGTGGATAATGAAAGCAGAAAGGGTATAAGTTATCAGGGGATTCATATAAATAAGAAAAGAAACGAGAAATGACACATTCTCTCATTACTTTCTTTCAATGACTGTGTAGTACTTGCAGAATCTAGCTGTGATTATATGGTTGACAAGCTGGTTTCAGAAAAGATAGAATTATGATAGGTACAGAAAAGAAGTCACGCCTGACTGAGTACCATTGAAGAGGACTGCATCAGTACAAATGGCAAAGCCTGGTGAAGAAAACCAGGTAAGCCAAGTTTAAGTAAGGAAAGAAAATCACATAGGAAGGTGAACCTCCTTAGGTTACAAAACTGTTACCTAAGCCAGGATTAGAATACCCATCTAATGACGTTCACTCAACAGGTTTTCTTACTCTATGATGTTGTATTCACACAGTAAAAAAAATTAAACAAATATACAGGAGCTCACATGATCAGCAAAGATAGTTTAGTGTGTAAAAGCCTGAGTCAACTGAATACTTTCTGGTATAATATCAGTTCCTCCACATAATCTAGACTTCTTAGTGCAATAGATTACATTAATATGTGCACATTCATCTGAATGAAAAGAGGATGCAGAATCTTAGCTATAAGACAGAAGACATTTTTCAAAGGAGAATCCAAGATCGTATTATAATGTTGAGAGAGTGAGCAGAAGAACGTAACTTGAAACAGAAAGAAAAGAGAATACCGCATTGGCATTAAACAATATTGATAAACTTCTTTCAAAATGTGATGAGCAGTTAACTTTCCTCTTTCTAAAAAATCAGTCAGGATAATGTTGTGGAAAATGGCCATTGAGAGACATGCTGTATAAGAGAAGGAAGCAAATTTCCTATCATTGTCTCTACAGATTAAATTTGAAGTGGAAGTTGACTCCATGCCTTCTCACAAGCGATAAAAGAAAACAAACTTATTTTTACAAACAAAAACTGTACCAGCAAATCTAAAGTCTGCCTTTGATTGCTTTCTACTCTACCTGCTGCATCCCCCATCTTCCTGGTTTCCACCCCAGAGAAAACCACTGTTACCAGTCTGATGTGTTTCCTTATAGATTTTTGAGTGCCTATTCATACTTCACTAAGCACATATTGCTGTGCAACTTTCTCCTTTCACTCTGCATTGTGACTGAGAGATCCCTTTATGCTAGTTAATAGAGATGTCAGATTTTGCGCTCTATGCAAGAGGAAAGTGACTTACAGAATACTTCCTAAGATCACAAAACTATTGAGTGGAAATCCAGGACAATAATCCAAGTTTCTTGAATTTCATTTAAAATGGTTTACATCTCATATGTCCCCAATTTGGTAAGTCCAATCACATGTTGACATAGTGGCTTTTTTACTTTGGTGTTGACCATGAGCACTGTAACTTTAATGTTGAAGTCTGTGCTCACATGTCTTACTGCCCCCAAAACATTTAAATTTGGAGATTGATAGAACAGGAAGTAAAAATAAGACTATGTCTTTGAAAGGAATTTGACAAGAATTCCTAGGATTGTAATATGGAAAAATTATAAAATATTTCATTTTCAGAGAATTCTCATCTAATACCATGAATGTAAAGCGCATGTGTATTGTTCTTAATGTCAGAAAATAGGAAACATTTTCTATATTATCTACAATCTTTAATTGGTAATGACTAGTAATCATTGTAAGCTATGTGAAGGTTATAATTGAGGATATTATAAAACAAGGCACTTTAGTCACTACAAGAATTACTAAAATAAAGCGTAAAGACTGGTGGAATAAAATGTTTTGAAAGAAGTTTCCAATTCATATCTTATAATCTGATGGCATGAGATTAAAATGTCAAAGTTTAATTAATTCCTCATTATAAAACTGTCTGTATATTTCCTCATTAGGGATAAGAGGGAAATTCACACTTTTTCTCTCTCTACTGATACTTGAGGCATCCTCTTCCAAACTAGGATCTTCATAACTTGAGAAGAGACTAAATTAACACCTGCGTTTATGTACGTCATATTTACCGGGAGGGGCAAAGCTGAAAGGCATTTAATCCCTCTGCTAAAACTATTTCTCTATTCATGGAGCAATTATGGTTAGTGCTGAACTTTTTCAGACAAACTGACATCTACAAATTATTCAAAAGTATATCTATATACGGAAAACTCAGTCAATGTGATTGCCTATCATACTAGAGTATAATTTCTTCCACACAGCACAGTTTAATTTTAATTATAAATTAATTGTAGCTGTAAAGTGTCTCAATTTTGACTCTAATAAACTACTCTCATTATTTCCTTTTTAAAGCTGATTTCATAGTCTACTATTTAGCAATATCAGACATATAAAGATCTATTTATTTCATTATCATATCATCAGTGATCATAACTTAGCCTTTAATTACTATAGCATATACTAATCAGACTGCTACTTTTTGAGTATTATAAGTGTATTTACATTAAGTGCTGTTCTACTAATAATTATTTTGTTAAATACATTGCTCTTTCATTATCCATCCAGGAAGTAGTGAGATTCTTTTATGACCACTATATGCTCTTTGCCTCTTAGTAAGTTTGTCTTCACTGATGCTTGAAATGTTTTATGTGTCTTGCTGATTATTGGATTCTCCTGGATTTTCTGTTGATTTCTGCTAGAATTTGGTCTCCAAGAAAGTCATAGTTTGTGACATCAATGCATTTTTTATGGACAATCTTTTTGTTTCACCAGCTTCCTTACAAAGCACTAACTGCATTGACTATGCCAACATCCCATCTTCTTTCTATTTTCATGTGTCATTGCCACCACAGGATATATAGGGAGGTGACAGGAGTGATGTACAGCTGCAAGGGATCAGCTAAGCTGTGCTCTTTCTGCTGAACGCCATCAGCATTCTGACATAGACAAAGAGCTCTATCATGCTTGCTGTCCTGAATACAGTTTACAATCTCTCAATTGGTAAATTACTTTTACTAAAATTGGATCTGTTAAATGTAATAATTTAGTGAAGGGATTATTTCTATTGTTCATTCACATTTTAGTGTCAATTGTTTTGATATTGAGAGTTAAACCACTTAAAAAAATGAGTTTTAGCTAAAGGATAAAAAATGACCAAAGAGTAAAGAAAGGAGTGAGGGGTGCACCAGCCCATGACAGAATGAAGTCAGTGGATTTACTCTTGACTCCCTTGCCTTCTATCTTCATTATAGATACTTGGAAATTCCTTTTAACAGCAACATGTAAAAAACTGTTTCAAAGATGGTATTTCATTTACATGTTTTATGACCTAATATGAACAACTCTATGTTTTTAATATCCTAAAATTAGAAAGTGCTATGGTCTGAATTTCAGAGCCCCCGCCAAAATATCTATTGAAATCTAACCTCCAATGCAAAAGTATTAAGAGGTGAGGTCCTTAGGAGATGAGCAAGTCACCAAGGCTCTGCCATTATAAATGCAATGAGTGTCCTTACAAAAGAGGTTTAAGGGAGCTGTTTACCCCTTCTGCCTTTTGAGGACACAGCAGGAAGGTGGCATCTTGGAAATAGAGAACAAGCCCTCATCAGACACTGAATCTACTAAGGCCTTGATCTTGGACTTTCCAGCTTTCAGAACTATAAGAAATAAATATTTTTTATTTTGAATTAACAAGACTAAGGTATTTTATTATAGCAACATAGCAAAGACTAAGAGAGATAGCTTTTAAAATGCTCAATTGGTCTCCAATTGCTGTGGGCTTTGGATTTTAGGACCTACTATCTATTTTGACACAATTTCTAAAAATGGCCTCCACGCCTTAGTAATAATTTTTTTATTCAAAGCTGGATAGAGGTTGAGGTAATAAGCAAAGACAATTAGTGTTAATTCTCCTACTTAACTGGACCATCCAGAGAACTGCTAACAAAACATTGTAAATTCAGTATTCACACTCATTCCCAAGCAAAGAACAGTAAGTAGGTGATCTTTCTATATGACACCAGGATTTTAGGTAATTCTATTTATCCATTTTTATCTCAAGGAATAATAGATATTCTTAGTTTTTGTATAGGTATTTTGTCACTAACGCATGCTTTATGTACATAATCCTAAAGCTACTTTATTTGTCAAACAACCGGGGTATTTTCTTAACTACATTTTCAAGAATTATGCTTTGCTTAGATTCAAAGCAACTCCAGACTATGAGCGTAAAAAAATCAGGCAGCACAATTTCAGATAAGATTTAATATGGGCAAACCCATTTAGTAATGCAGATCTCAGCCTCTTAAGCAGGATTATTTCCTCTGAAGTATCAAGATATTCTGAGAACA
The DNA here is from genome assembly GCA_036589455.1 of Ateles fusciceps. Lineage (NCBI taxonomy): Eukaryota > Metazoa > Chordata > Mammalia > Primates > Atelidae > Ateles > Ateles fusciceps. Next base: position 4,701,970 of record JAZHEH010002924.1, on the reverse strand, counting down.
GAGTTTATCATTTTTTTAAGTCATAGTTTAAGAATTTATATAAGCCAGTAGACCTCAACTAAGATAGTATTACAATACATTAATTCATGAGACGTTCTTAATCATAGTAAGTCCAGCTCTGGAACAAATTTTAAAGAAAAGACATTCACTTAAGCTGGAAAAATGGGACCTATACATATAAAAGGTTTTTGATTTTTTGTTTGTTTTTTAACAGTGCAAAGGAGCATGTGTATTTAGAGCTGAATTTAATACCCTAGACAAGAAGTGCTACAGAGTTCAGAAGCGAACGGTCATAATGTAGATTGGAGGAGGCAGGCATGAACTTTGGTAGAATGTAACACCTGGACCTTCTACCCTGTAGAGGTCTGTTGTGGTTAATAGACTATTTTTTAGAGTGTTTTTGGTTTTTTTTTTTTTTTTTTTTGAGGTTTATAGCGAAATTGAGAAGAAAATACAGAAGTTCCAACATACCCCCTGCCTTCACACATACCAAGTCTCTCCCATTATCAACAGCCCTCACCAGAAGAGTACATTTGTCACAATCAATGAATCTACATTGACACACCATTATTACCCTAAGCCCATGGTCTATAATAGGGTTCACTCTTATTGTTGTACATTCTATGGGTTTTGAAAAAGATAATAACATGTGCCTATCATTATAGGGTCATACTAAATAGTTTCACTGCCTAAATTCATCTGTGTCCGGCTTATTCATCCCTTCCTCCCCCTTAACCCCTAGCAACCACTGCACTTTCCACTGTCTTCATAGTTGCACCTTTTCCAGAATGTCATATTGTTGGAATCATACAGCAAGTAGCCTTTTCAGATTGGCTTCTGTCACTTAATAATATGAATTTGAGGTTATTCCATGTTTTCTCCTGGCTTGATAGTTCATTTTTTAAAATGCTGAAGAATATTCCATTGTCTGGATATACCATGGTTTGTTGCTTCATTTTACCTACTGAAGGACATCATGGTTGTTTCCAAATTTTGGCCACTATGAATCTGTGTGCAGGTTTTTCCGTGGACATTGAATGGCATTTTTATGTTCTATATAAATAATATACAGAGAAATATGTTAATAACTTAGTAACTTGTGTAGAGATCATAATCATTGTTTATATGTTTTAAATATGGAGATGGAAGGCTATATGACAATTCAGTGAAAGAATGTGAATTTCTAGAGGGTTCAATGTACCTTCACGTTGCTATTTTTAAAACACGAGAACAGTAGTTATTTAGGATTGAAGCTGAGTGCTGTATCAGGGGAAAGGCAGAAAAAAATAATTGCTGTGGCCAGGGTTGAGTCTCCACTCTGCCGTTCAGCTCTGTTTTTATACTCTGGATTTCAACAAATACAGGCTCTGCAACTATGCAGAACTTTCCTTTTCAGTCACCAAATAATAATCTATTTTAGTTTAATATGTCTGTTGCAGGATTCAACCTTCTCCATCACCCAAAGAATTCATCAAACCCTTCTTTTCAACTATAAACTAAATAGTCCCTGATATCATTTCTGGTAAATATGAATTTCTTTGTTGTATCTATTTCCAGTTACAGTTCAGCACTGCTCCTAGAATTATACCCTAGGCAACTGTCCTATTCCCTAATTTAGTCTTTGTTTATGGAAGCTTACTAAGGCAGAGGTATGTTGATTTATCTTCATTATTCTTTTATTTTGATATTTATAATTTTTTTGGATTTGGCAATGTAGCTGAAAGAATGTGGAACCAATTGAGTGGGTCTAAAAACAGGCTGCATTAATGTCCTTGGCCATTATTTAGTAAAAGTTTAACAAGAATATTATTCTGGACCTTTTTATTGGCCCTTGGGAAGTCTATGCTTCATCACTCCCTCTTTCCCCTCCCTGCTTTCTTTTCTCTCTCCCCTCTCCCCCCCCTCCCCCTTCCTTCCCAGCTTCAATTTTTTCCTTTCATCCTCCTTCCTTCTGCCTCTTCCTCCCTCGATCCCTCCCTCCATCCTTTCTTCTCACTTTTCCTTTTTTTCTGTGGCATTTAAAGAATTGCAAAAATTAAGTTTCTTTTCAAATACAGTTCAAGTTGTGTAGTAGATAGTATTAAAAAAATTATCTGCAACAAGATAAAAACTAATTTAAAATTCTCATTGTTGGGTGTCTTTGAATGCTTTTTCGCTACTGGTAAGTGTCATGAAAATTTCTGTTTGGAAAATTTTTATAATAGGATGGTGATAGGGATTAGTCCAAATAAAGAGTAACCATGTTTTCTCCTCCATAAAGAATGTAGAAACTTAGAATTGGAAGGCAATATAGTTATAAAGTATCCTGAAACTCTCATTTTATAAATCGAAACCACTCAAGTCGAATGATTTTCCTGAGGTCATCTCAGTGATAGCCAGAAATGATGCCCAAATCACCCAGCTTCTTATATTACAGTATAATGTATAATACAATACTACTAAACATATAAATATATTTAATCGCTCAAAGAGACTGAACATTTGGAGGAGATGGGAGGGTGTTTATCTCATTAATGCATGTCCTTTGTGGAAAACAAACTAAACAAATTCATAGCACAAGGACAAGTCTGGTTAAATGAATGATGATTCTTATCCCTACTTGAAAGTATTTGATGTAATAGATTATAAATGGGGAAAAACCCTAATGTTCTTTCTGCATTTCTCTGAACCTTTGTTGTCAACACACATGCCTGCTTATGTTACATGAGATAGAGTATGTATGTTTATCTTCTGTGATTATATGTATAAATGTTTGATGGCAGTATACATTTTTAAAAAGAAGCTTGTCAATAATGTGTCCATCAAAAAACGACTTTTCTTCTTAGCTTGAGGGCATATTTGCGATTCACTAATCCATTACCAAAAAAATCACTGAGTTTTCAGTCTAGACGTTGCAGAACTGGCTTCTTTCTTCAGTTAGAAACCGCAGTTAACTAAAATATCTAGTAACATAAGTCTATCACCATGACAGAAATGTCAAGAAATTAGATATATATGATAGTGTATAGTCAATGCTAATTCTACTTTGTTTTCTTGCAAGAAAGCAATACAAATAATCCAATTTTCCTATGGTTATAATTATATATATAATCCATCTAAGTTAGAGTGAAATCAGAAAGTTTAGCATGTGGTAAAGATAAGGAATTATTTTAAAGTTGTTTATGTTAATTTAAATACTACACCTATACGTTGGTGGATACACTAAGTAATGTTGGATCAGTAGAATCTCTTCATATTTCAGTATGGGAGGAAAGCTGGATAGCCTGGGTGGTTTTTAAAGAGAATATGTCATTTATTTTTAAAACAGCATGTTAACTTATTTATATAACAGATACAATTGATCAAAATATTGTCCATGATACTAAAATGCATTTTAGTTTTTTCAATCTTTTTAAATTAAAAAAATATATAAAAAATTTTAACTTTCCTTTTAGAAACAGAGTACATGTGCAGATTTGTTCCATGAGAATGTTGTATGATGGTGGGGTTTGGAGTGTTGATCCTGTTACCCCGATAATGAGCATAGTACCCAGTAGGTATTTTTTAACCCACTCTCCTCCCTCCTTGTTCCAGTAGTCCGCAGTGTCTATTGTTGCCATGTTTATGTCCACATGTGCTCAATGCTTAGCTCCTACTTACAAGTGAGAACATACAGTATTTGATTTTCTGTTCCTACATTAATTTACTTAGGATTGTGGCCTCCAGCTCTGTTTGTGTTGCTCAAAAAAACATGACTTTATTCTTTTTATGGCTTTGTGGTATTCCATGGCGTATATGTACTGCATTTTCTTTATCTAATCTACTATTGATGCACATCTGGGTTGATCTCATGTCTTTCCTGTTGTCAATAGTGCAACAATGAATATATGAGTGCATGTGTCTTTCTGGTAGGACGATTTATTTTCTTTCATATGTATACCCAGGCTATTATTTTAAAAATAAATAAAAACAACAACAACAGATGATGAAGAGGCTGTGGAGAAAAGAGAATACATATACACTATTCCCTTTCTATTTCTGGGAATGTAAATTATTTCAACCACTGTAGAAATCAGTCTGGAGATTTCTCAGATGGCTTAAAACAGCCACCATTCAACATAGCATTATCATTATTGGGAAACAAAAACAAAAAACAACCAAACAAAAACAACAAAAATTTCTGTTTTTTAGAGAAGTTTTAGATTCATAGCAAAATTGAGTGGAAAGTGTAAAAGCTTCCCATATACTTTCTGCCTTCCCACACACAATTAAAATCCCCCACCACAGTGGTACATTTGTTACAATGTATAAACCTACATTAATGCACCATTACCACCTAAAGTCCATAGTTTACATTAGGGTTTGCTCTCAGTGTTGTACTTCCTATGGATTTTGACAAATCCATGGTAGCATAATCCATGTAGCATAACACAGAATAATGTCACTGCCCTAAAAATCCTCTGTGCCCCGCTTATTCATTCTTCTCTCTCTTCTAACTTCCAGCAACCACTAATTTTTTACTGTCTGCATAATTTTACCTTTTCCAGAATGTTACATGTTTAGAATTGTACAGTGTGCAGCCTTTTAAGAATGGCTCCTTTCTCTTAAATAATAGACATTTAAGCTTCTTCCATGTTTTTTCCTGATGTAATACCCCGTTTCTTTTTGATGCTGAATAATATTACATCATTTGAATGTATCACTGTTTGTTTATTCACCTAATGTGAGACAAGTTGGTTACATTCAAGTTTCAGAAATTATGAACAAAGCTTTGGTAAACATTTGTATATAGTCTTTGTGTGGAAATAAATTTGCAATTAATTTGAGTAAATACCAAGAAGCTTGATTGCTGGGTTGTATGGTAAGAGTATGCTTAGCTTTGTAGGAGACTGCCTTACTGTTTTCCAAAGTGGCTGTACCATCTTGCATCTTCCCTTCTCTTCCAACAGCAATGAAGGAGAATTCTCGTTGCTGCACATAGTTGCCAGTATGTGGTTTTGTCAGTGTTTTGGATTTTCACAATTTTTTTTATGTATAGAGTGATACATTACCTAAGCCTGAAGTCTGAAACTTTCTATTTTATGCTACTTGTCAAACTCCAAGAGAGATTACCTACCATGAAATCACACATGCAAATCATTGTACCAGTATAAAATCTTAGATAAGATGGTGGTTTTTGAAATAGAAAGTATTGTTTTATTTTTCTCAAAGAAACTACTTCTTTCTCTCTTGATAACTAAGGGATATTTATTGATTACTTACTTTTTGTATGTTTTATGTTCTTAATAACTCCTACAAATAGACCTTTAAAGTCTTGGATGCTTTTATTTAGCCTACTGTTTATTAGGTATGGTTTATTTTAATAGCATCATATCTTTTTCTCCAAAGTCACACTTCAAAATGAATTAAATGAAACAAAGCATTTTCTTATACCAATAATTTTTTTTGTTTCTTAAAAATACTCTTTCCACCCCATTTTTTTAGGGACTTGAGCTTTCCAATTTCTATTTTATTCTTTCTAGAAACAATCTTACATGACCCAGGACTTCAACTGTGTCCTGAATGAAAGTAGCACTGTGATCTTACAAAATAAATAAAAAAATAAAATAAAAAGTATAAGAACACTGTTATATGCTTTTCTAGATAATTTGTTTCTAAACCAAAGAATTTAGGAGGTAGCTCAGCATCCCAGTGTTGTCTCATAATGAGAAAACCACCAATCTTACTACTATCGTTGCCATTTAATTTTCATATTGCCCTTCTGTCACTCCTGCATTGGTTCGTTTTATTTATTATATTAATACTACATGCCCAAAATTATGTTAGCATTCCTTATGTGCTACAAAATAATCTTCCAGTCTTCTCACATACCACACAGATTTCTTCAAACCATGGAAAAGGTAGCACAACTTATGTACCCAGTTACCTTCACTTTTCTAAGATTTACAACAGTTTGCATAATTTCTTAAATGTTCTGGTAGACCTACTTGACCATGAAAGACTATAAGAAACCTAGCATTGGAATCTGTCTATTCCATACCAGAAACAGTGTAGTTACTAATTCATACAATCCAAGCATCTCACTTTATTAATGTTCTTCCTATTTCGCTATCTAGCATATCTAGCATAATTTTTATCAATCTATTTATACCCTACTAATTGTTATTATGCTCATTTATATTATTATCCTGCACACAATACAATTTCTAAGTTCTGTTTAAAGTATTTATTCTTCTGTTGTCTGATAAAGATTTTATGATGCTTTTGATAGAAAGCAAATATAAAATTAACAGAAGTAGAAATGTATTTCAAAATTTATACTTTAAAAACTTATATTTTAATCAGTAGCTTACCATTGAAAATCATCGGCAGCAGTAAATCAAATGTTATCACTTTGCCTTTATTTCTCAGTTCATCTAAAGGAAAATGTTGAGAGGAATTCCTTTTGAAAAAAAATACACTGGATTAATATAATCACATATCCTGGTTACTAATAAATCACTTCCTAAGAAATAGAAAGTGAGCTGGTGGACTCCGTCCCCTTCATGATCATGTCAGAGAATGAATGTAATCAGTATACCTCTATGAGTAGGCCCTTGCAGACCTGTGAAGTTTATAAAAAATGGGAGCATTGATATTACAAAAATTGGATTAATTTTTAAATCAGAATCACAGAAATTATATATGCAAATACATATTAAACCTTTTGAAAATGCCTTAACATTTAAGTGACTTTGGTTAATGGTCTGTAATATCCATATGGAAAGTCCTAAAATATGAAAACAAATTACATAGTACTGCTATTCCACCAGCTCTCTCCTCTAATAGTAAAGATACATGAAAATATATTTGTACCATTTCCTATATACTCTTCATTGTGGAGCCTAATTGACTATTCTTTAAATAGAGAATATTTCTATTAGTAATTGATATTTTTATTAGGAGTATAATTGATTTTAGTTTACCATTTGGGAAATGAATGTTACAAGAGCAGCACATAAAGTTTTTGAGTTGTCTTTGTTTATTTTCTCTTTCCATTTCAATGCTCTCATTTTATCTTGCTGCCAGCAATACCTTTGAGAGCCAGTTGTTACCTTGATTTAAGATGAATTCATATCAGAAGCATTTCAATATCAAGACTGACTTGAGTTAATCCAATGATATAACCTAACAACTATCAAGCCATTCACTTTGGTAACCTTGGTGAGAATCGTTTTAGTGGGAAGCTGTTGTAGAAACTTTTTGCCAGTGGTTAAAAAGTGAACTAGAGTGAGAGGAGTGAATAATTTTAGTTCAAATAACTTTTAAAGAAAGTTGACTAAAAAGTAGAAGAAAACAGTTGAGGTAGAATCTAGTAGTGTCCTTATGTGATATCCATTAATTGTGCTATAACCAACAGGCTCACTTCCTCTACGTTTTTAAATTCCCTTACTTCACTTAACTAAAGTTTATCTGTTCTGCATTCTGGTTTCCCAGGCTTGTCAGGTAGCATTTTGCTCAACTGACAAATTAGCCTCTAAGCTATGGATAAGTAGCAAGTTACCAGATTTCACCAGATTATTATTCAAGGTAATGTAATGATGCACTCACTCTCCAGGAGGTTCAAATGAACACCTTTAATAATGAAAGTGGTACTGGAAAATGAATATTGAGGAAATATCCTGCATCTCTGGAATGATACAGCTAACAGGTCTACATAATACAACCTCTGTGGTGAGGAGAAAATGTGATAGAAATCTGTCGATCATGGTGAAAGATCTTAAGATTCTTTCACTTATTTTAGGGCCATGTGTGGAGATTTCTAACAGGAGGTTTTCTCAGATGACTGGTATTGTCTTGGGTTTCTCATAGTTATGTCCTTAACTGTTGACATTAAGGAAAAGAGTGAGGGTTATTTCCTCTGAGGGTCTGTACCCTCCTGGCTAAGATAAATCAACTGAGAATCCAATGGGGGGATAAGCCCAACCTTAGAATATATTTAAAGTTCAAGAGTTGTCAGCTCCTTGGAGAGATTGCCTAGTTCCTGGATTACCCACATATTCTTAGAAAAGCCTTTGAGACTCACTGCTATACTCTGTTTTCAAACTGACAGGCATTTTCTCCTTAAGAACATTTTTCTAGATTGTTAAGTCCTAGCATATGGCAAAACTTAATGTTGTGGCATCTATAATTTGGGTTTATTTGGGTTATTACATAGAAGTTAGGATATTGTCTTGAAAACGCTTTAAGCATTTTTAAGGCTGAATGACCCACAAACTTTCATAATATAGCATTATACATGGCGAAAAATATGTTTTTCTGCTGCTAATGGGCTACATGATTTTAGGGTTGCCATTTAACACTTCTGGGATTCTAATCAAACAACAATAGTAGTTATACTTATGATTTTCAAGACTCATTTTTATAAATAGTAGCTGTTTTAAAAAGAAAAATCAGTCATTTGAACAGAGGAACTCTGATAAGTCAAACTTCTGGATAGTTGGAGTGACCTAAGATTTGAAGAGAAACTTTTCCATTTTTATGTTTCTAGAATCATAAAATGTTACTTCAAGGGATTATTTACATAATCACAAATTCATCTACTTCTGAAAATAGCATTGGGGCATCCCACTGAGAGAAAAGATTTGCTTGTACTCACATATGTTGGACAAAGCAAAAGGAAATCTGAGAAACCCAAAGCATTCACCTATAGTAACCAATTTGCAAGAGTGCTATCTGAAATCTGTGTCCTGCTGAGTCTCTAATGTCCAATTTCTTCAACAGAGGATTTACACTTGAATTATGATAATGTTTGGCAAGAAAATTAACATAGTCATAGATGGAACAAATACAGAGTACCACAAATTAACTACAGAGCAATTACAATGACATTGTGCACTGTGCAATAGTCCATTAAGCAATATTAGATCACCAGCTTCCTCCATTCCTGGCTTTATTGTCAGGAACAAAACTAACTTAGCCTTAGTAGTGTTTTGTGCAGCATTTAGAGTTTTACATATGCTAGCATACCAGGTCTGCCTAGGGTTCTGAAATATAATCAGACCCGCACACACACACCACTTCAAACTCCAATTTATTTCCTTATTTGCAATTCAAAAGTGATGTTATTTTGTAACTTGTAAACATACATCTATTGGGTTTTAGATATAGAGTGAGAAATTTTCTTTAATGCTTAATGATTTTGTTAATATAAATATATAATATATACAAATATATAATGGAATATATAATCATATATGCTATCAAGCTACCTACTTACTGACAGACATTACATAACTGTTGGAAGAAGGCATATTATAAATCTTCAAGTGTGCCTAATTTTTCACAGTTTACTAGAACTACAAAGCAGCATTCCCATAGTCTATAGGAGGAATTCTAAGACCAGAGGAAATCATCCAAATAGCTGTATTCTTAACATTAAATTGTGGTCTTCTTCTGGAGAAGGCCATGCTCCTCCTACTAACCCATTTGTCAGAAGGAGAAATCAGTGCTTAGAGTTTCACTGATTGACCCATGGCAAACCACTTTAAAAGTGACAATGACTAGACCCGGTGATCTTGGTACCAACTTCCAACCTCTTTTTATATTGACATGAAAAATTCACCTCTTTTGACTGAACTACCTAGTCAGTTCCACCAGCTAACCAGTACATTTAGTGTAAAGCATCAGTGTGAATTACTGGGTTGTTTAATTAGATTGATGGTTTCTTCCAGGTCAAAGCCTTTAAAGCATATGGTTAGTCAGATATAAATAATTGGTCATCACTGAAATTAGCAAACACTGCTCCAAGAATAACTTATTTTTAAATAGAAAACATGGAGGAATGGAAAATTGTCAGCCTCCTAATATGTAGTAACATGACACAGTCTAAGATCCAGACCCCTTATATTATAGCCAGCAAACATTTGCAGACATATCACATGGGGGAAGGAATGAATCAGTGCTGCCTCTAATTTGATATCTTCATTGCTTCAGTAGCTGGATAATTTCCCGTCCTGGAATACTGATCCATTAAGCCTGTTTTTTATTGCCCAGCCATAAACTTAAATGGCAGAAAATAAATAGTTAAAAAATAATCAAATGGAAAACAAGAGCCCAATGTGAAATAGAGAGATGCGAATCATAACCAGAGGTTATTGTGAATAAAGCCTGAAGTGCTTATATTCTGTAGCAAAACAAGAATAAGATTTGTACAGTCGTGTGGAAAGAAAATAAATGAGCAATGTGCTTTGAAATGATCCATCTCTATGCCTGAGATACAATTAAAAATGTTAGACAGGAGTTCATTAATCCAATAAACATTCTTCACCCACTATCTAGGTGTTACCACTGGCCATGAATAAGATATAATTCTGAGCCTTGGAAAACTCTTGATCTAGTAGGCCATAATGAGCATAATGTTGAAAGTATTGAGTGAAAGTTATAAATAGGAAGCATAACAGAGGGGCACCTAACCAACCTGACCATGCTGAGAATGCTTCTTAGATCTGAGCTGAGATTTTAAGGAAGAGCTGGCAGTTAGATAAAGAAAGCCATAAAGATAACAGAGAATGCAGAGAAGGGGAAAAGCATGAACAATCTCAAGTCATGTGCTGCAACACCTCACGCATATAGAGGGGAGAAGGTTTGAGGACAGCAAGGAAGCCAAAAATGACTAAGATGCAGGGTCATGAAGAGCCTTGGACTTTTACATAGAAATTGACACAAAGAGGTATTACTGGCTCTTTAAAACAAGGAAATGGCTTAGTTTTATTTCTGTGTTAGAAAATATCATCTTAAAGGTTGAATAAAGAATTGATTGAAGTGATAAAATATCTGACTCTATTAGAATAAGGAAAGACAGGCAAAAGTTGAGCATTGCTGAATAAGAATTGGGATAACAAGGTAAATATGAATTATTGACTAATTGGATATGGAAAACAAGCGACAATGAGATGTTTAATCAACCTCTGTTTTGGGTTTGTTTGTTTTCAATTAGTGGGTAAGTTGTGGTACCATTGACAATGAGTTTCCAAGTGTCAGAGAGGCAGCAGGCTATGGGGTGTTTAAAAGAGGTAGGAAGAGGAAGAATTCTGCTTTGGACACATGCTCTTGCTGTTACAATCACCAATCTGAAACAGAAGGGTGAAGTCTGGGTTCAGGATTCTGATTTCAAAGTCATCAATGTATACAAAGTATTTAAAGTAGGACGAAGTTACTGAGAAAGGAGAAAAGATATGAAGACAGGAATCTCTAAGGAATATAATTATGCTGGGGACAAGAAGAGGCATAAATACCTAAAAAAACCAATGAGAAATTTACATAAGTAAAAGAGAAGAACAAGGCAAGAAGCAAAGGCAAAACCAAAATAAAACGAAGTTTCAACAATAACAGACTGGTTCCTGCTACAGGTGGTAGATTGAGTATACACATATATTTTCAACTCTCTTGAAACCCCACTAAAACAGTAGTAAGGGAATATTTTTAAGCGGTAAAACAAAAAATTAAGAAAACAGAAGTTGGAAAGTAGATCTTCAGCTAGCAGTACAAAAAACTGAGAAAGAAACTGGTTTATGCCCTAGAAGCCCCAAACAGCCTCAGGTATCTCCAGAGATGGAGTCAGGGTAGGCCACAAACAGGAGAGTTGCTGGGAAGTCTGTGTAAGAAGAACCTGTAATACAAGATTCAATCCTTTTGGCCACACAACTGTAATATTATCCCTCTCCCAGGTAGGAAAAGACTGGATTTAGAAAGATGAAACTGTGTCTCAGTAGCAGGGACACCAGATCAAGTAAGGGAAATGGATCTATACTCAAAAGAGAGAAATTAAGGGAACGTTGGGTGACTATATGTTGCAAGCTAGCCCTCTTTCACTGAACTCCCAGAAATCCAGCAGGCTGATCAAGAGACTGGAGCTAGTCTTTCCAGAAGAAAATTAGCAGCCTATAAGAGTGTAATACCTATAAATATATTGAGATTAAAAGTCAATCATCAAATCCCAAATTATCATCATTGAAGCCTGCAATTGACAAATTCTGCCCAACCACTTAAAGTTTATTGTCTTTGAAAAAAAAGTCCTATTTTTAATGCTTCACTTTTAACTATGAGCAGACAATGCTCATAGTTAAAAGTGGATGACCTATCTGAAGAACATGAAAACTATAAAAACTAGAAACCATCACTGGTCATTAGAGAAATGCAAATCAAAACTACATTGAGATACCATCTCACGCCAGTTAGAATGGCGATCATTAAAAAATCTGGAGACAACAGATGCTGGAGAGGATGTGGAGAAATAGGAACGCTTTTACACTGTTGGTGGGAGTGTAAATTAGTTCAACCATTGTGGAAGACAGTGTGGCGATTCCTCAAGGACCTAGAAATAGAAATTCCATTTGATCCAGCAATCCCATTACTGGGTATATATCCAAAAGACTATAAATCGTTCTACTATAAGGACACATGCACACGAATGTTCATTGCAGCACAGTTTACAATAGCAAAGACCTGGAACCAACCCAAATGCCCATCGATGATAGACTGGACAGGGAAAATGTGGCACATATACACCATGGATATGCAGCCATCAAAAACGATGAGTTCGTGTCCTTTGTAGGGACATGGATGAACCTGGAAACCATCATTCTCAGCAAACTGACACAAGAACAGAAAATCAAACACCGCATGTTCTCACTCATAGGCGGGTGTTGAACAATGGGAACACATGGACACAGGGAGGGGAGTATCACACACTGGGGTCTGTCGGGGGGGAGGAAAGGGGAGGGATAGTGGGGGGGTGGGGGAGTTGGGGAGGGATAGCATGGGGAGAAATGCCAGATATAGGTGATGGGGAGGAAGGCAGCAAATCACACTGCCATGTGTGTACCTATGCAACAATCTTCCATGTTCTTCACATGTACCCCCAAACCTAAAATGCAATAAAAAAAAAAAAAATTACATACCAATGGAAAAAAAAAAAAAAGAAACCAAAACAAACATTTAAAATATAATTTGAAGGAGGTAGAAGAGGAAACTTAAGAAAAAAACTCAAAAAAGTAACAAAATAAACTATTATAAAAAGAACACACAAAGAGTGAAGATTATGAGCTTGCATACAGAGAAAACAAAAACAATAAAACAAGAGTCAGGTGATATGCAGGTGATCATAAATGAAAATAGCCTCTGCCTTGTATGACATAGCAAAAATTAATTTTAGAAACAGTGAAGGAATGCCTTAAAAACTCTGCAGATAAATCCCAATAAAATTCATATCCAGCTCACTTATTAAATAAGACTGATATTTTAGAATTCAAGATATCAAATATACTTCATGCCTGTACCTTTTGTTAGCAAACTTTTGGAAGATACTCCTTGTTACAATGAAAGAGTAGAACAATCTAGGAAAAAATGTAATACTCAGGCAAGAAGGGATTTGACTCAAAATAAGGCAAAATTTCTAGGAAGATGCTGAAAGTGCCCCAGGATGAAAGCTATTCACAGGTTTGGAAAGAAGTCAGATTGGAACCAGTCAGAAGTTTTTTAGTAGCGGATTCTTTAAAGAGACAGATTTGGTATAATACCTGATATATTTAAATATATTAAGAAAAAAATGAGCATAATTCGAGGAGATTTTGATATTGAATTAGTAATAAGTACATAGAAACATAAACAAAGACCAAAATAGTTATAAACCCTAGGGAAGGTTTTTTTTAAGTAGTGGAGAAATCACAAGGGTCACTTAGAATAGCCCTTGGTACTCTAGTCAAAATATGCCATAAAGAGATGAAAATAGGTGAGCAGAAGTAAGAATTTGTGGCAGGCAGAAGAGGAGGGGGTGGGTACAGAAAGCTAAATTCTTACCTTCCATAAACAAAGTCAGAAGAAAAGCGCCTAACAGAAAAATCAGGAAGTTGTAATATAAGTACGGTTTGTAGTGACATGGAGATTTATGCCAAAGGAATAACTAAATGGTTTGAAAGTAGCTGACGAAGGGGAACAAGTTTGGGAGCAGGTGGAGAGGGGGCAGGAAATTGCAGTGTTTGATTATATAACACACACACACACACACACACACACACACACACACACACAAATAAATACAGTTGACTCTTGAACAACATGGGTTTGAACTGCATGGATCCACTTATATTCAAATTTTCTTCCACCCCTAAGTTAGCAAAACCAACTTCTTGTCTTCCTCCTCCTCCTCAGCCTACTCAACCTGAATACAAGGGAGATGAAGACCTTTGTGATGATTCACTTCTATTTAATAAATAGCAAATGTATTTTCTCATCTTTTTAATTTCTCTTAATATTTTCTTTAGCTTAGTTCATTATAAGAATATACTATATAATATATATATAATATCCAAAACACATGTTAATCAACTGTTATTAACAAGGCTTTGGTCAACAGAAGGCTGTTACTTAAGTTTTTGGAGAGTCAAAAGTTATACACAGATTTTCCACTCACAGGAGGTCAGTGCCCCAGCCCCTGCATTGGTTAAGGGTCAACCACATGTGTTTGTATATATATATGTATGTATATGAATACAGGTACACAGGTTCAGTATCTCTTATCCAAAATACTTGGGACCAGAGGTGTTTGGGTTTCAATTTTTGAAATTTGAGAAATTTTCACACACATAATGTGGTATCTTGGGAATGAGACTCAAGTCTAAACATAGAATTCATTATTTTTAAAATATTTCTAGCAACTCGAGAGACATAGATTGAGGTTGCCCTAAATATACACTTCCAAAATTTATCTATGTTTCATATACACTTTATACATATAGCCTGAAGGTAGTTTCATGTAATGTTTTTAATAATTTTTTGCATGAAATAAAGTTTTGACTGGTTTGTCTACAACTCATCAGATAAGGTCAGGTGTGAGATTGTTCACTTATTGCATCACATTTGTACTCAAAAGATTTATGATTTTGTGGTATTTGAGATTTCAGATTTTCAGAATAGAGATGCTCAAGCTGTATATAAACATACATATTTATCTATGCATATGCGTGTGCATATATACACACATATATATACACATAGATATGTATGTCTGTGTGTTTGTGTATGTGTGTATATATGCAGTGTATACACACAAAAACAGAGATAAGGGGTTTTTAACTTGTTTACTAATATATGGTGAGTATCTAGACCAGAACCTAGCACAAAGTAGGAACTTAAAAATTATTGATGGGAAGATAACAATAGCAATTAGCGAAACAAAATTACCCTCATAGAGATAACCACAAAAATAATTAAAAAATTTACAATTTCAAAGTTACCTGAAAATAAAAAAAGATCTCTCTCAGGTCAAAAATAGAGCAGGAATAAAATATTATTCAAAACATAAATGAATACTTAAATTTTATGTATATATTTATATAATACATACCCTAATCATATGTCTTCTACCTATATCTGAGCTGTCCTGATTCTCTTAATAATTAGGTAGTTTTCTTCTTTAGTTTCAAAAATGTCAGTGTCTGTCACAGAAAGTGATACTATAAAAATGATATTTCCCAAGAGTAGTGGAGGGTAAAGAAGAGGCAGAACATTGCAAACCAGAATAAATGTTCTCTATGGCTAATTCCCCATGCCATTCTTTAGTACAGGGAGTAGTCCTTCTAGGGAAAATGGATTTTAAAACTGTGAGGAGCATATCTTAAAGGGTTTGGATTTTCTACTACTCTTGGCAGGGATAGCAGGATTTAAAAAAAAATCTAAATCCCCAAATTTCATAAGAACTTAACATCAAATATTTTAATACCATGGGATAGTAGCTCAAATTATGTGGGAAAATAGAATTAAATGCACCCATAGAAAAACCCATAGGAGCATAATTCTGGCACTTAACAATGTACTTCTTACACCATTGACTATCACTTATTAGAAAAAAACTGTACTAAAATTAATACGAATCTTTAAATACATGAACACAAAAGATACATTTCTCAAAATTACCTGGGAACATGTTTTCTTTGTTATTTACTAACTTTACAATTTCAGTAATAATGTTATTCATGGTTTTTACTTTTATTTTCTCATCCCCATGTGATTACTTTTCTCACAAGTGGTGGAGACCAAGGAGAGCAAAGAGGCATGAAATTGAAAACAAAGTTAATTTAAGACCTCATTCCTTTTCTGTCTCATCTTAGATACTCCCTTTGTACTCCCCTAAAAATGATAACTTCACATGAACATACTTTCTCAACTAATCAGTGAAGTTTTCCGGAAAAAAAAGTTTCAGGCACAGTTTAATTGATGTTTGGTTTCAGAATGTACTATCATTATTGGAATATAAAAAATATCTTCACTGGGAGAGAAATACCTGAATTATGTAATATTGGTCTTTGTAATGAAAAATACATTCATCACCTCACTTCTCTGAGACCTAATTTCTATACTAAAATTTAGAGTCCCAAACTACCAAATGATCTGTAAAGACCTTTCTAGCTCTAAACTTCTTGAGTCTGTATAGTTCAAGTTCAGTGACTAACTGAATAATGAATTGACTTTTTCTGGGGATTTGTGATTTGACCTTCACAAATCCTACCCTTCCATTAAAAAATCTGTTGATGCTTTAGGAGTTATATTATCCGTTAAGGGGAGCCTTAACCAAACCGTCTCCTTCCAAAACTCTGTGATGTTAAATGACATTATCTAAGATTAAATCTTTGATGTACAGCATTCATCCCTTCTATGCTATTTTCAAATGCAAATAGCTGAACCAGTCAGTGTGCTGTATCCCTAGAACTCCGTTAAGATTAAAAAGATTAGATCACTCTCTTCACCAGAAAGAAGGACAAAAAACACAGGATAGAAAGATTTGTGTGGAGATGGGTAAAGAAGACAAAATGAGTGGCCTCGCTGATAGGTCTATTACATTTTCCAATTTTTCTGAAGCCATCTGTATTGGTAATAAAAAAATTCCTGATTTCCAATTATATTCTATTTGCAAAGCTCCTAAAACATGTTTTTAAACAGTAGTTCAGTGACATGAACTCAGCATATTAAATAAGGAGGGCAGACCTGGCATTGACTAAAGATTTTGCCTGCATGCCACCAAGCATCTCTGTTTGCACCTCTTCAAAGGTTTGCTAGTCATAGAGAAATAAAAACATCAGCAACAGCACGACACAATTTGCTAGTACATTACAGTATGGCAAGTGCTATCCTCTTTATGTTCTCTCTCATTCTGACCTCACAATAATTCTGTGAAATAGGTACATTACCTTTTTTTTTTTTCTGTTTTAGAGAAGGCAACTAGGGCTTAGAAAAAATAAAGTAACATGCTCAAGAAAGAGATAAAGCCAAAATTTGAGATAAAATGAAACACAAGAGTGTATCCATTGTTACTTATCTCCAAGGACCAGAATGCCATGCTAAAGCTGCAGAGGGAATAAAAGAAAATATGGTATGAAAAACTAAATGAATGG
Organism: Ateles fusciceps; assembly: GCA_036589455.1. NCBI lineage: Eukaryota > Metazoa > Chordata > Mammalia > Primates > Atelidae > Ateles > Ateles fusciceps. Next base: position 4,684,562 of record JAZHEH010002924.1, on the reverse strand, counting down.
CAGGAAGTGGGGAAAAGAAGTGGCAGACACTCTAGTAGTAGGGAGAGCAGAGAGACAGGAAAGCAATATGTAGAAAAGATAAGGGTTGCCAGTCACCATGACATCCTGACCATATTGGTTCTCAATTTTTCTCCCTGCTTAGTTTTAAACTATGTAAATAAACATTAAACCACATGCTGCCTGTGCGTGATCAGTTCACTTTCAGAGGAATAGATTCTGGGCTCTGCAATGTGATTCTCAGGGCACCAGGAAACCCTGTGTGAGGCTTATCTGGAATCCTTGCAAACCATCTCTCATCTGTCATATGGATTCACTCCCTTTCCCCAGCTATGGACAAGTGTGCGAAGTTATATCATTAGACCTTCAGCTTCACATTTTAGTGCCTAAAACAATTCAAATCTTCTAGTAAAGGGAAGTTGGTTTTCAATTTTTCTCTTGATTCATAACATGATGAAGATTCTAAGATTAGAACCTGATTAAAGGGAGAAATGCATTGCATAACAGGAATAGGCAAAATGGTGGTTTCACAGTGCATGGCTGGGAAACACAAGACAGGTTCTTGGTCCTGCACATATGTAAAGAGAAATTAAGCATTGGCCAATTCTTACTTTTTCAGTTAAAATTTACCTTCTAATCTAAAGATTTCAATAATGCAAACATAAACTAAGTTTTTTCTGTTGTAAAGATTTCCATATCAGTCACACACAAATGCTAGTTGTATTTATGCAAAACAGTTTAACTGAAATATGGATCCTCAACAAATCTGCAAGTATAAATATATAAAAAAGTAGAAGAAAACTTCTTTTACATACACCTCAATTAAATTACAATATTAAGCAGGCTGCAGCAGGAGTCCATTAAAGATTTAGTTACCTTCTGTAGTGAACATTAAGAAGCTATTACTCAAACTCTATTTAAACTGTTAAAAGGAATTAAAATGTATAAGAAAGACCATTACATATCACGAGCTAATTTTCTAACGAAAGCTTAGCAGCTGATAGATTGTTTAAGCCTCTCCAAGGTTTTAGTTTCATACTCAATAATTCAGGGATGGGAGTAGGGTTATGTTGATTCATAATTTGCTCCCTTCCATCTCTCAGTGGAATGATGATGTGATGAACAATCAGCCTTCATTTCCCATTCTGTGTCTAAAGCTATGCTCTCCGAGTTAAACTGAGGAATTATCAGCAAAAAAGTGATGTTGTGTTCCCCCCCGGGCCACAGCTCACTAACCATTCTCTGATTCCCACTTTAATACTGTTTGCACTATGCCATGTAGCCTCTCTCTGCTTCTAAACTATTTCCAAGAAAAGATAAGTTAATTTTCTTACATAAGTTTAGAAAACTTGCCCACCTCCTTCCTGAAAATAAATGAATTTTAGGAGTGCAGGGTTCTTTTCTTTTTGAAGATTTGCTTTAACAAGTTTCTGATGTCTACTTTTATCATCTTGAATATTCTTTCTGTTTGGCAGAAGAAAAATGTTCTTTCTTTCTTGTTAATGTATTCTTTTTTTTTAAATCAACTCATCAAGGAACAGCAAGGAGAAGAACAAAAGGGAATAAAATTACTAGAACTGTTAAATAACTCTAAAATCAAAGTGTATAAAATAAGTATGGGGAATATTACTTAGGAAAAAAATGTTCCTTGATGTGTCTTCTGTGTTTTTACTTATAAGAATTTCTCTCACATTCTCAACCAGTCAGTAATCATTTATTAAATATCATCTTTGATGTGATCAGCATTTCTCTACTCAGAGAAGAACTAATAATACGAACCTTACGAATTTTAATGCATGAAAATGTAGACTTTAAATGTGTTTCAAGGCTTCTGCCCTTAGGAAACTTTAAGTCTCATTCAGAAGATAAAGCACAAAAAGCAAATAAATATAGTTAATTACAATAGTAAGGAAAAACAAATTGGATATAATGGAGATCTTACTGCCCAGCAACATTCTCAATCTATTTTATTAAACAGCATCTTGAATTCTCCTTGCAGAATGCCTCCACACCCAGTCTTATGAAGTCAGCCTCACTCTCAGGTCAAGGACTAGATTAGGACAGCTAAGCCCAAGAGGCATCTTCCATCATTCTAATGACATCTTTGGATTTCAGATGTGGATCATGGGATACTGTAAATTTTTAAGAGCTCCACGGTGATGCTGACACACAGTGATACTCACACAGGGTGATACATTGATAAATCTATAGTACACCACAAACAACAATGGATTGTATGATATTCCAAATGATATGTTTATGAAGCCGGTCTTTCAGTTATCATGATAGAACAAGTGCTGAGTGGAAAAATTAATGTTGCACAAGAAATAAGAATGGCATGTCTAATCTGATTCTAACATTTGAGAAATTGTGCCATAGCCCACACATCCCACTACTAGGTATATATTCAAGCAGCTACTATGTTGTTAGGGTATGACTGTTTATCAAGTTGCTTGGACCTAATTGCTTAATAAACAGAACTGTTGTTTATTTTGACTTAGGATATCATGAAAAAAACTATTGAGACACCAGACTGCTGTGAACAGAGAAGGTTTAGGATTCTATGGACTATAGCAATTGATTCAGTGTTGGGCACAGGATGCAAATCCAGGCAATGAGAGCACTAGGACTTCTGTTCAACTGTAGATAGAAGACCTTTTTCCTCTAGCAGCAAATTTGACATCATGAGGTGGTGTCTGAATCTGCACAGGTCTACAATGTAGATGAACCTTCAATGGATAGGGAGAAAGAGAGAGAGAAAAATTGGGTCCTGACCACCTTTATGCAACAAACAAGACACATCTGAATTTAGTCTTGTCTCTGGACTTTTAAGCCGTATCAGCCAATCAATTTTCTTCAATGCCTACCCAGTTTGAGAGGGTTTCCTGTCACTCGTAATTAAAGTGTTACACTAAAAGAAAAAAGTCCAGAAATTCTTTTTGATTTTTGTTTGTTTTTTACTTAATATAAAAATTCACATACAGAGGAATTATTTTTTAAAGCACGATGATGAAGGACAATGGGGATGGCCGCCCTGGATGTTCACATTCCTCCCCAGTCTGGCAGCCTGGCAAAGGGTGAGACTGTGAGTCTGTGGGGGCAAAGCCATTGGCTAATGTCCACAACCCTGACATATAGGATGTTCTCATGACCTTTGTATACACTCTCTACCTTGGTTCCTGTGTCTCCAGATCATTTGAAATAAGCTGTGTTACTTAGACAAGCTAAGTGTTACATAGCCACTCTTAAGGTGTTGTATAAATATTTTGTAAAGTAACATGATAGAAGTGTTGTTTCCCTCAGAGTATTTTCACTTGCGAGCTCAGCATACTGGCCAAGGAATTTCCTAAGATTTAAGGCAGCTTCTACCCTTCTGTATCTTTGGCCATGAGGCATACAGAACGTGTACAGCTAGTTGGTCCAGGCTGAGGAATAATGAGTTTGAGTAATTATGTTTGCTTTCTTGTTTCTTGGCTTCTAAGTTTTTCCTCAGTAGTATGCATGCATCCATGACATTTGGTTATCTAGAGGCACAAATAATATCTGGATTAAACAGATTCAGTATGGATTAGTTGTGTGTCCAAGTGCTACTTTATACTTTATTCATAATAAATCACTGGTTGCTTTATTTTTGTATCATGAAATATAAAATGTGTTTAATTATTCAGCAAGTTATAGCTGGAAAAATATATATGTGTGTATATATATATATACACACATATATACACAAACACACACAAGCACACACTTAAATCCACATCGTGTAATGCTTTTACATGACTATGTAAATGATTATGACTTCTACAGAATGTTTAAAACACAGTTGAAAATGTAGTTTTTGAGATATAATATCATACCAGACAAGGAAATATTAGAAAGTATGGAGTGCTAAAATGTGTGTTGCTGATGAATGCAACAGAGTTAAGAGAGTTTAGGTGGTGAATAAGAGCTATAGCAGTTACACAAGACATAATCTTAGAGCTGCTTTACAAACACGAACTGAATAGTAATATCCCACATGAGTTAGTTGCGAGTGGCCCAGTGCATGATGTAGTTCATCACAGTCAGAACGTAGACCACAAGTCAATAATTGATGTATCTGCAGTCCACATCAAAATGGTGATAATAACAGAGTTGTTTCTACTGATGAGAAAGTTAACCTCTAAAAGTGAAATATTCAGTCTTTTGTAGGAAATTAAGCTGTTAAGGACTTGAAATGTTTGTGTACCGTAAAGCTATTAAGAGGTATATTGACAAAACTGCTAAAAGTGAATTTCCTAAGACTTAAGCCAAAACTTCTATTCTGAATGTTGTTATCAAAGAAGGTTTTTTGTTTGTTTGTTTTTTCCATCTGAGCAGGGCTCCCATATTGCACTACTTTAAAGGAAACCATTCACATGAAATACAGTCACATGTTCTTGCTTCTTGACCTATCCTATTGGTTGTTTTCTTGCCCCAAATTTTCCTATGTATAGGATCTTCAGTAGGGACATTTTAAAGATGCGTCCTTGTTTGGAAAGCATTTCATACTTTTTGAGAATATTTCTTTATAATTACTAGGCAACAAAATTCAATCCTAGAAAGAATTATAGAAGATATAGGCTGGGCACGGTGGCTCACGCTATAATCCCAGTACTTTGGGAGCCCGAGATGGGCAAATCATGAGGTCAGGAGTTCAAGACCAGCTTGGCCAGCATAGTGAAACCCCATCTCTACAAAAAATAAAGAAATTACCTGGGTGTGGTGGCACGCACCTGTAGTCCCAGCTACTCAGGAGGCTGAGGCAGGAGAATTGTTTGAACCCAAGAGGAAGAGGTTGCAGTGAGTTGAGACTGGCCATTGCACACTTCGCCTGGGCAACAGGTGACAGAGTGAGACTCTCTCAAAAGAAAAAAAAGAGAAGGTACAACAGCATCAGAAGATAAGTCAGCTGATTTTATTATTAAGAAGAGTTCTAATTATCCAAGCTTCGTTAATATATAAGTCTGAACCAGATGTGCTGTGATTTTTCTTTAATTTGATTTTGATGCCTTTATGAGTGGCCATAAAACAAGACAAGTAGCCACTCTCTAGGATTCCAGTGTTCAGGGGGCAAGTTGGGTTAGTGTGTGTTTGCCATGTGAGACACAATCCAAAGATAAAACTAAAGCAAATAAAACAGAAGAAATTTATTACAGATCCCAGAGAGAAGAGGGATGCCCATGAGGTCCAATAAGAAGTCTGGAGGTGGAAGGGAACTCAACCAACAGACAGCAAGTAGAGAAAGGAAATGTGATATGTGGGACTTTACCTTTATTAAGGTCCAAGGGCATCCTTTAAGCTTTTTCCCATGACTTGTGGATTCACTAGTTTAAAGAAAACACATACAAAGGGGAAAACTTATTTACATGATTCTGTTGTTAATCACACGGTTTTATTGTGGTCAACAGCTGTAAGCTGTGTTAGCTTTTTGGTGTGTGGGATGAGGGACAAATGGGCTATCTCCCAAGCAACCATAGAGGGATGGAAAGTTTTAACCAGACCAAAGGGGACAGGGTACAACTTTTATATCAGGCCAAAAAATGAATGTTGGGGCAGCAACTACAGTAAAAAAATTATGACAAGATGATAAAGGCAAGACCAAATAAAGAGAAACAATATTTCCAATACTTTGTGAAGCAGTGAGGCAAGTAGTCTCTGAGCCACTGTTATCTAAGAAATCAGAATTGAAACACTATCATGTACAATAGGGGTCCCCCAGACCCAAGTCAATGGACCTGTACTGATCCATGACCTAGAACCAAGCCGCACAGCAGGAGGTGAATAGTGGGGCAGCAAGTATGACCGCCTGAGTTTCACCTCCTATCAGATCAGCTGCAGCATTAAATTCCTGTAGGACCGTATGGTGAACTGTGCATATGAGGGATCTAGGTTGTGTGCTCCTTGTGAGAATCTAACTAATGCGTGATCTGAGGTGGCACAGTTTCATACTGAAACCACTCCCATCACCATCCATGGAAAAATTGTCTTCCATGAAACCGGTCCCTGGTGCCAAAAAGGTTGGAGACTGCTGATGTAGAAGAAATAATAAATTTTTCCACAAATGATGTTAGGACTTAATTTAAAAGAAAACATATGCATGTAAATATAATTGGAATTCCATCTGGGGCAGAATTTACCAACTATAGCTTCCAGCCATTAACAGGCTGTCTAGTAAAAAAGTGAGAGCCCCTCAGTTCAAGGTATTCAAGCCCAGTCTGGACTGTCATCTGTCAGAGATGTTTTATAATTGGTGTACTAAAGTAGGAGAAAGGCTGGGGAAGAAAAGGCCATTGAGGTTCCTGATTCTAAGATGATTCTGATAGTCCAATTCCACTTGAATACTACCAAGAATAAATTAAATAATACATTAAAGAGTGGCATTTTTGTGCCTGATAATCTTTAAGTCATTGGTGAGCCTTCACATTCTTTGGACTGATGTTAACAAAGATGGAGCCATTTCTTCATGAGTTTCATATATATTTTACCTCCATATAGTTGAGCATTACTTACAAGTATTTATTGATTTAGTAAAGAGTATCCAGTGTCTACACTGCTGGCTAGCATCTAACAAGCACTCATTTATTTTTTTATAACGAAATAATGTGTGAAATAAAAAATAATGTTTGTTACATCCATCATGTAGTAGCCGTAAGATCTTGAGCAAATTATGTAACACTGATAAGCCAGCATTGATTTCCTTAGTTTTGTTAAACTTGGGTTTTCACAGCTGAAGCTAGACATTTCTCCCCTCCCCCCCCCCACAGGACCAGAATACTATTGGCTATTATTTTTTAATAATTTATTGAGTATGGAAATGAAAACTAAGGAGCAATTATGAGAGATACCACTGAGGAAGAAAAGACAGTAATAGACAATTGAATGGATCATTGATTTAAATCACATTTCTCAGTGTGCATGAATTCACAGAAAAGTGATGGATTTACTTTCCCAGCGATTAAAAAATCATGTATGGAAAAATATGCCTGTGTCTGCTTTTTCCATTGGTAAATCACATAGTATAATTTGTTAAGACAAAGAGAAACAATATTTCCAATATTGTTAAGACAAACGCTAAGTTGCCCCTTAACTTCCAAGCTTATTGATTTGACTTACCTGTGGAAAATACTCCTTAAAGTAAGGCAGTGGTTCTCAGTACTGGCCACACATTGGAGTAGCCCTGTGACATTTGAGAAACTTCTAATGCCTGAGTTTCAACCCCAGAAATTCTGATTTGATTGGGGATTCCAGAGGTTTAAAGCTCTCCAGGTAATTTTAGTATACAGACATTGCTTAGAATCATGAAGGAAGTGATAGTACTTTTTTTTTCTATAGATTCAGGGTATTGCATGTTGCCCAGGCTGTAGTACAGTGGTTCAGTCTTGACTCACTGAAGTCTCAACCTTCTGAACTCAAGTAATCCTCACACCTCAGCCTCCTGAGTAGCTTGAGTAGTAGTAGGTTACAGACTTGTGCCATCACACTTGGCTTTTTTTTTTTTTTTTTTTTGGCAGAAACAGGGTCTTACTATGTTGCCCAGGCTGGTCTCCAACTCCTGGGCTCAAGCAATCCACCCGCCTCAGTGGTGCTGGGATTATAGGCATGAGCCACTATGCCCTTTCAATAGCATTTTTTTTCCAGTCGCCTGCACTCTTTGGGATATTGATTGCCTGTTGGATTAAGTAATTAAAATTAGAGTGTATTGAGACTGGATTCAATGAAGATTTGTTCTCAGATTATGGTTCCAAGACCAGTTGCATGTGCTTGGAGTTTGTCAGAAATACAGTTTTTTAAAGCAAATTCAGGCTTACCGAATCAGAAATACGGGACTAGGGCCCAGCAAACTGAGTTTTGCTCAGTGATTCTAATGAACTCTCACTTGTCAATCATTGACATAAGACATATGAATTTTACACAGTCCCCACAAAGCCTGTTGTCACCAGCCACATTTAATTAATGTTCTCATATTAGAGTTGACAGTGCTAAAAAAAAAAAAAAAAAAGCCAAAGCAAATCAGTGGGAGATTATAAAGAAGCCTCCCCTCCCAATTAAGGTAAAGAGCAGTCTTATAAGGAACAGTAAAGAATAGTTCACATTGAACAAATGATGGCTCAATTTTGCTGGCATAGAGATTTTTAAAGATACTCAAATTTGGAAGGTGTTAAACTTAAAGCAGGAGACTTAATTAGTAAGTGCCCTTTGGTGACAGAGAACTAGGTGCGATCAAACAAAATACAGCAAAATCCATGTAAGAAATATCAAAACTATGACTCTACAATAAGGACTTTTTGAACTGTCTAAAGATGTTTAAGTACAAAAGAAAAAGAGCCATTTAAATATGATTTTATTACTGAACTGAGCTAAATAATATGGAGGCTAAATATTAAGAATAAAATGAGATTGAGGTATTTTCTTAAAAACTGCTAAAAATCACATTCATTTAATATCTGAAAGGAAATAGTGATCCTAGGAGAAGAGGGTGCTTTCCTTGTTTTTTTCCTGACAGCACGAGATGAATATTGAAATAATTGTCATAGTTAATGGCACTGAGGACCAATTCCCAAGGTCATAAGACCTAGTACATGGAAAACAATTCTGCCATTTTCAATAGGGATAATGGGGGAGTAGATGCCCAATTTGAAGATGAGACAAATCAGAGAGATATGAGAGCTTGGGGAAGGCAGTTTAATGGAAACTTAAGAGACCAAAAGAGAGAAATATGATATTTTCTTTTTTTACCATCTAGTATAGCATTGATTCTGTTTACAGACCACTTGTCTGTGACAGAGTATATTTTCATTTATTTTACAAATATTAATAAACATTATAGGTGTCTTTGGATAAATGTACATTTGTTCCTTTTTGAATATTAAATATTAAAGATTGATAACAAGACATGTGCATTAGTCTAAGGTATCCATTGCTAACTTGAATGCTTAAGTAGGTGAAGATGGAAGAAAGTAACCAACCAGCTTCTCATACCAACTGTTTCAAAACCATAATCAACACCCACCCAAGTGCAAGGCATCTTCTGTCAATTGCTTTATCTATGGAGTGTACTGTGAGATGCTTTACACAAAAGAAATAGGTAGGTGATGGTGCTGGGTTTTACCAAGCTTGAGGATCTGGATTTGCAGATGAGCCCTATGAGGTGATGGTACCAAAGTAAAACAAGTACCAGGATAAAACATTGCCTAGGTAGAAATTGGTATAAAGGACATTCCAGGCAGAGGATGCAGCCTGAAGACATTGGTAAAACATTTGGGGGAGACCTATGTGATCTGGTTTTTCCAGAACGTAGATTGCCTGGTGCTAGGAATATATGCAGAGTGTATTGTAGTTGCATGGGGAAATGGCGAGGGGAGGCTCAGTTAGATTTAGTCTTTCTAAATTCTGCCATCAACATGTTAGCAGTCACCCAAGCAATCTGCATAACCAAAGCTTCAAGTAGCCAACTCTGAAGCTCATAAAACTAAATGTCTCATTTCTCTTCTTAAAACGTCAATTTCTTACATACACTTTTAAAAACTCTAATACTGGAAGATACAGTACTTGACTTTTTTGTTGCTTGTTTTCCTGTTAGAGGGCCTAGAAAACTGTTATTTAGTGAATGAGTGACTCATATCTAGAAAGTATAATACATTTGGGGAGAGCCTATGTTAAATTTCAAGGTAATACGTTTATGTATTGCTATGTGCCTATTTATTTGAGATGCCATAATATACCATGTGAAGGCCATGGGGGAAATTTGGTCAAGGAGTTAAATTCAATCTATCTGTGTCGCTAATCACAATAGAAGATGAGCTTGGATTTGTGGAACACAGGGACTTCACATCAGGTCCTCAAGGAAAGTAAGCGGACTGAGGCCCAGCATAGCATGCCCAGGGACACATTGGGATGGCCAGCTATGCACCTTTACTCTTCAAGATTTACACTGGATTAGGGTCAGCTTGCATTGGATTAGATTAGCATGCCAGAGTTTACTGTGAGGAATTGTTAGAAAGAATAGATAGCAATGCTTATGGCTGAGGTGATATGCTGAGTTTAGTAACTGGGCTATAACTAGTTCTGGGTGTGAAGTACAGAGTCCAACCTCTTGGGAATGAGAGCTGATAAAAATGAGTCACAAGGTATGGACTTTTGTCAATCAGACTGAAGCTCAGTTTCCCAAAGAACAGCTGAATGTCCATTTAGTAAGTAAGGCAGGTGTTTTGGGCTTTATACAAGGCATACGTTGCCATACATAGGCAAAGACTGTGGGCACATGGTGAGCTGGGTCTGTGGCAGTCCCTACCTTTCAGGGTATATGGAGCCTCCTAAAAATTAACCTGCCTTGGCAAGGCTTAGTGGAGGACTGAAAGTTGTTAAGCCTATGTGTTGAAGTCACTGGAATTCCTTCCTAGGCAGAAATGAAGACAGTGGTATAACTCAGGCTCTGTGAAAAAGGATCTGGTTCTTTACATTGGATAAATGGAAGAGCAGATCGAGTGGCATGGTGTAAATAGCACAGAATTTCCCCCTGAAAACTCAAGAATTTCAATATGAGCCAGTCTCTTTGAAAACTGCCAAAATAATGAAGACAACGTTTTTAATTCCCTTCCTATGCTTCTCTCGTTTGAAGACAGGGCTCAGATGTCTAGTTATTTCCCATGAAAGAACAGCAGTTCTGACTTCCTGTCAGGGTACACCAAAGTGCAGCGCATGCAGTAGAAACACCAATTACTCTATTAATGATAACAGCAGTAAGGGTTGACTAATGAAATGACTATTGTACACAGAGGTTTCATGTGGATTTGTAATTTATAAAACTTTTTTTCAATTATTCAGGGGCATAATGTGGAAAAAGATGAAATTGAAAAGAAAATTGAAAATCTCATTAACGGTGTGAGTACTTCAAGTGTTGATACCTGGTTCAACTTCTCCTGTGATGATTTAAACTTCCCAATAAAAAGGAGAAAGGCATGGCAACCAACAGGCAGATGTGAGTGATTGATAGGAAAGTGTTAGGCCGTGTATTCTGGGTCAGGAAGTTATTGAAAGGGCTGATTGACTCTGTTGAACAGTATCAACTTCATATAGTTTTTTTTTTTTTTCCATTTCCTTATACAGTCTTGTTACTCAATTTGGAAATGGAGTTGCTAGTTTCCCAGAAAATTTCTTAATGATATGTCATTATTGTTTTTTCTTTTATACAGACCCAGCACCTGATGCAATTAGTTTGGCTTCAGTCCCCCAGTTATTGACATTGGCTTCTCACTAGTTTATTTAGATTTATTCTTGAAATACACACCCTTTGCTGACCATTTAAAAGGGATTAGCTAGAATTTTCCGTAATATGGCCTAAGATTCGAATTGAGGTGTTCTGTAGCCATATTCAAAGTTTTTGCACTGCTAGAATACTTCACCTGGCACTAGTGGAAACAGGGCCAAGGACATGAGAAAGTTCCACTGAATATGCTAGAAGTTAATTCAGAGAAAGAACTGGAGAGTTCTTTTCCTGAAATTTCCAAGAAAGCATGTGTGGATTCCAAATTTAATTTGGAAGATATTTATGTTACTTCTTGTAAGAAGTCCAATAACATTCTTTGTTTACTTTTATCTAGATCATTTTTCTTAGTGGATTACTGAGACCAAGAAAGATGTAGTGGAAGAATTTTCTTCTTCATTGGAAAAATTCCACAAAGAAAATCAGGGAGAGTTAAATATTGGTATATTTAATGGAAGAATAATGGTAGAAGTAAACTTTGATAATCAAGATTAGGGGTCCTCTGATTTTGTCAAGCTTTTTCAAAGTGTCCTTTTAAATGATGAGAAGTCTAAGATAAATACATATATACACCTACATAACCTTGAATTCCAAAAGCCAACAAGAGGAAGATTCTGCCAAATTAGGTATGCTTGTCTAAAAATTTTCAGTAATAATGGAGAGTTTATTTTGCTGGCATATCAACACAGTAAATTCTATAATCTGTGCCCAGAGGATGATCACAATTTATAAACGTTAGTCTGTAGTTAAGATTTGAGGCTTCTGTGGATAAAATGCCTTATCTTGTTGTTGTAGGTACAACACAGAAGACAGAGAAAAAAAAAACAAAAACAAAAAAAACAGGAAGTATGTGAATCCTACATTGGTATCTATGGGAACTCAAAGATTCTAAGTATTAATAGATTATTCAGTATGTGGTTTATGTTCCTCAACATTACCCTCTACCTAATCATAGGCATCACTGAAAATATACAAAGTTAGGAGATTTGTCCTCTGTTCTCAGAAATTTCATAATCTTATTAGGAAAGTTATATAAGCCCATAAAATAGGGTTAAATTGCAATGAAAAATGACACTTCCTCAGGAGGCTGAAACACTGATGTTACCAACACATTTTTGAGTTCAGGCAGTTTGTATGTTGAGTTGTGAAGTATAATGCATGATGCATAGCACACAATAAAATACATTAGTGAATACAGGGAGAGCCTGTATGAATTAAGATCGAGTTTTAATGGACTCATGAAATGCGAAATTGGCACTACAGCTTAAAACCAGGGACTTCAAATTATTTATTTCTGCTTTTGGATGAAGGTGGTTATATCAAATAATATTTACCATAATACAGTATGTTTGGCTTCATCAGTCAAAGCATCTTTTGGTCTCTCTGGATCATATTATAGATGTGTGTAATATTATTGTATTTTATTGTAGTTTATTTTCACATACTATAAAAAAACCTGAGACTAGGTAATTTAGAAAGAAAAATGATTTGATTGACTCACAGTTCCACATGGCTGGGGGAGGCCTCAGGAAATTTACAATCATGGTGGAAGGCAAGGGGGAAGCAAGGACTTTCTTCATATGGTGGCGGAAGAGTGAGAGTAAAGGGGAAATGCCACTTTTAAACTGTCAGATCTTGTGAGAACTCTCTATTATAAGAACAGCATGGAGGATCCACCCCCATAATCCAAGTCATCCCCCACCAGGTCCCTCCTTTGGCACATGGGGATTACAATTCGAGAAGAGATTTTGATAGGGACACAGAGTCAAACCATATCCATTACTAATCTTTAAAAAGGAGAAAAAAGTAAAATGCGTTTTTCTTTCATTTTTCAACATGCCTGACCTTCTCTTCTGTCAGGCTTAAATATCAAACATCCAGGGTAGAAGGTGGGATTAGGATTGTGGTAGTTGCAATACAGAGAGATATAAAAAAATTCTGGCATTTAAAATTATATGCTTGGAGAAAATAGGACTCAAAGTCAGTCATACTTAAAGGAAATAAGGTGTTCTAGATTCATTTGGCCCCTGTTTATCATGCCTAATGAAAGGGAGAAGAGAATGCATACTGGATAATTTGATGAAAATAGAGAACAGAGAGATTCTTGATATATTTACTTTTAGAAACTCTGAAGAAGATTGCTCTGTAGAACCTCTTAACAAAGTGGGTGACCCCAACCCAGTATAGGAAGAGTATCAAATTATTAATCTAGTGGAACAGCATAGTCAGACAGAGATAGGGTCTCTGTTGTATTTCTGAGCCTTAATCTATGCTGTTATGTGAATATTCCATTGAGAACCAGCTTGCCTCCCATGGGGCATACAGTGGTGGAGTACTTGGTGATGTCATGACAGATATGTGGATTAGAGAGTCTGAAATAAGTATCCAATGAGACAAAAATGCAAAAGAGAAAAGGGGAAGTTGAGTCATCTGGCATTGCCCTGATAGAGTGCAAAAATATAGATTGCTGCTGCTACTCAAATCAGTCAGGAAATGCCAGAGATGGAACTAAGGTCAGGCATATTTCAGAGAATGTAACCCAGGCAAAGAATGACAAATGTCATTTCCCTAACTGTAGCTGTTAGTAGAGAAGATAAATATGGAATACTGAGTAAACATTTCAATGTAAACCTAAATAGTCTATTTAAACTATTGGGTCCTAAAAAATTTTAGAGAAGATTGCCCAAAAATAGTTGTTTTATTTTATTTCCTCACTATACTCAGGTATAAATCTTATGAAAAGATCAGGCCTGTTTTAAAAAGTAAAGAAGCTGCATCTTGTCCATGCATTTGAGTACAATCTAAATTAATGTGTGACACAGAAACACACAAAAACACACACCCATATACATGCATGCATCCTTTATAAAGATAAAGATTAATTTTCAGATAGATAGGTTTTAGGAAAGATTTTTTTTTCCTCAAAGTGTAACCTGCACAGATGCTTGCCATCCTGGGAATACAGGAACATGGCTGTGCGGAGTGAGGTCATTTTTTCTCTTTGGTTCCTCTGCTTTTCTTTCAGGCCCTGCCTAAAGGCTTGTCTGCTGGCATAAAGAATGCATAAAAAACAGGGTTCATTACTAAGCTCTCTGCAGCCTAGTAGAGACTACAGAGAAACTTATGGAAATATTTATGTTTTTAAAAATAGGTAGTGCTCCTCCTAGACAGGGTGTTCTCAGTCTATTCTCCCCATCCTCTTTCTAATTAGAGATCAGAAGAAATGGTATGATAACTTTTGTTCAAGTTCTAAAGGAACTTGAATGTTGGAGTAAGAATATCTAAAAACATGCTTCTCTATAAAAGCAATGAGAACACTGGAAAAATTATTAAAATCAACTTTTTCAAAACTCTGAAAATTAACCAAATGCTTGGAACAATTCTGTGAGTACTATCAAAGAAAAATGTCTAAATCTCTGTAAGAACAACAAGCTTTGTGGCATTTTTAACTTACCCCATTTCCATATCCTTCTTCCCAGTTCCGTGGTCTTTAAAAAACAAGTCTTAGAAACATGGTATCTGTTAAAAACTGTATCCTAGCAGCCATCAGAGAGGGAAACAGGTTTTGAGCTCCCTAGAAACCTAATCCTTAGAGCATTGCATGACTTACGTGAAATTTCTTGAGAAAAATCTCATTCACACGATTTGTCTTTATTTGTCCTGAGTTGAAGTTGGAGCTGCTTGGTGAGAATATTCCCAGGATATTCATGAAAAATAATCAGTGACAATTGTTTAAGTGTGCAACTGTCTGAGGTGGTAACACAAGATGGTATAAACAAGAGGCTTTCTAAAAAATCTTTTCTATGTAGAGGGGGCTCTAAAATTTCTGATATATTCATAGTCACATAGCACCTGTAGTCCCAGCTACTTGGGAGGCTGAGGCATGAGAATCACTTGAACCCGGGAGGCAGAGGTTGCAGTGAGCCGGGGTGGTGCCACTGCACTCCAGCCTGGGCGACAGAGTGAGAACCTGTCTCAAAAAAAAAAAAAAAAAAAAAAAAAAAATGAAGAAGAATAAACTTGAACTACTGTTAAATGTCTCATACCATATACAAACTCAAATAAATCATAGATTAAAAAATAGATCATAAATCCAAATGTAGAAGATACATTTGTAAAAAGAACACATAGAGAAGCACATTTTCATAATGGATTAGGCAATGAACTCTTAGATACATTACAAAAAGCACAAACAACAAAGAAAAAAACAATTTATCAAATAATTATTGTACATACCACATTAAAATCTTTTAGCTTTAAAGAGACCATCAAATGTATAAAAATCCACATAATGAAATATTGGCAAATGACATATCTTATAAGAGACTTTTCCCCAGGTTATACAAAGAACACTTACAACTCAACAATATATGGACAAATAGCCCAATTTAAAAATCATCCGAAGATTTGAATAGTCATTTTGCCAAGGAAGATTTTTTTTGATTACCAATGTGCACTGGAAAATGTGCTCAACATTATTAGTCATTGAGGAAATGTAAATCAAAACCATGAGACATCAGTTCACACCCACTAATATGTCAAAAAAAAAAAACAAGGCATAGCCCAAGAAGAATTTGGCAAAGTTGTGGAGAAATCAGAACTCTCACACATTGCTGGTGAGATTTTAACATGGTGTGGCCTCTGTGGAACTAAGTTCAGTAGTTCCCCAAATTATTAAACATAGAGTTACCAGATGACTCATCGGTTCCACTCAAAAGTATATACCCAATACAAATAAAAACATATGTCCACCTAAAAACTAATACATGAATGTTCATAACAGTACAATTTATAATACCCCCAAAATGAACACAACCAAAATGCCATCAATTGGTGAAATGATAAACAAAATGTAATATATCCATACAATGAAATATTATTTAGCAATACAAAGAAATGAGTTACTGATAAATGGTACAACATGGATGAACCTTGCAAACATTATCCTACCTGAAACAATACAGACATAAAGGACCACATATTATGATTCCAATTATATGAAAATTTCAGAATTGGGAAGTCTACAAGGGCAGAAAATAGATTTGTGGTTGCACAGCTTCAGGGACCGAGAATGAAGAACTGGAATCAACTGCAAATGTCTATGAAGTTTCTTTCTAGCACGATAACAATGTTCCAAAATTACATAGTGTTGATGTTTGCACTCTTTTGTAAATATATTAAAAACCACTGAGCTTTATACTTTAAGTGGGTGAATTTTATGGTATGGTAATTACACCCCAATAAATCTTTTATTAAAAATTTGAATGGGGCAAGTTTCTTTTCAGGAGACTCCTCGTGGCATTTATGCTGCATCATCTACTTCTGTAGGTTTCTCTTGTGTTCTTGTCTATAGTCATACATTTTTATCCGTTTTCTAGTGAAGCTTCTTAAAATAACCCACTGCTGTTGGGGCTCACTGGGAGAGTGCAAAGTGCCTCTACCTCTGAGAGCTCTTAGATTCCAGAGCAGAACAGGTATTCATACAGACGTGCAGAGATGGTCCTCTTTCCATGTCTGTTTCATGTATCATCACCTGATATTAAAAGCAGCTCTGCTTGAACTCAAACTTTTGAAGTCTTTGCAATTTTTTTTTTTTTTTTTAGGCAGAGTCTCACTCTGTTGCTCAGGCTGGTGTGCAATGGCATGCTCTTGGCTCACTGCAACCTCCACCTCCTGGCCACCGTGTCCAGCTAATTTTAATATTTTTAGTAGAGACAGGGTTTCACCATATTGGCCAGGCTGGTCTCAAACTCCTGACCTCAGGCTATCCACCCGCCTCAGCCTCCCAAAGTGCTGGGATTAAAGGCGTGAGCCACCATGCCCAGCCTGCAAATGTTATTAAATCACCTTTACTCTTACCTATGTAGCCCAAGGCTCTTTCCCATTACCTAGGTCTTGAGCATTACCAAATAACATGCAATTCTCTCCATAAATCACTTTTGGCCTGCACCCTGTCTCAAATCAAATTATCCCATACACTCCAATTGCAAAAATAAAGACCCCCTTCATATCAATGTATGCAAAAACATCCAGGACATGGCCACTTCATTGCAAAATTCTTACTTTGTGGGGTATGCAGCCCCTTTTCAGGGCTGGCTATGATGTGTGTGGGATGTAGTTGTAAATGACACTAGCAGGATTAAGCTCTTTTACCTAAAATGTCTTGATTTATCTTGTTCTATAATAATTTTTTCGTAATTTATTTGTATAATTTTTTGTGTATTCAATTGTAACCTCTTGTCCTCTTGTGCTAAGGATCTGTTAGACTAGGTCAGGAAATAAAATTATACCAGGGTAATTAAAAATTTTACCTTTCAACAAATAACTCAATGCTGTTGTCCATAAATGTGTGGTTTGATATAAAAATGAGCTGAAGAGAATCACATAGACGAAGAAATTAGATGAAGATTTATAGAATATGAGGTGGGACTTTAGAGATGTTTTAGTTCAGTATTTCTCAACTATGAAACTACAGATATTTGGGAATTTATTTTGCTGTGGAAGGTGGCCTTGTAGTTTGTGGGATGTTTCACAGTATCCCTGGCCTCTCCTGACTAGATGCTAGTATCTCCCCCTCACCCCAGTTGTGATAATTAAAAATGCCTCAAGGAATTGCCAGATGTCTTCTTGAGAAAGATGGGGAAAAATTCCTCTCTCCCTACTTTTTGAGAACCGTTCTTTTAGTCTAATCCCCTTCATGTTCAGAGAAGAATTGAATATGGATAATTTTAAGGAGCTTGCTCTTGGAAGAATTGAAGGCAGAATCCAGTTAGAATAGTACTGTGACTTTTTGACTTGTGTTCCTCTTGATATCACTATGGGTCATACTTACCCTTGGGTTTCTGAAGTATTGCTGAAAATCAATCCCCCTAAGTCAGATTAATTGGAGAAAAGGCATACAAATGTATTTAATGTGTATACACAGAAGGCTTCATAATGAAAAAGATTCAAGAGAAATTGTCTGGTTTTATGTGTAGGCTAAACAAAGTATGGACGGCTGTATAGAAATATGATTGGGGGGTAGGGGAGAGACAGCTGGGGGTAGGGAGGGAGGGGAGGGTGGGGAGGGATAACATGGAGAGAAATGCCAGATATAGTATGCACCAAAAAGTAAAATTTAAAAAAAATAAAATAGAAAAATATTAAAAATATATTAAAAATTAAAAGAAAAAAGAAATATGATTGGGCAAAAAAGGGTATGGTCTAAAGCTGCTAGATGGAGTAGGGTAACCCAGCAAGGCATGTCTGCCTAGATTCTCCTGGTCTCTCCGAGCATGCATTCCTTCCTTCTAGGTATGAGATAGGACTCTCTCCTAAACAAAGGTCTTATGACCTAAAGTCAAACCAAGTAAATCACAGGATTTCTTTTTGGACAGCTGTATAGACATATGATTGTTTTACATAGAAAAGTGAAGGAAAGTTAGAATATTATCTTTAAACTTTATGGATGGTTTTGAGGAAAAAGGATTCTGATCTCTTGTGATCCACCTTTGGAAAGAAGAATTCTAGTTTCTGTGGCTAGTCCTAAGAAAGAATGGGCTTGAGAAACAAGAGGGCAGAAGAAAGTCAAAGAAAATCTTTTACTTCTGAGGCTGCTTCTGAAGGCTTCATTTTGGGGTATTTTTTTGAGCCCCAACAGCACTCTCAATAAAGACAGAATGGACATAGTGCCTCTTTAAAAAAACACTAAAATTTTACTAATGATTCAGCTAGCAGAGTTATCTATGTATAGTAGATGTTTATCAAATGTTTGTGTATCGCCATCCTTTTGTAGCATCTGATGTAATCACTGAAGCAATCTACAAAGCTAAATGCTATAAACAATAGAAAAGCAGGATTCAAAATGTTTTTCTAGATTACATTCTATAACTATTATCTAAAATGCTGACTAGGCTTTGTGAACTTTTTGAAATGAGAGGTAAGATTTATAAAAGATACATATATAAGTAATGTAAGGAAAGCCATGAGACTACAGCTGAATGGTGACTTTTAGAAGGTGTAATTCTGTGACATTTTCCCCCCTTTTTACTTACAGGTTGGGTCAAGTGAATAGATGAATTTATTCCATTTTCTGTTCTCATTACAGGTTTTGTCAGGAAAAGTGAGTTATCACAGAATTTTATTGTGTGATACATTTGGTGAATTATAGTAGTGAGCAGAGATGGTTAACCTCTCTTATAATTGTATATCTTGAGTGACTATTCTGCCCTTTCAAAATGCTTCTGGAATAAAAATTTACCTCCTACTCTCTTATAAATTTCACAATGGTAATACTTAAGTAAAATCATTAGAAGGGTAGAGAGTATTTCCCTGATGAAAAGTTTCTATAAAATAATCTAACCTCAAACAAAAGCAAGATCCCACCAGGCCTTGTTATCTGAAGAATGTAAAAACTGTTTTGAAATCTGGTAAAATAACATTTGATAGAGACATGTCTCGGCTGTGCAAAATATTTTGCTGATTTTTAGAAATGAGAACACTTATCATATGTAATTCTGATTACTGATTTCCCACCTGATTTAGAAAATTGTTGGATGTTGACTCTCCCTCCCTAAATTTTACCATAGAAACATATTAATAAGGTAAATCCAAGTTTTTTTATACCTACTCCACTAAGGGAGAATACCACCTTTAGAGCCTCTTAGTAGCATCTCAAAAGGAGGAGATCAGAGAGGAGTGGTAGGATTTCGGGACTGAAGAGAAGGCCAAGGTCTTGGTGTAAATTTTTATTATCAAGCTGTTAATCTGGTATAAAGCTATTTTAGTTGGATCATAGTCTTACCTTCTAGGAGCAGATATTTCCTAGAACAAGTACCTTAGCTATTTGTTTTTCATTCTCAGTATTCAAATGTATGCCTGGTCTCACAGACATAAAAATATGCAGAGAAATAAAATTATGTTTGTTTCAGTTCCAAAGGCCAATTTTAAGTTCACAGTTACTCTTAAGACCCTAAAAGAAAAGTAGGGGCTCAATTAATGACAGAGCACTGTGGGTAAGGAAGGAGGCTTAAAATCACTCCACACAGGAATGTTTCACCCTCTGCTGACTGGAAAAGTGAGGTGAAATTTTGCCTCTCGCTTGCCTTCCTGGATAATCGTGCAAGATCTCCCACTTGCTAGTTACTTGTTGTAAGCTTACTATCTTAAAGATCATACACAAAGAGCTATGAGATTATAATGTGAATAATACATAGGCCGGAGACAATCAAATTATGGTTATATCATCTTCTGTGACCTATTGATTGGAGAATTGGGATCGATATTAAGTAATAAAACTAGAAAGGTACATGTACTACACCACTTCGTACTGATCTGGGCTATAGAATGCAAGGAACCAAAGTAGTGTAAGACATGGTCCTCGTCCTCAAGGAGTTTACATCGTAATTACAGAGATAGAGCAAATGTTTAAAGAATAATAATAAAGTTATATAATGAATTACTAATTGTATGATACAGTTAAAGGATCAAGCAATAAGTTACCAGTAATAAGAAATAAGAGAAGGCAGATAAGGAATAGATTATCTCCTTTGAATCTAATGTACACAGAACTTATAAGTTGAGAATAAGTTTTATTTGAACAGAATAAATTTAATCCTTTGATTGGAGTATAAACCCAGAGTATTTTTCTAAGCATGTATTGCAACTTATTTTTAGATTTGACACAGGTCAGAGATTTAGGAGAACAAATGTTTAAATTGCATTTCTGTATAACCTAAAACAGCAACTAAATCCATACAATCACTGAAAATTATTGAACATGTACACAGGACTTTACAAACCTGCATGAGAGTTACAGATCTAAAAAGGGTGAATCCTCAGATTCTGAGAAATTCTTCTGTAGAGATCAAATTAAAATTACAATAATAGCCTAAAATATGAGTAAATAAGCCAAAAATATAAATTTATAGGTGAGAAAATGAATCCTCCAATACTTGTAACCTGTATAGTATTCTATGAGTCTTTATTTCAAGTTTTATGCTTTTAACATGCAAAGGCTAGAAAATAAATACACATGACAAAATATTAGAAATTCTAAGAAGGAATATTCTATTAATTTATTTCAAATGATAGATTCAGTTGCTATGTTTCAAAGTAGTCTGAGTTTACGCCAATGAACTGGTTGGGTTAACTTGTACATAGTCAGAATTTAAAAGTATAGGGTAGCTTGTTATCAAAATTGAGCAGTGTCAATTGTGACAACTCAACATCAACTCATTAAATACCCCAAATGGCTTAGCAGGTAGATCTACATTTCGATCATTTTTATATCAATAGTGAAGGTGTAACTAATTGTAAATGTGCATCAAAGACAGGTATCACAAATTTATTTCAAGTCATTACAAAATTCTGAAAAGAAGCCAGGCATGGTGGCTCATGCCGGTAACCCCAGCACTCTGGGAGACTGAGGTGGGCAGATCACCTGAGGTCAGGAGTTCCAGATCAGCCTGGCCAACATGGTGAAACCCCATCTCTTCTAAAAATACAAAAATTAGCTGGACATGGTGGTGGGCACTTGTGATCCCAGCTATTGGGGAGGCTGAGGCAGGAGAATTGCTTAAACCTGGGAGGCGGAGGTTGCAATGATCTGAGATCACACCAATGCACTCAGCCTGGCAGACAGAGGCAGACTGTGTTTCAAAAAAAAAATTGTGAAAAGAAAGTCTCAAAAGAGAATTAAGTTGAGTTTGCTTAATTTTACTGACATGTAAATTAGAAACTATAAAGGCAGAGGCGACAAGGTTGTAAAGGGCATGTGATTGTAAAGAGGACAAATCTGTGAAAAGGAGAACATCTGGAGATGGGCTTCCATTTTCATTTAGTTTTGACTCTACTCCCCTGTCTCTCTACAACATCTCTGAGTAACAAATAAATGGTGAAAGTGAGAAGAAAGCGACAGAGCCTGAACACCATAAAGTAAGATTCCAATTAATCAACCCATCCTAAATCTCATATTTAGACACATCACATCAACTGTAGAGGGCTTTATTAGTATTTTATTATGTATCCTAACTCAATAAGACATTTGTCTGTGATTCCCTATATGTTAAGTTCATTACTGCCTTTCTTACTACCTTCAATTTCTTTCAAAACTGACCTTTCCTAAGTTTTAAAGCTATAATCATGGATTTTAAAGCAACAGCAAAGAACCTGATTAATTCATCTAAATGTATTAAACTATAAATGAGAGAGAATTATATCATAATCTGCTACCATTTTATTGTGTTAAGGTACACTTTGTATTTTAATAGCTGTCTTCAGGACTTAATGGCTTAATTTAGAGAATAGAAATTTATGGTTGAGTCTGAGGGTGATAGCAGATGGTGACCACCACTTTTATATCCTTGTGGTGAACTTCAAACTGAAGATCAGACTCACTGTCCTGGTGTCTGGAAGCAGACAAAAATCAGGGAGGACTTTGTGAGCATCTGTGGGATCCCATGTATCCTGCAGCCTGTCACCTCTCTGCAGGTACCTCAGAGAGCAAATACTACCCATGGGAGTTATAGTGCACTGCTGACCCTTACCTGTCTTGTAAGAGTTCAAGGGTTAAAAAAAAATACTGAAAACCATTGCCTTTCAATTTTTGCTCCTATGCCTATGACTGCTTCTAGAAATAAGATGTGATAGGCAACACTGAGCACACATTTTGAGAATCCTCCACATTTTTCTGTTTGTTGCTCTTGTTTTGTTTTGCTTCTCAAACACATATCGTTGAATGTTCTATTCAGTAATACTTGATTCTAAAACTATCCATCAGCAAAATTAAATTATTGAATACACAACTGGCTTACCGTCAAAAGACAAGATTCTGTGTGAAAAGGTACATTTAAAATAATAAGCATACCACATGTACCCCAGAACTTAAAGTATAATTTTAAAAAAGACAGAAAGAGAAAACAAAATAAGTAAACCACAAATGTAAAGTATCAAGTAGCTCTGCAGAGATAGAAAGAGAAAAAGTCACCTCAAAATAGTCAGGGTTTTGGAGTAATAGCAATTTCCTTTGGCTAGACTTTTGGCATTATCTGAATGAAAAAGTGACACCAATTTTGCAAGATTAGGTAAAGTTTTTTTGGTCATCGGCACTACCAATTAGTTTATTAATTCATTTATTTTCTTTATTTTCTCACTCATGAACACGTCTTATGTATACATCACTGTAAAAGGCAATGTGGAGGATATGAAAAA
Organism: Ateles fusciceps; assembly: GCA_036589455.1. Taxonomy (NCBI): domain Eukaryota; kingdom Metazoa; phylum Chordata; class Mammalia; order Primates; family Atelidae; genus Ateles; species Ateles fusciceps. The sequence continues at coordinate 4,661,092 of JAZHEH010002924.1, read as the reverse complement.
TATGTAACATCTGATTGCTGGCTTCTGGGAATTATAGAGTAGGTTGAGAAAACAATGCATGTTATGGTGACAGAACAAAGTCATAAAGAGAATACCTAATGTGTTGTTACAGTAATTTCAGAGATGGATGAGATCATTGGGTATAAGACCCAGGAGTTAAGGAAGCACCTTGGAGAAAGGAGGACTTGCAGCCAACACGAGAGTAAGTCGGGGCCCTGAAAACCCCACTGTTAAGAAAACATGATGTGGTTTCATTTGAAAACCAAAGAAAAACAATAAGGTAGATATTGTATCTTCTACGTATTGCTTTCATGAAATATTTTTTCTTTATTTACATACCTTTTATCTTCAACATTTTTCCTGACTAGAAAATCAAGTGTAATTGTTTTTCATCCATTCTCAATAATCTTCCCCAAGCCTTTGAAATGACTCCATCTTTCAGGAATATCTTTGCCAGTGAGTCAGCTTGATGTGTAAAAGGAATCCGTGCATAAAGGCTATTAACACAGTCATCATCAAATGTGGTCTGCCACCAGATTTACGTTCAGGCCAACTTTACTCTTTACCATACAATCCATTAACTGTGCATAAACATGTTCAAACAATTTAGATAATGTGGGTAATGGTGAAACTGAGTGATAGCCATGCCCCAGGGTAAAATGATTCAAAACTGGTGGCATTTCAAATTTCCTATCCAGATGTTAACCAATTGTTTTGATAGCAAATTAAACATAGAGAGGTAAAGAGGGGAGCATTCCAAAGAATTATCATTGCCAGATATTTTTCTTCCCTAAATGTTCCTGTGTGGCCCCAGAATGGATTCATTAGCATTTTATTCATTTTGCTGTGTATATTTTCACACACACATACACACACACACACACATACACGCAGAAATTTTTAATTTTTTCTTAAAATTATACTTTCTAGTCTATTTAAAAACTATAGGGACATGAACTTTGGACCTTAATTTTAGAATATTTAGCATAAGAATTGTGGACTATTATTGTTTAAGGGAAACTTAGATTTTGTCTAATGCAGTCTTAATTGTATAGATGAGAAAACTGAGGACCAAGAGGGTGAAATGGCTTTTCCCTTGTCAGACAGCTCTTACTGACTGAGCTGAGGGCACAACTCCCTAGGGTTTTCCTGCCTTCCTAGCGTTTTCCAGCTCATCAAGCTGGATTGGATTAGAAACAGTTAATTCATACCTTATTGTTCTGTTTAGATATATATGATGTGGTGATGAATAAATGTCCCATGATTTGCTACATTATTTAGAAGGTTCTGAATAAAAGAAAGTTTCTTACATTTTTCTTATTGTTGAAGTTCACTCTCAAACTTGAAGATAACTTGCTGCTTCAGTTGTACTAATACGGATGTTAATAATAATGACTATATTGGGTGCTCACTATATTCCATGCACTGTACTGTACACTTTATTTGCATCTCAGTTAATCTTCACACTTAGCCTGGAAAAGACCATGAGTTGACTTTTACCCATGAGATAACTGAGATTCCTCAAGTTAAGTCATTATTTGCCTAAGGTCTTATAGCTAATGAATGGCAGTACTAAAACTTGAACCCAGGTCATCTAACTCTAAATTCTAGATGCACTTGCAAACACAGACACTAAATCAAAAAGTATTCCCATTGGCACACAATATGTATGAAGAGATGTAGGTGATAAATAATAGAGATGCTTGTGGTCTGGATGGAGAATGTCTTTTTGGCCTATAAATACTGAATTTCAGACTGGACCATATTCAAAGGCAGTGTATAGAGTAGTTAGGAACTCGGGTGTAGGCCCAGATTGCCTAGGTTCAAATCTCAGCCCTACTCTAGGTGTCCTGTGACTGTATGACTGTAGACAAATCGGCTTACCTCACTAGGTCTATTTCCTCACCTGAAAACAGCAGGTAACTCAAAGATTATTGGGAGGATGAAATAAACTAATGCTTATAAACTGGGTTTTAAAAGTTTCCTTTTGGTTTCTTGTGATCTAGTTTCATAATTACAAGTGGATAGGAGGCCTAGAAATAATGATCAATATGTTTACAGACCTATCGCAGATAAACCTTAATAATCCATGACTTTTTCTTAAAATTAGATAATTCCAAGCACCAAAACATTGCTTCAATCATCAAACTATTCTAATAAATAACTCCTAAAGTTGAATAAGCATTTTAGAACAGTACTTCAAAAATATTTATCACTAAAAGAAAACTTCACAATGTGCTTTCTGTAAATGATATGCAGTTTATGCTAACGAGAGGGAACTCTGTAGCCAGGCAGCAGCTTGAACCTGAGTCAGTCATTTTCTGTCTTTATAACCTGGGCTAGCTCTTCAGTATGTATGGCATCTGTTTTCTTCTCTGTAAAATAAATGATGATGATAATAATTCCTGCTTCAGAACACTGTTTTAAGGAATAAATACATATAAAACATGCAGAAATTTGCCACAGAATAAGTGCTGTATAAGTTGTAGCTATGTTATTGTTCCATGTTAACTGCCAAGTTTCAATTGGGACTACTGAAGCCTGTGACTACAGAAAGATAGGTGAACACTGAGATATCTACTCACTTAACTTGTATTGAGAAAGACCACTCAGGCTTTATAGTCTTAAACATGTTATACTGCTATAGTCCCTTTTTTGTTGAGACAGAGTCTTGCTCTGTTGCCCAGCCTGGAGTGTGTATGGCACGATCTTGGCTCACTGCAACCTCTGCCTCCTGGGTTCAAGCAATTCTTCTTTCAGCCTTCGGAGTAGCTAGGACTACAGGTGCTTGCCACCACAACCAGCTAATTTTTGTATTCTTAGTAGAGAGGAGATTTCACCATATTGGCCAGACTGGTCTCAAACTCCTGACATCATGATCTGGCTGCCTCAGCCTCCCAAAGGGCTGGGATTATAGGTGTGAGCCCCTGCACCCAGCCTGCTATAGTCCATTTAAGTCTATGAGCTTTGTAATAGGTTGTGTTTTGTAGGAAGTAGACTCTAAAATGGAGTTCAGCTCTGCAATGAAAACCCAATTACAGTCTCAGCCAAACCTATTAGGGGAAGAGTTTTGGAGCGAGAATTGCCTTTTAGAATTTTTCTGAATTGGGTCAACATGTCAACATGGCCAACATTTAACAGTTTCTGATGAAAACCACCCTTGGAATGAGCTTGGCGAGGCAGCTCCCAGAAGACAGGCAATGACAACTGAACACTATCTGCATACTACATTTCCAGCAGCTGGGTAATATCTCTCTTTATAGAGGGACCTAGGAGGCCTATCACAGTGTCTATCACAATACTTTATAAATTCATTATAAATTAGATTTACAATCTAGTAGCCAGCTCGGTAACATGTCTAGTTATCTTACCTTGGTCCTGCTAACTGACTACTCAGAAAATACATCCCTCTGTTAATTCAAATTCTAATGCTCTTATCCTTTACTTAATTCATATTTTAAAAATATATGTACATCATGTCTTCTTTCTTGAAAAATTGAAAATTATACTGCAGACTATAATTGTTATTCTGCAAAGGCCTACCTACAATGTAGTTACAAATAATTCCAGCTATCTCTCCAGCAGTAAAAATATAAAGTAAAAGACTTTAAATCTCTTTAATGAAATACATCTGTTTTTAAAGATTAGAAATTATGGTTATATGGACTGGAGTCATGAAGAATAACAGATGACAACCATCTTGAGGTGCATGAAGATTTATTAAACGAACTACCTAAAAGTTTTTTAGGGCAGAAAAGGATCTTTAAAGTGATGGTAATTTTGCTACTTTTATTTATTTTTTTAACTTAAAATGACTTCCTTTGGAGTCTGAGTGTTGATCCAATGATAGAGAATATTGTTTAAAGTAAGACAACTTAGTTCTGCAGTGTTCCTGGCATGAAGGTGGCATGCTCAGGAAGAGCATTAAGTAGAGCCTCAGAACATGAATGGTTCTGGTTGTCAGGGTATCTTTGTTTCTCTATAGTTCTTTATTTCCTATAGTTCAATAAGTTGCTCCTCTAAGGCAACCCCTTTTTATACCACATTTTTCTTTGTTTTATACCCAAGTTAAAATGTGTATGTTTTGTTTGAAAATCATGATTAAGTTCAGGTTTGTTCAATTGAATTTAACTAATACCACTGTTCTTAGAGAGGAACAGTCTGATATAGATTTTTTTGAAGACCTTTTACTGCATGGCTAATGATAGTACTTGTTGTCAATACTAGAATTTGGAGGAGGAAGAGGAGTATGTAACCTGCATACAGCAAAGTACAAAATATAAATCACAACTCAATAGGTTATACCAGAGTGGAAACCCATAAAATTATCCAGTTCAAGATATCGAGTGTTCTAACACTAAGGTAAAATATTAAATAGTGTTATCAGTGGCTATTCATGGCATTGTCCTAACCGCAAAGTAAAGTTTTAACATTAAAATTGAAGTATAATGTTTGCTCTGGATTTTTTATAAATAATTCTTATAACTTTGAAGAGTTCCTTTTTATCCTTGGTTTGTTAAATATTTTTATATCAATAAAATCATTGAAGTTTTTTGCATCTATTGATATAATTGTGTACTTTTTCTTTCTTCTGTTAATGAAAAGAATTACATTATTTTTGTTGAGTATTAAACCAAATTTTAATTATCAGAATAACCTCAATTTGTGATTTAATATTCTTTTATATATTGATGGATTTGGTTTGCTACTATTTTATTTAGAATTTTAGCATCTGTGGTTGTGAGATTGGACTCTAGTTTTCCACTGTGATAACTCTCGTTAAATTTTATTATCAAAGCTGATACCATACCAAGGAAGAATAATTTATGTAAGATTATGTTTTTCCTGAATACATGCTGGAATTCATGGTTTAAAAACCTTCTTTTTTTTAAGGTTTTCAGTTACATATTTTATAATTATAAAATTATTCTGATTTTTTTTCTTCGTATATGGCTTTTATGTATTTTTCTGGGAATTTGTTTATTTAATGTAAATTTTGCTGAGTTATAATTAATCCTACTTGCTTATGACATTTTCAGTATATGATGACGTTACATCACACCCCCTTTTTCTTCCTGATCTTAGTTACTTTCTGCTGTCTCTCTTTTGGCTCACTATGCCCAGGAATTAATATAATTATAATCTCTGTTTTTTTAAGAGCTTCTGTTTTGCTTTACTTTTTGTTAATTTCTACTCTTATGTTTGTTATTTTCTTCCTATTACCTACTACATTTTTAGTTTAACTTTTTTGTTGTTTGGCTAATTTCTAAACATTGGTATGTAGTGTACTGATTTCACAACTTTATTTCTCATATATACATGAACAAAAATTTTGAATTTCCCTCTAGGCTACATTACAAAAGTTTGAAAATATAATATTTCTTTCTAATTCTAAACATTTGAAAATATTTTCTAATTTTAATTGTGATTTCTTCTTTGATACTTCGTTTTTTATAAAACTATGTATTAGTCTTTGCATAGAAAAGTATTTCCTAATTGCCTTTTTATATTTAATGATTTCTAGCTTAATTGCACAACTGTGAAACAGTATACTCTATAATTTCTATAATATTTATTTAGTATGTGATATTTATATATTTCTATTACAATTTAAATTCTTTGGAATATAAAGAAATTTGCATTATGCAAATATACGACCAATATTTATAATTGCTTCACATGTACTGGAAAAATTTATGCACTCTACAGTTATTGGGTGCAATGTATATTAATTAGGTCAAATTTGTCAATAATGTTCTCTAAATCTGTATTTATACTATCTATATAAATCTATATATTTTTCCCTTAAATAAAATATAAATTATATAGTACATAAATATATATCATTTATACATATATGAAAATATATGTCCATATATTTTTTCCTCAACTCTCTATATTTGGACTGTCTTCATTTGGAAACATATTTGACCTCTTTACACTGTTTGAAAAAATTAACTACTGTCTAATCTCTATAATCTCTTCACTTAGGTCTTTAGTTTTTACTACTGCATTGAGTTTCCTCACTTGTTTTTCTCTATACATGATCCCTAAAAAATATCTTCCATTTTGTTTTTTCCATTTGTCTTCAATATGCCGATTACTACTAAATCAGTATTATCATTAATATATTTTTTACTGAGTTACAATCCCATATACCCAGCTTCTTAATTTTGATATTCTACAGATCCCTCAAATTCAAGGTGTTCAAAATTGAACACATCATTTGTCCTCATTCTTAGGTTTTTATAGCAATAATGGACATCAATGTCTACTAAAATGCCCTACTCCAAAACTTAAACATTACTCTTGATTACTTCATTGTCCACTTGTACAATTAATAATCACATATTTATTGAATACCTGTTATTTATCTGGCACTACTTTTGATAGAGAATGGAGGCAGAGAAATTCTAGGCAGATAGGGGCAGGTCCCTGGTGAAACCTCACCTTCAAGCCAAAGTAGACTGCAAATTGAGGCCCAAAGTGAGAACTTTTATTTCTGTTTGCCTACTCTCTCGATTGGTTCTTTCCAAATAATGTCTTTTTACCGATCAAATGTTGCCTTTTCCAAAACTACCTACTGCCCACTCTGGCCCAGGCTATCCTGTTCCTATAAAGACCTCAGACTCAGTCAATAGGAGAGAGAGGCAGCTTGCTTTCAGAGAGGCAGCCTGACTTCAGCAAGACAGCTTGACTTCATGGAAGAGCTGGCTAGAGTTTAGGAAAGATTACTCTGCGCATCTTATCCCCTCTCCAGCTTCCCTCTCCACTGAGAACCATTATCATCACTTAATAAAATTCTCTGCCTTCACCATCCTTCAAATGTCTGTGTGACCCCATTCTTCTTGGACACCGGACAAGAGCTCTGGACCCACCAAATGCAGGTACCCAGAAAAGGCTGCCACATTGGCCCTTTGCCCTCACTGGTGGAGGGCAGCTGCCCCATGTGACAAGGCAAGTGCCCAGCTGAGCTGATACACTGCTGTCCAGGGACTGTGGAGCTAAGAGAGCACTATAACATGGGGTTGCATGCTTTGGGATTGCAGGCACCCCTACCTGGGCACTGCCACACAGAGCTTGCTCCTATGTCAGTGCCCAGAGAGGCTGGCCAGGTACCACACTCACTGGCTCACATGCTGCCTCCCCCAAGGGGTTGAGCATTGTAGGCCGAGAAAACATCTGCCCCCGTCACGAGTCCAACAAAGGGTCTAAGAAAATCCTGCATCACTTTAATTATCAATTAAATTATATCTCTTTTATATTTCTTAAATCACTCTTTCCTTTTATTCCTGTAATAGACAACATATTTTCTCTTACACAAATGTTCTTATCTTTTGTCTTCACCAAAATAACTTTTAATTGTCTTTCAGATACTTCCTTAGATATCAGTTCCTCTGGGAAAATTAATCTGTGTCTATAAGACTTCTCTTGGGCTGACAGATCCTGTTTTATTGCTAACTCTGCAGTCATTGCTACAAACATCATTTTTCTGCTATCCAAGTCTGTTATATACTTTCCAAAGTTCTATAGAAATAGGTCACAATAACTTTCTAAATTGAGAACACTCCTGAGCTTTCTTCCTTTATTCCTATGTCACTAAGGCCAATAAAATGATAAATGAACAGAGTTGTGATTTGAATAAGGAGTTCTGGAGACAGATATAAAATCTCTTACTTCAGCTTTTATCTTTTGTGTCTCTATGTGTGTGAGTCCTGTGCACCAAGTTTCCAGACAGGTAGTCACGCCCTGGAAGGGATCTTGGCCAGAGCATCGAAGAGTTTTATAAATATGTATTTGATGATCTTTGAATTATGATCCTGAGATCAATATTTCATCGCTCTCTTTTGATATATTTCTAGTAGGGAAATAGGAGAAAATCCTAAGAGATACCTGGAGGCAGCTGGAGATTTTTCAAAGGCTGAGACAGAAGGTTTTAAAACTTATGGGTTTGAACCATATATTCATTAATGTATGGCATATTTTGGAATGATGCTCCACAAAACAAGTATGATGTCCCTGCTTGGAATCACTATAGCCATTTTTTACTCCAACTTTAGAACTCGTCACATTCTATGTGAGCTGAGTGTTTACCTACTGCTTTGTCTGTTAGTCATGGCTATTTGCTTATAAAGATTTCACATTATTCCCCAATTATATTCCCAATGCTTAGAAGAATATCTACTACAATGCAGGTGTTAGGTAAAAATGTTGAATTTAGTTGATTCTAACAAAAACATAAGAATGGAAATATTACTGGCTTTAGAAATCAATAGGAATTTGATACAATCATTAAAAAATTTGGGGCCTCAGCTTTCTATTCTTTAGAAGAATTTCGGAAGAGATTATTTTCTAATTTTATTTCGGCTTTGACAAATTATAAGCCTAAGAGGCTCAGCTGAAGTCATCAGGACCTGTCTTACTCTATTTCTGAATTACGCTGTCTTTGGGATGACAAATTTTTGTGTTTTGACTGCAACCCATTACATGAGGTCAAGTATGGAATTTTCCACTTGTGGCATCATGTTGGCACATCAAAATGTTTCAAATTTTGGAGCATTTTGAATTTCAGATTTTTGGATTTGGGATGCTCAATCTGTAATACATTTCTTCTTAAAATAAATGATTAAAACTTTATCTCAGCTTAAAGTAGGAAGACCTAGATTAGTGTCCTATTAAAGTCTTAGCTCTGTTTATAGTTTTTGATAAATATCTGAGAAGCATATTTATAAGACTTCCAGTCCCCCCAATCTCCTACAATGTATATTCACGTTAATACATTTTCTTATTTGAGAAAAATGTGTTGCATGTATTTACTATATTCAATAAAATAATAGTTTGGGGGAATAAAATATTTTATATCAGTAATTTACATTTACACCATCTATTTCTGACTATTCTGTAATTTATACATTTTGTTAAAGAATTACAGACATTGATAATACGAGCTCAAGGCTATTTGATTTTATAGATATTTTGATAATATCCATGTATACTTTCCACCAAATGGAAATTAAGTCAAATGGTGACTGATATATCAGTGGATCTGTGAATGCAAATAAAATTAACAAATGGTAATCAGACCTGCATTACAGCAGAAGGTGAACCTGGCAAAGACATTAAAGGAATGTTTTCCCCTGGGGGAGAAATATCATTAATAGACAAATTAGTTGCATATCAGCCTGCAGCAAAAAAACATTTTTTACCTTTCTCAATTCACTGGAAGTTGTATGGAACAGTGTGAAAATACCACAAAAAATTTTGTGAAAAATAATGTGATATCTTCAACTTACAGTTAAAAGAATTCATTATGTGAAACAGGATGCAGAATGTGCAAGACATGGTGGCATAAGCTTTATGACAAAGCTATTGACGGCTGAGTGAGAAGAGAGGTCAGTGTAAACCATGGTATAAGTCAGCTGCTTCAAAGCTTGGACAATTTTGGGCTGGATTAATAAATGATAATGAGATTATTCCCTTGTACAATCATGGAAGCATATACATATTTTATAAAATGTAAAAATTAAAATCCACAAATAGGAAAAATGATACAACCTAAATTAATAAACTTATTTCACTGGTATAATATAGTTATTGAACGGTGGCTATGGAAATATACAGAGAAGATCAGATCTTGATGTAAGTTTAGGGTATGAAAACTGCAAGCAACATTTTCGATGTCTTAGTATTGCCTCTAATTTCAGGTTTCCAGAATATAAAGATGAAAAATTATGGGTGATATATTTTCATTGTTAGATGAAAGAAGCAAACCATCAAGAGGAGGAAATACTGTTTTCTAGAAATTGAATTTCACCTAAATTTGTCATAGCTCTTTATAGAAGGAAAATTAGAAAGCAGTAACATTTTATGATTTTATAACTTTTAAACTGCACATTTTCAAAAAGGAGCCTCAAATTTTATTTAGTTTAAGCTTTATAAATGAAAAGCTGTTATCATGCAAACTGAAGGCTGTTTTTCTACCAGTTTATGGTATACAAGGGAATGGAGAGAAAGGAAAATATCTGTGAGCTTCTCTGATATGCCTATCATAATGAGCATGGGTGTTTGAGTTTTTTAAGATGAGGTTTTCATAAAAGCATTTAATGAAACACATCATTGACGTCATTCATTCTTTCTCATTTTCCTTCTTTCCCTAATCCAGCACATCTTCTGTGTTCCTTATAGTTAGTATCTTTAGGTACCAATTTCTGCCTGCTCTCTAGCTTATAGGTTAGCATTTAGGTCTTGTCAAACAGGAATTTTGTGCAGATTCCTTTGTGGAAATGCCAGTCTTAACTTCAGAAGGTGGTCTAGTGGTAAAAGGCATGGGCTTTACCATATGACAGATGCGGTTTTGAATCCTTCATTTTAGCATTCAAGCAAATTACTAAATGTCTTTAAGCCATAGCTGCCCCATTTAGGAATGTTGTCTACTTCAGAATATTGTGAAAGTTAAAAGCAATGTATGTCAAACTTTCATGGAAGTCCTTGGCATACTCTAAGTATTGCCATATAATAAGTTCTTGGCATACAGTAAGTCTTGCTGTGTAGTAAGTTCTTGGCATATAGTGAAGATGGCATTTGTTGCCAGAAATAGCAAATGAAAACACTGGATGCCCAGTTGAATTTAAATTTTAGATAAATAGTAAATAATTTTCTAATACTGTGTGTCCTGTAGAAATAAATGAAAGCAAACAAATGAGAATAAGCAAAGGCTATTTATTCAGAGCAAGAGAGTCAGCCACCATCACTTGTATTTTGGCAGAGACTGAAAGGCAGGCAGAGACGTGAGAAAGCATTATAGTTGAAACAAGGAAAAGATTCAGGTGTGCCCTGATTGGAGACTTTTGCAATGCAGAAGCTTTTAGGTGTGCTAACCAGAATGGGACATCCTATGAGACAGACTAAGAGTGCACATTTAGCCTTTTTTGATTGATCCTTAGTTGAAAGTAGAGACAAAGATAAGGGAAGTTTTTAGTTGTTAATCCAGGCCTAGCCATTTTGGTTTTTACAGAAGTTATTGTTTGTTTCTGGATTATTTCTGGAGATAGAAATCTGGCTTCCTGCAAATCTGACATACAGCAGAATGACTTCCTGGACTAGTTATTGTAGATATGAAGTTGGTTTCTTGGGAAAGTTGTTGAAGATTGTGGGTCAGCATTTTATTTTTAGGTATGGTCTGATCACTGTCCGTTTGTATGTTCATTCTCTCAGTCTTAAATATTGCATGGTGTTCTGAATTTTATCTGGCCACACTAATATTAAATACTTGCTAAATGGTAGATACTACATAATGGATGTTACACTGATAATAACATGATGTGTTAGCCTCCTAGGAGCACTTGTATTTTATAAGAAGACCATGAAGACAGGACTTTGTCACATTATAGTATCACATTATAGTTTCATATGATTCATACTATGGAATTTCTTGAGGAAATCTTTTAAGTCAATCAAGCCCTGAAGTCACACTGTGATATTAACCATCTGCACATAAAGTCAACTCAAGCCAAGATACAAGCTTTTTCAGTTGGGGGAAATAATTCAGATGAGTGAGAAAACACATGGCTCTCAGGCAATTCCCATACCTCTCATTTCAGCAAAGTCCAGTATTCTCACTGCATTTTTTTTTTTTCCTTCTTCACTTTCTCTAGCTCTTCTAATGTTTATTGATTCTGCTTCCTTTATCACTTTCCATTGATTGGTGAGTGTCTATAGTTATGCATTAGGGGTATTGATCGTACAGAAATGGCCCTCTAATGGAGGTCAGCTGAAGTCAGACATGGAGCTTGGCCCTCTCTTGATTTTTGTTAATTTGGTTTATTGGGATTTTGCTCTTCTCATTTTCCAGTGTGCAATGGATGAGGGAAGATTTTTAATATGTTTACTAGCTTTCTGTCATGTTAGCATTTCTCTTGTCATTATGGGCTGGGTGTTGTGATGCTTATTGCCAGGACCCATCTGGCTTGAACGTCTTGTTGTCGGAAGTTGCTCTGCAAGGTGAGGCATGCACTAGCTCTGGCAAGCTCCTTCTTCTCAAGTGAGAGAAAATTGTGCATGCCAGTTTCAATACCATATGTAGCTGTTTCTAATGCTTGTTCTTTTTGGTTGTAAATAACAGCTGAAGCAAACTTTCTAGTGCTTAATCCGGACTCATGGGGTTTAGGGTAACAAAGTAAACCCACAGATTTTGGTTTTCAAATTCTGAGGCATATAATCAAGAAGCTTAAAAAGGCAACATGTTTATAGGAAAAACAAAGCAATATGAAGAAAGGGGCTTCGGACTGAGACAAAGCAGTTTTGATGCTTTATATTAACACTGCCACTTAGTAGCTTAGTATGTGACCAGTGATGAGTTATTTGACATCCTTGAATTTAAGTTTTCTCATCTATAAATTTAAGCCTTATGACCTTAATTGCCATGGAAGATTAAAAGTAGTTATTTCATGACATACAACCAGGGCTCTTGACATCAACATACACTAATAATAATAGGAATTGTTATTGTTATAATTATTATTAGATAACAAAAAAAGAACTTCCAGAAGTTATTTAGAAAATTCATCAGGACTCCAGTCTACCATGTTTTTTAGCCAAAAATGATATTGCAAAATAAACTTTTGGGGAAATATTTCCAAAAAGCTTGAAAACGTAGAAGGGCTATTTCCTGAAACCTTACCTCTTTCTTGTGGAGAAGAACTTCACATAAGTCCTATGCAGTTATATAAAGAAAAAAAAAATATTGCACAAATTCTGCCTTTGGTAAGCTTATTTAATCTGCTTGGAGAAATGGAAAAGCAATAAAATACATAAAGCAATTAAAGAGTAGTGCAGTGAAATGTGTAATGATGAATTCAATTTTGCAGTGAAAGCTGGGAATTTAGCACTTTAGAGAAGGGGTTAATCAGCATTGAGTTGGTCAGGTTTTTATATTGTCATGACATCTGTTTCTCCCCCAAAGAGTCATTCATGTGATTTATTTACCTTTCTACTTCATGTTTTACTGCTATTTTCCCATATTTACCTAATTTTCTTTTATTATTATTATTATACTTTAAGTTCTGGGGTACATGGGCAGAACTTGCCAGATTGTTGCATAGGTACACACATGCCGTGGTGGTTTGCTGCCTTCAGCCCCCCGTCACCTGCATCAGGCATTTCTCCCAATGTTATCTCTCTTCAACCTCCCCCACCCCTTGCTATTCCTCCACTAGGCCCCCACTCCCCCAGCAGACCCCAATGTGTGATGCTCCCCTCCCTGTGTTCATGTGTTCTCATTGTTCAACACCCACCTATGTGTGGGTCTTCTGTTCTGGTGTCAGTTTGCTAAGAATGATGGTTTCCAGATTCATCCATGTCCCTGCAAAGGACATGAAATCATCCTTTTTTATTCCATGATATATATGTGCCACATTTTCTTTATCGAGTCTATCATTGATGGGCATTTGGGGCTGGTTCCATAATACTTACCTAATTTTCTTGGTGCTGTGTAGACAGAAACTGAGTGTGTTGTTTCCAAAATACCTGGTTTAATTTCAATTAAAAGATTTCTTAAAATGTACGTGTAAATAAAAACAAAGCAACAAAAATAAACAACACAACCAAGGGAAGCTGGCTTAACAGCTCAAACTGGGACTACAGAAAGACCAGGTTTTCCCCTAAATCCCAATACCTTCTTTGTTTATCTTCCATTCATGTAGTTGCACTTCTCTAATCTAAAGAACTGTGTTATTAGAGAAGGCTTTGGTTAAATTCTTTTGCAAGTCTCCTAACAGCTTTGAATAGTATTTTTGCTCAAAGTAGTTCCCTAAACAAGTGCCAAACCGTGAACTGCGTATGATTGGCATAAGTGTAGAACTCAAAAGTAAATGGTTATTTTTTAAAGAAATTTTAAAGCTTAACATTACCATGATATTCAAGGGCATAATCAGTTGAAGTGTTTTATTAAAGAGGGCTTAGAAGTGGTGTGGGTGTGAATTAATCCACATGGTAAGTTGTGGTTGGAGCTGCATAGTAGACCTGCACAGTAGGACTGTGTATCCGTGTATGACAGTTGGAAAAAGAAAACAAACAGCTGTCTCCATAGATAGCTTGAAGAACGATGCATTAGTGAACCCAGTGGGTCTGTCTGATGGTGGTAAAAATAACTAGAATCCTTCCCATCTTATCAATCAGGAGTAGTATTCCTGAGAGTCTTTATACTGGGGAAAGGTTTGATTAAATTCTTATGCAAATCAGAAAGCATCTTAAAAACTGTGATATACTTAACTCATAACTCCCTTCTGAAGGTGGATGGGAAACAGGATGATATATCATCTCAGAATATTTTGGTAATCTCTAAGTAAAGTGAATATTACTTTATTGCTATTCCTCAGCAAAGGCTAAAAGAGCTGGTGGCATTTTTCTTCTCTATTACTGTTCATTTCGTTTCTGTGGGGGGTTAATGTTTCTTTTCTTTGTCTTTATTAACTGAAAATTAGGAAAAATTATGTTAGTATCCCCAAATGAAGTCTCTCCTCTGTCATTTTGATATAAAGCTCTGAAGAAGTAAAATTTGTCTGCTTTGCCTGCTCACCTCCTTTTTTCTGCTGTTTCTTGCCTTTTGGTCTTCAGTGTCCAGGGCTCCTGTGCTGCCTTCTAGTATGTTGACTATTCTACACACGTGGGCTCCTAAGGCAGAGTGGAGGACTTCAGCTTTACTCTCCCCCATCCCACTCTGTGTTGTTTCCTTCAGCCTAGCTCAGCCAGTGATGACTCTGTATCTAAAGAGGAGCCTTGTAGATCCTTACTTCCAGGGAGCATTAAACCCACTGTGACCTCCAAGACTAGAAAGGAAAGACACTTACTTGAGAGAGAAAAAAAAGGAAGTATGAGATGAAGGATTCCTTATTTCCTATTGGTTGCTTTGGTTTGATGAAAGTTTGTGTTGCATTTGCCCTGATGGATTATTACTGTCCCAATTTTCTTTCTTCCCACAACTTTGAAATGAAAGTAGGAAGTGTGTAAGATACACGTTCTTAAATAAGAAATAAGATTCACACCTAGAAAAAGAACTTAAAGATTACCTCATTTTCCATTTTCCAAAATAGAAAACTGAAGCCCAGAGAAATGAAATAATTTGGATACTTTTACTTCAAATAAATGCATTGTTGTTAATAATAATATAAACAATTTTATATTTAGTAAATATTGATTTACTATTTTTATTTAAATGACAGCATTTTGAGCAAACAACAAATATTCTGGCTTTAATTTATAACTTGTATTTAATTTAATAAAATTCAATGTATAACTCTTTAAAGAGTTTATACCTATTTATTTATAACTCTTATTTAATCTGCAATTATTCTGAAAGTATCTGGTGCCCATGGCATCTAAAATTGGTTCTTGCATTCACATGCATTAATTTCTTTACATTGAAGATCTTATCTTTAAAGATTATCATTCTGAGGTACAATTCCAACTTTATGTGTGCTTCTCTGCACATCATTTGTACATATCCTGCTATCATATCTATTAAATATTGAGTCAAGAAATCTTTTAATAAACAAGTAACAGTTTTTAAAAGAGAATATTATATAAATAGAATGGACTAATGTAAGCTTTGAAGAAATCTCCTTCCAAGGGCATTGAGTATGGCCAATGTAGAACATAGATTTCCAGAAATATTTCTTACAATAAATTTTATTGTGTATATTTAAGGTATAGAACATGATGTTATAAGTTTGTGTGTGTATGTGTGTGTGTGTGTGCAAATGATTACTGTAGTGGAACAAATTAATATATGTATTATCTTACATATCTACAGAGTTTTTCCTCCTGGGTCAAGAGCAGCCATAATCTACACATTTAGTAAAAATCCTGAAAACAATACCCTATTATAGTATAATACTACTATCATAGTCCTCATATTGTTCATTCAATCTTTTGATTTGTCTGAAACATTTTGAGCTGAAATCTTTCTCTAGTTAGAAATAGTTAACAGTGAGAGAACTGGAAGCTTCACAGGTTAGAACTGCATGATTCTTCAAGTAGAAACTTTTGACTCCTTATGTCAAAGGGTAGCGTGAGTACAGTTTGAGGACTCCTGCTTGACCAACTCATTCAGCAAAATTAAATGAATTTTGTTTTGTGCTTACATGGTTTAACAATCATGTCTGTTAGGAGACTAATTTATGTCAAGCATGTCAAAAACATTCTAAAGGATGCAATGAATTCACTCTGGCATGAACTCCTTTTTGCTTAATTTGTAGGTACATATTTAAGTGGACAAAATATTGAATATATTTTTGTACTGTGATATTGTTTGAAAAAATAGTACAGCTCTTTCCTGTATACTTACATATTTAAATATTTTTTCAACTGTTTTGAAACATTTATTCATGTAATTCTAATTATTTTCCCTAATTACTTAGTAAAACTTAATTTTTCTATAGATAATATTTTAATTCTGCAAAAAGTTTTGAAAACTCAAAACTATTGTAGAAGTGTGTGTGTGTGTGTGTGTGTGTGTGTGTGTGTGTGTGTGTGTGTGTATACCAGTGTGTGTGTTAGACAGGGAGAGAGAGAATGATAACAAAATTCTACCCCACCCCCACCATTGCATTTATAAATAATGGAGTTTCCAATATCCGGTCATATAATTAATGTAGATAAAATTTAGTCAAAGCATTATTTTGGAAATAAGACAAACCTTTGGGTTTGTCCAATCCAGTCCATTCAGTTATAGATAAGAAAATAAAGGCTCTTGAAGTTTACATGAATTGTCCAAATCCACAAAATTAGTTTAAAGCAGATGAAAATCTAGACCACAGGCTTTTGGACTCTTGCTCTACAAAACTTGCAGCTATACCATACATCAAGCAGACAAGAACCTTGGACAAAACAGTCAATCCTATGTTCTTCTCCTTGTGAACTTTATGGTAAATGAGTTTTTTGCCTTTTGTTGGTTTATTTATAATCCCTGAAAAGGAGGAAAGCATTGTAGGGAAAGACCAGTCTGATGGAGTCCACTCCACATCAGCTTGGAAAGAGGGTGAGTTACTTAATGTCTCTTTGTTTGCACTCCTCTGTGTAAAACAGAAACAATATGTATTTCTAGTGGTTGTTGAAAAGACCAAAATCAAAGCATCATACCTAGCAGACAATAATAACAACCTAATGTTTCTTCCCCTTTCTCCTCTTCACAAACATATGCCTTTACACCACAGGAAGAGTGTACCCTGAGAACAATACTGTATCTTTTATTTAATTTTATTTTTCTTTGTTTTTCTCTCTATCCATACATACCAAAGGCTGGGCACAGAGTTGGTGCTCAATCAATATCTGTTAAATCATATTGCCTGATTTGAGCTGAATTAGCCTATACAAATGTATTGAACAAATCACTTCTCTAATTGAATAAGAAACTTAGATAACTTGGGATTTTGACTCAAGAGAATTAGTTTGAGCCCATCTGTAACTTTGAAGTTACTTGATCTTTGGTGCAAGTTATTTTACTTATTTTAGTTACATGAGGTAGTATATGTAAATGTATGTATAATGTAAAATGCTGTATAAAGTAGCTTTATTTCCCATAGAGTTCATCCTATCCTTTAAAAAAAAGACAAGATCTTCAGTATTTCAAAGGGATACCTTACCCCATGTTTATTGGAAGAGTATTCACAGTAAAGGTATTGAATCAACCTAAATGTTCATCAACAGAGGAATGGATGTTTAAAATGTGGTATATATACACAGTGGAATACTACTGAGCCTTAAAAATGAATGAAATCCTATAATTTGCAGCAAATGGAAATGGAGGTTATTATGCGAGGTGAATTAAGTCAGACATAGAAAGACAGATATTCACATGTTCTCACTCATATGAGGCAGCTGAAAAGATTGATCATGGAGGTAAACAGTAGAATGATAGATACTAGAGGCTGAGAAGAGTGTGTGTTGAGGGAGGAGAGATTAATAAATATATGTTAATAGGTACAAACATACAGTTAGGTAAAACAAAGAAGCTCTTTTTTTTTTTTTTTTTTTTTTTTTTTTTTTGAGATGAAGTCTCACTCTGTCACCCAGACTGGAGTGCAGTGATGGGATCTCAGCTCATTGCAACCTCTGTCTCTGGGTTTCAAGTGATTATCCTGTCTCAACTTCCTTAGTAGCTGGAATTACAGGCATGCACCACCATGCCCAGCTTTTTTTTTTTTTTTTTTTTTTTTTTTTTTAATAGAGATGGGATTTCACCTTGTTGGCCAGGCTGGTCTCAAACTCCTGACCTCAAATGATCCACCCACCTTGACTTCCCAAAGTGCTGGGATTACAGGACTGAGCTACCTCGCCTGGCCAGAAAGAATAAGTTCTACTATTTAATAACACAGTAGGGTGACTATAGTTAACTATAATATGTTGTATATTTCAAATTAGCTAGAAGAGAAAATTTGAAATGTTTTCAAACAAATACATGATAAATGTTTAAGGTAGTGAATATTCTACTCTGATTTGATCATTAAACAGTCTGTGCATGTGTCAAAATATATATACCCCATAAATATGTACAAAAATTATACATCAATAGAAATAAATGAAATGAAAGATAAGGTTTGCATTCAGGATCTTTTTACAGACTTATTTATTAGGTGTGTTCTGACAGTGGGAATTGCTTGGAAATCAGGTTTTGTGTAAAATAATCTAAGAAGAAAAATTCCTGGTTTCATTATTGTGGGCGTGGTTAAGTGACCAGTCTGTAAGTTTATTTCATCAATACTTTTCATTTGGTATTTACATTATTTGGAAACTGATCACATATTTATTACACCACTTAGCTGTTCACTGCTGCTATAGACTCAAGATTAAATGTAATGGTTAGTTTCATTCTAACTTTGACCAAACACTAAACAATTAAAAGCCAAATCTAATGACACACCCTGGACCATAAGCTGCCTGTCGATTTCCTCCTTGCTTCTTTATTTCTTTTCCATTTTCAGCATATTTTGTAAAATTCTTCCTCTGGTTGTTTCCTGCCCTGAAGCTTTCTCCTGTGAGTCTGCTTTAATGTAGAAATAGCATGACAAGTATAAAAATAGTAGACACGATAGTTTGTGACTTGGGCTTGTGTGAACGTTTGTAGGATTGGAAGAAAATTGAGTGGATATCAAGTTTAATCTTCCAAGTAAATGATCTAGAAGCTAGAGGATTAATGTAGGGTCACAGCCATTGCAGAGTAGGGATGAGGCATGGGGGGTTAGGAGCAGAGTGGTTTCCCTGACCTTGATCTGTATTTGACATGTATTTGACATTAGGGAGTGGGAGAGGAACAATAGCCAACCTTAATTGAACATCCATTTCCTAGTTAAGTGCATGTTTTATCTACCTGCATTCCATACCTGCAAGAATTAGATCAAATGTAGAACTTATTATTCACAAATGTCAGCCTCATTACAGTTCTTCCTGCCGCCAGTTTTCTCTCCTCTTCCTTGACCCTCTGTCACATTTCCTGCTCTTTGGAACTCTCGTTTAAGATCTCAAACAAGCCGCATGTCCATCTCCACACAGAGCACACTCCTGTCTGTGTTTTGATTGAAGGATCTGATTATCTCTACCAAGGCAAATGTGTCCAAATAAACAATGGATTTAAACTAAAAATAATAATAAGGAAAAAATTCTTAGCAACAAAGGACAAATCTGGTAGAAAAGAAAGAAAAACCAAAGCTAATTTTATGGAGAATGGGAGTTTCCTACCATCCTTCAAATTACTCTTCCTCTGAAGCATTTGCTTGTCTAGATATAAAACTATCTTTATGAGAAAACCAGTGTTTTAACACTGAGACAATCCTAAGCACAGATGTTTAATTCATTTTATTTGAGAAACTATTCCTGCCTTTCATAGTATGCAGAAAGAAAAGAACAAACTATCAAGCACACTCATTTACATAATCTGTTCAGTTTAAAATGATAATTAGTTAGTCCCAGGCTAGAATACACAACTCAGCAGGCAAAAGTAATTTTAAAATCATTAGACTTATACATCATGGTCAGGAGGTCAACACACTTGAATTTCATTATCCAATAAGGAAAAGCACTTTCAGTTTCTACATCTTTGTTCTGTGCCCTTGTTTAGAAAAGTAAATTAGAAAATACTATGGGAAGAAGAATCCATTTCTACCAATTACTTTCGAGAAGATAGTATAATTGGTGACCCAAGGATTCTGTTTTTACGTGGAGACCTTGATCAGCCTTGACTCATTTAATGGTCTTGGAAAGGAACAGATTATCACCAAAAAGCACTTATTATAAACTTATGATTGAAGCAGAACTTGTTCACCATTTTGCCTTAAATTCCTATAGCATCTATTGTTTTCATATTTACAAGGTAGTCAGACAAGATAGAAAGAGTGATGTGGAAGGATCTCTGAGTTCTAGTCTCATTTGGCAGCCCTGTTTTCAGCTACAGATGATTAGTAAATTCCTGTCTTTGTTTAGTTCCTGTAGAGCTTTGGTCTATACACTTTATGGATCCAAAGTTTAATCTTCTTAATCCAGCAAGTCTGTTGAATGGGCAGTGTATAATTACCCCTGGGTTATTCATGGAAGCTTTTTCTCCCCTGGAAAATTTTTCAACAACTGAGTGAAGCCTTTATGAAAGGAGTTCTCACTACTGTCTATATTTATGAGTCATGTGATATCCTATGTTGACCATCTTATTGTAGTAGAGGGCAGTTCAAACTGCCATTCCAAATAATTACTGTGAATAGAAAACAGAAGACCAGCAACACCAAATTGGGTTGTGGATGGTTGCTTTTATAACCCAGAAACTGTACCTGTGGCTCTGTATTAAAAACGCATGTCCTTACCACTTCAGATAGAGGCTTTATGAACCTGACCCTGAAGGAAGTGATAGTTGAGTGGGTATGGCTAGCTAATTATGGTCTCTAAATTCTGCCCATTACATTAGGGGTGAGGGTATCTGTCAAGAAAAACAACTGGACAGCTGTAAGAATTTTTAGAAATTCTCACTCCTTGTTTGCTTCTGACAATTTTTTTATTCCTCTATTTTCCTCATCTGTGTATCTCATTTTCCACTGTTTGAATGATGATTTAAATACAGCTTTCTTCAATCCTCTGTATTTCTATTACTTTTTAATCGTTGCCATTGGTCCTTATGTTCATTTATTTTTATATTTAATTTTTTCATTTCAATTTTACCATTGATTTATTTTCTGCTCTTTAATCCTCTAAATTATAACATATCTTTTATACGGATGTTTTGTTTGTTTTGCTATTTATACTCTATTTATTTTTAATTTCTTTTTAATCTGCATCTCCTCACCTCACACACTACTTCTATTCTCTCTTCTCCTTGTCATCCTGTAGTTTTCCTTAAGTTTCTTTGAGTTTGATTACCTTTTATGCTGACTTTTAAGAAACATAGCCAGAAAGGTGGTGTTGATTTGAGAGAGTTCCATCTAACAACAGATGGTCATGCACCTCTTCTTTGTCCTTTAATTGCCATCAGATGCCCTCTAGGACTGGAAGTCACACCTGGCTCTCCTCTCCCTCAGAACATCTCCTTGCAATTTAGGCTTAACCTAGAGACACAGGAAGCACACAGATCCACCCTCCAGTGAGAAATAATTATCCCTGGGTAGGTAGTAGAATTCAACCTTTTGTAAAAGTATTACTTTCTGGTGTGTCATACTATCCAGATCTTATATGAAGAGATGTGTGTTTTATAGTATTAATATTACTTTTACTTTTGTAATTCTTGTTCAAAAAATCATGTTTTAAAAGCCATGATCATCGTATATGTCTGTAAGATGATCATCTAATATAGATATGCATATTAGACATCAGAATCAGAATTTGGATGAACTATTCCAATTGTACTCATGAACCGTAAGACAAAGAACCATGTAAGGAGAATAGTCAGGCTTCTGGCCCCAATCCATCTCTAATATACTTATCTCCATCTGTCCAGATGGTTCTTTCAGAAGATCCAGGAAGGATCCCGGGAATTTTTCTTAGTGCTCCGCTACCAATAGACAATGGTGAGAGGTCACCGAGGCAACACCTGTGCCCTGCTGGAAGAGGGCACAGATAGAGTCAGAAAACTAGTCTAGGGAGCACTTGTGCCCTGTTGGAAGGGTAAGATTTATTTTAGACAGTCTATGCCTGTCCTGAATATCAGAGCCTAAGAAGAAGGAATGATAAATTTTACTTCTAGAACATGAATTTAGTTTTTAGGCAACAAGAGAAGCATAATAAGGCTGAGTCTAAGTCTTTTCAGTCACCTGTTTACTTCCAATGTGAGAATAGAATATATCATGAATATTTACACTCCAGGCCATAGTAACAATTCCCTTGACTTTCTACATTTCTTTCCCTGAAATTAATTGTTACTCTCCTTTCAAGTTACCACCAAGGTTAGGCAATCTTGGCTCATCATTGCCTAACCTAACTGATTCTCTTTAACTCTACCACCTTGATTGCTTTAACAGCCAAGTGACTTTGTTAAATATTTTCTGCAAAAACGAAGGGCTACAAGTCACCTATTCTAAAACCAAAGTTATCACTAAATAGTAGATTTGCATTATGTAACTGAATGGTCATTTAAAAATCTACAGGTAAATTAAGCAATGTAGTCACCAAAGTCGATGTTTTACAAACAAATTATCTATGCTGATGCTCCAGTAATACCCACAATGAAATATTCTATAGTTACCCAACATGAGGTTTATTTTCATTTTAATGATCAATGTAAGTGTTAGATATTAATTTCACTATTTCCTAAACTATTTTTGAATTATAATTGTGTATGTGTAACATAGTAAATATTGACAAAACCCTCTCCAGAGTGTTTTTAAAAATTTATGATCTTGCCAGCAGAGTCTGAGAGTTTCTTGTCAATGCATATCATTGTCAGCACTTATTATTGTCAAATTTCTTTTGTTTTCCAACCTAATAGAGAATAAAATGGCATTTCATTGAGATTTTATTTTACATTTTTCTAAATACTTGACATTGAAAATCTTTATATGTTTATTGACCATTCCATTTTATTCTTATATGAATTGCCTATACATATCCTATGTTTATAAAATAAACTGATTTGTTTGTGAATTCCTTGCTCCTTCGCTTTTACTTTTTTTATGCTGGAAATATCTTCACCTAGTATTTTTACTTGTCCTTTAATTTTATTTTTAGAATCATTTGTATTAAGCTTGATTTTTGTACAAATATATTTATTATTTTGTGCATCATTTTTGCCTTTTGAGCCTGACTTAAGAAGCCTTTACTACCCTGAGGTCTTTAAGTCAGTCTTTTATATTTTCTACTAATTAATGTACAGTTATACTTTATTTTGTATGTGATTCAATGAATATATCTAATGCGATTTTCTTTTTCTCAAATAGAAAACCTTTTGCCTCAACAATGTTTATTAAAACATTCTTCTTTTCCTTAATAATTTCTAATTATTATCTAAAATATAACACAGTCTTATACTTGTCAGCATCTGAACCCTGTATTCTGTTCTTTCCTGCACAAATACTGTATGGTTCTCATTAATATCGACAAATAGCATTACACAAAACCTCAAACACATTAGGCAAAGTCTTTCCTCCTCGTTTTTTGTTTGCTTGTTTAAGAATTGCATTTTTGGACTTTTCCATATGAATTTAGAGAACTGACATACATTTTAAGTAACCCAATAACTGCCAAAACCTGAATTCATTTTCTTTTATGTTTTCAATATATTTGGTAATATTCTCTTTTAGAGATAGATGTTATCATTAGATTTGTTTATAAGTATATATTTTATTCTGCTAACATGGATTTTAGTTTTTAGTATTTTATTTTTCCGATTTTCATTACTTATATTTTAAAATGCTACTAATTGTTGAAAATTTGCCTTGTATTTGGCACATTTGCTGAACTCACCTACTAATTCTTATATTTTATTCCTGAAAAATCTTAGAATATCAAATTGACAGTAAATAACGTTTTTATTCTAACCCTTAAATTATTTTTTTATCTGAAAAAAATAACAATTTAAAGGTTAGAATAAAACTGTATCTTACTGCCTGTATCTTCTTGTATAATATCAACATGTGGAGTGGTAGGATTTTAATACATTCTTACTTTCATGGAAATAACTCTAATATGTAAACATTAAAACATGATGTTTGCTCCCAGTTACTTTATCTCAGGTTCCTGGGAGAGATTGGTTGGATGGTTGGTTGGTTGGTATAGGAAGATATAAATGTAAAATTTTATGAAGTGGTTTTTTTTTTTTGCATCTCTTGCGATGATTAAATCTTCATTCTCTCTTAATCTGTTTCTCTATCAATTACAGTATTAAACATTATAATGTTGAGATAAACCTAACCTTAGGTTCACATTCTGGCCATGCCACTTACTATGTGAATGGCCTTGGGAAAGTAACTTAACATCTATATGCTTCAGCTTTCTCTTCTGTAAAATCGATGTAAGAGAGTGCCTCCTTCAACTGGAGATTAAATATGTATAAATCCAATTATGATTTTTTTTTGTGTAAAAAAGGTAAAGTCCATACTCTCAAATAAAAATAAAATGAACATTTTCCAATAATTTTAACTGACTGATCAATTAATTAATGAGGGATTTAGCAAGATGTCACAATTGATTCAAAGGAGAGTTAGAAGTGCTCCACGTATAGACAATAAGCAAGGCAGAAATTACTTTTCAAAGATATGTCAAATGAGTCTATCCACAGGGCAATAATTTATTGCATTCCACCAGATGAAAATTAATTGTTTCTATAGTCACGAATTATTTGCATTGTTATCAGTTTTCTACAACTTACAGAGTTGCAAAAAAGCTCAAAAAGAGTGAAAGGTATAAAGATAGCACAGAACAAGTAAGCCCAAGGAGTATGCCATCCAAATCCTAGTTTTCAATTGAACACACTTAATATATATTTTTGATCCATTTAAAAACTTACCATAATTTTTCTTAGAGATTATTGTAAATTAATATATGTCTATACATAAAACACATAGAACAGTACCAGGTATGAAATCTTTGCTGCTGTTATTGGTATTGATATTATTTTATATATTATTAAAATTGATTTGCTTATATTTTATGTCACATTTTTACAGCTATGTACATAAGTAAAACTGTGCTATAGTTTTGTGTAAAATGCTTTGTCTATAAATTTTTTTAAATCAATTATGTTTTGTGTACCAACAATGTATACTTTAAAGATGTTTTGGGAGGCATCATTCATGCATTATTCCTTTAAGAAAATTTTTTATTGGTCCTAAATAGAAATATTTTGTTTTAATCCAGCAGTCAATTAACTGCTAACATAAAGACATTTAATTATGTAGCTAGCCCTATCTTCCTGTTAACACTATCTGTTAAAAGTTTAGGACTAAATTTTCAATCTGTCTCTAGCTTATACTTAATACATTGTGGAATAAATTTGGCTTCATGTATTTTTTTCCTTCTCTTTTCAATGTCCCATATTTTTTACACACTTACATCAATGTTAATTTTGTCTTTAGAGATTATGTATATTAATGGAAATAATTTTCATCAGTTATTAAAAAACCTGAGGTGACCATTATTTTTCATTAAATTAAATAACAAAAGTTCGACTAAATTATCAAATTTATTTGACTACACAGATTGATGAATTCAGTCAAAATTGTAGAACTGGTTGTATGTGCAAAATGTCAGATTCCTGCAATTAATGGAGTTGATGGGAATGGTCCAATCTAATTTTTTTTTAGCTTGAAAATAGAAATTAATTCAGCTTCATGAATATGGCTCTCTGAATATGACCTTTAATCAGGCATAGAATAACTTGCTGAAATTCTATCAATAAAGTCTTGATAGTGTGTGCTCTACATTTTTCTTCATTATCAAAATTTTTCTCTAGTTTTTTTCTCTCATAATTAAACACACACATACACACACACACACACACACACACACACACACACACACAAAATCCCCCACAGGATTTAAACTAGCTATAGCTAGAGATTTGCCTAGGAGAATAATTTGATATGAATATCCTTATTAAAATCCCACTACTTCAAATGGATTTTTAGATTAATATATCTGCAGAGATATAAAATTATCTGATTTATAACCATGCATTATTAGATCTGAAATGTCAGTTATTATCTATTCAGCTTAATACTTAGATTACCATATAATTTTATGCATCTTTGAGAAAAAAGGTTGAAAAGTAGCAAGGAAATGAATCTTGTGCCTACTGTTACAATTGTCAATGGAATGTCAAAAATAGCTGTGAATATTGCACTCACATTGACTTAATTCCAAGAAAGAAAGGACAATGGTAATGAAAGTGGAACACGTCTTCGTAAGTCATTCCTTGTTTATGACTAATCTTTGTAACAGTCTAATTGACTTACTGTGTCAGTTACAACCTTCCCCTTGTTCTTTGACTTTTAAATTGTAAATGTATGAAATTAAACCAAGAGAATTTATCAACTCAACATTCACTTCTTTCAGTGTATAACATTCAAGGTTAAAAATATGCTACATGTTGAAGAAGAGTTGAAAGTTCAAATATTTCTCACACAGTTATAAACTCATGAATCTAGAATCATTAGTAATAGTGAAATTAATATTTTCTCATGATTAATTTTACCATCATTTACTGAATAACTCTTTGATGTAAACAAGGAAATGAGTGGAAACTGAAGATGAACCAAAAGTCTTCATTTGAAAAGATGATGACATACATAGAATTATGCTATATGTGTAAAGAGTGTTTCCTGATAATTACTAAGGTTGAACACATGCTTGTTCAACCAACTTCCCCACATTTGAACAGGAAAAGGATAAAAGGTGATAGGGGAGAGCATGGGCTTCAATCTCAGTTGTGCCTTTTTCTCACTTATTAACTTGACTCTATGAATTGAACCCATTTTCTTATCCATTAAATATGATTACTACTCAAACATTTTCTGTAAATATTAAATAAAATGGTGAATGTGAAACTTCTGGTGTACTGGTGCATAATAGACATATAATAAATAAATGTGCTTATTAGTATTATTTTATTCTAATCTACATTCTCTTTTTAAAATGAGAAACAAGTGTACAGGGATAAGTTGCCAGTCACAGGCACAAGCATATTAGACAGAATGTAAAAGTAGAAGCCTGATCTCTTGATTCTCCTGTAATGCTATTTATACCTAAATATGCTTTTTATATTAGTAGTTATTTAATCACCTAATATTTGCTTCCACATTTTTTTTTATCAAAGTTGTGTGCACCAAGTAGGCATTTGATAAATGCCTGTGGAATGCAGATGTGTGGAAATGAGTTCATTTTCCTCTCACTGAGTTTCCATCCAAGCTTTGTAAAGGTGGAGGCTAAATATTAGTTAGGGATTGGCCATATTCATCTCCATGGTGTTGAAACAGATGTGTGAGATATTTTGTGATGAATAAATATCCTTGCAGTGAAATTTGACTGGCTCCAAGGTTTTATTTTTGTAAAATGCCACAGCTGAGGAAGCACTCAGAGAGGTTTTTCTGACTAAAAATGAAAACAGGTATTTTTTGTCTTCACCTATCACAAAGCAGGCATTAGAGTTATCTGATCTGAGGCTCTCAGTACATCTGCCTGTAAGGAATTTGATGCCACTTTGTTGCCTGTCCAGTGCTGATTTCTTTACTAGCCCCTCTGGGGATGATCCACAGATAGGCTTTCCACCATAGTTTTCTTGGGCACAGTCTCAACAGTGGGAATCACTTCGTTTCTTTCTCCTTTCTGAACTCTGCTTCCAAGGGCAAATGCCTTCATTTCAAACTTTATTGCAGTTGTCATTCTCTTTGGATGTTGGCCAATGTTTCACATTTTTATGCTGTGAATTCTGAATTCTTATTTTCAAATCGTTATGTCTGTCTTTATATTTGCATAGTGCTTTATACATTTTAGTGTGGTTTCAAAGTCATGGTGTCATTGTTTCTTCAAATATGTAAAATAAAGATATTAATAAACCTTTAGCAAAAAGAAATGGAATACATAGTTTTAGGTATTCTGATTATTATGGAGTAATTAGAGTAGAGTTGGGGAATTGGACAGGTCTCCTGACACTCCATTTGGTGTGCTTTCAACCCGTGTGCCAGATTGGGGAAGTGATTTCTGGTGTCTATTAATATTGTACAACAAAGTATTGGAACCAGCCATTGCAGATGAAGCTGACTAGAGTATAGAATCTAAAGAGACCTGAGCAACTCTTTTTTAAACTGCCACCATCAACTGTCTCTAACAACATGTGCATAAGTTTTCTTCAAAATGAGTGAAATTGCCAAATAACTTTAGGGTCTAAATTTTGGATGCCAAGTTTTATGCATGATTAGCCACTGAGCCAATTATAATTAGGGCCATTTATAAAGTATTCCTATAGGTGAGAAGCTTTAAAAGGAATATAAACAGTTCTTACTTCTGAAGTACTTATTCTCTAATTGCAGGAAAAAAAAAAAACAGTTTCAAACACAAATGCAATTGTAAAGTAAAAATGATCTACATGCATGAATGGAGTCCGCCAGTTTCTCTTAACTCCAAGTTCTCCACATACTATCTCCTCTGCATTCAGCTTTTCTCCTCCCTTACCTAATTCCTACTGGATTCCTGCAGGAGGGGATACACATCCAAACTATTTGAGGGTCCTATATCAGTTCTTTTCTGATCTCATTGGATAGAACAACTCCCTCCCCGTTCTCCCATTTTAAGTTCCTGTATTTTCAATGGCCACACTTACCCAGTTTCTACTTTGCATGAACTTGTGTTAATAGTTCGATTAATGTGTTTTTTCCTCCATTTGCTTTCATGCTCTGTGAGGTTAGGCACTGTGCTCCTTTTTATATGCTTTTGTATCACAGGGCTTCACCCAGTGCTATGCAGATGCTCTGTAATTAGTATTTGCTGAATGAATGAATGAACCTTCCCTGCCTAGCTGCATTGTTATAGAAGGGCAAGTAGTCAAAGTATACACATATATTCCACACTAAACTATTGACATTTTAAGCTGAGTAATTCTTTGTAGTGAGGGGGCTACCTGTGCATTGCAGGATGTCTACAGCTCTGTGCCTTCTATCACTAGATGTTAGTAGCACCTCAGGTACTTCCTCTTCCCTTCCAGTTTTGACAACCATAAATGTCTCCAGACATTGATTGCCAAATATCCCCTGGGTGCAAAATTACCCCTGGTTGACAACCACTGCTTTAAAATAACAGTTACGGCCTTGTCATCCACATTTTCACAGTATGTACTGTCTACTCTATCAAAACTAACCTGCTTACAGTCATGTGAATCCATCTTGTACTATCCTGATGCCACAGTTTAAGGTAGTATTTTTGTTCATCATCCCTTCTTTAAATCTCCTCATCACGCTACATCATTTCCTCAAATCCTCTTTGTTATACAGGGTCTGGTTCTAATTCCCATTAGTTGCATAAAATCTTCTCCATCTGTATTTGTCCATTTCTCTTTGCTGTAAAGGAATACCTAAGACTGGGTAATTTACTAAGAAAAAAAGATCAATTTTGGCTCAGAGTTCTGCAGGCTGTGCAGAAAGCATGGCAGTGGCATCTGTTCCTGGTGAGGGCCTCAAGAAACTTTATTCACAGTGGAAGGGGAAGGAGCAGCAGGTATGTCACATAGAAAGAGAGAGAGAGCAAAGAGAAGCTACACTCTTTTTTAAACAAGCAGCTCTCCTGTGAATTCCTTACCATGAAGAGAGTCATTCATGAGGAATCCATGCTGGTGATCCAAACTCTCCCCACCTGGCCTTACATACAACATTTGAGATCACATTTCAACATGAGATTTGAAAAGGACATAACATCCAAACTATATCAGTTTCCTAGTAGGAAACGGAGGACACTGAGATAAGAAGAAAAAGACTATATACAAAGATGGGCAGAGTGTAGAAAAGATGGTTCAATATCTCACAATTTTTCTGTCTCCAGACCTGAAAGCAAAGAAAAGAAATGGGTAGCAGAATCTGGCAAGAAGTCTTATAGAGAGAGCCACCTTAATAGGCTCTGTGACTTTCAGTACAGGGGCCAAGGCAAACCAAGGTGAACCATTAAGAAGAAAGCCAGGGAAATAAAAAGTCTGATGTCACCCTTCTTCACTCCAGTCCCTTCCATGGTTCCCCCATTGGCTGAATCCTCCAGGAGATCAGAGAGTTAAAAAGCCTATTGATGTAACCCCTGTAGGTCAAACTGTTGGGGGCAGAGACCAGAGAATAGTAAATGTAAAGAGATGAATGAAAGATAATTCAGCTCACCTTTTTTTTTTCTTTTTTACTGGTTTGTTTCTGCTTTCTATGTGTTCAAGGTCAGGGTCCTGATGATGTTCATCTGTATATCTATAGCTCCGAGAATGGCTTTTGATGCTTTAAATATAATGATCAAATGAATGAATATTTTTCAGTCAATGCTGAACTAAAGGTGAATGCCAGTGGTGAAACGAAAATGGAATTGACTTCATATCTGTGGATTTATTATCCATGGGCTCAGCCAAGAGCGGATCAAAATACTTGGGGGGAAAAAAATTATTTCACAAAGTTCCAAAAAGCAAAACTTAAATTTGTTCTGTGCTGAGTACTAATTGAATCCACATTAATAAAATGATATGTAGACATTATGTTGGTATCATAAGTAATCTAGAGATAACTTAAAGTATACAAAAGGATTTGTGTAGGTTATATGCAAATGCTCTGGCCTTTTATAGAAGGGATTTGAGGATCTGTGTGTTTTGGTATCCACAGGGGATCCTGAAACCAATCTTTTGTGTGTGACCAGGGATGGAAACAACTGTACTCTACTCATATTAGTATCAGATAGAAAACATCCATTGCTTTTTGGACATACTGATCTTTGTTTTTACTGCTGCTTTTACTGAATTCTCTGCTGACTTAAATGCATTTAACAGGTGAATAAAATTGGACAATGAATACAGGTACAATATTTGTACATGTTTATAAAGTCGTTGTGTTCCTAGTAATGAAAGACAGACACTCCATCTTTTAAGAACTGGGGGATAACATAAGCAGGATAAGTTAATTGATATTTGTTGAGTGCAATGAGATATACATAAAGATGTACTTTATTTAAATATAAAAACATACAATAAAATCCACTTTGCTGTAGAATACACAAGACACAGTCAGGCTTGCTTTAGAAGAAAAACAACAAAACCATACCAAAAATAATAAGGATTCAAACAAGTTATTCTTTGGAAATGAACAGTTTATGAATGGCAATATTTTCTACGTTTGACATATTGCTTACATGTTATTTCAAATCTCTGGTGATTTTAGTTAAATGGAACTAAGAGTTTTCAGCATTAAGTGTTAGAATAGAAATGCAAGGATTGTGATATTTACATTGTTTTTGCATAATCCTATTACTTGGTGAATACAAATTTGATGACTCTAATGATTTAGATGCTATCAGTTCCTCTAGTTTCAACTATATCACCTCATCATATAAGGCAGAAAGATAAATATTTATTTTAAATAAGAGTATCTCACTGTTGCTCACAAGCTGGGTTTCTCACCACCTTTGCCTTCATTTGTATATCACTTTCTTGAGCAAATGACTTTTCTGATCTAAACTTTGATATAGCATTGATCTGTCATCTCCTTAATTCTGTGCAATATGTTTATAACCTTTAGCACTTGTAACAGAGATGAGGAATAGGAACATAATTTAAAGCCTCAGTATTTATGAGCCTTTTGGAGACCACTATATCCTTTCTACATTGAATGTTTCTCCAATTCTTTCTACATAGAACAATTCTAACTGTTAACTGGATATACTTTCTGTATTATGTCACTGTTCAGCCTCCCACATTGTTCTCAAATGCTGCTGTATTGTAGTCCACATGCACCATAATTTTCCCAATTTTATTTACTCGGCTGTATTTACTGTGTCTTCTGAGGACTCACTGTTTAAATACAATCAGTAGCATGCATACAGGATTCTGTGCTCAAAGCTCATTGCTCTGTTTCTGTGCTTGTTGATATCCTCAGCTAAGTGAGTATGATCCATTGATGCTTGTAGCAACTTTTGCAAATTCACTTAACATTCAAGGTCAAAACTTAGAATCTGTGACCTCCCCAAAGACTTAGTTGATGATTCTATTATCCAGAGTTTATTCTTTTCTAAATATGTACGTACAAAGATAGGATGATTGGATCTATCACTTAAGGGTCTAATTGCTTCATGTGTGAATCAGATCTTTCAATTTCTCAGAGGAAAAAAATCCCACATTACACATTTAAAGTGTTTTTCATAGTACCAAATGTAATATGTAGCACAAACAGGCAAAAGTGGATTTATGAAGTTCCCTTACAGATCCATCAGAATTTTAACTGTGTGTATCAGATAACACATGACCATTTATTCTGATTGAATATTTAGTAACTCATATCTATAACATACTTTATTGTTTTCAAAGATGTCTCCTATATGGTATTTATTTCCCTTTATGTTAACAATTAAGCATATTAAGTAGATGTTTTATTAGTAGACATGATTGCTCTTTTTAACAAAAATTCATTTTGTGAAATCAAAATAACATGACAAATATATTAGTCTAATAATACCTACTCTATGTTGTGAATAAATGCAATTTTTATCTCTAAATAAATTTTTTATATTATTAATAGAAAATGTACCACAAAAAATTATATAGTTTTTCCTTAATAACCATGAAAATTATTTATTCTAAATGACTGCTCATTGGATGCTTGTTTTTGTACATGCACTCTATTAAGTACTTTATAAATATTATTACTTAACAACAGTCCTGAAAAAGAAATATTGTTTCCCTATTTTATGTATGAGGAAATTGAAGAAGAGAAAAGTTATGTGGTTTGTCTTAGGTTGCACAATTATTACTTGGCCAATCAAATTTCAAGACCAAATTTCATTGGCCCTAAAGTTCTCCCTCCTCCCCTGGACCAAACTCCAATTCTCAATCTCCATTTAAAGATAAGTGACACTCATCAAAAATTCAATCCAGATAGACTGAATTACAATACAGTTTTACTTTCATTATAATGCAATTGCCTTCAAAAGCTATGCTAATCTGTTATTTTAAATTCCTTTAGTATATATCGTAATTATGACATCTAATAAATGTTAACCTTTTGATGGAAGTAATTTCAAACCTACATGAACATCATCCAATTAATTATTCAAAGACATTGTTGGATAATAATTGTGAAACTAATTATTACAGATCAAACTGGTCACAAAATGGATTTTCTTTTCCATTATGCCAACAAAACTCTGCAAATCTAATCCATTTTCTTGCATTCTGTGAAACCTTTAAACTAGATGAAAAATATTAAAAGAGAATCAACTTTGAGAACACAGTGAATCAAATAATCAATTTAGCATCAACTAAATTGTGGATGTTCTAGCTACCAAAATGAATTCAGATCTGTTTAAATAGCTGATGTTATTCAAATCCCTTTTTTCTCCCCTGCATTTATTCCAGAACCAGATTGTAGTCTGAGAAACCGAAAAAAAAAAAATGTTTTACTTCAATCCACATGCTTGCTCTTTGAAGTCTGGTTCTCAGGCCAGCAGTATATCTTCCCCCTGAAAGCTTGTTGGGAATGCAGATTCTCAGATCCTACCCCAGAATGTCTCAATCCAAATATGCATTCAACAAGATCCCCAGTTATTTTTATGCACTTTAAGGTATGTGAGACACTTCTCTAGCTGATACTTTCAGCTGTCTGATATGCAGTGAGCAGTGGTACCAAAATGGTTTCCTCTCCTTCTCTAGCTAAATCAGGGTCTTCTGTTTGTTCATTGTTGGCATTCTTTGATTTTATAATGGAGCTGATTCAAACGTAGAGCCTTTTAAAAACTAATTATGATATGTATTATCATTCCTATGTTAGCTCAGATACAGTAGTCATAGGGCCATGCCCTGCTGTTTACATTGTGTTATTATATGGGATTATACAGTTTTTCATAGTAAGAGTTCTCAGGAACAATGTTATTTAAGCCTTTTATTTACACTTAAGAAACTGAGGTTCCAAGAATTGAGCAGACTTGCTCAAGTTTCACAGGTAGTTATTGGCAAAGAAAGGACTAGATAATACATCTCTTGACTCAAAATCTTCTATTTCCAAGTGTTGCATTTTACTTATCTATGTACACTTCATTAACAATATTATATGAGTACGATGGTAATATCTAGCCTTCCTAGGTGAAGCAATCGGTGAATTCATTTCCCTAGATGCATTAGGACATGAGAGTGCTCCTGATTCCATGGTGTGTTGGAGTTGGCTCCCTTTGGCTCGTGTTAACTCTCAAGAGCCATTTGTGCACAAGCATCTCTTCCCAAGTCTGTGTACAGTGACATCATGAAATCAGCAGTTTGAAATCAGCCATGGTGGAGGTATTTATACCATGGAAATTAGAAAACTACAAATCAGACATTGGTTTTTTTCCTTGGAGACCTGATTATTAAATATTTACCAGCACACCACTGTCCTGACTGGATTGTTATTTCCAAAGGACATTTCAGCTGATTAAAGACTTGGAAAGAGATTGTGCCATCATGCTCTCTATGTGGACTGGATTCTGAAAGCCAAGTCTTTCAACTGTGTTTGCCATTAATTAATGATGTTTTCAACATGTATAGTCTATGGTTGTTATGTTTGTCCCTGCTATCATGAAGATTTTTAGATTTTATTTGACTAATGTGTCAAGTAAAATTTAGTAAATATTGTATCCCCGCTTCCTACATAATTGGATTTTGAGTGATTGGTATTTTTCTGATTGCCTCTAATACCCTGGGGAACTTTCTAAAAAGTATGTTTCCCTACTTCATAAGAAAGGCCTTACCCTCAGCATTATTAATTTCTACATTCATACAAGTACACGGCTATTCTACTAAAATTCATCAAATAATTACCTACTTTGTTTCATTTTTCTTCACTCTTTGAACATGCCAATTTTCTTAATTCTGTATACATTTTGTATATAGATCACAACATGTCATTTCTATGCCAGTGTACTAATAATTTCTAAGGAATCACCATTGATTTGCATTGATATTTTATGTTTCATTTCTAGTAAGCCAAGACCACAAAGGAGCTCATCTGAGCTTCTGGTTAACGGAGTTGCAAATTACAAGTCCATAGGGTTGGTATCAATTCTTCTTTGAATGTCTGGTAGAATTCTGTTGTGAATCCATCTGGTCCTGTAATTTTTTTTGGTAATTTTAAAATTACCATTTTAATCTCACTGCTTGTTATTGGTCTGTTCAGGGTATCTAATTATTCCTCATTTAAGCTAGGAGGGTAATATCTTTCCAGGAACTGATCCATCTTTTCTAGGTTTTCTAGTTTATGTACATAGAAGTTTTCCTAGTAGCCTTGAATAATCTTTTGAATTTCTGTGGTGTCAGTTGTAGTACTTCCCATTTCGTATGTTATTGAGCTTATTCGGATTTTTTTCTTTTCTTTTCTTGGTTAATCTTGCCAATGGTTTATCCATTTTATTTATTTTTTCAAAGAAGCAGCTTTTTGTTTCATTTATCTTTTGTTTTGTTTTTTCTTTGTTTCAATTTCATTTAGTTCTGCTCTGATATTGATTATTTCCCTTCTTCCGCTAGGTTTGGGTTTGGTTTGTTCTTGTTTCTCTAGTTCTTCGAGGTATGACCTTAGATTGTCTGTTTGTGCTCTTTCAGCCTTTTTGATGTAGGTGTTTAGGGCTATACTTTACTCTTAGCACCACCTCTGCTGTAACCCAGAGATTTTGATAGGTTGTATCACTATTGTTCAGTTCAAAGAAGTTTTTAATTTCCATCTTGATTTCATTTTTGACCCAGTGATCATTCAGGAGCAGGTTATTTAATTTCCATGTATTTGCATGGTTTTAAAGGTTCCTTTCGGAGTTCATTTCCAGTTTTATTACACTGTGGTCTGAGAGAGTGCTTGATAAATTTTCAGTTGATTAAATTCATTGAGGCTTGTTTTGTGGCCTATCATATGGTCTGTTTTGGAGAAGGTTCCATGTGCTATTGAAGAGAATTTATATTCTGCAGTTGTTGCATGGACTGTTCTGTATATATTTGTTAAGTCCATTTGTTTTAAGGTATAGTTTAAATCCATTGTTTCTTTGTTGACTTTTCTGTCTTGATGACCTGTCTAGTGCTGTCAGTGGAGTATTGAAGTACCCAAATATTATTGCGTTGCTATCTCATTTCTTAAGTCTATTAGTAATTGTTTTATATATTTGGTGTTAGGTGCATATATGTTTAGGATTGTGATATTTTCCTGTTGAACAAGGCCTTCTATCATTGTATAATGTCCCTCTTTGTCTTTTTTAACTGCCATGTCTCTACAGTTTTTCTGTCTGATATAAGAACAGCTACTCCTGCTCACTTTTGGTGTCCATTTGCATGAAATGTCTTTTTCCACCACTTTACCTTAAGTTTATGTAAGTCCTTATGTATTAGATGAGTCTCAGGAAGGCTGCAGATAGTTGATGAATTCTTACACATTCTGCAATTCTGTATCTTTTAAATGGAGCATTTAGGCTATGTAAATCCAATGTTAGTATTAAGATGTAAGGTACTATTCCATTCATTGTGCTATTTGTTGCTCGTATACCTTGGTTTTTTAATTTTGTTTTTTAAATTGTATTTTAGATTTTATATGTTCTATAGATTCTTTGAGATTTATGCTTTAAAGAGATTCTGTTTTTATGTGTTTCCAGGATTTGTTTCAAGATTTAGAGCTTCTTTTAGCAGTTCTTCTAGTGGTGACTTGGTAGTGGTGAATTCCTACAGCATTTATTTGTTCAAAAAAGACTGTATCTTTCCTTCATATATGAAGCTTATTTTTGCTGGATACAAAATTCTTGGCTGACAGTTGTTTTGTTTGAGGAGGTTGAAGATAGGGCCCCAAACCTTCTAGATAGTAGGGTCTCTATTGAGAAATCTGTTAATCTGATAATTTTTCCTTTATAGGTTACCTGGTGCTTTTGTCTGACAGCTCTTAAGATTCTTTCTTTCATCTTAACTTTACATAATCTGATGACAGTGTGCCTAGGTGATGATAATTTTTTTTTATCAATTTCCCAGGTGTTCTTTGTGCTTCTTGTATTTGATTGTCTAGGTCTCTAGCAAGGCTGGGGAAGTTTTCCTCAATTATTCCCCATATATGTTTGCCAAACTTTTAGATTTCTCGTTTTCCTCAGGAACAGTGATAATTCTTAGGTTTGGTCTTTTAACATAATCCCAGACTTCTTAGAGTCTTTGTTCATATTTTTTATTCTTTTTTCTTTGTCTTTGTTGGAATGAGTTAATTTGAAGACCTTGTCTTCAACTCTGAATTTCTTTTTTCTACTTGTTTGATTCTATTGCTGAGACTTTCCAGAGCATATTGCATTTCTATAAGCGTGTCCGTTGTTTCCTGAAGTTTTGATTTTTTAAAATTTATACTATGTGTTTCATTGAATATTTCTTCCCTCACTTCATGTATTTTTTCTTTTTATTTTCTTACATTGGGCTTTGCCTTTCTCTGGTGCCTCCCTAACTAGCTTAATAACTAACCTCCTGAATTATTTTTCAGGTAGATTGGGGATTTCTTCTTGGTTTGGATCCATTGCTGGTGAGTTAGTGTGATTTTTTTGGGGGGGTGTTAAAGAACCTTGTTTTGTCATATTACCAGAGTTGGTTTTCTGGTTCCTTCTCATTTGGGTAGACTCTGTCAGAGGGAAGGTCTAGGGCTGAAGGCTGTTGTTCAGATTCTTTTTCCCACGGGGTGTTCCCCTGATGTAGTTAGTACTCTCCCCATTTTCCTATGGATGTAGCTTCCTGAGAACCTAGCTGTAGTGATTGTTATCTCTCTTCTGGATCTAGCCACCCAGCAAGTCTACAAGGCCCTGGGCTGGTTTTGGGGATGGTAATCCAGCACCTGTCCAGTGGATGTGGCGGGGGGTGAAATGAGTCTGAAGGTTCTTAGCTTTGGTGTTATAATGCACTATTTTTGTGCTGTTTGGCCTCCTGCCAGGAGGTGGCACTTTCTGAGTGCATCAGCTCTGGTAGTATGGGGAGGAGCCGCCGGTGGGCAGAGCCCAAGACTCTCCTTGGGAAGGTCTTGCTGCACCTGCTGTGAGGGATGGGAGTGAGGTTCCCAGGTCAATGGAGTTATATAATCCTAGGAGGATTGTGGCTGTCTCTGCTGTATCATGCAGCTTCTTAGGGAAGTGGGGAAAGCTGGCAGTCACAGGCTTCACCCAGCTCCCATACAATCCAAAGAGGTGCCCCCACCAACAGCACCAAGTCTGTTTCCAGGCAATGGGCAAGCAGCACTGAGAACTTGTCCCAGGCTACTTGCCTCCCAGCTGTGACAGAAAGTATGTCTTTCCTTCTTTTCCTGCCTGTGTAGCCTACACACCAGGTTCACACTCTCTCCTGAGTTCTGGCTAGGAGTCTTCTCCATCACTTCAAATTGTTACAAAGTTCAGCTGGAGACATCCTTTTCCCTCTGGGCTTTTCCCAGTGCCTCTGGCTGCCCTCCCAAAGGACCCCTGTAAGGCCAGGCAGAAGTGGTTTGCTAGGTGACTCAGTGAGCTCAAAGGGCTTTCCCTTCTGCTTTCTCTACCTCTGTATTTCACTCAGCGCTCTCAACTGACTCAGCTCCAGGTAGCGTTAGAATCTTCTCCTGTAATCCAGGCCTTCAGTTTTCCCTGTAGGGGATGTGCCCAGGGGTGGACGATCTCCCTTTCCACTTCCCACAGTTTCAGTGCTCACAGTATTTTTGGTGTCTTCTTGTCCTGCAGGAGCAATGTGTTTCCTTCAGAGGATCTGTGGGTCCTCTTGAGTTTCCTGATTTATTCCTGTAGTTGCTCTGGAGCAAAAAATCACAATGCAAGCCTCCACACGCTGCTCTGTTTGCCCAAGTCAGAGCTGCAATCTAGTCTGGATCCCCACTACTTTAACTTTTATTTTTGGAGTGCTAACTTTCACCAGAAGGTTACTAAATGAATTTATTTCTTTTACTGAAGGGTTTCTGTCAAATTTGAATAACACATAGCATGTTTGTAAAGAGACACTATCTTTGTAGATGCTCAGTATTGACTTAGATGGCTGTTTTTGACATATTGAAAATATGTACAAATATAAGTTTAGACATAAATTTTTATCTTCCTAATGTTTATATTATTATTATTATTCTTAAAGGAATAAAACATAAAACTCTAATGTCAAGAAAATTCCAAATGATGGACAATGATACTTTTCTAAAACTGTTGGTATTAGAAAAATCCATCTGCAGATGTAACTCAACCACTATTTTTTATTTCTTTCAAAGTACATGGTCTGAAATTCTTTCAATAATTATTTTCTCAAATCTTCATTGTTAGCAATAAAGTCAGTTCAACCAATGATGATTATTTTAATAAGAGAACCTATTAAATACGTACCTTCAAAATAAATTATTTATATTTTCAATATATCAGAAACAGCCATCTAAGTCAATACTGAGCATCTACAAAGATAGTCTCTCTTTAAAAACATGCTATGTGTTATTCAAATTTGACAGAAACCCTTCAGTAAAAGAAATAAATTCCTTTAGTAATCTTCTGGTGAAAGTTAGTACTCCAAAAATAAAAATAAAAGTTAAAGTAATGGGGATATTGACTAGATTACAGCTCCGAGTATGTAAAAATAAACTTTAGCAAAAACTCTTTACTTAGTCTTACTACATTACTATCTGCTACTAAATTTTTGCAAGTTTTTATATGCAAAACAAAAACGCATTCTGTTCCTCTATGCCTTCTCTTACCATAAAGCCACTTTCATGTGGACTGGACTATGTACTAACATGACCCTAACTTTAAGATCTAATAGTCACTGAGGTGGCTGTAACAGAATATGCTTTAAAGCATGTGTTGACATTCGTTAGAAACTTAAAAATTTAATTTTTTGTAAAATTTGTGAATAGACGAAAAGATTTGCGAAATTTACTGTTTGAGAAATACTCTGTATGATTGCAACATTGAAGCTAATGAAAGGCTTTTTTAAGAGTGTATTTGCCTCTGGGAAGGATAAATATGTCACAAACTCTTGAATAAATTAGTCTATCCAATCAGCATAAATAGCCTGGGAGACTGCATCAGTCTACTTTTCTTTCATTTCTTCCTTTTTTTTTTTCCTTTTTCTCTCCTTTCACAAAAACACATTGAAGATCTTGCTAAATGCCAGATATTGTGTTATACTCTAAGGATATAAAATAAAGATATGCAATCTGTCTCGGAGAGAGGGAAGTACTTGAGAGTAGGACACTTAAAATCAATTACTTTGTTGTATTATCATGTAAGAGAAGTATAGTACAGAAATGGGGACATTCTAACAAAATTCTCCAAGCCAAACATGCCATTTCAGTCATTCAGTATGATCCAGTCTATGCTTAAAATGTTCTTCTAATGACTTTAAAGACTTAAAAATTGATTTCTTGTTTACACTCTTGTCAATCTTAAGTTGGAAGAGAATTCTACTTCCCACAATCCTAAGAAACCCAAGCTGAGGAAAGCTCCATTTTGAGACT
The DNA here is from genome assembly GCA_036589455.1 of Ateles fusciceps. Classification (NCBI taxonomy): domain Eukaryota; kingdom Metazoa; phylum Chordata; class Mammalia; order Primates; family Atelidae; genus Ateles; species Ateles fusciceps. Next base: position 4,620,476 of record JAZHEH010002924.1, on the reverse strand, counting down.
TCCATGATGTTCAAGCCAGGAAAATGGGAATATGGAGATATGTATACTAGGTCTTAAAATGCAACTTACATGTCATTGGCCAAAGCGAGCTGCATAGTCATAGATAGCTTCAAAGATATCTAGGATGTATAATACTATTATGTCCTGGATTCAGAGAGCCAGAAATACTCTGTGAACAGCACCAATAACTTCTCTACCAAATCAAAATACTATGAAGAGTTGCTCATATCTCACTTACCACACATCTTGCATATTATAGGTAGCTGCATTTCCTTCTGCTTACAAGTATCTTCTTTATGTACTGGTAGCCCCAGGACTTCCATATTTATAAAGAATTATTCAATACTCATATACAAGTAGCTCATATTTACTTTACCCAATGCTGGCTTGAAATAGATCTAGATCTTTGCTTTCTCCGAATAATTTAGTTTTCATGATATTTGCTCATTTATTTCTTCATCATTTTATATATGTTCTTCTGGTATTTGATGTCTTTTAATCAGTAATTATATACTCAAAATTCTAGCACCTTGCCATGCTTTGCAAATGAATCCTTCCACTCTATTTCAGCTAAGGCATGACAATATGTGGATTGACATGACATATTTTTCATATAAGGCATGACAATATGTGGATTTTTTAAGTACAGTGATGTTTATTTTTACTCGTTAGATATTTATCATTTTATTTATTTTTAAATTTACTTCTTTCAAAACAAGAACAACTTTAGATCCCATCATTAAGAAAGCTAAATATGAAGTTCAACCGTTTGACTGTATGTACGTTTTGGAACTCTTGTCAGATGTTTATGGTCGGGGAGAATTTCCTGGATCACTAACATATGGTTCTGTATCATCTTGGTCATTTGTAAAGCCATTCAACACTAGTGTAGTCCTTTGTTTTCTGGCTGTGGCCCTACTTTACAAGTCCTTACATCTACATGTCTTCTACAAATATGACTTCAATGTGAAAATCTGTACACTTAAAATGTTATTATTGGCTATAGATGGTGCTATCATTTAATATTCAGTGGAAAACTATGAATAATAAGAATCAAGAGTAGCAAATTTAAGTAATTTTAAGTCTGTAGTAATGACCTCTTTCTAGATCTTTTATGTGGTCTGCAGCTTAATGCTAGGTGATCCCTCAGGGATAAATAAGAAACAAAATAATAATATCTCAGAATTGAAAGAGGCTTTTGAGGTCATCTACTCTAACTTTCCAACCAAAATCTAAAATATTCTGTACATTCCTAAAGTTGAAAGGAATGAGTCTGTCATCCCAAACTGAGAGAGTGGCAGAAACTAAGGCAAAGCTAGGGAAAATTATACAACCTTTGGAGAGATGGCAACTGAAGCTTAATGTTCAGATTTGGAGATCAGGCAATGCTAGGAAGCTGAAAACTAGAAAGCCAGTTTGGAGTCGCAGTATGTAAAACTAGGCAAAAAAAAAAAAAAAGTTTAGATTTTATATCTGAAGGTTTATGGGCTTTGTATTGGAGTTATTGACAAGGCATTAGAAGTTTCATGTAGAGAAATTGCTCTGAACTTTAGCACCTATTCTCCTCTTAAAGAAAGCCAAGGAAATTTCTAAGGAGTAAAGAGATTTAACGTCATAGGTAGGGTTTTTTAAAAGAGAAGCAGTTATTTATAGTGAGGTCAGTGAGATTCCTTGCTTGAGATTAATGGACTTGTCATGTAGAAAATAGCCTCTCTATTTCCAGGTAGTCGAATGCAGATGACCTAATAGTTCTCTTTCATCTTGGATTTTTATGGTGCTGATTACATTAATTAGGAGAAGATACTGTATAATGAAGCTCTTCAGGAAAAAAAAAAATTAATAGATTAATAAGTTTTTTCTGTGATTTGTGTTGCTGATATGAACAGCAATTAGCCAGCTAAGTAATGAGCCACTAATGAGCATGTCTTTCTTAGATTACTTTGCAAGTGCACTAGAGGAGTTGTACTATAAAGTCCAGCAATGATTTCTTTTCTGTGGGTTACTAGTTTGACAGTATTTTTAAAAGCCCACAACAATGAACCTCATTATTTATTAATATGGCCCCAAAACACCTCATTAAAAGTTACCTTACAATTCTTAATAATCTCTTTCTTTAGACAGTTATTCTTGGGGTTTTTTGGATTTTTTAAAATTGATACATAATAGATGTACAAAGTTTTGATAATTTAATAGATTTATATAATTTATAAAGATCAAATCAGTGTACTTGGGATATTTATCACATTAAATATGTGTCTTTAGTGCCATTTGAAGTCTTGTCTTCTATCTATTTTGAAATATAAAATAGATTATTATAAACAATAGTCATTCTGCTGATCTAACATTGGGTCTTATTTCTTCTATCAAACTTTATATTAGACAGTTATTTTATGACACATATATTCATACAAAACTGTATTCAAGGCTGGTAGAGATCATTTCTACAAAGTAGCCTCATACAGGTGAGATGGGAAAGGCTGAACACTCATCCAGGTGGGTAGGTACTACAAGATTTCACTTAGAACTGTCTCTTCTTGACTAAGTAAAAAATTCAATGTAGCTTTTGAATTTATTTGAAATTCCCCCAGTTTCGTGGCTCAAAATAAAGCCTTACTTGACAAAACTTTAAATCACATATGATTGGGCAGCTTAGTGTGGTGGAGAGCAAACAATACTGGGATTTCGGAATCTTGAATTTAAATCTTTCTCTAGTTTTAGAACTCAGTCAAGTCTTTTAATCTTGACCCTACTTTTTTAATCTGAATGGGGCATTTGGCTGTGATTTTTCTCTGAATCTCTTTCCAGCACAAAAATTGTATGACTCAAATCAGATGATTTTCAAAACACAGTTTAATCAGAATAATTTCTCGAATTGCATGTTTCTTTTAATCACATAATGCGATAAGTATATATGACCTTTACTTTTTGTTTTGCCTATCCTATCTCAACAGTATGATAAAATCCTTGAAAGCAATACCAATTCTAATACAAAATTTCACCCAATGTAAATGCATTCTAAACAAAGCTCTCTTTTTATTGTAACATTACTAGAAAGCTTAGGAAATCCAGATCTTTACTGTAAAGCTTGAGGCCACCATTTCTGGTATCAATATTATTTTTAATTTAGTAGCTGGTACTAGTAGAGTGCCTGTCCTAAATAGGACAGTATAATTATATTCTGGTTATTTTTGGAGTTGTTAAAAGATGTTTTATTGAGCTCAGTCTCTGATGAATTTTTACACACAGTGATGATTTACATGAACAAATTACATGTCCTACCATTTTTTCTGGTATTTACAAAGTAGGGCAAAAGTTGTTTAAAGATTAAACTCTGCTGAACAAAGATGACCTACTTTTCAGTTTAATCAAACTTTTAACTGATAGTGTGTTAACTATTCCTTTCCCTCTTACCACGACAAAAAAAAAAAAAAGACTGAATTTGCTTTTTTTGCCAACCTACAAATTCAAATGATGTTTACTTAAGTTAGTTTGTTTACATTTAGAGGCTTTTATCATGACATCTATACTGAAATAAGATATTGAATCAGGTTTTGTCTTTAAAGAAAGACACTGTGGCTCCTCCCTTTAATGATAGGATGGGGGAATAAAATCTCTACAAAAAATTGTGACTTCATATGTCCTCTATTTGTATTTTTTGCGTGAGTGTATAAACTCTCTTTTCTATGAAGTACATCATTTTCCAGATCCTCTTGCTGTGTTTTAGCAGAATGCAGACCTCTGAGTATGGTAAATATCCAGCATCTGTGATACAGACCTTCATGTTAATATTTTAGTTCTTCTCAGCAGTAACTCACTCTTTTCAGTTATCTCATGCAACTCTGAGGCGAGAGAATGGATGCTAAATGATTCTGCTTTTGCTCTATTGAGCAAAACAACCTTGAAAGATGTCATGCTAAGTCTTCTAGGAATTCATTAATCCTTTGTTCGTATTATTCTGGCATACTGAGAATTTTGACTAGCTGGCCAACCGACAGCTCATTAGGGTCTGCGGGGCTCTTCCAAACACATCATCCACACATGCCAAAAGAACCAGCTTTGAGTTGCTTTTCATTTCTCTATAAGCCAGGATAATCAAAAAGCCTTCTTTAACATCTTTAGCATTGACTGTTACCTACACCATTACCTGCTGAAGTTCCCAAGGAAACTCAACATCTATTTTCCTTCAGATTACACACACACACACACACACACACCTCACTTTGTATTAAAGTAGTCTTGCCTCTAGGCTTTGTGCTTCTAAGGGACAAGGGTTCCCGCAAATAACAGAAGCACAAGGACTAGAAATGTTTTGTTTTATGTCTTTATTCTCACCCAGGATTAACAGTTTCATACACTATATATATATATTTTTTTTTTCCTTTTTTTATTCTTTGAGATGGAGTTTTGCTCTTGTCACCCAGGCTGTAGTGTAGTGGAGTGATCTAGGCTCAGTGCATCATCTGCCTCCCAGGTTTAAGCGATTCTCCTGCCTCAGCCTCCCAAGTAGCTGGGATTACAGGCGCCTGCCACCACTCCCAGCTAATTTTTCTATTTTTAGTAGAGACTGGGTTTCACCACGCTGGCCAGGCTGATCTTGAACTCCTGACCACAGGTGATCCACCCGCCTCGGCCTCCCAAAATGCTGGGATTACAGGAATGAGCCACTGCACATGGCCTACCATATTTTAAAATATTAGAAGTGTTTTCAGAACATAACACTTTATTCAAGGCTACTTAAAATGTATGAAATGAATGACCTATTCACCAAGAAAACAGAGGAGACTAAGGACCATGTCTTGTCAAGAATGTTGAAAGGAAGAAATTACTCAGAGTAAAATAGCTTTCTTTTTTGAAATTTAAGGAAACAAATTTATAAATTGAAAGATTCAGAGATACATAATTTGAAAGGCCAATACCATAGAGATAATGAAGTCAAAACAGGAAAGGAAGAAAATATGAACAGTTACAATTAATACAATATATAATTTAAAGCCAAACACCCTTAATAAATATATTATAGGAGTAATTATTTAAAATTGCCATGATTAAAAGTTATTTCCTTCAGAGAAAAATATTTCTTTTAATCTGCTAGCCTAAAAAATTCTGTTTATAATTTACTGTCCTGAATCTTATCAGTATTGCTTAAGTATGGACCCATTTTTTAGAGAAATATTAAAAATTTTATAACTATTTGCCTTTGCAAATGCAGTAATCATTTACATTCGAAACTCAAGCAAATTTAGACTAATTGCCTTGCAAAGTGTTAATCTAGAATATTACACTCAAAGTGTGGTCCACAGACGCCTGAGATTTTATGATGTCAAAACTATTTTCATAATAGTAAGTTGCTACTAGCTTATTTCACTGTGCCAATATTTACACCAATGGTGTAAAAGCAAATGAGGGGAAAGTTGCTGGCCCCTTAGCACAAATCAGTGTAGTGGCACAAGTTGCATTTGTTGTCATTGTGTTCATGGTCATGGTCATTTTTACTTTTTACTGAAAAAAGTAAAAATAAACTTAAAAAAAGTTTTCTTTAAGAATGCCTTAGATTTGTAAAAAAAAAATATTTATTTTATTAAATCTCTACCTTTGATTACCTATCTCTTTAATCTGTTAATGAAATGAGAGATCCACATAAAACACTTTTGTGACATGATGCACAAAATAGTCTTGAGAACAAGTACTTGCGTGATTGAATGGTGAGTAGCTTTTTTCAGAAAGCATTATTTTTACCTGAAAGCATAACTGATAAACAAACTCTGAGTATTCAGTAAGAAGTTGGTAGACAGTTTCCCCAAATTGTATAAAGCAAGCCTGTCTGTTGAAGAGAAAGCACAAGCAGTATTTGTAGTCAGCAATGAAGTTTGAGTAAGGGACAGTTAGAAATTTTGAATGCTTTTATCTGCACCCTGACTTTATAGCCTCCCTACACATAAAGATTTCTCTTATGATCTGGGTAGTGACATCAATAAATGTGATTCTTTTGATATTGTATAATCAATGTGTTAACATTTATAATATCAGCATAGTTCAGTGAGCCAATATTTTCCAAATGATAAATACATGATGTTACAAAATCAGGCATGAGTACAAGATTCATTTGAAATGCAAGCTAGAAAAATTGATTTAAATGTAATAGAGCATATGACATTGACTCATATAGTTTCAGATTCTACATTGAATCTTACTCTTAGTCAAGTTTTGGTATAAAAGCAAAAAAGAATATCCACAATTACCTGGAAAGGCTGGTAAGATACTCCTCTCTTTTCCACTTTGTGAACTCAGATAGTCTTTATGTATTTCAACTAAATAATATCCTGCAACATATGAAATTTTAAAAATAGATAATCAGGCTTCAGTTCTCTTATATTTGGCTAGATATTAATGAGATTTGAAGAAATGTATAGCAATACTGTTCTCACAAATTTGCTGTTTTGGAAAACGTATTTTTCATAAAAAGTTATTTATATTCACTTGTAACAGATTCATCATTGTTATTTTAACATGAATTAATAAATTATTAATTTTACTTTTTTAATATGGCAAAAGTCAATACATTTAACTCACATAAACAATTAAACCATTGGTCTAGACCTTGGTCTTTAGTCTTAAATGTTTGTAGTCAGAGAAAGGTGGGTGTTTTCTTTTGCTTTTGGTTGTGCTTTTGCTTTTTAAAAGAATTTTTGCTGATGAAATTGCAATAATCTTCAAGCCTCACCATTAAAAACCATTGTTCTCTTTCCAATGGCCTCACATTGCCCTGAGCACTATCTCACCTGTGCCCTGTGCACTGTTTCATGTGTGCCTGATTAGGGAACATCTAGGAAAATAGAGAACTACAAAGTCCAGGTTTTAACATTTATCCCTATCTGTAAATTAAAACAGGAATTAGAGGTTATCAGTTCTGGTAAGCTGGTGATGGTAAAGACCCTCCAGCGAGTTAAGTCAGCAGGCTCTGGTCACAGTAGGCTGTGATAGGTGACACCTACTCTCAGGACCAAGGCCATGAGTTAATCATTTATCATGTTAAATATGGGAAAATGCTTGGGGATACATAGAAGACATTTTTCTTTCTTTATTTTTCTTTTTTTAGTTTTGAGATGAAGTTTCACTCTTGTCGCCCAGGCTGGAGTGTAGTGGTGTGATTTCAGCTCATTGCAATCTTCACCTCCCGGGTTCAAGGAATTCTCCTACCTCAGCCTCCCAAGTAGCTGGGATTACAGGTGCTCATTACCACACCCATCTAATTTCTGTATTTTTAGTAGAGGCAGGGTTTTACCATGTTGGCCAGGCTGGTCTCAACCTCCTGACCTCAGGTGATCCACCTGCCTTGGCCTCCCAAAGTGCTGAAATTACAAGTTTGAGCCACTGCTCCCAGCATCTTTAATTTCTTAAGAAAATAAGTCTTAATCCATGTTGGAGTGAATGTTCTTTCTTATACAATTTATGCTTGATTAGTGTTTTGTAGTCCTGAAAATCCTGATGCTTTGTAAATCTTCCCTCAGGACATCCTGATTTTAAAAACTTATTCTCCTTTTTTGTGATTTATATTCCACCATATGTGACTCTATTCTTCACACTTATAAATGCCTTGATTCATTCACTAATAAGTGTGTATCAGATTCCTTGGGCTCATGTTTTCCTTTCAGGCTTGAATGTAACCAAAATTATTATGTTAACAGGTTCTTAACAGCAACACACCATCTCAATACTTACCTGTGCTTTGTCCTATGCAGGATCCAGTTCCTATGCTAGCCAGTGTAATAGATTCTGTTTCTTAAAGCAAAAACATCTTTTGAAACTTAATTAAAACAGAGTTGTTGCTGGAATTGAATTTTTTAAATTAATGTTTTTATTTTTATCAAAGCAATGCTGTTTGCAAAATGCTTTATAGGAATATTAATAAATATTGTGGGCAGCAAATAGCATCAGGTTGGAATGTACCAAAACATGTTTTAATTGCCCCATAAAACATGCTATATTATTTCATACTGCTTAAATTAGGTGGAGTTTCCAAGGCAACCCCTGCACCCTATAATATACCACAATAGTTAAAAGAGTGCATACTAAATTTCTCCACTTACAGAAAACTAACAGGAAAGCTGCACAGAAATGAAGATCTCCCATTGTTTACAATCCTCTGCAAACATACTCACATGGCCATACAGTATTCAGCAACAAACAGTATCAGATCAAACACTCACACCATGTAGTATTCAGTGACAAACAACATCAAATCAAACCTGGTCAGATATCCCAAAGCAATATAAGAGCTCCAAGTAGTGAGAATAACAAACTTCAAGTGAGCTCTGTGCCATTCTTTCATCTAAGTTAAAATGTATGTATTATTTAATCAGCTGAGAAGGCACATATAATAAATCATATGAAAATGCCCACTGAGAATAGATGTTTCTGTTTTAAAACAATTTTTTTACATTTCTTGAAGTATTTTTACCTTTAAATAACACTTATTTTATAAAATTAATCATTGAAGTCAGTGACCTACAAACTTGCTTTTTCTACTATTCCAATTTATATGGACTAATAATTTGCTTTCTACTTCTGTGATTCCCCCAGCAGTCTACCTGATGAAAATTACTACCACAAGTTGTTTGAATATGCATTTTAGGATCTAGGTTCTAGTAATTTTACCTGATAAAAGAAAACAGCCTAAATACTTTGAAAAAAGTTTCAATAAAGAGATAAATGTAATTTAAAAAAAAGAAACACCTTATGAATCTCCAGTATCACAAACATCTCTTCTGTTATTTATAGGTGAATATAATATGTAATTAGGAAAGAGCCATTTGAAAAGTAGAATGTCAGCTTCTATGAATAAAAAGAAATATTTGTGAATTCAAAGGTAACATGTCAATTCGATTCATATTCTTAATTCATTTTAATATCAACTAATGCTGATCTCAGTTCCTTTCTGTGGATGAGACTGAGAAAATTTGGCATATTCAGTTGAATTTAACAAAAGAAGCAAATATATTTGAATAAAAAATAGGTTGAGATGATGAAGTCATTGGAATTTACTGATGATATACAGGCAGATAAGTTAATGTTTGTTGAATCTACTAAATAGATGTACAATATCTATGGTGGTTGTTAATGAATATTTAATTAAAAGTATATGTGAATGAAGGGATGAGTGGCATTATTATCTCCAACTTACAGAAGTGAAAATTAAGATTTAGCAAGGTAAATGCCTTGCCCAGAGCAAGAGTTCTGGTAGATGTCAGAGTCATTATGCCTTGAAGACTATCTCACTCCAAAGCATATAGTATACCGCTACAAAAAAAAAAAAAAGAAAAAAAAAGCTGGTAATGAACTGTTAAAGATGTTTATTTTGTTTTGTTTTACAAATAAACAGGGCATAACATTTCAAATTGCCTGACAATAGCATGGTTTTAGATTCTAGGACACCCAATACAAAGAAAATGAGGAAATATGAAAACATTCATGTAATCAGCAATATCACAAGAATTAATCCCGAAAATGAATAAAGAAAAAGACAGTTCAGCAAGAAGACACCCATATGTGGTTTGAAGAGACACTTTAAGAAAAATTGTGTCCTAAGTCCCAGGAATTGTTTACAAAATAAATAATGCCTCCATCCTTTTAGACATTATTCTTTTTAGCAAAATTTTCCATTTTTTTTATCTTGTCACTGTGCAAACAGGAAATGATCATACTAGACAATGTTGCTCATTGGTCTTCCATATCAATGCATCCTTCCATAAATATTTTCCATAAAACACAATGGCTAAAACTACAGATGAGACTACAGATACTATCTTATCAGGGTCAAGAACAGTGCAATTTCTGACTTTCTTATTTTTAGTTTTCTATTATTCAGCTCAAAATTGTGTTTACTTTTTATAACTATACCATATCACTGTTTGTTCATACTGAGCATGCAATCTAATGAACTGCTTTCTCATTTTGTATAAACTGGTTTACAGATAAAATCTCAGGCATGTTGGCAATTTTACTGATTGTTTGACGCAAAAGACTTAACATTTATCCTAATTATGATCCTAATTAAAATTTATGCTTTTAATTTTGACCCTATTTTCAACTCTTATCTAATTCTGACTGTGATAGCCTATATTTGCTGCATTTGGGCTTCACGATTTGTGTTTCTTGCATTGTTTTCAAGCCTGCTTTGTAATCTTTTTATAAGTCAGATAAAAAATATAAAAGAAATAAATAGGGCTATTAGTGTGGTTACAGAAAAACTCCCATGACTCCTGGCATTTGGATGGCCAAAATGACATTGAGCAGAAGTCCAATTTTCCATGCTGTGAGTACATTGTTCAACAAACCGCACAAACATCTGTTAGCACTAGCATCCAGTTAACATTTTTGTGTATTGTAAAACAGTGTCATGAGAAACACTCTCAAATAGCTGTTTAGTAAATCATATTCCCTCTGTAACTCAGGAGATGGGTATGAAAGAAAGAAGGAATGACAGTCATCAGTAATTGGTGCTATTGACCAAGGGAAAAACCAGAGTTAGCTATTTTTAGCTTATTGGTATGATTTCCTCTAGACCTGAAGTACATTAGTTAGTGTTTATTTTCATTATTGCTGCAGAATTGCAGATAGGAAATTTTTAATGAGTTAAATCTGAATTCATATTTTTCACATTTTCTAACTGGCAAAAATCACTGCAGGGTTTTGGATATTCCGATTCTGAAAAGGACCCAGATGTTGTCAGGGTTCTATGCTTGAAAAAGGAATTAGCTAGTCCCAGGGTATTTCCAGTTAGAATTCATGACATTCTGGATCTTTCTGCCTTTTAATAAATTTCAACATCAAAGAATAGGTAAGTGACTGAGCTTTTGTTAATCCAATAAAATACATGTATGTAGTCAGTTTATATTCAGTCAGGAGCTTAGACTTTCAGACCAAGCAGCCAGCCATGTTACATCTCCAACATTTTCAAAACTAGTTTGGGATAAGGCAAGGCTGATTGTCTATGTGATCAAAAATTTAAGACTAGAAGTAAAGCTTTGGGTACTCTGTGGATATGACAAATGTTTCTTCTTTTTCTTCATCATCACCATCATCAGCACTATGTCATCATCAACAATAACATACATTTGTATGATGTTTTGTAGTTGACAAATCATGAAGCTGAGTTTGCTTTTTTTTTCTTGTCTCTACTTTCTATTAAAGACTAATAGTAATTTTTTAAAAATGGTTCTAGTGAAACCTATGGGAAAATGAAAACTGCAAGGGAATGCATGCTAAATTAATAGAATAGAGAACAGAATTGTGGAATACATCAAAAACTAGGACACAGTCAGAGGTAATAATTCCAATACAGGAAACTAAGGGGAAAACATAGGAGAGTTTGGAGAAGAAGAAAGACTGCAACGTGCTTCAAACAAATGGAGTACTTCCACATGCAAATTAAGCAGGTTCAAGTCAATGTGTATAATAGTTTAAATATTAACCCCTGAAGAAGCACCGAAATCTAGAGATCTAGAGGAGGGTAGCTAAAGGTTGAAACCAGATTCCATATACAGTGGATAAAGTTACAAATCAATATTATCTTAAAGAATACCAATAAATACTTCAGGGAAATTTGCTGTCCTCAAACACGTATAGGACCAGCTGTGTACAACTCCAGAGTCAAAATAAAAAAGAAATAATGGAATCTGTAGTCTTATTCACAGGATGAGCAGGCTCACAAAATAGTAGTTTATAATGATTTTTTTTAATGAATGCCATTTATTTATCCATTCCTTTGATTAACCAATGTTTATTGAGCCAGACTGCTTTTCAAAGTGCCAGAGATATAGTGGTGTCAGAGACAGGCACATTTCCTACCTTTATTGAACCGATATCTTAGTGGAGGAAAAGATATAAAATCCACATATGAATAATTATTTAAATTCCAATTATAATAAATTCAATGAAAGACAAATGCAAGGTCTATAATAATAGTGGGAGAATTAGATTAGTCTGGGAGGTTTTGAGAAGGCTGCTTTGTGTTGAGGTGAGCTCTAGCTGAGACCTGATTGTCCAAAGAAAAGCTAAGAAACTGCAGGATCAGGGAACTTAAGTACAAATGTTGCTCATTGCAAATAAGAAAGTAAAGTAAAACCAATATGGATGGAGACATAAAATATGGGAAGCATGTTCTTAGATGAAACTAGAAGGTTTTGCTGGAGCCGCATCATGCTGGGCTCTGTGAGATTTTAGTCTTCATTGTATTATAAGAAAGTGGTCATTGAAGAAAGAAGAGACCTGAATTGGTTTCCTTTAAGGAGATTAATCCAGTTGCTGAAAGGAAAATAGATCGAGGAAGCTGAGAGAGAAAAAGAAACTAACATTTAGGAGGATACTGCAATATCTCAATTGAGAAATATTGGTAGTTTGGGCTATGGTAGTGACAGTGAAGATTAGTAAGGTAATTTGGAATATTTTTAGAGTTATTTATTTGGGCATTCATATAGATACAAGAGATGATTATTTATGAGAAATACAATAGTGAGAAATTCTACTTTGGAGAAAGGGTTTGACTAGATTATTTCTAAAGCCCAGTCCAAGAAAGTCTATAATCTTATTATTCCGTAACACTCTTTCAGCTACTTATATTGCAGTTTCATGAAAGGATTGCCTTTGAATCTATTGTTCCAACTCCTCTGGGGGCTGTGGGGCAGGGAAAAGAATTTCATTTGGCTCTCTCTACTTTTCTGTTTTCTATCTCTGAAGGCCTGACAGAGATGCCCTATTTATTTTTCAGAATAATTCCCCTCCTGATAACTGCTGAAGTTAATATGTTGACAGTGTGACAGTAGTTGAGGATAACAAGTAATTACAAACAAACACTAAAACTAAAACAGTTTATGCAGTGAGACTGGCTGCAGTTCCTTGGGTTGATTATGATTAAAGACCTGTGAAAATCCTCCAGAATGATTCTCCAGCATGCTGAGATCCTGAGGGGAGGGTTCTTTATGGCTCCATCTGCATCAGAGTTATCAACAGGCTCCCTCTAACAGAGAGACAAGAGATTTTCAATTAAGTCCTTGTGAATAAAGACAAAACCCGTTTCTGAAGCAATTGTCTGGAAATCAGTGGCAACCCAATTTTCAATATGCAATGTAGTCATTAGCTGGCCAGGTGCCAATGGTGGACAGGAGGGGTTGGAGAGAAAGAAAGAATAGAATATAAGGTACAATGTAATGTCCCTTGACAAGTTTGCTTTCCTATAGTCCCATCAGAAGGGACAGTCTGATTGAAGATCTGTAATTATCTTTTCAATTTAATATCTATTGGTTATGTGCTATATTCTATTTTTGTAATAATTTTATTTTAACTCAATAGACATTAGGAGGGAAAAGCCAATATTATTATAAACTATTGGAAATTGAATTAAAGTAAATTAGCTTTCATCAAATATACATAATCTCAATGTTTAAAAACAAAGAGAGACTGTTGCTTGCCAGAAATGCTTTCAGATTTAACTTTGCGTGACTGTGCGGTAACATTTCCCATAATGTTAAGTTCACAAATCCTAAACCTTTTTGTTTTTCCCAGAATTAACAGAAATGGATCTGAATGAAAACTTCTTAAGATTATTGTTTGGGACTTTCTAAATTCAGAATGGTTCTTGGCACATAGGGTTTACTCAGTGATTAATTTTGAATAACTGAAGACAAAACATCACAATCTCAATGCGTATATGCTGAAAAGACAGGCAAATCTTCTATTGGGACAATAGCTTAAAAGACCAGAAAATAAAAATTACATATTTCATGCTATTATATGATATCCTGCATATTTTCAAGGAAGTTAAGATTCATGACCTAGAATAACAGAATTTGTAGATCTGAAAGGAAATATATAGGATGACACAAACCTGATATTTGGCAAATCAGAGTATAGAGAATCAGCCAAGAACAGTGCCGTGTTTCCCTTTATTTGTCTGCCTTCTTGTAGGCAATTGTGTCTTGCCATTTTAGTATTTTGTAAAACATTTAAATTTGCCTTATAAATAAGTTAAGCCCTTAGCTCTTCCCACTAGTGACCTATATGTTGTTTTCCATGCTTTCTATCCATGTAAATTCAGTTTATAGCAAGGTAATGATTGTGGAACTCTGCTGAAGAGGAAAGTGTATTTCGAAAACTTCTGAGGCAGTACTGCTTCAATGCCTAGTCCCAAATCTTGGGGGTCTTGCATTTGCCTGTGCTGAGATTGGTTGCAAGGTCTCGTTCTTATGTTTTGCAACAAACAATAGTAAAATGCCCAAGTTTGCAAATAATTATTTTTAACAAAATAAAATCAAAAACTGTAAATTAAACTGTATAATATGATCACTCTCATGGTGAGTCTTTTGATTTTTTTTCTTCTGATAAGATAAAATTTTGGTTGTAGAGCACAGAATTTCACATGGAAGTATGATTTCTTCATGTGCTTTGAGTGAATAAAAGTGTGACCACCACAAGAGTAACTACATCTTTTCCTCCTTTTAGTACTACAATTCACAATCATGGACTTTCCGATTTTTTAAATGACCTTTCTTAGGACCTTGAGTTTCTTTTAGATTATGTGCCTGGCTTCCAGTCCTTTTCATTTCTCCTACAAAATAAGCTAAGGAGCAAGGAAGGAAACTAATATTTATGTTCTCCTCTGCTCTGGCATCTCCTGAGGGCCTGCTTTATAGATGCTCTCTGTAAGCACTGTTTATTTTATTTAATTCTCTGAATAACATTAAGAAGTTCTAACTTATTCCTTGTTACAAACAGGAACATGTGGATTTAGAGATATCTAAGATTAGCTTCCAGGTAAATTCAGGAAAAAAAAGGATTTTTAACTCATTTTTATTTCTTTTACCAAGTGAATTACTTCACTATTCTGATGTCCTGAACCTTTCTGTCTTTACTTAAAGAGGCAGGAACCATAGTTAGGTGTTAAGTAATACTTATAATTTATTACATTCTGAATTTATAATGCAGTTCTGGTAACTGAGTCTTCTGGAAGAACTGTCAAAGAAAAACCAGAGCTGGACAGGAAAGTGGCAAAATCAGATTCATTCAGAAACTCTTCCATGAAGGGAACATACCTCAGTATAGAAGTGGGCTCAATTCCACATATAGCATAGGCAGGTAGAAATTTATAGCCAAGAAGCAGGGTGGAGGGTACTGGATGGAAAATTACTGAAAGAAAATATCAGGGCTAAGGGAGAGTTCAGCTTCATTCACTGTATTAGTCTATCCATCTCATAGGAATGCCTAAAGAGAGCTGACCCACAAGAAAACCCATGTGAAACCCTGGGCGTGGCACCCAGCTCAGTGTGATCAGGGGCAGATGTGGGTCCTCTTGCTCATCTCTCTCCTTTGTTTCAAAAAAAAGGAAAACATTTAAAATGTTATTGTCCATTTTTCTACTGTCTTTGATATATTAAAGATTTTTTTCATGGAAAAGAAATGTCATAAGTAAATGGTATATGCCTCTCACCAGTGTCAACTTATCTGGCAATTATTTTTATCATTTTTATTATGTATGATTTCTCATCAGGCTAAAAGAAAAATTAACAAGGCAGTCCTCAAAGATTTCTCATTCCTCTTTTGATAAATAACATGATATAAGTCAGCTTTTTCTGTATAATATGAACTGTTTCCTATAAAAAACATGTGCCATACAATAATTCCATCACTTTTATTAGCTCTGAGGTTTTTTAAAAAAAAAAATTTTCAGCTGTTTGCACACAGACTTCTATGTGAAATATTTTTTTAAATCAGAAGTATAAATCAGAGATATATAAACTGTGTCTCTAATATCTATTTGTATTAACCTTAAATAAAAAGTAAGCTCATGTTTGCTTATGCTTCTAGCTTTTAATCAAGAGAACTGTTACGAGAATTTTGGAAGATGTACTGTAGAAGCAAGCATTGTAATTAATTAAAAACTGATTCGATAGTCAAACTTAAATTATTCAATGATCTATGCCTTTCAGTGTGATATCATATAAATGACTTATTTTAAAAATAAAGGTTCTAGTGATTTAAAAGATTAGTGGCTTGTCTGATGCTACCACATCAGGTAAGAACCATGGCTAGAACGTTGCACTCCTTATGCCTGGGGTTTTTCTGATTGCTTGTGTCTGCTGGGCAGTGTGTGGCCTAGCACCCTGTGGGGCACTCTGGAAGGAGGAAAGGAAGGAATGCCTGGCCTTACCTTCACCAAGAAGAGTGAACTGTTTTCTTCCAGGAAAAAGAATGTATGCTTATGAGATAACTGTATTCTTTCTTATACTCTAGTTAAATACTGAACTTGGAAGCACAGAAAATTTAAGTATATGACAGACTCAGGAAAAAAAATGCTGATTGTAGGGTGCTAATGAGAAATTCTAAGTGGTCTGGATATGACAGAAGGCTTTTCCAAAAGTCATTAGGCTGTCCCAGAAAATGTGAAAGGAAAAAAATCAAACTTTTTGGTTAATCGTGATACCCATCTTCCTCTATCAGGTAATAAATAAAAGGAGTAGAGGAGTAAAAAGTCATCATGATTCAAAAATAGTATTTGACACAATGGATTACTCTTTTCTCCTTGGAGTATTTTTTGCTTTCACTTCAATGTTTACTTTGAACCTTTTGTCTTAGTCTTTTTTCTCTTTGGGTCTCTTTTTCTCTCCAACTTCTAAATTTGGAATGCCCAGGTCTCAGTCCTCGGGCCTCCTTTTTGTTTGTTTTCTAACTGTACTCACTTAACTGGGTGATCTCATTCAGTTTCATGACTTTATTTAGCATTAACATGTTGAAGTCCCCCAAATTTATTTCCCTAGATGAGATCTTTTCCTTAAACAAGAACAAAGAGTCCAGATAAGAAAGATGACTGAGAAGTCAGAATAGGATTCTTGAAATAGGTATTTGGAATATGAGCTGATTTAAAATGATAGACAGGAAGAGTAGATGTATGAGAGATGATTAAAAATGACCGCATACTGTTCAACAGGCCAAGAAGTAAAATAGTTAAGTTTAAATGAAGAGTTTCTGTTGGGCGGCATAGGGCAAAAAAGCTTAGAAAATTTGACTAGTATCATTTTATAGATAAAAAACTTGAGAGATGAAATCTTATTTTACATATAGCTGCTCCCTCCTGTATCCTGCACATTTAACAGAGCCACTTGTATTACTACCAGCAGGTTTGATATTAGAGTCCATTCAAACCATTTTAAGAAATAGGTAGAAACTGATAAATACATTATTATTGAAACACATTTTTTTTTTTTTTTTTTTGAGGGCTCTGGGTTAACAGTGAGAGTGCTTATGAAGAGGGAGCATTTCCTCACCTTCAGTATTTCCCGTGGTATATGGATAAGAATACTGGTAAAACAGCTATTACTTTGGAGATAAAAATAAAATTAACAAAACATGACTCACTGCAGTTTTGCACAGAAGGGCAGAACCAGGGGAATTTGACCATTCAGTAAAACTGACATTAATGAAGTAATTATTCAATGACATATTACTAAAAATAAATAGATTTGGGATGCATTTGTATTTATTTTACAAATGAATTTATGGTTAAACAAAAAAGTCAATCTATGGAATAGGACAGTAAATAAAAAAGCTCTTCAACTAGAAATGGGCTCTTGCCTGGCTTCATTATGGACTCAGTATATGGACTTTGACACATGATGCAATCTGTACATTAATTATCATTCTCATTTGTAAAATGTAAATGCTACCTGTCCTACTTCACTGAATTGTCTGTGGATTAAATTAGATAATGAACATGAAAAGGCTTTGATGCGTATAAAATACAAGACAAATGGAAGTGAAACTTGGTTACTCCTGTTATTATAAATAATATTGTATATGTGTAGACTAGAACAAATTGGAAAATAGCAATGGAATTGTGAATTGAGACTAGTTACATTGCGATGACTGATATTGTAAATAGCAAGAAGTAAGTTAAATTGACTAAATTATAGTTCAGTTATTTCCCCCAAGTACTAAGCTTTGATGCCATTAAACATTTATGTCATGAGTAATGTGCACACTTGGTCCAGATGTGCATTAAACCAGCTGCAGATCAAAGAGCACCCAAGTAAAATTGAATTAAGGAGAGGAAAAAGTAGGGGAGATAAATTCATTTAATTAATACACAAAAATTGCAAACATGGATAAGTTTTTTTAAGTAGTTGGAACCAAGGTTAAATATATATCAATGATACTTATTTTTTCTCTATCCATTGCTACTTTCTATGTTATGGCTCCATCTTTGGCTCAATTTTTCCATCATGATGTCATGAAAACTATAGCAGATCCAAAGTCCTATCCTTCCAAATTCATTGCCAGTAAAAAAAGAACACATTTTTCTTCTCCAGCAGTCTACCAAAATCCTTATGATGTTTTATTAGCTATGACTGGGTCACATTCCCATCTTTCAACAAATTATTGTGACCAGTGGAAGGCAGTACTCTGGTAATGCTAGAGTCAGATCTAAGTACCCCTGAAATCGTAGCTGTAATCAATAGTACTATAATGGCATAGGCCAAGCACAGAGGAAAGATTGAACCATTGAGGAAAATCTTGGTATGTTAAGAAAAGAAACAGGAATAGATTAGAAGAGCAGAAATCAGCAAATGTTTACCACAAAAAATAGATTAAAACAGTAAGAATTGAACTTGTCAATAAAATGTATTCATGGTTTCTAAGTCTAGTTTAGCTTTTTAAAATTAAGATTTAATAATCTTAGAAAAGACCAACTTGTTCACCAGAATATAATGAAATGTACAAAGGAAGTGGAAAAATAATGAAACAGGTCACTGGGACACCAACAGATATCTGTCAACAAGCTACTGCAAGGAAGTAAATTGCAAAAGTTTTGTTATGAAAACATAATATAATTTCATTAGGATACAACAAAAACAGTTACTAAGGTTATTGACAAAGAAAGGTTATCTACCCCAGTCACCTACAGAGTAGGTGGTACACTAACTCATTTTCCATATATTGTAACTAAATGGCAAAGCAAGAATTGAAGATACACATCTAATTTGGTCAAGGTAGCACTTTAGGATTTGTCTGGTGTTGGTATAGACAGCTGACAAGCATATTGAATAAAAAGTTATGTAATTAAGAAAAAGGAAGAAGAAAATTGGGTTGCCTTGTATGACCATATTAATTCAAACATGCATTTTTAATAATTTTTGGATCCTACAGTCCTGTTGCTTTCCAGGTTAATTTATTTACTATAGAATGTAAGTTTACTGCCACATTAGATTGCTTATTCTACTAACAACAAATGACATGTAGGGAGGAAACCCTTAGGCCAAGAAAGGGTGGAGGATCACTCCCCTGGATTTCTGTGTCTGATGGGGCAGCCAAGAATGGAATCCCCCAGGAAGCTTGTTAATGGTGTTTTCTTTGTTCTTGCTATTACTGGGAAGGTTAGACCAGACCAGAGGGGCAGGTAGAATAGAGTTAACAATGTCTCAGCTTCTTTGAGCATAAGTTTGCTTATCTGTAAAATGAGAACATATCATTCAGCTTTTCTTCCTGTAGGCATGTTATCAAAATAAAAATAATTAAAACGCTTTAAGTTAGAGATTAAAAAAATTAAGGGCCCATATGGGGAGAAATGCCAGATATAGGTGATGGTGGGGGATGGAGGCAGGAAACCACATTGCCATGTATGTACCTATATAACAATCCTGCATGATCTGCACATGTACTCCAGAACCTAAAGTACAATTTATATATATATATATTTTATTTATTTATATAAATTTATTATATATATATATATAAATTAAGGGCCCAACTCTGTGGCTCACGCCTATAATCCCAGCACTTTGGGAGTTGCCAAGACGGGCAGATCACCTGAGGTCAGAAGTGCAAGACCAGCCTGGCCAACATGGTGAAACGCTGATTCTACTGAAAATACAAAAATTAACCAGGCTTGACAGATGCCTGTAATCCCAGCTACATGGGAGGCTGAGGCGTGTAGCTGGGATCAAAGGGGTCTACACAGCAGAATTGCTTGAATCGGGGAGGAGGAGGTTGCAATGAGCCAAGATCGCACCACTGCATTCCAGCTTGGGCGACAGAGCAAGACTCCATCTCAAACAAATAAAAAATAAATAAATAATTAAAAAGTAAGGTATTTTGCTGTAAGTAAGTCTTCTTATCCAATGTTTTGTCTGTATTAGAGGGCCTTACATCCTTAAAATAGGCAGGAGGTACATGTATCTAGTGTCAAAGATGCACGTGCTTATTTATCCATCTGCTCAGTTGGGTATAATTTGAATAGGAAACACAAGAGGAAAGATTAGTGATATCTCAGGATGTCTAAATTAAGGGCTTTCAAATTGCAGGGAAATTATAAATGTGTGGGAGTGGGGCTAAGATGTATGAAATTGTGGATTTGTAAGTTAGTTTGCAAATAATTTACTCATGTCAAAGAATTGAAATTCATGTGTTACATCACATAAACAGAATTAAGGACAAAAATGATATGATCACAATAGAGACAAAAACATTTGATAAGATTAAGCATCCCTTCAGGACAAAAACTCTCAATAAACTAGGAACAGAAGAAATAATACTTCAAAATAATAAAGGTCATGTATTATAAACTCTCATAGACAATATCATATTGAATGAGAAAGGTCGAAAGCATTCCCTCTAAAAACTGAAAGAAGATAAGGAGGCCTGCTTTCCCTACTCCTATTCAGCATAGTACCGGAAGTCCTAGCCAGAACAATCAAGTAAGATAAATAAATAAAAAACATCCAGACTGGAAAAGAGGAAGTCAAATTATCTCTGCTGCTGATGTAATCTTACATCTAGGAAACCCTAAAGAGTCCATCAACAAATTCTTAGATCTGATAAACGAATTCAGTGAAATTTCAGGACAAAAAAATAATGTACAAAACACAGTAGCCTTTCTATACCCCAATAATGATCTTGCTGAAAACAAAAATAAAGGCAATCCCATTTACAATATCTCTTTAAAAAGACCTAGGAATAAATTTAACCGAGGAGGTAAAAGACCTCTACAAGGAAAACTGCAAAACACTAATGAAATAAATAGTAGATGACACAAACGAAAAAACATCACGTGCTCAGAAGAATTAATGTTGTTAAAGTTGCCATACTGCTCAAAGCAAACTATAGATTCAATGCAATGGAAGAAAATAGTTTAGCCTAAATATTGGCGTTGGTGGGCCAATATAGATACAACCACAGACCAGTGGTTCAAAGTGTCTACGGACCACAGTGAGAATCAAGACCTGTTTAGAGAATCTACAATGTCAACATTCTTTTTGTAATACAACTAAGAGTGTTTTTACATTTTCACTCTGGTGACATTTGTCTTGATATTACAGAAATTATGGTAGGTAAAACTGCTGTTGCCTTAGAATAAAGAAACATAGTGGCACCCAATTCTACTAGTGGGCATTTTATTGTTGGTCACAACACATGGTAAAGATGTGCCAGCTTCACTTAAGAACGTCTTTGATTCACACTGACAAACTGACAAAAATAAAAGAATGTCTTTGAATAATTCTTAGAAATTATTAATTTTATTAAATCTCTACCCTTGACTACATAGCTCTTTAATATTCTATACGAAGAAATAGTAAATATACATAAACCATTCCTGCCCCATACTAATGGCACATGGTTGTCCAGAGGAAAAGCACTTGGGGAATTGAGTGGCATGCAAAATTTGACACTTTGTTCAAAGCACTGTTTTTATTATTATTATTATTTATAATGACAAATGATGGCTTTTCAGACTTGGGTAGTAGGTAGATGTTTCCTCAGAAATGAATGAATCATCAAACTTTCAAATAGTAATTAGAATTTTTGAAATTTACATCTACTACGTGGAGCTGGATAGGTTTCCAATACTTAGAAACTTTTCTGATGAAATTGGTGGTGATATAAATGAATCTAATTTTTTGATATTACATAACAAAACACACCAACATTAAAACTTTCACTTGAGAGTAAATCATGTTTTCAAATGAAAAATGCAGGATTTTTTAAAACAATCCATGGATAAAGATTCATTCAAATTGCCAAAATGACCAGTGAATTTTAAATGTAAAAAAATGTGGAGAGTTTATTAACTTGGCTCTGGATTTCCACATTGCAACCAACCTTTAGAAAACTATCATCTTGCCAAGTTCTGGTGTCATATCAAAAGAGAATATCCATAAGTACCTGAAGAAGGTATTACAATACTTCTCCCTCTCCCAACTAAGTATCTGTGTGATCTCAGACTTTCTTCATATACTTTAAACACTATATTAGCAAAGATAATAAACTTAAAATTTGATAATTTAAATTTTAAACTTTTATTAAAATTCATATAAAATTTTAATTGTTATATTTTACTAAATTAAAATAAATTTATTTTAAATAAATGAATATATATTTTATTATATCTGTTTTAATTTTTAATAAGTAAAATATTATCATATAACCAATGTAAGCAAAAGAGCTATAGAATTCTCAATAATTCTTAAGAGTGGAATCTTGAGATGTAAAATGGTCTGAGAACTGCTTTAAACCATTAGGATTCATGTTTAATAATTCTAAAAGTTTTTACTGAGTATTCAGATAAGACTGATAAAAATAGTTCAGGAAAGACATATGTTTGTCTCCTATAAGCCGATTTAATTTGGGAGAAGAAACATTCATGTTCATTAAACAAAAGTGCATGATATCAAAGAACTTATCACAAATGAGGGACTGCATTGGCTCTGGCCCTGCTAACTCATGTTTGGAAAACAACAGAATAGCTTGAGCTTCAGATTTTTACAGTTGCTTCTTTAATAGCCAAAAAAATATTTCTTTCTGCATTGAGTGTTTATTATATTCTTTATGGCAGATTGGATAATGGAATTTCTGTAAGGAAGCTCTTCATCCCTCCTGGAAGCATGCTGATGTTATTTTCTTTTCCTGGCAATTTCATTTTGCTCTTTGAAAGACTCCACTTTTCCTGTCTATAAATTTCATCAGCTTCTGAGTCTTTTCTGAAATTCTATGATGGTCTAGTATGATTATCAGAGCTGTAGAAATTCTGAACAGGATGAGGATAAAACAATGAAGAATCACAGGGAAGTTCTCTGGGGCAAAAAGACTGGATCTGAATAAGAGACAAGTTTTTATAAACAGAAAGGTTATGTGATGGGTTTTTCTGGTGTGACATGAAGTCACAGCATTGAGATTTATTATGTAGGGTCTATGGGTGGAAATGAGCAAAGTGTTCACATAAAAGACCAGTGAAAAATACCACTGGGATAATAGATGAAGCCACCAAAGATGATTGTCAGTCCCGAGACTTAAGATCATCTAATTGCCAAACTGTGCTCCAAACTGTACTATGTGAACTAACAGAGAAAGGCAAAGCCATTTAAGTAAGTAAACATTTGTATTTCAGTATATTTGTGTTTTAATAGTTGTATATATATTTTAATTTTTTAAAAAAGTGAATTTATTTTAACTTCTGTCAAAAACAAATATGCCAAGTAGTTATAAATGTATAATGGTAGTGATATAAAATTCTTCTATAAATATATTTACTTCAGAAATAACAATGTGTTGTGTCAGTTTTTAAATGCCTTGAGTAAATAAGAGTATATATGGAAGGTAGAAGAGAGACATCAAAGTGATAGCTATCTAGAATAAATTCACAGTAATATGCATCAATCAACTACCAAACCAAAAAACTTGGAAAATATAACTGTCAATACACTGAGCTTCCTTGCCAGTTATATCTCTAGAACCATGTTTCAGTCATTGGCTTTTCTTTTTTCTGCCCTCATGTGCCAAAAAATTTGAGCCATTCACCTCACCTTTTCAGCTCTTTAACCTGCTATGAATTACTGTTCCACTAATCTAGTTCTGAAGTTGTTTACATTCACCTATACTACATTCAACTTAAAAAAGGCATTTTTAAATGCCTACTCAAGGATAAACTATGTACAGATTCTGGAAATCTGGGTAATCATGTTAATTGCATTGCTTTGGGCAAGTTACCTGGGCATCAGTATTATCTGATGATGTTTGTGACCCCTTCTAACTGTAAAATGCATGAAAGATGCAAAGTGTGCTAGGTATGCTACCGGATATGCTGCCTGCCATCTCATTTAGTTAACCATTCCCACAATTATGACTATAGCTATTCCCAGGCAATACTATTTTATAAGTGAGATTTCTGAAACACAAGGAGGATGAGTTTTACAATAAAACTATTCCTCATAAACAGAATAACCTTATGGCTGAGACCTTTAGTAGTGCTCAAATTTTTTACCTTATTTTACACAATAAAATAGCATAAGATGGAGACACTCTGATTTGAAACATTCTCAGTCATAGCTGGAGCTGGATGGTTCTGGAAAAAGAATTTACGTTAAAAAAAAAAAAGAAAAAGCAGCTAGGAAACTTAACATGGATTTAATAATGATTCCTGGGAGATATAATCTCACAACTCCATGTACTGGGATGATTATAAACAAGACGTTTAAAGTCATTTACAAACCCAAAGTAGCGAATAATTTGGATCACAGCTATTCTTAGCAAATGAAAAAAAAATCATCTATGTCAAGGTTATGCAAATGAAACTTGAGACTTAAAGCAAAATGTCCATAGACAGCATCTTTCAGAAATTTGAAAATGCAGTCTCTCAGCTAGCTCTGGAAAATAGGGTTTGATGACCTTAGAAATAACTTACTTATGAGATACTGATGCTGAAGATTATTATGAATGGATAATTTTTATAAAATATGGAAAAATGCTATATCTAAATTAATATATTATTTAACAAATGCTTTAAAATGTACAACCAAATTTTAAAATTAAATATTATATGTAATTACGTAACTCATAGATGGAAAATTGATCACTGTTTTCAGCTTTTCTTGTTTGGAACTGGTGAAGTCCCTTACCTTTGATCAATTATAGTTACATGTCTAATGATACATAGCAAGGAAATCACAGAGAAGAGATTCAAGCTTAGGTCTGTTTGAATTCAAAGTGCATTTCAATGTTCTATAAATCATGTTGTTGAAGTATTATGTAACTCTCTATGAATACTAGGATAATTCAAAGGAGATGAATGATTATTAAGGTATGTGAGACACTCTAATGTTAGATGTAAGATTTGAACTGAACATTGAAGGATAGTTAAGATGTTTATTGACAGAAAAAGCATTGCAGTTGGTGTGAATGTAAAAAGTAGAGTAATTCCATTCCCAAAAATTTCTCCAATTTGTGAACTTATAGTAATTCTAGTATTTTACTACCAGAAATGTCTTAAATTTATTGAGAATTTACAGTACCATGCAAATTGGAAAATCTTCTTATTCAATACTTATAACTGCCCTGAACATTGCTGTTGCTCCCATTCCACAACAGAAGAAATTGAGGAAGATGAAGATTAAGTAATTTGCCTGATAGCTAAAAGAAAATAGTAGCACAGTAGTTGAAACCCAAGTATTTTCAAATCTACCACCTTAGTTCATAAACCATGGCATTCTGTTGCCTTTATCTGTCATTTCATTTTAAGATTAATTTTTTTTTGAGTGTGAGAAAGAGATGAATGAAGACTAGAATCATCAAGGAAGGTTTTATGCAGCTATCATATTTTGAGTTTGGCCTTGAAAAATATGCACAATTTAGAAATGCAAAAGGGAAATTGGCAAATATAATGTGAATAAAATGGTAGAACTGTGGTGGAATTGTGTATGGTAGGAGAGTGGGAAGTGTGTACAACTACACTCACTCCAATTAACTAGTGAACAAGGAAAGCATGGTTTTGTCATTGTTAATTCTTTGAAATTTTCTTCCCCTGAAGTTTTCCTTAATATCTAGAAGTACATGAGTGCTGAGTTACGGTGATTCATTGAGGGTTTCAGAAACAAATATCCATAATATGTTACCCAATAAGGAATAATAAATGACCTTGCCATAATGGAGTTAATACAAATTTTACCTTCCATCAGATTGTTAGAATTATAATCCAGCTCTCATGTCCACCAAAGTTCACAAGTAAATTATTTTTAAAGCAAGATCAACACTGATACATATGATGCCATGTTCCATGGTACTTACCTAATTGGGAAGCTCAGGCAAATGAGCTACTATATGTTCTTTTTCCCCCTCTTTCCAACTCACTCCTCTAGGCAGAATTAGGTAGCGCTTAATGTAAGTATGAGCGCAGACATTTCTCATGCAGCTCTCATTGTGTCCTCTGTCTTCTGTCCATCACTTGTTTTAAAATTATAAACCTATAAAAATAATCATTTTTGTTTAAAATAGAAAAAAATTGTCATTTCAGTTGAAAACCACATAATTTTTTATCACTCCTGAATGTGGTATTCAGAAGTACATTTAACATTGCACAGGCTAAATATAATTTGAACCAACTCATGTAAAATCTTTATTTCCTTCCACTTATTTTGAAATCCCCTCATTGCTTCTCCCCTACCTTTACTCTTTGGCCTGATTTCTCCATCATCACTCTCTGCCTGTCCATTTCTGCCCACTTATCAATGACCAGCTTAGGTTCCATTTCCTGGAGGGCTTGTCTGTTAGCACTCCGGTCCTCACTATCCTCACTTTCACCTCGGTTTCTTTATTATTTTGACTGATATATACACACATTACACAATTAATTCCATTCATGGCATTAATCTGCACAAACATTTATTTGGTACGACACTAATACTTAGAATGAAAGAGGTTGGACTTACAATTATTTTACACACAGCATCTATGGACTTTGTAGTACACATTGAGTTCCTGGAATATCCTGGTTGGTCCATTCACCTATGGTTGCTCATGTGGAACTGTACCCATCAACAATTGTCCTGTTTCTCACCTTCCTCTGTTACTGGCTTCTTACAACCATTACCTTTCTAGACTGCCTAGAAATGATCTTGCCTGTTCTTTGCCTGTCTCTGGCACTTTACTTAAAATTGTCCCAATAGATATAAGATTCTGCCTTTTGTTGCCCATGTTTAGAGCTCTCTGTCTTGTCATTGAAGCATTTAGATTCCCCCACTAAGGAGATTCTAGGCCACATTAAACTTGGGCTTAAAAGCATAATTACTAAAGCATATCTGCTTTGCAGTTTCTGTGATTCTCCTTATGAATACTGACCTCCAGGAATCTTACAATATTGTTAGAGCATTTATTTTCTGGCCTGTATGGTGTTTTGTATACTATTCTTTTCTTTGTCTGAATTGTCTTAAACTTATAGAGCACTATTGTCTTATATTGCATCTATCTATGTACCTACCTACCTACCTACCTATCTATCTATATATGTATTAATCTATCCATCTATCTTTCTATCAATCATCTTGCCAGCCAGGCAAACATGTATATAAATGAACACATTATATATACTAAATATCTATATTATAAGATACATATATATATAAATATATTATAGCTCTATTTTTAAGCAAATTATCCTGCTACCTATTATAATGTGTAACAATTTAGTTAGAAAGAGCCAAATAACAAATTATATAACACTAAGGAATAAGAGCTTGGTAGTTGTTCAATAAATACTTCATTCAAAAATACATAAGCATTAATCTCTACTTTAATGTTATAAATTATCTATAGTAGCAAGGGACAATTTTTAAGCAGCCCAACTAAAAGTCTATTGGATGGATGGTAAAATAGCTGTCTTCCAGACTCTTAAGGTTGATCCAATCTTTACATCCAGATAAAATCAATACTGAACACATACATTCTGAAACTATACATTTTCCTGTGCTTTGAAAGATATTGAACAGTTAGATTTTTTCTGAAACTTGAAGCTAATCTTTATAAATATTTTATTTGCTGTTGCATAAGAAAACTTTACTCAGTAGGAAAAAAAAAATGCCAGGAATAGAGCAATGCAGCAAAAAAGAGGAAGAAATGACTCATTTTCCCAAGAGCAAAAGTCAAATGGCAAATGTCTGTCATTACTAGCTCTACCCCATCAGACTTTTGGTTTTAACTGTAATTAAAGGGATCCATTTAAGTTTGCATAACTCTCCTTAACCTTGCTTATCTTTCAGAATGCATTAACACAAGTATGCAAATAATTGAAAAGCAATGGGCAAGACAGAGGAGAGTCAGAGAACAAAAATCCCCAAAGAGCAGAACTAGCTCATGTGCGCTAATATATTTTCATACATGCTATCAATATGTATCAGTAACCCAGCTAACTTCTACCATTCCTCTGTGTTCTAGTGCCTAAAAGTCATGAGGAATATGGTAACAGATGTGTGGAGCACAATCCCAACTTTCAGAATAGTGGCAGTTGAGGCTCCCAGGGAGAGATCAGAGAGACTGCTTTGGGTGGTTAGTCAGGTGGAATAAACAAAAGGAAAGTTCACAGCTCTTAGGTTTTCTCTTCCTTGCTTTCAGTTGAGAGAAAGCACCAATTTCAATCTGTCCTCAGCATTATGAAGAAAAGCATTTATTAAGGGATTATGCTGCTGATCCAGGAATGTAGAAATTTAAGCATAATTTTCAAATAAGTATAAAAGAGGAAGACAAATATTTGATCTTTTAGAATGTAAAAACTGAAATGAATATCAGGAAAACATAATTTACAGAGTTTCTGTTTATTACTCCATACATACCAGAATACATAAACTCAAAAATTTCAAAGTCAAACAGTTTTCATTATTTTCAGAGTGGATTTATTTTTATATTTATCTTATTTTCAGGGTACTTGATTTTTTTCAGTTTGAAAACACTTTCACAGATATTATTTGAGTGAAGTAAGTAGTATAGTGCTTAGACTTTCACTGCAGGTCAGCCACAAAGGAGATAATTATTTTTACCAAGATAGTTACTTTCTTTTTTCCTCAGTTTCCTCATATATAAAATAGAGATGATAATAGTACCATCTAATGATGCATTAACCAAAAATAAATTTCTAAGGCCCCCAACCAACTGACTGGACAACCTCTTGGCCAATGGGATTAAAAAAAAAAAAGCCTGACAAGCTAATTCAGGCCGTGAGGGAAGGGGGGAGTCAGACATACTGCATTATACTCTCCTCCCTTTGGAATTCAGTCACAACTGACCAGCATCAGCGTTAACACAGATAGATACTAAGGCTGACCAAACAAATTCTTAGTAGCAAATAAGATACCAAGTTCCAACTTGTCTGTCACATGATGTGTCTTTGACCCATGTTGAAATGGTCCTGCAAAAGTCTCTTATAGGGAAAATTTACATTCTGTAGAGAAGCTCCTTCTTTTACTAGGTCTTTTCCAGAGAGTCTGACATCTTTCAAGATCTGAATCTATTCTCTCTAAAGCCTGTTACCTGGAGGCATCATCTACATGACATGAAGCTTGGACTTCCACAACCCTTTCCTACCTTACCTCAACTCAAGCTGACTTCAAGTCTTCAGGCAGAGCTTAACTCTTTCAACCAATGGTCAATCAGGAAATTTTGAAATCTTCCTGTGAGCTGGAAGCCGCCTGCTTCCAGATGTCCTGCCTTTGGGGCTGAACCAATTATACCAAGCCAATGTATTGATTTATGTCTTTGATTATAACTTCTGCCTCCCTAAAATGTATAAAATCAAGCTGTAACCAACACCATGGGCATATGTTCTTAGGACCTCTTGAGTCTGTGCCATGGGCCATGGTCCTTAACCTTGGGGAAATAAACCTCTAAATTGAGATTTATTTCAGGTACTCAATTTAAAGATTTAATATATATAAAACAAATAATTTAACATATATAAAACATTTACAGCTATCACAACATAGTTACTCAATAGCTATTTTTAAGTTTCATCACCTAGAAAAACTGTCTATTCTCTCCATTTCATGTATGAAAAATCCAGGATCCATGGATATTATGTAACCTGCTCAAGGTCATAGAACAGTTAGTGGCAAAGTCAGAGTTTCACTTTGTACAATATTACCTTTGCGTTCACACAGGTGTTAACCAATGATCTTTTTTGTAGGCCATTTCCAAATCACATTGACTTCTCTCATAGAACATCTGTTCCCCTTACTTTTTCACTAATTCTCTCATGCATTTTCATTTCTATTTATTGAAAAAACTGTGAGCTCTGTATGATGAGAATTACATTTATAGTGTGACCACATCTTTCATAGCTCCTGTTCTGATGCTATAAAAAATAATTGCACCAGGTACTTATCAAAAATGGAGAGGAAGATTTCATTCAAGACTATTGTAAGGGTCAAGACTTGCCATAGAAGAGAGAGATTGAATTTAATCCCCCTGGAAAAAAAAAAAGCTGGAAGATTTTTAACCACTTGGGTGAACTAATGGAAAAGCATGATAGGATGTTATGAGGGAATTTTCTCCGTTTGGTCAGGCTGTGTGTTTATTGTCATTTGTTGAAAAAAGCCTCCTACCCTCCAAGAGATGCAGGGAGACAGGGGCTCTATCTTTTTTGACAATTATATTTCAATGGGATGGCTCACAAGTTCTTGAAAAAAAAATTCCTGGGTTGAAGATTTGTATCTCAAAGGAGAAGAGATAAAACAAGGGCAAGTTTTCTAAAGTAAATGCTCTAAGCAAAGGGAGGTCCGGGGCCTCTAGGTAGGAAGAAGCCTGTCTAAAGTTCAGTTAAGCTGAAGAGAACATTAAGGACGTCTTGGTCAATATGAAAATCAGGGTATCTTCACTAAATTTATTTTTTGGAATCAAAAATGATCTTAGTCAAACTTCTGATTTTTATAATGTGTTGGTTCAATTAACACTTTTCTGGGAAAAGGGGTTACCAGGGAAACCGAAAGAGTTCATAGTAGGTCAATGAGTTTAATGAATCATAACCAATCTCTTGTCCAGAGGGAAATAGATTTTTCAGGGCTGCAACTGACAAGCAGTCAAATGGATTGCCTCTTTTTATGTGTGTGCCGTCTTTCCCCATTATGGGATGAAAGTGCTCAAGAGCATTTACATGCTTGCAAAATAGCTAAGGAAAATATGTAAAATAAGAAATTAGCTGTTCATATATAGATGTTTGGAATGCTTCAAACTACATGGAATTTTTAGCAGCTAGCACTCAAAAGAAGGGATACAGGCATCACACTTGGGTAATAGAGCTGGTAAGGATGAGTTGCTGGCCTGGTGCTGTCAGAGTGCCTGGTGCTGTGAACAATAGAATGACTTCTAAAACTGACAGTTAATCCCATGTACATGTGTTATCATTTTTCTGTTAAAATATATTTAAAGTGTTCACTAGGAAAATGTCTTGGTCTTTCTTAACTTTTAATTTTATATGGAGTATAAGTTTATATTAAAGGTTTTTATAAAAAGTCCAGTAGATATTTATAGATAAGTAATCATTAGTAATCATATGTTAATTATCTTTTAAAGAGTTAATAGACTTTTAAAAAGAGAAAAAAATGATGACAGTAAGATTTCCAAGGGTTAACTAAAATTATCTGTTCTCTTAATTGATGGAAAGTCACCATCTGGAGCTGCCATATTTTCTGTAAAGATTTTTTTTCTTTTGGTGACACTATAAGAGAGGAAATGAGCATATAATTCCTGTTCTGACTGCAAGAAGGGAGCAGTCCAGACCTAATTAACTAAGGGGCTTAATGACATAAATTTAGAGTACATGTGTAGATCAGTCCCATTCTGTGCCTTTGCTCTAAAAGCACAGCAGCCAGCCACAGGCAGCATGAGGGCTTTGAATAGCAAATTTCCCAATGGCAGTTGTAGGACAGAACATACACAATAACGTTTTCCTGAAAACCAATATGCAAAGAGGATCAATAGGATAAAGGCCGGGAAAAGTTGGAGTTACCATGGTACAACTGTTCTTTATTTATTGATGATCATTTTATGATGTATGTTTTTAAATATATATTATTATTTTATCATGTAGCAAGAGATTATATAATTTATAATGGCTAAAAGTTTCAGACACCACTGTTTATCTGGTACTGGCTATTTAAATTAAACATATGCTTTTAGGAGAGAATAAATAGCCTCTTCAATGGAGTAAGCTTTGAAAATTCAATTTTTGGTAACAGTAGCTTCCAAAGAAAGAATAAGACTGCTGTCTAAAGCTATATTACTAAAATCTCTAACAAATCAGAAGTGAGGGGTGACCTCTATCTAAATGACAGTATGTATACTGACAAGGAACTCCAAAGTATGAAATCCCGTTTTACTTGACGTATCAGCAGCAACTTTTGACACAGTTGATGACCTTCTTTTCCTGTGAAGCTGGAAGCATTCCTTACATGGCTTTCAAGAGTCTCCAGTCCCTGGGTTTTTTTCCTATTGTATTGGTCACTGCTTCTTTGTTGGTTCCACTTTTTCCCAACCTGAAAACATTAAAAGTCACAGAGATTTATTTACACTCAGACATCCAGGACCGTGACTTAAATGCCATGTGTATGCTGTTGAATCCCAAATTTATGTCTCCAGCCTTGTTTCTCTTTCTTGAAGTCCAGACATGTATTTCCAATGGCCAGACTGACATTTCTTCTTCTCCATTGGAATGCTTAATATGTCATTTCAAACTGAAAGATTTCTGAACAGAATGTTTTGTTTCTCCTACCCCCCAAACTTATATGTTTTTCCCCCATCTCAGTGAATAGCACATTATTCACCCAACTGATCAGGACACAAACCTAAGAACAACTTTTCCCTCTCTTTTCTTAAACCCACATGCAGTCTGTGAACAATATGTTCAAAGTATTGCAGAACCTGACCATTTTCCTCCACCTTTTCTACCACTACCCTAATTTAATCTCATGTTTTTTAAATACGTCACTAAATTTCTTTGTTTTTCTTGTACTCTAGACTTTCAAAAGTCTATTCTATATACATGGTGACCATCACATTTTGAAAATATAACTCTGATGTTATTTCCCGTCTTTATTCTCTTCCCATTGCTTCTCATTACACTGAAATTCCTCAATGTGACTTATTATTATTATTTTTTTGTAGAACAATAATTGAGAGTGTGAGAAACAGGGTTATAATTCTTAAATTTGAGTTTAGGCTCTAGTGCAGAACTTTTGGCAAGTTTTTAAACCTCTCTGAGCCTCAGTGTCCTTGTTCACAAATGAACATGATACTAGTACTACTTCATAAGTTTCTTTTTATGAAAATTAAATAAGATATTTGATATTGATAAATTTAAGCAGCATGTAAAATTGACATTTTTTACTTTTTTGATATAATTTCCAATGAACACAGTTCATGTGTTTGTAGTAGTTCTTAGTGAAGGTTAAAAATTAGTTATGATAATGTTACCCATTTGAGCCTATGAGTTCCATGAAGTGAATGACTGGGTTTTTCTTGTACATTCTGTATCCAGAGCCAACTACAGAGCTAACAGGTGTCAGGCATCAATTAGTAATTGCTGAAAGAATAAGTGAATGAATGAATCTAATAAAACTGTCATCTATCTTTAGTCTCAGATATCTTTGCTCTTTTGATCATCTATTTTCCAACTGTTCATATACTTGCATTTGCCTAAGACCTGGAAATACCTTTCTTCAGAATCCATCCTTCCTATAACTGTATCTTCCCTTTGCGTTTATGCCCTTTTCCTACACTGTTAAACTCTTGAGCCAAAATCCAGACCACTTGCAGCTGCCAACTTTTCTTACAAAGTAAGTTGAACCCATCTTCAAGCTTTTACAGCATTTCTCATTATCTCATCACATCAATTTATTGCCTTAAGCAAGATATTTACTTTTTACTGA
This sequence comes from Ateles fusciceps, assembly GCA_036589455.1. Classification (NCBI taxonomy): domain Eukaryota; kingdom Metazoa; phylum Chordata; class Mammalia; order Primates; family Atelidae; genus Ateles; species Ateles fusciceps. The sequence continues at coordinate 4,586,754 of JAZHEH010002924.1, read as the reverse complement.
ATAGTACCGGAAAGGAGAAAAGAAAGTATGAAAGTGTGTGTATATGTGTATTTGCATCTGTGTGTGTTTGTGTGTGTGTAGTTTCTTCTGCCCTCAGAACTACCTTTGGAAAATCTAACAAAGAGGAAATCCATAGATAACTATCAGGAATCTATTTTGGTCCTGAAGTCACTGTTTACTTCTAAAGGGGTCTAGCATTTATTAATATTGTACCTAAAATATTTCTGGGTTTCTACCTTCTGGACAAATAGTTGATTTACCCTTAATGATTTTCATATGATTGTATGAAATCATGTGGTTTGTTCTGGCCAGTGAATTGTAAGTGGGATGATGTCTGTTGCTTCTGGGCCAAAATAGTTAATTATTACTGCAACACCTTTCAGAGATGTCTTTTCTCTCTAGCATAGTGATTAGCCTTATTAAAGATGGTGGCTCTTCCAATACAATAGATACTTGAGTGACTACAATGAACAGAGCCTTCAGCCAAACTGTGGTGAAGGTTGTATATGTAAGAAATAAATTTAGTGTATGTAAAAAACTTTTGTTATGTTGTGCCACTAAGACTTGGAGTCCTTGTTATATCAATATAAACTGATAAACATATAAGTTGACATTTTCAACAAAAATATCATTTTTGACTCTTCTTGTTTATTTTGCAATGAGAAAAGTAGAGATGACAATATGTAATGTTCTCAAAAGCATAATACAATTTTTAGTCTCAATCTCTGCTATCATACTGTTGCATATAAAGTGTCACTAGAAGGACATATACGTGGTCGTGGTCATGCTTGTGTTTCCATCACTACATATTCAAGATCATGGAATTTCAGAATCTGGTATAAGCTTTTCATTCTAAAAGTGTTTTACTTATGGGAAAACTAAGATAAGAATAAAATACATTTAGATACAGCTCTCTTTCTAATATTTCACAATAATACTGATATTTAAAATGAATAAACAAATTGAGTAACACCATCTCTCCATGGTGTCAAATTATTCATTTGGTTTAGTTAAAAAGAAGTCTAGTCAATTCAAACAATTGATAATGTTAAAAAATAAAATGCCTGGCTACCTGATTGACCTAGAAATCTCTGTGTCACATAAATACTGCCTGGGGAAATGATAGTGATAATATTTCTATGTTTTACCTTTCTTTCTTTCTTTTTTTCTTTTTTTTTTTTTTTAGCTGAGGATAAGTCCTTCACAGAACATAGACTGATACAGTCAACATGTGGGGGCAGCAATGAGAGAGTATGCTATTCTCCAGGAAGATTCATAGCGGATTTACCCTTGATCATTTTCTAGCCTCCTAGAGACTTTCCCTCTATAGTCAAATTACTAGGTCTTGTCTGAAAAAATAGCCTATGAAGTTGGGAAGAGAGGGGAGAAAAAGCAATGTAAAGCAAAGAAACCGTCATTGAGTCTGTCATTTAAATATGTAGTCATTTAAATAATACTGGTCTTGAAGTGAGCCTTAAAAGAAAAAAACAAATTATATGTGGTCTGAATTGCTTTCCTTTCCTTAACTTTTACAGGTGTGAAAATATCTTTTTGTTCAAAGGCAGTGTTAACCTACTGGCTCCTAGTGACACTGATTAATTTCTTTTCACAGCATTGGTAAAACTGTCAATTCCATTACTCTCATTCATGTTTAGTCTAATATTTTCTACAGACTTTTTTGTGTAGCACTTAGAGGAAAACCAGGTGAACAAAAGAGAAAACTATTTTCCTGTTAGTCCTTTTGAATAATTACTATTTTAAAGAATAAAATCTAGGAACAGTCCAGCTTTTGTATTATAGAGATAGACATGGTAAATCTAGTTAATGCCAAATCTTCTGTCATCTCTCTTACCAATTATTATTTCCTGAGGATCCTTTCTCTGACTTCCTTGATTGGATGTATTCAAATCTGTATACTCATTAATTCTTCATACAATTATCCTTCATAACATTTATTGTAATTGCTATATTAATTGAGGACAGAGACGATATTAGACACTGCTCGCCCAGCACATAGTACAGACCTGCCACCAAATAAAGTATTTAAAACAAATTTGCTTAAAGGAGGACACATTTCAGTCTTCTGGTCTCTGTAATGGCTAACTATTCAAGTCCACTATTGTTAATAAACTTAGTTTGCCACACCCATGATCTAGAAAATAAACTTTTTTTTCCATTAGTTTATATTCCCTATATTCTTACCTTAAATTGTTTCTCAATGCTATCACTCTGCTTTTATTATTTATTCCAAGCATATAAAAAGAGCTTCCTTCCATTACTTTTAGTTGGAATTGATTTCCTTTCAATCTGTTTTCTCAGAGAGTCAGAGATGTCAGTTCTGCATCAAACATTATGATCAGTTCATAAATATCGGGAGTTTTAAAGACTTTTACTTTATTTACATACACATAAATATTTATTAAGAAAACACCAATATTTAGTCTTTTCCTTGCACAGAAGGGGGTTAAAAACAATTTTATTTTTCCTTGGATGAATAGATATAAGTGTATAAAGAAACAGGCCTTTTTATTATGGCTTAAGGCTGTGGCTCTCATTGGAGGGTAAGTTGTCTCAAATACGAGGAGAATTTTTAATATACATGTGTTTGCTCTCTACTCTGGACCCTTCTCCCAGAACCATGGCTCTCCACGGTCTCAATAGACCTGGTGTGCAGCAGCATGTATAAAGAAAGAGCTTCCCAAAGTTAAGGGAAAAAATCATTCCCAACTATCCCAGGATCTCCCCCTTTCCAGGGTTTTGGGGTGAGACTGAAAATGTCAAGCTTTTAATCATGGCTTGGTCTTTCTGGTGATCAGCTCTCATCCAGGAGCCCAACAAAAGTCAGAAGTCACCTCATTAGAACAAAAGACACTTTTATCACCAGAAAATTTTATTAGGAGCTCCATGTCAGGAACCACAGTCAAAGAGCAACTATTAGAACAATAGGTGTACCTAGCATCCTAATTACTCATGAAATTACAAAGGTTTTAGTAGTTCTTTGCCAGAACTGGTAGCAGAGACCAAATATTACATTTTTTAGTATGTCACAATATAACAAACAATTCATATACTTCAAGAAGACCTAGAAATTTATTGGATTTATGTGTCTGAGAACAAAAGGTTGGAGGGTTGAAGGCACTGCTGAGAGAATTCTTAATAAAATTAAGCAAGAGGTTTATGTTTGAAACTAAAGAATGTGAATTCAGGAGAAAGATACTTACTTTGAGATAAAGACTATTAGGGTCAAAAAATTGCCATTGAGAACAGTGAGCAAGTATGTACCGGGTTCCAGGTATTTTATGCATCCAAAGACAATGGCTTTCAAGGAGAAATTCTGAAGGAAGAGGAAACACTCACCATGTCATTCTAGTGTTCCACAAGCATTGATGTGGTGTCAGAAGACTTGGGGGTTTATGTCATCTTTATTATTAATTTGCTTTGTGACCTAGGGTGAGTCACTTAACTTCTGGAGATCTCAACTTCTATAATTGGATAACTTCTCACTCGTATTTGTCTCTAATTCTTTGACTAACCCCCTTCGTGCCAACTCAAGAAGCAGATCTGAGTTGCTTCTACCATGGCTATTCAATGACCCTGACCCTATTATAGCTATTTTATATATTTTTGGACATAGGATAAATGTCATATCAGGAAATCATACACAGACTGACAGCCATCAAAAATGTTGCAAAGGGCAATGTGTCAAAATTTCTAATTCCTGCCTCACTTGAAAGGTCACTGTAATTCTCTGAACCACTATGTTGCTCATATTTGAGGAAATAAATATACCCTGAATAACACTGCTACCAGTCCATAAGCACCAAACTCTGTTAATTAGGCTTTATCTCAACAGATATAACACAATTCATCTGGAAAACAAACCAGAAAAACATCTAAATTGTTTAGTGACTTCTTCCCATTATGAAAGGCAAATGCTATCTTAACACCTTCCATGTATTTGTTCCAATCAATTCATTCATGATTTTAATACTCAAATAGGTATTACATACATACTGTATGGTAATACCAAATTCTGAGAAAACAAAAGATTACAAAAACAGCTAAACTGATGCTCAGAGAGGTAAAACAGTTTGCCTAATGCCATATAGGATTTGAATTCATGATTATGAGATTTCATTATGAATATGTAAGTACAAGAATTTATGCTTTTAACCATTACTGTATACCTCTTCCCTTCCCCTCAAAGAGCTTAATATTAACTAAAATAGATCAACATAAAAACAAATATTAAAGAGAAATGTGATAAATACCATTTTAGAAGAAGGTACAAGAAACATAAGAGAAAATGACAGCAATGAAACTAATGTTTCCTATCTGTCTTGATTGTTAAGGGTGACAAGAAAGGAAAGACATGTCTAGCTAAGGAAAGTGCAGCTATAGAAATAATGAAGGGAAAACTCTCATTGTATATTTAAAAAGTAAACATTTTCGTAGTTTGATGTAGTTTGACTTAACAGTACAGAGGCAAAGTGGAAGTGGTCCTGAAAAGGTAAATGAGTGGGAATCACAGAAGCTCTATGAGAAAGTCTGTATTTTGCGTCCAATTCATAATGTTTGCACAATCCTTCCATAAAACAGAGAAAATAGAGAGAAAGTAGAGGTCATATTGGTTCTTTCCCTTATTTTATGTTTTGCTTTGAAAATGACCTTTTTAAAATGAAATGAAGATAGTAATGGATTGAGTCCTTCCCTTTTGTTCCCTCCCGCCCTCACTCTTTTTTTTCCTTTCTTTATTCTTCTTTGAGTGTCTATGGAAAGATTAAATTGAGCAGTCTCAACTCACAGACATAACTGAAATCTATTTTGCTGTTTTAAGTTATAACCCATTGGAAACTGGCATGGAAAGTAGAATATTTAATATTGCAAAATAACAATATCTCTATCCCTTACTAAGAAATATTAATTCTATCCTTTGTGTTTCCAGACTGTTCCAGTTTACAGCTATTCCATATCTGGTAAATATTTAACCAAGTCTAGATATTACTGTTTGCCACTATCTAGTTCAGAGCTTTCACAGAACTAGAATGAGGCTCATGCCAAGGAAATGCAACACTAATTCACTTTCCTCTCACTCTCTCCCTTCCTGTTCCATCAAACTTCTCTCACTGTAGAAACTGCAGGAATATGTGTGTGTGATATGGAGGCGGACATGCATGGAGAAAGGATTATTATCATCTACTGAGATAGAAAATTATGCCTCTAGGTCATTACGACTTTTCTGCTGGCTCTGGAAGCTGGTGACCACCCTACCAACTGGTCTTTGGCATTGACAGTGGACCAAGCTAAGTGTTATATTAGCTTGTCATTCAGTGCCCATGTGGCCCAAACAATTTCTAACATTGGAGATAGCACAGGACAATTCCACATTCTTCCTTTACTCATTCAGTAATCTCTGTGTATGCCCCAGAAACCAATTTTTGGCCCTATGATAAGCAGTCTCTGGGTAGACAGCCAGAAACTGCACTTTCTTTCCAAACCTGGCCTAGGCTGCGAGAAAACCTAGGAATCTCAGCCATGACTGTCTTGGATCTGTAGAAATCCATACTGGAGTTCTTTCAACTCACTGTGACACTCTGCCCTTTCCCTAAGGTTCACTCATTCTCCCATAGTCCAGTGGCTCGAGGCATGGTGGTATATCTTGCAATTCAGAAAACATTCAATATCCAGCTAGGAAGTAAGACATATTTCTTATAAATATCATATTTTACAAGGAATCATAGAGTGGCCCTCTGAGTCCCACGAGATGGAGAGGGGAAGTGATATTACCCTGCTCAACAATTTCTGGTGTGCCAAGAAAACACTTTTTGTTTTAGCTTTTAGCCTATTTTACAACATTTGTGCTTTAATACATAAACAGATCTTGAAATTTGGTACAAAGTATGAAGATCTAGTAAAAGGTATAAGCCTCCCATTGAACCTGGCCATTTAAAATTTATCCTGTTTTCAACTGTGGGATCTTTTCATGGTAATGTCTATATAGTAGTTGGCAACCCCAGAAGACTAGACAGGAGTCCCAGGCAATGCCTTACATATTGTATATAATTTGCTGAAAACCTTGATAACTATATTAGAACCCATTCAGTTGTTACAGAACCCCAATATATTAGTTAAAAAAAATTAAAGTCACAAAAATGAATGTATTAGCTCCTATAACTGGGAAACTCAATTAAGTTGGCTTCAGGCAAAACTGGATTCAGAGCCCCAAACCATATTATCAGAATATTTCTTTCTCTTTGTTCTTACCTTTCTATTGACTTTTTCTTAGGTAGAAACACTTCACAGTCTTAGTGTCTATTATCAAGGGACATGATGATTTCCCAAGAATGCTAGGAAAATTCCCACAGAGGGATCACATCAACCTGTTTATGTCAGATTCCATTCACACAACCAGCATTTGGATAGAGAAATGTAGTTCTCTGACTAGCCTGGCCTGGGTTATTTGCCTAAACCTGAAGCCAGAAATAGGGTCAACTCCATGAAAACTATTGAGCTGAGAAATAGCAGGGTATTGATCCAAAAGAACTTGGGATATCATTATAAACACATGAGAGAAGGCCTTCAGAGCAGGCAAAGATAAATATCTATCATTGAAATGTATATAGAGCCCAACCCAACCTACTCCAAAATGTAAAATATGCCTTATCCCTGGAAAACAGAAATCTGGGCGTGGTGGTATATCCTGCAATTCATAAAACATCCAGTATCCAGCTAGGAAATGGGATATCTTTCCTAAAACATAAATTGGGGAATTTCTGCTTTAGGCAACAGAAAATCAGTCAATAACATTAGAGAACAATAAAAACAGATATAAGTTTTAAATCTCTACTTTCTTCCACAGTTTCATTTCTTCATTTTTTTAAGTCCTGTGATTAAAGTGGGCTCTGGAAACTGTCAATAGAAACTAATTTTACTCTAGTAACTAATTAGGCTAACCTCCACTGAACTCCCAGCCATCACAGTTATGCAAAGAACTGAGGAGTTATCACTTCACCTGTGCTCAGTATGAGGTATTCATGGAAACCTTGAACTTCTGCTGATGGTGGTTGGCTGGCTCAGGCATCCAGAGGGCAGTTTATTGCTAGGCTACCTTGAGACCAGCACTTGGGCCTGCCATATTGATTTAGATGATTTTGTTAGTGGTAACACCTCATCAAAATCTATCTTGGGTTAATCCCAGTATCATTCTAACAAAATTATTCAGAAAGGTAAATGTCCAAACTCAACTAGATCACTGAAGGTGAGAAGCAGTAATCTATAACATTTTTTGACTTAATGTTATAAGTCTCTGAAAATGAAAAATCACTGCATATTATTTTTAGTCTCATGAAATATATATAATACACACATGCTATATACTATATTATGCATATTTTACTACATATATACATGTGTATACATATGTATTGTATTTGTTTTTGTGCTGCTGATAAAGACATATCTGAAACTGAGAACAAAAAGATTTAATTGGACTTACAGTTCCACATGGCTGGGGAGGCTTCAGAATTATGGTGGGAGGTGAAAGGCACTTCTTACAAGGTGGTGGCAAGAGAAAATGAGGAAGAAGCAAAAGTGGAAACCCCTGATAAACCCATCAGATCTTGTGAGACTTATTCACTATCACGAGAATAACATGAGAAAGACCAGCCTTCATGATTCAATGGTCTCTCCCTGGGTCCCTCCCAAAACATGTGGGAATTCTTGGAGATACAATTCAATTTGAGATTTGGGTGGGGTCACAGCCAAACCACATCATTTCACCTGTGGTCCCTTCAAATCTCATATCCTTACATTTCAAAACCACTCATGCCTTCCCAACAGTCTCCCTAAGTCTTAACTCATTTCAGCATTAACTGAAAAATCCACCACTCAAAGTCTCATCTGAGACAAGGCAAGTCCCTTCCATCTGTGAGCCTGTAAAATCAAAAGCATGCTAGTTACTTCCTAGTTACAATAGGGGTACAGGCATTGGGTAAATACAGCCATTCCCAATGGGAGAAATTGGTCAAAACAAAGTGGTTACAGGGCCCATGCAAATCCAAAGTCCAGCAGGGCAGTCAAATTTTAAAGCTCCAAAATGATGTCTTTGACTCTGGGTCTCACATCCAGGTCATGCTGATCCAAGAGATGGGTTCCTATAGTTTTTGGCAACTCTGCCCCTTGTGGCTCTACAGGATACAGCCTCCTTCCTAGCTGCTTTCATTGGCTGGCATTGAGTGCCTGTGACTTTTCCAGGCACCCGGTGCAAGCTGTCAGTGGATCTACCAGTCTCGGGTCTGGAGGACCATGGCCCTCTTCTTACAGCTCCACTATGCGGTGCCCCAGTAGGGACTTTGTGTGGGGGCTCCAACTCCACACTTCTCTTCTGCACTGCCCTAGCAGAGGTTCTCCATGAGGGCCCTGCCCCTGCAGCAAACTTTTGCCTGGGCATCCAGGTGTTTCCATACATCTTCTGAAATCTAGGCAGAGGTTCCCAAACCTCAATTCTTGACTTCTGTGCACCTGCAGGCTCAACACCATGTGGAAGCTGCAAAGGCTTGGGGCTTCCATCCGCTGAAGCCACAGCACAAGCTCTAACTTGGCCCTTTCAGTCACAGCTGGAGCAGCTGAGACACAGGGCACTAAGTCCCTAGGATGCACACAACATAGCGACCCTAGGCCAAGCCCAGGAAACCACTTTTTCCTACTGGGCCTTTGGGCTTGTGATAGGAGGGGCTACCATGAAGGTCTCTGAAATGGTCTGGAAACATTTTCCCCATGGTCCTGGGGATTAACATTAGGCTCCTTCCTACTTATGCAGATTTCCCCAGCTAGCTTAAATTTCTCCCAAGAAAATGTTTTTTTATTTTTTTCCATCACATAGTCAGGCTGCAAATTTTCCAAACTTTTATGCTCTGCTTCCCTTATAAAACTGAATGTCTTAAACAGTACCCAGGTCACATCTTGAATGCTTTGCTACTTAGAAACTTCTTCTGCCAGATACCCTAAATCATCTTTCTCAAGTTCAAACTTCCACAAATCTCTAAGGCAGGGGCAAAATGCCTTCAGTCTTTTTGCTAAAACATAGGAAAATCACCTTTACTCCAGTTCCCAACAAGTTCCTCATCTCCATCTGACACCACCCCAGCCTGGATTCTATTGCCCATATCACTGTCAGCATTTTGGGCAAAGCCATTCAACAAATCTCTAGGGAGTTCCAAATGTTCTCACATTTTCCTGTCTTCTTCTGAGCTCTTCAAACTGTTTCAATCTCTGCCTATTACCCAGTTCCAAAGTTGCTTCCACATTTTTGGGTATCTCTTCAGCAGCACACTACTCTAATGATTCCAATTTACTATATTAGTTCATTTTCATGTTGCTAATAAAGACATACCTGAAACTGGGAACAAAAAGAAGTTTAATTGGACTTACAGTTCCACCTGGCTGGGGAGGCTTCAGAGTCATGCTGGGAGGTGAAAGCCACTTCTTACATGGTGGCAGCCAGAGAAAATGAGGAAGAAACAATAGTGGAAACCCCTGATAAACCCATCAGATCTCATGAGACTTATTCACTATCACAAGAATATCACGGGGAAGACTGGCCCTCATGATTCAGTTACCTCTCCCTGGATGCCTCCCAAAACACATGGGAATTCTGGGAGATACAATTCAAGTTGAGATTTGGGTGGGGTCACAGCCAAACCATATCATGTATTATATGTGTCTATATAAAAATATGCAAGTAAACATTTATGCATCTATGTATATAAACATATATTGTCTTTCCCGTTAGTCTAAGGCTAGAGGTCACTGATGACGACACACTTTGTTCTTTTGGCCTCTCTGCTCTCCCTGGGCCTTGTGTTTTGCTTTTGTCCTCTCAGTATGTGAGGGCTGACCTTAGCAGAAAGTTGGCTGTCTTAAATATGGCAGGTCATCTATCAATCCCTCCCTAGGCTGTCGGAGTTTCTTTTAATCTCACTTGTAATTTTCCAGGGAGGTTTACAAAAGCCACAAACAGAATTTTAATGTTGTAAAATACTGTGGAGACAGTAAATATTTCCTGTTTCATGAGGACAGGCTGTATGTCAACAAGTCTCAGAGAAGATAATGACGTGTTCCAAGTTAAAGTTTATTGTTCTTAAATTGTCCATGAATTGAGTTATTTGCATTACTGCTCTGACATTATTCTCTCTACATATAGTTAAAGCTTAGGCTTTGGCATACATTTCTTGTTATTGAATGCCTGATTCTTAAAACATTTTTTTCTTCTTGCACAACCAAATATTAATTGCTTCTATAATTGCAAAATATTCACCCTACCAATTTGCAAATGCATGTATAATGCATTCCAAGCATCAGCTACAGAAACTAATGACAAAATTAATGGATATTCCAAGCCCCGTTGAGAAGAAAATATAGGCTCAGAGAAGCTTAGTGATGAAGGCTGTACTGAGTGCCTAAATATGAAGGCCTCAATAAGCCACAGTGACTCTTCAAGATAGCTTAGATAAATGGACTTTCAAATGTGTCAAATCAGCTGGCAAGTAAACACTACAAACCAAATAAGGCTGCATCACAAATTAGTTTTGTTAGTAAACTTTTGTTTTAATTACTTATGCTAATACTTCATAGATTTCTCAGAGATGGCACATGCTTAGTGAAATAGTGAAATAAGGTTAGCAGATGAAAGGATAACATTAGTGATTTTGTGATGCTGTGATTTTATATGTGAATCCAATTCATTCAACAAATATTTATTAAAACTCTGCTATTGTTAAATTCTGAGGATGAAAAGTGCACTTGATAGTTTCTTCCTCAAGAACTGCTATTTATGGGGGAAAGAGGACATCTAATCTATAAGGTACCTGAAAAAAAATGTGTAAATAAGGGGTAAAGATAATGGCTCACTTCAAAGACATTGGAGGTTAAACTTTTAAGAGATGGGGTATGTTCCTGAAAAATACATCTAGGTAGAGGTAATGATACATTCTAAAAAGTGCAAGTGCTTTAAAGTAGCTAGAGTGTACCATATGGAAGGTGGGAGGTGGTTAGCATCTGGGTGAATGTTGGTTCTACTCTTGGAACTGGGACATAGAAAGATTGATTCAGGAGGAAAGGATAGACAGGCATGGAGGGAGGCAAAGAAAAACAAGTTTAAGAAATCTTTAAAAGTTGTGAGTAGAAGTAACTTCAGTTGCCCTTTAGACTTCTCCATTGATCCTACAGATCCGAAAACTGGTATCCAAATCAGTGTGATCACGATGTTGCTTTGCAGTAGACTGACTTAGCATATCTCCTTTGGGATGAAATTCATGTGTAACTGTTATTTCTGAGTTCTGTTGGTTTAATCTTCTCTGCAGCATTATTTATTTGATCCACAACATCTTCCTCGTCCTTCAACAATTTAGTGTCACTCACCTTAGACCCAGAAAAAGCAGATACACAGTCATGTGCTGCATAAGAACATTTTGGTCAGTTATGGGCTGTAGCTACAATAGTGGTTCCATAAGATTATGGTGAAGCTGAAAAATTCCTATCACTTTGTAATGTCTTGATGATTCTGACCCTGTGTAGGTCTAGCCTAATGTGTGTGTTTGTGTCTTACCTTTTAACAGAAAAGTTTAAAAAGCAAAAATAAAATAAGTTTTAAATAGAAAAAACTTAAAATAGAAGAAAAGAAAATATTTTGTACAACTATGCAATGTGTTTGAGTGTTAAGTTTTATTCCCAAAGTCAAAGAGTTATAAAAAATAAAAAGTGGCCGGGTGTGGTGGCTCATGCCTGTAATCCCAGCACTTTGGGAGGCTGAGGAGGGTGGATCATGAGGTCAAGAGATCAAGACCATCCTGGCCAACATAGTGAAACCCCGTCTCTACTAAAAATACAAAAATTAGCTTGGTGTGGTGGTGCACACCTGTAATCCCAGCTACTCGGGAGGCTGAGGCAGGAGAATAGCTTGAACCCAGGAGGCAAAGGTTGCAGTGAGCTGGGATCACGCCATTGCACTTTAGCCTGACTGTAACTTTTTTGCTTTATAAACATTCTATTTTTACATTTATTTTTTTTTAAGAGTAATGATCTTGCAACCAAAATTTCATTATTGTTGATATTATTTGTTCTGTGGATCCTTATTTTTGGTGTCTAAAAGAAGAAAGAAAGAACCACATACTCATTTTTCTTCTCTCTGTGTCATTTTTGTTTAAGATTCTGCAGGATGAAGACTGTCTTCTAAAAATAAGATAAAACAATCTTTTAAATACGATTCAGTGGTAAAACAATGAGTAGGAGACATGATCTATATTTTCCATATTAGAATAGTTACCGTGCAGAGGAAGTGGGAGAAGTTTATTCTGGATGTGTTTATAAAGGCCAGGCATAAGGCTAAAAGTTATAAAATTAATGAAGAATTATTTACCTCTTAATATTATTAACTTCCAGTGAGAGCTATACATAAGTGGCCTGGAATTGGCTCATGTGTGAATAAACTTATTTCTGGCAGTGTCTCTAATGTCAATGATTCCATGATTTCTTGGCTTACATCTCTACCAGGCAGCCTCTAATCCCTGCCTCCCCCATCTCAATGCATGGTTTATACTTAAACAAATTACAGTTGGTCAAAGGAGCTAATACTTTTGCTGAATTAGGTGTCACTGAGAAAAACTAATTGCTGTATCTCAAGAGCGAATTCATAGCTGGACATGGTGGTGAATGCCTGTAATCCCAGCTTCTGGGGAAGCTTAGGCTGGAACCTGGGAGGCAGAGGTTTTACAGAACCACCATTGTGTCACTGCACCCCAGCCTGGGCAACAGAGTTAGACTCTGTCTCAAAAATAAAAATAACAATAATTTTTAAAAATTAAGAGCAAATTCGGGTTGCTTTGATAGTCACATATTATGAGAGGGGGATTAACTAAGAATTGAAATTCCTAAAGAAAGAGTTGTGTTAATTGGGAGAAGAAAATGACTTTATAAACAATTAGTTCGTTAATAATTAATATTAGGAAATAGGGGTCAAGTTTTCAAGTCAATTTGGCAATTTTTCCACTTGTAAGAGACATAGTGATAAAAGGAACACTGCTGTAGTGTCCATGGAAGTTGCCCTCAGTAAAGAATAAGAAAAAATATTGCTTGTACTAATGGATAAGTGATAAGAAGCAAATGCTTAAGGATTTCTTTATAAAAAAAGAAAAATTATACCTAGTCTGGGAGATCAGCAAACACTTCTTGAAGTTGAGACTGGGAGTTACTTGAGAAAACCCTTAAGGATTAACAGGATGTTGACTAGTGAAGATATAAAGAAAGACAAGTCTAAGGAGAAAAGCTAAAGTGATAAAACCGGATAATGAAGGAAAACAAGGAATTTACAGGAATAGGCAGAAGAAAGATGTGGGAAAATAACAAGGAAACTGCAACAATATCTGTCTCTCAACAGATTGAAGAGAAAAATGATTCTAGCCTACATTGATTTAACATAACTGTGATTGCTTTTGCAAATGAAGACTTGTAATTTTAGCAAAATGCTTTTAGTTCTGATTCAATAAAATATGCCCAAAGGAAGAGCCCACCCCTCTGAGGACAGATATGGTAATAAAGTCAACTATATAAGAATATCTGATTATAGGAGTCCCCAACCTCACCCTCTCTCATGGTGGTCATAAAAACAAGAATCAAACTTCTCACTCATATCAGGATGCACGATTCATGCAGGGAGATAAGCCATGCGTTAAATAAAAAAGCAAAAAGCCCCTATATAATTCCATTTAGTACATAATAAGCAAATGGCCTTCTGTATATTATATTAATCATGTCTCTTTTTAACCCCTTTTAAGATGAGGACATTGAGTATTAGAGAGTATATGTAATTCAATTAAGGGCACTCGACTAGTAAGCAGCAGTGCTGGGACTAGAACCCAGGCCGTTTGATTTCAGCAACGATCCTCCTAAATAGGATGTATTTTTTCATTGTATCTCAGTAAGACCTACTGTTCTGATTAACACAGCCTATGTTCTCCGCTGCTTCTGTGGAGGATAAAGCACAGATAATGTCAGTGAGCTGACAAGCCATTGCAGTGATAGTGTTGTTTGCCAGGTGCTCTGACATGACCAGAATCTGGAAGAGAAAACAGGTGTCACTGACTTAGAAAGGCGGTCTCAGGCTGCTGCTTCTTAACAAACTTGTCAAGATTACCTTCCTTACGCTGGCATGCTGTGTGCCCAGCCATTGAGGCAGGTCATTTTGTTCACCTGAAGAATGATCAAGCAACTGGGCTTGGGAAGCAACAAATGAAAGGAGTTTGTAAGGCCACAGAGGGGTTTGTTGCAACAGTTAAAAGCTGTCATCTGTGCAGCCACTTGATTCTACAAATAATATCTCCAAAATCCCAGGGGATGGAGACTTGCAGACATATATTCTATTATCAAAGACACTCAGAGAATGTCAATTTAAATATATTATTATTATTATTATTATTATTATTGAGATGAAGTCTTCCTCTGTTGCTCAGGTCAGAGTGCAGTGGCACAATCTCGGCTCACTGCAACCTCCGCCTCCCAGGTTCAAGCGATTCACCTGCCTCAGCCTCCTGAGTACCTGGGACTACAGGTGCATGCCACCATGGGCCTGGCTAATTTTTTTATTTTTAGTAGAGACAGGGATTTCACAATGTTGATCAGGCTGGTCTCGAACTCCTGACCTCATGATCTGCCTGCCTCAGCCTACCAAAGTGCTGGGATTACAGGTGTGAGCCACCATGCCTGGTGTAAAAATATAAATCTTGATTTAACAAAGCGAGAGCCCCAGCTCTAGCTGTCTACTTTCTGACTTAACTGGAAAAAATGGCAGCAGCCTCTAATCCCTGCCTCCCCCATCTCAATGCAAGCCTCATTGCCCAGGAAGTCTCTTTCCTAAACCTTTTCTTTCATTTTACTCTTTATCAAAATGCGCTTGTCTTGTGCACCATCTCTTTAACCCCATTATCTTTGTGTTCTAGACAAAGAGACAGATAGGGTAACAAAAAGACAGTCCTGGGTTTTTAATGCCAATTCCAATATTGAAGAATTATATTATCTTGGAAATTTAGGTATTTCCAAACTGTTTTCATTTCTTTAGTTCATATAAGATGGAATTTGGAGTACATGATGCCCAGGAACAATTTTAGCTGTGAAATTCAGATTTTCTTCTGATGACATGTGAGAAACATTGACAGAAATGGCCATTTTACAGAAGAATGTGCAGTAAGTGCCTACAGAAACTAGACAGTCATTAACAGAAATGTGGATGACACATAGGTAATGACTTGATGGCCTGAAAGATGACCCTTCAGATTATTGCAATCCTGAATTCTTTTGCGTTTAGGATTGCATCACTCAGGGTTCCACAGAGAAACAGAACCAATAGGATATATAGAGATATAATCAAAGAGATTTATTATGAAGGATTGAATCATGCTACTGCGAAGATTGAGAAGTTCCACATCTGCCATCTGCAAGCTGCAGGCTCAGCCATTCGTATAGCTCCAGTCTAAGCCTGAAGGCTTGGGAACTATAGGATTTGATGATTTAAGTCCTGGTCAGAGTCAGGGAGAGAATCAATGGGCACATAATTGTGAAAAGCATGAGTGAAGAGTTGAACATCAGAATATTCAGACAGAATATTCAGAAAGGGTAATCAGACCAGGCATGGTGGCTCACACCTGTGATCCCAGCACTTTGGGCAGGCGGATCACTTGAGGTCAGGAGTTCAAGATCAGCCTGGCCAAAATGGTGAAACCCCATCTCTACTAAAAATACAAAAAGAAAAAAAATTAGCCGGGCATGGTGGCACATGCTTGTAATCACAGCTACTTGGGAGGCTGAGGGAGGAGAATTGCCTGAACTTGGGACGAAAGGTAGCAGGGAGCAGAGATCTCACCATTGCACTCTAGCCTGGGCAACAGGAGCAAAACTCCGCCTCAAAAAAAAAAAAAAAAAGTAATCAAGAAAAATTTTAAAATCAAGAAAAGGAAGAAGCCATCAATTAAAGGATAAGAATTTAAAGAGGGACTAGGCAATTTGTCAAACATTGCAGCTGGTAAAAATTGCTGGAAGCATCTTTTGGATTTGGCAGTAAGAATGGTACCTTTGCAAAACCATGTTAGAAGAATGAGATGGAATAGAATGCAGATTGTGAACATTAATATACAAATTAGAAGTGATTAAGAGAAACAAGTACATAAACCTACAATGTATTTTATTTTGAAATTGTACTTCCTTCTTTTTTCTAATTGCTTTCCTTCCCCAGCCCTATCCTTTCTCTGTTTAACGTTATGAAAAGGGAAGATACAAGAAAGTAAATGAACTGGGCACTAAAAATAGTTGAGACTTGAATATTTTTCTGAAACCAAAAGGGCTGTTATAGAAGAAGACTGAAAATATAGGAAAAAGGTGGGACGACTAATAGTGCAGGACTGAAATAGATTTTTTAGAAAAGGTTACTCAGCCCAGGTAGAGGTATAAAACTTGACAAGAATCAGTAACCTCTCTTTGCCTGAGAGGAGAAAGAGTATGATAAGATGTCTAATGATACAGATGAAATTCTAGGTGCTAGTTCAGGATGTTAAAGGCATTATTTTGGGATACTTTTATTTTTTCGCTGAGGTGAAATAGGAGGGTGACAGCATCTGCTTAAAATAAGGATGGGGTCAGAGACTTGGGACAAGAAGTGAAGGATTTGAAGAACTAAATGAGAACTAGGAAAGGGAACTGGCTGATAATAAGTATAATGATTGACACAAGCATTGATGGCTCTGCTAAGATTGAAATATAAATGTATAGCAGTGCCAATAAGCACAGGCACATGCATTTTCAAAAAATGCCTGACTCCCTATGTGTAAGGTCAGAAAATGTGGAATATTGGTTCAGTTTTGTTTTCTGTAGATACCAGGGTTAGAACTTCTGTCAAATTTATTTTGCTCTAGTTCATCCTTCTTTTCATGTCATGCTTTTCCCAAATATAATCCAAAAAGATATATAGGTTGATAGTGAGCTTGAAGGAGGCCAAGATACCTCTGTGGAGCCAGCTTTCCTCTGGGCTTCATCAAAGTCATCTGCCACTGTGGTCCCCAGATTTCATTCAAGAAGGCATGACGACCCAGTCTTCTTATTTTTCTGTGTGGAGATTCTGCAGGGCCATAGTTTAACCTGACAACAAATGTAATCAAGTGTTTTGACACTTTAAATGAATTGTATGGACGTGTTAATGGAAATAACTTAAAACCTTAAGTATTTCAAGTGATATTTCAGCTTCCCAGTTCTCCAGTTAATTCACAGAGAGTTTCTTCTGTTGTAATTGGTTGGTTCCTCTTTGGTCAGCTTCCTATCCATTTATTCAGTCTCCATTCAGTGAAGAGATAGGAAATGTGTTTACTGAACATGGTTCACATGCAAAGCATTGATGTGTTGATGGCAATATAATGTCCCTTGCCTTCTTGGTCTTATATTCTGCAGGAGATCCAGACATTGTACAGTTATATAATTTGTTACTTAATTATAATTGTTTTATGTGTTACAAGTATAATAAGGGTTTTTGTCTTCTATTTTTACCTAATACACATTTATTAACATAACATTAAATAATAAAATATTTTTTGGTCTTTAAAGAGTACATTTTTAAGCCATGTGAAAATTTAGCTATTCATAATAACCAATCCTCTGAAAGTTCAGAAGAACCATCAATTTAGTATACATCAAATACATACATTTATTTATTAGTGCAAATATGTGAAGATATCTTTAGGCTTGCACATACATGTATGTATACTTACATGTGCATAGGTCCGCACTTATATATATTCCACATACTGCCCAATTTTATTGATTTCTATTTTTAATAAGGTATTTTAAAAGCAACATCTTTAGGAGAAAAATTCAAAAAAGAAGGCACATATTGCTGTTAGCAAAATATTTAGCATTAACCTTTTCTTTTTTCCCTTCATAGCAACTACTGGCTGCCATGGCAACCTTTCCCCCCCTGCACACTAGAGCTTCTGGGATGAAAAGCACAAGGCCTTTGAGACTTCAAATGTCTCCTGTACAAAGCAGTCTAAAACCCTTTACCCTAGAGCCATTACCATCCCGTGTCCCAGAATGACTGGCTACACCATTTAATTTATTATGTCCTGCTTTTCTCTCCATTCAATCAATATCTCTCCAGAACAGCAAGAGAGAGAAAACCTATTACATTTCCAGAGTAGGCACTCAAGAAATAGGCTTTTTAAATATTACTTATTTGATGGATTCCTAACAAATTTCATACAGATCTGAATAAATTAGACATTTAAACTCACTAATTTCTTCTGATTGTGCTCTTATTGACTTCTTCTCCCTTGTGCTCTGGTCTAAACCACATTAACTACTGATGATCCCACAAAAGCACCATGATCACTTCTGCCTTAGGCCTTTCTTAGTCCCTTTACTGAGACTCCTTCCTGTTCCCCCAACATCCCACCCCTCCTCACACCTAAATAATTACTACATGCCATTCAGGTCTAAGATTAAGGCTCCCTCTCTCAGGAAGCTGAGAACCACTAACACAGGGCTGGGCATTACTTGTAAATGCCACCACAGTGCTGTGCATTGTGCTAACCATTGTCATTGATCTGAGATTTCCCTTTAATTTTTTTATCTATCTCAATTGACAACCAACTCCTCTGTTTATTGTAACCTCAGATGTATTCCCATGTCCTGGATGCCAGTGATGTCATCCACAAATACTGAGCCCTCTTAAGTGCCAGTCATTTAGCTGGAGATCAGGTACAGAGGTGAACAAAACAGACACATTTTCAGCAATAACTAAGCTTACTTCATACTTGTGGTGTTGAAAAATACATATAAGCAAATTAGTGAGATGAATTCAGATAGTAATTTAGTGCCCTTCCCATCCAAAAAAAAAAAAATAGTAATGAGATAGCATTAGTGGGGATGTGTGAGAATGCTTTTGAGAGGACGGTTAGGCAAGGTGTCTCAGTGGAGGTGATATTTCAGCTGGGACTTGAAGAAAACAGCCAGGGGGAGATCTGTGGGGGAGCACATTTCAGGCAGAGGAAATAAAAACTACAAATGCTTGAAGGCAAGAAGATAGTACTGGGCATGTATCGAATGTGATGGGATATAGTTGATGAGGGAGAGTGGTATGAATCAGGCTTGGGGAAACAGATAGAAATAATATCATGGAGAATTTGTAGGTCATGGTGAGAAGTAGAAAAACTTATAAACATGGATAAAATGTGGTCTGAAAAGAAGATAAATTTTTCTGTCTTCTTTTCAGACATTGAACAAACAAACCAACCAAAAAATATTTATTGGGTGTACACGGTATACTAGGAACTATGTAAGTGCCTTTCATGTAATAGCTCATTAAATCCTATTAGAATTTTATGAGGAAATCAAATCACAGTCTAGGCAACTCCCTGAGAATTCAGGACTAAAAAGTGGTGTAGCCAGAATTTGGATCCTGGTAATCTGATTCCGTAACCTATGCTCTTACCCACTGTAGCACAATTGTAGGCATTTGCTAAAGCCCACAGTATAGCAAAAGTACAGTTGAGGGCAATATCGTGGCCTCTGAAATTTCAATTTTATGAACTCATTATAATGGACTGTGGTCTCCAGCGACTGTTTATTTGGTGTCATTTTTATCATCGTTCAAATTAAATATTTCATGAGCACCTGCCACTGCCAAGTGTGTGGCTTGCTTATTGTGTGGCACAATGAGGATTAAAATAAGACAAAATATGGTTTCTGTCTAGTTCCCTTGCAGTTTAGTTGGTGAGATAAAGCAACTAAGGCCTATGAGCTTCCGCCAAGGATGATAAGTTGCACAGGAAAACAGAGGCCACTAAGGTCACCACAGACTGACTGGATTGGTCCGTGAAGGCTTGAGTAGGTCTGGAAGAGGTGAGAGAAAGAAAAATGAAAGACCTTTTAGATGGGGGGAAAAGCAATATGCAAAGGCATAAAAATATGTGTTGAGGAATGATGGGCTCTATGGTGTAAAATGTACTCCACATTCTAAAGAGACCTACAGATAAGCACACAACAAAATTGCCTCTGTTGACTCCTACCCTTCCCTTTCCCCCAATCCACACCCCTTCCCAGTCTAAGAACTGAGGTGGAAACCTGAGTTTTTGATACCGAGACTGGGAGTTCTTTTCCTTCTCCCTACCACAAAGAAGGTAAGGGAGGATTCTTGCCCTGCTCTTTTACAATACAAGAGGAGGCTCCAGCATAATCCCTCCTAAAGAGGGACCTGCTAAGAAGATACTGACATCTCTTCACCAATTGAGTTTTTTGCTTAGTTTGCAGATTTGTTCACCCATCTAAAAAAGATAATTGGGGAAAAATAGCAGAGCAGATAGAGCACTCTTGGAAGGAACACCCTGTAAGCACACTCTGATCTGTCAAGAATGGTTTTCCATATGTCAGTGACTGCAGCTAAGGATGGGACATCTTGCCAGTGCTTTTGCTTTGTTTTGTTTTTCCCAAAAAGAGTTTGAGATGACATCTAAGCACTTACCTTTAAATGGAAGATGATCTTTTTTAAAAAAAGTTACTCTCATATTAAATAAGTTAATAAATCAAGTTTAATAAATCAAAATTATTTTCACTAGAACTGGTTAAGAAAATTGGCAAGGCCATTCATATTATTAAAATTGATTAAAATTAATTATACAGCTAAACAAAACAAAAATAGAATAATTCAAGTTTGGGCCATTTTTCCTTCAAGTTAGCAAATAAGATGTGTTGGTCACAAATTTCCCAGGAAATTTTGATTTCTGCTACTTTGATGATGTAGGCTGTATAATGAAAATTAATAACTTCATGGGAAAAACGGAGTGAAACACTGACAAGAATGTACTAAAAATATATAAAATAAATCCCAAAGAGTTTGCTGTGTGCACTAAGCATTTTACCAGCATCCAGTAGGCTTAGCCACTAAAATTTTTGCTTGCAAAGCTTCTGTTAGAAGAGCCAGACCCATCTTTCTGCCAGTCTCCCTCACTCAAGGTTAGCAGTTACAGCAAAACAGTGTCAGAGTTTCCTTTTGTGTTGTTAGCTTATTACGCAACCACCATTACCTTGACTACTTTTACAATAACCTAATTAAATTTAATGTATTTTATTTTCACCAAGCTCGGGTAAAAGATAAAAATATGCAGAGAGCTAAGAAGCTCCTGAAGTCAGCAGATTGTTGGGACTGAAAGTCTAATTGGCCAGGATGCTTGCTGCTTCCCACTAGCAGCTGGGCTGCACTAGAACAGGCTCTGTCTGCCTTTTTGCCCCAGTGGTCTCATCAACCCCCCATGCAGCTGTGGCTGTGTTCTAATGCCTCCTCTGGCAGATGGGAAATGGCATTCCAGGGAGTACGTGGCATATTACATGATCTTCTTCAGTGAAAAAGGTCATATATATTAAAAAGATGGCACCCCCTGGGTTATTGAAATTTTCTATTACTTGTATGAAACATTTTTCTTTTATTCCTTCTTTTCTGCCATTGCTTTCTAAGGCCTCCAGGTGGCACATTAAATCAAAAACGTTTTGTTTTTTTGCAATTGAGGGGCACTGTGGTATAATGATATCTGCATCAATTGCTTCCTACCCCTAAAATAATCTCTCTGCAACATTTCTTTCCCCCCGTTTCTATATTTATTTAACTTTTCATGTAAATGCAATATAAAATATTGTGTGCCATTTGTTTACTATTTAAGAATTAAGTTGTAAAATCTCACATCAGAATAATCAACTAATACACAGAATCATAGCACAGGGAACTGAAAAGACCCCATGAGAGACAGCAAGAAGAAGGGAAGCGATGCTTAATGGAAGATTGTAGAAGTTGATGGACATTTTACTTAATTAGATGTGTGACCCTGAACCATTATTTAACCACTGCTTAACCTTTCCAAACCTGAAACTCCTCATTTGAAAAATAAGTAAATTTAATTTCTTTCCACCATTGTGCTTCTTTCTTAGGAGTTACTCTATCAAGTAGATGAATATTTATGAATATTCAATATTTAATTTTACTTAAAATTTAATTTTACTTAAAATTCAGATAGACAAGGTATCTTATGCTAAAAGAATATGTTAATTACCTTAGTTTTCAATTCTAATATGGGAACTGTTACTTCTTGTAATACATTCTAGTTCCAAACCAGTCAGATTACCACTAGTGGACTGCTACGGTCCTAAAAATTACTCCCTATGATGCTCTTGCAATATGGCCTTCAAATGGACCTTCAAATAGACCATAATAGTAAGCCTAAAACCCAGAAATCTATAAAAATTAGTATTTGTTGGGCTTGGTTTTTTGACATGTTTGGACTCAAATTCTTGCATTAAATTTATGGCATATAAATTTCAAGGTCAAAGGTAGGAATGACAAATGTATGGTTTGTTAATATTAATATGAGACGAAATTTTCTTAAAGCATGAAAATGTATTTTCTTGAAAACATGAAAATTTATTGTTAAAGTATACTTTCACTTTTGGTATTTTTCTTAAAACATAAAAACTTTAGGTCACTGATATAATAATTTTTAAGGAAATATAGAAAAGAAGTTTAATTTCCATTAGATATTATTATAGCAAATGTGAAAATTAATGTTATTCTTCCATTAGATAACATGGAATTAATATTTTGATAGTGAATCTAAGATCATATGCAGCTACATTTTATGCTTTGAATTAAAGGGTCCATGATTCCTACATTACTTATCAAAGTAATGAATAAACACAGTTTATACTTCAGACTGCTACAAAAACGGAAATATTTAGTTATATCATTTATTAAAGATGCTGTTTTTATGTATAATATTCCAGCAAAAACCTTTGCATGGGATTTGCTTGCTAATTTTAATTCTGATCAAGCTTGGTTATTAAACTGGACTTTTAACTGAATTTTGATGTCCTTAATTTATTTGTGATGCTTACATTTTAACCATTAGGAAATATTTTATAAATATAAATGTGTTTGTATAAAATATGCATATATGTGTGTGTATATATATATATGTGTGTATATGTAATATATATATATATATCACACACACACACACACACCTAAACATGTTTTTTTTCAAATGCTTAAAAATTTTATGGATTTAGCTAAAGACAACTTCAATCCCTCTCTACTTCTACTCTCCTTAAAGAAAAATTACCTTTCTATGTTGGTAGAAATAACTCCCATACATCTTGGTCAAAAATAATCCAAAATGATAACTCAATGTCAGGGAACCATTGACAGCACTTTCATTTCTCCACTGATTTGGAATTATGTCCCAATAAAACAAAAAGCTTCCATAGATATGTTGATCTTTTTCTACATTCTCTATTGTATTGTAATGAGACTATTTGTCTAATCCTTAACTAATGCCCTATTTTCCTGAACCAACCATTATAGCTTTTCAGATAGCCTTAATCAGGTGAGATCAACATTATTATTACTATTCTTCTTCCTACCTCCTTCTTATTAGAATTCAAATATTTCTTTTCTACTTGTGCCCTTATTCTTCTCTATGAATTTTAGAATCCCTGTATGACGTCCTATGATTCAAAAGTTTTCAGGATTTGAATGTATTTTCACTAATTTGAAATGATTTATTATCTTTATGATATTGAACCTTCACACCAAAAACTAATACAAATCTATAATTTGTCATCTGATCGGTTAGATTTAGATAAAAATCCAAACTAGTGTAATAAGTAAAAGTTTTTCTTAATGTATTTGTTTGCATAACCTAACCAGACCCAACTCATTTTTGTGACAAAACATGATTTGATGTGATCTATTTGGAGATCTTATATATCCTATTTGCTGTAAATGTGGCACTATTTAGCTACAGAAATATTACTGTACTGGAGGACAAAATTATGCTCCATATTAAAAGGGAATGCTGCATATTTTACAATGTATTTATTTCACTGAGTGTTTAATTGCAGTTTCATGTAAAATACACAAATTGTAAGTATAGATCTTTATAAATTACAACAACATGAACTCACCTAAAATCACCATACTGGTTAATAATGGAAGATTATTAAAGGTGCCCAGAAAACTTCCTTGTATGTCCTTCGAAAGGAATCTCTATATGACTCCTAACAATAAACAATAGTTTTTCTGTTTTTAACTCTCTAAAAATGTAATTGTGTAACATGTTAATGTAACAATAGAGAAAACTGAAAGTGGGGTATATGGGAATTATATGTTGCCATATTCTGTAAACAGAAAACTATACTTAAATTTAACACTTACTAACAATATTCCTTAGGTCTAATATCTTTCACTCAGCAGTATTATGTTTGTAAGATTTATCTAAGTTGTATATAATAGTATGTCATTAATTTATATTGAACAGCATTACATTGTATTAATACATAGCAAATTATTTATCAAGTCTCCTGGTAATAAGGTTTGTGTTACTTTCAGTGTTTTTGCTTGCTTGTTTTTGCTATTGCAAATAATGTTACTGTAAACAATTTGCATATGTCTCTGTTGCTTATATCTACGCATATTCATCAAAGAAGCCTTCTGGTCATAGACTTAATTGTGGGAAAGGTTTATATCACAAATTTAATTTTTTGTCTAGTGTATAGGACAATCTAGAATTCCTTTTTGTTGAGTGTAAGTTTTTGAAAATTTTATTTTGGTAGAAATTACTCCACCTAATATTTCTGATATAATGGGACAAACATTATGTTCACATGCTATCTTTTTTATGTTTGTAGTATCTGTAGTGATACTACTAATCTTAAGTATTAGTGATACTACTAATCTTAAGTATTTCATTCTTACCACCTTTAATCTGTCTTGCCTGGGCTTTATAAATTTTGACATCTTTAGAAAAAAATTTCTGTTGGATTTTTTCTTCTCTATTGCATAATTGTTTTTTATTTTATTTATTTATTTATAATTTTCTTCTTTTGCTTTCTTTAAATTAATTTGCTGTGCTTTCTGCTTACTTTTATGTAGCTGATGTTTTGATCATTAAATTTGAGTGTTTATGCTTTTCTAAAACATGCATGTAATGCTATAAGCATCATCGTGAATAAAACATTAGATAGTCCTACAAGTTTTCATACAGTGCATTTTCATTAGCATTCAGTTTCAAATACTTTGAAAATGTTTCTATAATTTCTTTGTTGACCTATTGACTATTTAGATGTATACTTTTTCTCAAATATTTGGGAATTTTGTAGAGTTTTTTAAATTTCTAGATGAATTGATTTATTTGGGGCTATGCTCTGATTTTTATTCTTTTCAATATTTTGAGACTCACTTTAGGATAAAGTCAGTTTCTTATAAATGTTCCAGGTTAACTTGAAGAGAATGTGACTTTTTCATTTGTTACCTATAGCATGTTGTATATGTCAGTTGGATTGTGTTTGTTTTGTTCAAATCTTCTGTATCTTACTGAATATCTACTTCTTTTTTTCTTTTTTACTTATTTTTACTTCAGTAGGTTTTTGGGGAACAGTAGGTGTTTGGTTGCATAAATAAGTTCTTTTGTGGTAACTTCTGAGATTTTAGTGCCTTCATCACCTGAGCAGTGTACATTGGACCCAATGTGTAGTCTTTTATCCTCCTACCACCCTTTCCCCTGAGTCCCCCAAAGTCTATTGTATCATTCTTTCGCCTTTGCATTATTACATCTTAGCTCCCACTTATGAGAATATATAATGTTTGATTTTCCATTCCTGATCTTCACTTAGAATAATGATCTCCAGTTCCATCCAGGTTGCTGCAAATGCCTTATTTTTCCCTTTTTATAGCTGAGTAGTGTTCCATGGTGTGTGTGTGTGTGTGTGTGTGTGTGTGTGTGTATGTATGTATCACAATGTATTTATTCAGTTGTTGATTTATGGTATCTATATATACCACAATTTATTTATCCACTTGTTATTTGGGCTGGTTTCATGATTTTGCAATTGAGAATTGTGCTGCTATAAACATGCGTGTACAAGTATCTTTTTTGTATAATGACTGCTTTTCCTCTGGGTAGACACCCAGTAGTGGCACTGCTGGATCAACTGGTAGTTATACTTTTAGTTCTTTACAGAATCTCCACACTGTTTTACATAGTGTTTTCTCTAGTTTAAATTCCCACCAGCAGTGTACAAGTGGTCCCTTTTCACCACATCCATGCTAATATCTATTATTGTTTGAATTTTTTATTAGGACCATTCTTGTAGAAGTAAGGTGGTATCATTTGGTTTTGATTTGCAATTCTCTGATCATTAGTGATAATGAGCATTTTTTCATATATTTTTTGGCCATTTGTACATCGTCTTTTGAGAATCGTCTATTCATGTCCTTAGCCCACTTTTTCATGGGATGTTTGTTTTTTCTTGCAGATATCTTTGAGTTTCTCATAGATTCTGGATATTAGTCTTTTGTCAAATGTATAGATTATGGAGATTTTCTTCCACTCTGTGGATTTTCTTCCTTAGTCTTTTGTCAAATGTATAGATTATGGAGATTTTCTTCCACTCTGTGGATTTTCTTCCACTCTGTAGGATTGCAGAGATATTCTCCCACTCTGTGGATTTTCTGTTTACTCTGCTGATTGTTTCTTTTGCTGTGCAGAAACTTTTTAGTTTAATTAAGTCCCGAGTATTTATCTTCGTTTTTGTTGCATTTGCTTTTGGGTTCTTGCTCATGAAGTCTTTGCCTAAGCCAATGTCTAGAAGGACTTTTCCAATGTTTTCTTCTATAATTTTTATGTTTTCAGGTGTTAGATTTAAGTCCTTGATCCATCTTAAGTTGATTTTTGTAAAAGGTGAGAGATGAGGATGCAGTTTCATTGTTCTGCATGAGGCCTGCCAATTATCCCAACAGCATTTGTTGAATAGGGTGTCCCTTCCCCACTTTATGTTTTTGTTTGCTTTGTTGCAGATCAGTTGGCTGTAAGTATTTGGGTTTATTTCTGGGTTCTCTATTCTATTCCATTTGTCTCTGTGCCTATATTATACCAGTACCATGCTGGCCTTATAGTGTAGTTTGAAATCAGGTAATGTGATGCCTACAGATTTGTTCTTCATGCTTAATATTGCTTTGGCTATATGGTCTCTTTTTGGGTTCCATATAAATTTTAGAATTTTTTTCTAGTTCTCTGAAGAATGATGGTGGTACTTTGATGGTAATTTCATTGAATTTGTAGATTGCTTTTGGCAGTATGGTCATTTTCACAGTATTTATTCTACCCATCCATGAGCACAGGTTGTGTTTTCATTTGTTTCTGTCATCTATGATTTCTTTCAACAGTGTTTGTAGTTTTCCTTATAGACATCTCTTATCCCCTTCGTTAGGTATATATATATATAGTCTTTTTTTATTGTTTCATTTTCGTTAGGTATATTTTTAAGTATGTTACAGATTTATTTATTTATTTATTTATTTTGCAGCTATTGTAAAACAGGTTGTGTTGTGGATTTGATTCTCAGCTTGGTCACTGTTGGTGTACAGCAGAGCTACTGATTTGTGTATATAAATTTTGTATACCGAAATTTGCTGAATTCATTCATCAGGTCTAGGAGCTTTTTGGATGAGCCTTTAGGTTTTCTAGGTATACAATTGTATCATCAGCAAACAGCAACAGTTTTAACAATTTGGATATCCTTTATTTCTTTCTCTTGTCTGACTGTTCTGCTTAAGACTTCCAGGACTATGTTGAATAGAAGGAGTAAGAGTGGGCATCCTTGTCATGTGTGCATTCTCAGGGGGAATGCTTTCAACTTCTCCCCCATTCAGTACTACATTGGCTGTGGGCTTGTAATAGATAGCTTTTATTATATTAAGGCAGGTCCCTTCTATGCCAATTTGGCTGAGGGTTTTAATGACAAGGGGATGCTGGATTTTGTCAAATGCTTTTTTTTTTTTTAACATCTATTGAGATGATCATGTGCTTTTTGTTTTAAATTCTGTTTATGTGGCGTATCACGTTTATTGGCTTGCGTATGTTAAAGCATCTCTGTTATGAAACTCACTTGACTGTGGTGGATTTTCTTTTTGAAATGCTATTGGATTCAGGTAGCTAGTAATTTTTTATGGATTTTTATATCTATATTCATCAAGGATATTGGTCTTTAGTTTTCTTTTTTGTTATGTCCTTTCCTGGTTTTGGTATTAAGGTGATACTGGCTTTATAGAATGATTTAGGGAGGATTCCCTCTTTCTCTATCTTGTGGAGTCGTGTTAATAGGATTGTTACCAGTTCTTTCAATTGCAGAGAGACAACATTAAAATATCTCACGAAGCTTTTGGATTTTATTTTGTCAACTTTCAAAATTTACGCTGAGACTATATTTTTAGTGGACAAGAATTAATTAGTATAGTATCTTCCTTTATCATTGTATTTCCTTTTACTCAAATAATGCTCTATTTTTAGTTACTGTCTGTCTACTTTGTCTGATATTTAAACTATACCAACTTTTTTCATGGGTGAATTTCCATTCAAATTTCACTTTCTTTATCTTTATATAGAAGGTACTGCAACTGCAAGTGATTTTTGTAAAATCTGATTGGACAGTCTTTGTCTTTTAAAATTGGAGACCGTAATGCAGTTATGTTGACTTTGATCAATTCAATTCTTCCTTTAAAATTCTTTGTTTTCTTTCTACTCTTGCCATGCTTCAATGTGAGTTGGGCATATGTCTTACCTGATTGACTTTAGGTTTCTCCATTTCGCATTTGCTCACTGGGATATAGGTAAAATAATTTCTTCCTCTTGTGCATCTTCTCTATATTATGGGAATATCATTTCCCCCGATAAGAGGGCTCTCATAGCCTGAGTCCTAAAATAAGAGGATAAGAGGAATACACCAGAACCCACCTGACAGTCTGGAGCAGAGCTGCCAAAAATCTACTCCTTAGCTGCTAAAAAGCAGTGTAGCAACAAAACAAAAAATATTTTATAAGCCACAAAGGCATTTAGGCTGTATGAATATAAGTACAACCTAATGAAAGCCAATAAATATAGAAAATAGTTCCAGAACTATTATGTTGCTATAAAAAGCATAAAATAAGCACCATTAGCTTCTGGTGGAGGGAAATTCTTCCAGGTAACAGAAAAATAAATGGTAACCCACATTATGCAGTGTCATACTGTTTGGTAAGATTATCACTTGTGATAATTTGAAAATCAGAGAAGTTACTTAATAAACATAACTTTGCCCAATTGCTGGTAAGCCAGAATGTTATTAGCTTTAGTTGGTTATTTTCACTGCATTTCTTAAGTTATTTTAAGATGGAAATTTGCTTTAAAAAATGGTATGTTTACCAGCAGGAATGGAAAAGAGAGAGAATCCAGACATGTTTTATCTTGTAGGGTTAAAATGTGACAAGTTACTCATCTCTGTTTAACAGCCACTAATGAAATCAATCTATCACAGACTAGAGTGAATAACCTGTCTTTGGGATCAGATAGACTTGATAGATTTTTACACCCCAGCTCAGCCACTTACTAACCATATGGTGTGGTGTATCAGTCTAAAAAGTTGATTTTTTCCCTGATTACAAACAATTGCAAAATGTCAGCAGCTTAAAAGAAAGAATAAAGTTTTTTTCTTAGTTATGTCACATATCCAACATGCGTGAGCTGGGAGGTCTATTTATAATTCAGAGTCCTGGTAACTCAGGATTGCAGACTGATAATCTGGTAGTGCTTTATGGGAGCACAAAATTTTGAGTAGGATTGTGAGTACCAGCTACAGGGACATATAATCCACTATGCTAAAATATGTGTATAATTTATCTTTATATTTTAGCTAATATTTATTCAACCTAGGTAATTTTGTTAATCATTCTTTAAACTCTTAATACTTCTAATGATGATGTAGACACCAGGAGCTATAGTAGATACCAAAGGAATGATGAGTGAGACAGATATGGTCCCTGGCCTCAGTTTATACGATCTCTAGAGATCCATTACAATAGCATGAACCACAGCATGGGTAAGTGCCACCAAAGACTCATGGAGCCTCAAACCTGCTCTGGAATACTTGGCTAGATAGAGGCTTATTTACCCATAATGGTGGTGTTTGCCTTTTGTTTTCTTTTGAGAGATAATTTTTTAAAATTTTTATGACAACTTCATTTCTTCAACTTATTCTTAAATGAAGTCTCTGGACTATAGTAACAACTAACAAACATTTATAGAACTTTAAACATGTGCCCAGCATGTGCCTCTTTTAGATGACCTCACTTAATTCTAATAAAGAGGTTTTGAGGTAAGTATTAATATCTTCTGTTGAGGAAATTGGGGAAAAAGGTCAAGAAATTTACCCAACTTTGCAAAGCTAAAATGTAGTTGAGCTGGTACTTGAAACAAACATATTTAATATAAAGCTATTCTTTGACCACTTTGCTATGTTGCTTTTTGAATTCCAGAGAGCTGATTTCTAGTTCATTTTTTCATCAGTTTTAATCAGTCGTCCTTTCAAGGATTGTAATTTCTCATTTGTCCTTCAAATTATAGGATTCTCTCTTAAAACAAATTATCACATTTTTATATATTTTTAAATTTAACAACTGAGATCCATAGCTCTAATAGAGAATATATTTTTAATTGGAGAGTCTTCTCTTTCTGTCTTTTTAATATTATTTATTTTTTCCTTAGGTTTCTACAGAAGAAGGCTTGAGTCTGGCCCAAGAATATAACTGTGGTTTTTTTGAGACCTCTGCGGCCCTCAGATTCTGTATTGATGATGCTTTTCATGGCTTAGTGAGGGAAATTCGCAAGAAGGAGTCCACGCCATCCTTGATGGAAAAGAAACTGAAGAGAAAAGACAGCCTGTGGAAGAAGCTAAAAGGCTCTTTGAAGAAGAAGAGAGAAAATATGACATGATATCTCTGCTTTTGAGTTCCTCACTCACTCTGAATTTTATCAGTTGGACAATTCCACATGTAGCATTGTGCTTCAATATTCTCTGTCTCTCTCTCTTTTAAATATCTGCCTGTAGGTAAAAGCAAGATCTGCATAACTGTACCTCTTGAGATAGTTTTGTTTTGTCCTTAACAGTTGGATGGATTTTGTCAATCAGCTGGATATGCTGTTTACTTTTTACAATATATTACTAAATAAAATTGACATTCCAAATGCCTCATTTCCTTTTAAAGAGTCTAGCTTCATTTGGTATGCTGTCTAGTTATAAAGGAAATATGCAAAATTGCAGCCAGAATGATAAAAGGCTCAGGGGATCTGCCTTTGCCTGATAACACTCTGGTTGTTTGTTTGCATTTCAGGAATCTCAGTAAATAATGAAGCAGCTCAGGAAATAATTCAGAATAGAAATCTGCAGCCTGGTCTTTTTCTTAATTGCAGAAGTCATGGTGCTTCTTCTTGAATGCTCCAGAGATAAACCTTAAAGGAATTATTATTAATAATAGGAACTGGTTTGGGGTCATTGGAGAGCTGAAATAAAATATCGCTGCATTTACAGTGCTCTGTCTCAGTTAAGCTGTGGCAAAATTACCACAGTGAAGGCACTGGGCTGTGGCAAAAGGATGTCATCTCTGTAGTGGGAAGAGAGAAGCTACTATGAATTTGGTGGTTCATATGCTCATAAAAGAATGCTTTGCTCCCCCTCATTGAGGAGTCCTTCCTAGGGCTGCTTCACCTGCATCAGGGCCATTTGCAGGGTATGAGGCATGATAGCTCCAGAGACCCTATGAGCTCCCTACATTGCTAAATTCTCCACTCTTCCCTTACATGAAATGCTACCAGAGGCTTCTTTTCCCTTGTTTGTTTTACAATGGGTCATCATGTAAAATAAAATTGCCCATTCACTCATTTTATCCCCCCCATTGTATGAATTGGTTTATTAAATTCAAGCTTGGAAAATATGCTACCAGAGAGCACAGTTCTGAATGTTTAATAGTCAAGCGTTAAGAGGAAAACCATAAAGCTAAGCATGAGATGGAATCCATCAAGCCCATCTTCATGGGTTGGCAGATTTTAATCATTAATTAGGGAACAAGAGGGATGAGGGGCATGGTTATCATTCAGTATTCAATCACTTATTCTTCTTATTCACAATGCCTCTGGTACTTGCTGAACTCTGAGAATTCAGAAATGAATCACTCAGACATGGGCCCTGACTCCCTGTAGCTTAACATTTACCTATGAGTTTCACTCCACTGAAAGAACAATGGGATTATAAATTCTCAGATGAGTAAAAGACATTTTACATAGTGATACAGATACAGCTAAAAGAGAATTAGGGATTATTATTTTTTAGATTCTGAACTGGAAATAGTCTCTCACGGTATTTTACTTGTGGGTCCTTTTACTGCTTGAGGCCAAGGCTGTTTCTCAAAACCACTTAGACTTCACTTTTGTTCTCTTAGACCCTGAGATCAGGGACCTCGTCATGTACTTATCTTTTGTTACTAACCACTGCCACTTTATCCCTATGGTTTTACTCAAGCCACATCTTCTGTGGAGTGAGGCAGAAACTAACCAGTTTTCCCCATCTCATATTGCCACTAAAACCAGATCCACTGCACTTTTAATTGTAAAGGACTCAAATAAATACAATAAAATAACAAACATGAAGACAACATGAAGATAGCAAGATTCTTATAGTCTTAGAACTGGTCATTGTTTCCTCCTTTCTTTTACTTGGAACATTTAATTCTTTGCTTTTGTCCCATCAAATTGGCAGTGAGCCAAGATCATGCCATTGCACTCTAGCCTGGGTAACAAAGCAGGACTCCATCTCAGATAGATAGATAGATAGATGATAGATAGATAGATGGATCTCCATTACATATGTAACATTTAAGACTAAGCTTTCGGACCATCTTTATGTAAAAAGTCATAGCTCTTCTGATTTGAGCCTTTACATGATTTAAGGCTGAGCCCTAAAACCTACTTGGCCTAAATCCTCTATTTTCAGCTTATATTTAAACCCTTCTACTTGACTTGAAGTTTTTCCCTTAGAGTTTCTATTTGGGGTTAGACAGCAGAAGTACAGCCATTCTTTCAGGTCACCCATTCACCACTAAATGTAAATGTTAAGAAAGTAGTAAATTTAGCCATCTCATTAAAATATCAACAACATAAATATATTTGTCATATGATCTAGTGGCTACTTCTAAAGGCTGAGCAAAGGGGCCTATGGTGGAAGGATCAAAGTACACGTGAAATTCGAAGATGAGAAAGGAAACAAAAACCATGCTTCATTTTGGTGGTAATAGGTGTAAATCATCTTCTGTACCTCAGCACCCATCTTGGACTTACGGGATAGAACAAAGTAACCAGAGGCCACAGGATAAAGGATTACTAAGAGGAATAAATGGATGAGGAATGACAAAGCAGGATGTGAAGTAAGAATGTAATGGAAAACTCGCCTGGATTTACCATATTCTACTTTTTTCATCCATTTGCTTCAGTCCAATTCAACCTCTAATTCCCCCACGATATATGAAACCTGGTGTATCTGTCTTCCTTCAAAAATACTGGTCCAAGTTATTAATTTTCATGGACAAAACAGTATATTAATAAGTCATCATTTCAGCCCTGTAAAAAACTGGTGCATAGTTTTAATGATAATGTCAGCGTGATTTGTATCCCACCCACTTTTTAAATATTCCATAGCAATTAATCTTGTATCTTAAAGAAAAAGTTAAATTACATAACAAAGAGTGCTTCAGGAGACCACATGAATTATTATAACCCAGTCTTCCCCTATAGATAGAGAAACTGAGGACCCGAGGAAGGGAAAGCCCCGAGGCATCTGAGGTCAGTTAAGCTCCATTACCCTCACTCTTGAAGTACCCTTCACTGCCGTTTAGGAACTTCATATACCAAAATCCAGTGTAAAAATGCTGCCAGTGATTAAAAACTCAAGGAAGAGGCAAATGGGAAGAAGACATGACAACTTTAGGTTTGAGTGAAAATTTCAGACATCAACTTTTGCTAGAATGACTTTTGATTATTGTATTTTCCATTTTAGTAAAATTTTAGTAAATCTCAAAGGCAGATTTTTTAGTAAATATAATCTCAAAGGAAAGAACAAACATATTTTCCCTGCCCACCTATTATGCCATTAAGATTATAACCATGATTTCTGCTGTGAACTGTCTGTGTTGCAATGTGAGCATTATTCTGTCTTCTCTAGAGGTGTAATTAAAGCCATGTGATAAATACATTTTAAAATATGGTTTATGGAACAGATCCATAGTGTCTCTTTAAAATCTAAAGTCCTTTAAAAATGTGAGGGTCGTTTACCTTCCTTTCTAGATAAGACAAGACACTGAAAGCAATGCTATTGTAAGTCACTCCCTTCAGGGTAGTACATTAGACAAGCGGTGAAAGCGTCAATTAAGAGAAGTTTGCCAAAGGTTTTTAATTTATTACTGGCGAGAAATGCTGCATTTATAGCAATTAGACTATATGTTTAAATGTAGAAGAGGTAAAGTGAGAAATAAAAGCACTGTTAATATGCCAGTACCCTGCAGATATTTAGAAGGGTCAAAAAAACCCTATGAATTATAGATTCAAGAGCTTTCTGTTTGCATCACGCCAGAATCATAGACTCTGTGACTTTGAGTCAGTCAAGTCCGTCACCTCTCTGAGCACTAAGCAGTTTACATATAAAGTGGGAATGGGATTAGGATATAGAAAGACAGACATTCCCTGAATGTGTTAGCTTGGCTTCTGGAACATATTGTATAATATACTATATAGCGTATCTTCTGAATTCATTAGTGTTTTATAGGTTAATAATAGAAATTACTTATATCCTTTCAGTTATCAGTGGAAAGAAAGAGGACCTCCATGTTAGTAAATATATGGTCTCAAATGTCAAACTAAAATGATAGATGAACCACAAATTCAGAAGCAGATAATTGGCTCACAGGTCATTCAATATTCATTTATTCATGTATTCATTCAGTTACTTAATATTTTGAACTCTTGTGTGCAGCATACTCTACTCAGCATTGTTTCTTAACCCCTCAGTAATCAACACAGTGAACCAAACCATTCATCCATCTATTAAGAAAACATTTTCTGAGAACCTATTCTGTGTCAAGGACTGCATTAAGCTTGGGAACAAAATTGTACGAAAACAGCCATGGTCCTTGGTCTCTTTGAGCCTATGGTTTAATCAGAGAAAGATGACAATGAAATAGTTATATTTGTAATTCTAAATTTGTGACTGTAGTCAATGCAATAAAAGAGAGTTTGAGTATGTAAATATTGTCCTTAATAGGAGAACTTGACCTAGTTGAGGAGGTCAGGGCTTCCCTGAAGATAGGAGAATTGAGTTGCCACATAAAGAATGAACACAAGTTATCTAGGCCAAGAGGAAAGGGAAGGTATTTAGGCGTTTCTGACAGTAAGACCAGCATGGGCATCATACCTGTGGCAACTGGGTGAATGGTGAGTAATGAAGAGCAATATTACAGGAAACAAAAGACCACAAAAAGGTCTGTGACATGATGAGATAGGAGGGAAAAGTTGGGGTTAAGACCAAGTGTGTCTATTTGAGTGAGGGTTATGAGTCTGGTCTTTATCCTGAGAGGAACTATTTGAGTGAGGGTTATGAGTCTGGTCTCTAACCTGAGAGGAACTATTTGAGTGAGGGTTATGAGTCTGGTCTTTATCCTGAGAGAAACCAGAGGCCATTAAAAGAATTTAAACAGTGGGGATAAAATAACAATTATTTACCTTTTTAACTGCTAATTTTGGCTCTGGAGAATTGATTGGAAGGAGTAAAGAGTATGGAATGATTCCATTTTATTTTATTAGCAATTATGTAATCTCATACCTACACTTTACTCAGGACTGAATAACAATTTTAAAGAATTGGCCACTCTTTAGAGAAATGTGATGCTATTATTTTCACAGAAATGACAACACATTCTTTCTCTCTACTTACAAAGGATTTTACAAAGCCCTTCTCCAAACAGTCCAGGTATTTTATTCAGGCCAAGAGCTCTTCAGACTTATTTAAATTCTGTCTGGGAATGTATGGCTATTGTCCACAATTTGATTAGTCATTCTTACAGTTTCCTAACATGCTGGTTTTCCAAAGATCAATCTTTTGCCTAGTATGACATTTGATTTCTATGACCCACCCCAAGACATTAAGATCATGTTTTTGAGAATCAGCACAATTGTAGGAACTGAGTGAGGTGAAATTATTTTGTTGTGTTATGCTGTGCTGTGTAATGTTATGCTCTACTGTAATTGAGAAGCCAGTCAAGCTTGTAGAGATGAGGGAAGGAAAAGAAGAAATAAAGTTATCAAACCTCATGAAAAGAAAGAGGGTAAGTTTGCTCAATGACTAGTGACAAGTGTTTTAGAAACAGGTCAGCAACCAATAAGAAGTTGTGTGTAAGAGAAATTAATGAGTTAACCAATCATATCTGTGATAAACATAAGATTGTGGCATTTTAGTATTTTTACTCAAAGTTTTGCCTGATCCTATTTTTTTTTTTTATCTCGGTAGAAGAAAGAAAAGGGAATTAATATTTCATTCCTTCATTACATCTTTTGTCTTTACGTTTTCTCTTCTAGTTCTCGAATTTAGCATGGCCTAAATGTGTTGATATTTTCCAAGAGAACTGTAGCCCTTTAAAATTCTGACAGAAAACAGAAAACAAAAACCACCAAAATACAAGATAAAGTGCACAGTCATGCCCACAAAGGGCAGGTTGTCATCCTGTCATCTTTATGAAATGTGCAGTTAAGTATTCCCCTCCTCAGCAGGTTTAAGGCTCACACTTAGAATCTTAGGCTCTTCCTGTTCCCTATTCCCATTTCCTTTACAATCTCTTCTTGTCCAGGAAAAAGGGTTAAGTCACAGATTTTCTTTTCTTTCCTTTTTTTTTTTTTTTTTTTTTTTTGAGCAATACAATAGCACAGAAGCAGAGAGAAGGTTGGTGTTACTTCTTATCAGCTATTATATAAAGGCCAATGATGATATGCGTGACTGATTGCAGAAATTTTAGATAGAAAGCCAAAGTTATCAGCAGACAGTTTTGATGAAAAGATTTGGGGAGATTTCAGTTTCAGAACAGTATGGCATACATTTACTATTTCCTGATGCTCTCCTCTAAATACAGAATACCCTTAACATTCTTCAGCAGATGTTGATAAAGAGACTAAAAGCTGGAAGGAGGAAGCTGGCTAGGAACTTCAGGAACTGATTCATGACAACATGGTAAATCTCATGGGTCTTTTCATGGTCTCTCCTCTACCATCAGACTGAGTGCTGGAGAAGTCTGCAGTCCAAATCACACATAAACAAACAAACAAAAAGTAAGCCATAAACAGAGAATGTAGTGAGAAGGTAGCTATCTACAAGTTAAAGAGAGATGCCTCAGAATAAATCAAACCTAGTGATACTTTGATCTTGAACTTCTAACCTCCCAAATTGTGAGAACATATATTACATTGGTTAAGTCACCTATTCTGTGGTACTTTGTTATGGTAGTGCAGATAAATTCAATTATTTAAATGTAAATAGTCAAAATATACCAATCAAAGGTCAGAGATTCGCTGAATGGATTTTTTTAAAAAAACAAAATCTGTGCTGTTTATGAGAAACTCACTTAAAATATTAAAACATAGCTAAACTAACAGTAAAAGAATGGAAAAGTATGTAACAAACTTTAATCAAAAAGGCAGGACTGGCTATATTAATATTAAATAAAATAGACATCAAAACTAAAAAAAAAAAGAAAGAGGGAGTAAGAACATATAGCAATCCCAAATGTGTATGATGTACTCAGCAACACAGATTCAAAATATAAAATACGTGACACAAAATCTGTTTGAAAGAAGAGATAGACAAATCTGCCTTTAGAGTTAGTGACTTTAATATCTTACTCTCAGCAACTGATAGAACTACTAGATAGAAAATCAGTTAGAACATAGAAGGGCTCCACAATACTATCCACCAACAAGATCTAAATAACATTTATAGAACATTCAATCTGACAACAGTAGAATACACATTATTTTCAAGTGCTCAGAGAGTATTCAGGACAGACCAGGATCTCTTGAGCCCAGGAGGTCAAAAAAGAAGCTGATCAGCAAGGGTTTCTCAGATAAAACAAAATGAAGATAATTTATGACCCTTAAAATAGGGAGAGAAAGAAACTATTTTTTTGCCTTTCCATTTGAAAAAGAAAATTAAAAAAGGATCATTCCCCCACTAAGACTTCAGGCTACAGGAAGGAACCACTGCTAAAACCTCATGGTCAGATAAAGGAGAATAAAGTATTTGAAGATAATAAGGTACATCCTAGTCCACTGAAAGTCAGGTCATTATCTCCTGTGTCTCATTTCTTAATCAAGTCACTGAACTTAAAGTAAATCAAAGTCTGAATTTTTTCCACTGATATTATCACATCAGTATGCTTATTGAATGCCTTATAGTTCAAACTAATATTCAATAACACAACTTTACAATTTCCCAAATGTAGAACAGCTAACAGGTTTGAAATCAAATGTTCATGTGATGTAGACAATTATATTTAAATTGATCAAAGAAATGAAGTCTAGAAAGTCTTTGATAAGCACTGCTTAAATGTTTATGCAGGCATATATCAGAGAATATGAGATAAAACACAACATAATGGAAGGGAAATGGATTGGAAAGAGTATCTCAATTTCAAATAAATTGTATTTTAACCAAATTCCAAGTTTTACTCAACTGCAAAAGTAACAAACTTAAATCTTCAAAGAAAAATCTAAAGGTTCCACATTATTAAAAAGAGAAAATAGAAAACAATGTATTTACTTGTAGGTCAGCCTTTTTAAATGTCCATCTTAAGTATGGAAATTTAATTTACACTGAAATGTTAATTCAAGACCAATGATTTACTGTGCAAAGAGATTCTTCAATTTTATTTATATCCACTTTGGTAAATGTAGCCCTGGCCCTGACCCCACACATTTAAAAGAGTTTCATATGTGGAAAAACTAACAGCCCTGAAAAGCATACACAACGCCAAGGGGCAAATACAAGAAAACACAGAAGAGAAAGAAGGTCAAACGTCCAAAGCTGGATTAATAGCATTAATGTTAAAATCATAAGACTTGTAGAGGATCAATGGGAAGACAAATGGCTAAGGGAAAAGACAGAAAGAATGAAAGCAAAACAACTTTATAATATATAAAGAGTTAACTATAAAAGGGTAGCTAAAACAATTTTGAAGTCATAAGAAATGAATTTAAAATAGCAGAATCAAATATTATTAGTTCCTTGTTCAAAATCACTTAAGACTTCTCATCACTGCAAAGCTTTGATGCAGATCCTAAATTCTACGACCAGGTCCCCGACTAACTCTCTTACCTTGTCTTCTAGACTTTTGTGTCTACTTACGAAACCTCACAAGATATTTCTAACTGAATTCAATTCAACAAACATTTTCTTTACCTTCCCTATCAATTGAAATATTTTCAGCTTTGAGTAACAGAAAACCCAACTCAGAAGGATTTAAACCACACAAGGGCCTTGTTACTGCTTATATCAAAGAGTGAAACGAGGTAGGATTGCTTCAGGGTGGCTCTGAGTTAGTTAATTCAGTATCTTGAATATGTCTGGTAGGACTCATACTTTTGAACTTTTATTCTGCCTTTCTTAGTGTTTGACTAGCTTCTTCCCAATTACAAGACAGCTGTGGCATCACATCTCCCCCTATCCATGTCCATAAGAAAGCAAAAGGACTATCCTTCCTTGTTACTTTAAGAGCTAAGCAGCCTCCCCCAGAAGCCACATCTGGAGACTCAACCTTACATCTCATTGATCAGAATTAAGTTACATGACATTGGTTTGGGGAACGTCATTACAATGATTAATTTAGATAAATAGAGATTTGTCTTCTGGTTCAGATTTTTCTAAAGAGCATAGAGCCCTGTAGAAGAGAGTGATTAGCTGACAAAATCAAAGTTATCTTAGCAAGGAGGTGTGGGGCAGGAAAGTGGGGAGTACGTCTCTGACGTAGGCCACAGACACAAGCTGCAACACCCTCTATATGCCAGGTATATGCCTGGTAGACCCCATGAAAAGGTAAAGACACAAATCATCATTTGAAATTCAGGAAATTGCATCTCAAATGCAAACTTTCCCATTTGACTTTGTGCATGAGTGTTAAGGCAAGCCTCTTGGGAATATCAGCTAGGGTGTTTTTAAATTTTATTTTATTTATTTTTTTACTGACACATTGTAATTGTACATATTTATGTGGGAAAATTTGATTTTTTTAAAATAATTTTACTTTAAGTTCTGGGA
Source organism: Ateles fusciceps (assembly GCA_036589455.1). NCBI lineage: Eukaryota > Metazoa > Chordata > Mammalia > Primates > Atelidae > Ateles > Ateles fusciceps. The sequence goes on along the minus strand of JAZHEH010002924.1, from coordinate 4,546,470 downwards.
TACATGTGCAGAACATGCAGGTTTGTTAAATAGGTATATATGTGCCATGGTGGTTTGCTGCACCTATCAACTTGTCATTTAGGTTTTAGGCCCTTCATGCATTAAGCATTTGTCCTAATGCTCTTTCTCCCCTTGCCCCCCACCCCCCCAACAGGCCAAGGTGTGTCATGTTTCCCTCCCTGTGTCCTTGTGTTATGGTTCAACTCCCACTTATGAGTGATGAGTGAGAACATGTGGTATTTGGTTTTCTGTTCCTGTGTTAGTTTGCTGAGAATGATGGCTTCCAGCTTCATCTATGTCCCTGCAAAGGACATGAACTCATATTTTTATGGCTGTATAGTATTCCATGGTGTATATATATGCCACATTTTCTTTATTCAGTCTACCATTTATGGGCATTTGGGTTGGTTCCAAGTCTTTGCTATTGTAAATAATGCTGCAGTAAACATATATGTTATATGTCTTTATAGAAGAATGATTTATAATCCTTTGGGCATATACCCAGTAATCGGATTGCTGGGTCAAATGGTATTTCTGGTTCTAGATCCTTGAGGAATTGCCACACTATCTTCCATAACGGTTGAACTAATTTACACTCCCACCAACAGTATAAAAACATTTCTATTTCTCCATGGCCTTGCCAGTATCTGCGTTTCCTGACTTTTTAATAATTGCCATTCTAACTGTCACAAGGTGGTATCTCATTGTGGTTTTGATTTGTAATTCTCTAATGACCAGTGATGATGAACCTTTTTACATGTTTGTTGGCCACGTAAATGTCTTCTTTTCAGAAGTGTCAGTTCATATCCTTTGCCCACTTTTTGATGAGGTTGATTTTCCTTGTAAATTTGTTTAAGTTCTTCATAGATTCTGAATATTAGCCCTTTGTCAGATGGATACATCGCAAAAAATGTTAGCCCATTCTGAACACTGCCTGTTCACTCTGATGATAGTTTCTTTTTTTTTAATATATATTTTTTATTATATTTTAGGTTTTGGGGTACATGTGAAGAACATGCAAGATTGTTGCGTAGTGATGATAGTTTCTTTTGCTGTGTAGAAGCTCTTCAGTTCAATTAGATCCCATTTGTCAATTTTGGCTTTTGTTGCAATTGTGTTTGGTGTTTTAGTCATGAAGTCTTTGCCCATGCCTATGTCCTGAATAGTATTGCCTAGGTTTACTTCTAGGGTTTTAGAGTTTTGGGTTTTCAATTTAAGTATTTAATCTATCTCTAGTGAATTTTTGTATAAAGTATAAGGAAGGGGTCCCATTTCTCTTTTCTGCATATGGCTAGCCAGTTTTCATAGCACCATTTATTAAATAAGGAATCCTGTCCCCATTACTTGTTTTTGTCAGGTTTGTCAAAGATCAGATGGTTGTGGATGTGTGGTGTTATTTCTGAGGCCTTTGTTCTGTTCCATTGGTCTGTATATCTGTTTTGGTACCACTACCATGCTGTTTTGGTTGCTGTAGCCTTGTAGTATAGTTTGAAATTAGCATGATGCCTCCAGCTTTGTTCATTTTGTTTAGGATTGTCTTGGCTATATGTGTTCCTTTTTGTTTCATATGAAACTTGAAGTAGTTTTTTTCTAATTCTGTGAAGAAAGTCAATGGTAGCTTGATGGGAATAGCACTGAATCTACAAATTACTTTGAGCAGTATGGCCATTTTCATGATATTGATTCTTCCTATCCATGAACATGGAATTTGTTTCCATTTGTTTGTGTCCACTCTTATTTCCTTGAGCAGTGGTTTGTAGTTCTCCTTGAAGAAATCCTTCATGCCCCTTGTAAGTTCTATTTCTAGGTATTTTATTCTCTTTGTAGCAATTGTGAATGGTAGTTCATTCATGATTTGGCTTTCTGCTGTCTATTGGTGGTGTATAGGAATATTTGTAATTTTTGCACATTGATTTTGTATCCTGAAACTGCTGAAGTTGCTTATCAGTTTAAGGAGTTTTTGGGCTGAGACAATGGGGTTTTCTAAACATATAATCATGTCATCTGCAAACAAAGACAATTTGATTTTCTCTCTTCCTATCTGAATACCCTTTATTTCTTTCTCTTTCCTGATTGCCTGGCCAGAACTTCTAATACTATGTTGAACAGGAGTGGTAAGAGAGGGCATTCTTGTCTTGTGCCAGTTTTCAAAGAAAATACCTCCAGCTTTTGCCCATTCAGTATAATACTGGCTATGGGTTTGCCATAAATAGCTCTTATTATTTTGAGGTATGTTCCATCAGTTCCTGGTTTATTGAGAGTCTTCAGCATGAATGAGTGTTGTATTTTATCAAAGGCTTTTTCTGCATCTACTGAGAGAATCACGTTGTTTTTGTCATTGGTTCTGTTTATGTGATAGATTACGTTTACTGACTTGTATATGTTGAACCAGCCTTGCATCCCAGGGATGAAGCCAACTTGATCATGGAGAATAAACTTTTTTGAACTTTATTTCTTATCTCTTTGTGGATCCAGAACAACAGAGAATTCCTTTACCATTCAGAGAATTACCTATAAATGATCATTTCCCACTGCACTAAATATGAAATGTGCTGCTAATACACAGAGGAAACCAGTGAGGTGTATGCGAATACAGCGTTTTTTTTTAATATAAAAAAATGTTGTTTTAATGTTTTCTGTTCCCCAATTTTCCAATTAGTCTGTATCTAATTTTTTAATATAGATTTTTGTATCTAATTTTTAAATAGTCTGAACTAATTTTTAAATATTTTAATCAAACATAGGAGTGTAGATATCTCTTAGATATACTGATTTCTTTTAAATATTTAAATAGCCATTTCTCAAAAAAAGACATACAAATGGTAAACAGGTATATGCAAAGGTGGTCAACATCACTGGTCACCAAAGAAATACAAATCAAAACTACAATGAGTTATTATCTCACCTCAGTTAAAATCGCTGATATCTAAAAGGCAATAATTAAAACTTCTGATACAGATAAAATAAGATGTTAATTATTTTGCAAAGAGAAAGATGTATATGACAGTACTGATATATCTAACTCATAGTAGATATGTTCTTGAAAAGTAGCATGCATAAATTCATTTTCTAAAACTTGCAGATTGAAAAATGTCCTCCAAAGAGTTGTGTGTGTATGTAAAATGTTCAGGTATATCTTTAAATTATGCATAGTTAATGTGATGTATGTACAAATTAATGTTCCTTTTTCACTATACTCTTTATAAATATGATTCTTAATGACTACAGAAGAGTTTATCATATGTAAGTACTATATATTACTTAATAATTCATCTGATTTTGGACATTTAATTTGTTTCTGGGTTTCCAATATTAGGAATACCACAGGAATGACATATTTATACACAATTTTTGTCTACCTTTCAAATTATTTCCTCAAGATTTTAGGACAAATTATTAAAAGTGTCAAATTATTTTCCAGGAAAGTTATAGTAATTTATACTTCCCAAAAGGTGCTATGAATAATGATGTATTTCAGCTGTGAGTACAGCTACAACTTGCTACAGGGCAAGATGTAAAACATCATGAATTTACTTTTTAAGATTTACTTTTCTTATTATTCTGGTCTCAGATTGGGGAGTGCTTTTTTATTGCTTTTGTCCCTTTGTTCAAAAGCCCATTGTCACTGAAAAATTAATCTCCCTAAATTTCTAAGACCAGTGGGATTGTACAGGGACTGATGTTCACACAAATACAGACATAAACTTGTACACACCTTTGCTTTCTGTCCAAATCTTCTCCTGTTCTCAGGTTAAACCTCTCCTAACTCTTCACTCTCATAACCAGGCATCCCCTCTCTAGTAAGTCAGGCTTCAGCAGACTCCAATCTTAATGGAAAGTTTATCTCTATGACATTTAAGCTATGCTCCCTGGATGTTCCACAGACTGCCTTGTCTGAGATCTCACATTGTGGAACTTTGAGTCTTCAAGATAATCTGCATGTTAGAATTAATAATGGCAATGCAAATCATAAACCATCCAAAGTCCATCTGTAAACTTTCCAACTTCTAGCCAGTGTATCTGCGTCTGCATCCCCTTTTCACCATCTCTATCCATATTTATTGCTTCTTTGCTGTTCACTCTTCCTGCACCTCCTGCCTTGTGATAGCCTCGAATCCCAAGTCCCTAACCTAATTCTCAATTAAAATACAGACTAGATATCTATGTCTGGTCTCCTGAACAGCACCTGAAGTATAGGCACACAATGACTGTTTTTGAAATTTAAGCAAAAATAAATTTATTTTAATTGTAAAATCAATATGTATTTATTACAAAAAATTATGACACAAATATGTAAAAAAAAGTCATCTATAATCCTTATTATCACAAACAATTACAATTAACATTTTGGTGTATGATTTTTCAAGTCTACATTTGGTATACTTTTTAATGATTTCTTTATAAAAAGAAAATTGTACCCACTATTCTCTCTGGTGAATTCCTTGTTTTCTCTGATATATATCATAAATTTGTTTCTGTAGACATTCTTAAATTTTTATAGTATCCATTTGAATAACTGAAATATATTAATGGCTTACCAGTATCCCATCATTTGGATGTAATATTATTTATCCAAACCAATTTTCTATTGTGAAGATCTAGTGATGTTTCTACATTTTATGATTACAAATAGAGTTACAGTGAATAAACCTGCCATTTTCAACAGACAGGCATTGAAAAGTGATGAAGAGAGCCTTGGAGCTCCTCAGGAGACATAAACTCTCACCATGGCTCTGTCACTCTCCACAGGTACAGCTGTAAAAATCCATGGAAACTCAGTGGTCTTCAGCTTTCCTATCTACTAAATAAAATGTGTGACTAAATGATCTCTTATTTACCTTTAGTGTAAGTATGATGATTCGACATTGGGAAAATCATTTATTTATATGCTTTGCTAGTCTTCAGTTAATCCTGTCTGCTTGACTCTGTACACTCCTAGTCACCTATGCTGCTCACCAAAGTGCCTGTGTTAGTTTCCTGTGGCTACTGTAACAAGTTACAACAAACTCAGTGGCTTAAAACACAGAAATTTATTCTCACACAGTTCTGGAGCCTACGAATTGGAAATCAAGGTGTCAGCAGAGCCATGCTCTCTCCAGAGGTTCCTGTTCCAGTTTCTCCTGGCTTCAGGAATTCTTTGGCTTGTCACATTACTCCAGTCTCTGCCTCAGTAGGCAAATTGCTTTATTTTCTTTGTCTCAAAACTCCCTCTGCCTCTGTTCTACAAGTTTACATGTTGTGGGTGTTAGGGCCAACTTGGATCATCCAAGATAAGATTTTATTCTCAAGATCTTCATCTTAATCACATCTTTTATTATATACGATGTTATTGACTGAATATTTGTGCCCCCCCCTGCCCTCAGAAGTCATTTGTTGAAATTCTGATACTCATTGTGAAGGTATTAGAAGATGGGGTCTTTAGAAGTTAATTAGGTCATTAGGATGGAGGCCTTATGAATTAAATTAGTGCCTGGCTTAATCTGTTCAGGCTTCTATAATAAAATACATAGATTAGGTAGCTTTTAAACAACAGAAATTTGCATCTCACACGTCTGGAGGATGAGAAGTCCAAAGCAGGGCTCCAGAAGATTCAGCGTCTCGTAGGGGCCTATTTCTTTGTAGATGTTATCTTTTAACTACATCTTCACATGGTGGAAGAGGCGAGGCAACTCTATGGGCTTTTTTTTTTTTTTTTTTTTAAGGGCACAAATCCCATTCATGAGGGATTCATAAACATTTAGAACATATCAGTGTCCCTATAAAAAAGAGGCACAAAAGCTTGCTTCTCCTTGTGCTATCCTCTGCCATGTGAAGACACACGAGAGGATGGCCTTCTGCAAACCTGAAAGAGTGCCCTCATCAGACGTGGTTCTAGTCCCCAGACTTGTATGAAATTAGTTTCTGTTGTTTAAGCCACCCAATCTGTGGTATTCTGTTATAGCAGTTCAAACTAAGACATACAGAAATATTTATTCTTGCAATAAGATAATCTTTAAGGGTTCTGAAGATCAGCGCATGCACATATCTTTTGCAGAGCCACCATTCAGCCCAATGCAGTACTCATTATGCACTATTTCTTTCTCAGTTGTGCTCCATGCTTGGGACCAACTGCAAACATTCAGGCTTTACCAAAAATAACCCTCGTAGGAATCACTAAGTTGTCATTCTTCAAGATAAATGATTTAATTCATTAAAATTTTGCATTTAAGTATTCATCATTAATAGGGATGCCTATGTCAAAAGAATTACCAATAGGCTGACAGAGTTATATGTAAGGTGAGCAGTGGTATGTAACAAAGAATGGAGCTAGAGAGCCTGGAAGGGTCTAATTCAGGAAAGACGTTTTATGTAATGTTAAGCAAATTGTATTGCATTCTAAAGGATATAGAGAAGCTTCCAGAAAAATGCAGTACTGTGGAAAATGGGTTGAAATGGTCAAGACTAAGAGCAAAAAGTCCAGTTAGGAGGCTGTTGCAGCAAGTTAATGACTAAATGGCGAGTAACTGAATTAAGCAAGGCATAAAAAAGATGGAAATGAGAAAAACCTTAGTGATTGATCAGAAGTGGGCATCATTGGCCCCTCAATTCATCTGTTTTAAAAGTAGCTCCTAATAGTAATTTGGTTAATTTCCTTTCACATGGGCTATTTAACATGGTGCTTTGAAAGGCTGCATACATAATAATAACAGGTATGTTTTTTGTTGCCACAAGGCAGGATGCTTATCTGATCATCAATCATCCATCCTACAATCCATTTGGCACTGTATCATAGGCAGTGGCCTGCAAAGCCCTCCAAGGACCCTGCCAAGAAGAGCAGTTGGTGATGGCGCAACTGAGTGAGTGTAGAGTGATTCACAAGGAGAAACAGCATCAGCAGTTTTAGCAGGGATTGGTGAAGACAGGCATGTCAAAATCTTGTTCCAAATCATTTGGTTCCCTTTGCTCCTTACAAAACCTGAGTGCTGTTATATGTAGGGTCCTATGAGCCTAAGGCTAGAATGAGTCCTAGAAGCATACTGTAGGAGATTTTCCTTCTTTCTTTCAAGGAACTGCAAGTGCTCTTACCTGCAATGCCAGACAGCAGGATCGAGTTATTCATACAGTGGACATGATTATTGCCAATAAATAACAAATCATTAAAGACTTTAGAGCAGGAAGGGACAAGAGAAACTCAAACATGACCCTCTCCCTTCTTCTTTTTTATTTTTACTTTTTATAAATGTAGAAGATCCAGAGAGAAGTTATTTGAATAAAGTAACAAAGCTAGTAGGCAGCAATGCTAAGATTTAAATCTATATTCTCTTATTACAAGCATATTGTCTTTCCTAGTACTAGAGATGTATTTGGTTTTACCTAGTCACTAAGCTAAGTGGAGGCCTGCAGTTAGGCCTAGATTAATAGTAACATATGTGGAAAAACTTTCAGATATATCAGTAACTGAATTTTTTATCATAAAAATATTTGACATTTCTCTAGGCTTTGGTTTTCTCTATGTAAAAACAGGAATAGTGACCCTTATCAAGTTCCTTGTTGTGAATATCAAATGAGAGAATAAATATGAGGTAAAAAATAATATACACTGGGTTCAGTGGCTTACACCTATACGCCCAGCCCTTTGAGAGGCCAAGGTGGGAGGATCACTTGAGCCTAGGCATTCAAAACCAGCCTAGAAAACTCCATCTCCATTAAAATTATTTTAAAAAAATAACCATGTGTGGTGATATGTGCTTGTGGTCCCACCTGCTTAGGAGGCTGAAGCAGGAGGATTGCTTAAACCCAGGAAGTCAAGACTGCACTGAGCTGTGGTCGTGCCACTGTACTTCAGCCTGGGTGATAGAGCGAGAGAACTTGTCTCAAAATCAAGTAAAAAAGTTATCTGAGGGATAATTCGGTATCACATTCTTTAGATTCATGTAATATGTCAAGAGTTTTATGTGACCACCAAAGCAAGATGACAGCACTATATGATGAAATGGACAGAAACACAAAGAGGCAATTACTATTACAGAAGAAACATGCAATCAAGGCACAGATTGTGAGAAATTGATTTGGATATTCTAATTCTTATATATAATCATCCCTGATAAGCCAGCTATTTTGGGGGAAGAAACAGGAAGGAAAAATGATTATAAAGTGTTTACAGGAATGAAGTGGAATGAGCAGAATTGGAAGAAAACACAAAGAGCAGAGTTGCAAGGATGATATTCATTTTTACAACTACACTTACAACTATATCCACAGAGAGATTTATGCATGTACATAAACAACTTCACGCAGTTCAGGGTCATCCTGAAGTTGGTCTATAGATTTCTAGACAAACTTCTACCCCCGCTCTAGAGATTAGCTAGAATTTGTTTTTAAAGTAATCTGGTAATAATTTATCTAAGTAACAGAGAAGGAAAAACTCTAAGATCAAAATGAGCATGTTAATACCATGATATAACACAGCATAACATAGTTTTAAGGTAAATGGACACACTGCTAATAATTCTATTCACTTGTAATAGAGCACGTTCCACCCCATGCAATAGTTGGTAACTTAGGTTAAAACATTGGTTAAAGCAGTATATTTAAAAAGCCATATATTCCTAACATAATATTTTAATTAATATACACATATATCACATTTATCTACACACCTTTGATGTATTCTATAGATTTTTTTCTAAAAGAAGATCTATGGATTGGCATGAAAACTTAAAGATACTTGCAAAGTAATCTGGGTGCAAAATTATTTTAGAATTTTAAATTCTTTTAGAGTTGTATTGCCCATGGCCATATATGTGTGTGTGCAGCACATGTGTGTATATGAACACACATGGACACACACATCTGTAAAGTTTGCAAATGGGCAAAAATATGCAACATATTGCTTATGAAAGCAGTTGTATGTAGTAAAAGAATAAAGAAAAGCAATAAATGATTCATTACAAAATTCTGAATTGTTTCATATGAGATAAAGAGGAAGTAGAAAAGACAAAAATACTAAAGTATCCCAAGGTGGAGGCAATTACTTTCAAATTTTATGTAGATTTGATATACATTTTGTGTGTATGATATATTTCATAGTACAAAATGTTTATGAAGTAAATGGAAAATTAAGAAAAAAAATTGTAATGAAAAACCTCAAGGCAGTTTGGCTAGAAAGAGAAGACGATAAATAGCGTGTGTTGGTTAAGAAGATACATCTAAAATCAAATGCAAATCTGGTTCTTGTCACTCACTGAGTTAAACCCTTCAGTGGTTTCCCATTGTCTTCCCTGACACCATAGGCTAGGATAGGTTCCTTTGGTCTATCCTTTCAAAGTCCCTCATTTGACAAGTGTAACTGTGAGTTACTTAACATATGTAAGTGTGCAGTCAGTCTACATTTTCCACCTGAAACTACATGTATGCTCTATGAGAACAGAGGTCACGACTACATTCTTCTCTCTATATACTTATAAGGATGCTCTGTGTGTATTATTAGCTTCTCAACCAATGCTGGCATATTGAATGAAGTAACAACAACAACAACAAAACGCTCTAAGTTCCAGAGCCGGATAATCTGAATATAGACCCACAGTACCATGGGATGAAACTCTCTTAGTACCTTATATATACCTCTCTCCACGATACCCCATATATATACGGCTGTAAGCAGGAATGAGAAAACTGCCTATACCATATGACTGGAAGTTAACTGTGAATTATTTTCCCCCACCTGAAGTATAACTTATTGTGATTTTATCCTCCACAAATTTTATTTTTGAGTTATGCTTTTGAGTTAGTTTTGCCTTTTATGAAATGTACATGAAGTTATTATAAGCTATTAATTGGTAAACTGTTGATAAACAGTGTTAAACTATTGGATCCTTTTCAGTCTGACAGCTTCTATGAGCATCTTTCTAAAGCTATGATAGATAGGTAAGCCATGGTGGAAGCGTAGATCTTTGCTTAGACAAGGTTTTCATATATTGGACAACGGATTAGTAAAAAAGGGAGGAAAGGCTGAGTAAGAAAATGATAAAAATAATCTTTATCTATTTTTTAATTATAAGAAACTTGATCTTGATTATATAAACACAAATGGACAATGAGATTAAGATGGCAGATAGGAGGCAGGACAAGCTTGCAGCTCCTACTTGGGCAAAAAAAAAAAAAAAAAAAAAAATGATTTTTTGACATCCAAGTTTTTTGCATTCTGGACCAAGAATATATCAGTTCTAGAACCATAATGCCTGAATAATAACCCTGGATCAGATACTCAGAAGTTAAGTGAGCATGGTCAAATACTTGAATTATATAATTGTTACTTACTGGAACCTCACAGAGCTGTTATTAGCTTTGAATGAAGTATGTGTCTAATGTATTTAATAAAATGGCTATTACATAGTAGATGTTCAGTAAATATGTTATCATTACAATAATAATTGTAATAATGAACTTTAATGTGGATAAGTGGGACCAAAACTGGGCAGGTTCTAACTGCACAGAAAGCACAGGTGTAAAACAGAGATCCAAAGAAGTCACATCCAAAATACAGACGGTAGTGGCCATCACAGAAACTTTCAGAAATGACAGTGTGAAGCCAGCAACTAAAATAAGAGTCCACTTCTCTGAAAGCTTTTACCTGGGTACTATTTGGCCTGTAGATAGAGCCATAAGGCTCTCACCAGTGAGACCACAGAGAATTAGTTCAGTCTCAGAATTATTTGTAGTTAGAAGGTAAAAATGAAAAGAATACTAAATGGAAATCTGCAAAAGGCTTATGAGTCCCGACTCCAGCGTCCTGAATCACCCTGAGAAAATAAACCATTAAGACTTATTTTCCTCATTTATATTTCAAAAAATGGCAGGAAAATACCAGCTCAAACAACTTCTATTATTATTTTCATGCCTTTCATCTGACTATTCTGTTAAATAGTTTATTGTGTATTTATAGCACAGACCAATGGATAATTTATATTAGGCTTTAAAAATACTTGAATATAGCTCTTTAGGAACCCCAGATTAGAAATGACTAGATGAGATCATCCCCATGCTCTCTTTTCGCTTTAGAAAAATTTATGATTTTAATATATTCTATCAATACACCTCTGTGGCTAATAAGCAGCACAATTTGCTATGGACAAAAACATTTATATTTTGCTTTTTATTATCATATATAAATATATATATTTTTAAGGTAATCACAGCTAGTGGCATAAATGCAACTAGGATGTAAAATAAACCTTTACTACCTTTCAAATGGTCATTTTTCTTTTTCTCTTTGTTTCTCAGACTAGCACATAAGCTTTCAGTTTTCTCAGGAACCAGAAAACAAATAAAGTAGGTTTTGTATGAATACACTAGGCTTTTATGTGAATCATTAAATTCACATGTCAGACTTCTCGAGTTGTAAAATCAAAGGAAAGAGACCAAATCAAATATTTTAAAAAGTCAATTTTATTTGGCCCAAAAGAAAATGCCTTCTTATTATAAAGACCAGAAAGGTACATAATGACTGGAGTACTAAAAATTCAGTCTCTTTGTCTACCTGCAGATTAAACCTAAATAAAAGATGAGTGATATATAAGGAAAGTGTGACTTTCAGAATTCAGAATTGAAAGGGAGTTTAAATATACTGACTTGAAATAAAGGTGAAGAAACTGAGCTCAACTAGCTCACTGGCTTGATGTGTTGTATAGTTAGATCATATCTAACTATAAAGTCTAAGATTCTCATTACTTTTAGTAGGAACAGAAAAATCACTCAATAGAGATCTTAAGAATATGGTAAATATCTACCTGCCTGGGGTCATCTGAGTTTCAGATATTAGAAAAAAATTTAAAAGTCAGTATTATTTTTTAAAACTATTTGAAAGCTTAACATTTGACTTGATTCAACAAACACATATGGTGTTCCTTACTGTTTTGTGCTATATGTAAGGCACTTCAGGAAGGAGAAAGAAAATACACTGTCTCTGCATAAAATTATTAGAAGGTAGAAAGAATTGTAATACAATAAATATAATGCCCTTAGAGAAGAAGAAAAAAGTACAATCAGATTTTTAAAAAGAAGAGATCTTATCTGAATTAAACACAATGATCTTCTATGAATAATGAGAAAGAGTAACAATAATAATGATAAGAAACAGTTATTTAATGTCTACACATCAAGCACTGTTAAGCATTTTCACATATACTGTCTGATTTAATCTATATATTAATTATTTAATGTAGGAAAATATGACCCACATTTTTTAGAAGTGAGAATGTTATGTGCCTGAGATCACACAACTTTAATGAGCAGAGCTAGAACTCAAGCTGCATTTCAGACAGTTCCATTTCAGACAGACTCAGTAAATTTAAACTTGAAGATAGACTGCAAAAGAGATGTGTTTTGAAATCTGAATAGTTTGGAGGAGAGGGTTGTATGTATGTATGTATGTATTTATTTATTTATTTATTCAAATGCAAGGAAAAACCACATGCTAAGACTCAGCATCATAAAAGCATAATTCTATCAAAAACTCTAGTTCCAGTTAGACTGCAACTCAGGGAATACATATAGAAATGTTGTGTAAAATGTTGTGTTGTGTTTGAAATAAATAGGTTATGGACTTTGGAGATCAGACTTGGAAATGTATGTTTACTTTGTAGCAAATGGAGATACCAAAGAAATGGAAGACATCTTTGAGAGGGACTATGGTGAACTTTGGCATTAATCCTGCATAACAAATTGTTTCAAAACTGGGTACATATATACATACATACACACACACACACACACACACACACACACCATATATATATATTTTTACTTCCTATTTTCTGTAGGTCAGGAATCTGCAAGTGGCTTAGATGATTTATACTGAAAGTTTCTCACAAGGTTGCAGTCAAGTTGTCATCTGGGGCTGCAATATCTACTGAAAGCTTGATTGGAAAACAGTTCAGTTCTAAGCTTAAATAAGTGGCTGCTGGTAGATAGACTTCAGTTTCTTGCTCGATGTTGGACTGAGGGCTTCAGTTCATCACTGGCCTTTGGCCAGAGATAAATTCAGCACCTCATCACATGGACCTCACTGCAGTTCAGCATTTGGCATAGAAGCTGGCATCCCTTAGAACAGGTGATGAGAAACAGTGAGAGAGAGACAGAGTGAGAGAGAGACAGAGAGTGAGAGACAGAGAGAGAGAGAGAGAGAGAGAGAGAGATTTCATCTTTTATAATAAAAAGAGACATACCATAAATCCTGCCATATTCTACTCTTGAAGGTAAGAGTATTAAATAATTTGTGGACTTAATTTTCAAATCACCACAAGCTCCCTATACACACTTTTATATTAGATGAATAATAAGCATCCAAGGCTCTTATTTGTCTATTATATTCTTAACTATCTTTGTTGATAGCCCTTTTCTCCGAGATTAAAACACTCCTGCTTCAAAAGCTTAGGCCATGTTTTCCTTGCTCATGTACTTGGAAAAAAATCCTGTATGTACTATTTAAGTACTTCCTGTCCTTAAAAAAAGTGGTTAGTTCACATCTTAGCTTTCTTATCTCTAGAATGAAAACATTCTAGGAAAAGTAAGAATTAGAGAATCGTGGCTCTGGAAAAGTTAAGGGATCATCTGCTCTCAATAAGATTGCTTAAATCATACCAGCAAGATATATTTAGACACTAGAGATTTTCTAATCTGTTTCATTTCATGAAAGAAGATAGGAAAGTGCAAAGATATAATACAATTTACCCAATCCGTGGTAACAGTAGCTGACTAGATATTAGAATCTGCATCTGTTTCAATTTTATCAGATTGTCATTTCATGTGCTCTTGGACTATTGATTTCTTTCCTCATCTTTCTCAATTCTAAATTATTTTAAATTTAATCTATGACTACTATAATTCCTACTGTGTAATTTTTGGTGAGGACAATGTTGGTGGAAACAGCTCATTATTGAATAGAAATGATAGTACAACTATACTTTGCTTTGGAGCATACATCCACAGTCTGGATTTCAACATGAGTATCACATCTTATGTAACCTTTGCTCTGAAGAACATGGCAGGGGATGGAAGAGAGTATAGTAGCTGAAACGAAAGGTTAGCATGTTGGAAGGCTTTTGGAATTTTCTCAGAATGAAATCTGAGAACTACTTAGAAGGTTTTTAAGGAAGAAATAGTGACAGAGGCCAAAGTTCATTAGTCAGAATTTTAGGATGTTGTCAAAAAGTTGAGTAACTTAGAAATATTTTAAGAAGTGAGATAGCTTAGGCCAGGTATCTTGCCCAAAATGAGGCAAGCAGTATAAAATCTATTCTGGCTTGGGCTAGACAAGGTTTTACTTTGTTTTGTTTTAACAGAAAGAATCTTATTCCTCTTTTCTGCACTCTGTCCTCCCTCAAGCTCCACATAAGGACTAAACTCTCATACCTCCCCACACACACCAGGGCATTATATTTTCCCTAGCTTGACACTGACAAGCCTCTTGGTCTATTCCATAATGATTAAGCCTTCCATTTAACATCTCTGGCACAGACCTTTACGTTTTGTTTATTACCGGATCCCCTGTGCTAAGCCATTGCCTAAATTATAACAGGAGCTCAATAATGGATGTTAAGTCACGGAAAGCCTGCAGGGTCTTGGTCTACATAATGACAGAGGTCAGTAAGGCACTCACTTATTACCAACTTTTCCACAATTATCACTCTGCCTTTATTTTAAACAATTATTATTTGTCTTAAGTAACCCTGACAGACAGATGAAATTCTACTTAAAATCAAAAACAATTCCTTTTATGGCTGATAATTGTTTGAGGAATATCAAAGGTAGTTCAAAATATTTGGATATAATCTGGCTCAGAGCTAGGAATTACTGATTCAAATATTTCTAGAGCTGAAACTAGTGTTTGAAGGGATTTTAAAGACGGCATTGCTTTTCTTTTCTCCGTAATTTTGAAAAGAAAGAGCCCAAAGCACATAAATTCTAGGTGATTTGTCCAGTGATCCTCAGGTACTTAATGAAATGGTAAAGATAAGAACCTAGGTTTGTTGAAATGTAATTAATGAAATGTAAAGATAAGAACCTAGGTTTGTTGAAAACCTGTTCATTGTTTTTGCCATTTCACTTATTATACACCCCAACATATTTGTTTCTTTGTGAAGCAAGTAAAAGAATCCTTAAAGGTTGATATGTTTATAAACAGGAGAGATGAAAATATGAAGGGTCAATATTGTGGAGTGGTTGACTAAATAGTGTCACTCAGAGGGAAAACATACCGTGCTTAAGACATTTTTCTATCTCGAGGTAAAGAAAAACTGAAATTTCAAGAGGGATCACCAATTGTTTCACAGTTGTTATAGTTACTAGACGTCATTACTTGTGAATCAGTAGGCCCTGAATATGTCTAGAAGTAGGGGAAGATATACAAAGAAGAGATGATATCTGATACTTTTCTACAAAACCATGTAAAGCTTTTTCTACATCACAAGTAGGGAAAGCTGTGTGAATTATCTGCATTAGGAAAAAAGTGCCTTTTATAAAATGGATTTAGATTTGTCCTTGATGTGAGAATTATTATTTGTATTCTGTGTGTGTGTCCATCATGTGTCTAAATGTATCCAGATGACTTTTTTTTTTTTTTTTTTGAGACGGAGTTTCGCTGTTGTTACCCAGGCTGGAGTGCAATGGCGTGATCTCGGCTCACTGCAACCTCCACCTCCTGGGTTCAAGCAATTCTCCTGCCTCAGCCTCCCAGAGTAGCTGGGACTACATGCGTGCACCACCATGCCCAGCTAATTTTTGTATTTTTAGTAGAGACGGGGTTTCACCATGTTGATCAGGATGGTCTCGATCTCTTGACCTCGTGATCCACCCGCCTCGGCCTCCCAAAGGGCTGGGATTATAGGCGTTAGCCACTGCGCCGGCCTCCAGGTGACTTTCATCTAATTTTCTCCCAGTTGAAGACTGGAGAAATATGAGAAAGGCAAAGCCTTATGTTTTCACACCGGCAAAGATCTCACAGTGTACCAGATGTGGGCCCTCACTACCCTGAGGCAGAGCTGGTCTTCTGAGAAACATACACTGGCCTTTCTTCATCCGAACCTTCAAACCACTTCAAAATGTGTATTTCTGAAAATAAACAGCACAGACTGTGGAAAATACAATGTCTGAAGGTGACACAGGAGTTAAGAAGAAATTACCCAGGCAGACAGTGAGGGTATGGAAATCCTCGGTAAGGTTTTCCTTTTAAAGAAAAGCAGCCCCAAATCATTTTCTAACAAAGAGCAGCCTGGAAAGTTGAGCTGCAGACATAGACAAGCTAGCTGGGAGCTTGCACGGGTGAATGCTGGCAGGAACTAGGGCCATCTTCCCTTCTCTTTGTCAGTACAGTAAGGAGCACACAAGATGGCACTGGCCAAGAGAAAAATTCATTTGCATAATAAGATTAGGGTGGAGGTTGCCCTTATGCAAATGTCACACCTAATCAAACCAATCTATGAGCCCTACACGATCAGACACCACCTCCTCAAACCTGACTATAAAATCCAGCACATTCACCACCAGTCAGCCTTTTTCTGTTGGAAGTCTCCTCTCTCTCACTAGAGAGAAAACTGTCCTTCTTTCTCTTTCTTTCTCTTTCTTTTTTCCTATTAAACCTCCGCTCCTAAACTCGTGTGTGTCTGAGTCCTAAACTTTCCTGGCACCAGACAAACCCTGGGTATTTACCCCAGACAACTGTAGCCACATCCAAGGTATTGTGTTCTTTTGGGGAAGTAGCAGGGTCAGAGAGAGTGTTTTTAAGACAGCGTAGCAAATCAGAGCAATGGTGGATGCAGAAAGCTTTTAATTTTTCCTTCTTTTCCTTAGATTCCAGGAATGGCTTTATTCAGCATCCAGGCTATTTTCCACCCTACCTCTTGTGCCCTGAGTCTTAATCACCTCTGGTCATTCTCCATCCTTTAGGAAAGTGGATTGTATACACATGCACAGTCTACCTTGTGTGGTGTTTAGGAAAATTTGTACATAGGGCCATCTATGGGTAGACCTTTCTCTGCATGACCCCTTTGGTGAGGTCAGCACAGTGGTGGCTAAAACTGGATCGAGGGAACTTGCCCTGGATTCCCAGTTATTGAGCCTCCACAGAGAAAACAGTGGCACCAAGAGGGTGGCAAGCACGTGCAAAAATCATCTGCAAAGTGAACTGACTCAGGCACAGTCGTCTGGCAAACTCTCCTTGGCACAAATGCCTGCCAGAAGAAGGTGACTCATGAAAGAGATGAGGTTAATATATAGGGTTACATAATAGACTCCAATTTTCACAACTGTTAAGTGGGGAGAAAAGCAAGACATGCAACTGTATACATAGTATAATGACAATATAAGTGTAGTGTGCTGTCTCTCTGTTGATATGTACACATATACACCTAGACACAAAAAATATACATAAATAAGAGGTAATTTTTTATACAGATAATTATATGTAAATATGATTATATGACATAAAATCATTTTATACATGTGTCTCATGTCTCACATCTGTGTTACACATGTGTATAAAGTGGTTTTATATGTCATATATAATTATAATCATAAAAATACAAATAAGTATATAAATACAATATGCCAATAATAAAAATTTAGAACTTATTACTTCAAAATTTTAACAGTGGGGTTATATATCCAAAACTTAATATTACAAAGTATTTTAATGTCAGTGTTATCTAAATTTTCTATAATTGGTATCTATTTCTTTTGCATTTAGAAGAAAAAAATAATATTTTAAATCTTGACTATAGTCTGTATTCACATAGCCACCTAGATAGTAGCATCTTCAGAGAAAACTTGACAATATCTGAAGACCTTATCCATTATAAATTCCCACTTGATTGCATTACAACCAGCCTGAGCTACCTGACAAAAGTAAAATGCCATTAAAATGCAGTAATTAAATCTAGTCTCACACTAGAGTATCACAAAGTTTATTTGGCTAATTGTTTTTAGCTAGGTTATTTCAGGAGAAACCAAATGACAATTAAAGAAACAGCTATTATTAATCCTCAATCCAGTTTCTATTCCACTGAGGTCTCAGCTCATCCCCCAAGACCTTTCATCTGACAGCATATGATGCTGCTACCCAACCTGCAATACAGAAAACCTGCCAATTCAAGTGCCCAGTTTTCCAAGTTACAGTGCCATGAAGGTTTCCTGTGGCTCTTGCCTATTGTTCTTTCTTTATTCATGAACTGTATCTCTCACTGGCACTTTCTCAGATGTCATCTTACTTTCTCTGTATTCCTAGTGCTATTTATGCTGCCAGTTATACAATGATTTCAGATATCAATTATATCATAAGCATCAAGAAAGTCATGAGCTCCTACTTGGCAGAAGTTCTGTTTCAAGTCTTTGGTCTTTGTAGAAATGCCATGCCTTCCAGATAATCTCTTACTTCATTCCTTCAGGTAACCTCTTATTTCTCCAGGTACTTGATATGGGGCTGTCATGCAGCAAACACTACATCATGGCCAGTGTTATGACTACTAATGCCACCCACTTTGAGATAAGCACTTGAGTGAGAGAGTGAAAAGAGCACTGATTTGAGAAGCAGATAACCTGATTTACATCTAGGCTACTCCATCTATTAACTGAGTGGCTTTGAGGAAGTCATTTTGCCTAGATAGCCTTGGTTTGATTGTTTTATATATCTCCAGAATGTATTCTGGAAGCTCAAAAAGGTAATGTACACAAAACCACTTGCTAAACTACACAAGTACTTAAAAGTATATGGAATAGGTTTGCGCCATTTTCCATACTCGAAGTTTGAAGTATACTTGATTATGCTTTTGGCCTCCAGAACAAGGCATGATGCCTACTGAGTACTCCCATTAGTATTTCAAGTTAAATTAATAATTAATCCACAAGAAATTCATGCAACATTGACCAAACAGAAAAGTTTGAGAACAATTCTCTCTTGGAACTCCTTTTAAAAGATGAGTTTTTTTTCAACTTTCTTAAAAAATAATGTTTGATGTGTCTCCTGTGCCTTGCACCCATTTCTTCTTATTGCTGGCTTAGGGAAGCCCACTGCATTCATGGACAGATTGCTTCTGTCTCAGATGTCTTCCATTTACAACCAGTCTTCATGCATCCCCCATATTTCTTATTGATGGCTTTTAAAAAGCAAGCCAGCCCTTTATCCCAGCACAGCCACCATGGTTCTCCTTTTAGATCTTGTTCATCTGTTTACAAGGCAACAAAACAGACATAAACATCCTTGGCACAGCTCAGTGGTGGAAAAATATGACAGTAATAATCTTGGTTTTCAGGCAAGTAGTGACTGGTATATCTACATTCCTGAAGAGAGAAACACCAGAAATGATTACAACATCCAGCTGCCGAATGACCCACCTTGCATAAATGATGCTGACAAGAACTAGGAGAAAAATGTATTTTGCAGTGTTAATTAGTTTTCAAATGGTGATAGCAGCTAAGATGATATAGAGCAAGAATAGGAATAAAAATAATACCTATTCCCATGTCAGAATAGATATTCACATTTTTTTTATGCTTTAAGTTCTGGGGTACATGTGCAGATCATGCAGGTTTATTACATAGGTATGCATGTGCCACGGTGGTTTGCTGCATCCATCACCCTATCATCTATTAAGTATTTCTCCTAATGCTATCCTTCCCCTAACCCTCCACCCCTCAACAGGCCCCCGGCGTGTGATGTTCCCCTCCCTGTGTCCATGTGTTGTCATTGTTCAACTCCCACTTATGAGTGAGAACATGCGATGTTTGGTTTTCTGTTCTTGTGTTAGTTTGCTGAGAATGATGGTTTCCAGCTTCATCCATGTCCCTGCAAAGGACATGAACTCATGGTTTTTATGGCTGCATAGTATTCCATGGTATATATGTGCCACATTTTCTTTATCCAGTCTATTATTGATGGTCATTTGGGTTGGTTCCAAGTCTGCTATTGTGAATAGTACCACAATAAACATATGTGTACATGTGTCATTGTAATAGAATGATTCATAATCCCTTGGGCATATACCCAGTGATGGGATTGCTGGGTCAAATGGTATTTCTAGTTCACATTTCTATATCTTACCAAATTCTCATAAAAATCCCTTAAGGTAAGCAGGGCATTGATTATTAGGCCAAGCAGTAAATGAGAAAATTGAGGTATCAAATAACTTTTTCATGCTTTCTTCGTGATTTGTGAAGTTTATGCAATGACGTGTAGTGAGTCCTATGGTCCAGCCCTATATTCCAAAGAAGGTTTCTGCCCCTCAGGTAGCCTGTGTTTTAGTAAGTGGGAATTGATGCCCAAATAAACAAATAGCATGCAGGATATTCAGATCGTTGCTGGAAAGGAAGATAGACAGAAGGGCTTCCCTCAGAGAGGGTGGTCAAGAAAGTTCTCTCTGAGGGGCAAGTCTTCAGCATGAGATGGGAGAAAGAGAAGATAGTCAATAGGAAAGATTTTGAAAAATAATTCCAGGAAAAGGAAATAAGCAAAAAGGCTGTGAGACAACAAAGAACTTGATGCTCCATAAAAAGAAATAGAAATCTGCATGGTTAGAATATAGTAACAATGGAGAGAAATGCACATTAAGCTGAAATACACAGGCAGGTGCCAGATTATGTAATATTTATAGGCCATGATAAGAGTTAGTATGGTAATTTATTGCTAACCATCTAGAAAACCAGCAAAATCCTATTTAACCATTATGTTTTTATTAGATAATACTGTCTTTTGAATTTTTACACTTAATTTTCTCACCTGTCTATAATGGATTGGGAATAAAACTTACACAAACCTCAAAACAACTGAATTTGTTTATCCTTTTCTATTTTTCTGGAAAATATTATTTAAGTTAGAAAATCTCTGTTTCTTTAAAAGCTTGGTAGAAGATGTGTCAAAACTATTTAGGCCAAGAATTTTTATATTTGGGCTAGGAAGAAAAGTAGCTTTTTAGATATAAAATTTTACCATCAGTAAAAGTTATTAGCCATTTTGTTATTTTAGAAATTATTTTTGCTTGTAGTTTGTAATTTATTTTTCTGGGAAATTTATTGTCAAATATTTTATTATGTTTTACATTTTGTTATACTCAACCTACTTTTTAAAATTATGTTTTACTTACATCTGTTTTTTGATTTTTATTTCTCTTGTCAAAAAGTTATGTATTTAAGACCAAGAGAACTAAGAGATCTTTTCAAAGAAGCAGTTTATTATTTTCTTCCTATTTTTTTAGCTTACTGTTGTTCTTTCCCGTGAGTGCATATGACGTAGCACTAACCATGTAAGAAGATATAGCTTCATGTCATCATTTTAATGGCTGCATAATACTTCACTAAACTTATTTAGCATAGTTGTAATAATTTCTCTAATAAAATTTTTACAGTTTTGCCTATTGTAAATTATTCTGAACACTTGTTCTATTAGTCTATTAAGAAAATTTCTTGCAAGTTGATTTAGAAAATCAGAATATATACATTTCAGCTTTTAATGCATGTTACCAAAAATTTCTCTAGAAATACTGAACAAATAACACTCTCCCCAATATACAAAGAAGTGCTTAAGCTTCTATTTCTTCTCACATTTTCTAGGGCTCAGTGAATCTTTGGTTATCTCAAAACAAAAGAAAACATCCTGCTATTGTCATCCATCTTACCCAGCACAAAATGCAAGTTCCTTCAAATACTTTCAAGGCTGTACATGATCTGTCCTCTCTCTCCCCCACTCTGTACACCCATGCTGACTTTTTCTCTTCTGTTTCTCTCTTCTTTCACTGGTATTTACTCCAGCCACACTAGATCTCTCATTGTCCCTTACACTAAGCAAGCATCTACCTAGGGTTTTTGTACTTACTGCTCCATCTAACTAGAATGTCCTCCCCCCAGGAAGCTACTGTGAATATACATGCTTGTATTCACATTTTTATGTCACTTTTTCTAGGAGGACTTCCCTGAAAACGCAATCTTTTTAAAGCACTCTACTCCCTAATTATACTACACTGTGATGTTACAGCTGACCTAGAAATAGCAATTTGAACTCATGATTTGAAACAAATACATCTTTACTATTCTAACAAAATTGACAAAGAGCTATTCTCTTATCCAAAGATGATATATACCATAAGAATATAGAATTTTGTTTCTAATATAATTTCAACTAAAAGAATACTGGGTTCCTGGGGGCAATAGCTGACTTCCATGTGTGAGGCAGGAATAGTAGAAGGAGTGCATGGTATATCTTGTGCAAGAAAAGTGGAAGATTTTCGATGATCGTCTGTTCATGTCGAAGAACAAAGGTGCTAGCTTACAGGAGGTTCCACTGAAAAATGTTGTGACGATAAGGTGGACATCAAAAAGATAATAATGATTGTACTGATTGAAATGTATGGAATCAATGAAAAGTAATTCATTCCTAAGGATCCTTAAATTCAAGAAAAATAATATGCAAGATATAAAATTACCTCTGATGTCTATGTAACACAAAAACTTTGCATTTAATTAAATCTTTAGAATTGACTTTCAATTTATAAGAGATACAAGGATAAAGAAAACATCAAATGATACCGCAAGGAAGTAATCACAAAATCCAAAATGACCAATTTACAGGTCAATTAGCAGAATGACACTGCATTAAAGACTGTTGAAAATTGAAAAAAAATCTTATTGTATATAGCAAAATGTAATGTACAATTTGACTTGGATTATGATTGGAACAGATGAGCAGCAAAGGACATCTTTGGATAGAAGGAGGCATTTTATTAGTTATTAGGTTGTGGAGGAATTATTACTAAAGTTGCTAAGTTCATTCTATCACTTTAGCCATGTAAAAAGACTTATTTTTTGGAAAAACACCCTGAAATATTTAAGGATAAACTGTTATTATGATTGTTCAATTGGCTTAAAATTTATTTAAAATACATTGGCATAGGCAATAGTGAGTATGTGTGGAAAGGGAAGGTTGGTGTTTGCTTTGATCTATATAGCAATGTGATCAATTGATTTCTTGACCACAGATGATGATACATCTTCACTTTTGGCTTTTGATAAATATATCTTAACACTCAACCATTTGACATTTTAGCTAAAATTTATATTTGCTGTACGTCAAGTTAGTTAGAATAATGAATCCTAGAACTACCTTTGCACTAGTAAAATTAGCAACCTGTTAATTAGCATAAACATGTAAAACTTGTAAGTTTCTTGGTGAAATTAATGGTGGTTCCATATATAGACTATCTAAAACATTGATACAGTCTGTACTGTTGCCTACATAGAGTACAAGAATCTACTGAGTTCTTCATTGTTCATGACTCACATCCACTCTCTAGGCTTGATTCCTGATTGACCTTGTGTCTAGAAACTGGCTCTTGGTAGCTATCATGGTCAGGTGGAATTTGCCCCTAATGTATTGTCACATTTATTGTAAGTTCACTTTTCTTGAAAAGGGCTATTGGAACCCACAAAGAACCAGATCTGAGATTTTATCCTGCCTAGCAAGGAGGTTATAGGCTTACTTTGTGTCTCTTTGCTAATAAAATGCTTATACGTGTGAGGTTGGATTTCGCCATAGTTGTGAGAGAAGAAAGGTATGCTATTAAATTATGTATAGCTATTTACAAGTATTTATTTTTACCAAAAAGACTGTGCTATTTTTCATGACTCAATGATCCAGGTCAGTCAGACTTCCTCAACAATTAATAAAAAATGTTTTGGCTGGGTGTGGTGGCACATGCCTGTAATCCCAGCTATTCAGAAGGCTGAGGCAGGAGAATAGCTTGAACCTGGGAGACGCGAATTACAGTGAGCTGAGATTGCATCACTGCACTCAGCCTGAGTGACAGAGCCAGACTCTATCTCATAAAAATAAATAAAATAAAAAATAAAAAATATTTTCATGTATGCAGGGGCATGCACACATACACACACACACACATATGCTATCATCATCACATTATTATTTCCCTTTCTGTAGTAGCTCTTACCTCTTATATACTCTATAAATTTATACAAAAATTATAAAATATTGTGGTAAAACAAACAGAATTATGGCATAACATGGATATCCTCTTTTCACCTTTGAGAATGACAATACTTGGTTATAAAGGGGGTCAAGTGAGTATAACTTAAATGAATTATTCATACTCAATACTGTTACTGACATGAAGTACCACAAATACAGGTTCAATAACATAATACCCCACGTCTACAAAAAATAAAAATATTAGCAGGTATGGTGGTGCATACCTGTAGTACCAGCTACTCGAGTGGATGAGGTGGGAAGATCACTTGAGTCTAGGTGTTCAAGTCTGCAGTGAGCTGTGATCATGCCACTCCACTTCAGTCTGGGTGGCAGAATGACTGAGACTGTATCTCAAAAAAACTGTATGTATGTATTTTTTATTATAGCGTGTCTGTGTGTACATACACATAACATAAATATACATACACTAAACATAAATATACACACACATACACTAAATAACATAAATACAAACCATATATTAATTTAAAAAAATAAATATGGTACTTTTCCCTACCTCCTTCCTCTTTCCTTTCCTCCTCATCTGGGTAATGTTTTCTGAAAGGTATGCCAGGGTGGAGGTCATGAAACTTGCCCAGTACTGAACTTTTTGCTGTGTGGCTGTTAAACTGTTCATATGCAGGGGATAACTAGCAAATATATAAAAACTTGGATAGTGATTCATCTAGACTCCTCACTGTACAAACATGAAAAGGTGAATACTAGAATAAATCTTGTGATGTTGGGTTGAAATTAGGGGAGTGGGGTGAACTTACATTTTGACAGACAGACAACTAGATAAACAGATAAAAACAAATATATGTATGTGTTTATGTGTGTCTGTTTGATTTCTAAACACTATTCTCTATTTTAAAAAAGAAGAAGAAGAAAAATGAAAGGTCCTTGGAGAGATGGCTGACTCCAAAACTGAGGCCAAAAAAAAAATAGCAGATTAACCCAGAAGAAATGGTACCAGATAGTACGAAAGTACTCAGAAAGTTATGGTCATATACCTAAAAGACAAAGGATCCATTTTGAAGGGGGCTTTTCTTGGCTAAAATGAAAATAAATTGAGCATTCAAAATAAAACCTCATGTATGTGTATACGTAAAAACCTCATACATATGAGGTTGCATTATATATATATGTATACATATATATATTAAAAAAAAGTTTCACATGATAGGAACCCATCATACTATTCTGATATCAATAAATGAATAAAAGTGAAAAAGTGAAGAAGGGACAGCTCTACTTTACAGCGTAAGTCTGAATGTCTCCTCATAAAATACTTATCACTTATTAAGAATTTATTATACTTATTATTAATTAACTTTAAAGTGGGGAACCAGGCAGACACCATGTTAAGCAAGTAATAAAATTTAATATCCACAGTAATGGAACAAATGGACATCATGTGCTTTCTGATATAATGCAATGAAGAAAACATAGCATCACTTGTAATAAATTGCTGCCTCTCTCAAATTTGTATTCATTTATGTATAAGTTATGCATAAATTATGAGGAAACCCACTCAAATCTGAATTGAAGGAAATTCTACATAGTAACAGGCCTATACTCTTTAAAAACATCAAAGTCATGAAAGACAAAGACAGGCAATATTCAAGTTTGAAGGAGATTAAAGCTTATGACAACTAAATGCAACACATGATTCAGGAGACTGTAAATATAATTCAGAGAACTGGCAAAGTTTGAAAGGGGCCAGTTGAGAAGATGGTAACATTGGGTTGATAATTTTCTGATTTTGTTGGTTGTACTCTCATTATGAAGAAAATGTCTTTTTTGCAAATATACATTGAAGCACTGAGGGCTAACTGTGTCTTGCCTATAGCTCACTCTCACATGGTAGAGAAAAAGTGCAATATACAGAGAAAACACTAAGGCAAGTCTGGTAGATGTTAACGATTAGGAAAACTATGTAAAGAGCATATAGAGGCTCTTTGTTTCATTGCAAATTTTCTGTGAATTTGAAATTCTTTTAAAATAAGTGGTTAAAATTAAGAATACTGCTAGAACAATCTGTTTTATAACAATTGCAGAAGCACTCGTCACTTTCTAAGTAATCTGGGGATCTCTGATGAAGCTGAAATGGAATTCTTATAAAAACCTTCTGCTGTTACTGCTCTTTCAGCCACAGAAATATCAATCATTGTAAATTACTGAGTATTTATTAATATAAAAAGCTGTTATACTCTAAATGCTTACTCTAATGACTTCCAAAATTATGTAAAACTTCACTCATCAATAAATCCCATATAAATACAGGAGAAATTACTCTGTTATTTTAAATCTAAATTAGATGCATTTAAATAGGTTGAATGTAAAATACAGAAGTATACCTAGAAACAGAGAATTCATTAGCTAGCCATGTTTTTCCTTCTTGTCCATTTCTTTAAAAATCAATAAAACTAAAGGAGCGCCAAAAAATGTATGTTTGCTCACCTGTATTTTTACTTCTGTAACCATCCCCAAAGGGTATATAAGAAACAAATAAAATAGATTAGAATCTTCTCTTTAGCCATTTGTCAACAATTGCAATATCTCCTTCTCTCAAAAACTCATAGTAAACTTCTTCCCAGAGCAAAACTGATAATGTCCAGATTATAATTTTTTTGAAGTTGTATCAAGTTATGTAGGTACAAAGATATGTGAAGAAAAACATGTTTCAGCTTAGCATTGAGGCTGAGTTTGGATTCCCACTGTGCTTGCTTTGTGGCATCTGTCAAGGTTGAGCTAGCTATATTCTCAAAATATGGATGAATCAAACTCAGGGTACCTTCCTAGGGCAAACAGTAAAATGTCAATTCACTGTATCTGAAGCCGTCTTTTTACATTCGAGTTCATTACTCATGAGATTTCATGTTGTTGTTAAGTGGTGGTGAACTGCAATACGAAGTTTGCAAAGAAAAGGTGTTTTCTTTCTTTGAGATTCCACAGCAATTTTCATACCACACACACACAGCTCTTTCTATGCTGTATTTTGTTAATGGTAAACATATCTGTCACCTCAATAGGATGAGCACTTCTTGAGGAAATGAATTATGTCTTATTTATCTTAGTGTTTCTAGAATTTTGTACATGTCTGATACACATAGGCACTTAATAGACATTTGTAGAGATGAATGCAAGATACTTCTTCCCCATGGAGACAGACAAAACTTAAACACCAAATTTCAAGAGAATAGAATGCCCAAGAAAAACAATAAATCATAAAAATGTCTTTGTAACAAAGTAGATAGAGCTCTGACCTTTTATTTGCTGTTTTCTCTAGTGGGTTTTGTCCTTAATAAAAATTACCAGGTTAAATTAAACAGGAAATATGAGGAAGATGCTGAGAGGTTATATGACATGTCAAAGAAAGAAGCTAAGTGGATATGTCTGGTCTCCTTTTCCTGAAAATGTTTATTAATCCTTTTTTTATTTTAATCCCAGGAGGACAAATTAGAATTTATAACGGGAATGAATTAGAGACACATTGCCTGTGGGGTAACCTACAACTGCAACTAAATGTGTATCTACTCAAAATTCAAGATGACTATTCTTTGTTCTGTGCTTTTTTTCCTCCCCAAAGGCCAAGGACTGTGAAGATACTGCTGCTTCATAGACAAATGTGCACACCCAAGGCTTTCTTTGCTGTTCTCTGTAGATAAGAAAGCTTTTTATATTAAATAAAACCAAAGCTGCTGGCAAATTTTACACTTGGGTCATTTGCCTCAATTAGCTGAGAAAAAAAAGAAACTAATGTTTCTAGGAGCTTATCATTTTTAAACTATTAAGCCAGATTTTATTTTTTTCAGGGAATTAAAAAGCATTTATAAGAATTCTGGGGTGGCAATTTACATGCAATGAATTTATTTGGCAAGGTGAAGCTTTCCATTTACATCAGCCTATCACCACATTTTTTATATTCCAGTAGACAAATATTTAAAAACGTGTGAAAAAGACAAGGTTTTGGCTTAATCACCCATGAACTGGAGCATGTATGAGATCAAAGAAGACCCATTTCAGAATTACCATTGATTTTTGAAGAAATGGTTAATTTTAAAGTTTTCATTTCTTTTTATGAAAAACATGTTGTACTATCATAAAAGACTTCATTATAGAATACCTATAAGTTTTTCAACTTAATTCCATTTTCTTAATTGTCTTTTAAACCTCACATATTAACCATTTAGCAAACTCCTACATGGTGATAAAAATAATTGGTGAAAGAAATCAATTATAAAAGTATTGTGGAAAAATCCTATAGATAATTTATTTCTAACTCCTGGTCTAGGCTTTTCTGTGGGTCTTTCACAATTCCTAGTGGTAAAGTCCACAGCATGCCTCTCTTCTTAGTGGGGGAGATGATGACAGTCTCATCTCAGAAGGATTCTTAGCTCATCATTACCATATCTAAGATTCTTGATTTTTCTTGCAACAACTTCATTTTATTTTCTAATTCATTATTTAGTGTCTTTCCTGAAATCTCAATTCTAGGTGTTCCCAAGTTTTCCTTGGTTTGTGACCACATCACTTCAGTGTCTGCCTCTGTGATGATTTTGCCTTGTCTCTCTCTCTCTCTCTCTCTCCTCTTTCTCTTTCTTTATGTCTGTGCCTTCACCTCCTCTGTGTGCCTCAAATATTCCTTTGCCTCTGCCTTATGAAGGCACTCATCATTGGATTTAGAGCAAATAGGTAATCCTAGATAAGCCCTATCTCTAAAGATCCTTAACTTAGTCATCTTTTCCCATAAAAGGTGCTATTCACGCTTTTACCATATAGATAATATTCACAAAGTCTGGGTATTAGGATGAAGATATATCCTTCAGAGGACTACCTTTCATCCCCTGAAACTTGATACCAAAACTGGATGAATCCATTATTATAATGAAAACTATAAACCAAAGTCCCCATGAAATTAACTAAAAAATTCCAAAGAAAATTTTATAATTTGAATACAACAATATGTGAAAAGTATATTATTATTAAAAGTAAGTAAGGTTTATCCTGGAAATGCAAGGTTGGTTGAAATATGAAAATGTACCGGACCTATGCAACAATCCTGCATAATCTGCACATGTATCCCAGAACCTAAAGTACAATAATAAAAAAAAAGAAAAAAGGATAAAAAAGAAATATGAAAATCAGTCAGTACAACCGGCCATATTAATAGATTTAATAAGAAAATCTTTATGATTGTCTTAACAAACACAGAAAAAGCATTTGACGAATCTCAGTAACTATTCCTGAGAAAACCACTTAGCAAAGCAAAAATGTAAGAAAAATTTCTCAACCTGATAAAGGGCACATACAAAAATATCAACACACAACATCATACTTCATAATGTAAAGTAAATACTTTCCCCTAACATCAGAAACAAGACAAGGTTGTTCACTCTCCTTACTTCTATTCAATGATGTACTGGAGGCTTGAGTCTGTGCAAAAAGGTAGAAAAAAGAAATGGAAGGAAACAGGAATGAAACCAAGGAAGGAAAACTCTCTTTATTCACACACAATATTATTTATCTATTAAGAAATCTGTTTATCTATTATTCTATCTATTCACATACCACATCTATCTATTTGGAATCTATTAAAAAGCTGCAAGAACCAATAAGTAAATTTGGAAAATTTTCAGAATACAAGATAGCTACATAAAAATTCAATTACCTTTCTATATACTGACAATAAGCAATCAGAACTTGAAACTTAAAAGTAAAACAATGTATAATAAATTCAAAATATTTGAAATATTTAGAGAAAAATGTAACAAAATATGTAAAAATCCTTCATGTTGAAGATTATAAAACATTACTGAGATAAATTAAGAAAATCTAAATAAGTGAGGCAACCTTCCTTATGAGTCAGAAGACTCAATATTGCTAAGATACTAAATATTCTCCATATTGACCTGTAAAGTCAACATAGTCCTAATCAATACTCTAGCAGACATTTTCTGTACAAATTGTGACACAATGATTCTAAAATTCACATAAAATGAAAAGGACTTAGAATATGTCTTAAAAATTTTAAAAAAAGAAGAATAAATTTTGAGGTCTAACATCACTTGATTTCAAGAATTTAAGATTGTGTGAAGCTTGTATTAAGAGAGACAAATAGATAAATGGAACAGAATGGAAAATTCAGAGACAGACCTACATATCTATATACAACTGATTTTTAAAATAACTGTAAATTTAGAAGAGAATACTTTTTCCAACAAATGATGCTAGAATAACTAAACATTCCTTGCAAAAAAAACAAATAACTTCAATCTATACCTTGAAAACTATGTAAGAATTAAATAAGATGATCATAGATATAAATATAAAAAGTAAAATAAAATTCAAGGAGAAAACAGGACAATATTCTGCAATGTGGATTAAGCAGAGTTGTTAGATAACACACCAGCAGACAAGACATAAAATAACAATCCAGTAAATTGGTTTTCTTTGAAACATCTTGGTAAAAGGATAAAAAGATAAGCTACAGATTCGGAGAATACACATGCAAAGCATATATCTGATTTTAAAAATATCTCTTATTGGGGATATATAAAGTTCACTCGAAATTCAATTATAAGGACACAACCCAGTTTGAAAAAATTGCCCAGGATTTAACAGTCACTTTATCAAGAAGGTACATGCATGGCAAATAAACTTATGTAAAAATGTTTATTAGCCAGGCATGGTGGTGCCTGCCTGTAATCCTAGCTACTCAGGAGCCTGAGGCAGGAGAATCACTTGAACCCAGAGCCGAGATCATGCCACTGCACTCCAGCCTGGGAAACAAGAGCAAAACTCCATCTCAAAACAAAAACAAATGTTCAGTATAATTACTTACACAGAAATAAAGGTTGAAACTACAATAAATACAACTATACATCTATTAGAATGGATAAAGCTAAAAAAAAAAAAATACCATACCAACTTTGGCAAAAAAAGAGTAAAAGATAGTCTGCTGGTCGGAATGTAACATGTGGCTACTAGGAAATTCAAACATTCTGCTCTTGGATTTACCCCAGAGAAAAAAAAACACATTATACAAAGATGTGTGCATGAATGTTCATAGTAACTTTTTTAGCGATAGTCAAAATATGGAAACAACCCAAGGCCATGAACAAATGAATGTATAAACAAGATGTGGTAAATCTATGTAATGGAATATTATTCAGCAACATAAAATATAACTATTAATATATACTACAACATAAATAAATCCAAAATAATATGCTGAGTGAAAGAAGCCAAGAAATTCCCTCACAGGAGTATATACTATATATATTGTGCAATTTTATTGATATAAATATCTTGAAGATGAAATCTAATCTATAGCAAAAAAAAAAAAAATTGTGATTGCCTGGGGATACAGAAGGTTCTAAATGAAGAGACTGCAATAGACTACAAAGAAATTTCTTGAATTAATGGTGAGTTTGCTATCTTAATTGAGATGCTGTTTCACAGGTGTATAAAGACATTAAAGTGTACTTACTAAAGTGTACGTTTCAAATGGGAGTAGTTTGTTGTATGACAATTATGCTTCAATATAACTGTTAAAAAAGAATAATTATATAGAGAGCTGTGGCATGCTCAGCCCTTCTCTTTTCACTCAGGTCTCCAAGCCAAACATGATCCACAGTTAGATTTAAATTAGCAGCTCAACATCAATGAACAGTAAACTTTCCTTTTTTAGATCTTCTACTACACAAATGATGAAGTTCTCATCTGACCAGGAGAAATTTCATAAGGTTTCTTTAAAAGCAAATTTTATTATTTTTAAAACCCTGAATATTTTAATACATTTCTGGTAATAAAGTATCCTCTACTTTATCAAACTATGATGATAATAGGCAGTATGTATACTTATATTTATTTACATAAAGTTATATATTGAACTTGGCAAATAATATCATCAAGCTTATGTAAGTCCCTGAAAAAGTTACTCATTCATGAGTTTCCAAAGTCTGAGAACCACTGTCCTAAAGCAGTTATTCACTTTATTTGGCACTGTATATTTTATGCTCTTCACTGCCATGCCTCTTCTGTCAAGGAGAAAAAGAGGTGGGAGGGAGAGGGGAAAAGAGAAAGCCCGAAATTTTATCTCTCTGGAGTAAATGCAATAGAATGGAAAATAAAAGGAAGAGTAACTCCACTCATTAGAAAACATGAGCCATTCAATATCTAGAATCTTCTGACCCACAAAATTAGCAATTTTTTTTTAAATTTTTTATGGTGGGGGCAAGTAGAAGAAGTGAAAGTTTTACATCCTCACAAGAGATTTTAATGATTGTCTAGCCAAAGGAAGATTTATTTATGTGCTAGTCCTTGCTTGAAGTCTCCATCCTCTTCTCTAACCTGGTAAACTGAATTGAACAAAATGGAAACAAACAACAATGTCTTCCTAAACTGCTGAATCTTTACTTAGGCCTCACTTCACCTTACCTCTCAAAACCAAAAGTTACGTCTATTACCGAATTACCAAATTACCCCCCCCCAGATCTTACCACTAAGAAGGCAACGACAAACGGCCTGAGAAATAGGAGAGCATGAGAGTGGACACTTATTCCTCCAAATACAGTCCTCTCTGCCTCCACAACCACTGCCGTCTGGAAAACAGTGAGTGTCTGATGTTTACTGAGGCTCCTAAGAGGGTGGGGGAGAAGGAAAAGGGAATGTGAAACTCACCCAAGGTTTTAGGAAACAAGTTGGAAGTACTAAATGAAAATAGAGAAATATAACTCAGGTATGCTCTTTAGCATACCTCTGGTCAGGTGTGCATTTCAACCAATCGGAACCCCTTTGTTGGAAAAGTAAAGGGTACAATGTGCGATGCCGTTTCTTTTCATTTCTCTCTACCTCTGCTTCCTACACTCACTCCAGGACTCTAAGTTACCTCTTCTGCTAATCTCTCCACAGGCAGCCTCCACAAACGGACTGTCCCCCAGTTAAACATGTTTCAGATATAGAAAAAACAACGTTGTCATGTTAGTTGAAGGTTGCAATTCATCTTTAACTAGAAAAGTAACGAAATAGGCACATATTTTGGAGCACAGATTTTTTTATACTACCTTAACTCAGCCTGGACACAGATGGGATGGCTGGCACCAGGCACGGGGCACAGTGCCAGACTCCTTTGCACTTGGGCTGACACAAATCTCTTTTGCTCCACTCTTTGGACATTTATTTCTCTCTTTTAATTCTTTCCTTAGGTGCTTCTTACTCCAGTGGTAAAATGAAGGCTTGGATAACTAATAAATTCAGAAGGGGCAAGTTATAGTGTCACTTCCTTGGCACATTGATACAAGTTTCTGATCCTAGAACATCCTCTTTCCATGTAAGGTAAAGAGAGCTTTTCCTTAACTATAAATAGGAAGTTTGCAGAGCCAAGTTAATTTATATTGCACAAACTGTTTTTATCTAATGCATTCGAGTGAAGAGATACTTGGAATCCATGTTGATTATGTAAATTGCTTATGAATGCCTTGACAGAGTTTGTAGGCAAGCAATCTTTTCTCATGAAAAGGAAGTTTTTATAGTTTGCTCTTTCTTTTTTCCTAGAACTACCTACAGAATCAACTGGGAACAGAGCCACACCCTCCTTTTTATTTTCTCAAACACAAAACCTTTGATTCTTTTCAGAATAAAAGTTGGCAAAGCAAACTGAGTGAAAAAGCTTGAGAAAAGCACAGCCAAGCAAGTTTAAGGTAGGTATAGCAAACATGAAAATCCCCCAGCTTATTCCAAGAGAAGAGTTTCTTTCCATAGTCTATACCCTGCAAGGTCTGAACTGCCAAGTGTAAGTATTTGGATTTCATCTGTGAGAAATAAATAACATTTTTAAGAGTTATAAATTGGAGACAGATATGATAAATTTGGAGACTGAAGAAGATGAATCTGGCAACAGTGTACAGATGGACCCTGGAGAGAGAAGGGAGTGGGTTAAAGTGTTTCCACATTTCACAAAAGCCCTCTAGCCTTCCCCCATTAGTATGAATTCTTTAGCAGTTGGCCAGGTGTCACTTGCAGGAGGCCTATAATTGTCCTGCCTTCCCTACCCAGCATCTAAGGGTGCATCCTTCTGACAGCACACATCCCCATAGGGAATTAGGCAGAGAAAAATATATACCATCCGCATGCGTGTATATATTCACATTGTAATACACTCTATCTGAGAGTGAGCATTTTATAGCATATAAAATGTATATTAAGTTGCATTTCAATGACAAATGGCATCCAGGTTGCCAAATGATTTAATACAAGATGTCCTCATTAATTCAGCTCTGCATCTCTGTGTTCATAGCCCATCTACGCTCCTGGTGTGCTTTTGGCAGCATTATTTATTTAACGCTACTTTCCCAGGTGTCAATATTTCCTCCTACAAAAACGAGCTTCTCAAAAGTGCTTCAAAAGTACTTTACTGTTATTGCCTCAAATCCATATTCTCCTTTAATAACCTGTCTTTTCTCTCAGTCACTTCCCTTGAATTTCCCATCTTCAACTTTGCATATTTGTTGAAGAAAGGTAACTTTTTTACTGTGAGCTCTGGTACACTTTGGGGATATGTGCCTTCGGATACTGGCTTCACATTATGAGGAGCATCAAAACTTTCCTCAACTCTCTCCTCCTGGTCAGCTAAAGTGCTTAAAATAGCCACTAAAACATATCCTAAACGTTGGATACTGGCTCAAGCCAGTTTGTGTCTAATTCTTGGGTTCTTTTTTGGAGGCAATAAGAGCTTACTGAACTATGCGATGCCCTGTGACAGCTCCACTCAGAGCCTTGCAATCAGAATTACATTGATAACTAATTATAGACCACATTTTGGCAAATCAACAATGTTTATTTAAAAAAAAAACACCTTTATTTGTAAGCAGGCACAAATTATTTCCTCTTCATGTTCTGTAAATTTGCAGTTCTTCCATTCCTTTGTGATATTCTAACAGCTTGCTGAAAGGTACACACAACACACACATCCTTCCAGAGGTAGGATTCTGTTACTGTTATCATCAGCAGCAACAGCATTATCAGGTAACTATTCATTTTCAGAAACCAATGGCAGGATCAAATAGTCTCCAGTTCCTTCCCTAACATAGAGACTACTCTTCTGACTGAATTTCCATGCCTTGTTTTTAAACAGTGGAAGCGATTCTTTATTTTTTGGTCAATTCATATACCTTGAATACCTTGCAATTTTACCAGTTAGCATCTATTTTTATTATTTACCAATATAATTATGAAAGAACTAATTTATTTAATAAAATGTTTCTAGCACTCACAAATGTACCTTGCATAAAATGAGATCAATATACCTTGGCGTAGCTGCTTCTAGAATTTGGACTTTTTCATATATTGCTGTCTACCACCCCTGCAGTGTGGATTCTCAGTGAAAATAACAGGTCCTGCAGCCAAAGCCTAAACTACTGATAATAGACATAATTTCTCACTGTCCATGCAAGAGTATTTTTTATTTTTGAATGTTTTTTAATTTTTACATATTTAGGGGGTGCAAGTGCAAATTCTTACATGTATATATTGAGTAGTGGGGACAGTGAGCATTGTACCCAACAGGTAATTTTTCAAACCTCATCTCTCTTCCACCCTCCCCACCTGTTGTAGTGTCCAATGTCTACTATTCCATTCTGTGCGTCCATGTATACCCAGTATTTAGCTCTGACTTATAAATAAGAACATGAAGTATTTGACTCTGTCTCTGAGTTATTTTGCTTAGGACAATGGCGTCCATTTCACAGGATCCATGTTGGTGCAAAAGACATTATTACTATTTTTTTAGACAAGTGGCTTAATTTTATCAAACTTTGTGCCATTTCTTTTAACCCTCAAAGCTAAATAAACCCCTTATATGACCTAAACAATAGCTTTCCCTTTCCTTTTCTCTTTTCCTTCTTGTCTGGGGCAGGGGAACCACAGAAGTCATTAGTAAAAAAAAAAAAAAAAAAAAAAAATCCTTGTGTTGAAAGTGGCCTCAAAATAGTTGTAATGTTAGACCTGAATGCAAATCTCCCCCTCTTTACAAAAGCCCATCATAAAAACCCAAGAATGAAATCAAAATTGTAAAAGGAGTAGAGAAGGGGGACCACTCTCTATGCTGCTTTTCCATGGATATTTTTTAACATATTGTCCCTCACCATATTTTTTTAGCATATTGTCATTACTCTGCTAATTTTACATTTATAGATGTTTTTAGAGCACATTTTAACACAGTTTTATATACAATGTTCAAATTTTCAGGGCCCACATGTTTTATCAGTTTCTTTTATATTTTTATTTTTTTAAATTTTTTTTATACTTTAAGTTCTGGCATATATGTGCAGATTGTGCAGATTGGCTACATAGGTATACGCGTGCCATGGTGGTTTACTGCATCCCATCCTCCCCGTCATCTACATTAGGTATTTATCCTAATGTAAGCCCTCCCTCAATCCTCCCACTCCTTGCTATCCCTCCCCGAGCCTACCAACCCCCAACAGGCCCTGGTGTGTGATGCTCCCCTCCCTGTGTCCATGTGTTCTCATTGTTCAACACCCGCTTATGTGGTGTTTTGTTTTCTGTTTTGGTGTCAGTTTGCTGAGATTGATGGTTTCCAGCTTCATCCATATCCCTGCAAAGGACATGAACTCATCCTTTGTAATGGCTGCATCATATTCCATTGTGTATATGTGCCACATTTTCTTTATCCAGTCTATCATTGATGGGCATTTGGATTGATTCCAAGTCTTTGCTATTGTAAACAGTGCTACAATAAATATACACGTGTATGTATCTTTATAATGGAATGTTTTATAATCCTTTGGGTATAAACCCAGTAATGGAATTGCTGGGACAAATGGTATTTCTATTTCTAGATCCTTGAGGAATTGCCACACTGTCTTCCACAGTGCTTGAACTAATTTACACTCCCACCAACAGTGTAAAAACATTCCTATTTTTCCACATCTCTCCGGCATCTGTTGTCTCCTGATTTTTTAATGATTGCCATTCTAACTGGCGTGAGATGATACCTCAATGTGGTTTTGATTTGCATTTATCTAATGACCATAATGAACATTGATGCAAAAATCCTCAATAAAATACTGGCAAACCAAATCCAACAGCACATCAAAAAGCTTATCCATCACAATCAAGTAGGCTTCATTCCTGGGATGCAAAGTTGCTTCAACCTACGCAAATCTATAAACATAATCCATCACATAAACAGAACCAAAGACAAAACCACAAGATTATCTCAATAGATGCAGAAGAGGCCTTTGACAAAATTCAACAGCCCTTTATGCTAAAAACCCTCAATATACTAGGTATCGATGGAACATATCTCAAAATAATAAAAGCTATTTATGACAAACCCACAGCCAATATCATACTGAATGGGCAAAAACTGGAAGCATTCCCTTTGAAAACTGGCAAAAGACAAGGATGCTCTCTCTCACCACTCCTATTCAACATGGTATTGGAAGTTCTGGCCAGGGCAATCAGGCAAGAAAAAGAAATGAGTATTCAATTAGGAAAAGAAGAAGTCAAATTGTCTCTATTTGCAGACAACATGATTGTATATTTAGAAGACCCCATCGTCTCAGCCCCAAATCTCCTTAGCTGATAAGCAACTTCAGCAAAGTCTCAGGATACAAAATCGATGTGCAAAAATATCAGTTTCTTGTTTTCTAAGGAAACAATTGAGTAATAGTTTTGCTATTCTTCTAACCTAAATTATGTCTGTTATAAGGTTAGTGACTTCTGGCAGGCAGAGGTAAGAAGTCTGAAGCCTGATTACCTGGTCTCAAAGTGAAGAAAATGAGATCTTGAACCATATAAATAGGTAGTAAAGGTAAATTAAAAACATGAAAACATTATTTTGAAAGGTGCATGTTGAGTAGTATTATTTTCTACCCCAGGCTGGTCTACCCTGTAGAAACTCTGCTCCTTATTATATATCTTCTTAATAGTTTCTTATGTATCTGTCTAGTGTTTCTTTATGTAAATGAAAACAAATGTGAATACATGTTCTTACTCCTCCCATATGCTTGTTCATGAAAGGTAGCTCATTATATAACCTCTTTTGGAACTTGCTTTTTGCCTTGTTATTACAGAAAGTTTTCTCATTTTTGTTTTCTAAAAACTTTTATTTGAAGTTCAAAGTTATATGTGCAGTTTCATTATACAGGTAAACTGGTATCATAGGGGTTTATTGTACAGATTATTTAATCACCCAGGTATTAAGCCTAGTAGCCATTAGTTATTTTTTCTGATACTCTCCCCCTCCTCCCACCCTCCACCCTCCAATAGGCCCCGGTGTGCATTGTTCCACTTCTATGTGTCCATGTGTTCTCATCACTTAGCTTCTACTTATAAGTGAGAACATCCGGTGTTTGGTTTTTTTTTTTTTTTTTTTGACTTTGTGTTAGTTTGCTAAGGATAATGGCCTCCATCTCCATTTATGTTCCTGCAAAGGACATCTCATTCTTTTTTATGGCTGCATAGCATTCCATTTATAAGAAACTTACTCAAATTTACAGGAAAAAACAAAAACCCCATTAAAAGGCAGGCAAAGGAAATGAACAGACACTTTTCAAAAGAAGACATACATCAACCAACAATTATGTGAAAAGAAACTCAACGTTACTGATCACTAGAAGAATGCAAATCAAAACAATGAGATACCATCTCACACCAGTTAGAATGGTTTTTATTAAAAACTCAAAAAATAACTGATGCTGATGAGTTTGTGGAGAAAAAGAACATATATACATTGTTAGTGGGAATGTAAATTAGTTCATCTGTTGTGGAAGAGAGTGTGGTGGTCCCTCAAAGACCTAAAAACTGAAATGTCATTCAACCTAGCCATCCCATTACTGTGTACATACCTAAAGGAATATAAATTGTTCTATTATAATGACAAATACACACATATGTTCACTGTAGCACTATTCACAATAACAATGGTATGGAGTCAACCTAAATGCCCAACAGTGATAAACTAGATGAAGAAAGTAGTGTACATATACACCATTTTTTAAAATAACTGAGTAGTATTTTGTAGTATATGTATATCACTTTTTTAATCCAATGCTCTGTTGATGGACAAAAGTTGATTCCATATCTTTGCAATTGTGAATAGTGCTGTGATAAACGTAAAAACGCAGGTACCTTTTTGATATAATTTCTTTCCTTTTAGGTATATACCTAGTAGGGAAATTGCTGGATTAAATACTAGTTCTATTTTTAGTTATTTGACAAATCTCATTTTTGTAGCAGTTGTACTAAATTACAGTCCTATAACAGTGTATAAGCATTCCCTTTTTTCCACATCCTTGTCAACATATGTTGCTTTTGACTTTTCATAATGGCCATTCTGACTGGTATATAATGGTAACTAATTGTGGTTTTAATTTGCATTTCTCTTATAATTAGTGATGTTGAACTTTTTTTTTTATGTTTCTTGGCCATTTACATGTTTTCTTTTTAACAATATCTGTTTATGTCCTTTGCCCACTTTTTAATGAAGTTATTTTTTTGTTTCTTGTTGAGCTGTTTGAGTTCCTTGCAGATTCTGGTCAGATGCATAAGTTGCAAATATGTTTCCCATTCCATTGGTTGTAATTTACTCTGTTGATTGCTTCTTTGTTATGTAGAAGTCTTTTAGTTTAATTAAGTCCCACTTGTCTATTTTTGTTCAGTTGCCATCACTTGTGGGATCTTCATCATAAATTCTTTGCCTACGCCAATGGCTAGAAATGTTTTTCCTAAAATTTCTTCTATAATTTTTATAGTTTTAAGTCTTACTTGTAGGTCTTTAATTCATGTTGTGTTGATTTCTGTATATAGTGAAAGATATGGATACAGCTTCATTCTCATTCATATGGCTATATAATTTTCTAAGCTCCATTGATTGAATAGGGCGCTTTTCTTTTGGGTATATTTTTGTTGATTTGTTGAAGATCAGTTGGTTGTAGGTATGTGGCTTTATTTCTGGGTTCTTTGTTCTGTTCCATTCATCTGTGTGTCTATTTTTATACCAGTACCATTCTGTTTTAATTATTATTGCCTTATGGTATAATTTGAAGTCAGGTAACGTGATGCTTCTGGGTTTGTTCATTTTGTTGAAGACTACTTTGGCTATTCATGCTCTTTTTTTGTTCTGTATATGAATTTTAAAATTGCATTTTTCTAATTCTCTAAAAAATGACAGTGGTAATTTGATAGAAATTGCATTGAATCTGTAGATTGCTTTGGGTAGCATAAATTTAACAATATTGATTCTTCTAATCAGTGAACATGGAATGTCTCCCTGTTTGTTTGTGTTGTCTAAAATTTCTTCCATCAGTATTTTGTAGTTCTCCTTATTGAAATCTTTCCCCACTCTTGGTTAAATATATTCCTATGGTTTTTTTTTTTTTTTTTTGGCTTTTCTTTTGCGTTTTGTTTTGCTTTTTTGTTTTTTGGTTTTTTTTTTTCAGTGGGGGCAGGTTTCTGTAGCTTTGTGAATGTGACTGACTTCCTGATTTAGTTCCAGGCTAGATCATTTTTGGTGTATAGAAATGCTACAAATTCCTATTTGTTAATTTTGTGCCCTGAAACTTCATTGAATTTATTTATCAAATCTAAGTGTATCATGGTGGAGTCTTTAGGATTTTCTAAATGTAACATCATATTATCAGCAAACAGGGATAATTTGATTTCCCTCTTTTTTCAATTTGGATGGCTTTTTTTTTTCCTCTTGCCTGATTACCTGGCAAGAACTTCCAGTACTACATTGAATAGAAGTGGTGAAAGTGGGCATCTTAGCCTTGTTCCAGTTTTTAGAGGGAATGCTTTCAACTTTTTTCCATTAAGTATGATGTTGACTGTGGATTTGTCATATATTGCCTTTATTATGTTGAAGTATCATCCATCTATGCCTAGTTTGTTAAGGATTTTTATTATAAAGTCATGCTAAATTTTATTACATGTTTTTTCTGCATCTATTGAAATAATCTAAGATTTTTATACTTAATTTGCTTATGTGATATATCACACTTATTGATTTGTGTATGTTGAACCATCACTGAATCCCTGGGATAAGAGCCACTCGATTATAGTGTACTATCATTTTGATGTACTGTTGGATTCGATTTGCTAGTATTTTGTTGAGGTCTTTCATCTATATTCATCAGGGATAAGGGGACACTGGCCTTGTAGAATGAGCTAGGGAGAACTAAATTCTCCTCAATTTTGTGAAAAAGTTTCAGGAGGACTGGTAGTAGTTCTTTATTGAATCTTTGGTAGAATTTCACTGCAAATCCTCTTGGTCCTGGGCTTTGTTGTTTTTGGGAGATTTTTAAATTACTGTTTCAATCTCACTATTCATTATTGGTCTGTGTAAGAATTTTCCTCTTTCCTGGTTTAATTTTGAGAGATTATATGCTTCCAGGACTTTATCAGTTTCCTCTAGGTTTTCTGTTTTGTGAGCATATAGTTATTTGCAATAGTCTCTGATGATCTTTTAGGTGTCTGTGCTATCAGTTACAATATCTCCTTTTTCATTAATGATTTTATTTATTTGGATCTCCTCCCTTGTCTATGCTACTTACTTGAAAAGAAACCTGCTCTCTCTGGCCACAGGCCCAAGACACAATTTTGACTGGACTGCATCCCGCACTTGGGCCAACTTCAAAAAATTAGAAAATGAACTAAGGACATTAATGAGAAATTTACCAAGGATACAGGTATGTTATAAAGCAAAAGCAGAAATTCTAATCCTAAAAAATCTATTGAAGGAAATGCTAAATATATTCAAAACTTCAATAACAGACTAGATCAAGCAGAAGAAAGAATCTCAGAATTTAAAGATAGGTCTTTTGATATAATCCAGTAAGACAAAGATAGCAACAACAAAAAAGAATAAAAGGGAATGCACAAAGCCTTTAAGATGTCTGAGACTACATAAAGTTACTGAAATTAGAAATTATTGGTATTCCTGATGGGAAAGAAAGATTATTTAAAAGGTTAGAAAACCTGTTTAAGAAAATAATTGATGAAAACTTCCCACATCTAGCAAGAGAGTTAGACATTCAGTTACAGGAGGCCCTGCAATCCTCAGAAAAATACATTGCATAAAGGGCTTCATCATAGCATATTATATTCAGAATGTCTAAAGTCAAAGTGAAAAAAATAAACTAACTGGCAAAAGAAGAGTGACTAATCACCTTTAAAGGAGATCCTGTTAGACTAACTGCAGACATTTCAGCAGAAACATTACAGGCCAGAGATTATGAAATCTCTGCTTACTTTATTCCTTCATACTATGGGGGATAACAATATGTTCAAAGGAGCTATGGGCTGAGAAGTCCTTGTACATTGAGTTGAAATACACACACACACACACACACACACACACACACACACACACACACACACACACCTGGCTAACAGCTTAATGACAGTGCCTTTCCCTGTCCTCATCTTCTCCATTTTATAAAGAGATAAGAAGAGAAGAGTCTGTAAGCTTTGTTTATAGAGTTCCCATTTTCCCTGACTTGCTGCCAGCTGAACTCCAGGGTGGCAAGTCAGCAATCCCATCAGTCTTCATTGAATCAGAAGACTGATTATGTAATTAGAGTGAACCAAACATTTGAGGAACCAAGTGACAGAAACTAGTGAAAGTGTCTTACAATAACTTTTAGTCTGTATTACATGCGATTTCTAGATCATATTTAGAAACTGTTTACTCTGCATTCGATCCTGTCTGAACGTCAGACACTTTATTTCTCTGTACCTGAGAGAATAGATCTAGTATTGCTCCCTTGTGATTAGGGGACAAAAACCCCAGTGTCCATGGCCTTCAGCAGTACACCATTCCAGCAAATGGCAAGGATGGTCAAAACTGTTTTATACCTTCTACAGGATAAAGAGTAGATAAACTCTGTTAAAATTTCACAGTCTTTCTCCTCCCGTTATACCTCCATGTTTGTTAGCTGCATAAATGTCTTCTTTTGAAAAGTGTCTGTTCATATACTTTGCACATTTTTGATGAGGTTGTTTGCTTTTTTCTTATAAATTTGTTTAAGTTCTTTGTAACTTCTGGATATTAGCCCTTTGTCAGATGGACAGATTGCAAAACTTTTTTCCCATTCTGTTGGTTCCTTTGGCAAAACCCTATTAAAACTTTTGTTTTTTCTCTCTCTTTTTTATTCAAAGAGAGAAATTCTCTCCTTTTTATTCTCTCTTTTTTTGTCATCAAAGGCACAAATCTCCACTCAAATCGCTTAGGGAACTTATATTTTGAATGGCAGATGATCTCAGTTTCTAAAGGAAGAAGTTTTAAGCAGAAGATACTTAAATGTTATTCATTCATAGTGCACTATACACAATTTGGGGAGAATAAACAGCAACTTTTTCCCAATAATGGTCATAATTTATTGATCTTGTTGTTCTAGGGAGATGGAAAAGCACCCACAAAGCAAACTCTCTAAAGTTTTGGCTCAAGTAAGCTTTCCCCAAACTTTCCCTATCACTCTTATGGCAGTGATGTTTGTGTCTCTCCCTAATTAAATCTGCCCTCACTATGTGCAATTTGATCTGCTCTTTCACCATCACTTTTAGGGGTTGTTTCCTTTAGATATAAGTGTTTTTATCCTTTTCAGATATGTTTATATTTTAAAGGAATCTATAAATTTTAGCAATGCCCTGGAACACAATACTGGGGCTTATGGCTTTTCAGTGTTGTTGTTGTAGTCAAGTGTTAAGCTTCTTAATGTTTTTTACTTAGTTTAAGCACATATAGATTTTGGGGATTGCTGAATCCCCA
This sequence comes from Ateles fusciceps, assembly GCA_036589455.1. Classification (NCBI taxonomy): domain Eukaryota; kingdom Metazoa; phylum Chordata; class Mammalia; order Primates; family Atelidae; genus Ateles; species Ateles fusciceps. The sequence continues at coordinate 4,502,665 of JAZHEH010002924.1, read as the reverse complement.
TTGACTCCACAGTAGAACTCTATCTTATCATCTATCATGATACTGGAGGCATACTCCTGGAATGATACTTGAAGGCCACTTTAGTCCAGAAATATGCAAGTGAGTGATTACATCTAAAACACAACAGAGTAGTACTAGTTTATTATATATCTTTCATCTGAATTCCTCCTAGAAGACAGTACCATGCATTCAGCTCTGCTTCCTAAGGAGAAGATCCCATTTCTTAGGATTCTTAATAACTCTGACTCCCCATGGGGGAATTTACTTTTAGTGTTCTATAGATATGTCCACTGAAAAAAAGAAACTTTATGCTAAGCCCAAACCTATAAATTGCATATTACAATTACAGTCAAGTTAGCATAACCAGCTACCACTATCCAATTCTGTCTATCTTGATATGTACCAGTTTTGTCTAGCTTGATATGTATTTCATCTGGCAACACTAGTTCTATCACTTCCCCTAACTAAATTTTATTTTTATAAAGTAAGTTATAGAACTCTTGTTTTGGCCACATCTGGAAAAAAAAATGCCTTACATACATTTCTGAAATTTCTCTATAATTGCTCACTCTGAAACCAATAACTCAAATTTTTGAACTTCTGTTGACAAAATCTATAGGTTTCTTACCTATTTGTCTTTGCACTCATATGTAGCTTCAAGAACCTAAAAACTGTGATTAGTGAAACAATATGTAGTACTTAGTAGTATCTATAAGTGTCTGCTTTGAAGATTGAATCAAGAAGCCCACCAAAGTGTTCACTGACTTGCCACATTGACTCTTGACAGGCTCAAAAACGGAGAGGGCCTTGTTTCTATATTGTTTACAAAATGTCCCTTCTAGGATTTATTTTCTAACAGAGTTCAAGCTCAGACTTGAAGCCCATTGGTTAGTATATTTTTTAATTTATGTTCTAAGTACAGCTACTACCTTTTCCACTGGTTGTTAAGGACTATCTGCTTTGCCAATTACTAACTTTGTGATCTTTTATCATATCTAGGGTTACCAGATTTAGAAAATAAAAATGCAGGGCACCCAGCTAAATTTGAATGTAGATAAGTATGCAAAATTTGAGACACATTTAAACTTAAAAAAAAATCTGAAATTCAAATGTAACTGGATGCCCTGTATTTCTTCTGACAACACTAGTTCTATCACTTCCCCTAATTAAATTTTATTTTTCTCATCTCTAAAAACATTGCCTCATGTGAACTGCTGTACACATTAAATGTGTGCCTGGCTCAGAAAACATTTTGTAATCTATGATTAGTTAAATATTATCATTGTCATTATTGCATTATTCACCTATCCAATTATCCAATCTTCATTTCAATTGGGCTTACATTCAATCTACTTCCAAATGGATCATTTAAATATTTTAATATTAATAATATACTTATTTTTTAAAAGGGGCCCCATATTGCTCTATGTCGCTTTTTAATACAGTATTTTAAAATTGTGTTTTGGTGTCTATGGTCATGAGAACATTTTCCTTTCAGTTCGTCCTGGCATTGATGGATTGCCTGCATCTGTTGTACAAACAATCATGGTGAAATAGCAGGAAATGTTGTTCCAACTTGACTTTACTCCATGAAATATCTAAGCATATGGTGAGGTGGCAAGAGTATGGTCCCAGGGTGGGAATTTTGAGAGACAGAGGGAGCCTACATTTTTATATCACTTAGTTGGATCTGTGGAGCCTTGATTAGCAAAATAGTCTCAGAAAAAGGTACCAAAATAGCTGAGTTTCCTCCCTCACCCAACCATACCTAAGATAAATGAACACAGGAAGCCTTAAATGCTACAAATCAGAAAAATACATTTTAAAAAAATACATTTTAAACATATTTTTAAATAAGAGTTCATGTTTTGAGAGAATAGAAAGGAAGAAACACAATAGGGAAAAAATCTAGAATGGTTGGCTTTAATTGAGGTACTAAGCAAAGTCCCACACTCCAGACATTTTCCAGATTTCAACCTAAAACAGAATGAAAACCCTCACACAACCATTGAAGGTCTAGATAGAAATAAGAAAACTTAATTATTAGTATGTGAGTCCTTTGTAGTTTAATATGCCCTTAGCAGATAGAGCCTCCTTTGCAAAATCATGCAAATATGTCTGTTCCAAAGAAAAGAGAAAGATTGAGCATCCTGTCCAGACAGACACACCATGAATTTGTAAACCATACAGCTCCTGGGACATACTAATAACCAGCAATCTTGATTATCAATAACAGCAGTCCAACTGAAGCTAACGAGACACTGGAGTAAACTAAGGAGACACTGCAGTGCCTCATAAAATCAGTCCATCTGTAAGAAGGTCAGTGTTATACCTGGTTTCTGGGAGAACTAGTACCAGGAACTCACTCAACGCTGCTACTCTGTGTCCTTCTCATCTCTAATTCTTTCTGCATGTTAGCCTCATTCTCTTCTATTGTAGACATCTAGTATTTCTTCAAATTGTAGAAACAAGGCTGCTAAAAGCAACAGAGTTCTAATTGAGAGAAGACTGACTATGATAATTATGCTTTAAAAATCCTATGGAAAAACTCTGGCCCTTTTTCAATAAACTGTGACTAGCAGAAAAGTGTTATATTTAGGCACCCATTTCTCTACTAGAAAATCATAGTTGGTGTATGGTTTCAATTTTATAATAGAAAAGACATCTTTAGGGATATCACAAAGGCTGAGTGAGGAAAGAAATTTCCAGAAAGATATTTCTTTCACAGAAAATGAGAAGCAACACTGAGCAGGCAAACCGATAGGTATTCACTGCAGAAAACTGACAGATATTAAATTAATATCAGACACAAAAGTAAATCACAATTCTGGTATGTTCTCAGTTATAACACAGAAGCTTCTTACAAGGTTGGAAAAGGCCTTTTTGAGGAAGTGTCATTTAACTTGAAGCAGAGAGAAGAGTGGATAACAAAAAGTATTCCTGCCAAAGATACAGTGTATGAGACGGTCTTAAGGGAGAAAAGTACTCAGTGCTTTAAAAAACAGCGACAACACAAGGGTTGCTGTGGGTTGGGAACAATGAAAACATACTGAACAACTGGAAGTCATGCCAGCGTGGGAAAAAAGGTGTTTGTTGGAAGCCAAGTTAAGGATTTTGTATTTTTTTTTTCTCAAGTGTAATGGGTATTGATTAAAAATATTAATAGGATCCAATGGGTGTTTTTATAAATTATATCTCACAGATGAGAGTTTAGGGGCCATAGAAAGATAAGAGTAGAAGATATGAATAAATAGAAAAAAAGTTTATAATTGGGATAAGGTGGGAGATGAAGACTGAATTATCCAGTACTGCTTTGCTATGTTGGTAGATCGATTTTTTCTTCCCTTTACCATGTTGAAAATCACCACCTGGAATACCTGTATTCAGCCAGGCTGATAAAGCTTGACATTTCTTATATGTGCCCACCTGTTCCATGATCATGAAAACAAATGTAAGTCTATTGTTAGGACAGTAGATTGATTTGCTATCTAAGGAAATAAAAAATAGTAAGTTTGGAAGGCATCTTTCTGTAATATTTTTAAATAAAAATAATTATGTTATAGGAAGTTAGAAATGCTTATGAGAATTCATTTATCCCATTGCCCAATTTTCAGTGAGACTTCACCAAACATCTGTAATAAAGATCTGCCATATTAAAAGATAGCAGAGAAGCTGAGTCAATGATATGATTTAAATGAACAAGCAAATGGTGGAGACCCTGTCTTAATTATTTTGTTGATAATGTTTTGGGAAATACAATTTGCTTGAGATAAACTTAGGACATAGCTATAATGAAGAACAGCAAAGAAATAAAAATACTCCTGCATGTATAGAGTAAGCACATACCTGTTATGGCATTGAGTCTTCATATTACTTTTAAAATACACTGGAAAGGAAAACTCAGTCAAAAATTACCAGTTACTTTTTTTTTTATCACATTGACCTCCTACCAATGTGACATAATCTTTATCCCCAATTAATTCACTTGTCAGTTAATTTTGGTCATGCATAAATACATTTATTTAATTATCACAATAAGTTCACCAATGAAACAAATTTATTTTAGGGTACTATATTTTTGCATTGTAAAATGCTATCTATTAATTAAGTTAACTAAAAGTATAAACAGAATATGCCTGGTTGGGATAGACTAAGATATCCTGTTGTAAAAAGACACCTAACAATTATTCAGTGACTTAAGAGAGAAACTGATCTGTTTCTTATCCATGTAATGTTCAAAGGTAGGTGTTCTTGGCAAGTGGGTTGTTCCCTTTTTGTCATGATTCAGAGACACAGGGGGGACAGTGGCATTGCCATCTGCAGAAAATGACTTCATGATTGGCCATGCCATGGTCATCTTCGCCAACAGAGAAAGAAAAAGGAGTATGGCAAGGTTTCCAAAATTTGAAAGGCCACACTTCAACTCATTTACATGGCAATGCTTTGTTGCTAAGAAGGGTTAAGATATGCAGTCTGCAATAAGACAGCTGAATGTTAGTCCAACTCCATAATTTTGAAAGAACATGGATTTTAGTGGACAACAGTCTTTATTATGTGGTTAGAAGAATAAAAATTTTAGAAGAACATAATTTAAATACCTTCAGAAGATTAACATTTAAGGTCAATCCTCACTCCTGTTGTGGATTTATGGACCTCTATCAACTTAGCCAGCAGATTAACAAACAGTGACAGCTATGAGAATGTGTGTTCCTTTACTGGAATGGCATTCAGCACAGACACTTAAGAGCTCTGTGATCTTGAGTGTTCTCATGACAATGTTTACCTCACGGGATTATGATGTAAATTTAATGATGTTCAATAATATAATAAAGTAGAATAAATGCATTGGGTTGAGAGCAAAGTGAGACCTCAACAGATGAGATTTTGTGCCACTCTTTTTTCTATCTTCTGCCCAGAGTGGTTCCGTCTTGTGTTATAACCAGATTTAGACAGATTCAGACAACACAGAGCTTCCCCTCTCAATCTCCAACAAATTTAGTCATTAGAGTATGTTGGCATATTATGTAAGATTTGTAATTCTACTGGATGATGTTTGGCTTTACCTGTGGTCCCAAAGAAGGAAGCTGCACACCCTAGAGGAAGGATCACTTTGTCTTAGCCAAGCACCTAGAAGACTTAGCGCAGGAGTTTCTGGACTCATAGTCTGGGTATTTCTTACCTCTGAGGGAAAATTCTTATCTTTATTTGTAGAGTACTCATATGAAATGAAAGAGGCATGACAACATAGAACAAATATAAATGAAAGAGTGGGTCCTTTGTAGTAAGTTTTCTCCACCAGACAAACGCAAGGAGAAAATAGATAAGAGATTCACTAGCAGATATATTTGTCAGCGTTTTCCAGAGAGGTAACACCAATAGAGGAGAGAGAGACAGGAGAGAGAGAGAGAGACAGGGGGAGAGAGAGAGAGATTGAGATTGAGATTGAGAGAGAGAGGGAGAGAGGAAAGAGACATTACCCAGAGGGGCAGGCTGCTGACAGGCTGGAGATTGAACTAAGAATTGATGTTACAGTGTTGAGTTGCAGTTCCTTCCTCTGGAAATCTCAGTCTTTGCTCTTAAAGGCCTTCAACTGATTGACTGAGACCCGTTCACATTATCAAGGGTAATCTGCTTTACTCAAAGCCTACTGATTTAAATGTTACTCAACTCTAAAAAATAGTCATAGTAACACGTAGACTATTGTTTGATCAAGCAAATAGGCACCAAGGTTTGTCAAATTGATGCATAAACTTGACCATTGTGATATGAATAGCCTTCTAACACAGAGAAACCTAACGCTTGAGTGCACATGGCCCAGCCAGGGCCCTGGGATTTGATCCACTAGATTAGCTAGATAACATTTTCCTGGAAAAAAAAAGAAGTGCTAAAAAAAAGTTTAACCTTCCTTCTTCCAACCAGGGAATAGTGTCTTTTATTTTCTTTTTTGGCATGAGTAGGTGACAGGGCTACTAAATAAAATTGATGAGGAAAGAGAATTAAATCAAATAAGGGAGGATAATCCTTATGTAGGTATTGCAGAAAAATATGAAAATAATTTTATAACTGGTGCATCCTAAATAAATAATATCTGTGTATTTTTATGGAGAGGAGGGTTAATATGTAACATTAAACTTACTCTCATCAAAAGGAAGCAAGAAGGAACTAGTTTACCAGTTCTGAAAACATGCTAAATGCAAACAAGGTAATAAATCTTTTGTTAGTTGTATTTTTATAAGTTTGCTCTGAACAGAATTGCTAAATATTTTCTGATGAATTGTACAGGAAATTGGCATCCTTTAAATCTTCCGAGGATCCAAATAGTAATAGAATATATTAGAATGAAGCATGGTTGCAATTTATAGTGAGCATCAAAGATAGAATAAATTTGTTTTAAATGAGAAAAGTTTATGAAATAATTAAACTACTTTTCTGAGTATGAGCAAAATAATTTAAGCTTAGTTCTGTAAACTAGCATATTCTTTTGTTCATGGGGATTGAAATTTTATGGAGCTATAAACAGAGGGAATTGACATCCTGTAATGTGTCTAAAAGTGGGAAAACTGGATCTATATATAAATTGTTAAAAATGAAAAATAGCTCACACTTTAGTATACTTATTTTATAATTATTTTGAAAGTATGGAATATGTTAGATTCTGATATGTAAGAGAAAAGCTCAACCCTAAGAGCAACTGTACACAGCCTCTGGTTGGGAAAATATTCTACAAGATAATGAGTCACCTTTTGTCAACTCATCCAATTAAAATGTTTATTCTGCTAAGATGCAATGGTTTTGATAATAAAACATTTTATGAAAGCATTTTGTGGAAAAGTGGGTGTGAGGCTAAAGTAAGTGTTTCAGTCTTATTTATTGTTTTCCCTCTGAAAGAATTTTAATAAATAGTGGGTGTTAAGAAAGCTACAAGAATATCATTCTAAAACCCAAACATACCGGAAGAAATCCAACATTGACTATATCTCTCATTTGCTCAAAAGGAATATTCTTTCTTTTCCTTTTGCCACAAGCACTCTGGCTAGTCCATATTCTACATATTTTGTATTCCCTTAACCATATTATTACTATTACAGAGATAAACACACCAACTGTGCTTAGGCTTTCCACAATGTTAGTTTCACTTGCCATTTCTGTCAAAACAACAACAGTTCATGTAATAAAAATCACATACACTCTCAATTCCAAATTATGAAACAATGTATTGCATAGATAAATTTATATGTGTATATATACATATGTGTGTGCATACACTCATATATTTTTCTATACTAGTGATACCTGTGCTTTCAATAGGATTTTTCAAGTCTGAAAGAAGACACTGCTTCATTCTCACTGAACCACTCCCTAAAAGTATGCTCCTGATGCACTCTCGTGCAACACACACACACACACACAGCACACACATACGCAACTTCTGTTTTGATATAATTTAACTTCTTTTTTTCATTTTCATTTCTTTTGTTCCCTGCTTTCTTATTTAACACTTTACTCTCTGGTTTGTTAGTTTTTAGTGGTATACTTTAAATCTTACCTATTGCCTATACAACAATCAGTAAGTTTATTCTACTTTCTACTTTTGCACTCAGCCTCCAGCAATTCATCAGTTACAGTTCATGCTTTTCTACCCCTGCTCTAGTTTCAATGGAGGTTTCTGTTCATGGGTTTCTGCTCCTAATAAGTTGTGATTTTCTGTATCCAGCCTGTCTGTCTCTCCAATTTTGGGGACAGCAGTTTGCCCTGTGACCTCACCACGCTTACAGATCTAAGAAAAGTAGATTTTTCAGTTTGTTCAACTTTTTACTTGTTGTTAGAATTGAGCACTGACTTCTAAGCTTCTTTCATGCCGGACTGCAAACTGTAAGTCCTGCTTTATGTTTCTACAGGGAAAAAATAATCTTTATCAGCCGAAGTGTGCTAAAACATTTTTTCTGACATGTTACAGTAATTTTGTATAGATTTATTTGTCTTTTTTCTGTTTATTCTGGGGATTTTGGGTAGTTTATAAGATTAATACTTATAATGGTATATTCTTCTGTCATGGTATCAAAGTCTAAAATCCTTAGTGATTTTCACTGCTTTTTATGATTGAGGGAAAAACTGGTATCCTCCAGTTTGTTTGTTGTTCTCTTTTATCTTGAAGAGCCCCATGATCTCCTTTTTGCTTTTTCTCTTGCCACTTAATTGACAAAAGATTTTCTCTCTCACTTTTGGTCTTTTATTTTTCCCCAGGAGCTCTAGGAGGCTGCCATGTCAAGTGACACGTGCTGTTAAATTCTTTCCCTGCCATATATGCTCTGACCTACCAAGATACAGTATTAGTATTTGGATTTAGAGCAGAACTACTCTTTCTGATTCTTGTTTTTAGCTCAAGTTTATCCCATCACAACTCCCCTTCCTTCTTCCCTCTACTCTTCCTCAGATTGCTCTTGTTTGACTTCAAAATCTTGTGCCATGGCAGGCTCATAAAAGAACTTGCCAGAGTTTGGTGTTTTCCTGTTTGTTTTCATTTTTCTTTCTTTCTTTTATGATTACAGTTATTTAAAAATTAAGCCATATTCTACCTTCAAGTATGTTGAATGCATTGTTTGGCATAGTTTTGTTTCTCTCTTGTTTTTCTGTATTCATCTGCGGAAAATGTTGAAGACACAGACTTAAGTTCCACTAGTTCTACAGCTTCTCCTTTCACTCCACTTTGCCATGAGAAACGATCGTCAAACACTGTTTGCAGGGGTAGCTTTTAGAAGGCACTACCCAAATGCTGCCTGATCTGTAGTTAACTCTATATAGGGCACCACAGGCTAACTAGGTCCAAGGTAAATTTACCTTAAAATTCCCATTAGACTTTTATTTTCACTTGTTATCTTAAAAATATTTGCTCCTTCAAAAGTGAGGAAATAGATGGTTGAGTCTGTAGGAGGCAAACCTCCTGCCTTCAAGGTGCCCAAAGTCCCAGTGTACATAATGCCAGTCACACTGGCCTAATGGATTTCTTGTGTACAATACACATTTAACAATAATAAACTTACATGCATCGTGAAGTTTGAACCTGGAAGAAGCCTTAAAGATTATCTGGTATCATTAAAAAATTAAGGACTGTGGCAAATAAAATAACTTTGTAAGTCTGTCGTAGATATTGTCTGAGTCATTTTGAGAAGCCAGGTCTTCTGATTCTCAGTTCAGTGTCTATGTATTGTGTGCTAATGCCCAGTTTATATGAGGAAATGCTTTGGCAGTATCAAGACCTACACAGACATTTGGGGTTAAATTTAGCTCTCTAACCTTAACAAAAAACAGATTTTATAAACTTTCCACAAGTCACTTTACTGCCAACCAGAGCTTCTGAAGAGTACTAACAACAAAAATAACACTATTCCTTGTGCCCTGAATTTGTATCAAAAAAATCAAAAGCAAATAAAGTTGATCTTTACAACTATCAATAAATATATCATTTCAAGCAAGTATTGTGGTATGTTGACAATTATTAACCTACATTTTCACCTTTATAGATCCAGGTTCTCTATGTACCCATGAACTAGATGGATACCCCTAAACTAGTTGTTTATTTAGATGCCTTTTAACAAGGAATTTTTTAAATCTTTCTGATAGTATACATCAAATTATTGCATTATGCAATAGAATCCCAAGAACACCTGCCTCACTATAAATATGATAATTGATAGTAAGGAATCTAAGTTTTGTTGTATTCCTAAAGAACTCCCTTTTTTACCGTGTAACTGATGAGTAAGTTTATATATACAAAGATGGAATAATAACTGGTCAAGATGAACTACCATGATTTAGTCTAGCTCTCAAATACATTGAGCCCTTTTAACATAGTCTTTAAATCTGGGATGAAATAAACAGATTGATTTTACTGGAGACACTTATTTGTCGCCACTATCACCTATGAATGTTACAAACTGCTTTGTTTTTAAAGGGAAAAGAATGAGATCCAGTCTTTATAAACTGATTTTTACATAAGTAACATTTTCTCATGTTGTCAGCATTCAATTTTCCACCAATGCACTTACAAGTTTTCATAAACTGTTGAATGCAAATGTACACTACCCCAGAATCAGTATGGCTTTCCTCATAGACTTTGATATTGAAACAATGGCAAATCATAAACACCCACCACTGGCCCATTTCCATGGTCAAGTTTCTCATTGCAAACTCACCAACAACTGTTAACCTTGAGACCTAAAGACCATCAATTACCCAGCTTACAGAGTTGGAATATAGTGAACCAGTAGCATTTAGCAGTCACACAGTTAACATCCTATCATGAGTTGAAAAGCAATTTGTCCAATATTTCCACTGCCGGGGAGAATTCTTTATTAGCTTTTGGATAGGTTTGCCTTTCAATTGAATGATTTGAATAGCTTCTGAGGTAGGAGAGATGCTGCCCTCAGATAATGATTTTGCATTTCACCTCATCATTAATGCTTTGGACCTCAAGGGAAGTCACTGTGCCTTTGACGAAGGTCGAAGCATTTTATAACCTTAATAAAGGCTCATAGCCCTAGGAACTGCAAGTGTGAGCAAGTGTGGGGGATTGACTGAATAAAAATATAACTAAATTACCACTTTATACTAGACCAGCTGGAGGATTTAAAACACAAATCAACACTTAGAAAGTACAATGACACTCTAAACTTTAGTGCTATTCAAAACTACACACACAAACACACACACATAAATTGGCATTATTGCAAAAAATGAGAAAACTATATTTTCCTCCTTTATGGCAAATCTTTTTTTCTGAAGTTTTTTATTAAATTACTAAATATTTTACATAAGTGCTATGCAAAGATATGATAATAAACATCTTAATAGATTTGAATGCAAAACAATTACAATCCTGGTGGTTCTTAGTTATTGTAATTTTGTTTCTACATAGAGTTAAGTCACCATATTTTGAAGTGTGAAATGAAAACAAGATAATAAGCAACAATGATTATGAGAACTACATCATCATTTACATTTCCTGAAGGATAAGTCACTTTATCCCAAACATTACTAATAAATTACAGCTTTCAATGGACTATTTAAGGGTACTATCTAGGGAAATCATCCCAACTTATAAATTCATTGAAACATTTTTCAGTTGCATAGACTTCTACTTCCTTCCTTCAGGCATAGTTTACTGGCTATACCTATGTTCTCAGGAACTGAGAAAGGAAACAAGGGCTGCTATGCCAGGCACTGGGAGAGAATAATATTTCATCTGCTTTGACCTTCACGGAAACATTTAGAGAAAGGCATTATTATTCCTATTCACAGACTGTGGATCAGAAGGTTAAATAATTTTGTAAGGTCATACTCCTGATGAATATCAGAGCTGAATTCTGCTGAATTCTTCCTGGCTTTGAAATGCAATAAACCATACTGTCTACTGCAGCAATAGAAGGGAGCAGGCCAGAAGGGATGGAAAGTAACCTAGATTAGGACAGTGGTTGGAATGCATGAACTGATTCTCAGACTGGTAGGACACTTGACCAGGGGGTTGGTTCCCACGATAAGTATTTGAGATCCTGATGTGACAAGTTCAAACCCAAGCAATTAAGACTCTGATTTGACTTCACAGCACAAAGTGAAAACAAAATAGCCTTGTACAGTGGCAAGGGCTAGAAGACTACTAGGTTTCTCAAGAAATTATCCCATGAACTATAGGAACATTTCAATTTTTCGCCTTGTATGTCTATTTCCCTATGAATTCAAGCTATGTGAAGGCAGGGTGTGGCTATCTCTTCCACTTTATCCCAAGCATTCAGGAAATGCTTGATAAAACGTAGGTTCTCAATAAAGGGATAATAAAAGAAGGTAACCAAAGTTCAAGAGATGCAGAGGACAAAATTCAGAGTTGGGGTTCAGATACACACCCTAAGCCCAAAGGCAGTGTTTCTGACGATAGGCAACAACCAGGAATACGAACACAGTAGTGAGCCCAATAATTCCATAATTTAAGAACAATGCTCATTGACTTTAACTCCTACACTCAGTTCTGCCATGGCAACCTACTGACCTTTAGAACCAGAACTGCCCTTGAGCGAGCCCAACTTGCAATACAGAGCAGAATGTCATTTGATTGACTGAAGTTCATTCAATATACTTCTACGGTCTTTGCAACTTGTAGATATACTCATTTTTAAACCAAACCTGGTGCAGGCCTTCCTGGGTCACTAACTCTAGCTCCAAAATGTACCATGTCTCAATCCAGGTCCTAAAATGTTTTTACTTTCTTTTAAAAACTATGCATTTTTTTTTTCAACATTTACTGCTGCTATATCATATACCAGGCAATGAGAATAAAATAGTTAAACAACTATCATGGAGTATATCATGTGGCAGGGAAAAAAGTAAACTAGGCAAGAATTTATAGTGTAAAAAGTTTTTGATAGGGAAAAATATGGAATGATAGAAAATCATATACTTGCATTCCCAATTATTTTGCCTGAGGTCAGGCGTCTCTTCCCTTTATTCAAGTCTTTTTTATTATTATATTAAAAATAAATTTTCAGTGAATTCCATCAATACAGCCTGTGTACATCTCAGCATCAAGAAGTGCTCTCCTTCTTGAATCAGCTTGTTTGCTTTCATGGATTCTGTGAATCTTAAACTGATCTGTATTTCCTCTTTGCTTTTAGCATTGAAGATAATTAAAGCTACATATATAATCTCTTTCATCCTTTTCTAATCTTGTTTTCTATTTGTCTTTTTTTTCCTTTACTATTGATGTTGTTCTCTTATTCTAAGTTGCCTCAGTGAACAGAATGAGATGGAATAAGAACAGATAAATATATCATTTCCCAAATGCCTCTCTTATCTATTGATCATCTGGCCACTTTGTACACAGGTTAATTCTCTTGCATATTTATTTTTCTTTCTGGACAATTAGTCTGAGGGTAAAATTGGAATTTCTTTGCTGCATTATATTGAATGATTCAGCACATTCTAAAATAAAAAGATTCCCTTTTCCTAACTCCACAAATTAGCTGTTCTTAAATTTTTAAAAAGCGTGCGAAGTATTTTGAGAACAGAGATACTTCTCTTTGAGGAAATAATACTTTCAAAGCTTCAAGTTATATATAAAAAAAAAAAATATGATTTTTAAATGGAAGAATTAGCAAAAAAAAAAAAAAGAAAGAAGTGCAGCTCATGGTAGACTATGGGAAAACAGGAAGAATGTAATGGAGGAGTAAAAGTATACCTTATTAACAAGAATGGTGCTGTTATCTCTGGCTGGTAGAAAGCAAGGAGTTGAATGAGCAAGTTCAAAAACTACAAGTTGGAACAATGGTTAGCAAATATTTCCATGCATTTAAAGGTAAATTCCCCCTTTATAATAAAATGTACCATTTGCTCTCTTTAAAAACAAAAACAAACAAACAAAAAAAGCATTGTCTACTGAGAATTTATGTCTGAATTTTAATAACTCCTATCAGGTAGGAAGTTGTGTGTTATCAAGTGATGAAGACCAACAAATGGACCTTGGGTTTGAAAATCAGATCTACTTATTAGAAGAAAATTATCAGCCTCTAAAGCTTATGCCTAGTGATTTAAACCTATTCTTAAATATGACAAAAAGTAATAAGATTTCAATTTTCTTTCTATACTTGCATTTGGTATAAACAAGCCGTGGCTATAGTTTTTCATTAATTTTCAAATAAAATTTATAATTATTCAAAGTTTTATGAAGAATTTAAAAATAATTATTGTTGTTAATAGTTACTAAAACCAACTTACAGTGATAAAAGAGTGGGCAAACGTCATAATGAAACAACTGACACACACAAGTAAAAATCCCATGTAAGTGTCTATTAAATAAATGAGAAAATTTTCAACTTTATATGTAATGCAAGTAAACACAATGTCATGATTTTCATTTATGACATAGACAAAAATCTTTTTAAAAGATCATATACAAATTGACAAGAAATTATTTATGAAATAGATGGGCCTTCTCATATATTGAACGAATAATAACCTGCAATCCCAGCACTTTGGGAGGCCGAGGCAGATGGATCACCTGAGGCCAGGAGTTTGAGACCAGCCTGGCCAATGTGGTGAAACCCCATCTCTACTAAAAACGCAGAAATTAGCTAGGCATGGTGGTGGGCACCTGTAATCTGAGCTACTCAGGAGGCTGAGATAGGAGAATTGCTTGAATCTGGGAGGCGGAGGTTGCAGTGACCCAAGATCGCACCACTGCACTCCAGCTTGACCGACAGAGCAAGACTCTGTCTCAAAAATAATAATAATAATAAATAAATAAATGGGTATTTTTAGGAAAGTTTGGCAAAATGTGCCAAAATCACTAACAATGCTGATAGATTTTGAAACAAATATTTCACATCTAGAAAATTACCATGAGAATATAAGGGGTGAATTGTATTTTAATATAATAATATTTATCAAAGCATTAATTGTAGTAAAAAAACATAAAATGTAAATATGCAAGAATAAAAAAATATTTTAATAAATTTTAGCATGCTATATGTGGCCATTAAGTGTATTTTACAAATAAAGGCAAGGCATAGTCACTCACAACTGTAATCCCAGCATTTTGGGAGGCCAGACCAAGGTGGGAGGATTGCTTGAGGCCAGGAGTTCAATATCAGCCTGGTCAATATAGTGAGACCCTGTTTCAAAAAAAAAAAAAAGAAAAGAAAAGAAAAAAGAAAAGAAAGCCTTAGCTGGGCTTGATGTAGTCCTAGCCACTTGGAAGACTGAAGCAGGAGGATCACCGGAATCCAGGAGCTATGATCTTACCTACGATCTTAAAACTGCACTCCAGCCTGGGTGACAACAGAAAGGGACCCTGACTCAAAAAAATTTTAAAAAGCATATTCTGCAAATGAATAGGATATGTTTTAACATATCACAAAGGGGATACATTAGGACATCAATTGTATATATGACAGTTATAATTTTAGAAAATGAACAACTAATTAATGCATGCCATATAGGATAAAAAGGCTAAATGGAAATTCATAAAGATATTAGCTAAGATTTATTTGATAATATTCTGGGTGACTGTTTATAAATGTTCTTATTTGTATTTTTCTCTAAACTAGATTGTAAGCCAGAGAGACAGAGAGACCATTTTTAAAACCCTTTATTCTATGCACAGTGGGTGCTTAGTAACAGTTGCTTAAGTGAAAGAAGAAATATAAACAGTCAAATGTAGATTAAAGATCTGCAAAGCCCAGCCTTGTAGAGAAGGCCGCAGACTGACAATTCCGAGGATATCATATGAGTGACCAATGGATGATGAGTGACCAATTCATTCATAACATGAATACTTTCTGTTATGAAAGAACCATGAGATTTTGCATATTTAATGCAAGACTGTGAAAATGTCTGTTTTCATGACCTGATATGAAAGATATGTACACATAAAAACTCCTCAGAATTCAATTTGTCTACTTTACTGAAAGACTGAAACAATCTCTGCTGGGAACTCACCTTCCCTCTGAGAGTTTGTACATCCTGAGGAGTCAACACTTTGTCCCATCAACTCAACATTTCCTGTAGAACATTTGCTTGTATTATTTATATATTTCAGTGTGTGAAAAACAAGGACATTATATTCTGTAGGGCTATTAATACAGCATCACAGAATATTTTTGCTCTTCCTCTTTTGTACATTTCTTCCTCTATGCTATTGTTCATTTGCTTATTCCTCTTAAGATAAAACATTTTCTCCTCTGCTCATGGATGTCTAATATCTCCACAAAGGCCCAAGATCATTTATATTCCATGAAAACTTTTTTGACTCAACAGTCAATGCGTCTTTCCCTAAAGGATTTTAACCTCTAAAAAATTAAACAATTGCTCACAGAGTAATGTTTTCTATAACTTCTCAACTAGTTTGCAGATACAAGAGGGCAGGAATCTTGATGTACAATTGTCTCGTTTTTCTCTCCAGTATCTAACACAATGCTGATCACACTCAATAAAGGCTAATTGAATGATGTCCAAACATGTTAGAAGTAGTTCAATGTTCCTGAAGCAGGTTTTCATTAAAACAACTTAATGCATTGGATACCATAAGGTTTTTAAAGAGAATACCCGAAGGAATGTAAGATAACTTGGACCAGATGGGTGTTCATTTCAAGATGGCAGGGGAACATTTCCAATGCTGAGCGACTGATTCTTCCCACCTCCTCCTGTGTAGACTCTGTCTTGTCACACCTTAATTATTTAACAGCCCCTGCTTGGCATGAAACCAGAAGAAACTGGCTCATTAATGTTCCATTCCAGCACACATTCTTTCCAAAAGGCTTTAAGAAACTCATGAATATTTCATTGTCTCCATCAGTGCCAAAAAGATGGCACCATTATCTAGGAAACCAAATGCTACTTGCTAGGTTTGCTTCCCTGAGCTACTTATACCCAAACAGGGTGCATTCCCTCAATGATCATTTCTGTGAGTCCACACATTTTAACAGGTGACATAGATACAAAGCTGAATCTGAAACAGGGCAATTAATAAAACAAAGTATTTAGGAGGTCTCTTACCTTTAAAGGAAGATAATCTGCTTTAAACTGGATATATATACTCAATCAAACTCATCAGAGATTAATAAAGTTTAATTGAACCTAATTTTTTAGTGGCACTTAATGAAAGTAAAAAACAGAAAAAACATAAGGGAGATATATCTGACCACAGAATATGCCTTAATAGACTCGGGGGTTTTTTTTCCTTTCCTTTTCTTTTGTAAAGATCATACTAAAAAACAAAAAAAACTCTAGGGAGTTTGAATCTTTAATGTAATGTTTCCCACCCTCTCCTTTCACACTCTTCCCTATATGCTCAAGAGCCATATGATTGGGGACATAAGGAAGAGCTGCTTTACTCAAATATATCCAAGCTGTGAGCCAATTTTGAAAATAGAATCTTAGAAAAGGGAAAGAGAAGAAAAGCGTATCATGTTTCGAAGTACCACAGGTCCACAATGGCTAGTGGATCATAATATTATATAGAATTTAGGACATACTAATGATAAACCTTGCATTGTTAAATGATAAGTATTTACTAAATACTTATTCCTTTGAAAATACACATTTTACACCTTATTTCCTGCAAAAAGCACAGGTATTATTTTCCCATTTTATAAATGAAAAAACTAACATACGGAGAAGTTAAATAATTTGTCTACAAAATATCTATATCTACATATAACTATCTGATGGTGAATCTAATCATAAAATGCAAAACTAATCAATCCAGATCTCTTTCATTGAAACCATGTGCTATATTTCTAAGGGGCATTCTTCTCTTGGAAATTCAATGATAATATTTTCTGGGAGAGATTAACTCTCCAATTGAAGCACAGTGTCAAAGTATTTGGAAGTTGGGTATAAAACTTAGTTCAAAATTGGCTTGCAAAACTCTGAAATGTCTCCAGCTGACAACTAATTATCTTTTTTCATAATTTTAAAATAATTTTCAAAAATATCTGATTACTAAGAACATGCCATTCAGTGTACAGTACTAGGTGTAAGCTCGGCAGCTCCATATCACTCATTTGAATTTCTCATTAGACTATGCTCCCTTCTGTTTGTTTCCAAAGGCATATTTTATTCTATCTTTATGAGAAGGAAAGGTCATTAACTACAATTTGACAAAGGAACAATTGAAATGCCAATTGTCCATTACTAAGATAATCACAGTAGAGTTACCATGTTATAACTTCATCTTGTAGCATGAGCTGCTATTTTTTAAACTAAAGGTATTTTTGAGATAATCTTTAAACATTAAAATTTTCTGTAGTTTGAAGTTATTTGCCTTCCTGACCCACTACTTTTGCTGGTATCAGTTTTCTACTGTAGCCAGAAGAAGCTTCACATGTAGAGAATCATGGATAACAAACAGCATCAATTTATTCAAGGGCACAGATCATATCCTCACCCTGCTTACTAGTTTCCACCTACCCACTGAGCAATGTTATTAATAAGATTTGCAGAACTCAAGCAAGTGCATTGTTGTTCCCTGAGTATCTTAAGAATGGTTACAGAGCAAAGACCTTAAGTGCCAGCCCTGTAAGATGAAAAAGGTTTCAGGCAGCCTGAATGGGTTTCTCAGATGGAGGTAGTCCTCAAATCTTCATGATCTATAAACCACCTAACAAATAAATGTTTGATGGATGTGTTAAACAGTCATTTCTGTTTAGATGAAATAATTATCTTTCATTTCAAATATACCAAAGATCAAAGAAGCCAGGAAAAAGAAGGTAGACACAAAAACTGACTAGGTGTATGCAGCAAATATTTGAAACATAAAAGTCAAAAATTCATATATTAAGCTTGTATAGTGCAAAATCCTTGGACTGGGAAGTAAAGAAAGTGAATTCAAATCCCAGTCTGTCACAAAGTAGAAAGAAATATATCCTCTAGCCTACATTCCTCGATTGCATCAAGATTCGATTTACCTAATGTGAAAGTTAAATAAGATAAAAGTGAAGGTACGCTTATTAGTAGTAGTTTATTAGCATTAATATGATTAACAAATGAAACAAAAATTTAAAAGGTCACATTGAAACTACAATTACAGGAATATGTAAGCATTTTATAACATACGTATTCAGTTTTATATCTGATGTTGTAGTAATTGCTAGTAGCAAACTAATATTAAAAATGTTTACAGAAGAATATTCTGAAAACTCCCTAGCAAATTCCATCAAAATTGTTGAAAATTAGACTCTTTTTCTTTTTAAATTTCTATTCTATTCCTATTCTGAAATGTAGTACCATGAATTTTCTTCAGAATCTCATTTCTCATCAAGCATTGTCAATATCTATTGTGGTTGAATATCAATAAAATATTTATTACTCTCTTATGTGCTTAATGTCTGTTTAGCCCTAGAGAAAAGAGAGAGATAGAAGACAACCCCTGACTTGAAGAACTTGATAATCTAACTTCACAGGAATGTGGGAAAAGTGTAGAAATTGTTCTGCGATTAGAAGTGGAGCTATAATGTGTATAAGATGGGATTCTCTGTAATCACTGGTAGAGATGAAGAGCTGTCTGCAGATCATTCACCCATTTCTTATCCTCTTATGTCTTAAAATCCTGCCTTCACCCTATACACTCTAGTTACATTATCTTGCTGTTCACCTTCATCCAAGATTCTTGAAAATCACTTACATACTTTTTCTTCTTTACTTTCAACTCAGGCTCCAGCCCACTGAAATCTGGAGCCACACTCACTACTCCTATAAAACTGCTGGTTTTGGAAATCATCAGTGAGACCCCAGTGGATACCTTTCAACCCTTATCTTTTTTTGATGTCTCTTCACAGCATTGCATGGTGAATTGCTTCCTCTTTGAAGCACCTGCTTTCCATATTTTTGGTGACAATAGAGACTCCTGGATTTCATTCTATATCCATGATCAACTCTTAGTAGTTTCCTTTAAGTGATCACCCTTTTCAGACCATATGTAAATGACAGTGTTCCTCAGGGGTAAGACCCATGGCTCCCTTCTCCTGTCACTGCATACTCAATTCCTGGATGATGTCATCTAGTCCTGCAATTTCTAATAGACCTGAATGTCAGACTCTAGACATCCCAAAGGTGTCGCTGATTCAAAACATTTTAAACTGAAAGCATCATTTGCTCTCTTAAGCCTACACAGATGAAAAAATTTATTGATGCTAGGGTAGTAGCTAACCTATGATACCTGTGGTTTAACGCTTGGAAGTTTTCTCTCATGTACATCAATGCTCTCCCAGTGTAAGCTTCATCCATTTGTGATCTTTTAGTTTGTATCATATGGTCAACTGATTCAGAGAACACACATTAAACATCATGTAGCAGATTCTAGCAGTTAGGCTGCAATGGGTGGACATAACTTCTGGCCACACTCCAGCAGCCAGAACTCAGTCACATGGCTCCATTCTGATGCAATGAAGAACCGGAAATATGTTTCTTCTGTCTGCCCAAAAGTCTCCCCTTTACCCATACTTGGATGTTGTATGGACTTTAAAACCTGCCTTCTTCTGGAAAGTAGACAGCCTAAAGATCATTTTATGTTTCAAACAATCAAGTGAACTGTTTTTCGTATTAGTCTTACTATTTCTTTGTCAGTATATTTATCTAAAAAAAATGTACTATGCTTCTAATTAATTTGCTTTATGTCTGTTCCATGTACCAATAATTATATCCAAAGATTTTTCCTTTATTTTCTTTTTGAGGTTCAATGATACATGTGCAAGTTTGTTATATAGGTAAATTGTATGCCCCATGAGTTTGGGGTACAGATTATTTTACCACCCAGGTAATAAGCATGGTACCTGGTAGGTAGTTTTTTGATCCTTAGCCTCCTCCCTCTCTCCACTCTCAAGTGGGTCCTGGTATTTGTTGTTCCCTTCCTTGCATCCATATATACTCAATGTTTACCTCTGATTTATAAGTGAAAACATGTAGTATTTGGTTTTCTGTTTTTATGTTAGATTAACTCAGGATAATGGCCTCCAGCTGCATCCATTTTGCTGCCAAAAATTGTCTTGTTTCTTTCTATGGCTACGTAGTAGTCCATGGTGTGTATGTCTGTGTATTTATATATAGATACACATACTATGTGAGATATATATATATATATTATATATATATACACATATATATGTATATGTATACATATTCACAATAGCTAGCAAAGTCATCACCATTCACAATAGCAAAATCATTAAATTAGAGATGTATATTTTCTTTATCCAGTCTACCACTGAACTGATGGGCATTTATTGCTATTGTAAATAGTGCTGCAATTAACATATTCATGCATATGTCTTTATGATAGAATAATTTGTATTCTTTTTTATAATCCTTCATTCTTTAGCAAACCCAATAATGGGATTGTTGAGTTGAATAGTAATTCTGCTTTCAGTTCTTTCAGAAATCACCAAACTGCTTCCCACAATGACTGAACTAATTTACATTCCCACCAGTAGTGTATAAACTTTCCCTTTTGCTCGCAACCTTGCTAGCATCTGTTATCTTTTGACTTTTTAATAATAGCCATTCTGACTGGTGAGATGGTATCTCAGTGTAGTTTGGATTTGCATTATCTAATAATTAGTGATGTTGAGCATTCTTTCATATGCTTATTGACTGTGTGTATGTCTTTGTTTGAAAAGTATCTACTCATGTCCTTTGGCCACTTTCTAACGAGATTGTTTTTTGCTTATTAAGTTCCCTGTAAATTCTGGATATTAAACCTTCGTCAGATGTGCAGTTTGCAGTTATTTTTTCCCATTCTGTAGTTTCTCTGTTTACTCTGTTGATAGTTTCTTTTGCTGTGTAGAAGTTTAGTGTAAGTAGGTCCCATTTGTGAATTCTTGTTTTTGTTACAATTGCTTTTGGCATCTTTATTGTGAAATTTTGGCCAGTTCCTATGTCCACAATGGTATTTCCTAGATTATCTTCCAGTGTTTTTATAGTTTTAGGTTGTACATTGAAGTCTTTAATCTATCTTGAGTTTGTTTTTGTATATGGTGAAAGAAAGGGGTCCAGCTTCAATCTTCTACATATGGCTAGTCAGTTATCTCAGAACCATTTATTAGATAAGAGGTCGTTTCCCCATTGCTTGTTTTTGTTGACTTTTTGGGAGATCAGATGGTTTTAGGTGTATGGCATTATTTCTGTGTTCTCTATTCTGTTCCATATGTCTATGTATCTGCTTTTGTACCAGTACCATGCTGTTTTGGCTATTATAATCTTGTAATACAGTTTAAAATCAGGTAACATGATGCCTCCAGCTTTGTTCTTTTTGCTTAGAATTGCCTTGGTTATTGCCTAGCTCTTTTTTGGTTTCATATGAATTTTTAAATAGTTTTTCTAATGCTGCGATTATTTTTGATATTTTTATAGGAATAACATTGAATATGCAAATTGCTTTAAGTAATATGACCATTTTAATGATATTGATTCTTCCTATCTATGAGTATGAAATGTTTTTCTGCTTGTTTGTGTCATGTCTGCCTTACTTGAACAATGTTAGATAATTCTCATTATAAAGATCTTTCATATCCTTAGTTAGCTATATTCCTTGGTATTTCATTCTTTTATGGCTATTGTAAATGGGATTGCATTCTTGATTTGGTTCTTAGCTTGGATATTGTTGGTGCATAAGAATGCTAGTGATTCTGTATATTGATTTTGCATACTGACATTTATTGAAGTTGTTTATTAGATTAAGGAGATTTTGGGCAGAGACTATGAGGTTTTTAGGTGTAGAATCATATTGTCTGCAAATAAGGATAGTTTGGCTTCCTCTCTTACTGTTTGAATGCATTTTATTTCTTTCTCATGCCTGATTGCTCTGGCCAGGATGTCCAGTACTATGTTGAACAGTAGTTGTGAGAGACAGCATCCTTGTCTTGTTTTGGTTTTCATGGGGAATGCTTCTAGCTTTTGCCCATTCAGTATGATGTTGGCTGTGGGTTTGTCGTAGATGGCTCTTATTATTTTGAATTGTGTTCCTTCAGTGCCCAGTTTGTTGAGGGTTTTTAACATGAAAGAATGTTGAATTTTATGAAATGCCTTTCCTGCATCTATTGAGATGATTATATGCTTTTGTTTGTAGTTCTGTTTAGGTAATGAATCATATTTATTAATTTGCATATGTTGAACCAAACTTGCATCCCAAGAATAAGGCCTACTTAATCATAGTGGATTAGCTTTGTGATCCATCACTGGATTCAGTTTGTGATTTTTTTTAAAACATAGTTCTAAGATTGGCTTTATATGATGGATTTCTTGACCACATGTATTTATCTTAGCATAATGGTGACCATCTTGATAATATATTAGCCTTGAGTGAGGAGCACACATCTTCAATTTGACCTTTGTTCTTAGACCCTCAATATTCACTTGAGAAATGTAACTAATCCTTTGTTGTTAATGCCATTTAAAATTCCATGTCTTTTTAGGGGAATATAACAAGTCAAGTTCTTCAGTCCCACAAGCACCCAAATTACTGGTCTTTCTCTGTTGTCTCTCTGCTTGAAACATGGCCAAATGTCTCCTGAGGTCTCCTCTGCACTGCACATTCTTGCTCAAGGCAGTCACTGACAACAAACATACAAGGAAAGTTCTATCTAACGAACTCTACCTAAAGCTGCCAGTTCACTTGTGGCATATGGTCTGCTTCGCACATTGTTGCAGGAACAGTGTTTTTTTCTCCCCCAAACTTTTGCCACTGTATAATGTGAATAGGCATTTTTTTCCCAAAATCTGATGCCATGTTTCTTCCTGCTTGCTGCCTCTTCACTAACATTTGCCATATGTTTAAAGTGTTTTTCAAAAGGTAGCATCCCACTTTTATATTAGGATAACAATATCTACTACATATCTACTATTTAAAAAATAGTGGCATAAAAGTATTTTTGAAATCTCTCTTTCTCTGTCTTCCCCAATGCAAATAGAATCAAAAGTTCCTGATACGGAATAAGCAAACGATGAAAGGAGCCCAGTTTCCTGAGTGGCCACTAAGAAAACTCTGTTTCCTTTATCATAACTATGAGGTGAGCAACATCAAGTCTTCAATTTTGTTCTGCCATTGGGTTTTAAGATTTTTAAATAGCAGCTAGCATTAATTACCCTGACTAATAAACAGTATTGGTTAAAATCCTCCCTGTTGCATTAAACAATGCCACTATAAAACCAGTTACTTAAATGAGAAAAATGGGTATCAGTTTTGGCTTTTACCATTTTATATTCCCTTCACTTAATGTCTCATAAAGTCTGTTTGATTCTACCACCATATATAGTACCTCTGAAATGTTTGCATTTCTTTCACTACAAATAAAAACTACCAATACATTTTTCAAAATTACAAAATCTCAAAGCAGTGTATCTCCCACCCCAATTCCTGAATCCCAGTAATACATTTTTTTGTGCTGCACCTTGAGTGATCTTTTAAGGGTCCAGCCTTGTCAGATCATTTGCCTGTTTAATCTTTCCATGGTTTCTATTGTCACAGCATACAATTCTCATTATTTAGGTCACTGTAAAGACCTTCCACGACCTAACCCTTATATCATCATCAGTCTCTGTTTACCAACTGCCCTTTACTTTACAATTTATTGAGCATGCTGGGATCCCCCAGAATTCTCTGAGCCTTGGCATATCCTCACCCTCTGCCTAAAGTTTTCTTCACGAGTTTATTGCTTCCATCATCTTTTCTTTCATTTTATCCTTTGCTTCTTCTTGCATGTCTTCAATGACTCCCTAAAGTAGCTGAGTACTGCTTTCTCATCAGTGTTTCCCTAAGCCCTATTTCCTTATTGTTGGGAACTGGATTCTTAGTCACCATTGTCTTCTGAATATCTGGCACAGTGCCAGGGTCATAGTATGCTCAGTACATATTGAGTAAGTGAATGACTAACCCTCTACTATGGTTTGAAGGTAGGTGTCCTTTAAATACTTATGTTGGAACTTCAGCCCCAAAGTGATGGTATTAGAAGGTGAAACATTTAAGAGATGATTAAGTCATAAGGGCTCTGATCTTCTGAATGGGATTAATGCTCTTATAAAGGGCTACAGGGAACTAGTTATGCCTTTTTGCCCTCTGCATTCTGCCATATGAGGACACAGCAACAAGGAACTGTCTAAAAAGCTGAGATGGAGGCTTCACCAGACACTGAATTTGCCGGCGACTTGATCTTGGATTTCCCAGCCTCAAGAACTGTGAAAATAAACTTCTGTTGCTTATAAATTACCCCGTCTGTGGTATGTTGTTATAGCAGCAGGAATGGACTAAGAAACTCTCTCTTTATATAAACAATTACTTGTGGAGAAGTCTGTATAATTACAGAGTGAAATCTTTAAAATCTCTTGGGTTTATAAGAAGCCTTACCTGCTGTCTTTAATTCAAGATTCCCACATTTACACCTCTTTGGTATATAGAATATAGAGTATAAAAATAGTCTTGGCTATCTAAGGCTAGTGGCCAACTGTCTATTGCAGAGAAAGAGTGAGAAATTTAATATAAATATTCATATTCTTACATATCCACTTCCTAGGCTAATTATCTATTTAAGAAACTTTGCCTTATTGCTACACACATACATTTATAAATAAAAGTACTTCTGCATTTTTCAAATATAAATTAGTTTTTTAAGACTTGTGTGCATACCTAAAAGCATATGCACCAGATATATCCATATAAGCATATAAGCTTACAATTCCAATCAAAGAAAAAGACTGTACTTAAACCAACAGTAAGGCCTTAAATCAACTAGGAAATACAATTAAATCATATTTCAGGGTTTATTGTTTCAGTCATACAAATTTTATCCTCGACAAAAACTGGGTGTGTGTGTGTATATGTGTGTGTAGTTTGCTCTAAATATTGTAAACAAATTTATTTAAATGCTCTCATCTGGAAAACTTAGTTCTACCTAATACATTTCTTTTTACTGAAAACAATTGATTTATTTGTGTCAAAACGATGAAAGTGGGTCATTAAAGCAATTATAGTTACTGTGTAATTTTACTACACAAATTACCAAATAAATAATATTTACTGCAGAAAAACACAAGCTTACTATCTTTTTACTTACTTTCAAGTGAAAAGATGGAGAGCTATTCCTATGTCCTCAAAAGTCCATATATTAGGTGGACATGCTGATATCTGATTCATGAAAATTCCATTGCTTCAGTCCCATAGAAGTGAAATGACTTTAAAGCATATTCACATTTGTTGTCCTATGTTTTCACATTTAATAATTTTACACTAATTTTACAGTTACTGAAACTGTTACATAGCTGTGCTGTTCTTTACCTGGACATGCTGTGTATAACAGTATGTTCTTTTTACAGGTCCCAGACTTTATTCTCTAGGTCTTTTCTGGGGCATGCATAGTTCAAAGCACCCATGCTTTAAGATTTCTAATCTTAAATCTTCTA
The DNA here is from genome assembly GCA_036589455.1 of Ateles fusciceps. Taxonomy (NCBI): domain Eukaryota; kingdom Metazoa; phylum Chordata; class Mammalia; order Primates; family Atelidae; genus Ateles; species Ateles fusciceps. The sequence continues at coordinate 4,476,733 of JAZHEH010002924.1, read as the reverse complement.
ATCTTTTCAGTTAGGATAGATTCAAATATCAGTGTTTTTAAAAAAGAAAAATCAAATATAATTATTACTAGTGGTTTATTTCAGGGATTTGGGAAAGGGCTTCTGTTTTACTCTAAGTATTTTCTTGCTGCACTTGAAAATGGTTGAAATCCCTTCAATTAGGGACCAATCTTTCTAATCCTGTAAGTAATGTTAAAAATGTAAAGGTCCTTGAGTGATGGAAACTAGTGATTTATAATGATTGCTATTTGAATAATGGTTATCAGTTTCTAACAAGTTTTTAAGGAGAAAGAGAAGAGAAATTAGGCCATGGGACATATGAAAAAGGAGAAAGAGTAACAGGAGAAAAGACAAACTTCACCAGGATACCAAAGACCAACTTCACCAATTCCATAATTTTGAAGTCAGTAAGTCAGAAGTCCACCGACTCCTGACTTTAGCTAATTTACAGTCAGTAAAGGAAAAACTTCATATTACTTACTCCTAAAAATTCAGCACATAGTCTGTCATTTTTGCAAAAACAGATCTCCTTTTGTTACCACATATAAATTCAATTATAGCATACTGATGTATCCTAAGTCCTTCAGTAATGAATCAGAAAAATTGAAAAACTGAAGTAATTATTTGACCTGGATTTATAATTTCTTAATCCTTTTTAACCTTATATACTTTTAGTTTATTTAAAAAAGGTGCTTTCTTAATGTTTAGCTGTCTTTAGAATCAAAGAGTTTAGCAACGTGAAACGCAGAGCCAGGAGGACCACGTTTTTATTGAGCACCAGGCATATATAAAAGGCTATGCATTTTACAATCCTCTAAATCTTTGAAAAGATTTTTACAAAGTAGGTATTATTAGCTCCATTTTGAAAATCAACAACAACAACAACAACAACAAAATAATGCTGAAAAAGTTTAAGTAATCTACTAGCCAATGTCATACCATAAACCTGCAAGATTTTAGTTTTGTATGATTCAAAGCCCCTTGTAATGGTAGGAAGGCAGATGGCAGTAACCTAGCTTAAAAGGAAGGTTTACATCCCATAGATCTGGTGCTGAATAGGAATCACAAAGAACAGAAGGTATCTGAAATCTACTCTTAGTCTCCCATAGAGGCACAGAACACACTGCAAACATATGAAGGGATGGACCAATAAACAGAAACACTTAAATTGAATCCTAATTCTACAACCAAGACCTCAGCTTTCTGTTATAAACCCTGGTAGGGATGGTTGAGGAAACATTCATCCAAATGTGTTGGGAACAGAGAACACACAACATTTTAGCTCCTGTTGAGGGTGTGCAGGGAGTCCCTTTTTGGAACAATTTGCTATCTTCAGAGCAAGTACCTAGAGGTGGAGTACCTGAGATATAAATAACAACTTAGAGAGATTAAGACCACATCAAAGTATAATTCTGGCTATTCTATGGTTTTTTTCTTTTTTTTTTGGCAGGTTAAGTTTTGAGGAATAAAACCTTCAAACTCTAAAATCATATTTGGTTCTTTATGAGGTCATGATAAAAAATGGGCTTTGTACAGGTAAGATAGAAGGCCCATCATAATGTCATTTGAGGGGGAAGCCAACAGTCTCTTACATCTCCCACTCTGGTTTTCAACAGGGCTTTAAATTCCTATTATCAAGAACCATGACCTTACTCAAGAGTCCATTGTTAAAATATATATTAATGTACAATGAGTTAAACTTGGATTATCTCTAAACACCTAGTATAAACTGACTTGTAACCAAATTCATAAGGAGATGCCCCAAAGAAATACAAAGAGTTAAGTTTTGCTTTGAGGAGAAGAATAAAATGTTTTGGAGTTTGGTGCCTTGCCCAAGAGGGAGCACTGTGGTCAGAGTACTGAATGACTCAGTTGCCAGACCAATGAAGTGAAAACCTCAAGAGAGATGCTTGTTTCTGGAGGGCATGCGCAGGTGTTTTTAAGAGTTAAAATGAAAGAGAGAGACTGCATAAAGACAAAATATTTAGAGTCCTCTACCTTTGTTTCATTTGCAGGTGTCTTTCTTCAAATAATACACTTTTTTCAATTCCTTTATCACCTGACATAGCAAACAAAAAAAATCTCACTGACAGATTTAGAAAATTCTTGTTGATTTGAAATGAATGATTTCTTCCTTCCTTCCTCCCTCCCTCCCTCTCTTTCTGTTGACTTTATCCCACATCAGATTCTCAAGGGCAAAACCTATAGAAGCATAATGTAAGCACCATAGTAGGTCTTAGCCACACAACTCTAGTTCAAAGAGGATTTATCTTCTCTTAAGTACATTCTCAGAAAGAAAAATAAAACTTCACATAGCATTTGTAATTGAGTACAAACAGCCTGGAGCCCCCAACTTAGCTAGCATTTACAGCATTTTGTTTGATCAAACGTGATATACAAGTCAGCAGACTTGCTGTGAAGAGATCTCATGATCATAATTCCCAGGAATAAGGTGATTTCAAAACAGCTAGAGTAGTATCCCACGGACACCATTTACAAAGGGGAACAATTAAGCCAGAATGGCATTCTATTCTGCTGCTATTGCAGACTGCAAATCACAGCAGTTCACCCAGTAATTTCCCATCGATCAGCACTAGTGTCTTCCATATTAAAATATTCTTCACTGTAGTTTCCTCATCTTTCAAGTAAATTTTCAAACATAGGCTCCAAAGAAAGAACTGGAAACTGCTGATTCATAAAAATATGCAACATAATTTGAGGTTTGTGAACAGAAAATTAAGTACTTTTTTTTTCTTCTCTTGAAAAGGTTCCTGATCCTTGGGGATGACAGTATAATTAAAACTGCAATTAGCAAGTAGATAATCAGGAATAGTGAAAATACAAAAGAAGAAACTGGGAAGAGCTGTTATGTTAAATCAGAATCCAACCGGATTCTAAATATAGTCTTCTGCAGTCTAAAAATAAAGAAAGCATTCTATTAACTGTGGTCGTAATTCTGCACATTTCTTCATTACAAAAATATGTAGAATAATTATAAGTTGTCCAATATTTATCACGTTCTGAAGGAGAAAAAAAATATGTGCATCACATATATAGAAATAAGTGAAAACCAACCAAATGAGAAAGGCAAAGGTTATTTATTCAGACCTTGCTATAGCAAGGCAGTAAGTCATTATTACTTGTATTTTGGCAGAGACTCAAAGGCAGATAGGAGAGGTGGAAAACTTTATAGTGAAACAAGGGGAAGGCTTCCAGTGTGCCCCAGTGGAAGTTATTGGCATGGAGAAGTTGTACGCAGGCCAAATACACATGAGGCAACCTATATGATTGGTTGGAGCTACATATGTAGCTCTCTGTGATTGGTCCTAAGTTAGAAGCAGGGACAAAAGTCAGGAAATTTGTCAGTTATTAATCAAGGACTGGCCATTCAGGGCTGATTGTTATAGATATTATTGTTTAGCTTCCTGTATTGTTGCTAGTGATAGCAATCTGGCTACCTGCATGTCTGATTTATAGCAGGCTGGCTTTCTGGTTGTTTATTGTAGATAAAGGGTTGGTTTCCTGGGCAGATTCCTGCAGGCAATGAGTCAGAGTTCTAGTTTTAAATGTGGTCCGGCTATTATTTCATTTTTCGATTCAGTCTGTCTCATATATTGAGATTATCAAATAAGAATAAAATATTTTTAAGTTTTATAAAAAATTAGAGTTGATTTTATTATTTCACCAAGAAGCAAATGGTAATATATTAAGATGGACTCAGATCCTATAATATTTAGTAGGAAATGGACTTAACCTTTTAAGATATTCTGCAAACATTACTCAAAAAATGTAGAAAGCAATATTAAATCAGTAGTCTATAACCGTAGAAGAAAAGATTGCTCTTTTCATTGTAAAAATATTCTCAGTAGTCCAGTAGATAATGTGAGGTGCTATCTTTAAAGGAATACATTCATCTCTGCTGTTTCTTCCTTTTCAAACAATTCTTGTTTAATGCCTATTTGAATCTTCTTAAAGCATATCAATTCCAACTTTCTAGGTGGACTTGATTTCTTTTTTTTTTTTTAGTATATATATATATATATATTTTTTTTCCAATAACTAAAAGCTATATAAGACCAAGATTGCTTTCTTATATGGCTCTGAAGTGGCTCTCATGTGGCTCTGAATTTCAAAATAGACTTTCCCCAAATAGTCTGGCTACTGGCACATTAGCAGAAGCATGATGTTCCATCCCAAAATGACCACATGGAAGGGGATCCCACACACTATTAATTTACTCTCTGAACAACATTACATGAGCATATGCCACGTGCAAGATACTGAACTAGCTGCTGGGGTTGCAGAGAAAAATTATACAGATTCTGGCTCAAATAATTTAAGTGTCTGGTAGAGGAAGACAGACATTTATAATCAAATAGAAGTAATTAATAATTAGTGATTTTTTAAATAAAGTCATCCCAGAAGTGTTTGCAAGAATCAGTGAAGACCACAGACCAGAGAGGAGCATTGCTACAGTACTCTGAGAGAGGAGAGTGACAGAGCCTTAATAAAAGCTATTTAGGACAGATGATTTTTCAACCTGTGTTTTAAAATCTAAGTAGTTTTTGCCACTCCAAGACCAAGAAAAGCAGCTAAGACAATGAAACAGAGTAAGCAAAAGCATGGAGTCATGGACTGGCTTAAAGCATCTGAAATATAATGGCCACAAAGAAGGTACACAGACCACATCATGGAATGTATGAATGTCCTATTTACAATTTTACACCTTATCTGGTAAGCATGGGAGGTCTTGGAGAATTTTAAGGAAGGTTATATTTTTTTAAATGCCTTTTTAGAAAGATGCATCCACTGTGGATACGCATGCTCTTGCATATTTTTAAAATAATTTTGCTTCTTTGTAGCTCTTATAGTCACTAGGTGACAACTTTTCTGATGTTAGAATATTTGCAAATAAACATCAAGACAGGAAAAAAAATTGTATAACAAAAATGAGATATCTAACATCTGAGGGGACAAATATCATTCAGAACAGGACAGGAGAAAGCTGTCCCAGATAATGTAGAAAAGTAGTGCAAGAAGATACTTTAGAGATTATGTATTCCAATGTGTTCTTTCATATGGACAGGACATTAAGTTAGGAATTTTGTTGAAAGCATCAAGATAGAACAGATGAAATGCCCCAAAGTCAGCTTCCTAACACAATGCAAATTTCAAAAAAAAAAAAAAAAAGAAAGAAAGAAAACAAAATCAAATGAGGGTAGAGAATAAAAGGGTTTGGTTTGGAGATGGAAAGAATTTGGAGAAAATTTTCATGGAAAGAGGCGTTGCTTTGCTAAGAATTTCTTCTCCTAGAGGTAGAGGTAGAAAGGCTTACTTCAGGCTTAGGGAATGGAAATCCAATGTGACCTCTCTGAATACGTAATATGTGTCACCTGCAGTAAAGAAGTGCAATGAACCCATGCCAGACTGCAGACTGGAAACACTAAAAACAAGAGACAAATATTGGGAACAAAGTGAGGTAGGGAAATTGGTGACTTATACTCTCAGCATTAACCAGGGCAAAGATTGCACAAGCATTTCTTGTAGCTCAAATGTGGGTTAAGCGTGACAGAACAATAATGTGGAATTGTCTGAGATCTTATCTAATAATGTACTACAGAGGCTAGCAGGATAGATCCCTGCAACATAGTCAAGGTATTTCTGTCAGAATACAAAGAATCCATAAATAAAAATTTTATTAATAAATAAATCAGATAAATTAAAAAAATATCTACAAATTTTAGTCTAAATATGTCTCAAATATTACATGAGACATTACATATTCTTTAAAATTTTGCTGTTTGGCCAGGCTTTGTGGTTCACACCTGTCATCCCAGCACTTTGGGAAGCTGAGATGGGCAGATCTGTCCAGCCCAGGAGTTTGAGACAAACCCAGGCAATATGGAGAAACCTGTCTCTACTAAAAATATGAAAATTAGCTGGGTGTGGTGGCTTACACCTGTAGTCCCAGCTACTTGGGGGGCAGATGAGGCAAGAGAATCACTTGAGCCCAGGAGGTTAAGTTTGCAGTGAGCCATGATCACAACACTGCACTCCAGTCTGAATGACAAAGTGAGGCCTTGTCACAAACTAACAAACAAAGCTACTGTTTATCTGAAATTCAAATTTAACTGGGCATTACCTATCTGGAGACTCCCATTAGCACTGGACATTAGCCAGACTCAGCATAAAATCACCATGTGACTGTAGGCCAAAAGTACAAACATTTTCCCCTTAATATTTCTCCTTTACTAAGAGCCAACTCTGGAAGGCTCATAAATTGTAAGTTTGGGAGGAGCAACAAAGGGAGAAATAAGAAATTGCCATACCTCTACCACCCACAGCAGTAATCTTTAGCTGGGAAAGTATGTAACGTAGCTGTAACTGTGAATAAATCTGACAATTCCATGGAACTGAACATTTTGAGTGCTGAAATGTCTATTTTGTGACTCAAATTAACTGTACAATGTTGAATAAATTAAAAAATCAGAAAAGTTATGGGTCTGCCTTGAATATTCCTCCAGAGTAAGGGGGAAAAACAGCTTTCTATCTCATAAGCAGAGTAACTGGGACAATGGGCAAAGAAAATAAATGTGTGCTCTGATGGCACTCATGAGCCTTGCTTGTTCAATACACCAGTTATGTGCAAATTGTTAATAGCAAACTGAGGCCTGAAGGGATCTAAGGGTGACTCTGATAGCAGACTGCTTGAGATGGATGAAGGTGAAGAATAGCCCACGTCTTCCACGTATGCCTGCAATTCTTTCCAGGGCGATTCTCTCTCATTCTTCTGCCAGTAGCAGGCCATCCTCTCCTTCCCACAAATTCTTTTGCTACTAGAGAAGCTAACTTCAAGTCAACTAAAATGTTTTTCAAATAATTATGATTTGAAATATCTCTAGATACACTTGCATGAAAACTCAAAATAAACTTACCTATCTGACCTACACGAACTGAGAATATAGAATCAACTATGACTTGTCTTTAACCTGGGCTCTGTCTAGAGATGCTTACCATAAGGAGGAGAAGCCCACTGCTCCTGGATGTTAAAAGGAAAACAGCACAACAGAGTAGTTTATTCTGAGGACTCAGTGATGGGTCATTTTTTAAAGTTCTGTCCCCCAATCTCTAAGGGAATATAAGTCAATGAATTTCAGACTAATTACAAAGAAGAGCTGGCAAACTGGGGAGAGTGTCAAAGAAGGAGAGTGAGAGAAGGAAAGAAGTTAGAATAAGTATATAAATGTTGTATTAGTTCCCTATGGCTGCTGTAAAAAAAAAATATGATAAACATAGTGGCTTAGAACAATACAAAATATTATCTTGCAGTTCTGAAGACCAGAAGTTCAAAATGAATATCACACAAGGCTAAAATCAATGTGTTAGAAGTATGTCTTCCCCTGGAGTCTCTGGGGAAAATTATTCCCTTTCGCTTCCTAAATTCTAGAGGTTAGAGGCATTTCTTGGCTGGGGCCCCTTCTTCCATCTGAAAAGCCAGCAACTGCATCACTGCTACCTCAGCTTTCATTGCATCTTCTTTACAACTCTGACTCCTCGCCTCCCTCTTTCACTTACAAGGACACTTGTTATTATATTGGCATCACACAGACAATCCAGGGTAATCTTCCCATCTCAGGATCTTTAATTTAATCACAGCTGCAAGGTCCCTTTTACCCTGTGACGTAACATGTATATGTTGCGAGAATTTAGGACACAAAAATTTGGGGGGACCATTATTCTGCCTACCACAGATGTTCTCTCTCACTCTTCTTTTTGGGAAAATTGTGAATTATGAAATGAGAATGAGGAATGGATGAACTGGCTGGAAATTTCTCCCTTCACTCCTTCTCCTTTCTAATCCAAAGCAGTCATCCACAAGCCCCATTTTGCCAATTCAAGGATTCTCAAACTTTGCAATTCATTCTGCCATAACAGGAACTCAACATCTATTCAACATTCATCTTTTAGCAGCACTTTATATCACTCCTCAATCTTGCTGCTTCCTCCTCCCTAGGACATCTTCCTGCTCCTCCTGGGGTTACTATTCCTTCCCCACTTCAACAAATTGTTTTGCTAGGGATTCCAATCTAAATTCCTCCACCAGAACTGTGCACCTGTGGTCCAGGATTGGGGGAAACAAAATCCTGCTGGAGATCTATATATTGGTAAGACATGGACATATATAAACTACTCCTAACCATTGACAAGGAAAGACGGGATTAACTCTAAAAGAACCTATGTCATGTCTTCCAAAAAACAGACGGGATCTTTCTGCTGTAGGAAAGAATGAAGCTGAGACCCAATGGGACAAGTTGAGACAGGTAATTTGATTTCCTAGATTCACTGGACTTGAAGTCCAACCCCACCCCTGTTCTTCTTTTTTATCAAAGCTAAAAATATATTTTATTTGTTTGTTTAAGCCAATTTAAATTGGGCTTCAATCACGTGTAGCAGTAATATTCTGTTAGTACAGTCTTATTCTGAACTAAGTGTATACTTGCAATATCTCATTAAATCCTCAAAGCAATCTTGTGATGATATAACATGTATCACTGTTTTACAAATGAAGAAACTGAGGCAGAGACTGGTTAAGTAACCTGTGAAGATTTATGTTGGCAGTGTGAGAAAGAGCCAGAATTTAACTCAGTTTCCAGTGTCAAAAGCCTAGTCTCCCAACTGCAACACCATACTGCCTTCTATTTTCCTTGCAGTGAGACAGTGCACCATGTCAGCCAAAATGAATCTTCTTCGCACCATTTTAGTATGTTGTGCTCAACCTTATATTTTACATATGCTGTTTCTTTAGTCTTGTTGGGTAATCACTACAGTGCTAAGAACAGAAAAATTTTGCTGAGTAGATTTTAATGAGAAAATATTTAAAATTCACTGCTAGGTACATTAGCTGCAGCTATTATATTAAATTAAAAGTCATTTAGACCATATATTGGTGACTGCAACAGGAGATACCCAATCTTCTCTACCTCAAATTTCCATTGTATGTTGCAAGCTTTTATATTTTAATTTTTTGACTAAAACATTCTACTTTAATGTGTTGTGATATATTTGAGAGCACGAAGTAAATGGTGTGTTCTTAGGGAATATATTAGCAAAGACTTAGATGTGCACCTTTCCAATCTGTTCAAAGCCTTAGGTATAGTCAAACATTTCAAATCAGTTACCAGGCAATGTGCCATGAGGAACCCAGGAAGAATTCCACGTGGGAGACAGGAAGAGCAAGAACTAGGTGAGATGTGAAGGAAGGAGATTACTTTGTGTGCAAAAAGCTTAAAGTAGGCTGATTTCAACATAAACTTCACTACTCAGGGACAGATGTTGTTCTCAAATTCCCAGTCCACATTAGCTTTTCAATAATACACTATCTTATTTGTTTTAGTTTTTTTGTTGTTTGTTTGTTTTGAGATGGAGTCTTGCTCTTCACCCAGGTTGAGTGTAGTGGTGCCATCTTGGCTCACTGCAACCTCTGCCTCCCGGATTCAAGTGATTCTCCTCATGGCAGCCTCTCAACTAGCTGGGATTACAGGTGCCCACCACCCCACTGGGCTAATTTTTGTATTTTTAGTAGAGATGGTGTTTCACCACGTTGGCTAGGCTGGTCTAGAACTCCTGACCTTAGGTGGTCTGCCCACCTCTGCCTCCCAAAGTGCTGTAGATTATAGGCTTGAGCCACCGCGCCCAGCCCAATTATACACTATCTTAACAAGCTGCACTTCTCTTTTGTAGCACTTCCTTAAAGAATTAACTGACCAAATACATATTTGTTTTCTGTGTCACCATTAGACCCGCCTGCAAGTTCCATGGTTTGAGTCATTGTGTATAGCTAAGTACAAAGCTTTATACTTGTTGAAGGAAAAGAGAAATCAGCAATGGTAAGGATGTTGAGTCATGCAGGTGATGGCATAGGGAAGTGAATAAAGACTACTCCCCTTGAGGTCTGGGGATATCAGTGGTGATACACTGATTTCAATTGGATTATTTGCTTTGTCTTGGCATGGGCAGTCCACAACATATTCTTTCATTTTATCTCCAGCAGGACTTCTCACACTACCTAACCAATGAACAATTTCTATCAAATTGCTACTCTGTATTTCTCACTCAATTTCTATTTTTGTCCGTAAAATCATGACAGCATATACTTGAATCAGTTTATTAATACACATCAAACAATAAAATAATGCTTTGCCATGGTATTTGAAGACTTGTTGCCATTTATTTCTGGGTCCCAAAATCCAAGTCTTAATTTCAGGATGAAAGTATATTATTTCCTCTTAATAGATATTGAGCCTGGCTTTATACTACACCAATTTATTCATCTTTAAATGTTTGCTCTATGTATTACCCTTCCACAAACTACCCTTTCTAACACTTGCTTCTCTTCTTATCTCCTGTAGCTACTCTTACTGAGCAACACTTCTTGGGTACTCTTCATTCCATTGCATCTCTAAGCAAGCTCCTTTTAAAATATCCCTTCACTTGTTTCATTATTTATTCACATACCTTTCTAGCTATTTTATCCCTATTCCTTTCTTGTCTCTTTCCTATCTCTATCTGCTGCTTATGTATAAAATCATTATTTTCAAACTTCATGTTTACCACATGCATATACACGTTAATCTACAGTGCTCATGCTAAGTAAGAGAAACAGTGGTTTGAACAATCAAGTGAAAAGTCAAATGCAGGAAGCTGAATACACAAAAAATGAGCATACCAGAGGTCATGTAAACAAATATGAAAACAATAAGGATGAGGCAACATAGAGAAGAGACCAAAGCAAGGAGTCAATTGTCCATGAAAATGGTCAACAACCACAGAGAAGGATGAATGGTGAAAAGTCTTATTAAAATAATCAGTAAAAATGTCTCCAGAAACAGAAAGAGCTAGAGATACCGATGGTTCCAGAAAAGTCCACAGCAAGAACAGTTCCTGAGGCTGAATGTTCTTTTGCCCCAGTTTCAACTGCAGTCTGCCTAGAATCCTAGTCCCCCAGCTTTGGATGAGACTGTCTCACATGCAAATGACCATTAGTAGTAGATCCAGGGCTCTTAAGAGATGGAGGAGCATTCTATATAAGAAGGAATATTCAATAATACTGAATAATAATAATATATTTCCCCACTTTACTAAATCTGCCACCTTAAGAAATGAAGAGAGGAATTACAATTTTGAATATGCCAACATTAGAAAAGCTAACCTCAAATAATCTTCGTCTTTTGAATTTTTCTTCAAAAAGATCCTCTGGCCCCTAGTCTCTTGTCTAAACCAAGCTGTGTTATCACTAAGAAATGGGTTCTTGCAAAGAGAGCTCCCACCTCCAAAGCTTTAATTTGACTTGTTATTTCTTCAGGACACTATAGTGATTTCTTTAAGGCACTGTGAAAATACCATGTGAATTTAAGCTCATATCAGCTTTCCCCAAGTACTCTGATTACTATTGGAGCATTGTTTTTCTTTTTTTAGCTTTTACCCCACAATGTTCTTCTTCTATTTCTAGTATAAGAATTCTTTATCAAATTTGGTTGATTCCATTTTTTACTGTGAAATAAAAATATATTACGGAAAAGTGAACAAAACGTGTGAATGGTTCAGTGAATTATTACAAAGCAAACAACTGGATAAACATCATCCAGGGAAAAACAGAGCACCAATTCCCTCCTGAACAATGTTTCTCCCTTACTCTCTCTTTAAAAACAGTTTGCTTATCCCTACCATACTAATTATTGCATTCTGTAATTTGATATATAAAATTAATCTTTTATACATCTATTTTGGATAAAATATTGTGTTGTTTTCATATTGGGATATCATAAATTAATCTTTTGTGAGCATTCTAGTACCTGTCTCATGGGATATATGTTGTTGGGTGTAGACTCAGGAGAGTCTTTATAATTTTAATAGATAATATACAACAGGATTTAAAAGAAGTTATGGCAATTAACACTCCCATTAGCAGTGTGTGAGAAAACCCAGTGCTCATCTTCCTCTCCAATGCATTTTAACCAATTCAGTGTGTGTGTGGTAGTACTTAATTCTGGGTTTAATATTAGTTTTGCATTTTCATTGGTCATTAGGCTATTTTCTCTCCGAAAATGCCCATTCTAGACTAGCACAGTATTTATTGGGCTGTCTTTTCTTTGAGTTATATCAGATTTTATATATTCTGAATTGAGTTACATGTACTGCAAGTATCTTTCACTCTGTTTACCTTTTTAATTCTTAAGAGAAATTCTTCGAGTTAATATGGCTACATTTTATCAATTTATAAAAAGTTATTTTTCCTCTGCCCAAAAGTCTACATGACAAAAGACTACATAACAATATTATTTAATATAACTTCTTGAAGCTATATTTTTCAAATTTTAATATTTACTACAATTCACTTGGCATTGAATTTTGTCTATATTGTGAGGTAGGGATCAAGATTCATTTAAAAACATATATCTAATTTTCTTAGCAAAGTTTATTAACAGACTATTACTTTCCTCAAGCTTGACAGTGCTGTTTTTATTTTAAATTTAATTACCATATACAAGTATCTGCCAGGAAACTAGTAAAATCTAATAAGTTAATTGTACACATGTATTACAATCTAAAATTTATACTTCTAGGTATATAATCAATAGGAAAGCATGTATCTTTATAAAAGACATGCACAAAAATATTTCAAAATAGCATTGCTTTTAACAGGCTTAAACTTAAAACAATCTGAGATCTTAAACTTAGAGTAAATAATGAATGAGAAAGAGGATAAGAGGAACTTTGAATTACTAATAATGTTCCATTTCTTTACTGCATCATTTTTACACAATTCATTTTGTAAATATTCATCAATTAGAATTTTGACAACATGACTGTTATTTTCTGAATCTATGTTACGTTTTGGTTTAAGAAAAGTTTATTATTTTTAAAAAAATGAATAAGATAGCACACATACACGTGCTTATTTTGGCATGACTTGCATGAGTTTTGAAGTAAATAAAAATGCTTTCGTGATGTAGGTGAAAGGACACAGGAAAGTTTTTGTCTCTGAATTGTTGTATTCTCATCTGCAGAGTAAAGAGCATCGGGAGCCTCAATAGTCCTGTCCAGCTCTTGTATTGTAAAATTCCATTTACCTGGGTAACTAAAGCAGAATTGGAAACCTGCTTTGAGCCTGTCCTCACAAAACCTCTCATTTTTATTTGTTTCTTGTGCTATTTTTGTAGGGTTCATTGTTGCCCCATCTCAATAGACATTTTCCATAATAGCTTTCATCTTGGAATAATCAAAATCTAGTTTGTTTTAAAAAAGACAAAACCAATTCAGTGTTTCTCAGTGGCATGTGTGACTGGCCATCTGGTTGCATTCACAACTAGGGCGAGATGAAGCTTTCTCAAGCTTATTAATTCAGTGGATGTCTTTCTTTGAGAAGTTGGATGGTCATATTTAATTCCCAGTTTCATGTCAACACTCACAGGGAACATTTGGCCCTTTTAAGTTAAAGCACATGCCCATCTCTTCACTATTTCTTAATGATGAGGCAGAGTTTGTTATGCTAGAGGGTATGTCTTTTAAGCACATCAAAAGAAAACATTTATACTGTAATCTTCTCTATTTATTACCATGATTTACAGCCACACATCCACCCAAATACCAGATTAATATCTGTCCTCATGCCCTTAGACCTGTTTTAGAAGTGCAATAACTTTCTAACTACATCATGGCCTCCAAATGCTCCTTAATCTATCTGGTACTATGCTAGCACGTTAATCTTCCCAAAGCACAACTTTCAAAATCTTTCAGTGTCTTCAAATGTTTTAGTTTATATCAGAGCTCTTAAAACTTTGGTGAGAAAAAAGTTGCTATGGAATAGGCACTGCCTTAAAAGGTAGATCCCATGTCCCCCAGGTTGATTCAATAAGGGAAGATGTTGATTCAGTCAGGGAAGAATGAGGTCCAGAAATCTACACTTGTTTTCCTGTCCAATTTAGGGAAACTGAGGATTACTCCCAGTGTTTACACAGGTGCTTCTCTGCCCTCTGTGAATTGGGAGATTACTATTTACAAGTGAACTCTGTGTTTTGGCCAGTCATTCTAGAACACTGAATTTTTGGCTGCCAAGAAGTTACAGAGAAGCAGGTTCTTCTAGAAAACTTTAGAACTTTCCCTTAGCTACTGCATGAAAACTTAACCTGACTTGAAACATAGCCAAGAAATTTAAAAAAAAAAAAAACCACCTAAAAATTAACAAGATGTGTGACAGCATGGGCTATTTCACAGGCCTATTTCCCAGAGGCAAGAATAGGAGACTTTGAATAATTTCTCAAAAAGTAACAGGTAGCAAGCAGCTGCTACCTGAGGCTCCTCAGTGTCCTCTTTAGGAAGAATCAAGAGTTGACTAGGTGCTGTTGAAGGAGCTAAGAAACCGTCAGAGTCCTGTAGGAGCAGTCATTGCAGCTCTTGGAATAATGGATGGAAGTTCCATTAGGGATTCAACAGTGAGACATTTGGAAAAGAATGTTTTATTGCTGAGAGATTTCTAGTTTCTCATTTCTTCACCCAAGAAAATCTCCCATAATGAAATACATACATTATCATCTCACATGGAAAGAGAAAGAACATATGCAAAAGACATTTGAATTTTATATTAAGCCGAAAGAAAGGAAGGTACTAGTTTTCCCATGAAGAAATGTGGTAGGAATTGAAATGACCGAGATGTATTATGTGATTCTGCCCAAACCATCTATTCCCACTTCCTCTGCTTCATCCACTTAATTCTTTTTTTCTGCAACCAAATAACATGTAGTTCTTTTTTACATGCCAGCTCTTTTATTCTTCCATCTATTCCAGACTCCTTACTCTGCTGAAACTGTGTACTCATCCTTCACGCCCTAGTTCAAGCTCCTATTCTCAATCTAGTCCTCTCAAACCTGCTAGATATAACTCGTCATTGTTTTCTCCATTACCATCTGCTAGCATTTTATCATTTATGCACACTTATTATGCTTAATATAACGCTATACTATGATCATTTGTTTTACCCACTAGACTGATTCTTAAGGATATAGTCTAGTCTTATAATCTGTATATCCCCTACTGTGTGTATAATCTGTATATTCCTCCCATGAAAGTAGAATATGATCTCTTTGTTAAATTAAAGAAAATCAAAATAACTAAGAAGTACAAGTTCATTACAAAACACCCAAACATTAGCCATGCTTTCAGATTTTAGCTAAAAAAAATAACCTTCGGGAGAGACATAAACATTGTATCCTCTACAATGGCTAAGAAAGGAACATACAATAAGTTTTCAAAAACAAACATTGACTGACTATATAATTCATTGATTAGTATACAAAATGACATTGCTGGTTTAATTAATTTGACCAGATAATAAAAGAAATTATCAATTCAGACCATAAATGAATATGAATGTTTTGATTTTCTGTGCCAGTAGACTAATAGATGCATTAGTCCAAAAGGACAAAATTATTAGTTTTCATCTTAAGATAATAATACCCTACATATATTGACTACTTAGAATAAATGAGGTACCTTGCTAAATATTTCATATACATTATCTTATTTAATATTCATAAGCCGATGATAAATATTCTGTGACTTTATTGTGGAGAAACAAAAGTTTAGGACACTTGCATAACTCACACAACATCATGAACTGAAGAGAACACTGTTAGTGTTTGCAACCTTTCAATGTTACTAAAAACTACACAAAACAATTATCAAACAGCAAGGTTATTGAGAAGAAAGGTAAGATCCAATGTCAATTACATAAATGTTTTCACAAAAAATAAAAATTATATTATTAAAATTTTCTTTGATGACTCTTAGTTTAAATGAAAATATTATTTCAGATATTTTAAATCATTAAAAATTAATGCTGTGTATTATTTTTCAAATACATATTTGCATTTAAAAGCCAAATGTCAGAGACAATGTTAAATGGCTGGTTTTAAGAGGTACCTCTACTGGAACTGATATTCTAATAACAAAATCCACTTTATCTTGTATTGGAAGACTCATAAAAACTCCTTCTGGCTGGTACATTATGACCACATTCAAGGAACTAAAATAACTTGTTTCTGTACATATCCTCCCAAAGAAAACAGATAAGAGTATAGTGTTCTTCTAAGCCCTTGGGCTTCAAGCTAAAAGATTTTCTCAAGCTAAAGGAAATGGGAAAGTGTTACCAAAATAAAAATGTACTATGTCATTTTTTTATGGCATTTACCAAGTAAGAGCCCCAAGTCAGAGACTGTAAATTACCTGAGTTCTGTTAATATGAACATTCATCTGACATGTCAAACGTACAGCCTTGAAGTTAGATTCCTATAACAGAACTTCCTGGATAACTGACCCCTCCATTCCCTCCTAGATTTTCATGAAGAAGTCTGATCTGATTGTTACCCATTGACCGGAATTGATAAGACATTCACTTAATTCCTCACTATGGATTACAGGAAATTTCACAGCATCGCAGAATTAGGCAACTTTCTATTAAGCCATATCAGAGAACTTAACATTGAAGGAAAATGTCTTATACTGACAACATTAGCAAAATGATTAATAAATCTAATTAAAAGAAAGTATCTCACCAATTTTGTCAATCTGTTTTATCTTACACAAATTTTAGAGTAATTATCTGGTAGTGTTTCTGTTGCAAAGATTTTTTTTGATAAAATTTTTGATATAATTTGAAACTTAGGAAAAAAATGTAAGAATAGTTTAAAGAGCTCCTTTGTGCTCTTTATGGAAATTCATCAACTGTTTTACGTTTCACCACATTTACTTTTTTGTTTGTTTACCTGTATGTGGAGCATCTAGGTACTCCCTTTGAGTAAAGATATGCTCACTCCTTATTCTTTCTTTACATGTCTCTCTCTGGGGAAGCACAGTGGCTGTCTGGGTTTCATCTAACTCCTGCAGGGTGACAATCCTCAGGCAAGCATGGTCATGCAAGACCTCTCCCCTCAGTCTCTCATTTATTACACGTGGCATCTGACTTTCCACTCCTAGGTAAGCTAAGCACCTCACATTCATCATTTCCAAAACGGAATATAATATCTCTCTCCACTTGTTAATCCAAGCCACATCTATATCCCCTATCTTTAATAATAGTGTCAGAGGCTTTCAAACCAAAGTGACTCCATTTTAAGTGAGGGATAGAAAAATAAGGCTGGGACTTACTGGGCTGCATTCTCAGAAAGTTAGGCATTCCTAGCCTGTAAATGTTTATGGTTAAGGGAACAAACTAATAATGTTTACTAAACAGGCCCAGACTTGGGAGTGTTCAAGTATCCTGATATCTGGAGAACAAAGGCATTCCTAGTTTTACTTTAAAGATAATAGCATCCATCCTTGCTGCTAAGAAAATTAATCCTTTATCACAAACCCTTGTAGCAGAGCATATCTTCCCATACATACAAGCATCATACCTAAGCTGCATGTGTTCTTCCTCTTACTTTCGGGAACTTCCTACTCTGTCTGTGGAGTAGCTGTTCTTTCACTACTTTACTCTCTTAATAAACTTGGTTTTGCTTTGCACTGCTGACTTTCCCTGAATTCTTTCTTGCATGACATCCAAGAACCCTCCCTTGGGGTCTGGATCAGGACCCCTGTCCTGTAACAATAGTGTCAGTAATTAAAAGAGTTAATTCAATTCATACCCATTGATATGGTCATTCTTGACGTCTGTGTCTCCTTTAAATCTCACATGTTTCTGAGAACCTAAACTTCATCCTCTTAGATTTACATTTTTCTTTCCATCACTGTTTTTACTGTCTTAGATAAAACTCCCTCCACTTCTCATATAGACTTAAAATAAAGAGTCTCTTATGCATTCCCCTTGCATATTGTCTTTTTGACCTAAAATCCTTCATCAATGTTATCACAGTAATCTTTCTAAAATGTCAGAAAATATGTTATGTTATTTCTCAGTTTTCTAAAGTTTACATGGCTGACTGTTGCCTAAAGGAGTAAATCCAAAGTCCTGAGACTGCTACATGATGTCTTTCAAAATCTGACACTTGTTTCCTTTCCAAATGGATACCCTTATATTCCTCTCTCGCATCCCTAAACACTAATAACTAGATTAATAAAATTATTCACCATTAACTAATAACAAAATTACATTGAAGCACACTCAAATACAGCTTCTGTTAAAACTAAAAGCCAGACAACCCATTCTCCCAATACTTTCCTTCCAAGAAAACTCCGATTTATCATATTAATTGGGGCTCAAGTATCACCTACCATATACAGTGTTTTATAAATTTACCTTATACCATTATTTAATTCTTCCTACATACAGTCAAAGTACCTTACCTATATCTGTCTTTGGTTCTTGTCACATTACAATGCTCTTATTATGTGTCTGTTGTTCCATTAAACTGTGAGCTGCTCAGTGGCACTCTGTCCTCAAATTCTAGCTCACTGCTTGCCCTGAAGAATTGCTCAAGACATATTTTACAAATACTACCAATAATATGAACAGCTAACCATTACTGAATCCTTAGTGTTTTTCAGGAACCACAGGCATTACCCCATTTCATCCTCCCAAAAACTTTCCAAGAACAGGCCATCACGTGCTGCTATTATCCCCATTGTACAGGCAAGAAAAATGAAGGTAAGCCATTTTGTTCTGATCTTACACAGATAATAGCATTATTATCAAAACTCAATCCTAGATGTACTGATCTAGGCCTGTGGCTGTTAAGCCCTTCAGTATAAGGTGATTAATATGTTAGTCCTTCCTGTACTTCAAGGGAAATTTTTTTTCTTCCCCCAACAGCAATATCCTAGGCATATCTATCTACCCATGAAATAAAGGTCTGTGTTTCAAAGAATATCTCTCAGATTTCTAAATATTTTATTCCTAATAGCTTTATCACTCCTTTAACTTCTTACTTTCTCTGGTTTACCTAATCAAGCTAGAAATGTTGAAGCTCGGGGGTAGATCCAATTGTAAATAGTTGCTGTTCAGATCCTGATTTTGAATATGATGATTCATTCAGATCTTTATTCAACCCAATGTTTCAATTATCACTGAAAATAATGAACTGAATGGCTCTTCAAAACACTCATCTTCTTTTGCCATAACATGGGAACAATTCTTCTCTCAAGAAAGACTCAAGAAGGAAATCTGCAAAGGGTAAAGGGGTTTTGCTATTAGCACTAATTTTAAGGTCATGGTCTGTACAGACGGAATTTGGAGAAGGGGGGAGTTGAATTCAGTAAGAACCAGTACTAAGAAATTAAATATTTATAATCCCATTCTAAATAATTGTTTAACTTAGTTTTATCACTAGCTCTCCCAAAACCAGTTTGTATATATAGACACAACTTAAATGTGTTTCTCAAATTTCTCTCTATCATTGTAGACTTTGAATGTGAGTTACAAGCTGGGGCTATCTACATTGGGAGTTCTCATTTTAGAGAACCCAGGTAAATGCAAGTAGAGTAGTAGCCTCCTATCCATGGTTTGCTTTCTGCAGTTTCAGTTACTTGTGGTCAGTCATAGTCCAAAAATATTAAACAGAAAATTCCAAAAATAAAAAATGTGTAAGTTTTAAATTGTGTGCTGTTCTGAGTCATATGATAACGTTTCACACCACCATGCTCTGTCCCACCCAGGATATAAATCTTCCCCTATGTCTAGTCCATCCACACTATACACTTTACCTGTCAGTCACTTAGTAGCTATCTAAGTTATCAGATCTACTGTCACAATGCTTGTGCTCAAGGAAACTTTATTTCACTTAATAATCACTCCAAAGCACAAGAGAAGTCATGCTGGTGATTCAGATATGCCAAGGAGAAGCCATAAAGTGCTTTCTTTTAGTGAAAATGTGAAAGTCCTTGACTTAATAAGGTAAGACAAAACATTTTGTGAGGTTGTTAAGATCTACAGTAAGAACAAATCTTCTAGCCATGAAATTGTTGAACAAAAAAAAGAAATTTGTTTTAGTTTTACAGTCAACCTTCAACCGCAAAAGTTACAGCCACAGTGTGTGATAGGTGCTTAGTGAAGATAGAAAAGGCATCATTTGTGGACAAAAAACATGATCAGGAAAATGTGTTCTGATTGATGGCAATGTGTTGCATCAGGATGCATTGTGCCTATACAATGACTTCAGGAAAACCATTTACTGCAAATAAGGGATGGTTATACATATTCAGGAACAACTTTGGACTAAAAAATATAAAAATAATGGAGAGAGTGCATTTGCCAATGAGGAAGCTCCTGCTAACACATTTCTGAGAATTGAAGAATTTGATTAAAGAGAAAGAATACCATACAAAGCATGTCTTCAACTGTGCTTAAACCAGGCTGTCATGGAAGACGATATCCAATAGAACCTACAGTTACTTAAAAAGAAAAATAAAAGTGCAAGGGAGGCACCAGGACATAAACTGTGGAAGGCCTCAACTAACTCTGGTAATATGCGGCAACACTGTGAAGATATAATAAAGTCTGGAGTAGTGCACAGAACAAAGAACCCACACGCTCTCAAAAACAAAAACAAAAATTATCTGCATAATCAGAAAAATGTGAGTAACAGCCATCTTGTTTATGTTCCACTAATATTTCATCTGGGGTAGGGAGTTGGGGAGGGGATAGCATGGGGAGAAATGCCAGATATAGGTGATGGGGGAGGAAGGCAGCAAATCACACTGCCATGTGTGTACCTATGCAACAATCTTCCATGTTCTTCACATGTACCCCCAAACCTAAAATGCAATAAAAAAAAAAAGAAAGAAAAAAAAAAAGAAGTGAGAAAAACATACTTGGAAGGGGAAGAATTGGAATTTTAAGTCCTATTAATAAGACAATGCATCTGGTCATCTTCAATCTGTTTCCTATGAAAATGAAAATGTCAAGGTTGTATTTTTATCTTTAAATACTCATTACTTTGGCTTCTTCACCAGGACAACATTCAATTTGTCAAGGCCACATATGCCCCCTCCCCGCCCCCACACTATCTATTTGACTGGATTTGATCAGCAATTGATACACAGCCTGATCTGGCTTAAGGTACTGCTGGAAATCATTCACTGTTGCTGATGTAATAAGATTCATTAAAGTGACAATGGATAAAATGAAACCAGAAATTGTGAGTGCCTTCTGGAAGAACTTACAAAGTTGTGAATAATTTTAAAGGCTTCCCAGGAATCAAGAAAGAAGTTAGAAAAGCCATTCATGCAGCAAGACAGGTTGGTAGAGAAGGATTTGTCAAAACGTCTGATGAAGAACTGGAAGAATGTATTGAAGGCCATCAGGAACTGTTAACAAATAAGTAATAAGGAGAACCTGTTGGGTCATCTACAAAGGAAGAGGAAGATAAAGAAGAAAAAACTAAAGCAGAACCAGTAATGTAAGCATTACCAAAATTTGCCGAAGTGGTTTGAATTGCACTGACATTAAAGGACAAAATTATGGAATACAGTCCTCCAATGGAGCACAGCAATAATAATTGTCTGATCACCAAATGATCACAATTTATGAAGCAACACTTTGATGAGTTAAAGAGAGAGAACAACATTCAATTGCAATGTTCTTCCAAAACGTTTTGGCAAAAATTTTCAACTACCAAAGATCCCCAACCACAAACATTGTCTGCTCCTGACATCCAATTACCTACATAGCTAATAGTCTGATGATCCAGGATTACCTAAAGCAGACAATTCTGTTGATATACGGTCAGAAGGTCAATAAAAATGCTTCTCAACCTAAGATAGGGTTACTTCTGAATAAACCCATTGCAAATTAAAAATATCATGAATTGAAAATGCATTAATATGTCTAACTTACTGGCTTAGCCTAGACTACCTTAAACATGCTCAGAACACTCACATAAGACTACAGTTGGACAAAATCATCAGACAACACAGCACTCGGTAGGGTTTTGGTTGTTTATCCTCATGATGGCACAATTGACTGGGACCTGTGCCTCATTGCTGCTGCCCCACATTACAGAATATTTTACTGTTTTCTACTGAATGGTATAGCTTTTGTACCACGTTAAAGTCAAGAATAGTAAATCAAATTATCATATATTGGGGACCATCGGTAGTAGCCTAACACTATGTCACAAGGCCTGTGTAATTCACCTCCTCGATCTCATCACATAGGCATTTTATCATCTCATATTATCACAGAATAATAGTGACTACAGTATGAGAAGATATTTTGAGAGAAAGACTCCATTTATATCACTTTTATTACAGTATATTGTTATGATTGTTCTATGCTATTATCCATTACTGTTGTCAATCTTTTTCTGAGCCTAATTTACAAATTAAACTTTATTAAAGGTATGTATGTATAGAAAACAAACATAACATATACAGAGTTTGCTACTATCCATGTTTCAAGCATCCACTGAGGGTATCTTGGATCATATCCTCCGCAGATAAGACTGGACAGCTGTATGATTTGTGAGCTAACACTTCTGTTGCCATACCCAGATTTGTAAACTTAAATAATATAGTAAGTAACGGGAAATGTTGTTACTAAATTCAACATTTATCCTGACATTGGTTTGACTCTCTGAATAAAATCATGAAACCAGAAAGATTACTTGAAAATGTGTCCAATTCATAATCAGATAAAAATGTCAGCTCTGATAAATATATGTGGTATATTTTCTTTCTTCAGAGATTCCTCAGTCTCTCCCAGAAAACTGATTTCTTTCTCTAACTCCTTGAGACATAAAATCCACCTACCATGTGATTTGGAGAAATGGATGAGTATTCATTAGAGTTCCTTGAAAACAACACGAGGTTAACAAAATTGGAAAGAACACAAGTTCTTAGAGAGCTTAAATTGGGGCTTGGGAAGTTAGAGCTGGAAGGGGCCTTGAGCATAAACTAACACACATTTTATGCATAAGTTTAGAACCAGGAAAGAGAAAGGACTCGTGAGTCCCATAGCTTGTTAGAGACAGAGCTGGGTGCCAAGCCTGCAGCTTCACCCTGAAACTCTGGACTGGTACTCACCACGTTCGCCGAGACTGGACGTGAGGATGAGGTGAGCAAAGTGGATGATGCCATCTCTGCTCTGCCTGAACCTTCTGAAGAGAAATTTATCCAGATATGTGGAAGGGCAGTAGATATGGGCTTTCCCTAATAGTTTTTCTCTATCATACTAACTTTTATTATATTTGGAGATAAGGATATAATGCCAAATTAAATATTACTTATAATTTAGAAATCAACTGTTTATTTCAAATATGACAAAGGGCTTTTAGTGTCAGCTCTAATATTCTCCTTCACTGTCTTCATTGATCAGAAGTCCATTTATGAAAAGAAAACACATAATGTTAAATGTCAAGAAGTACTTTTTTCTCTAGGTACTGGGATTAAAGAGTCACCTTATTTAGTTTCCTATTGCTGAAATTACCACAAACATAGTGGCTTAAAGCAATGCAACTTATTATCTTACAGTTCTGGAGGTAAAAAGTCCAAAATGCATGGACAGGGTCATGTTACTTCTGGAAGCTCTAAGGGAGAATTCATTTCTTGCCTATTCCAGCTTCTATAGGCTACCCGCATTCCTTGACTCGTGGCATCTTCCTCCACCTTCAAAGTTAGCAGTGTAGCACCTTCAAATCTCTCTCTGTCTCTCTCTTTCCCTCTCTCTGATCTTTGCTTCTATAATCACATTTCCTATTTCCTTCTCTCATTCTCTGCCTTCCTTTTTTGTGTGTGTGTTTTTTTTTTTTTTTGGACAGTCTTGCTCTGTTGCCCAGACGAGAGTGCAGTGCTGCAATCTCAGCCCACTGCAATACCTGCCTGCTGGGTTCAAGCCATTCTCCTGTCTCAGCCTCCCAGGTAGCTGGAACTACAGGCACATGCCACCACACCCGTCTAATTTTTGTACTTTTAGCAGAGACAGGGTTTCACCATATTGGTTGGGCTGGTCGTGAACTCCTGATCAGATGATCTGCCCACCTTGGCCTCCCAAAGTGCTGGGATTACAGGCATGAGTCACTGTGTCTGGCCTTTGCCTTACTCTTATAAGAGCCTCTGTGATTACATTGGGCCCACCTGGACAAGCCAGGATATGATCCCTATTTCATGATCCTTAACTTAATCATATCTGTAAAACTCCGTTTGCCATGAAGTCACACCATGTTTGTGGGTTCTGGAGATCAGGATGTGAACATCTCTGGGATCCATTTATTCTACCTACCACAAACCCCTTTTTATCAAACTTTTCTGATTTCTACCAAATATTCTAAATATCTCCTTGACCTACTACCACTTGACCCCCAAAGCATTTTTTAATGTCTCTACAGTGTGCACAAATATTCTACTTACTATGATATCAATTAGCATCCTCGACTCCTTCCCCTCTGAACTTTAAACATTATGAATGTTTTTTCCTAGAATTCTCCCTCATTTTTATGCAACTATTAAATATGAGTGGAGCCACAACATTGCCCCTGGCACTGTTTGTGTTCTAACAAGAGAGTGATGAACAGCACAGATGAGGACCCTGCCTCGGGTAACTTTCATAATGGTGAGAAGATTAGAATAAACTTGCAGATGAATATAATTGAAATAATTACAATTTTTTCTAAATGCTGGCAGAAAAATAGGCAGAGTGCCACAATAGAGAGCAAAAGAGAAAAAGGATGATAAGATTAGCAGTGCAGTTATTTCTGAGGGATAAAATTGAGGCTGAGCCCTGACATAAGAGAACAAGGTAGAATAAAACCGAATCAGACTGAAGAAGCACTGTAGATAAAGATGCCCTCAGTCATTTACTACAGTATCTATAATGGAACCATGAACAAAGCAGTGTTACTTACTGGCTTAAGTACTGATTTAGAACTTAGGAAAAAATAATAGAAATAATGAAAGGCCTCAGTTTCATCATCTTAATTATTAGGATATTGAATTATAAAATCAGATATTCTATAAATGTTTGATGAATATGTATGCAACTTAATATTATGTAGTTTTAGATGTGTTGTCCTTTGGGATATAGAAAGGCAAAGGCATTTGGCACTAACATGCTGCTTTATTTGGTTGTGACCGTATGCATGTGTCTGCTAAATGTGGAGCCATTAGAATGTTTCATTTGTTTCATTCTAGGAATCATCAAACAGACCAATTGACTGAAAAATAATTACAAGTTTATTATGGCCATCTAAGTCTACATCATTATCATGTCTGAAATGAGGCTTCTGATTATTTTGTGCTCCTAATAGAAGTGCATGCACGGCTGAAGTTTATTGCTCTGACTCAGACATGCTGTCCACAAGCTACGTTCATCCTATCGCCACCTCTCAATGCTGGGAAATTGTCTAACACTGCTGACCTCAATATGGTTTGGATTCAACTCAATATCCAGGAAAACAATATAGATCATTCTTATTTGATCATAACAAGGCAGCTCAGCTCTGTTTTATAATGGTCATAAGTAAAAATAAATAACCAATTTTGCCGGAATGAAATAAAATCAATACTTCTCTTTGCAATATGCTTCTCAGGAACAAAATCCACAAATTTGTCTTATTTCTAAAGGGGTGGCAAATCACTCAAAAGTATAAAGTTTTTTTTTTTCAAGTCAGTATGCAATGAGCCAAAACATATCATCCAGATTTTACATGTGCCCAAAAAGCTTATAGTGGCTCAACTTAAAGTAATTTTTATGGATGATTACAATCATGCCCCTTAGAAAACACAATCTAATTTTTTTGTGACCAGGCAGAACGTAAAATGAGATTTGTCTGTGTTCCCACAATATCTATTAGGTGCTGTGGAGATGGAGATCAGGTAAGCTACCTACTTATTCAGTAAGACATTATCAGTGATAATGTCTTACAATAATGCAGCTATGGCAGCACAACTATAAAAGATATTCCTGATTTTTGTTTTGTTCTGTTTTTTTTTATTATTATTATTCTTAAAACCCCAAGTTAAGAGTAGTAGTTATCAGGTGAAAGCATGAACTTTCCTCTTACAGATATTCATTAACTTTTCTGATTCCTTAGCAAATGTTTAATTAAGGTTCTTAGGCAAGTGAAGAACATAAATATAATTGAAGGCCTAGCTTTATAAAAGTCATAGGCTGTTAGAAGTTGGAAACATATCTGTTTCCAACTTCTGGAAAAAAAAAAGTAAATAAAAATAAATGCAATTTCAAATATATTTTTTCAAACAATTAAAATTAAGGACGCTTGTATATGTTGTATAATAACCAAAAGAAAGGTACATGGACAATAAAATGTACCTTTTACTTGTTTTGTTTGTGTCATTTTGTTTATATTTCTTCTTTGCTCATTAAACAAGTTGAATATTATGGGGATAAATGTACAAAGGCAGAAGCATTTTTTTTTCAAATGCATTATGAGGTCACGGACTGTGATCAGTAATAGGCAAGAATGTTCCTTCTAATTAGTCCTGGTGAAACAGCAGAACTACCCACTTCTCAATTCTACCTACTGGATGTCATGAAGTCCACTGTTCAGAAATACTATTAGCATTTAAATTTCTTACCTACTGGACGTCATGAAGTCCACTGTTCAGAAATACTATTAGCATTTAAATTTCCTACCTACTGGACGTCATGAAGTCCACTGTTCAGAAATACTATTAGCATTTAAATTTCACTTAAGTAGCATTTAATTAAAATAAAAACAGTGAAACATCCATGATACTTTTGAAGTCTTGTTTTCTTTACTATTAAAAATAGTTGCACCCATACTTTTGAAGCATGGGTGCAACTATTTTTTTTTTTTTTAAATTTATTGCATTTAGGTTTGGGGGTACATGTGAAGAACATGGAAGATTGTTGCATAGGACACACATGGCAGTGTGATTTGCTGCCTTCCTCCCCATCACCTATATCTGGCAGGGTGCAACTATTTTTAAGAAAACCTCTACATATGTAATTGAGGTAAGAGATGTACAACAGTGTCTAATTCTAAACTATAAAGACCAAACCTCCCCCACCATAAAGAGGAGGACACTCTTCCTCATGCCCTCTTCTGCCCTTTCTAGCCCAAGGAAATCAAAAGAATAAGTCTGATACGCTCCCTCATTTGATGTACCCATGCATCAATTCATACCAGCTTTAGAGTAGGATAAAATATAAGACACCCTCTGTTGCAACTTTTGGAAAAGGCATTTTGAAAGGAAATACAGAACATATTTCCCTTGAGTATGGTAAAAACCCTAAGTTGGAGGTTGGAATCCTGAATTTTAATCCGGGCTCTCTCTTTAACTCTAGTATTACTGGCCAATTTATGAATTTCCTTTTGCCTCAATTTACTTACATAACAGAAAGGGATTAGATCAGATACTCTCCAAGCTTCTTTTCAGAATAAATTCCAGATTTCAGTACTCTTGACTAAGAAGCAGTTTTCTTTTTTTCAGCATGGGACTCATCCCATATAAATGACCTTGAGTTGTAAAACCCTTCATCACTTGCCAGCCGAGTGTGCATACCTGACCTCCATTTTACACCGCCTGTGTCTATATGGCTGACTGAATTGACTATTTGCAAGTTAGCCTCCTAGCAATTCATCTTATCTTTGCAAGTTGGCCACAATTCAGTGGTTAAGACAACTGGAGCAACCTGACCGTGAAATGGCTCCACTCCGGTACGAAACAGCCTTTTGTTGTCTGAGACAGCTGAGCCTCACCCTTACGGTATTGAGCTCTGAAATTTAGCATTCTTAGACTTATTTCTGAATAGATGATAGAACACTTACCATTACCACTGAGAGGTTTCTCAGTTGTACTGGTAAACCCAAAGGTAGACAGGGAGCAGCCCTACTGTAGTCCAAGTGATGGGCCATCTCGAGGAGCCCTACCAGCAAATTGCTCCATCTGCACGGAAGCAAATGCGCAGCTCTTCTCCCGGAAACGCCAAGTCAGTGTGAAATGCCACGATCACAAGATTGTTAGCTGAAAGGAATCATTTAGAAAAAATGAAGGAAAAAATGCAATCACATTTTCAATGCTTCAGTATTCGTAATACATTTCTGCTTAACAAAAGCATATACTTATTTTAGGGATGAGCTGGGGGTAGATTAACACCATTGGCTCATGACTCAATGAAATCATTCACATTTATTCTAACCGTATTGTACATTTTTATGGAGATGTATGGTTTTAAATATCCTTAGTGATCCCTGTAGATAGAAATGTTTGTACTGATGACATCCATTTAGAATAGCCGTCCTACCCATTCTATATACTACTAGATGTGGACTATATTTTGAAAAGAACTTTCACAACTTTGACTTTTGGCATTGGGAGAACAACTTTTTAGTTGAATGTTGCCTGAAAAAGCATATCCCACTTTGCTGAAGTCACTGACTATGCCTCCTTTCTGTGTCACCTTGTTGGACTTCACCCATTCTCTATCATGGGGCTTTGCAATCTAAAATATTGATGTTAAATATTTTCTACCTTTTTTGTAGGCTACATTTTTATGTTCTTTAGCTTATTTGAATCTTACCACATCTCTATTTTTAGAAATTGAGCAACATCTCAAGATCACACAACTGTCAAAGGATGGCTCTGCATTCCTGATTCCAAGCCTGGTACCTCTTTCATTACACACAGAAGTAAAACTCAGATAGACCACGGAGCTTTATTGGACAATCAGATTCAGTGTTAAGAGTTTAAAACACAGTAGTAAGGAATCAAAAAAAAAAAAAAAAGAAAAGAAAGAAAAAGAACACAGAACACAGAAGCCACTCAGAGATAAGAGCTCTTGCTCCTAGCAGTGGCTGAGATGAATAGGATGAGATTTCACCAGGCATAGAGTTTCTCTTACCAAACTCTAGTTTTTAAGTCTTTTAAAACCCCTGACATGAAGAGTTCCAATCAGTCCTTTAAAGTAATTCCCATCCTTTATGGAACATCCAGCTTTAGGGAATTATAAAATGACCTTCTTCCTCCCTAAATTAATTCCTCTCAGAGGATAACTGGGGGACCTCTGACATCTAATTGCTTTGCTAATAAAAGATCAATGAAAGATGCTTGTAAGCCTTAGATTTTAGTATTTACACAAAGCCAGTTTTTACTCAAGTAAATCAAAAATATCTTTGTTCTCTACCAACAGTAGACTAATAGACATCTATGAAACATATGGTATTTGAGCTGGCACTCCAACTCTGAAACAAGTTACTTAAAACTGAAGTAGCCTAAGTTAGGCCACTGAAAGTCACACAGCGAAACCTGGTTACAGCTTGAAATATGTTGTCTGAATCCGTAGCATCATTCATTTTAAGGAAAAAGAATGACAGGCAAATGGACCTAACCAGAATAAATTGCTGTGTGCATTCAGTGGAACTCACATTTGAAAAAAAAAAAAAGGGGGGGGGGGGGAACAAAGTATTCTCACCATGTGAAAGCAAACCCAACTCTGAATAAAAGCATGTCAGTCTTTACTTCTGTAAGAGCAAGTGTGATTTAAAATATAGTCAAGATTTTTCATTGAACATACTAAACAGAACAGTAAACTTTCGTAATGGAAGCATCTGTCTTTTTTACATGACTGCTTTTTGCATTTGAAGAGATGGATTTGTGTTTTTCTTTCTAAATATCAGAAATAAAACTAAGAAGTGTACCTTGCCCCAGTAGATATTCAGTATGACCTGGGTCACATAAGCTCATACTTCCAAATACTTCAGATTTTGGAGAATTAACTGTACTTCATGCATCATTTGTTTCCCTGGTTTGGCTAGATTTTTAGGTCAGGAATCCTAACACTATTATTATGATCTGATAATTTCTTGCTACACACATAATTTTTACCTCAGACACATAGCATTTCCTAAGCATGTGTCCAGATAACACACAAACAGCTGATAGAGGGATTCAAATATATCCATCAAAAGTTGCCTATTTAATTCATTAGGTAAATATCTTAAGTGACTTCTTTGGAAATTAACTTGATTAGATATTTTTGGCTTTGTGGAAATATAGCCTTAGTTTTCACGAGAACTTGCTACAAATCATAGAAAATGGAATTGCCAACTGGCAGAGAGGGCTTTACACTGTCAATGGTCTTTCTGAAGTGCTGAGGAGTTCACTTTGGTGGGATGGTATAAATAACTGGATTTTAAGTTTTAATATCTAAAATCTAGAGTTCTAAAAAAATGCACCCGGAATTTTGGAAATTTTTATTTAAATTTCAAAAATATATATTTGAACTTTGTGTAAATGGTAACAAGAACAATTGTATTTACAATTACTGTTTTGTTCTTATAAAAAATTCATTTTCTCTGTCTATCACCTATTCCTCTCCAGCCTTCTTACCTTCCTTGGAAGGACAATATTCAAACCTTTAAATTCTAAATCAGAAACAAATTCTTCAAGCCCTTCTAGGGCCTTCAAGAACTTTCTATTAGCATTCTTGATGGTGCTAGCCCTCTAATCTTGATGGAAATGCTATAGAGACTGTTAAAGGCTGGCACATAAGGTGGTGCTTAAACTGGTGATCAGTATGGCTTCTTTCCTCATCATGAATATATGATCCCATGACTTCTCATTTCCCATTAATTGGCTCATCCATTCAACAAAAGCATAGAAGGCAACACACATCCCCAAAGTGAGCAGGACGTGGATGCATATGTACACATTGGACAAGGGGAAAATACGTAGGTAGCAGGGATTATTTAATTCTTACCCCCTGCTATTGTTGTGCTTACCTCTGGCCCGACTTGTAGTCTCCCACCTTTAGAGGAGAGAGTAATTTTGTTATGTTTATAGCTCATGCAGAGGAAAATACTTTTGTGTACCTTAAAGTTTAGACCAATGAGCTAAGGTAGGTGTTGGAGAAGTTAGCTCGGAACAGAAGTGATCCTACCCAAAATGGAGAAGAGTAGATGGAGGTTGTTTGAAAAAGGTAAGAGCTTGAGCGATACAGGGTTTTGTGAGTTATAGACTCTGCACCCCTTATCCAAGGCCAGAAATATGATGGGCATGTCCAAGTAGCTAAAGTTGTCAGTCAACAAAACAAAAATTTGCCTTAGAGTAAAACCGTACTGGTAATTATGTGACTTTTTACCAGAACTCATGCTGTCATCTCTGGCAAGTTCTCCCTGCACCTATACCATCCTTCAATATCTGACTCAAGCGTCACATTTTCTCCGAGTTTTCCTGATGATGCTGGAACTCTAATCTTGATGGAAATGCTATAGTGAGTGTTGAAGGCTGGGGCGTGAGGGTGGTGCATAAACTGGTGATCAGTATAGCTTCTTTCCACATCATAAATATAAAATCTCATGACTTCTCATTTCCCATTTACTGGCCCATCCATTCAACAAAAGCACTAAGCATTTTCTATGTGTTAAGTTCTATGTTACATGCTAGAAACATAAAAACTCTTAAGTCACAAGGAACTCAAAAGAGAGGTGCTTAATTCTATTTGGAACTTCTTTTAAAGGTGGGAGCTAATTAAATAAAATAATAAAGATTTGAAGTTTCAAAAAGGACCTGAGATAATTCAGTTGGTTAATTCACTAGGGAAGCAAAATACCATTTTAGACACAACAAGTACTGAAAACAAAAGCAAGGAGACAGGAGACAGGTTGACACAATAGTGTCAGATGCAAGTAGTAAGGATGGCTGAATAGAAAGAAGCACTGTGAGGGGTCAGAGTGGAAGAAGTGTGAGAAATATGATTAGACAGAGGTAGGGAGGACCAGAGAGTTCCCATGAATTGGTGATGGACATCAGACTTTGTCCTGTAGGCAGGGAGGTGCCTGATGATCTTGAAGTACTTTAATCATGAGAACATTAGCAACAGGGCTGAATGGTTTTACAAAGTGTATTACTATTTTATATTACATGTGTGGAATCTGAAGGTTCAGAATTATGGCAATTGGCCAACAGTAACAAACTTCCCAAGTAGAAATGACACTCTAATCCAAGATTAAAGCCCTTGGTAATCCAGACTCCAAACTCAGTGCTTTTTCTACTATAAGGCAATACCTTTACAAAATTGCACACTTGGCATCCTGCTTTCCATATCCACAAGTGCTCACAGATGTCTCTAAAATCCATAACAATCAAAAGGGAAACAAAATCCATATGCAGTTTTTTAAATGGCATTTAGTTTGGATGACATGGAGGCAATTATGTCTAATCTCCCACCTCCATCCTGCTCATCATATGCGCAGAGCCAGGAGCCTCTTACTTTGGCCCACCTTCATTTTGTGTTTCTAAGCCCTTTCAGGGGACAGCATCTGTGCCTACAAGCCCCAGGCAGAGCCTGTGCTGGAAGCTCAACAATGCAACAGCAAAGGTAACACATGAAATATAGGAGCCAGGAGGAAGTCTGTGGTTCGAGAGTTTCCATTTGAGCTAACCCAACTGCTTTAGGTCAAGCAATGAAAAATATAATCCCCAAAAACAGGACAATAAAGGAGTAAAAGATCTTCTTACTAGCTTCCATACGAGTCAGGAGGAAGTCTGTGATCAGAGATTTTCCTGCCTAATTGAGTGAATCCAGCTGCTTTAGTTAAAACAATAAAATATAGAACCTTTCAAAGCAAGGCAGTAAGGAAACAAATGATCTTCTCATATATTGACTAAATATTTGATGTGTTTAAAATTGCTTTTTGGTTTATTTGCTTTCCACATCATGTTGTAGTGATAAAAAGGGCTGAGACATTTTCACTGGCGTGCAGCTCACCCAATGCTATCCTAGACCTACCAAAAAGAAAGATGTTTCCCATTTCCCATATTCTCCATACTCTGGTCTATTTTGAGGTCATTCTCAAAGTGATATACACTATGATGTCACTCACTCTCTTGAAGTCAACTATTCATACTATTAGCTGCTTCTTGGCTAGTCTTAGGTTTCCTACTTATGACCTGAATATTTAAGAGAAAAGAAGTGGATGAATTCAGTGTTCCCAGAGTTCATCTTCAGTCTTCAGATAATCCTACCTTTAACATCCAGGCACTATCATTGCAGGCTACTGTATGCCCCAGTACTGCAGAGTAGAAGTCTTACTAAGTAAACAGAGCTTCTGTGTGGTTATCAGTCTCTGGTGTCTCTACTTGGCCTCCCTTGTTGGCCCACTCTTGCCTTCCTGCTCTGCATTGCTGTGACTCTCCCCTGTCTCCTCACTTCACGCTCCTCCCTTTAATCTACTCAGATCAGCAAACAGAAGACTGAAAATTTAAGTACATCCTCCTCCCTTTATTTTACCCAAAACAGCAAACACCGGACTGAAATTTTAGCAAAACTTTCTAAAGGTTTGGGGGATGGAATAAGGGAAATATAATGCAAGAAAAGAAACTAACTGGGCATCTGTGTACATAGTTCCCAAGTCCATTGCCCATGGGTTTTCCTACCAAAGGCTTCCTACTGGCCTTTTCCTTGCTTATCTTCTTGCTCAACACCACATAGTTTGATATTTTTATGCAGGTATGAGAGGTTGGGAAAGGGGAGTAATTTATCTGTGACAGATGGAAGTATGTTTGACCATGTCTTCCTCCACTCTGAATATAGGTCCCCAAACATTTTTTAGTTCCAATAAGGAGGTAAACCTCACTGTACTTTTTTCAGCCTGCTCCATAGTTATGCTATAGCTGAGTCCACTGACATGTCACCCTGCTACAATGATGACAGCAGATTTTTATAGAATTCTGAAGTGCATATTACCGTCTCATTTTCTAGACCAACTCCATTCTAGAGAACCTGTGCAGAACCAAAAGATCCATTAGAATAAAATTTTCAAAATAAACTCACAAATGAATAGAAAATCACACCTACAGGAAACCTTTCAATAACATCTTGCCCTTGCAACACTGTTTGGATTGCAACTTGTCTCCAGGAATATGTAATTCTGCATTAATATTCTTTGGAGTTTTGCCTCTTCAGCCTATCTCCTGGCCTAAGTCTACAATTTATCCTTGGTATTAACAAAGTTGGATTATATTCAGTTGTTAAGTTTACAATTATTATACAATTATTTTGCAGACAGGAATATTTAGTGTGCTTCTGCCCAAGGATACTCTAACAGTAATTATATTTTTATTCAGGATATTCACAAAAGACATCCTTAATAATTGCAGTGGATTCCCTATAACTCATCTAAAAATACAAAATAATTCAACAAGGATCAGGACTTTGTTACTCATCAGTAGTGTAACATGCCAAACACAAAGATAAATATGGCATTATCTGTCTTTTTTATAAGACAAATAGACATGAAAAACACAAATACCAATCAAGATAAAAACAAAGCTCAATGGAAACTCTGCAGGAGGAGAATGTGAATTTATTTAGGGAGTGAATAAGGTTTAACAATGGAGATGACATTTTGACTGGTTATTTAAAAATGAAGAGGATTTGGACAGGAAAGGCTTAGGAACAAAGGCCAGCAGTAGAAGTAGCGAGAGTAGAGGGAGAGCCAGTAGCTTTCATTGTCAACATTTAGCTTTTCACATGGCGGTAGCCAGCATTTGAGATTAACTGAGAAACAAATGTTGTGCTCACTCCAAACAAAAGATGTGTCCTGTGTCACAGGTTCTGGAATTGCCACTCTAAAAATAATGAGATATTTTGCAAAACACGTGCCTGCCATGTCATGAAATGCCAGACCAGCAGTCATCCCAGTGTTAGCTGATCCTTTCCAGCTCTAGCTAAAATGTGTATCTGACGACCTCATTAGTTTTCTCAGGGGGTAGGAAGTAGCACAGACAGATGTCCTGGACCATGTGACTGGGCAAAGATAAATAGCCAGGATGCAGCTGTGTAGACAGCTGTCCAAACCAATTAAAAAATAGATCTATCCATTCCCCTCAGTTCCTTGAAAGACTCTGGGATTATAACAGTTTATACACAGGCTCCAAATATGTTTCTTACATAACAATACAACTTAGCAGGTCCCTGGCACTGCAATTTGTAAAGTCTACTATAAATATAAGTTCAAATATATAGTCTTTAAGGAAGATAAGTGGGAATTTCTAGGTATGCTGATATACAAATGGATTGAAGTCTTACTCCAATTAATTAGCTAAGTCTCTAAACAACATTTCAGAATCTGTGACTCACAATTTCATGACTTTAATTGAGGAGATGCAGCCACGGAGACCTAGAGACAAATCATTCCACCTAGACTATGTATTCTGCGTAATAGAGGATTAGATATATTCAAATTTGGGGCATTGTACCCCTACCTGTGGCCTCACAATCCTAAATATTAACCAAGTGATACCAAAAAAAAAAAAAAACATAAAACAGCCTATTTGTCCTTTCTTCCATCAATGCATATTCATGCAGTGGAATTCTAGTCAGCAATGAAAACGAACAATTTACTGTTTCAACCAGACCTCAGATGAGATCAATGAGGTATGAAGACATTATGCATTAAGTTGCAGGAAGATCAGTTTGCACGGCTGCTGAGGCCCATTCCCTTATCTTGCTATCATATTCCAAATGGGAACTCGAACAACGACCATGAGAGCAATACTCTGCTTGTCACTTAAAAAAATTTTATTGCTATTTTCTTTTTGCTAATCATAATATTTCCTCTACATTATTTTGTTTTCTGACACACAAAAATGTTTTTTGAGAGAGCGAGGGTCATGTACTCAAATTATTTAGTGTTCTCTGTGTATATAATCAGTCACCTGAGAGTAACAATTTAGTTTCATCAGTTCTAAAACAAAATATTTTTGCCCATTCTGTCAGTTGTCTGCTTACTCTATTGATAGTTTCTTTTGTGTGCAGGAGGTCTTTAGTTTAATTAGGTCCTATTTGTCAATTTGTTTTTGCTGCAATTGCTTTTGGGCACACTGTCATGAAATCTTTGTCAAGGCCTATTTGCACAATGGTATGTCTAGATTTTGTTCTAGGGTTTTTATAGTTTAGGTATTACATTTAAGTCTTTAATTCATCTTGAGTTGGTTTTTGTATATGGTAAAAAGAAGGAATCCAGTTTCAATTTTCTGCTTATTAACATCTAGTTATCCCAGCACACTTTATTGAATAGGACATCCTTTCCTCATAGCTTATTTTTGTTGACTTTGTGAAACATCAGGTGGTTGTAGGCATGTGGAATTCTTTCTGAGCTCTCTATTCTGTTTCATTGGTCTATGTGTCTGTTTTTGTACCAGTACTATGCTGTTTCCATTACTGTAGCCTAGTCGTATAGTTTGAAGTTGGGTAGTGTGATGTCTCTGGCTTTGTTCTTTTTGCTTAGGATTGCTTTAGTTATTCAGGCTCTTTTTTGGTTCCATATGACTTTTAAAATAGTTTCTTCTAGCCCTGTGAAAAATGACATTTGAAGTTTCACAGATAAGGCACTGAATTTATAACTTGCTTTGGGCAGTATGGCCATTTTAACAATATTGATTTTTCCCATCCATGAACATAAAAATATTTGCAAACTATGAATCTGGCAAAGGTCTAATATCCAGAATCTATAAGGAACTTAAACAAATCAACATGCAAAAAACAAATAACCCTATTTAAAGAATAGGTGATGGACATAAACTTCTCAAAAGAGGACATACATGTGGCTAAGAAGCATATGAAAAAATTCTCAACATCACTAATCAGTAGAGAAATGCAAATCAAAAACACAATGAGATACTACCTCACACCAGTCAGAATGGCTAATATTAAAAATAAGGGATATTGGCAAGATTGCAGAGAAAAAGGAATGCTTCTACATTGTTAGTGGAAATGTAAATTAGTTTAGACACTGTGGAAAAAAAGTTGTTTAGAGATTTCTCAGAGAATTTAAAACAGAACTATCATTCAACTCAGCAATTCCATTACTGGGTATATACCCAAAAGAATATAAATCATTATATACTAAAAACACATGCACTCATATGTTCAACACAGCACTATTCACAATAGCAAAGATGGGGAATCAACCTAGATGCCCATCAATGGTGGACTGAATGAAGAAAATGTGAAATGTATATACCATGAAATACTACACAATCATAAAAAAAATAAAATCATGTCTTGGGCAGCAACATGGATGCAGCCGGAGGCCATTAACCTAGGCAAGTTAACTCAAGAACAGAAAACCACATACCATGTGTTCTCACTTATAAGTGGGAGCTAAACATTGAATACACGTGGATAAAAAGAGGGGAACAACAGACACTGGGGCCTACTTGAGGGTGGAGGGTGGGAGGTGGAAAAGGGTTAAAAATCTATGCATTTGATACTATGGTCTCTACCTGGGTGAGGAAATCATTCGTACAACAAATTCCAATGACACACAATTTACCCATGTAACAAACCTGCACATGTACCTCCTAAACCTAAAATAAAAGTTGAAAAAGAAAGAAACTAAATTAGTAAAATAAAAAATAAAAACAAACAAAAGCTAACAGTCTATATTTGTAAGATTCTCATCCAAAAATATTGCAAATAAAAGAAACAAATAAACTGACCTTTCAAAACAACGACATTCTAATTTTGAAGCAGACATTCTTATGAACGGCAATTTACTAAGGTGAAACAACAAAGTAATTTGGCCTTGAAAATAAAATAATAAGAAAATTTTAATAATTGAGTGAATACTTAAGTACACCATGAAACAGAATTTTTTTTTATTTTATAAACTTAGCAAAGATAAAGCATTAATCATGTGAGTTTAGGAATAAGAAAGAGGTCATCATACTCTTATCATAAGTATTATGGAGTGGTGGAATACCACTACTCTAAACTAAAAACATCTGGACTTCATTTCCAGATTCACCATTAACTAGTCTGTGACCATATTGAAGCTATCTTATTTTTTAGGGATACCGACCATATAATATCTATGATCCTTTCCTACTCAACAATTCTATTTATAAATATTCATAAAAAGCTATAATATTTTAATTGAACTTAAAGAAGTTGATATGGTTTGGCTGTGTCCCCAACCAAATCTCGTCTTCAATTGTAGTCCCATAATCCCCATGTGTCATGGGAAGGACACAGTGGGAGGTAATTGAATCATGGATATAGTTTCCCCCATGCTCTTCTCATGATTGTGGGGTCTCATAAGATCTGATGGTTTTCGAAGCTCTGGCATTTCCCCTGCTTGCACTTCTCTCTCCTGTCACCATGTGAAGAAGGATGTGTTGGCTTCTCCTTCTGTCATGATTGTATGTTTTCTGATGCCTCTCCAGCCCTGCATATCTGTGAGTCAATTAAGCCTCTTTCTTTTATAAATTATCCAGTCTCAAGTATTTCTTCATAGCAGCATAAGAATGGACTAATACAAAAGTATTTTATATGATTCATATAGTTTAGTTAATGGTGATAATTCCTGTGATAATAATACCCTACATTAATATTACCCTTCAAAATGCCTTTTCAACCGTGACCTTCCTTGACCCTAACCATAACCCTGGACAGTAGGTATAATGGGGAATTTTCAGATAGTGTAATTGAAACTCAAAGTTGGAAAGTGACTTATCAAAGGCCCCACAGCAATGTATAAACACAGCGGAAATTGTACATAAATCCTAGGTTGGGTTTCAGTTCACAATGGTGCTCATTTGAAGTACAAAGATGTGGAGTGACATTCACCTTGGTGTTATGCCGTGGTTGTTAGTAGCTAAAAAGACACAAAAATATAATCTAAAAACGTTTAGATTAAGAACTTACAATTTTTAAGAGTCCTGGGAATGAGTAAGCAGTGATCAATAAGAAATCATAGGAGTAGCATGTAGCAGTCTATGTGCCCTCGGTTGATGTGCCATGTATGGAAAAATGAGGATAGACCACTGGCTCTGGATTATTAAAAATGCATGGCCAGGTGTGGTAGTTCACCCTTGTAATCTCAGCACTTTGGGAGGCAGAGGTGGGCAGATCACAAGGTCAGGAGATCAAGACCATTCTGGCCAACATGGTGAAACCCCATCTCTACTAAAAATATGAAAATTAGCTGGGCGTGGTGGTGAGTGCCTGTAATCCCAGCTACTTGGGAGGCTGAGGCAGGAGAAATGCTTGCACCCAGGAGGCAGAGATTGCAATGAGCCAGAATCACACCACTGCACTCTAGTCTGGTAACAGAGCGAGACCCCGTCACACACACACACAAAAAATGCAAGTGGATTTACTTTGCTTAAGAAATAGACTGTAAGTCATGATGCACTGCACTTCCAGAATTCATTAGACTGCAGCATGGCAAATGATTTTTCATTTGTAGTTAAAAAAAAAAAAGGCTAATTTACAGTAATGACAGCAGTATGTGTCCAGGAGGCAGAGTGAATGATTGTTTAAATGGAAATCCTAGATAGTAAAATTATTCTAACTCCTGAATACACAGACAAGGAGCAGCATGCCAGGTGCTAAGGATGGCCCTGTGAGTTGGTAGACGCCATTATGACTGCAAAGGAAGTAGTCCTGCTGCCGAACAGAGACATGTGGGACCTTGAATAAACCTATTCAGATGGCCTGATCTCAGGCCTTTAGGGTATTTCCAGGGATCCACATATTTGGGCTCAATATTATACAACTTCAGGGGAGCAACAAATAGTGTCTGTGAGATAACAGGAGGCCAAACACACACTCTCCCAACCCATTCTGTATTATCCACTCCTCTACTTCCAGTTCTGAATACACTTTCTTACACTTCACCTCTTTCCAAAAGAGGCACCATCAATTTTCATTTTCAGTTAGTATTTGCTGCTATAATATGAAGTAATTTAATGGAAGTCTGTGGTAGACTGAAGAATGGCCCACAAGGATTTTTCTCCAGAGATACCATAATCCCTGAAACCTGACAATGTTACTTTACATGGCAAAGTGACTTTGCCAATGTGAAAGATCTTGAGATGGGAAGATTATCCTGGATTATCCAGATGGACCATAAATGCAACCACAAGTGTTCTTATGAGGCCCAGGAAGATCTGACAGAAAAGAAAGCAGTGTAACTTCTGAGGCAAGATGCTGTGCTGCTGGCTTTGAAGATGAGAAAGGTGTCATGAGCCAAATGACGCAAGGAATGCCTGCTGCTCTAGATGCTGGAAAAGGCAAGAAAACCAGTTCTGAGAGTCTCTGGAGGAAGCCCAGCTCTGTTGGCACATTGGTTTTGGCCCAGTGTAACTGATTTCAGAACCCAAGACTGTAAATAATAACTGTGTGCTATTTTAAATCACCACCTTTTTGGTAATTTGTTAAAGTAGCAATAAAGATTTAATAGGTGCAAAGTCTGAATAATTAGAAAAGTTAATCTGTTAGGGAGCTACACACACACACACCAACCACATAAACGTATTTATACATATATAGATGTGTATATGTATATCTAAAATATCTTAATATTAAACAGATAATGTTTTGGATTTTTGACTCTCTGCAGGTCACTCTAATCATTCTTAACCTCCATTGAGCTCAGTGAGTCTTGTATTCATGTTAGTCACCTAATTTGTGATGATCAATCCATTCTAAATATGAACAGTCTAAGCATTTTTAAGAATCTCCTCCTAAAGGTCTCTATTCAATAATAACATTAAATAACATTGCAAGTTTTGGGCCCTCCATCCTTGAGGGCAGAAACTGTGCTTCGATTTTGATTTGTTTCCCCTGGAAGGTGCATTGCAGACTGTAGTACATGGAAGTGTTTAAGAAATATTGGTTGAATCACTCAACAATTTATTGATTGATTCACCATTCTGAATAACCGTTGAGTCAAACTAACCAAGACATGGCTACAATAAGTTGATTTTTCATTTGCAGCGAAAAATATGACACTGTTTAAGCAGTTTGGGAGCAGACAAAAGAAAGTAATTAGTGCCAGGAAAAAAGAAAAAGGCCTACAAATCTACACAAAATCCTTTAAATTCCATGACGTAAAATTAAAACCTTTTTGGGGGGAATGGCCCTGAGTGGGTAATTTTGAAAAGCTACTGATGTCAAAAACTAAATGCTAAACTCACTGTGAGATAACAGTGGCCATCAGTGACAGAGAACCATTCAGTAACAGCTCTTTTAGAAAAACCAGTTATGTTTGGAGAGTAAATTCAATGTGAACAGCAATCTAAATCAACACTAGCTTAGGAAAAAATAATAATAATATGAAGAATATCACAATCTCATTTTAAAAAGATCAATTATCTTGGAATTAGGAGAAATTACTAGGACAAAATGTGACAAAAACC
This sequence comes from Ateles fusciceps, assembly GCA_036589455.1. Classification (NCBI taxonomy): domain Eukaryota; kingdom Metazoa; phylum Chordata; class Mammalia; order Primates; family Atelidae; genus Ateles; species Ateles fusciceps. The sequence continues at coordinate 4,435,612 of JAZHEH010002924.1, read as the reverse complement.
AATTTACACAATGAACAAAATGAGTCATATTTCTACTTGGTGTTACTCTGTTGTACAGTTATATGACCACTGCCAGCAGACTAAAATCCAATCTTTAGTTTGATGCCAAGAATAAAGTTTTCCATTGTTTGATCAGCTTAGTACTTTGAACAAGCCCTACTTTAAGGAATCTTTTCTAACATAAAAATTACTTATAATTTTACACAATTATGTAGAACTGTTAAGTAAGGAAACTCATTTAATATTTTGTAAGCTATTTAGCTTAAAGGAATTTGCCAGCCTTGATGATTTAAGAACTGTTCTCACTGAGGAAAATATGAAACACAAAGTTTCTATTTCAATTGAGTAGAATTTATTTTGAAAAGGAACCACGTTTTGACAGATGAGAACAAACAATTGTCAGGCCTTTTCATATGAGGGCATCTTTTTCCAACTAGCTTGGCCTTGCTGCTTTAAAAATCTTTTTCCTGGGCTGGGCATGGTGGCTCATGCCTGTAATCCCAGCATTTTGGGAGGCCCAGGCGGGTAGATCACGAGGTCAAGAGATGGAGACATCCTGGCCAACATGGTGAAACCTCGTCTCTACTAAAAATACAAAATTAGCTGGGCATGGTGGCACACGCCTGTAGTCCCAGCTACTCAGGAGGTTGAGGCAGGAGAATCACTTGAACCCGGGAGGTCGAGGTTGCAGTGAGCCACGATCACACCACTGCACTCCATCCTGGCTACAGAGTGAGACTCTGTCTAAAAAAAAATCTTCTTCCTGGCTTGTTAAGTATTAACCCAAGCCTGGAGAACAAAAGAAAAAGAAAGCTCAAAAATTCATGAGATTTTTGAAAAATCAACCACTAACTCCTCTCACCTCACTTTGTTGCTGCTTTCATTGTATTGACTTCTAATTTGTTTCTCTCTGACCTTCTCTGGTGCTTTGAGTTTGTAGTTTTAGCTGATGGATAACTCAGGCTCACAGTTCCCCTCCTTGTTTTGCCTCTACTTTTTCTCCCTTTTGGCAAAGCATGTTTACTCCTAGCTCATATGATAGCTTCTTTTGACAATTCATTTTGACTCTTAACTATAAGCATTTTGGTGGGATCAAAATTTATAAACTATGAATCAGATTATAAAAATGTAATTTCTAATTAAGTTCTATATCTAAATTCATCCAAATCTTTCATCTCCACTCTCATCTTAAAGTTATCTCCATTTAACAATTTACAGTTTGCTTTTATTTGGAATAATTATTTGACCTTTCAGGATTTCCCTTATCCTCTTAAGACTTTTCCATTCTTCTCTCTCTTCTAAGAATAGGGCCATCCTCTGACAAGGAAAAACTTCTACAGCTCAGAGGTTAGAGGAAGATTTGTATCATTGACTCTCGGGGGGATCACACTGAAGAAATCCTGGACTCTCCTTGAGGCTCTTGTGTGCACTTGGTGCCATCTGAACCACCTCATCCATATTACCCTTAATTGATATCACTGAGACATGGCTGGCTCCACCAGGTCTCTGGGCATGATAATATATAGGCTGTCGCTAAAGTCCATGACCAGTCTTTCATTTCCACTTTAATAACTGTCTCAACTTTAGCTAGCTATAGATAGTCTTTTATATACTAAGCTACTAAATATGGACCATTTAGAAGTATAAATTCTCCCCTGGCTATACCTGAGAAGCTAAGAATCAGGTATGATGTCCTTGAATCTTCCCAAATTATCAGTATTTTTCTTTCTTTTTTTTTGAGACAGAATCTCATTTTATCACCGAGGCTGGAGTGCCATGGCCTGAACAGAGCTCACTGCAGCCCCAACCTTCCCAGTTGCAAGCAATCTTCCTTCCTCAGTAGCTGGGACTACAAGGTTGTGCCACCAGGTACCACGCCCAGTTAATTTTTGTATTTTTTGTAGAGACAGTCTCACTATATTGCCCAGGTTGGTCAACTCCAGACCTCAAGTGATCCACCCACCTTGGCCTCCCAAAGTGCTGAGATTACAGGCGTGAGCCACCGCACCTGGCCTGCCTCTGGCCTCCTGTACATCACTTCCTCTCTCTTCTGGCATCTCCTCCCACAAGAGGAAAGATTGTCCTTCCCCTGTATGAAATGACCTCCACTTATTTATTATTAATTCTTTTTTTCTTCCTATGCATTGGCTACACTATGCTAAAACCTCCAATAGGTACTCTTGATCTATAAAGGCTCAATATTGAATTCCCAGGAAATAAATGCCTGACTCTAAAACTATTGTTTTATTAGGAAATCTAAGATGTCTTGTTGGAAATTTATATCTGAGCCATGGCATATTTTACCTCATGATATCTATTCTCCCTTTCCCTGCAGCACTAAGTCTAGTGGAAAGGGTGCAAAGGAAAAGTGATAATTCAGTGACGTGGCTTAAAATTCCTTCTAACTAGATAAGTTCACCTTGATTTTTAGCCATCTTATAAATTTCTATCTTTGTATGTAAAAAAAAAATGTGTTGTGGTACCATTTTTATTCTTAATAATTTTCATCAGCCATCTAAGAAGAGTGGTCACTGGAAGTTTGTTTTCTGAGTGTCTCACATAAAAAAGAGGTTGCAGTGAAATCTGGAGATTATATGTTATAAAAGGAAGGACAGAAAAATAGGAGACTAAAGGCTACTGGCTTGGAAATGGGGGTAACTGGCAAGAAGAGCTATGCAAATGATGATTCATCAGGGTCTATGTTGCACAGCATGGCAAGCAAAGCGTTCTTCTATTTCTCCTAGCAACTGCTCAATAAAATCCATGTATTTCACTTATGCATCGGACGGGAATGGATTCTACCAGGGCAATGTGAAGACTTGTCGAGTCTATCAATTGCTGGGTGTCACTGGCTGTTCAGCCAGGACACAGATAACATCTATTACAAATATTTTCTGTCCTGAAAAATCTATGAATATTATTATACTTCTTGCATGTCTTAAATGCATACCAGGTCTGGGGATCTATTAGGTAATTAAAAATGCTGTGTGAGATAAGTTGATTAGATTAGTTTTTGAAGTCACTTTTTAAACTATGTATACTTTGTTGAAATAAAATATTAAAAGCTCAGCCATACAAGAGGAGCTGTGAGGGTGTGGAACTTTAGTATCTCTATGCTGCCCCACTATTCAGAGTAGAAAAGGATCAGAATGAAAAGAAAATTTTATCCTTAAAACCACAATGCATTTACTTCTATTGCAGAAATTGAGAAAAATTAGCTATAGCAGACACCACACACAAAGTAAAAAATCCCTGGCCTAGACCTGACTTACCTCCTCTCCTAACCTCTCCAGAAGCCATTTCTTCTAAATCCCTATGGTCAATGCCAGACTCTCTCTGAATTTCTAGCAAATTCTTTACATAAAAGACAGAATATTAAATATTTCTTTTGGTTGAACACCTCACTGAACAAGTCTTTAACCACCTAAGTGCACAATTTTCCAATTACCTTTTCAAAAACGATGTGCAGAAGTAATCCAACTAGAAGGTGAAATCTTAGCTCTTTCATTGACATAAAATTGACTGCTTCCTTTGTTCCCAGTGATAGTTTTCTTTTTTTAAAAAAGGCAAATCAATTTAAGTGGTGAATTGACAGACTAGAGACAAGCATGCCAATAGACATTTATTTGCTAAAAGATGATACAAAGTAGATATAAAGAAAAAGCAAATTTTCCTGTGGTAGACATTAAAGTGTCTGCAGCAAATTGGTACCTACACCCAGGTGTTCCTAGTTCCCACTACTGGGTCAAATCACATTACCTAGAATGTAGAAATATAGACCCTGATACATAGGGTTGAATCCCTTTCAAGGCACATCAGTAATTTATTCTTGATTTCTGCTTCATTCTAAGCTCCTAGTATGGGTTGACCAAAGTTACAAAATTAAGACCAACTTATTACACTTCACATTGACAACATTCGAATAAATATTGCCAATAGTGAAGCAAATAATTAGATCTCTGGATAGCTGAACAAACTCCAATGTCAGCACAGGAACAGGGCAGTCATGGAGAATATGGTTCAAATTCTTTTGTTTAGGTTCTGTTTATATGAAAAATTACTTGAAATACATGCTTGAAATAAGTGACATGCTCATCTGTTCCTTTTTTGACACACACACCAAAAGCTAAGTATTTGAAAAATATAATGGATGATATCAAATAAGACAAACTTTATTAGAAATAAATGCAAAGTTGTGTCCTTAAGTTAAAAGACAAACCAGCAAAGGGAACAAATTAGAAACTATTAGGTTAGTGCAAACATAATTGCAGATTTTGCAGTAGTTCACCTGAAGTTCATATGAAGAAGACTTAGAGTTTCAATTCAAAAGATGTTTTATGTAGTTCAGTGGCTGTTTAAAAGGATAAAGTTGGTTAAAGAATTTTGCTAGAATTACAGTACTCAGAAGAGCATTCCCAGAAGTCTGTACTGTCATTCAGGCCCAACCAAGATGATATGTTCACATCTGGTTGCTGAATTAAAAAAGATATCTATCTTGCAGAAAATTAATCCAGAGATGAGAGTGGTAGGAACACGTATTCAGAAGATAAGACTTAATGAGACTACAGAGTTGTCTTCAAATAATAGTAAAAATAGCCAACATTTATTGAATGCTAACTCTGTGCCAGGCACCATGCTAAGCACTATTTATACATATCATCTTATTTACCAATAGCATTAACAACCTCCTTTTTCTACGAATAGTAGCAGCCACAATGCTAGAACCTGATACTAATATTAATCTGCAATTTTTAAAAGAGAAAATTGAAGAGACATAAGTAACTTTCTTAGGGTATGAAGGACCACCATGACACCATGAGAAAGAGAGATTAAAGTTGTTCTACTTAGCTCAAAAGAATAAAACAAAGGCTAAGTTTAGAAACTACAGGGAAGCAGAATGTAGGTCTATTAAAGGAAAATGACTCTAAGATTCAGATCTGTCTAAAGCATAGTGTGCTGCCTCTGTGAGGTTAACAGCAGTTGAATGGCCGTTAAAAGGAGATGTGTTGGAGAGAATGTCTGATTCTGTTATAGATTTAACAGTTCTCTAATCTGCCTACATGGTAGTTTTCTGAGTCTAAAAGAATCACTAGCATTTTGATGTAATATGAAGCAATCTATTGCACAAAATGCAGGTTTTGGCTTCAATACAATAGATTTCCTGATACCTTTATTTCTAAGTTTGGTAAAAGAGAAGAAGAAATGTGAATATTCTATATACTGGGTTATGCTGCAAAAGACCTTGCATCCAATGACCAAATAGGACACAAACCATAACGTCTTTCTAACAATCTTTAATCCTAGCCTACCATAATAACACAATGCTTGAAGAGCATTTTGCACTCATAACTCCTGCTGTAATATATAGTGCCCTGACTCAATAAAATAGAACGACACACACTTCTAGCATTGTGATAGCTTGAAAAGGTAGTTAACAGGTTCCAGACCTGGGGCCAATTTGCTTCCATAATGCAATAAAAGCTTTCAAGGGCGAAACACACAACACACACACACAAACACACACACACACACAGACACACACATGAGCACATGCATGCACATACACACACTCACACACATACAGACACACACACATTGTCTGCATTTAAACAGTTGCCATTTCTCTCAGAACTTTAGCTGCCCCAGTCCTGTTATGAAATGTGATTCATTTTATTAACAATGTTTTTAGCACACAGCCTCTAGCTGCCACAGGTCAATATATTTTAATAGGATGTTCCAATTTTATCTAAGATAAGTGTTTCTAAGCAAAGCTAGCCTCTTTCTTTCTGGTCAATTATCTATAAGAAGTTAAATAAAAGACTCCTTATTTTCTGGCTGAAAGTGAATGGTGGATAAGATTTTCAGGAAGCCCACCAAACTCTCAGTTTCAACTAAAGTAACTTTTCAAGACACAAGAGGCCACCTTATGAAAGGAAAATTGCATTGAGCCTTCATGGCTAAATGGAATAGAAAAAAAGACCAATAGGTAGAGCTATAGGTAAAAGAGCAAGTGAGGTAGCTGGCCAGAGAACCAGTGCATCAGTACTCCCCCTGGCATTATTCTGGATCTTCCAGGGCCTGATGCCCCGCAGAGCACAGTGGGTGTGGGCCCATCTATGACCTACCCCTCTTTTACATATATTAAGTCAAGAATGTGACACCACCAGGGTATAATGTAACCATAGAGCAAGGAGGATAATGAGGAAGTGAAATCCCTTCCTATCTGCAGCCTCACTTCTCTTTTTCTCTCACTTTTAAAATTCTGCCTTCTTCCTCCCTTAGTTCCAGAACATGGAATATCAGGGTTTAGGTCAGTGGAGAAAAACTGGAAACATTTGTTATTTCTCTTGTTTTTGCAAAAAAAAAATATTTCTTGCTAAGAATTATATATAGCATTAGTTTAGGTAATGAGGTTACAAAAATTAATAATATTAAAGAGCATCAAAAGATCAGAGTATACGTGAAATAAAGTTGCAAATGGAAATTACAAAACAATTCCGTAAGTGTAATGTTAGTGATAATTTGGAATACAGAAGAAATAAGAACACCTCAACCTCATTAGGGAAGAAGCCTAGGAAAGAACCCTTAAAGCTCTTCATAAGGATTGAATCTTATTTTAAAAACGTATGTTTATCATTTTCACTTTAAATAGGTTGTGAGTATATGGAAAAAAAAAATCAAAGCGTACAAATCAGAAGAGCTTAAAATTTAATCTTCATTCTACTTTTGACTTACAGCTACCCAATTTCCCTTCCAGGAGTTAACTAGATTTTGTATGTCCTTCCAGATATATTCCATGCCTATTTTTAAAAAAGAAAATAAAATCCACAATGAGATATCATCTCACATCAGTCAGCAGTCAGAATGGCTATTTTAAAAAGTGAAATAAAAAAAAAAAGTTGATGAGGTCATGGAGAAAATGGAATGCATTATAAACACTATTAGTGGAAATGTAAATTAGTTCATCCACTGTGGAAAGCAGTTTGGGGAGTTCTCAAAGAACTTAAAACAGAACTACCATTCTACCTAGCTATCCAATTACTGGGTATGTATGCAAAGGAAAATAAATTGTTCTATCAAAAAGCATCATGCACTAGTATGTTTATTACAGCACTATTCACAATAGAATAAACATGAAATCAACCTAGATGCCCATCCACAGTGGACTTGCTAAAGCAAATGTGGTACATATATACCATGGAATGGTACACACTACAAAAAAGAAGGAACTCATTTCAATTGCCACAACAATAGATGCAGCTAGAGGATATTATCCTAAGCAAGTTAGCATAGAAACAGAAAACCAAATGGCGCATCTTCTCACTTATAAATGGGAGCTAAATATTGAGTACATACAGATTCAAAGATGAGAAAAATAGACACTGAGTAATACTAGAAGGGGAGAGAAGGAGGAGGCAAGGGTTGAAAAACTATTGGATATGTACATTACCAGGGCGATGGGAGGTTCATATACCAAACATCAGCAACACACAATTTATCCATGTAACAAAACTGCGCTTGTACTCCCTGAACCAAAAATAAAAAGTCCACACATATAATTTTAAATTGTCTAGAAGTCACAGAAAAGAGTAAAAAGAAACAAGTTAAATCAATTTTAATAGTGTATTTTGATAATGTAACTCAGTTATTATAAAGTGCTCACACTACCTGTAAAGTGGCATACTGTTTACTGAAAAGGGGGACTCCAGATAGCTGTAAATGCATATGGCAAACTCTAGGGAAAACCCTAACAAAAGTGGGAAAAAAGTATATTTGATATGCTAAAAAGGAGAGAAAGTAGAATCACAAAAATGCTCAATTAAAACTGAAAACATAAGGCAGAAAAAGAGCAAAGACAAAAGAACAAAGAACAAAGACAAAATATATAAAATATTTATATAATCACTTTGAACATTAATGGTGTGAATACATCAATTAAAAGTCATAAATTATCAGCATTAACTAAAAAATTAAGATTCAACTACATATTGTCTAGAAGAAACACACTTTAAATATAAAGACACATGTAGATTAAACATAAATGAATGGAGAAAGATATCCCATGTCAACAGTAGTCAAAGAACACGGGAGCAGCTATATTAATTTCAGAGAGAGCAGACTGCAAAAAAGGAAAGTTATCAGAAATAAAGGATGGTATTGCATAATATGAAAGGAATCAATTCTCCAAGAAAACATAACAATCTTTAACATGTATGCACCTAATAAGTAGGTGTCAAAATATGTGAAGCAAAAACTGATGGAACTGAAAGAAGAAATAGAATGAATCTACTATTATAGTTGGAAACATCAACATCCTTCTATCAGAAATGAATACAACCATCAGGCAGAAAATCTGTAAAGACATAGTTGAATTCAACAACACCATCAATCAACTGGGATAAAATTGAGATCTGTAGACTATTTCATATAATGACAGCTGAATTCAAATTCTTCTCAAGCTTACAGGGAACACTGACAAAGACAGACCGCATTCTGGGTCATAAGCACCCCTTCATACACTTAAAAGAATATAGTGTCTACTCTCAGACCACTATGGAATTAAACTAGAAAAATAACTGGAAACAATTCCATAGTGGAATTAAACAGAAAAATAACTGGAAAATTCTTCCAAAGACATGGAAATTAAGCAACATATGTATAAATAACACGAGTCAAAGAACTTTCAAGAGAACTTTAAAAATATTTTGAACTAAGTAAAAAGGAAAACATAGCTTATTGAGATTTCTGGAATGCAGCAAAATCAATGCTCAGAAGTAAATTTGAAAGAAATAACTCCTTAAAAAGAATAGAATTGAATACATATATTAGAAAAGAAGAAAGTGCTAAAATTAATAATCTACACTCTCATTTTAGAAAATAGGTGTAAAAAGCAAATTAAATACAGAGTAAGCAGAAGAAAAGAAATAAACATTAGAGCAGAAATCAATGAAATTGAAAACAGGAACTTAATAGAGGAAAACAATAAAAAATTGATTGTGTAAAATGACAGATAAAATCAATAAGCGTCTAATCGGCCTAATTAAAATAAAAAGAGAGAGGACACAAATCACTAATACCAGAAATAAAGAAGTGAACATCACTACAGAGTCCATGCACATTAAAAGGATAATCAAGTGTCTTAGTCCATTCAGATTGCAGTAACAAAATACTGTTAACTGGGTGGCTTATAAACAATAGAAATTTATCTCTCAAAGTTTTGGAGGCTGGGAACTACAAGATCAAGGCATTAGCAGATTTGATGTCTAGTAAGGGCGGCCCAACTTCCTGATTTACTGGAATGGGTGAATGAACTTCCTTAGATTATTTTTTATGACAGCAAAAATCCCATTAATGAGAGCTCCGTCATCAAAACCTAATCACTTCAGAAAGGCTTCACCTCCTAATACTGCTACCTTGCACATTTGGATAGTAACATATGAATTTAGAGGAGCCACAAACATTCAGACCCTAGTATCGAGAAACACTATGAGTAAATCTATGTTCACAAATTTAAAAATCTAGATGAAATGGATCAATTCCTTAAAAGTCACAATCTGCTAAAATTTACACAGGAGTCAAAAACTATCTGAATATGTCTGTATCTACTAAAGAAAACACGAGGCCCAGATGGGTTCAGTTGTAAATTCTACCAAACACTTAAGGAAGAAATTATACTAATTCTCCACCATCTCTTTCAGAAGATAGAAAAAGATGAAATACTTTTTTAACTATGAGGCCAAATACCAAAACCAGACAAAGACATTACAATAACAGATAACTACAGATCAACATCTCTAATACACAATAGATACAGAAAATGCTCAACAAAATATTAGCAAATAAAATTCAACAATGTATAGAATGACACCAAAACAAGTGGCATTGATCCCAGATGTAATCCATCACAACAGGCTAAAGAAGAAAAATTGCATACTAATGCTAATAGATAAAGAAAAGTAATTGGGTTTGCTTTTTCTTTTCCAAATTCGCAGACTAGAGACTTTAAGTGTGCCTCAGCCACTTGGAAATAACAAGTGGCTAAACCCTGTGAGCTTTAATTCAAGGAGGAAAATGAGAATGTACTGGAATCAAGAAGCACATCTCATAATCCCAGGGAGAAGAATGCTGGCAAACAGACCGTGTGATGCTGTCTTGCTGATAAAACTGAGTGAAGCTCCAGTACGTGAGAGAGGCAGAAAGCCAAGACCTGAGCAACCCAGGCCAAGGGAGAGCACTTTGTTTCTCCCAAGCTCTGGAGCTAACTTGAGGAGACACTTAGAAATGCTCTGAGGAAAACACATTAAAAATGCAGGACATCATTTTTAATGTGGGCATATACAAAATCAGCCATCCTTTGGCAACCTGTCAGCAGGGCCCCTCGGGCATTTTAGTATCAGACCAGAGATTAGAGCATCTACTCTGGAGCAAGATAAGGGCCTCCACAGCCAGAACCCTGTGGAAAGCACTCCAGCAGTAGGTGCTATAATTGTGTGCTCCCCAGGAGGAGAGCTGCCACAGCTACAGTTTCTCTTGGACAGTGAGATTTGCAGCCAGGGCCACCTTGGCAACCTATAATCAGTCTATGTGTGCCACTGCTGTTGGCCCCAGCCTGCTCTCCTGAGATTGTGGTATAGCAGGGCCCTATCTGCTCCACCCCCAGGCAGAAGTCCAGGTGCTTGGAGCACTTACTTGCCTTGAACAGCAGCCTGAGCTGTCCTACCCTTCATGGACGTAGATCACAGTGCAGTGGGGGCCTCTCTTCTGCATACCCAAGCAGATCTCCAGGCATCTGGAGCACCTTCTCACCTGGATTAGGAGTTTAGGCCATCTCCCATCCCTGTGCAGAAAACCTGTGGTTGAGAGGGTTTCCTGGCTCCACATCTAGGCTTGGACACTTTCAGGATACAAAATCAACGTACAAAAATCAGTAGCATATCTATGCATCAAGAACATTCAAACTGAGAGCCAAATTGCGTATCTTTGTACTAATGCCCATAGATATCATTACTGTAATTTATAAAAATTTTAGTCTCCTTATAGGACATGCCACTCTTTTCTACATTTTTAAAGGTTATCTTAGTTGTTCTTTTCTTTTTACTCTAATATGTGGTTTCTTTTTACTCTAATATGTGGTTTCTGTGTCCTGTGCTAGAAAAAAGAAAATGTTGCTTGAATATTTACTAGAATTTTAAAATTAAATTAATAGCTTAACTTGGTTAAAAAAAAAAAAAAGGCTGGGCGCGGTGGCTCACGCCTGTAATCCCAACACTTTGGGAGGCCGAGCGGGCAGATCATGAGGTCAAGAGATCGAGACCATCCTGGCCAACATGGTGAAACCCCATTTCTACTGAAAATACAAAAAATAGCCAGGCATGGTGGCACATGCCTGTGGTCCCAGCTACTTGGGAGGCTGAGGCAGAAGAATCGCTTGAACCCAGGAGGCGGAGGTTGCAGTGAGCTGAGACTGCACTCCAGCCTGGCGACAGAGCAAGACTCCATCTCAAAAAAAAAAAAGAAAAAAGAAAGCAACCCCATTTATGATAGACACACACACACACACACCTAGGAATATATCTAAGCAAAGAAGTGAAGAGCTTTAAAAAGAGAACTACAAAACGCTGTCAAAAGACATCATAGTTGACACAAACAAATGGAAAAACATTCCATGCTCCTGGATATGATGAATCAGTATTGTTAAAAATGACCATACTGCTCATAGCAATCTACATATTTAACACTATTCTTATCAAACAATCAATGTCATTTTTCATAGAACTAGAAAAAAAAGAAAATGTAGTACATATACACCATGGAATACTATGCAGCCATAAAGAAGAGTGAAAGCATGTTTATTGCAGGAGCATGGATACACCAGGCAGTCATTGTCCTAAGCAAAATAATACACAAACAGAAAACCAAATACCATGTGTTCTCACTTATAAGTGGGAGCTAATCACTAAGTACTCATAGATATAAAGATAGCAGCAATAGACACTGGGAACAACTAAAAGTGAGGAGGGGAAAATGGTTAAAAAAAAATCTATTGAATACTACTCTCAGTACCTGGGTGATGGGATCATACATACCCCAAACCTCAACATCACACAAAATACCCATAACAAACCCGCAGATGTACCCTCCAAATCTAAAATAAAAGCTGGAAAAAAGTGCATGTCTAAATAAACTTCAGAATAATTCAATGAACACATTGCTGTAGCGCAAAAGAAAAAGAAATTTGACAAAATACAACTCTTCCTCATAGTGAAACTCTCAGTAAACTATAACTAGAGAGAAACTTCCTCAACTTAGAAAAGAAAATCTACAAAAATTCTACTGCTAACCATACACTTAATGAGACATTAGAAAATTTTCTGATAAGATCAGGAAGAAGGCAAGGCTATCTCCTCCCACCTGCTTTTTAACATTATACTGAAAGTTCTACCTAACGTAATAAGATAAGGAAAGATAAATATACTGATTGGGAAAAAAGAAATAAAACTTTGCAGATGACATCACTGCTTTTGTGGAAAATCTGAACAAATCAACAAGAAAAACCTACTAGAACTAATAGGTGATTATATCAAGGTTGTACAATACAAGATTGATATACAGAAGCCAATCACTTTTCTGTATACCAGTAATAAACAAGTTGGATTTGGAATGAAAAACATAATGTGATTTAAATTAGCACTCCACAAAATAAAACTCTTAGGTATAACTCTTCAAAAATATGTACAAGAACGATATAAGGAAAGCTGCAAAACTCTGATCATAGAAATTAAAGAACTAAATACATGGAGAGATATTGGATAGGAAGATTCAATTTTGTGAAGATACCAATTTTTTCCATTTTGATCTATAGATTCAATGCATCCCCAATCCAAACTCCAGCAATTATTTTGTGGATACTGACAAAACAAATTCTAAAGTTATATGAACAGGTAAAAGATCCACAATAGCCAACACAATATTGAAGGAAGAAAAACAAAGCAGATGAACTGACACTACCAAAATTTAAGACTTATCCTAAAGCTACAGTAATCAAGACAGTATGATGTTAGTAAAGACAGCTGCTTTAAGATGTAGCTTGTTTAGAGAATATATATACATGGGTATATGTTTATGCTAATAGCAGATAATGGCCAAACAGCAAGTGATCGTAACTCCTTATAATGTAGTCTAATATATAAACTTTGAAGAAGAACTTTCCCATCTCTCACAGAACCTAAAGCTTAAAATAGAGCTCTCTAGTAGAGGTAGTAATTTAGATTCAGCATATTGCTATTAACTGATACAAAGAGACATGAAATAATCTATGAAGAGAACACACATAGAGAAGAGGAATGAGCTGAGGCCAGATCTGTGAGGGATTCGAAACTGAAAAGAATCATCACAGAGAAAAGCAGCTTTCAGAACTATGTAACAGAGCTACGCAGGAGAACAGGAAAAGGGAATTTTGATGAAATTTAAAGTGATGAACAAGATGAAATGTAGCAGAGGAGGTCCAGTAATATACGAACTAAAAATGCTTCCTGTATTTGGCACTTAGTATCTTTGATGAGAACCTCATAGAATGAGTCCAGAAGTAGGGTTAATAATAAATTCCAGTAATTGGTGAAGAGAATGAGAAACAGAAAATGAATGCAGTGGAAATAGAATGAGAGATTAGAGAGTGTGTCTGGATTGAGCAGGAAGTCAATATAGTTAGAGCAGTTGAAGAAATGAGAGACTCAGTCATGGAGCCAAATGCACAGGTGGAAAGGTTTCTGCTGAGCAGAAGAAGGAGGACCTCATTCTCTGATTTTAGAGAAGAGCTGTACTTCTGAACTTTGGATGCATATGAAAGTATGTCTGTATGTATTGGGGAGGAAGACCACTCTTAGTAACAACATTTTTGAAATAATTAAAGACAAGATTTTCACTGACCCGAGCTGGGTAGAGGTTAAAAAAAAGGTTTTAGGAGATTGAGAACACTTCAAAAATCATTGTTTATTGTTAAAGAGAATGTTCAGAGAAAGAAAAGCAAGAGTGAGTGTTAGCAAGCATCCCCCTGTTTCTTTAACATAATGAATGGTTCATTTATTTTTTAAAAAAATGTGTGTGTATATGAGTAAGAGAGAGAGAGAGAGAAGCTAAGTGCCCAAAGAGTATTACACATCATGAAAATAAAATAAAATAAAAACAAGTAAAAACCCTCAGGTTGTTTACTATCTTACTATGTTAGAAAAGACATGCATGCAGTCATGAAATGACAATTACCTCAAAAGAGAAACCAGTGAGTGGTTTTGACATTAACTGCAGAAGAACTTGGAATGTAACACAAGCTTTTATGGGGCAATGAAATCTGACTCCATGTGACTTAGGGCATTGCAGTGCAAATAATGTTCAGTAGACACTGAAGCAGGAGGAGGGTGTGGGGTAGAAGGCACACCATGAGCAAAGCTACAGAAATTGAAAAGGTGTATGGCCAACACATAAAGTCATACTTAAAACCACTTGACCCTAAAATATGAGCTGTAATCATTTCTAATTGATATGTTGGGTAGCATATAATATGTTATGTTCTTAGTGAATTGGCACACTGTTCAATGCTCTAATTATAAACGAGTGGTAAATCAGGCACTGGTATATGCAATCAGGAGAAAAAAATCAGTGCCAGGCTACCTCATGCCATCTCTCTGCTTCACTGAGCTAATGCCTCACGCCCAAGCTGTAGTTTTAAGGACTATTTGCAGACAACCAATCAGCTATTCCTAAGAAACAGTGCCTTTGGATCAGCCATCAGATGGAAATGAAGGAAATTTAGAGGATTACCCAAGATGTGGGACTTTGAGTACATCAATAGGTTTGCATTTTTATCTCAGTTTTGCTGTGTTCATGGTATCAGAACTTTGGTTTGCTTTTACTCCCTTTAAACATAAAAACTAAAATTTTCCCTGGTATTTCAAGGTGAATGTTTCTTCCAAATATGAGCTAGTTACCAAAGCTTTTATTCGCCTTTCTCAGCATCCCCGTGAATAAGACACTAATATGGTTTGGCTGTGTCTTCACTTAAATCTCATCTTGAACTGTAGTTACCATAATCCCCATGTGCTATGGGAGGAACCAGGCAGATGTAACTGAATCATGGGGCAGTTTCCCCATCCTGTGGTTGTGAAAGTAAGTTAGTTCTCATGACACCTGATGGTTTTATAAGGGGCTTTTCCCACTCTTCACTTTATACTTCTCCTTGCTGCTGCCATGTGAACAAGGACGTTTGCTTCACCTTCCACAATAATTGCAAGTTTCTTGAGGCCTCTCCTGCCATGCGAACTGTGAGTCAATTAAACCTCTTTCCTTTATATATTACCCAGCTGCAAATATGTCTTTATTAGAAGCATAAGAACAGACTAATACAGACACTATGCGTTTTGATGAAGATTTAGGTTAGGCTGTTTGGCAGACTCTCCTCAGGAGTGTGCTTATTCCTATTTCTCAAGTGAAATATATATATATGCATGCAATCTTAGGGCTCCCACATAAAGAATTCTATTTGTTCAGAATGAGTTTCCATTAGAAAAATAAATCAGTAAAGCAAGAATACATTCAAATACTTAAAATTTAAAAATAAATTACTGTTGAAATAAGAAGTATACCTCAGTGTCTTATTTGAGTTCCCCCAGAAGTAGGCACAAATTCAAGAATTCAAGTGTGATACTGTATTTTGATTGTGAAGGGAATGCCGGAATGGAGGTAGGGAATTGGGACAGGGAAGGGAAGCACAACAAAGGAAAAGTAAACAATGAAAGGTAAATGAGAAAGCCAACTACCATTACAGAAGACTAGAGATTAAGCCAGCAGGGGAATTGTAGGAGTCACGGTAGGGCACACAACTCAGAATCATTCCACCCAACCAGTGCAGAGCTGGAGATTCCTGTGAGGAGAGAAAGTGTTCAAGTAAAAAGCACAGGTGCTAGCAGTTGGAAGTTGATTGGTGTGCATTCAAAAGATAGGGCTAGAGGATCCTGGTGGGAAATTGATAGTGCCTGCCCTCCAAAGACTGAATGCTTTTGTGAGGTTCTACATGCCATAGTAGGATTATCAGAATTGTTTTTCAAATCAAAACTTCTTAGAATCCAAACATGCGTGTTTACCTTTTTTGTAACGTCTTTTCTTTTCAACAGAAATATATATGCAGTGTAGGAGCTAAACTGGTTTTACAACAGCACAAGAAATCTCATCAAACAAATTATATGTTATAGTTAGTATTTAAACCTGTTTAGTTTTTCTAGAAAAAAGGAATTTACTCAACAACTTTCTCATCATGGTGAAATTTTCTGTCTCTCTTTTGTAATACATCATCATTTATTAACTCCTACTATATGTGGAATAATCTGGTTGTCAGCACAGACACAAAAGAATCTGAAAACATAATTGCTGGCTTGTGTAGTTTCCACCAAAGAAGAAAATTCCTGACAAGCATACAAAAAAAGATACAAAACACACACAAAAGATAAAATGTAAATAGATATAAATAAATCAATTAATTATAACACATATATTGAGTGTCCTCCTTCTAATAAATCTCACATTAAATGCTAAGGGACTAAGCCAAAGCCTTTCCCTGCCTCCTCCAATTCACAATATACTTGGAAGAAATAATAAGGATTAAACAGTAGGGAATTCCACAGGAGAGTTCTTACAAAATTCATCCACTGGGTAGCCATAAACTGGTGATTGCAGAACAGGGAGACATGGATGTTGGCTCCGAAGAAAATGCTTTATGGAAGAAAAATGGAATGGACATTCCCAGTTAGTGTTATCAGAATAGAGAAACATACTGTGAAAAATGAGTTATTATATGAATTTGTTCTTGTTTTCCTCAAATTGACTGATTTTTTTTTAATTCATTGAGCCAACACTCTTTTTGTAACAAAGACCAAAGACTTCCTTTAGGCATTAGTCACAATTCCACGTTATTATAGATAAATACAAAAAAAGATAGTTTGTTGAAAACATCAAAAATAAACATCTCATACCTAAACATGCTAATTTGAATGCACTTTGCAAACATAGTGACAAATATGTCTCCAGAGAATCAACCTGAAAGTATCTTTCAATGGAATTCAAGGATTTTGTTTTGTTCTTATGGCAAAAGGGCCAGAGCTACAAAAAAAAAAAAAACACCCAAAAAAGTCTCCATTATACATATGAGTATGTCGTGTTACTAACTCATAAACTACTGAACACCTGCTATGATGGAGCACTGTTTTAACCTCCTTCTTATCCAGATGCTAGTCTCAAAAAATAAAATAAAGAGAGACAGGCGAGAATAAAATCGAGTCAGTGACCAAACTAAATCCCTCAGCCATGGGAAAGCTACTGGAATTATTAATAAGGAGAAAAGCTTAGGAACATTTAGAAATGCATTATTTATTAAGGAACTGTCAGTGGGACTCATAAAAGGCAGGCTGTGAGTGAAAAATATGCTTGTTTGGGTTGAGTATATTACTGCAGACAGGCTGCAGATAAGCTGGAAACAAAGGGGAACATTAATCTGACTCTCAGGAAAGCATTTGTTATGGCAGCAACTATGGTTTTAAGCAAATGAATCACAATATGTGGTGAAAGTAAGAAGGAGTAATTAAAGAACAAGGGTTGTACATTGTCTCAACAATGGCGTTGAATTCAGGCATTTCAACTTGAAGCCAGTTAGAGGCAAGACAGCACTCCAGACCACCTGACTTGCCTCTTGGTAAACAAGAAAATGGATGAAACAATCAAATCCATGAGGACTGCAGGGAGAAAATCCCTTGACTGAGCAATTGAGTAGCGTAGGTTATTCATTAACAAGAAGTATGAGCAGTCTCAATGAGTAAGAGTCTCTCCCCCGTGCCCACAAATGACTAGATTGTGAACCTGCTAGCCAGGATCCATCATAACAGAGAATTGTGTATCTTGAGCCACAAAGAAAGATTATAAGTATTTGCTTATTCTACACATAAGCAGAAGAATAAAGGTATAGTAATATGGAATAGTGCAACAAATTCAGACATTAGTACAAGAAGCTCTAGATCTGAATCTGGGTTCTGCTACTTATTAGCCATGTAACTTAGACTTACGGGTTGTACTCTAAATTTTTATCTACTGTTCTGCCTCCTCACTACCCCCCCCCCCCCCCCACTAACTCTACTCTTCAGCCATCAGCAGCTCTCATCTAGATTTTTGCAGTAGCCTCCTAACTAGTCTATTTCTTTCTTAACCTTTCCCTTTTAGAGCCTATTTGTCCACAAAGTAGCCAAAAAGAAACTGGTCATAACTATTTTTCATGATTTTCCATGTACTCACTTTTCCTCATCTGCATGCATGAGATAATGGTACCACTCTAGAAAAGGAGCCGAAGTCCTTGAGTCCCTGCTTGGAAGACTGTCAGCTGGGAATCTTCTCATCCTCTATGAGGTAATGACACTTTTTCACTGAGTTAATTTATGAGATTTGGGGGTGGGGGGTGTTTTGATGCTGCAGAATAATTTGAACTAATCCAAAAATTAATATCAAAATTGAGTTACCAATGAAACAAAATTCTAAAGCACATGATATTTGCTTAGAAGTTAGCATCAGTTGATGAGAAAGTAGATACAGCAGATTTTTCTGGGGGAGTTTCTTGTTGAATGCAAAATATTTGCTAAAGCAGGTCACATGATGACTGGGTTTCAGAAGTGAAAAACAGAATAGTAGCTAAGTGTTCACCAACCTCATTTGACCTTATGAGTGCACAAGAACATTGCATTTCCAAACTTCCTTGCATCTAATTAAGATTATATGGCAGAACACTTGACAGTGGAATGAGGAAAGAAAGAAAATTTGCATATGGATTTTTCCTGCCTTTCTTCACCAACTATTTAGGCAATAAAGGAATCCACTTTCCAAAACCACAGCTAGAGGACCGCTAGATTTGCAAAACTTTCTCTATAAATTCCACTGCCAATTACTCATTTATCTAGTTCAGCTTTGCTAGTCTGGGGCAACATTCTTTTCCCTTCCCACTGCTTGCTTATCTCATTCTCTAAATGGTTAAAATATATGGAAAACTAGAATTCTAAGCATGGGTATTAATCTGGGAAAATCCCATAGTTATCTGTTCATTTGTTGATTTTTTAAAATTTATTTGCTTAACCATATTTGATTCCTAATATATAAAAACATGTTCTGTATCCTCAGAATTTACAATCAAGTAGAGTTACATCCTAACATCAGTTAAGAGGAATATCCCTAGATTAAAATATCTACAATCTGCCTCATTCTTCTAGCCCTATACTTTGTTGTAATTTTATTGTATATCTGCAGTATCTGAATAGAAAAAGTTAAAGGGAATAAACAGAAATTACCCTGATGCTACAAAAAAGCAGAAAATAGAACAAAATAGTCTAGTTTTCTTTTTTTTTAATTTTTTTATTGCATTTTAGGTTTTGGGGTACATGTGAAGAACATGCAAGATTGTTTGCATAGGTACACGCATGGCAGTGTGATGTGCTGCCTTCCTCCCCATCAGCTATAACTGACATTTCTCCCCATGCTATCTCTCCCCCAACTCCCCACCCCCTGCTGTCCCTCCCCTATTTCCCCCCAGCAGACCCCAGTGTGTGATGCTCCCCCTCCCTGTGTCCATGTGTTCTCATTGTTCAACACCCACCTCTAAGTGAGAACATGCGGTGTTTGATTTTCTGTTCTTGTGTCAGTTTGCTGAGAATGATGGTTTCCAGGTTCATCCATGTCCCTACAAAGGACACAAACTCATCATTTTTGATGGCTGCATAGTATTCCATGGTGTATATGTGCCACATTTTCTTAAATTTACACATTCCAGTCTCTGTGGTATACACAAGAAGTCGAGGAGGCAAAGGTATCTTCACAACTGGTTTCGAATTGGCAGGGGAATTTCGATTATTGAGTTAAAAAACAAGCAAGAAATCAGTTATAATTATCCACCACCGCCCTACCTCCCAAAATCCTTCAATTATTTTACATTCAATAAATTTCAGGCAACAGATTAACTTCTGGGCCTTGGTCATTTCTTGCTGATAAATGTGTTGTTTATTTGGGTTTTTTTTTTTTTTTTTTTTGAGATGGAGTCTCACTCTGTCACCCAGGCTGAAGTGCAGTAGCATCATCTTGGCTCACTGTAACCTTGGCCTCCCAGGTTCAAGTGATTCTCCTGCCTCAGCCTCCCGAGTAGCTGGGAGTACAGGTGCACACCACCATGGCAGGCTAATTTTTGTATTTTTAGTAGAGATGGGGTTTCACCATGTTGGCCAGGATGGTCTTGATCTCTTGACCTCGTGATGCACCCGCCTCGGCCTCTCAAAGTGTTGGGATTACAGGCATAAGCCACCGTGCCCAGCCCAATTTCTGCTCTTAATGGAGATGCTATGAAGTTTCTATTCCCATTTCTTTTCTTTGTACACTTTAAATTCTCATTCTGATCTATTTTATTGACTCCATTAACTTCAACAGAGATGCATGCAGAGACCTCATAGACAAGCTCTTTAGCTCTCATGACTCTCCTTATCACCATTCCCACTTATGCCATTTCAAGTTGGCTATCCCCATCTTGACAGTCTGATAGAGATTCCCTAGAACTCTATGGGCCAATAACAAAGCCCATCTTTTTTGACTTCCAAAGAGATCATTACTTTAATTATTTCTCTCTTTTATAATGAGAATCTAAGTCTCTCTATCAGCCAGAATTGAAATCTTAGAAGCACCTTGTAGTACTTTCTTTTCTTGAGTACATTTCCAATAAAGTGTTCTTTCTAAAACAGCATACCACTTCCTCTGCAATTTTTCTGAATAGTTTAATCTGCTGCAGGAATTATCTTCATTATCTTTATCATTATCATATAACATA
Source organism: Ateles fusciceps (assembly GCA_036589455.1). Lineage (NCBI taxonomy): Eukaryota > Metazoa > Chordata > Mammalia > Primates > Atelidae > Ateles > Ateles fusciceps. The sequence goes on along the minus strand of JAZHEH010002924.1, from coordinate 4,414,725 downwards.
TATTTAATCACCTACATCCCAGAAATTGTACTAAAAACTTTACATTAAATCTTTAAGGCAATTCTAAGGATTGGTTACTTTTCTTATACCCATTTTATAGATGAGAAAATCTACAGCTAGGATAATTAAACAAGTTTTTCAAGATAATATATGTAGAAAAGTGTTAGGAAAATTTTATTCTTGTAAGGCAGTAGAATATAAAAAGAAGACAGGCATTGAGGTCAGATGAATTTATCCACACCTTGATTCTGCTCTTTATTTCCTTATTATAGCTATTTATATTTCTTAACTTTGGTCACCCCATCTACAAAATGAAGATGACAATAAAATTGTAATGAGAATTAAGCACAGACAAGACATTTGAAGCAATGAAAGCAGTTTTTAAATGCAAATTCTCTTTCCCTAGTAGAAAAAGTCAAATTAGCTAATTAGGCCTGTTTTGGTCAACTAAGCTGAATGTGAGGACTTCTGGAATCTCTAAACCTTATCTAAGAAACTAGTATATATGAATACAGCTTTTGGCCTCCTGTCTTAGTACTCAGCTTCAAATCTTGGCATGTAAAAATGTTAAATTAATGACTGATCAATTCCAAATAAATTACCATCTTTAGCGGTGATGCTAATCAATGGAGGACATGGCATGGTTGGTTTGAGAAAGGCCTTACTTGACATTGAAGAAGATAGGATAATAATGGCTTAGCATTTGTGATTTTTACTCATCATGTCATTACAACAGCAAACTTAATAGCTCTAATTAAGCCTTTGATGATATTACTTCTACCAAACTGATGATGGTAATCATGTTATTATGAATATTATGTTAATAAGACTGGATCTTTTAGAATTAAAGAATTGATAATAAAAATTTAATAGTGTCTATATTCTTCATGTACCATCAGAGAAGATACAATATCAAGCATGAACTATGTGAGGGGACAGGCTGGCACACTAGTTACAGAAGGAGAGGTAGGCTTTAAACATAAGGTAACTGGCTGGGAACAGAAAACCAAAAAGCAGGGTGCAGGTTATCTAAAAAGATCTAGAGATAGACATTCCTCAATGGTTAGAATTATGAAATGAGGCTGTACCAGAGATACAACCCTATGGTACCTCAGGGATATGCAGGTAAATTTACCCATATCCAGGCAGAGTATCTGTACAATAATATCATGACACCAGAAAAAAAAGAAGCATAGAATTGTAGATCTTATGCTGTAAGATTCAGAAATAGGACTGAGTACATAAGCAAATATTCCAAGTAGCAAAGGACAAGTCTCTCAGCAGTCATGGAATTCTCTCCTTGGCTTTCTCTTCCTAATATAGTTCATTAACGTAAGGATTGACAGAAGACATTTTAGTATGACTTTAAGAACCAACCAAGCTAACACAACAATGTCAGAGTGTACATTCAAATGACATATAATGGCTGGAACCTAGGCGAAAATAAACCCGAATAAATGTAACATAGAAAATGTAAACTTTATCATTTTAAAAATAGATATCAATATTACATGAATTATAACATTATAAAAATAATAATTAAATATACTTGTCAGAGATCAGAGTTTTCTAAAACTTGACCCATGCAAACATTAAAATAATAAGTCTAAAACCTTGATTTTTATTTGGTTAGAATTAAAAGACACTATATGTCAGAATGTATTTGATGACAAGCCCTGTAATGAAAACATCTTGACTTAAGTACTGTGCTGGCCATTAGTAGTCTCATCAAAACAAAGAATAGGAAGAGTAGATTTGCATTCTAGTGATCATGGGAGTCAAATGAACACAAAGCTTTTAAGAGATAAGTCAGGTTGAGGGAAATGTCATATATTAAACTTACTAAATTTAAATGTGAAAAACGTTCAAACTTTATAAATGTGAACAATTGGTAATGTCTGGCTTGGCAGTCTTAAGAGAAAGATGCGGGACTTTATAATCCTGCAAGCTCACTATGGGTCAGTCTTGAAGACAGTGCATTCCATGAAGTTCTGCAGTTGTCAAATAATATCTAAGTAATCATGGTTCTTTCTGTCTAACACATTTAAAACGTAAAATTCTAAAATGAGCTCATGCATAAAAAGATAAACTGTATTAATGAGGCAGTGCAGAAAGCTGAATAACAAATACCCGAAGAACATGAAGATGAATAGAAAGCTCTCAGAAGACCCAATATATTCAAATAAGTTTACATGTTTACTTATTTGTCTATTTGTTTCTCTAAGAACAAAAATAGAATGCAAGGGAGAAAATTACAAGGCAGTTCACTTTGGTTTCAAAATGTAAAGGGGCTACCTACAATTTAGAATTACATAAAAATAGTATAGGTTTTTTCATAAGACATCAGTTGACTGCACTATAATTATTCAAAGAAGTATTCAAGTATTATGGATGAAGAAGTGGTCCTAAAGGAAAGAAGTTGAGCTATAGGTAAACTAGTCTTTGGAAATTTGTGATTATGTGCATGGTACGTAGAACTTAGAGATTGGTGATATTTTTGTGTGGTCTCTAAACAGTTGCCCATTGGCCAGTTCATGCTCACTTGTCCTCTAAGCTAATCACAAATTTGCATCCAGATTACATAAATGTCAAGATCACAGAAAAATATGAATGCAGCCAAAAATTAAGTATTCTTTCTAAAATGTTTGTTTCATCCATAAAGATGTTGCTTAATTATGGAAATAAAAACTTCTGTTTGTTTATCATAAAGAAAAAATCTACGCGGGACTTTTTTTTCTTTTTCTCAGTATTATTTATCTTCACTCCCAGATCCACTTTGCCTAAATTAACTGGCCACTGCAAATTAAGAAAAATAAGATTACTTCCACTACAAAATTGTACAGATAGACACTGAATTCAGCCTGCTTCTTAGGGCCTTTCTCCAGGTCAAAGTTAAGATGTTCTTGTAATGCTCCATTTAGGAACTTAATGTTTTTCCCAATAAAGTGATTATAAAGTTCACATGTTTAATTAATTTGCAGCTAAATAATTATAGGCTCTCCTCTTCTCAGTGAAGGAGGAAAACTAACAACAATAGAGGAAAGTTTTTCTTTTCAAACATGAGACAAGAAAGAAACCAATGTTTATTGATTCTATTTCATCATTTTATAGCCAAGGAAACTCAGCCCACGTGAGTTACATATCTTGGCTCAAGTACTAACGTTAGCCAATGGAAGTTCCAGGATTAAAACTCCTATCTTCTAATTCCTAATCCATTGTTCTTTGCACACAGTGTAATTTTCAGAACACTTTTACTTGTTACCTCATTTGATTCTCAAAAATGTCTCTGGAAGTTACCTAGTAAGAAAACTGATACTTAAACTCACAGATTTTATTTTTTTTTTTTTTTTTTTTTTTTATTTTTTCACATTGGACATTTGTACAATTTCTTTTTTTTTTTTTTTTTTTATTAAACTCACAGATTTTAAACATAGTTCAAGTGATATTTAAAATATAACTTTAAATCAACTGGCTCCTCAATTTTATCTTCAGCTCTTACCTGTCTCTAGATACCAAACTCATGTATCTACCTGCCCTCATGGCATATCTAATTAAATGTCTACTTTGTATCTCAAACTTAACATGCCAAAATAGAAATCTCGATTTCTTATCCATCCTCTGCTCTTATCCAATGGTTGCCTGGGCTTTCAAATCTTACAAGATGGTACCACTGTTTAGACCAAAAATCTACGCATTATCCTTGAGTCTTCTTTTTTTATTCTCCCCAATACCTTAATCATTAAGCACATTCTATTGACTAACAGCAATACATATCTCAAATCCATTTACTTCTTTTCAGCTCCATGATTACAGGTCCAAGCCACCTTCATTTCTTGCCCAAGTATCACTGGTCTCTGCTTTCACTATTGCCCATTTGCAATTTATTCTTCACAGAGCAGTCCTGAAAGTGTTTGTGAAATGCTAATCATATTTTGATAGACCTCTGCTGCAAATTGTTTAGTGGATTTACACCTGTTTAAAACAACACATAAACTTACATAATGTGACATGAACTCCTTCTTGTTTTCCAAATTGATTATATATTTCCATCTAGGCACTGGCTTTGTTTTGCTTTATTTATTTTTTTTTTTGTTTGTTTTTTGAGAAGTTCAACTCAAGCCCTTAGGTCCTTTATATTAGCTCTTTCCCCAACTGGAATACTCTTTTCCTATTTTTCAACTATCCAACCAAAAGTAACCACCTACTGATCCTCTATCACAAAGACCATTAACAGTAACCAGATACAGAAATACCCAAAGGAAAATTTAAGTCAATTAATACTCAAAAGTTCAGACAATAAATAAAATTTAAGGAACGGCTACTCCTGTGAAGATGATACGCTAGATCATGAAGGTCCCAATCTGATATAATAGACATGAGGGAATTCAATCAAGCAATACAAAGAAACCATATATAAAAGATATTTTTAAATCTGTGACTACTAAATCTCAGTTAAGATCTCAGAAAAACATAAGGCTACTGATTTCACGCCAAGCTCCAAGCTAAGCACTTTATATGTATAACGCATTGAATCATTACACTAGCCTTGTGAATTAGGTAATATGTACAAATAAAGACAATGAGATACAGGAGAGGTTAGAAAACTGTCCTTTCAAATTTAGAATTTGGATATCTTCAAGTTTACCAAGTAGTGACAAATTATTTCACAGAGAGGTTATAGAAATATACACTTCTATCCCAAGGGCAGTCTATAACAGTCCCCTCTGTCTCACATCCTTGCCAACTCTTGACATTGTCATACATTTTAACTTTTGCCAAAATGCTGAATGTGAAGTGAAAGCTTTTATGGCTTAGTTTGAATTTGCCTGATTAATAGTGAGCTTGAGAATTACTTCATGTTTGTTGGCTATTAATGTTTCCTTTTCCGTGGAATATCTTTTTATGTTTGCCTCAGTTTTTAAATTGTGTATATATTTACTTATTTGACTCATAGGAGTCCTTTACATATTCTAGATCTAAATATATTGTTGATTTTATGTGTGGCATATATTTACTTTAACTGTATAGCTTGTATTTTCATTTTAAAATGTGTATATTGTTGAATTAAAATTTAAATTATAACTTAACTGAATTCATTTTAAAATTCTTAGTTCATATTTTTTTAAAAAAATTATTCTGTTCCCAAATGCAATAAATGCATTTTCTAATAGTTTTAAAGTTTTCCATTTCTCATGTAACTCTTCAATCTTAGGTTTAATTATTGCACAGAGCATAGGTAAGCACCCAAATTTATATTTTCTCTAATGAAAAACCAATTGCCTTATCATTTTTTATTAAAGAGCCCATTCTTTTCCCTGACTGATCTGTATTATGCTTCTGTCACATAGCAAGAGTGTATATGTGCCAATGTGCCAGAATCTGTTTCTAAATTCGATTTTAGGTTTCATTGGGTATTTGTCTATCCAGGTGAATTTCACCCTCTCTTAAATTATGACAGAATATAGAGGCAGTACAACATCACGCTTTAAAGAGTGGTCTCTGGAACCACCCAAAGTAAGTCACCTAAGCTCTCATCTCTGTTTTCTTCATTGTAAAATAGTGATAATAACTCTATCCATTCCAAAGGTTATTTGTGCATATAAAGCAAACAAACATAACAGTGTCTGGGGTGCAATAATGTTTAGTATAAGTTAATATTGCCTTACTTTTAAAAACTAAATCCATTTCTTTCAGATCCAAGATAGCTGGGCAATAGAAGTAAAATCTGTTATTAAATAGGCAAATAAAAACCACTTTCATTTTGTCCTTTTTCCATTTTGAAAATGTAATTAATATCATTATCTTGTTAGGTCATACCTGCTGTCCTCAAATCTGCTGTCATTTCTCCATGAAGAATTGTCCTTGAGGAGCGATTTGGCCCCTGGCCCTGGCCTGCTTCCAGCCTTCTGCTTATTTCCTTGGACCCGCTGTGTGATGTATTGTTTCCAGATTCAGTATTGTTTAATGTTCATACACCAAACACTAATCAGGGTTTCCAGGAGCTTATTCCTCCAAGTCAACCCCGTGCCAGTGCTGGGTCCAATCTGTCCAAGGCCCCATGGGAAACCATCCATCCAAATTCAGGGATGCGTGAGCTCGGCTGTTTGGATGGTAAACTAGATCTCCCCTATGATCCGCTTGGCCTTTAAGGCTCTGGCCTTGAAAAGTCCAAGACTTAGGAGACTCTGAAGACAAGACTTTGAGGAGAAGGTCCACCTGTGAATGAAAGCAAAAACAAAAACACTCCAAATGGTTGTTTTGTCTTAGTTAACAATAGGGCCACAGATGTTAAAAGAAATAGTAAGCGACAATTTTTTTCAGGTTGCAGTATGTTCCATGTGCTGAGATAGAATAAGCAATACATATGTATTGAGTGAATGAATGATAACAATAATAGTATTATATTTTACCTCCTTAAGTTTCCTTTTTCAAAAGGTTTTTTCACACATCTCATTTTAATTTTGTAAACATGGAAAATAATGCTCATGATACACTCTCCATATCAACTTCATTTTTGCCATTTGAAAAGTGAAGAAAGGACAAATATACGGATTTTAGCAAAATCACACAGCTACGTGTCTCCTGCTTTGATTATTCATTTAATGATTATTGAATGTCTGTCTTCCAGGAAATGCTAGCTTCTAGAAATGCAAAGATGTTTAAAATAAGGTTCTTAATGCCTTCCTTCCTTGTCCATTAATGGCCAGATTCACATTGTAGCTGTGAAATAGGTATGTAAATATGTAAGTATAAACAAACTTGTTTATTACAGAAATATGCACAAAGCACTGATAAGACCAATATGATAAAGGGCCAAATTCTACTTAGAAGGGCTAAGAAAAGTCTCAAAAAATCAATAGAACTTCCAAGATAATAAATGAAGCACATTCAAGATAGAGAAAAGCATACAGGAGCAAGATGCTTTTGTCTTCAGGAATGGAATCTGGGCTTCTATTGGGATTTTTTCAAATGAGGGTAAATGTAGGGTGGGCTTAAAGGAGTTGAAAATTTTAAAAGAAATAAGTAACTGTTCCAAATGTCATCAATAATAGTCATGAACATCAAATAAAATAAAAAGTGGAAATATATAGTAAATTTTATAATACAGATATTAGGTACTGTATTTCCTATTTTATGATATATGATGGACTGTTTGGTTTCCCTGCAGCATCTATTCTCTCCTTCTCTATCCTTGTAGATCCATGATTTTATTCAAGTATCAATCCTTCCCATGCACCTTAGGGTGAACCCATCCACAAATCTGGGGGTAAATCTGGTCTAGAGAAAATTCCTCTTCCATCACAGTGACTGATTCAAATTTTTATATGTAACCCAACTGAGATCAATAATAAAAGAGAAATATTTTTTGGAAAATAATCTTCCTATTTAATAAAGCTAACATTGTTTTCCTTGGATCCCATCTTATTCTAGGAATTAGTCTGTCCTCTAAAGACTGAGGATGGTGCCAACATTGTGTAGAGGGGGAGAATTAGAAAATTTAGGTAAAGATATTCACAGGTGAATTAAGTCAATCCTTGAAGTCTGATGTTTTAATGTACTTTCTCTTACATAAGCCAAAAAACATTTAATATACATATTTTATTGCATTTTAGGTTTTGGGGTATATGTGAAGAACACGTGAAGCATTGTTGCATAGATACATACATGGAAATGTGGTTTGCTGCCTTCCTCCGCATGACCTATATCTGGCATGGGAGGGGAGCATCACACACTGAGGTCTGTGCAGGGGAACTAGGGGAGGGACAGCAGGGGTGGGGAGTTGGGCAGGGATAACATGGGGAGAAATGCCAAAAAACATTTTTTATGGTTTTAGCTAGTAGTTTGAGTTTGGTCTCCATTTCTTGCAACATAAAGCATCCTGAAAATATCTTATTACTCTTTACATTATTGAAGATAATTATGCTAAAGGGAAAAAACATTTTCTGTTTCTAGGGAAAAAATATGATAGTTACGTAGCCATATCATTATTTATCAAAGTGGACAACTCAATGAATATATTTCTGCAAGCCAACCAATCAGTGACAGCACTTTGCTTCTATAAGTTAGGTAATCAGATTAACACTTATGAACATGCTTCTGAATGTTACCTAATGAAGAAGTCTCCCTTGATCAGGCATATATCTATAGTTAACATCAAGTCACTCTCACCTCTGAAAGTCTGCCAGACTCTGAATTCCACCCTTCCTAAAAATCTTATACATAAAACTTCTTTATGTTTAAGATCAAAGTCTTGCTCTGCTCTAAAAGCAAATGCCTGACCAGCATAGGCTTTTTCACTTATATAAGCAGTATATTATTTTTCTTCTTTGTGTTTTGTGTTTGGGGTATTGATTGGCGGTCTCATCCTTTTTTAGTTACTTGGAACTTAGAACATACTGAGAGTATATCATTTTTTTACATATTATTGTTTTATATGGCATGTATGAAAGTCTGGTCAATGTATGGACATTGTCCTCTGACACCTCCTTCTTCATAGAAAGGGCTCTGACAATCAAACATTTACTTTGTTCAAAGATGCAATGTGAACATTGTGATACTTGCAGATATCACTCATTCATTTCTCAGAATATTTATTGGGTTAAACAAATAATCTTGTAACATAAGATTAAGTCTTTTTATTAAAAAATAAGACTATCATTTATTAATGCTTGAGTGTGTTTTGAAATACTTTCATTGATATTTAAGTAGATTTACTATTGTAGACATACTCTCTATTGAAAAAAATTATCTGAGGTATACTTTAGTAAAAAAAAAATATGTAAAGAATCACCTTCTATCTCATTTGATTCATAGGCTGGATTGTTTTGTTTTGAATTATTTAGGATCTGGTTAACTTGTAAAGATACTCTATTTGCACTGTTGTATCTTTAAAATGCCAGAATTTCATATCTTCTATATAACCAGGATATTACTACAATCAGTATAAATCTGTATATTGATGAGCAGCCCTCAGTTGCCTATATAAGCAATTGATCTTTATGTATATCACTCAATAAATCTCTTGTTCATGTAGCAAAGCAGGCAGAGATAATACTGCAATCTACAAAATGTGATTTAGAAGTTGTCCTGACCAAAAACATCTTCCTCAACCACACATGAATAATGCTGGATAGAGTTTAAACACAATATGCCAGCTGGTCACAGTGGCTCATGGCTGTAATCTCAGTACTCTGGGAGGCTGAGGTGGGTGGATGGCTTGAGTCCAGGAGTTCAAAAGCAGCCTGGGCAGCATTGCAAAACCCTGTCTCTACAAAAAGTACAAAAATTAGCCAGGTGTGGTGGCACATGCCTGTAGTTTCATATACTCAGGAGGCTGAAGTGGGAGGATCATCTGCGCCTGGGAAGTTGAGGCTGCAGTAAGCTGAGATCGTGACACTACACTCCTGCCTGGACAACATAGTGAGACCCTATCTCAAAATAAATATTAATTAATTAAAATACACAAATAAAGATAACACATCAAGTCATAACAATTCACATTTCAATTAGTTAATAAGATTAATTTCACCTGTTTTAGAAGGACCAATGGGCTTAATGAGAGCAAGAGTTATCTAATGGGAGAGCAAGGTGATGTTCTTATATTGCTGTAAGAGAAGAATAAATCATCTTAAAGCCAATTCTACATAGCAGGTAATCCTCAAAACGAGTCAGCCTAGCAAGTATGCAGTCAGCCCTTGACCACCATTAGTTACCTGTGGAGAGTCAGGCAAATGGAAAATTGACTTGCCTGAGGTTAGTGGCAGCTCACCCGCCCAGTGTGAAAATTATTGTTAGAATTCCAAGAAAATGAAGATTCTCCAGCTTTCTCTCACTTTAAAATACACTTCAGTAAGAGATTGTTAGCAAATAAGGCACTTTATTATATATAGAAAAAGACAGGCCATTTGATTCAAGTTAACTTTCACCAAGAAGTTTTAGTACTCTGCTCTGCATGACGAACTTCAACCAGGGAAAGTGTTGTAAAAATTATTTGGATTATTCAAGTAAATGTTTACTTAAGACATAACAGAGAGGGTTAAGAGACACAGGGCTATAACAAAAAAATTACATCTGTATTTTATGTGACAGTGTTTAAAGCATGAGATAATTTTATTACTGTTTTGCATATACTCAAATTAATGGCATTTACCTCAAGTCTGTTTAGACTGGCTGTTGAAATAAGGGGGAGTTCTCATGTATTTGTATCCAGTGTCTCTAAAACTGCTATTTTTTGCAGGGGTTGATCTTATGTCTTTCCTGAATTTATTCTATTGCCTCCAAAATAGTTCACCTTTTGGAGTATTTATAACAACTAATTCAATATTATCTTTTTGTTTTAAAGAGATAGATATGTTAGTTTTCAGAGATTTACACTGTCCCGATTTGAACTATAAAATTGTACCAGATTCTGTTCATTTGCACATTAGTAAAAATGACCATTTTTCAATAATGTTAAGGTATATGAGCAGAATTCAAAAGAATTTTAAGTCCTTTTTTCCTTGTAATTATTGACATTGATGCAACCCATCATCTAAGTGAATTAATTTACGCAGTAGCTATTTGAGTTGGCTCTTGAAAGTCAAATTTGACCTTCCTTTTAGTTGAAAAGTTTAGAAAATGCAAAAAAAAAAAAAAAAAAAAAAAAAAAATCCCTACATTTCCTAGATTTGCTTTCACCTAGGATTTGGATATGATTCAGGCTCCCCTAATTTGATGCACTTGGATATCAACTGAAAAGGAAGATGCGTGGAGGAGGCCAATTCCTCTGCTGTAGCATTTGGTGAGGGGCATCTTTGCAGCAGCTGGTCTCTGTGTTCCAGAGCCTCACCAACAACTCAGTGGTTGAGAGTGCCAGTTGTGGTGGCAGAACAGTGTCAGTGGTTGCAGCAGTATCTTTTTCTTTCATTTTTGAGACAGGGTCTTGCTCTGTTGTCCAGACTGGAGTGCAGTGGTGCAATCTTGGCTCACTGCATCCTCACCTCTTGGATTCAAGTGATTCTTGATTCTCCCGCCTCAGCCTCCTGAGTAGCTAGGATTACAGGCATGGGCCACCATGCCCGGCTAATTTTTGTATTTTGCTTCTAGAACCCCAGAATTCTGATGCTGGGGCTTAAGCACTGATTTTAACACCTACTGGCTTTGTGAGAATAGGCAAGATTTTTGTGATTTTTGCCTCTCTTTCCTCTGGGGCTCTAGAAGCAAAAATATTCTTTTAATACGAACACACCAGTTTCTTACAGGAATATACGTATGTTCCTTTGCCAAATTTGGAAGGCTGAGAATTATTTTTTTTCTTAGAAAACAATTTCACTTCACAAACATGCCCTACACTAACTTTATATCATCAGACTCTTGTAAGTTTCATTCCACACACACAAAAAGAAACACATAGAAAATATGCCATGCAAGCTCAAGCAGGACAAACAATTTAAGCAGAAGGGATTCAAAGTAATAGAAAAGTTACACATAACCTTAGTGATCATGGATGGAAATGATTTGGACATTGGGAGAAAGAGAAGAAGGATCTCACAGACCGAAGGAATAGCACTTGATATATTCAAGGATCACACCTAGTGCCTTGTGCCTGGAGCATAGAATGCAGGAAATATTGGGAGAGACATTTGGAAAGAATGAAGGGTAAAGAGTTACACAAAAAAAGATTTGATGGTAGCAAACTGAAATTGTGAGCAGTCTGGATTAATCTTAATGTTGCTTTTATGCTAATATTTCAGAAAAATAAAATTATCAAGGGCTTTGAACAGGGCAAAATCATGATCAGGCAATGTTTTAGAAGATGGCAACGTTCTACAGAACAGATTGAGTGAGCAGACCAGTCTGGAAGCAATTTCTATGGTTGGGAAAAAAAGAAAATTAGAGACTCTTCTAAGGCAATGGCTAAGGAAATAGAAAGAACAGATTTTAAATGTGGTGTAGATATAGCTTAAGCAAAACAAATTGGAAACAATCTATTAAATCAGGATTTTAAAATGCAGAAGAATGAGGCCTTTGTTATGTGACTGGAATTATGTAGGCAATTGCTTGAAACTTTTTTTTTTATAGAGTTGCCATAAAGTTAAGTGTATTTACATCAAGAAAATGTTTGCACTGTCTTGACTTCTTTGTTCATATTGTTTTAACTCTAGGCTTATTGTTGACTCATTACAAGTTGATTTGTAATAGAAAAAAAAATAACCTGAGCTTCTTTTTTATTGATCATTCTACCTCTACAACAATCAAATCTGTGAGTCCAGAGAAGTCATAATTTTCTTTGGAGCTCAGTTCCTCTTAACATTAAGGGAGATTGAACTAATGTAATCTCAAAAATCAATTCCCTTAACAAAGTTATCTGTACAAATTGCCAAATACATAGCATGCTTATTTACATCCTACGTAGAAGTAATATTTTCAAATGTTCGTTGTAAATAAGGCCCAAGACCTTCTTGTAGTATCTGTATGCTAGCATGATTTTTTAAGAATATCAATTCTGTAACTTTGCTCTCTGCTTGCATAAAAAAGTTGTTCACCCTTCTTGCTCTTTGCACTGTACACTTTCACCTCTAGTGAATCAGAAAGAGGGAAGTTGAGATGTCTGGACTGCTAAAAACAAACAAACAAAACAACAACAACAAAAACTTATCCCTGAGAGAGCCACTCTGTGTTTTGCTGAGATTGTTGGTTCAAAAGCTGGGTGGAGAGACTGCCAGAATAGAGGACTAGCGAATACTGCATTGTGACTGAGATTCAGAAAAGGAACAATGGTACATTTATCTTCAGAGCTGCAAACATGTTGCCTCTCAACTCCCTGGAGGTTATTCAAGAGAGACTATCTGTATTAGACTGTTTTCTCACTGCTATAAAGAATAACTGAGACTGGGTAATTTATAAGCAAAAGAAGTTTGACTCACAGTTCTGCATGACTAGGAAGGCCTCAAGTAATGTACAATCATGACAAAAGGGGAAGGGGAGGCAAGGCACATCTTACATGGCAGAAGGCGAGAATGAGAGTTCAGGGTAAAATGCCCCTTTTAAGCCATCAGATCTTGTGAGAACTTCCTCACTATCACGAGAACAGCATGGAGGAAACTGCCCCCATGATCCAATCACCTCCCCACCGGGTCCCTCCCTCAACATGTGAGGATTCCAATTCAAGATGAAATTTGGTGGTGACACAAAGCCAAACCATAACACCATCTGTAGAAAAAGTAACAGTTAACAGTATTCACTGACTGTTTCTGGAGGCCTTGGCTGGCACCACACAAACCAAACAGAAGATGACTAGTGGCAATGGTTTAATTATGTGACCTAGTTGCCCTCAAAACCTCCCAAATCCTTGGGATGATATTGACTAAAAACACTAGTATACCCTGTGTGGATATGCAAAACTGTTCTTCAGACTTCTGCTAGTTCTGTCAAGGCTCAGAGTCTCAGGCTCTCTTCTGCCTTTGAGTGTATCTTTCCTCGCCTGCTTTCTCTGTTCCCCCAAAGCCCTGACCCACGTGTGAATCATCAAGTCAAATCTTGCTCACAAACACATACACTATCAAAACCAAAAACAATTTTAAAGCATTAATGAAAGCTTCTAAAACTGTGATGACTGTTCTTGAATAAATGGAGATAGAATATGCTAGGTGGGGAATATACACCATTTCCGCAACACAATCATCTTGAACTTGCAGAGAAAATGCTCCTGCACTTAAATGTTCTGTCAGTTCTCCTGTCAGAGGTTCCTGGCTGACTATGTGTCTCCAGAGCGTCCAAAGCCTCTTGCCATTTTGCAGGATATGCTTGCCCCCTTCTCCCTGCTCTGTCTCCTGATCTCTTCTTTTCCACTTCAGCTCAGGAGGGAGCCTCCAGGTTTCTTTCATTTGTCTCAAGTAGCTTAGTTCTATTTGGTCATTTTAATTGCTTGAGTTTTTGTTAAAATTCATTATTTTAAAGCACTGGTCCAAATCTAACTACATGGATTATTAACGAATAATACAGTTTCCCAGGCTTCATTCCCACTCCCCTTCCCCATGTACTCCACAGAAATTCTAGTTCAGTTTATGGGAGTAGCATTCAGGAATCTGAATTTTTAATAGTCTTATAGAACTCATGTATGGGACCCAGGCCACATACTGAGAAACTGTGCCTTAGAGTCTCAGTTTTCTCCTTGAGAAGAATATAAGGAATTTCATTAACAATTGCTGCTTCTTAGAGGAAAACAAAGGGAAAAAAGTTTCTTGAGATTGCTCTGGGCAACAATTTTTTTGATATGGCCCCAAAGTACAGGCAACAAAAGCAAATATAGACAAATGAGATTGTATCAAATGTAAAAGCTTCTTCTGCACAGCAAAGGAAACAATAGCAGAGTAAAGGGGGGGAAACCTACAAAACGGGAAAAATATTCACTAACTATACATCTGATGAGGAGGTAATATCCAAAAATATGTAAGAAACTCAAAAGCAAAAAATAATAATAACCCAGTTTAAAAATAAACAAAAGATCCTGCATAAGATTTCTCAAAAGAAGACATACAAATGGCTTGCAGGCATATTTTTTAAAAGTTGACTTTACTATCATCATGGAAGTGTAAATCAAAACCACAATGTTATCTTACAGTCATTAGAATGTACAGAAGGTACAGAAGGCAAGTGTTGACAAGAATGTGTTAAAAAAAAAGAGGAAACCCTTGTATACTGTTGGTGGAAATATAAATTGACACAGCCATTTTGGAAAACAGTATAGAGGTTCCTAAAAAAAAATTGAAAATAGAAGTACCATCTGATCCAACAATTACACTTCTGGATGTATATCTAAAGGAAATACAATCAGTATCTCAAGAATATATCTGCATTTCTATGTTCATTGAAACATTATTTAAAATAGCCAAGATAAGGAATCAATCTGTGTTAAACAATAAGCAGACAAAGAAAGGTAACACACACACACACACACACACACACTCATGTGTTACTTAACAAGGTGGATAAATTCTGAGAAATATGTTCTCAGGGAATTTCACTATTGTGCAAACATTGTAGGGTGTACTTACACAAACCTAGATGACATAGCCTACCACATAACTAAGAAATATGTCATGGCCTATTGCTCCCAGGCTACAAACCTGTCCAATGTGCTACTGTACTGAATACATGTATTCAGTATAAGTATATACTGAATGTATGTATTTATTAAATGTATTTATTAAACTATAGGTAATTGTAATACAATGATAAGTATTTGTGTATCCAAACATATCTAAACCTGGGAAAGGTATATTAAAAATACAGTATCATAATCTCATAATCTTCTGGGACCACCATTGCATATGTGGTCCATTGTTGATATGTCATACGTGATTTTGTGTGTGTGTGTGTGCGCACACACTTATCTTCCTTAAGACAAGGCTGGACTCATTCACTTGGTAGCAGGATTCCAAGACCAGGAAGAGAGCAAACACAATGAAAAAGTGCATGTCAAGTCTCTAAGCGTCACATCTACTTCCATCCCACTGTCCAAACAAGTAATACGACAAAGCTCGAAGTCAGTGTAAAAGGAGAGACCTGAACAAAATGAAGCCAATATCCTTCAATCTACTATAGAAGGACATTAAAAATTAAAAAATGGATGATATTTGCTCACTGCATCAACTATAAAGTTACCGTATATCTGAATTTTTTCAAAATTTTCTGGTTTTATAAATTCTATTTTTAATGAGTATGATTAAATGTATTGCTAAAATACATTAATCTTACATATTTATTTGTATACATTTTAAAAAATAGTATTTTTTCAGTTTAATTCTTTATATTCAGTTTGAAGAACATGACTACTGTCATTATTCACTCTTCAAAACTGTGTTTCTAACCTACCACCCAATAGGTATTAACATGGCACTTCATTATGGAGGGCTGTGTCATTACAAGGCTATTTCTCAATCCAAAACTCATAAGGATGGCTAATCCAATTAGCAACTAATAACTTTAAGATACCAAAACCATAATCCTTTTCAGCGGCATTTAGGCTCTCAAGCACAGGGTTATAATAACTGCTATCGAAAAAGTCGCTTTCTGACTTTTCCTCTTAAAAAGGACCCTTAGTAAGTCAAAACTTATGTATAATCTCTCTTTTTTGTGATAACTCCTACTCATTTAATTATGTAAAGTCAAAATTCATTTTCCCTTAATCTTATTCTGCTACGTTTCAGTGACTGCTGAAGACAAGCACAAGTGGACCGCAAAAGGCTTTGTGTGCCTTTAACCTGGAAGAACAGGCAACATAGCAGAAAGCTCCTTATCAGAAACTACTCTATCCCAGACCCTTCTGCAAATTAGGAAGTCATTTAAAGAAAGCGACATAAGGAGAGCCTTTGTTCATGCCACTTCCTTATCCCTGGATAAGATCAGATGATATTCTTGTCTAATCAAAATGCTGTTAGGTAGATTAACTTCTCTTGCCCAAACACAAGAGAGAAATTTGGCCTGCATGGAAGCAGAACATGTGTGTCTTCCAGAACAGCAATCATAAAATCCCAAAATAAGGAAAAAATGCCTCAACAGAAAGTAGGAGACTGCCCTTCATTTTGAAGAATGATCCCTTTGGTGCCGCCCACCTTCCCTGGGGTAGTTTACTTCATTCCAAGAATGTAAGAAGGCTCTGACAAGGGCCCTGCTATTATCTCCTTAGGGTCAGAGTGGGTTTTGTCCTGACCACAGAAATCCTTTTCTCAGAATTAAATATAGCTAAATATATTTTTAAATATTAGTTTAATGTTGCTATGTCTTAATGAGCAACCTTGTCTTGTTCTTAAAACACATTATTAGATATAGAAATTTTATCTAGTGATTTTGGGACACAAATTCATCATAACTAATTCCTCATTCTAAAATTTGGTCACTTTTAAATACTTTTTTTTCCTTGCAGAAAGAAAGCTTTCCATTTGAAGGCTGGGAATAAATGTCTATGGATGAATTGATTTTTAGAACTAACAAGAATGCTAATAAAATGTATGCATTGTGTTGCAATGGATTTGTATTTTATTGGGCAATATATCAATAAACTTCTTCCCTTCTTAAAGTGTTGGCTGAAATAAAAAGAGTAAAGAGAAAAGAAAAGCAGTAATAAAAGTGTAATGAATGCAAAGACCTTCAAAGTGTCACTGGGACTTAAAGAACAAAGCTTATTCTACTGATGGAATATGCAGGATTAAAGCTATTAGCACTTAAAATTCTCTGGCCTGATGATCATCTGTACTTGCACAGCTCTTTCTCAACCCCCCGATCCGTCTTTGCTATGTTTGTTTATCACTGAATAATATTCAGTTTCTTTCCTTTGCAGTTGATCACAGATACAGCAAAGGGGCTTCTGTTTAATCCTCTACAATATCCAATGTCCTGGAAGAGAACTTTAATATTCTACATTGTTTGGCAGTCTGCTTGTACTTAGTTATATAATCATTTGTTATATGGACTTAACTTTATAGACAGTTGGTTTTAGGATTCAGGCACTTTTCTCAAAATATATCAAAGCACCATATTTTAAAACTTTTTACATCAATGATTTAAAGAAAATATTTATATTTTGAATTGATGACCTTAAAAATGGCATACCTCAAGAGGGAAAAACAAATACTTAAAAATGTATGACCTTCCATTTTTTTCCCAGAAGAGTGGTAGCATTCAGAATACAATCAGCAAATGTCTACTTCAGAGAAACGACAAAAAAATAAAATTCCTCCCTAATAAAATGACATGAATTATACATTCTTAGGCAAAAAAGAGAAATAGAATTCCTCTGTGCATCTTAAGATGCACAATCAGAATTACACAGAGATGGTCACACATACCCTTCACACACACACACACACACACACATTGATTCTAAATGATATTGATGATTGATCCCTGGAGGTAAAGGAAAATGGTGAGAAGGAGGTTTCTCATATCTAGTAAAGTTTGGTGTTCCAGGACATTAGAAAGCATACAGTAGCCCCATTTAGAGAGAAGATTGATACTTTTATTTTAATATGCTTCTTTACTGTTTTGATAGTCATATTTTAACATGCTATTCAAAAAAAAAAAAGTGTTTTTAATCACCCCCATGCTCTCTTTCCTTAGTCATAATAATGAGAAAGAAGAAAATAATTCAGTCTGTGAGTGAGATGGTATTTCACACGTTAGTATTTCACATCAATGGAATGCCCAACAGCAGGAAACTGTCTATCACTGAGCTGGACTTTGAGGCCTTCTCATCACCTCTGTCTTTGAGGCTGACTACAGACACATGAAGGATGCATAAATTAACCCATGAGTTAGTAGGGAAGGGAAACAACCTCAAGGGTAGAAGCTTAGGGAACCATCACTGAGACACAGAAATCCCATCATTACATTATGCTCTCATTAGCCCTGGACAAACCCCAGCAGGGTTGGCCTTCTAGATTCTCTGAGCAATCAGAAGTCTAAAAGGTCCTTCCGCTCTTAAAGAAACCACTCAGACTGGTCTTGAGAAGAGAGGATACAAGTACATAATTGTCATTAATCCTGTTATTTTTAGTTCTTGCAGAAATTGATGCAAAGGGACACAGAAATTCAACGTTTGTGAGTAAAGTTTGGGGTTCCAGTGAATTTCATTCTGCAAATTTTACTTTAGGATTTCTGGAAAGACTATGTAAGGAATATGAAAGCTTTTAGTATATAGACAATTAAAATTTTTAGAAAGAGCTTGTTGCAGAGCCTGAAGACATGTTTCTTTTTATAACTATCCCTTAATGGGATATAGTTGCATGACTGTGAGCAGCTTGCTTCTATTGCTCATTAGTAAAATGGAGAAAATAATATCTATATATTATCATGATATAATATCTACAGATTATCACATGATATAAAGAAAAAGCCCTCTGAAAAGTACATATGTAAATTATATTTATCTGTTAAAGGAAAAGTGCTGATCCAAACATTGAAGAGATTCAGAAGTGTAAGATTCCATCTCAAACCCTCAGGTCAGAGTAAATAGGTAAAGAATTAACTGGAAGAGGAGATAACAGGAATACAAAATGAGAAGTAAAAACATAAGGATGGAATCTTAACCCTCTGAATCTAAGAGATACCTAAACAGGTCACTGATTCTTAAATTTGCCTTTAGGCTCAAATACTAACAATACATCTTTATGGGTTGATCTGTGACCCCCCAAAAAAACTTACATGTTGACATCCTACACTTCTTTTCTGTTTTTAGTAGTTGCCCTAGAGCTTCCAATACACATTTTTAACTGATAATTTTTCCTTCAAATAACACTGTACCACTTTATATAAAGTATATACCTTATAGAAGAGTATTTCAGTTCTTTTATCCTTCTCAGAGACAGTCTGTGTCTTGCACCTTTTTCAGTTCTAATCCACTGTTACTATACTGGAGCCTTTTTGGTGTAGTGGCAAGGATGGTGGTGGGAGAGAAAGAATGTTTTACAATCTTATGATTAAACGGTCGCTTAGTGGACTTCTATACTGTATACAAGCTATGACTTTCCGAGTATTTCTCCTGTTGTATAGCTTTTTTATTCCCCCACGTTGGTGAGACAGGAAGGCTAGAAGGACCTAGATTCTAATGAATGCCTTTCTTCAAGCTCACCTAAGACTCTGGTAGAATCTTCTTCCCTGGAGATAGATCTTAATTATGGAGAACACTCTGGACTTATTTCTCACAGTTACTCTCCTCACATCATCACCTTTTCCTTCAAGCCATGAGGAAATATTACTTTGATATTCATTCTGAAAACATGTTGAAGTTTCAGGGGTAAAGCCACAAAAGTGTGGGAGTTCTCACAAAACTATGACTCTCCCAAACCCCGTATGTTCTCACTTCCACACTAGTTCACACTCAGCTTCCAACAATTTGTCAAAATTACCATTTTGGTGCTCTTACTAGTTTATGGTTCCAGTGGCTTCCATTTCAGGTGAGCAGATCTTAGCTGTGACTCTTCAGATAGAACTGTCTCTCCAGATTTTGGGGTGTCAGTTTGCTTTGTAAGCTCAGTTCTCTGAAAGGCAAAAAACATTGTTGATTTTTAAATTGCTCAAGTGTGTTTTTGGTGTAAAGAAGGGGATGACGAATTCCAAGCTCTTTACATATCAGAGCTAAAGCCATAAGTCCTGACTTTTTTGAAACACAACTTTCTTGAGAAGGGAAGCAGTGTTTAGATTTATATTCTGGTGCAAGTTCCTTATATTGCCACAAATAGTCACTGATACAAATAGCTTCCAGGCTTGCCCCATAAAATCTATTGAACAGGAAGTAGAAGCAAATTAATATAACGTAATATATATATGTAAAACAATGTAAATAAATACAAAAAATCATGATCTATTTTGCTGTATGTATTATTTGCTAATTTTTCCAGAACGACCTTGGTGATTAAGATACAAGTCAGAAATGTTTAATTTGGGGGAAGAGTGGCTGGGGGGAGAAGGAGAAACAATGGTAAATAATGTAAAGGTCTGGAACAATGAACACTCATAAGGAGTGTCAGTGGCCAGAAGAAACAAGAAGAAAGAATACTGCATATAACCTTGCCTACTTCTAAAATAAATCACAGTCCCCTTTAAGGGCTGACATTATGAGGTTCTGTGTGCTAACAGAACCCTCTACATGAAGATAGCTTTTCATGAACTAATGATTTCATTCATTCGTTCACACATTCTTTCATTGATAATGTCGTCCAGGGAAGTTTCTGGATAAACTATTAATTCCTAGAGTTTAAAATTGGATTAATCATTCTTGAATAATTTCTTTGAAATAACTATGTTACTTTGTTCACAATTAAATAATAATAAAAAAAAAATACAGCCAGGCTTATCTTTGTAAATAAATGTCCTTGAATCCAAGGAGAGACTGAAGGCAGGAGCCAAAGCAAAGTTCCTATTCCAACTTTCTGGCAGGCCAGCTCTTCATGAAACTCAGCCAGTTCTTCCAAACCTCCCTATCTATTCAGTATGATTTCTCCTCTTTTTGCTTCCTTTTCTCCTGATGACCTGGTTTTTCATAACCCATGAGCTAGCTACTTCCATTCCCACTTATGTATTCATGTCACTAACCTGACCCAGAATCCATTCTCTCCTTCATTCAAATTATTTTATTATAAATAATTTACTCCAAGTCTCATCTCCTATCTAAGACCTCTAGATATGTCCCAGCCCATAATAATAGCAAACAATAATTGGTCACATATTCTGTGCTATTACATGTCTTAACAGATTTAATTTTCACAGTAGCACTAATAGTTGTTATTATCTATATTTGACAGATAAGAAAACTGAGATAGAGGGAGATTAAGAGTAAAGCCATAGAGTTAGTGGATGGTGCAAACCAGGGTTTAAATCTGGATAGTCTATATATAGACTGAATTATAGTCAGTGCAGTTGATATTATATACATAGTCTATAAGCATATATTATATATCATATATGCAGACTATATAATTACAAAACACATATGCAAAATTTTGTTTCTGTAGCTTGTGTTTTATAATTTCTGCATCTTGTACAATTTGTAGTATAGAACAAGGCAGAGAGTAACTACTAAATACATTTTGAATGATTAATTATTCCTATCCTGGTTTATAGAACTTCTAATCATTGAACCAAGTAATCAAACGGAGTAAAATAATATGATTTATGTAAGTTGTGATATCATTTAAGCAAGTAATCAGAGTAAAATGACATGATTTAGGTAAGTTGTGATATTATTTTCTGTATGCACCTAAAATAGATGTTTTTCTAGGCATCAAAAAAGCATGACTTAAAAAACAGAGCAACAACAATCACAACAAAAACATATCAGCATTCCTCCTCCTGCCTCTGAAGGGCTGTGGTTGAGTCAGAGATGTCTCCTAACTCTCAAACCCAGTTTTATTCTTCCCTTCATATATGCCACATGTGACTCAATTGACTGTGTCATGCTTAGGTGTTTTGCTAAGACATCAGGCATCAGACTCACAGAGACTCAGGACAGTATCCAGCTATGAGTTAGAACTTCTGTGTGTGCAAATTCGGCCACAGAAATTGGAACCCTCAGGACCCTTAGATTTCAGTATTCCCACTTAAAAATGAGTTCATAAGCTACCCTACCCAGCTCATGGGCCAGCAATGAGGAATTTAAGAACATGTGTGTTTAAATATGTTGGAAATTGTTTAAAGCATTAAACAATGCCAAGAAATAACTGAAGGAGTGAAGACACATTTCTTCTTAAGTGTGAAGCCCTAAAATAACCACAGAGACCCATACCGCACAGTCTGTCTTCATGTTATGAGGTGGTCGCTAATACAGAGGTCCCTATCTGTAATTAGTAAAGAATCGTTACCTCCTGATCAAAAGAGAGGATCTCATTTAAAGGTTTTGTTTTTGTAAGTTTCTTTGTTTTTCTTGAAAACTAAAATTAACTGCAGAAAAATAAATGGAGAAATACGGCAAAAAAATTACTTTCCTCAAAATCTGAGCTCTTCTTTCTTAGCTTCAAATCTTTATAAAATGTATGACAGCTGTTTCTATATATGTGACTCACAAAATCTATGAAGGAAGCCCATGAAATCAGCACATTCTAGCTCCCTAACAAAAGTCCTCTAATCCCCAAATCCCAAAATCATTATTTTGCATAACAAATGAAGTCAATAGAGTTTTAATTAAGTATGTAAACTAGTGACTTAGAAGATGCTGACTCGTGGAATCTAATTCATTAGCTAATAAAACTTATCTGAATATGCACATATCCAGCATTTTCAGGAGGAGGAGGAGGGGTTTAATTTTCAGTTTAATAGGAAATGTAAATGTTGAAGCATATCTGATGTTATCATTAGTTTTTACAAATGTCTCTTCTGAGATAATGCTGATCAGGCTCAGATAAAGAATTTTTTTATGGTCTAGAAAGAGTGAGAGTTTCAAAGATAATTTTTATCCTACCTCTGCATTTTCTAAACCATATTGTCTGAAACACAGTGATTGACATGGCCATGAAAATAAAGCCTGGCTTTCATGCTGTAGGACAAAAAGAATTTGAACACTCCAAAAGATTTTAAAATTTCATCTTGTGTTTGATAATCACTGAAAGCTGTCTTTGCATGTGAATTTCAAGGCCAAGTGGACATTTATTAAGCTTACTCAAGCCAATAAAATCAATATTGTAAGAAATAATGAATCAGTCAACAGTGTTGTGTGCTGTGTTTCGAACCTGAATTATTTGAATAATTGCTCTAATTCTCCACTTAGTAGCTATGAGAACTTAGACTAGTGAGACAGCAAAAGAGGGATGGAGGAGACTATTGGAGGATGAGATATTACCAGAAAATGAAAATAGACAATATCATATTGTTTAACATTATTTTTGTATCTTGGTAGTTTAATATATATAAAATATATAATACAATTCTATTTTCTATATCATATACAATGTAAAATGTATATTTTATATAATATACACATATATATTTTTAATTTTATAATTTATATATACACACACACACACACACACGCGCACACACACACACACACATATATATATATGATTAAGTTACTGTGGAAAACTCTCTATAAAGAACTCTCTTGTCCTGACAGCTTCTTTTTCAGAAAGTATCATGCATAATTGTAAGATTCCTGTGTGGCCAAAACACTGGATTCTCAAGATGGCAGGCAGTGGCTTCCCTGGGCCAGCCACTGTAGAAAGTAAGTCATAGAAGCCAAGTGTCTCTACATACAAATGTACAAGCCACAATTTAAGAATTTGATTGAATACTCATATATATGCTTCAAATTATTTATACATCTTTATTTTCAAATGTAAATATTTGAGAATACGCTACTAGAGTTTATGCACAGTGGAGATTGGCCTGGGTTGAAAGAAAAGAGTGGTTCCCTACAGCCTTCCCCATTAGTTTGGTGGCTGAGCCCTCCAGCCAAGAAATTTAGATCACTTCATTACATGTTAGCATTTCAAAAACTTTCCACAGAGGAGTTCTTTCTGTATACCTTGCCTTCTGGTTCCTTTCCTAGCCTTGCAGTGGCACAATGAGTTTTGGTTGAAGAAAGTGAAGCAACTATCTATCTGGAACTTCTCACTTACCTACCTATTCTCCTCATTATGACAATAAAAGAGGTTCTATTGAAGGCCACACATATTCTAGACTGAGGATGCTGTACAACCCCTTCTCTTGGGAAAATGTCAGAAAATTTTTCACTGAAGATTCTCACTAACTTGTATCCCTTCAGCAATAGAAAATGTTTACCCACCCACTACGTACTTACCATATTAAATTCCAGGCATCTTTGCTACTGAGAAGGAAAGGGAAGTGCTATAGAACGTTTCTTTTTCAGTGATGTACTTTTATTCTTACTTTCTCATAAAACAGACCTTGGGAATAGGGTAGGGAGATATTTAGAGTATATTAATCTTAATATGTTTTTCAATTTTCATTGAAATATAGTATACATATAAGAAAAGTACACACATCACATTCAATTTTCAAGAAAAGTACACAAATCATATTCAATTAAATTTCCAAAATGCTAACACAGTCATGTAATTAATACCCAGATCAGGAAACAGAACATTAACAGACTGCAGAAGGCCCACCTCCTAGATCCCTTCTGACTGCTATCTATCTTCTATGCCAACTAAGGGAAACCACTCATTTCTAATGCTATAGATTAATTTTTCCTCTTTTTGAGATTTATAAAAATGAAATCAAACTGTGTCTGACCATTTATGTCTGGCTTCTTTCAATACATCTCAGAGGTTTATCCACACTGTTGTATATACTTGGAGTTTATTCATTTTGGTTGCTATATAGTATTTCATTGCAGGAGTACATGACAATATATTTATCCATTCTATTCTTCATGGTCTTTGGGATAGCCTCTATTTTGAGGCAGTTATCAATAATGCTGTCGGTAATACTTTCATTACATGTCTTTTGGTGAACATAAGCACTCATTTCTTTGGGGTATATTTCTCAGATAGATTTGCTGGATTATAGGATATGCATATGTGCAGCTTTAGTAGATATTATATAATGTTCCCTAAAGCAATTGTATCAATTTAGATTCTTAACCAGCAAAGCATGAGAGACCCAGTCACTCCAGACTCATGCCAGCAATTTGGTGTTGTTACTCTTTAAAAAAAATAATAGTTATGTTGTGTTTTCATGTATGGCATTACAGTTTTAATTTGCATTTCCTCAAAATTAATTTTTGCGCTTTTGGCCATCTAAATGTCCATTTCCCTAGGTCCCTCTTCAAGTCTTTTGTCCATTTCTCCATTGGTTTGATTTTTTAATTAATTGGTAGAAATTATTTGTGCATTCTGACTATGAATCTTTTTTTTGACGTATGCTTTATTATTATCTTCTCTCCTTCCTATGGGGGTGTCTTTTCACTCTTGATGTCTTTTGACAACAGTTGTTTTTAATTTCTATGATTAGTATTTTTTGTATTCTGTTAAAGAAATGTTGCCTACTACAAGGTCACAATGATGGTTTTTTAAATATTTTCTTCTAAAAACTTTATTGTTATTTTGTATTTATATCTGTAATTCATCTCAAATTGAGCTTGTGGGGAATTGTGATCCACTCTGCCGATGCTCATATTGATCCTGACATCATTGTACAAACATTTTCATGTGAATTATGCTAATATTGATTACATGTTCTTTTTTCCAGATTGAATTCCACGAACTCAATTGAATTCTATGATTAATTTTCCACAGAGCAAACTGTTTTCAATCTTTTTTTAATTTTAATTTTTCAAAACTCATGTCAACTTGGAATAAATCCGATTAAATTTTACAATAACACCATAATTTAAAGATATTTTGTCCTATGTTGTTATATTTGCATTTGTAATTTTCATTATACCTAATTTCTCTTAATCAAATTTTCACAAATCTAAATTTTGACAAGAATATATTTTGTTTCTGTGCTTTTTAGTAAATAAATATAAGGGTGGATAATTTTAATTATTGTCATTTTATATACTGTTTTGGAATTGGATAAATACTAACTGCTTTTTTATTAGCATAAGAAATATGGGATTTTTTTTCTGCAAATAAAAGAAATAGAAAAGAATGGGGTATGGTTAAAAAGTTAGAGACATAGTTCCACACATCCATGTTTGCACACATGCAATACACAAGTACAAATTGTCTTTGAGACAAGAGTAAAATCTTTGGGAGAAGCATCCTTCTTCATTGCTAAGACTAAGCAACTCAGTCTTCCACATATGTGCTCTTAAAAGAGATTTTAACATCTGTCCTAATTATATTGATTGCATATGACATGGCAGGCATAATTTCAATTTGGGAGCATTAGTTTTTTGATCCCGCAATAAAACAATGGTATATATAGGACATTTGATAAGTGGAATTAACACTTAAAATAGAGCTAACTCTGCTATCTTTAAGATATCTATTTTAGTGTCTGAATGTTTTCTTTTTCTGGAAGAATATTCTCAACTGGATAGGAACTTGCCTAGTAAAGTGCACAAAGATTCACCAGTGAATTAAATAGAATTCATATACAACAGCCCAAGTGAGAGAGGGATACAACTTTTCAGGTCTGATTCAAACAGCTTCTGTATTCAGAGATAAGACTGGCATTTCAGAGAAAACTTAGGGAGCCTAAAGGGCTTGGTACATAAGGGGGCAGAAAGAGTGAAGGGCAAAATTGGCCAAAAGCCAATTCACTATTCAAAGTTTCCTTTCCAATTCCTTAATGATGATGTGGGCTCTTTCCCCAGTGCTTCTTGACTGACTCCCTTTCTCTGGCTCTTTCAGCATGGCAGCCTGAAGCACAACATAGTCAATACTTAATTATATATTAATCAATTTCACCATTATTTCACATGCATCACTCATGTCTCTAGTTTGCCTACTCCTTGAGGACAAGTGGAGACACCATCATGGTAAAATAGTAGGGTGGCCAAATTCTTTGAATTGTTTTAGGAGTCTTTAAGAGTTATTTTTCCTTATCGTAAATATAGTCTCCTCCTTTTTATTTAAATGCCTGAGATTCCATTGCTATTAACCAAAGCTTTTCATTACAAGTTGGAAATATATCTGAAAATGAAAGTGACAGATTCCTACTCAAGTATTAGTAACTAACAATCTAAAAGCCCATTTGAAGAGGAATAGGAACAGGGAAGATGAGTGAGAAATCCTGAGGCAGTTTCTCTCTTGAAGGAGATCTGAGAACAGAGGCATGAGTCAGAGACTGGCCCCCAAAATACAGAAAAAGGAGTTTGAATGCAAACATGGGTGGTCAAGGGGAACTTTGCTTAAATATGATTTTGCTTGGAAGCTGGTCCTGAGGGTAGCAATTGTGTCCTACACTTTTGATTATGTATCCCGCTGTATCTCAAACTTAAATTTTTGACTGACAAAACGAATGCATCAGAATTTTTCTTGTATCATTGAAATTTCTCTTTCAATAATTACACTGTGTTAATATATAGATATATCAACTATCAGTTAAATGCATTTTTATCACCTAATAAACATTTTCAAATTATGGCTGTTATTATAGAATTAATACATTCCCATTTCAGTATAATGTGTTCATGCTGAGTTTATAAAAAAAAAAAAATAGTATGACAAACCCTTCCTTCCTAACAGACCATATAGATGCTGCTTCTGATTCTGAGAGTTGCTTCTGTTCCCAAATAATGAATGTAAAAGGAAATGGTTACATAGATTTATGATGTGATTTCACGGCATTATGGTGAATACTCATAACTGCAGGACCTTGTAGAAAGCAAAACCTGATATTTAACTCAAGCAGTCTGGACCCTACCCTCTGTGGGAAAACATATATTTCCTTGTAGCTTAAGGTCATCTTAGAAGAATAGATATACACGACATGAAAGTTGTAATATTTTGTAAGTGTGTGTGTGGAGAATTTATCTTTTCTAGTCATTCTTGGCATCATTTTTCACAATGGAAAAGCTCTATCCTCATTATGCAATACCATTTCTAGCTATAAAAATGAAAAATGTTATTTTTTTTTTTAGTTCAGAAATGTTTGATTTAAAAAAAAAAAGATACAAACAACTTGCTGTCAAGTTTTGGTTTTCAGATACAAATTGTGCATTTTACAACTTCACCCAAATACATGTTATCTTTCCCAGGAGGTCACTGTTCAGAAATGAATAAAGAAGAGTTATTGATACCATAAAATTACTTGATACTGTTTAGAAAAGTAAAGAGAGAAAATGCCCTTAACATATCCAAATAGGCTGCTTACTGTCTCTGTTTTCAACCTCAAAGCTAATCACTGTGACTTACAGAAACAGCACACATAGTACATGTAAGATGCATTCTCAACAGGACAGTTTTTTTTTCCTTGGAATTTTCATTTCTGTTCTGTTTTAGCATTATATAAACAGATTCCAGTAGCATCATGCTAATTGGTCTCATACTTACTTTTTTAATTGTGGTAAGCACAGATGACATGAGACCTATGCTTTTAATTTTTTATTCTAAATACTATTTTTCTATTTTAAAAAAATTTTTTGATACATGCAGAGAGTGCAAGTACAGTTTTGTTACATGGATATATTGCACAGCAGTGAAGTCTGGGCTTTTAGTGTACTCATCACCCAGGTAGTGTATACTGTACCCAATAGTTAACTTCTCATCCATCACCTCCACCCACCCTCCCATCTTTTAGAGTCTCAATATCTATTATTCCATGCTGTATGTCCATGTGTACAAGTTGTTTATCTCCCAGTTAAAAGTGAGAACATGAGGTATTTGACTTTGGTTTCTGAGTTCTTTCACTCACTATCCATTTAAATTTTTAAGTGTATAGTCAAGTATTGTTAACTATGAGCATGATGTTGTCTCCTACTCTTGAAAGACCTCTTGAGAAGACTGCTAAGTCCACCAATCTAATCTTAATCCTTTCATGAAGAGGTTGCAAGCTGGTAGTGTTTAGAAAAGATCCACCCAACAGATGTGTTACATTTGCACCACATGGATTTAAAAACATAACTAAACTGTCAACAGTTAAAATTACACATGCACAAAGACAAAGGCAGCTTTCTAAATTCTCTTGACCACTAGATCTCTCTATATATACTGGACCCAAATTCTGCTAAGGCTAAATCAGCCTCTGTTTCTCATCCTCTGCTCTTAAATCATTTATATGGCATGCCTAATTTCTGCAGAGGTTTGAGTTTTCCACTCCCAAGACACAAAGAGCATTAGCCATACTATTCACCTCATCTATGTGCAGCATTTAATCCTGCACTCACTAATGCCACTAGTCCTCTTGGAATGACTTCCTTTTTGCCTAGTATTGTTCTGACCCCTTCAAGCTCCACTTTACCAGGAAACTTCCCCAGACAACCATAGCTCATTTAGATTTGTCTGTGAACTCGGGTAACACCATACAAATTAGTATTTGATCTGGCTCTGTTTTGCAAAGGGCCAAGGACAATGTCCCAGCTAGATCTTTGATCAATGTCACCCTTATTAATCCACAAGTTAAGAGACAGGGTGAGCCACCAGTAAATCTCCTCACTTTGATTAAAAATGTTTTGTTGATTTAGATCCTCATTCTGTTCTACTTCTCTTCCCTCAGAGAAATAATGTCTCCATCCTCCATCATTTTTTTCCTGGCAATTCAGAAGAGTAACTGGGCCAAACAGAAAAACAATACACCTCTCCTTCAATTTTGGAGGTGGCTGTTGTTGGAAACCTGCAGTTTGCTTAAGGACAGGGAATGTATCTTTCCTACTAGGTACCAAACACATGTCCAGGAACCAGGCCTCGGTAATCAATAAAAGTATTCGGAAGAACAAATGAAGAAATGAAGACTAGTCTAAATGGAGGCATGGGCTAAATTTCGTTGAGTCACTTAAGTAAGACTGGCTTTTGCCTGAAGTACAGCATCTGAGATTTAATGGGAAATGGTAACCCATAAGAAATAACTAGTCCACCATTTATCACTGTCTCAAAAGTCATTCTAAGAACCATTCTTAAGAATCATAATACAGTCCAAATATCTTAATGAGAGGGTAGTTCTCTAAGTTGCTAACAGCTTTTCTTTTCACAGTGTTTCATATGGGCAGTGACTTCTAACTGCAAGAGCTACTGGGTTGCAGTGAATTTATCCCACCACAGACATGTAAGAAGATAAGGGAGGATGGGGACCAAGTTCTAGGATGTTGGTAGAACCAACAGAAATGAATGTTATTCTGCCATGAAAGCTCACAAGATCACACACACAAAAGAGAAGAGACATTAGAGCACATTTATCTTCATCTACACCTTCATGAAAACACGTAAGCCTAATCATCTCCCACAATAAGCAACTACCCCAGGAGCAGGTCTCTAATTAGTAGCCAGCCTAGGAAAGTGGCTCTGCATCTCCTGTCCTTTCCTAAACATTTCCATCAGCAAATTGTATTTTTTCTTCACCTATTAAATCATTTTTTTTCCAAAACTCATCCATGACTTGACAGTCATTTTCCCAGTGTTATTTTACAGCAGGCGTTTGCGTCAACACTTGGCTGAGGTGTGAACTTCCTTATCCTTCTAATGGGTACAATCTTCCAGTCTGAGCTATCTTGAGAAGGAAGGTCTGGCACTGGGAAACAGGTGGGGGCTGCTACAGATACTGAAATGTGAAATAGGAGGCAGCCTAAGCAGTGTTGCAGGGACACTGCACCAATTCAAAACCGGATTATCTGCTCGTTTTTTTCTCTGGCATCTGCTCGTGAACTCCAGTCATCACGAACTGTAAAAAAAAAAAAAAAAAAAAAAAAAAAAAAAAAAAAAAAAAAATCTAGTATTTGTGCACTCACCTTAACATTAGAAAGACCCAGGCTGGAGGAGAATATGTAAGCATATTTGGGGAAAAAAAAAAAAACTGCAAGTGAGAAGAAAAAAAATACATAGAGCCTTGTAAATCTATTTAAAAACAAAATCTAAATGTCATACTATATATCATCCTATAATGGAGCTCCTGCTGTGCCCTTCACTGTCTCCTTCTTGCTTTGGCTCCAGGCTAGGCCGCATTAGCCACGGGATAATATCTATATATAGTTTTCGACCAGCAGCCCGGACCAGAAGGTTCTGGGGCTTATTGGCCAATTTGAATTTGAGAATAAAGGAAGACAGGATCTTTGGTAAAGTGTAAATTAAGCCAACATATTAACTGGCAGCAACAGCCTCTCAGATCTCTATTCCTCTCATATCTTTTTGTTTTTTACATGGGCTGTTGTCTTCTTTAACTTTCTATGGTGGTCAGTGTCCCCAGACCCTCTCCTTTCTGTTTCCTCTAAGACCTGCTTTTTGCAGAGCATTAGGAATTCATTTGCACTAAGATGTGGGTATCTAAGGGCTGCTTTTGGTGGATAAACTCTCCACCAGAACAAAATAAGGAAATTTTCACTAATGAATTGCAAGTGTAAGTTATCAAGTGACATGTATACCAGAATAGAGTTGGGGAAGTCTAGGCAAGGGTTTAAGAGGCATGTTCCTTCCTTCGGAATATGTCTTCCAAAACTTCTTTTAAGGAGGATGGAGCTAGAATTAAGGTCAGGAGACATGACTGCATCTCCAGGATTATTAAAAAACTTGATCACCATGCTTACTACTTCTTAGGTGTAGTTCTACAAATAAGAACTAGGTATAAATAATAAAGTTTAAAAGTTATCGCACGGGTATCTCATTCAAATCCGAAAGTAGATAAGCGATCCTTGCAAATGCTAGGTTAAGAAGTGGCAGAGTAAGTATAAAGCCTTGTGCTGCTTATTTCTGTTGACACAACCTTTGTCTTTAGCTCTGGCCCTTGTCTAATAAAAAGAGGTTGAGATTTAGGATTCGCAAAAGCAGAAACTTTCTGAGAAGGAAGAAGGTGAAAGCAAGAGTCAATAATGGATAAATAAGATCTATACAGGCCTGCCAATTGTAGTACCAGACCTCTAACAAGACCCCATATAGCAGACAACCCTTTAATAAGAGGCGTCCTGTTTTCACTGTGCCTCAAGACAGGGAGCAGAGGTGAGAAGTTCATTGCATACTGTTTTCTTAGCTCCTTACTTTTCATGGGGCTGTCATTTCCTCCCTCCAGCTTCTCAAATAAAAGTCTGTGTTTAGAGGGTTGTAGCAGGCAGTCAGCTCAGTCTTAATATTCTTTATTAAAGATCAAATAAAAACACAAAAAGGAGAGGCAGCCTGAAGAGCTTCCTCATGGCAGGGGGCCCATCTCTTGGAAAAAGACTGTCCATTTGCTTTGTCTTGTGTCCTCCCCATTAGAGGTTCCCGGAGTGTTCCTTGGCATCATCTGTAATCACACACGCTCAGCAAAACCCTGTGAGAGTGATTTTTCTTAATGAAAAAGATCAGAGCCTCTAGGGAAGAGAGGAGAGGAGAAGGATAGGCTTTAGTGTGTGTGTTAGGTTGGAGGAACAGATAAAACGAATGTAATATTCTTACACTTCATGTCATATACGCTTCAGTGGAATAAGTTACCCCATTAAACTTTTCATTTTGTGCTTTCAGGGATGGTTTACTGAAAATACTAGTTCAATATACATCCATTCAGGTGAATATTCTATATTAGCACACTAGTAAGCAGAACTTCAAAATAGTTTGTATCAGGGATGAAGCTCCCCCCAGTGATGACACTGTAAAAAGGCCACTGCAGATGTGTCTGTGTTCTGTCTTCATTATACTCATATAATATTTAGTACCAGGGGAGCTTAGATAGCTTATCAATGCTAAATAATCATCATATGGTCATTCAACATAAGCGATCATTCCTTCCCCTCCAAAGTCTCCTCCCCAGCTCTAGGCTCAGTACATTACAGAGCTCATCTCTTGTATCCCTGTGCCTGAGCCCTGTTCATTCATTCATTTGTTCAATGCTTACTTATGAACAGTCCTTGAGTATGCAATCTGAAAAACTCAGAAATGATTGCTAACTTCATACAGTTTGTGTCTGAGTCAGGGAGACAAGTAATAAACAAATAAATGGGCATAAAGGAGTATACAGTATACATTTTGTGCAACCTTAGACAAGAGAAAAGAAGCAGTGTTGCCATGAAAAAGACAAACAGAGATAACTCATAGACTGGGCATCGGATGGAGCCCCTCTAGAGGATGGGAAAGAGCCAGGAGGAATGTACTCTAGAGAAAAAGCAGATGCATGAAGATTCTAAGTTTGGCTTTTGTTTGACCAAATTTTTGATGGTTTCTTGGCCCTCCCTACTTTGTTTCTGTTCCTCTCCTCATGACCAAAAAGGATTGAAATTAGCTCTGGAAACCAGCAGTTTGTACAGGCCTTTTTCTTACCTGCAGAATTATTTGCTAATCATGCTATGTCTGTCTAGTTACCTGCTGTGTTTCTTGCGGTCACTCTGTCTCACCCTTGTGAGTCACATTCCAGCCACCCTCTTAATGCCATTTTCATTATTTATCTATGTCATTGGTTCAAATCTCCTTTTTTTCTTTTTAATAGAGATGGGTTTTTGCTATGTTGCCTACGCTGGTCTTAAATTCCTGGCTTCAAGCAATCCTCTTGCCTTAGTCTCCTAAAGTGCTGAATCAAATCCCTTTTCTAAAATTATGTTTATCAATTGCACTAACTCATCAGATCAAACACAGGGCTCAGGCATAGGGATAAAAGAGTTGATCCATGTAATGTACTGAGCCTAGAGCTGAAGAGGAGACTTTGGAGGGAAGAAGTGATCACTTATGTTGAATGACCATATGACTAACACTGACTGCTATCCTCTTTCTTAGACTGTGATCCATATTGACAGTCAGACCTTGCTTTTTTTTCATCTCACTAGAAAAACATTTCCTTTTAACTGAGGATTGGCCTTGGAACCTACCTTGACCAAGTACTTCATGACTGACCTCCTAGCCATCTGTACCCTGACTCCAGCAATGGGAACTAGACAGTGTCCAATTATGTCTATTGAGGCAACAACTAGTACTATTTTCATACATCAAATCAGAGACATAAATTGGGTATTTATAAGAATGGGATCTGAAGTTAGGCCGCTGGCTTTGAATCTTGGGTCTCACTGGCTGTGAGACCTTGGGAGAAACACAAACTGAAAACTATATAAACATTTTATAGTTGAAAAACTTTCTGCCTCAAGTTTTTCAACTATAAAATGAAGGCCATCATACGTAACTTGCAGGGTTTTTGGAGGATCAAAGAAGGAAGTACATGTAAAGCACTTAAAATGGTATCTGGTACATGGTGCAAGTCCCTAGAAAATATCATCTAGAGCTACAAAGGGAAATAAATCAGTAACTTGTTATGAGATCTAGCATACACATTAAGAGGTTTTGGTCTAAGAAGCATAGAAAATAAAAATGTAAATACTAAAAACTTAGATATGAGATTAGAGTGGGTCCAGGTGATACTGAGCTGCCAGAATACTGAATTCTGTGCCATATTTTTCCTTAAATTTCTTCTAATCCAAAAAACAAATCATATCACCATGTATGTATATGTAGGGCTGATGTGTAAATTTGAGACAGTTATCTCTGACTTCTGCAAAGGAAGAAATTCAGGGGCCCAACAAACAGATCATTTTCCTCTTTGGGCTCCACAGACACTCTGCCCCTCCCTCACTGTCAACACAAGGGTTAGAATGGCATGACCCTTCCTATGCTTCAGTGATTATTTCTACACATTCAACAATGTCAAATTTCTGTGCTTATGGCTTTTAATACTTCAAGCTTCCCAAAGGGACCCCACTTACACCCTAAAAATGTATGGCATAGACATATAAGAATATGAATAGCAGCATATGTCACTAATGCACAGCTGCATGTAAATTGGTTATGTGGATAACAAATGGATGATACTGTGACATGTGAAGACTTCGTGCAAAGACAAGGTCATAGAAATTGGATAGAGGTTTGAGAGCTGTAAGTTTGGACTGTTCGTTTTCCCAGATGCATGTAGCCAGTTTGAAATGCAGCTTGCATAGAAACATGACTCTGCCAACTCCAGCCAGCTACAGACTCCTGCCATTAGTAATAAATGACCTTGGTAGTCTTGAAAATGAATAGCATCCAGTGTTATAAGGTGGCCCTGTTCCAGATGATGTTTGTTTACGTGCAGCAATTAGAGTCCAGCTGCTATAGGGAGAGAGTCATAGCCCCAGCTGGATTTTAGGAAATGTAGCCTTTCACTAAAAAGACTGCCCTCAAGAAATTGGATTTATATGAACTGAAGGAGATGGACTTTGCAAAGATGTGTCTGAAAGGTTGCATGAAATCGTGAACCTCCGGGGGGCTCATCCTGACACTCCAATCATGTTAGCCTGAATAGTGACAGATTCTATTCATTCAACAAAAAAGGCCCTGCACGGGAACTGCCATGAGGAAAAAGAGAAAATGGCCAAGCCCTCAAGACAATCATCATGAACTCACATTTGGATTGTAGACCCAAACCTCTCTTTGTGAGTAGTTTCAATTCTCAGACCTCAATTCAATAAGAAATTGGTGCAGTATGAGGCCATGGGGGTATAGGGCAGGGAAGAATGGCAAATAGTAAGGAGAGGGAGCCCTAAGAGAAAACCGGCAGAAGCTTAGCTGGGAAGTAAAACACAACTCCAGATAAAAATAAAGAAACAGAATGTTACTCCAAAGTTGCATTTCTGAATCAAAGGGAGGTGGTGCTGTCATCGAGAGTGTGGCAGATGCATTTCTGCTTTCAGAGTTGTTTTTCTCATATTTCCCCCTTATCCATTCCTCTATATAACAGTTTCAGGCTCTGGCATGTCATACTGAGGGACAGGAATGAATTTGTAGTGGAGGGGATTTGTCACTGAGTGGAAGGCAGAATGTGTTGGAAAGATACTTTCTTCTCTCTTTCACTTCCAAAACAAACAAACAATAAAAAACTCCACTTAATTGAAAAGATAAACCTAAGTATCCTGGGCAGAGGCCATTTTAGACCTGGACAGTTTGCAGATAGTCCTAAAATCCAATCAATCTATTTATTTTAAAACTAAACTTGTTGGTATTAAGAATGGTAAATTTCACGCACAATCTGCTTCTGAAATCTCTTACAGACATCAGCACTCGGGCCACACTGGGCACACATCCCTGTGATGAGGGGGACTGGCTCACCCCATACTGGCTAAGGCAATTTTCCTTTCATAAGAAGCAAGGACAGTCTCTGCCTGCCCACTTCACTCAGCAATTTATTTCTTTGGCCTTGAGAGCAATTTGACTTGGTGACTGATAAATTGGATCTGAGGAGGAAAGAGCAACTTCTGAGCAGAATTGAAGATAAAGAAGCCTGGGTTCCTGGTGAAACAGGTGCCTTCTCCCTATTCTCTGGCAGTGTCCTGGGGAATAGGGGAGGACTTTGAAGCCTCTGACATGCACATCTCAGACCCCACACCACAAAAAATGCCCACATATATTTCAAGACACTAAAAGAGTGGTAATCCAAAATTCAAGGATCTATGGGAGCTAAGCCAACAGACACCTCCACAGTTCCAAGCATAGGCAGAAAGCCCCATGACCAGAGGAGTCTCTCTGGAACAAACTTGAAACCTTGGCATAACCCTTGACAAGGTTGTGGGGCGGGAACTTCCAATGACCTGAAGCGAAATTTCCCATCAACCTCAACAAGTCAGACTCTTGGGTTTGGTAATTACATGATTTAAGAAAATAAGTCTTATTCCTTGCAAACTGAATTTATGAACTTAGAATTGTATCTACCACATCAAAGAAACTGAAAGGAAAGGGTTTCATTTTCTCTAAATCAGGACTCACGTATTAATGACATCCAAAGGGACATTTTTTTCCTGATAGCTAGAATTACTTACAAATTTGTTTTTTTTAAAAAGAAAGAGAACTAAATTAATTCAAATAAGCAGTTGCTTTTCAAATAGCTAATTGGGAGATTCATTTAACAGCACTTCTCATTTTTGTTTTTTGTTTTTTTAGAGACAGGATCTCACTTTGTCACCCAGGTTGGAGTGCAGTGGCCTGATCATAGCTCATTGCAGTCTCAAACTCCTAGGCTCAAATGATCTTCCTGCCTCAGCCTCTGCAGCAGCTGGGACTACACGTGTGTGCGACCATGCCTGGCTACTTTTTATTTTTGTAGAGACAGGGTCTCATTATTTTATTTTGGCTAGCCTCAAGCACTCTTCCTTCCTCAGTCTCCCAAAGTGCTAGGATTATAGGTGAGCGCCACTGCGCTGATTCTCTCAGTCTTTGGAGCTGAAAGAAATGCCTTATTTTGTTGACAGTATTGTTGGTGCCTTCTTGGTGCTACTTCACTGGATGCCATTGTTTTGTTGGCCTCACAGTCACACAGCACCAAAAGCAAGGCAGCTCAGGGGGACTCTTCAGAGTGCGTGACAACTTACAGAGTGTCTCATGTACTTGACAGGATCAGACCTACTGTATTGGATTACACTTAACAGGCCCCAGCACAGCCTTTGAAATTCCATCTTTTTTTCTGATAGTGTGACCTATTAAAGTCTCCTGACGGCATAAGTGCATCAGCTGCCTGTATGCACCAAAGTAGATAACATTGCAAATAAGAGTGCTATGCTATCTGGCTTTATCACATTTAGCATCCCTTTTGAAGTTAAAGACAAGATTATCCTGTAAATGGTTGGCAAGCCACAGTTAATCCTCATCTTCATGAGGAAACATGAAAGGACACCCTTAACACTCAATATCGGCTCGTGGTTTTGTGTTATTAACGTGGAGGTTGAATTTGATGCTACAGTGGTGAAACCCATCATGTCACTGTTTTAGATGATGCTCCACTAGCCATAACAACAAGGCATTTATTTTTCCATAAAATGACTGCACTGGTCTTTTTTACATCAAATCCACTGAAGATTCCAGTGTTGTTTCAGCTTTCAGAAACTAGGAACTTAAAACCATGGTTTATGGCAATAGATCTTAAACAAACAGAGGTAATAATATTGCTGGTGTGCTTTTTGGTTGCAAGGTGTGTTTCCAGGTGGCTATCTTTGTCTTCACATAGTCAGCCATAATATTCTCCTTCCCAAGAGCCTGAGGATATTTTAGTGATTCTACGTTTAGGAAAAATATAGGACAATTTTGCCTGAATGACAAAAAATAACTTTTTTTTTTTTTTTTGAGATGGAGTCTCACTCTGTCACCCAGGCAGAGTAAGACTGGGTGCAATGGCACAGTCTCAGCTCACTGCAACCTCTGCCTCCCAGGTTCAAGCAATACTTCTGCCTCATCCTCCCAAGTAGCTGGGACTACAGGCACCTACCACCATGTCCTGCTAATTATTGCATTTTTAGTAGAGATGGGGTTTTACTACGTTGGCAGGCTTGTCTCAAACTGCTGACCTCATGATCTGACACCTCGTCCTCCCAGTGTGCTGAGATTACAGGTGTGAGCCACTGTGCCTGGCCAAGAACTCATTTCTTTTTTGTAGGTCCTTCTGGTCCTGATTATTATGTCAGAATCAGAAGTGAGTGAGACTAAAGAAGACCTCTCATGTGATTTATAGACCTGGTAGAACTTCACTCTTAATTCCTGAAATCATAAAATATGTCAGTCTAATTTTAATCAAAATATTTCTAATTCTTTGATGTAAAGAGCTTGCATTATTTCAGGTAAGTATGCGTTAAAGACTTTCTTGCTGATTTCAAACTAAGCTTCTAGAAGTCTCTAGTTAAAATGATTTCAGGTATGTGTATGTGTATGTGCATGTATGTATATGTGTAGGTATATCAAAAAGGTGAAATAGCTTATAACTGAATCATTTAAAATTGTATTTCTTAAATAACTGTTTTAAATGTACCTGAAATTCACTTTGTAGATGCCTGAGTGATGACATAGAGAAGTCAATGTCATTGAAAGAAGAGTTTATTACTTATAGTACCCAAAAGAGAAGACCCACCATCCTGTGGGGCCACATGGGCGAGCACCAGGGTTGATCGAGAGAAAGGAGTGAGGGGAAGGTATGGACGAGAGCCTTTATTTCTACAGTGGCAGGAAGTTGTTAGGTGGAAATATCTGCTGTTGGGCAGAAAGCAAAATACAGATGTTGGGGTTTGTGACTAGAAGATTTTTAATATGATTTTTCTTCACCTATGAAAACACAAGATGGTATGAATGTAAACTACTTTAGCTGTTAATTTGGCCTATGATTTCCAAGATGCCAAACCATCAATTGCAGAATATTAAGAATTATTCTTACAACACGTTAGACTAACACTTAACAACTGAAATGTCTTTGTTAGATACTTACCAAAAATAGTCTTTTAACTCTTTGAAATTATATTTATGAAATATTCTCATCAATTATTTTATAGTAGGAAAAAATAGAAATATATACGTTGATAGGAAGCAATGTATCTTTTAAAAATATTTCATTCAGGCTACCCACAAATTATTTAGTAACACTTAAAAGATTGCCTTCTTTTGCTCCTGTTAAAGTTGACAACAGGCTCTGATTAAATGTGCACTAAAACTGCTGTTTGTTGGCACTGTGCACACAAAAATGTGTGTGTGTGTGTGTGTGTTTAAATGGTTCAATTAGTATTCTGTGGTAATCTGCTCATCACATGGAAACAGCATCTAAGCATAGGGCTTGACATTCAGAATCAATACTGTGCTGAACATTTAAGTGTCACAACAAATATCAATAGGCCCAAAGTCGTTCATGTGCTGGGCAAAGTCTAATTGGCAATGCAACCAGAATGACCAATTTACTTATGCATTATTCCTGCCAGAGCTCTTCCCCTCATTCATATCCAGATGTGGACATATCACAGGGTTGGCAAATGCAGGAGCCCACACTGGCTCAGTATAACCACTCTCTCTCAGTGCAGCAGCTCACCCTACATCATACAGGACTTAAACCCAGTCTGTCAGACTATGAATCAGGTACTTTTGGGCCAAGTACATAGGCCTTCTCTGTTGTTTAATTTTATGTTTATATTTGAGATGTGATTTTTTTAAAAGACTGTAAAAAAAAGAAAATAATGTTAAAACTAATTGAACATGAAAAATCTAGTAATCTCTGAACAAAATCCATATTAGGACCAAGTTAAATGAAGAAGTGGGCTGTAACATATAGCTACAGGCTGAGTAGACATTGTGAAAAGAACTTTGTAATTTAACCATTCAAATACTCCAGGTGATGAGAAGCAGGGTGATGTACTGGAAACGGAAGGGGACCAGAATATGGAAACAAAACCCTGCCACTCATTCTTCCCTTGTTATCTTCAAAATCACCTCCTATCCTCTTCTGAGTATGTCTTATTTACTGTGAACTGATCAAATGAGATAATTTTAAAAGCTAACAAATTATTAGCATTGTCTGTTTCTACCAGCTCATTTGTTTTAAACTTTAGATTTTATACTTTTTAGGTTTTTATAGAAACAAAATAGTTGAATCTAGCCAAATAGCTTATTATAAATTGAAGAACCACTATGTGTATCAACCTCTTAAGTAGATTATCTATATAAATATAATCTTTAAAATAGTTCATTTAAGCTCCAGTCTATTACTAACATTGTTGAACAAAAGATCCCTCATCGTGTAGGCTTGATTTCTCAAAACACTGCTCAAGATTCAGGTATCTAAAGGAGTCATGAACATATCACACCCATGTGACAGGCATGTCAGGAATAAAGTTTGGTGGCCCCAGGAGACCAAGGCATCTGAAATGGGCATTCACTAGCCTAGACCCTGAGGCAATACAAAGCTAGCTCATTAGTACTGGAGGACTGTGGGGGTCATAAGCCAAGAGGGTCATTATTAGCATCCATTTATTCAAGATTGCTTTTGTAATATTCAATGAATACCACTGTGTATGGAAAAAAATTCAAAAAAAAAAATCCCAGAGAATATAAAGATGATTAAGGCATAATCCCTTATGAAAAAATATATAGGAAACAAAACTCTGTGAAAAATTCCCCAGGCTTTTCTCAACAAAGTCTTCAACCTGGGCATATCCCACAATGTGGGATGGATAAAATAGAAAGAAATAATAGAAAAAATAGAAATAAATAAATAAAAAGAAAAGAAAGTACTTTTATTTCTGTGTGTAGTGGTTTAAATAGTCCCCCTCCCAATTCATGTCTATCCAGAACTAGTGAATGTGACATTATTTGGAAATAGGGTCCTTGCAAATATCATCAAGTTAAGATGTGTTCATACTGGACTACGGTGAGCCCTAACACAAATATAATGCATGACCTTATAACAAGAGGGCAATTTGGAAAC
This sequence comes from Ateles fusciceps, assembly GCA_036589455.1. Classification (NCBI taxonomy): domain Eukaryota; kingdom Metazoa; phylum Chordata; class Mammalia; order Primates; family Atelidae; genus Ateles; species Ateles fusciceps. The sequence goes on along the minus strand of JAZHEH010002924.1, from coordinate 4,373,484 downwards.
AGAACAGCCTCGGAGAAAAGGCCATGTGAAGGGAGAAGGTGAGACTGGAATTATGCAACCATGAGGACAAGCATGTCAATGATTGCTGGCAACCACTGGAAGCTAGGAACAGAAAATTATTCTTTCCTAGACCCTTCAGAGGGATCGTGGCTTTGCTGACATCTTGATTTCTAGCGTCTATAACCTTAAAAAATAAAGAATTTTTTGTTGTTTTAAGCTACTCAGTTTGTGGTGCTCTGTTTTGACAGCCCAAGGAAACAAATACACTAGGGGAATTAAGACCTGCTGTCTCTCTTTGGAGCAAATGTCATTTAGATAGCCAGGAAAATTGATTCAACAGATATCAATCTAGAATAAAATAGGATTGAGTGCCAAAAGAATTAGGAAGGAATAGTGAGATCAAGGAGACAAGGAAATTACAGAATTGAACACTTGATTGAAGCTAATTTCTTTGGGTTAATTATACTAAGCTTAATCTAACTCACTTTACTGAGGAAAATCTTGAAGAAATGTCACTCAAACACTGACAATATTAATATCTCCTCTAAGCAGCCTCTTCCCCGAAGCAGTCAGTTGCTACTGCTGACCTTGCCTTGTTTCTCTGTCTTTGTCTTTCCAGTTTTTCTACCATGTGACCTGTTGGTGTTTCAAAAGCCCATCCCCAATTCCACAGCCATCCCTAACAAGACAGAAAGCAGCATCAGCTCCATCATTTGCTACAATTTACAAAAGAGAAAGAGAACAGGAGATAAGTCAAGTGTCTAATATGTCAAGTATTACAGTAATTACTTTTACATATACAGGTTCATCACTCATTCATCCCTCACTCATAGTTGTCCTATTTTTATTAAGCATTTCTTAAGTGCCTGGCATTAAATCAAATTTTTGGGATTCCAAGTTGCACAAGAGAGTAATAGTCTCTGCCCTCTTTTCCACTTACATTCATCTTTTTTCCCCTTATCCTGGGAGTTAGAACTTCTCAATTTGCTGAGTTTCTGTGTGGTCTCTGATACTCATCTGACTAAGGATCTAATATTCAGGGGGCAAACACCTGTCTGAAATTTAAGCCCCATACAGCACCTTTGTAGAACAGTTCCACTTAGATTTGCTTAGTTTACTGGATTGGGCTTCTTCGCTGACAACTCACATCCCTCTAAAGTTTGTCCTGTTGTCCTTAGGGCCTGATCTCCACTGTGGCCCAAAATCAAGCCTAGAATCTACCAGTTGCTGAGGTTCTTTGGCTGGCATCTATCAGTTTTCCTTTCTTAGAGTAGAGTCTCTTCCTAATATGCTGCTTCCCCCTAAATCATTCATTTCGTCTGCCAAGTAGACTTTAAATATTCATTTGGTATTTACTATGTGCCAGATATCATTCTAAAGATATGAGGCTAACCATGATAGTTTCTTCTGTCATGAAACTTAGTTATGCAGAAAGCAATAGACCAAGAAAATGGGGGGGACCCAAAAATAGACCAAAAACCCCCAAATAGTCTACAATAAACAATACAACTGTCAGGATTAAGGCATCCTATTAAAACAAAAATGAAAAGAAGGAGTTGAAAAGAAAATAAAAGAAGAGGTTAGAGAAGATTTACCCAAGGAGATGTCATTTAAACTGGTGTTAACAAAAGGAATAAATGAAACTAGCCCATAATTATGGATAAAATTACACAAGTCCAGGCTAATAGCCTGAACAAAGACCCGAGGCATGGCAAACCATACTGTATTCCAAGAACTGAGAAAAGACACATAGGTAAGGCATAGTTTGTGAATGGAAAGAGTGACTTTATTAGCTTTCTATTGCTGCTGTCATATAATACCACAAACTTAGTTGCCTAAAACAACACAAGTTAAAGTTCTGGAGGTCAAACATTTGAAGTGAGTCTCACTAGGCTAAAATCAAGGTTGCCTCAGAGATGCATTCCTTTCAGAAGCTGTCAGGAAGAGTCCATGTCCCTGCCTTTCCTGGCATCCAGAAGTGGCCTGCTTTTGCTTGTGGTCCCCCCTTTCCAGCAATCTTACCAGTCCAACTTCTTCTGTCATCACCTCTCTTTCCCTGACTCTGATCTTCCTGCCTCCTTCTTCTGGGGACTCCTGTGATTTCAGCGGGCCCACACACATAGTTCAAGCTAATCTCATCTCAACATTCTTAACTCACCTCTGAAAAGTTCTCTTTGCCAGGTAAGGTAACATATTTACAGGTTTGAAGAGTTAGAATGTAAACATTTGATGGGGAGGTGGGAGACATTATTCTGTCAACCTCAGTGACATAAGACAATATTGGAGGTATGTACAAAATTTCTTAAAGATTACTCATACAACTATGTGGAGAAAAGATTCAAGAAAGGAAAATGAGCTAATTGGAATTAAAGAGAAAGAAGTGTATTCCTGTAAATTTGGTAAGAGATGGCAGGTGTCTAGACTAAAATGGTGGCAGTGGAGAAGAAGAGTAACAGGAAAATTCAATTAAATCAACTGAACTTGATAGTAGAATCTATATGGGTAGAGTGAAGGAAAATTCAAGAATCAAGGAAAAATCTCGGGGGTTTTGTTTGTTTGATTGTTTTGCTATTTATTTTTGAGACAGAGTCTTGCTCTGTTTCCCCGGCTGGAGTGCAATGAGCTATCTTGGCTCACTGCAACCTCTGCCTCCCGGGTTCAAGCCATTCTCCTGCCTCAGCCTCTCAAGTAGCTGAGATTACAGGGACCTGCCACCATGCCCAGCTAATTTTTGTATTTTTAGGAGAGACGGGGCTTTGCCTTGTTGGAGAGGCTGTTCTCAAACTCCTGACCTCAGGTGATCTGCCTGCCTTGGCCTCCCAAAGTGCTGTAATTACAGGCTTGAGCCACCGTGCCTGGCTAATCTCAGGTTTTTAAATATTTATTTTATAATGGGGAAAGGAGGAGAAGGGAGAGTACAGGAGAGGAAAGGATAAAAGTGGAGATGAGGAGAGGTGAGGTGAGGGGAGGGGGAGGTGAGGGGGAGGGGAGGTGAGGGGGAGGGGGAGGTGAGGGGGAGGGGGAGGTGAGGGGAGGAAAAGAGAGCAGAGGAGAGGAGATGAAGGAAGGAAGAGGAAGAGAAAGAGAAAGAACTCTGAACTCCCAGGCACCAATTATTGGCCTCTGACCTTCACAGATTCAGCTGCCATCTCTATATTTGGCATCTGATTGTCTTCTCTGCACTTGAATTGATTCTCATAGCCCTCCTGAATTGTATTCTCACCCTCCTGGGATATGATAGAAAGCATTGCCCATTTACAATCTAATTCTAGTTTTTATTTACCTGTTCTGTATTGTCACTGTTAATAATTCCCACTCTTCATTTAACATAAATTTTTTAATGTTCCTCTGCTAATGACTTCCAAATGAAGCTACATCCCCATCTAATAGTTAACCATGACAATAATAGTGTCTTTCTAAGAGAAAAGCCCCAGGCTTCCATATAGTCCCAGGACTAGACAAGGCCTTTCAGGAAAAGGAAAATGTGTCAGTCCTAGAATCCAATAAAGTCAGAAGAGACTTTGAAAAATCCAGTGTAATGTCCTTTACTTTATATGTGGGGGAAACCAAAGCCTCAAACTCCATTCACTGACAGACAGATGCAGAGCAGGTACTAAAACTCACAACAAAAGCCTTCACATGACAAGGATACTTTTTCCTGAACCATGTTATTTCTAGACAGATAAAAATAATAATCTGATGCCAACATGTTCTTGCCTCCATAGAGGCAATAATGATGAGATACGTTATGGAATCTCAGCAGTTTTTCTGTACTCTATGAGATTTAAAACAAAAAAAAATCTTTTACACAGTTGACTAAACCTTTAGATATCTCTTTATGTGACAAAAAAAAATGGGGATAATTGTGCTGCTCTAACTAGAAGAAAAAGCTGTAAATTGTCTCCATCATGTTATGCTAATGAAAGATGTCCAATCAGCAACCCTAAAGACCGAAATCATTCTTTTCCATAGAAGGGCAAAACTCAGCCTCAGAGAGTGTTTGGAAGGTGGACCAGGGGAATGCTAATTCAATTTCCATGACCAATTCAATCTCTGACCCGCTTCTCAAGTTCCAGCAGTTCCGGATGATCATCAATTGTGAAGGTCTTTTTTGCTATGCTAGTATCTTAACTAAGACCAATAACTCATTTCATAAGTCACGGAACAGTTGACAAAGGATAATGACTTTCAGTCAATCTTAAGCTGGGGATAGATTCCAACCAAAGACATAAAGGTGAAAGTCCTCTACCCAGTGTCCATTATACAGCTCCGAGGTAGTTAATTTATGCTTAATGCAATTGTATATTTGAGAGCTGAAAAGACCCAAGTGATAATTAATCTTCAAGAATGCATTTAGCTGTAACTTCTCATGCTGAAAGCTTTTCTCACAATGTACTTTGGAAAGTGGGACTTGCAAACTCCTCCACATTAAGTAGGTATGACTATGTGTCCAGAGGTTACAAGCACAGCATGTTTTTGTAGAACTCATTGGAGCAGCAAAGTAAAACTGATTTCAAGCTGTAGATACATGATAATATTAGAGTTTTGGTGGTTGATTTTTGTACTGAAGGGAAGTTCTATGGTAAGTGACAGAAATTATTTTTATATCACTCAGTGTTTCCCAATGGGTAATAAATATGCTCAAACACACAGAAATTTTTTAACAAGAGTATTTGACTATCAGTGGATCATTATTAACTATCATGGATAAACACTGAGATTCTCAGCAGAAAATTGCTCCATATCATTTGACAATTGTGAAGATCTCTGTTTGCATAATACAAAAATAGTCATAGAATTGTTTTAGCTAGTGGAGATATTAAAATTCACTGACCCTAGCCTCTTATTTTGCAAATGAGAGAACTGAAGCCCAGAGTGCTTGCATAACTTGCTGATGCTCAGACAACTTAACCCAACAGTTTAAACCAAACCTTTTAATTAGAGTCCAGGGTAGTTTTGACCTTATCGTCCTTTCTCAATCACATCACATTGTTAGAATAAGGCAAAAGAAAAACTAACAAATCAAATAAGTAATATGAAAATACAGAAATTTTAAAAGAAGTTTATGCATTCTTTGCTTGTAAAATATATTTTGTTCCTGCCATATAAGATGCTTTCTCCCAGGAAAAGTGACAAGTCCCGTAGGCTGTTTATTGATTATTAATCATGTGCTGGACAGCACCCGAGGTAATTTAAGGGAGAACCCCAAAATGCACAAGGTGCTCTTCTGTCCTTGGTGGAGCTTAGAGTCAAATGGGAGATAATAATAATATCAACAATAAAATCAATACATGAATAGTAATTGAAGGTTGAGCAGGGAAGATACTGTGTCAGAGGAGATATTTTTTAAGAACCCAAATTCCTGTGGTTTTGCCATTTAGAACTCAGGTAAATGGAGGACACTGAATATTAAAAATGGAAAAACAAAATCAGCAAAGAAATAAACTGGAATCTGCAGTCATAGCATGAGAGGGATTCAAACGACCTATAGGAAACGTAAGGTCCACTTTGCTTTGGAGAGAAGAGTAGAATTCTTGTCTAAGTCTTAGTTTTAGAACTTTGTTCATTGCCACTCTTTCCACTTAGAAACAATGTTTGAAAAACTGCTTTTTGATGTTATAATTTGCATTTATCCCTTTGATTTTGCTACTTCTTTCTGCTCTCAAAAATGCTTTTTCATAGCCTTAACTTGTAAATTGCATTTATTCATATACTATAAGCCAGGAACTGTGGAACAAGGGGAGATCCTGAAATAAAATGATGAATAAAATGAATGTGACCCAAACTTTTTACAGTCTATGGGAAGGCATGGAACCAATTACGATAAAGTGTGACAGTATCTATGGATCACAAAGGCAGCATAGAATGGCATGGCAACACATGGTATGGGCATCTAGTCTAAGCTGAGATATCCACAAAAGATTCTCAGAGAAAGGGAAAGTTGTTTGATATCTAAAACATGGGTAGGAGGGAACTAAAACAAGAGAGCTAACATGGAGGCTTGGGGCAAAAACTTTCAGTCAGAGGCATCAGCAAATGTAAGGGCCCAGAGCAAAGAGGGAACATGGGAAATTCTAACTATAGTCATGCTTCACTTAGCAGCAGGGATACCTTCCAAAAAATGAGTTGCTAGATGGCTTTGTCATTGTGCAAACATTATAGTGTGTACTTACACAAACCTAGATGGTATAGCCTACTACATACCTAGGCTATATGGTACAGCTTATTGCTCCTAGGCTACTGACCTGTCCAGTATGTTACTGCACTGAATATTACAGGCAATTGTAATACAATGGTAAATATTTGCATATATAAACATACCTAAACACAGAAAAAGTACAGTAAAAATACACTATAAAAGACAATAAAAAACGATGCACCTGTTTAGGGCATTTACCATCAATGGAGCTGGATTGGAAGTTGCTCTGGGTGAGTTAGTGTGTGAGTGGTGAGTGAATGTGAAGGCCTAGGACATTACTGGACACTACTGTAGACTTTATAAACACTGTACACTTAGGCCAAGTTTATTTCTTTAGTACTAAATTAACCTTAGCTTACTGTAACTTTTTCACTTTGTAAACATTTAAAATTTTTTAACTCTGACACTTTTGTTATAATACTTAGCTTAAAACAAACACATTGCACAGCTATTTAAAAATACTTCCTTTCTTTATATTCTTATTCTATAAAGTTTTCTCACTTATAAAACATTTTTTTTTTTACTTTTTAAACATTTTTATGAAAAACCAAGGCAAAAACACACACATTAGCCCAGGCCTATATAAAGTCAAGATCATTAATATCACAATCTTCCAACCTCCACATCTTGTCCCACTGAAAGATTTTTCAGAGGTAGTAACACTCATGGAGCTGCCATATCCTATAATAATGCCTTCTTCTGGAGTACCTCCTGAAGAAACCACCTGAGACAGCTTTACAGTTAACATTTTTTATAAGTAGAAGAAGTACATTCTAAAATTACAATGAAAAGTATAATAAATATGTAAACCAGTAACATAGTCATTTATGTACATTATCAAGTATTAGGTGCTGTACCTAATTATGTTAGACGTCTATGCAACTGGCATCACAGATTTATTCACACTAGCACCACCACAAACATGCGAGTGATGTCTTATGACATTACAATGATAATGTCATTAGACAGTAGGAATTTGTCAACTCCATTATAATCTTATGGGACCACCTTCGTATATGCGGACCATAATTGACCAAAATGTCATTAATGATACACATGAGTGTACTGGATAAAGTGTGGGAAGTTGGGTCACAGCTGATAAAGGATTAGGCTGGAGGCAATCATGTGGAAACTTAAAAACTGCGATGCAGAATTATATGTTCTCCATGGGATAAAAGATTAAATTATTTTGACTAGGTTCTCAGGTCAACATTCTTGCTACACTTGTGCTAATTTTGTTACTAGAACCCACAAAAAAGATGGTGTTTCACATGGGACTATGTTCTGTAGGGTTTTAACACCCAAAGTAATGGATCTTTATCTTGCAGGCAAGGAAGGGGAGAGATTCATTAAATGTTTGTTAAAAGAAATGTAACATGATAATTATGTTTTATGCATGCATTCAATAGGAATGCTAAAAATTCACAGCAAGAAGAAAGCAGAGAAAAGTGGAAAAAAGATTACATGATGAAAACAGTGTCCACTGAGTGATACAGCAATTGATACAATGTAAATTGAGTGCACTTTGAGGGCAGTAGCCCCTTAAAGATTGGCAATTGCTATGGTCTGAATGTTTGTTTCCCTCCAAAATTCATGCTGAAACTTAATCCCCAATGTGAAGGTATTAAGAGCTGGGGCCTTTAGGAGGTTCTCAGGTCATGAGGTCTCTGCCTTCAGGAATGGGATTAGTACTTTTATAAAACGGCTTGGGGAAGGCTGCTTGGTTCCTTTTTGCCTTTCCACCATGGTAGGACACAGCAATTGCCTCTTCTTCTATGTGAGAACGCAGCAAGAAAGTGCCATCTTAGAAGCAGAGAGTAGCTCTCACCAGACATTGAATCTGTTGGTGCCTTGCTCTTGGACTTCCCAGTGTTCAGAATTGTAAGAAATACATGTCTGTTGTTTACAAAGTATCCAGTCTAAGATTTTCTACTTTGATAGCCCAAATTGACTAAGATAATGGTGTACTTATGAAATTCCTTTCTCTAATTCCAATTAAACCTACAAAATAATCATTTTTGACAATTTAAGATAGATTAAGTTTTTTGACTTTGTCACATCTAACAATTTTGGAGAACAATGTGTACAAAATCCATAACTTGACACTATAAAATTAGGCAAATATATAAAGGTGATTGCAATTTTGAAATACATAGATTCTTTACAGAAGATGATTAATTATAATGTATAAGTAGACAAATTTAAAGAGCACCTGCTAGAATACAAAACCTTATCTCTAGTCAATATTAATAATTTTAATTAACTTAACTCTGGTTTTTCCTTTGGCAAATAATGCCTGATTGCAGCTCCATGAAAAACAGCACAGATTTATTGCCACTCACATTTCTTACTCTAACTCTTCCTTGAAACATTAAGATTGCAGGCATCAAAATCGGGGGGTAAAGGACATTAGCTACTCCAGGTGTGCCAAAAGATGCAAATGGTCCAGATGTTCTATTCTAAGTCCTGTTTTTATTTAAGCTGGTGGTTTTCACAGGTTACATTATGGTACCTGAGGCTGCTGTGGTTTTTTTAACTCACTTAATAGTCCAGTAAATAATTTTTCCCAGAATTATTCAACTCTTTCTTAGTCTTGTCAACTGAACTAACTCCACTAGGTGCCATGTATCAAAAGTTGACACTCTACTTGATACACTATTTGGATAGGAAGTGAGTGGGGCAAGGAAGATACTGGCAAAATTGGTGAGAAATGATATGGGAAGAAAGGGAACCTATGCTGATACTCCAATTTCTTTTTGAGGAAGGGATGCTATGACCATTTACATGGTAATTATGTTCTCACTCAGAACCATGCTCATCCTCCAGTCTTCCCTTTCCACCCTCTAAGGTTTACTCCCTCCCTCCCTCCCTCCCTCTTTCCCCTCCTCCTTTCTTTCACCATCCCACTCTCTCTAACACCTGCCTTCTGGTTTTCATACATAGCTGCAGTCCCAAATTTGTGACTCAGCATTGCCACTTTCTTGTTGGTGATTCCCACCCACAGCCCTTACTCATGTTATTATTCTCTAACTTGTTTTTTTTTCTAGTTGAGTATTGCCCTAGGAATTCTTCTTTATGCAAATGTTCAGATTTCTCATTTAATCAGCATAGCAGTCTGATAACTCTCGACAGTTTGCAAATTTGGATTCTGAGATTCAAAGTAATTTGTAATCCAATGTAGCATGTATCTTGGTGTGTTAAGAAATCATATAACATGGTAAGACTATTTAAAAAGAATCAAATGATAATTTAGGCATAATAATGTAGATATTTTTATATATTTATTTCTGTTGTCATTGGCATTCCTGATATATATAGTCGTCTTGCAAAGGATCAAAGAATGCAACAGTACTTTAGCACTTTGGCCTAAAGAATTATTTGACAAAAACATGTGCTTTTAAGTTACTGCCATGTTCTCCTCAGATAGGTAGTGTTTGCCTTATTTTCACTTTGTGTTCAGTGTTTCGTTTCAGTATTGAAATCCCCATCTTAAATTCATCTCTAGATAAAATGTGGGTGCAATTGGAAGGGAAGTGTTTAAATAATAAGCATTCTAATAGTTTCATGGTCTGATAATTATGTGCAGTTGTTAAAATTGCAGGACACAAACTCGAGAATCATTTGCCAAACTCAACAGTCTGAGATATTATTTTGTTTACTTAGCTAATGCTGTTATTGATCGGCTTCTCTAAACTCAGGGCAAGGTTTTATTTGATATTGGAAAACCTGATCGCAGACCACAGGAAGGTAAAATTTGCATTCTTATCAAAGGGAGGACATGCACCCTTGGTGGAACTAGTTAGAAGAATGGGAATTGAGAAGGGGGAGAGCTTTTCTGAAAGTGAGAGGGCTTAATTTATGCCCAAGGAGCACAGAAGGAGCTTCAAAATGGTGGCACAGCCCCACAACACCACAACAGCTATGTGAAAGATTTAATTACAAATTTTTCTGTTGTTGCCATGAACACTCTATATTTCCCAAAATATTTTGTAAAGTTGCAAACATTCCGTGGAATGGCTTTGGTGGACAGCCACATCAAGAGATTGAGTTCCACGCTGAAGGTGAGCACAAAGTCTAAGAAGGAGATATACCAAGAAATGGGCACTATGAAGCTGTCCAAGAGTGACTAGAAAGGATACGACAGGCCAGAGATTCTTGGGAAACAGCAAAACCCTTGGAATTTTAGGTAATTACAAGACTTTGAAATTTTCCTAAAGCCTTAGAAAAGACATGAGACATCTCATAGAATGGAGGGTAGGGAGTGGGTACCATTTTATTCTTAATAGATATATTGAAATCTGTTAAAATTTAAGTTATAACCCATTTTTTGTGTTTATTCCCCAGGATGTTTTAGATTTTAAAAAAAGTACAGACTGTCATAGAATGAGTTTTCTTCTTTATGTTTATTTTTATGTTCATGTTTACTTGAATCTATCCATGATTGTTTAAAAATGTGTCAGTGCCATTTATTTGAATAGTCATAACTTCAATTATTCCATTATTCTTATTTATTTTGTTTTTTTTTCTGCTCCCCTAATCCTTCTTTCTCCACTACTTGTCTTATCCAAGGCATACAGCTTGACAGTGCTCTTTCCTGAAGTCCCAATTGACAATAAATACATACAATTAGCCATTTATTTGCAGATTTAATTCTAATTACTGGAATTAAAGTTTGTAAATTCACTTTAAAATTTTTAAAAAATCTTTTTAAGTTCTTTTATATTTTGAGAAGTTATTAGATCACTTTAAACCTACATATTATAAAATGGCTTAACCATCATAGGCAGTATTTCCAGGGCACAGGCAAGGTTCCATTAAACTTGTGAACCTAGACAACCTTTAAAAAAACAGATCACAACTTTCCCAAGTGAACCTGATACTGACTTTGACATCCAGTGGACCACAGAAACACAAGTTGATGGACCTGGCAGGAAACTAAGAGATCATGTAATCCAATTTTTTTTAGATAAAGATATTGAATGGTTAAGATATTTGTCTGAAGCTACACAATTAATGAAACAGTTTGGACCAGAAACTGTGTTCTCTGACTTGCAGCAAAGGAGGTGAACACTGTTCAGTGGAATCACTGGCATTCTTTGGAAGAACTTTAGCCGTTTTTCATCTTATTATGATCCTATGATCTAAGAGATACTAATCAACAGGCATTAGGTGGGCACATACAGTTCAAGTTCCAATAAAAGTACTATGGTAAATTGTTTTAAATTATACCAAAAGAGTTCCCAAAATGAGAATATTATTTAGACTTGTTTACAACCTCCCATGATTGTTGTACCTTTTGGAAACATTAATTATTGTATATTTAAGAAAATTAGTCACATAAACTTACAGTAATAGCTCATGAGACAGCATACACTCAAACCACATCCTCAGATCATCTTGTTAAATGGGCTCTCCAAGTGAAGTAAAACGTTATTTGCATCTTAAACAGTGCTGTGACATGCCATTGTTCTTGGAGCAAATTGTACATCTACAACATGCTAGCCTATACAATGCCAAAGCAAAATAAACATGCTAAGTACCGAGTTAGAGGATCTTGTTCCACACAACGGATTCTGACACAGAAACCTATAATGAGTAGAATCTGAGAATGCAGCAGCAAGCATGGAACTGATCATATTGCACCCTTGGGAGGCCTTTATTGATGCATTCAGATTATGCAAAGGAATAAAATAAATCTCACACACACACACACACACACACACACAGAAATTTGTTTGAATAGACAATTCACTTAAGATCAAAAAAGCAGAAAGATCCAATCTTTCCATAGTAGTATATAATTTTTTTTTTTGGTTAATATTTTTCCGCACTGTCAGATTAATTTATCTGTATCATGGGTTTCCTTTGCCTCAGTCAGCTTGTTTTGAAGCTGTCTGCGGTGCTTACCTCCAACCTTGAACTCAATTTTCTGGACTAATGGAGTCTGTGGTTTCATAATGATGTGGAGTCTATTGTATAAACCAGGCACTTCTCTGCCATCTTATCACTATCTCTGTACAGACCTGAAGGTAACTGAGACAATCCTCTCTTCCATTCTCCTCCACATTTTTTTGTGGCGGGGGTGGGGGTTAGGACCAGAACTTTATTGTAGTGGATACACTTTCCGACCTATCATCGATATACACATCTGCGAAGGGAAACCGGGCGGCGACATACAGCATAAGAACATCCCCTCGGCGTGAGCGTCTGTCCGCTGTCTAAACAGAGCAGCTACAGGGATGGGACATGGAAGATGGTCACATACAACACAGCGCAGCCAGCAGTGTCCTCACAACTAGTGGTCAGGGTCACAGAACAGTATTCAAAATGATTGCCCACCCGTCTTAGAAATCTAAAATTTTACATGTAACTAAGAGCAAAGTGCCATGTGGGTTTTAGACCATGACTGTTTTCTCTCCTTTTGCCCTACCACCACCAAGCAAAGCAGCAGGGCTCCTGGGGAAGAGGGATTTCAGCCTCGCTGCTGGCAAGAGGCATCCCACGGGGGCAGCGGGGGAGGCTCTGGAGAGGAGAAGAAAGGAGAGAACAAGCTGTTTTGGAAAATTCTAGCACTTCACCTTCGGGCTACGGGTCTCTGCTGGACAGATCGCTCAGGCCTCCTGCCATCTCTGAAGGGAGTGGCCAGCGTCTGCAGGACGCCTGTCAGTTTCTGTAGTCTATGCCCCTTTCACCAGCAGGGAAACGTATATCTAAGATAAACCACAAGGCTGCCCACGGTGAGTCCAGGCCGCTGCACAGGGAGCTGCTGTCGGAAGAGGAGTGTGGAAAGGGGCTGGGGACCCCGTACCCCCACACCCCAAATCAAGTTAGGAACAGGTAGAATCCCAAAGACAAGGCCTGGCTACTTGTAGCTACCAAAGAGAGGTCCCTGATCCAGTCTCTTGAGCAGCACCCGTAAAGGCCTGTGGCCCTGACTCCCAGCCACACTCAGACCCAAGCATGTCTCAACTGCCCAAGACTCTTTCTTAGCCCAGTTTCTGTCACAGCTCCTGATTTAGCACCTAACCAAACAGAAGTTACTGTCATGAGAAGTATTTGGTACCGTGGAAGAATATTGAGCCAGGTGTTAAAAAGTCTGATTTCCAATATGGATCTAATGCTGAGCCACATGACCCTTACCAAGTCATGTGAAATCTTAGAAATTTGTTTTCTCACTTATAAAAATTAAGATAATGTCATATTCTTTATATTATACCCAGAAGATGATCACAAGACTTACATGAGGTAATAATGTGAAATATCCCTGGAAAATAATTGTAATAATCCATTTTTGCAAGGTATTTCATGTTTTAGTCAAAATAACCAATAATTATTATGCTCTTTCTCGAAGTTTTTAATTCTTAATTCTGTCAGATGGAAGATAAAGTTTTAATATAATCTTAAACTATTTATTCACCTAGTAAATAAGTGAATACTAAAATAAACACATGTTGCCCTGAGAACTTAGAAGTTTAGAGTTTAACTTAGAAGTTAGACATGTTGGGAATAGGAAAAATGATAATTAGAAAGTAAGAGAAAATCAGATATTACACACTGCTTTCTCTTTCTTTCTAGGAAAATGGCAGTTCATCTCTTAGGAAAATAACCACTGCGTGGGTAGGAGGAGAAGCAGTCTTTCATACTGAAAAAAACTGAACAAATATAAAATTGAAAGAAAGGTAAAAAATCTCATAGTATCAAGAAGAAACACCAGAAGGGAAGACAGAAGATAAGAAGGAAAGAGGGAAAGAAGAAGGAAGGAGGGGAGAGAGGAAGAAAAGAAAGGGAGAGTGGGACAAAAGAAAAAAGGGAAGAACAGCGAGAAAAGGTAAAGGAAAAGGGAGAAAATGAGGGAAGGAGGGAAAAAGAAGCTGTGTATTAATAAGTTGAGTCACTGGAGTGACTCAGCTTTTCTATCCTTGATTTATTTAACTGACAAAAGAACTTGAACTAGAAGATAGCTAAGATCTTTTCAAAATTTGGAGGAAATTCTTTCATTTTAATTCTCTTTTTGAATTTCACGGAGCTATGAGCTACTGACTTTGTGAAAGCAGAAGCTAGATAAAATAAACACTATCATGAAACCTCACTCTACAATACATTTTGTGACAATGAAGAGAAAAAAACAGTCAAGGATACTTTTGCTATACAGCAGGGTTGTATACAAAATAGTTTTTGACCTTATTAAAAATTATCAAGTCTGTCAGCACAAGGCTAATGTGTTGAATGTGGCTGTTGAAGCTGTCTGTTAACCATTAAACTAAATAGAACACCATTTCATGCCTGACTTCTTTCAGCTGTATGAAGATTGCAGTGGCATGTTATAAAAGGTAGTGAGAACTCAAGGAAATAAAAAATTCCTCTTTGCAATGGTTGACAGTCTCCTCTGATTTAAAATTCTTTTACAAAGAGCACCAATACCCGAATCATCAAAGCAGCACATTTTCACAGATGGTACTGCCTACTTGGGTAATAGAAGTGTTTGTCTTCCTCACAATAAAAGGTATAGTAATAAAATTAACCAGTAACATAGGGCTTCACAAATAATCAACACATTGATAATACATTGGTCTTGGAAAGCAGGCAGTTTAATGAACAACTCTTTTGATTTCACAAAGCCAGTTTGGCCCAGAGCAAAACTGAAAATCAGGTAGGACAAAAATTCCCTCTGTCACTCCAAGGCTTCACTGTTAATCTCTCTTTCCTCAACATTTTTTTCCCTTGTCATTTCTGATTCTTAGAATCAGTAAAATCTTATACCCTGGTTTTTTCTGTCTTACTCTGATTTCTTTTATTGTGAGGTTTATAACTCATTAAGACTGAAGTGTTAAGAACATACTATGTGGTCTCTCCTGAGATGATTTGATTGCTAAAGAGGATAGTAGCAACAGCAATGGTTAACCCAAATGCAATATGACATAATAAATGTACATGGGACTAGAATCCAGGAGTTCTGCCTTAGCTTTGTGGACAAGTAGTTGTATGGCCCTGGGCAATTCACTCATCTGGGCTTCAGTTATTTTCACATGAAATATGATCTAGAATAACTTTATAATTCAGAAATCAATCCTTTAAGGCAGAGTTTCAGGCCTCAATGGAAGAAAACATGGGAAGACTTGGAAAAACTTGAGCAAGTGTCATTTTATTTCTACTATTATGACACAGGCCCTTATATTCTCTCACAGATGAGGCAGCTTTAGTGCAAGCAAATGTAAGCATTATCATTTACTTGCAAATATAAGGTAATCATTTTTATCACATCACCCTAAAGGTGACCCATGACTTAGCAACATCACTATGTGAGTGATGCACGGGCCACCTTTATCTCCCCTCAGGAACAGCCACGTGTCACTGGCTGAAAATGGTAAAAGTATCCAGTCTTCTTTCATTTTATCTTGGCAGTGCTAGTAAATCACTTTAAGCATGATTCCTGCTGAGCTCACCTGCATCTGACAAAGTAATGGGACAAAATAATGCAGGGAGTCCATTGATGATGTCCTACAAATTAAACAAAATATGGTAAGTTGACTTTGCACATCCATTTAAATAAGGCCAATGAACTCCTCTTTATCTCTTGAGAGAGGTTAATCTCAGGATAAATGGCTGGCAGGAGTAAAGAGCAATCCCAGCTGGTATCTAAGGAGACAATGAACTGTGGACTAGCAATTGGAATAGTCAGAGCACTGCATGAGAAGAGACAGTCAGTGAGAAAAGATGAAAATAGATAGCGGAAATGGTGCATAGTGACACAGAAAAAGACATTTTCCACTCCCAATGGGAATTTAATCCCAAGGCTGTTTCTGATATTTGTGAAGACATACGGGATTTTTATACTTGAAACTCCTTAATACTTAGTGACTTTTAGAAGCAGATCTGACAACTAGTTGCCCATGAGCTGGGCTGATACCCTTGACTGTACAATGTATGCATTCTACACAGGCACTCAGTCAAGAAGGAGGTAGATGGGGCTTTAAATCTAGTCAATACTGTAGTCACCAAGCTGTGCATCTTGTTACAAGGTTGTATCTGTCCTGGAAATGGAGGAGCATGTACATCTCTAATTGCACAAAGATACCACATAGGTTAGCAGGAGTCCTGCCCCTCAGAATCACTTGGGAAGCTTGTTAGGTTGACTGTTTTATTCTATGTGTATCTTAAATACATACAGGAGTCCTCTGTTTATCCGTGGTTTTTCTTTCCATGGTTTCAGTTACCTGTGGTCAACTGCAGTTTTTAAATATTAATGAAAAATTTCAGAAATAAACACTTTCTAAGTTTTGAATTGTGCCTCATTCTGAGTAGGGTGATAAAATCTCACAATGTCCTCCTTCTTTCCACTCCATGCCACCAGAGATGACAATCATCTTTGTCCAGCATGTCCACGCTGTCTACACTACCTGTCCATTAGTCACTTAGCAACTGTCTCATTTATTAGATTAACTCATGCAGGCATCTCAGTGTTTGTATTTAAGAAACTCTTATTTTACTTAATAATGGCCCCAAAGCACAAGAGCAGTGATGCTAGCAATTCAGATATGCCACAGAGAAGTTGTTAAGTGCATTCTTTATGAGAAAAGGTGAAAGTTCCCAACTTAATAAGGAAATAAAAAAACATCAAATGCTGAGGTTGCTAAGATCCAAAATAAGAACAAATCTTCTACTATCCATGAAATTGTGAAAAAGGAAAAAGAAATTCATGCATAGTATATATTGTGTTCAATACTATTCATGGTTTCAGGCATCCACTGAGGGTCTTGGAACATACTCCCTGTGGACAGGGGGAGACTACCATTTAAACCTATTGAATTAGACTCTTCTGAAATGTGGTCAATGTGATTATTATTTGAAGAGCTATGCAAATTACTCCAAGGGACAGACAATTTTGTCAACTACTGACTCACAACGTCAATGGATACCTTTCTCAACACTGCTATTTCCCTAATATAAAGTCATACAGGTAAATAATCTTTCTCCATCTCTATCTCTATCTCTATTATTTCTGAATCCATCCACCTTCTACTTTCAGGAACCCAGGACATTACTATCTGCCAAGAACACAATAAAGACACCAAAGACACAAAATTATTCTAAAAAATATGCTTTTTTGATGAGAATAATAAAAGTATCAGTATTGTTTTTCTCTTTGTAGCTTTTCTGTCTTCCCCTTGTCCTACTTTTAGAGTGGTACAATGGTGTTAGACCTGCATTCTCTTTGAGAGGCACTTAATATCATAAAGGGCTTAGTATGCGAAGACGAACCTGGGGAAAATCTATTATGGCTGTGTGCTCTAGTCTGTCTCTCATCCTGACTTTAAAAAAACAAGTGTAGAAGAAGTTCCTGAGGTTTTAGTTCTTTAAAGAGATCCTCAAGGCAGGAGAGCCCAAAGGGAATGCAGAGCATTGCTGCAATCAAAAATTGTACATTTGCATGTAGTAAGTCCTCAGGAAACCAATTATGCCAACAGGAGACTATATTGAACAGATTTGATTGAGTCCACAAAATGAAAGTCTAATGATCTTGTAAATCCTTACTTAATACATTTCTTGCTTCCAAATACTCACCAACACAATTCTCCATGTCAAACGCTTCCAACTGATCAGTGTAGAGTTAAATAAATCATTGTAGATCTTTGTGCTTTTCAAAATTTCCAGACACAAATCAGCATACTATTAAAATACTTATATGTCAAATAACTCGACAAGAATTATTTAATTGTTCTCTTTGGCTTCATCTATCATGTCCATATAGAGGATTCCCAAACATTTCCTCTTATACTTACCTCTCTCATGGATTCCAGTCTTACATATCTACTTATGGAAGTAAGTGGACATTCTCATTTATATATCTTGAATTCAGCATATCTAAAAGCTGAATTCATCATCTTCACTCTCAAAATATTTCCAAGTTTGTACTTCTAGCTGTGAAAAATGTTTTCTTGTTACTTCTCCCAAAATCCCACAGTTAAATTTTACTGCTTTTCTGCATCTAATCAGGACTCCAGACATGTCCTCTGTTATAGTATTTCCTAAATCCATTTCTTTACTTCAATTCTCATTACAAGTGCCTCTATCCAATTTTTGATAACCTCAAGCTCAGAGTTTGATAACTATTCCTAATACATTTTCTTGCTTTCAGACTCTCAATGATCTAATCTATTTTAGAAAGCAACAGGTAATTAGTATTAGTAAAACAGCCCCCTCTACTAAAACAACAACAACAATTTTTGGAAACTTTCAAAGTTCTCTATGAAATTGATCCTACTGGAAGTTGGAATTACCTTTTTAACCTTATCCTACACAAAATTTTTCATATTACCTAAAATTTTCCAAACACAAGTAATATTTTTCTACCAATATACACTTTCATTGCTTTCACTCATTGACCTGCCCTTTCTGTACCTCTCTTCTCTATTGGAGTCCTTTTCATCTTCTAATACCAAACTTCATGCTTTTTCCACTGTACTTTCTTAATCACCTCAACCAGCATGGGCCTTCTCTGGCCTCTGCACTTAGTTCTTACCTTCCAATTGCATGTATTCATTGCTTTCAAATACAGATATTTATGTGTATCACATCTTTCTTACAGGGTTTTTCAGCTTACCATAAATGGAATTTACCAAAAGTAGAACTAACTAGAAATAGAATTGGCCCCTAAAGGAGTGACAGATCACTGAAGTTATTCACAGACAGAAGCAGAGGCTGTAAGAGCTTGTGACAGAAGTGTTAGTGAGGTCATTTAAGCATCATGTAAATGGGAGACTAGGTTATCTGTAATAAAAAGATATTATACATTGATATTAAAGGTATATTTTGCTAATTATAAGGAGAATAAATAAGAGAGTTCCTGTATTTTAAAATGTATACCGAATGTCAACTACACATAAGAGAGGATGCTAGGCATTATAGGTGAGTAGTTAAAAACATAGACCTTTTCATTTAAAAAACATTTTCTTTTGTAGAAAAGGCAAGACTCTAATAATATGGTAGATTAGAGACTTGCATTAATTCTGCCATGGACACAATAAAAATCCTGGATTATAACTACAAATACAAATACAAATACATATACAGTTTCTAAAATTCATCCAAGATGTCACAAAAGTGTAAGATATTTTTAGGCTAAAAGAAAAAAAAGAATAAAATAAAAACTTAAAGAATTAAAAAAAAAACTTGAAGTCTGCTTTTACCATTTGCCAATTTGCTGAACTTTAGATCCTACAGATGGATCTTATAGAATGAACAGAAAATAACAATAATAAAGTCCAGCATCTACCCTAGCATAGAGTCTAAAAGGAGGTGCCCACATAACTACATCCTCACTGTAAGTTTGTATGGTAACCAAACCCTTTTCCTATCCACCTTGAGGGTCATAAAAGTAAAAACTCATCAGCAACGATGAAGAGCAGAATGGAGAAAATATCCACTGAAATCAGGATACACAAGTCAGCCCTTACATAGATTTATATCCCAAATCTGTACTATTCATGAACCATAAATACCTCAGGCAAAAAGCTTAAGCAGCAGGCTGGTAGTGCCTTCAGATATCCGATAAAAGCGAAAGTAAATCTTCTCTGGAAGAAACAAGCTTCATCTAAGGCCTCAAATAATTTCCAACAAGAAATATTTCAAAGAGAAAAATTCATATACAAGATACCATGGGCAAGAACCAGCAGAAACGAACAAAGCATTTTAAAAGAGCTGTAAAGATTTCAGATACACAAATAACTAGAATGAGTTTACAGAATAACTATTTACTTTTACAGCAACTTAGATATATAATGTAAGATTATGGTAGAATGAAGATTATGGTGAATTACTACCCCTAAAAGCAATGATAAAAATTGGTCCAAATGGTCAAAACAACCATTGTGCAGCTCTGGCAACTTACCAAAGAGAAACAAACAAACAAAAAAGAGCATTGGCTACTTGTGAAAAATTGCTAGAACTTTGAGTAGAAGTTGCCGAGTCTGTAATCCTTTTGCATGGAGCTGCTGCCCTCCACCATCTAGTAGCTCAGAAAACAAAAACAGTAGTGTCACCAGTGTGGCCTGGCCAGGAAAACTAGTGCTGTGGCTTCCAGTAAGGGTAGGCCCAGTTTTAAATGGAGGATGAACATGCACAATAGTGTTCCCAGTAAAAGTAACAACTTGTTACCAAACCAATAATAAATCCCACAGTTCTCCTAGATTAAGTTTATGATTCTGATAGGAGTGGGCAGTGGGCCAGCATATATTTATGGGGTGACCCTTTGAGAGCCACAGAAGAGATAAGTTCTTCACATATTCCTAGTTGACTAGGTTTGTTCAGTTAACAAAATGTGTATATATCAGGCAAAGAAATAAAAAGAATGATCTACACTGCTCACAGAAAAGTCAGCCATTATAAATTTAACTCTGAGAAGACACAGATAATAAATTTAGCAGACAAAGATTTTAAGCAATTATTAAAGAATTAAAGAAAACTATATTCAGTGAATTAAAAGAAAGATGTGATGATGACAACATAAATAATAGAAAATCTCAATAAAGAAATAGAAGCATACAAAACCAAATGTACATTCTAAGTCAAAATATCACCAAAGGCAAAATAACTAGGCAGTAGCTAAAATAAAAAATAACTGCCTAATTTTAAAACAAAATAAAATGTAAACTTGAATATATGCAGAGAACAACTATCTTTAATGAAAAAAAGAGATTTTGTAGCAGCAAATAGAAATTCCAGATATTAAAAAATACATTATTTGAAACTGTATGCATAACAGAAGAGAAAATTATCAAAGTGGAGCAGAGATCTGAGAAATTATCATGAATAAAGTAAAAGGAGGCGGAATGATGGAAAATATATAAGGAAGCTAAGATGCACAGAGGCTAGAGAGAAAAACATCTACTAGTATTCCAGAGAAGAAAAGAAAAAGTGGCAGAGACAAGAATTTTATAAAAATGACTAAGAATTCTCCAGAATCAAAAAAAGACATCTAGATATCTGTGCATGTATATATATATGTGTGTGTATATATATATATAAACAAATCTAATAAATCCTAAACAAGATAAACACAACAGAACAAAAACACAAAACACCAATGTTAAAGAGAAATATCTTAAAACAACTAGAGACAAAGAGAAATTATCTTCCAGGAAATAACATACTGACAGCTGACATCTCATTGGCAAAACTAAAAGTTAAATACAGTGGAATAATATCTTCAATATGCCTAGAGAAAAAAGAAATGTCAACTAAAAGTTCTATGCTGAGTAAAATAAAAATATCTTATGATAGCAATATGAAGATTATTTTTTGAAACATGTAAGCTGAGTTTACATCAACAGGCCCTAACTAAAGAGAAATAAATAAATAGTAAATAGTATATAATGAGCAAAGTGATAACAGATGGACAATCAAATCTGAGATAAAAAAACATGATGGACACTAATGTGATAAATTTGTTAGTGAATTTAAACAAACATTAACTACTTAACATAGTCATGTTTGATGATATTTGCTTATAAAATGTACAAAACATCACGCCTGTAATCTCAGCACTTTGGAAGGCAGATCACCTGAGGTCAGGAGTTGGAGACCAGCCTGGCCAACATGATAAAACCCTGTCTCCAGTAAAAATACAAAAATTAGCTGGGTGTGGTAGTGCAAGCCTGTAATCCCATCTACTTGGGAGGCTGAGATAGGAGAATCACTTGAACTCGGGAGGTGGAGGTTGTAGTGAGCCCAGATCGTGCCACTGCACTCCAGCCTGGGAGACAGAGCAAGACTCCATCTCAACAAAAGAAAAGAAAATGTTACTTATAAATGAGAGATTTCATGTCAATGGTGGCATTTAAACTGGAGCCAAATGACTATGAATAATATTATGGAAGACTTGGTCTTGATCAATCGTTTCCAAACTCAGGTCCTTATTGATGTTCCTTGCGTTCTAAGGTTTTGAGGGAGGGGGGAGCTGATGAGGTGTTTATCATCCCCTTCAATTAGAACAGTTGTGCTTTTATTAGTTTTATATGTTGAGGTTTCAAGTAAAGAAGTTAAAGGAGTGTTCCACTGATTGAACAACTTTTGAAAACTGCTAGTCTATATTACATTGCTTCTCAAACTTGGCTGTGCATCAGAATCCCCTGGAGAGATTCATAAAAGCACTAATTTCTGGGTATGTTTCCATATCTACTAAATCTAAATCTATGGAGTTGGATTGTAATGTCTGTATTTTTACCAAGCTCCTCAGGCAAGTTTTATTTAGCTGGCTTTGAAAGTAATGTCCTCTAAGGATCTTTCCAAATTTTGTTTCTGTAATTCTTTTTAAATTTAGTTAGATTTATAACAAGAAAAAATATTCACCGTCACAGTTTATAAATAGCCTTTACTACTGAGATGTAGTTATTTATTTACTAGTAATATGTTGCTTCCTTAGAGTTCTTTCGGCTTGAGTTGACATAATTAAATAACAGTTGGATTAAGTATAAAACTAACAAACCCACACACCTACAGTGAACTCATTTTTGACAAAGGTGCCAAGAACATACATTAAGGAAAAGACAGTCTCTTCAATAAATGGTATGGGGAAAACTGGATATCCATACTCAGAAGAACAAAACTAGACCACTATCTCTTGCCATATACAAAAATCAAATCAAAATGGATTAAAAGCTTAAATCTAAGATTTCAAACTACGAAACTACTACAAGAAAACATTGGGGAAAATCTCTAGGACATTGGTTTGGGCAAAGATTTCCTGAGCAATACCCCACAAGCACAAGTAACCAAAGCAAAAATGGACAAATGAGATCACATCAAGTTAAAAAGCTTCTGCAAAGCAAAGGATACAATCAAAAAAGTGAGGAAACAACCAATAGAATGGGAGAAAATATTCGTGAACTACCCATCTGACAAGGGATAGAATGTATAAGGAGTTCAAACAACTCTATAGAAAAAAATCTGATAATCTGAGAAAAAAAAATGGGCAAAAGATTCAAATAGACACTTCTTAAAAGTAGACACAAAAGTGGCAAATAGGACTATGTAAAGGTACTCAACATCATCACTGATAATCAGAGAAATGCAAATCAAAACTACAATGGGATATCGTCTTGCTCCTGTTAAAGTGGCTTATATCCAAAACAGAGGCAATAACAAATGCTGGTGAGGATGTGGAGAGAAGGGAACAATTGTACACTGTTGGTAGGTATGTAAATTAGTACAACTACTATGGAGAACAGTTTGGAGGTTCCTCAAAAGAATAAATACTGAGCTATCATATAATCTGGCAATTCTACTTCTGGGTATATATCTAAAAAAAGGAAATCAATATATTAAAGAGATGTCTGTACTCCTATATTTGTTGCAGCTCTGTTAACAAAGTTAAAATTTGGAAGCATTCTAAGTGTTCATCAACAGATGAACTGATGAAGAAAATGTGGTACATATACACAGCAGAGTAGTATTCAGCCATAATAAAGAATGAGATCCAGTCATTTGCAATAATGTGGATGAAATTTGAGATCATTATGTTAAGGAAAATAAACCAGGCACAAAAAAAAAAAAAAAAAAAGAAAAGAAAAGAAAAGAAAATGTTACAAACTCAGAAGAAGATACAAGTCAGGAGATGGCTAAAAGTAGTTTATATGTTTTTAAGTCCTCATATTATTTAGAATGATGCCAATGATGCTGAACAATTTTAGCCTTTTCCTAAGTAAAGTATGTTTTAATGTCTAGGGTAACTACCAAATAAAGCAATATAATACTTCCCCGCTATTAGCAGAAAATATGAAAGGAAATTAAATCTCAACAATTCCAAAAACAGAAAGGAATGAAAAGATGGCACAGAATATTTTGGAAATGGGAAGCTTGAAATAAGATGCTTGATCTAAATTCAAGTATATCAGATATTGTATTTCAATTAAAATAATTGTAATAAACACTTCGGTTAATTAGAAAAAAAACCCAACCAACTGAAAAGGATCCAACCACCTGTGATTTGTAATAAGTTTAAAACCTAATGATACAGGCACTGAAAGTAAACAGATAGGAATGTTTTTCCTACCACTACATACTTTTAAGCAAAAGCATTTTAGATATAAATAATTTATAATATTAATAACAGTAAGTTAAATTCATCCATAAGTACAATAATTTTAAACTTATAACTAACAACGCAGTCTCGATATGTCTAGAAATAATGGAGATATCTTCAAGAAGAAACTGGCAATCACAACTACAATGAGAGATGACATGTATTTTATATAAATCATAAAAAAAGAGTTAATGATATAGAAGACTGTAATAGTATAATTAGTATACTGGAACTACTGATATATCGATTATTCTATACACAGTTACAGAATACATAATTTTTTCAAGCTCACCAAAAATTATAAATATAAATAGCATGCAACTATAAGAAAAATTAGAGGGAGATCTATAGCCTTAAAATGCTGATGGTAGAAAATACAAAATGTTTACTCTAGTGAACTAAATATCTACCTTAAGAACGTCTAAAAAACAGAAAAATAAACCTTAAAAGTGTAATAAACAGGAAACAACAAACATAAGTATAAAAGATAATGAAATTAAAAATAAATATACAACAAAAAGGATCAACGAACTCAGTATTTTGAAAAACTGATAAAACAGAGAAACTTCAGTTACATTGACAAGACAAAAGCATAATAGGCACAAATGAATAAATATGAAATATAAAAAAGGGATATCACTACAGGTGCTGTAGATATTAAAAAGTTTTTAAGATTTAGAATAAACACCTTTAGACAATAAGTTTTAAATATTAGATGAAGCAAACCAATTATCAGGAAAACATAATTTACTAAAACTTCCCCCCAAAAGAAACCTGATCTGTTCTATAACCATTAAAAAAACAGAAGGTCAAACATATTTTCACAAAGAAAACTCCTTAGCCCATATACCTTCATTGGTGAGTTCTATAAAACATATAATTACAATTTTAGATAGATTATGCAATTTTATGAAGTTAGAACAGGATTTCTCACTTTAACATTCTTGACCAGATAATTATCTGTTGTAGCTGTTCTGTACAATATAGGATATTTATCACCACCCCTGACTTCTACCCACTAAATGCCAAGAGTGCCTTCACTACCAGTTGTGACAATCAAAACTATCTCTAGGTATTGCCAAGTGATACCTGGGAGGCAAAAATAAGTTCCAGATGAGAGCTGCTGGTTTAGAATTAGTGTGGTACAAAATCTTGGCAAGGACATTATGTGAATGAAAAATATGCCCAAAATGACTTATAAAAATAACTACTATCTAAGGCAAATTGTTAATGAACTGAATATAACAAGATATGAGAAGCACGAAAACTATGACCAAGTTGGGTTATCATAATAATTAAAGGTCGATTTAACATTAATTTATATTGATTAAAATTAATATGAATTCCTGAATATACAATTAAAAATTAATTATAAGGACCTATTCAATAAAATCTAGAGGGTTATTTATTAAAGGTCAACATGTATTCATGATAAAAAATATCTTGGCAAACTATGAAAAGGATAAAAATTTTAAACCTGATACAGGTATCTAGAAAGAAACAGACAGAGAGAGAAAACAGAAAAACATCATAAAACAAATATATGAGTGATTAATGTTGCTGTATGAAAGCATTTCCTCTGAGGAAAATCATATGTGATATGACTTTTATCACAACTTCTATTTAGTCAGCATAATAATGCATTTAAAAAATAAATATAAAAGACATAAAATTTGGAAAGGACAATCATTGGTAATATGTTTGTTGTATAAAAAAGTCCAAAAAAGACGGCAAGTAAAATGTTGACATTAATAAGAAAGTTTAACGGATTGCCAACACAAAATTATTTCATTATTCCACAAGAAAATAAATTTCATAACTATATGTATAAAACAAATAGCTGGGGGAAAAGGAAAAGCTAAAACTAGCATTTGCAGTAGCATCAAAAATATGAAGTACCTTATGACAGATCTACTAAATGTGTTGCAAACCCTGTATGAAGAAAATTACAAAACCTGATTGAAAAACACTAAAGGACACCTAAACAAAGAAAGAAAAATTCTATGTTCTTGGATTCTGCATTAGGAGATAAAATTATTGTAAAGATTTCAGTTCTCTCCCAAATTCCTAAAGTTCACTATTACTGCAATCTAAAGTCTAACAGACTTATAACCATGGAATTTGACAAATTGATCCTAAAATATATTTGTAAGGGCAAAGATCAAGAATAGCCAAATATTTTAAAGAGAAAGACTGAGGTTGGGGAACTCATTATATATCACAACTCATTACAAATCTATGGTTAATAAGGTTGAAATAAGTTTCACCACATTATGAAATTGCCATCTGGACCTGCCACAGCAGGGAAAGAACATGGAGAATTACTTACAAGGTCTTTAAATGCTTGCACCCAGAAATGAATGCCATTGTCCAAAGAAAAGACTAAGTCACATGGTGACATGCTGTTGCTTAGTTTTTTGTTGTTTTTTTAAATTTTATTCATTTATTTTTAAAATTTATTTATTATACTTTAAGTTCTGGGGTACATGTGCAGATCGTGCAGGTTACATAGGTATGCACGTGCCATGGTGGTGGTTTGCTGCATCCATCGCCCTGTCATCTACATTAGATATTTCTCCTAATGCTATCCCCTCCCAATTCCCCTACTTCCTGCTATTCCTTCCCTAGCCTCCCACCCCCTAGGCCTCAGTGTGCGATGTTCCCCTCTCTGTGTCTGTGTGTTCTCATTGTTCAACACCCACTTAGCTTTAAAGAGGTGAGGAAGTGTGATCAGCCTTATTATTCCCTAAGAAGAGGTGTCCTGGAAATATTGATGGACACTAGTAACACCTATCACACCAAATGATGGCTAGTCTATGGATCAATAGGAGCTGTCATACACTGCTGGAGGAGATATAAATTGGTACAACTAATGTGATAAAACTTTGGCACTATCTAGTTAAATGAAACATGCTCATGCCTTTCAATGCAGCAATGTCACCCTTGGTTCTATACTATAGAATGTTTCATGTGTACTAGGAGAAATTGCGCATGAGTCTATAGAATCATTTTTCACAACAGTGAAAATTTGGTTTGGAAATAACCAAAAATTCATCCACAATACAATAGATAGTAATTTATGTATTGATGCACATAGATTCTATAGTGAAAGTAAATGACCTAAGCCACCCAGATTAATGTGGATGAATATAATAAATACAACGTTGAGGAAATAACAATGCATACAGCAAGATTCCATTCCTATTAGGTTTATAACAAGCAAAACTGTAAAAATATGTAAATATAAACAGTACATATATATGTATGTATACTTCTATAATGACAGGAATATGTATATTTATATTTTAAAATATATACATAAATGTATGTGCATATATTTGTCTATATTTAATAATTCATTTGTAAATATTTTCATTGGTAGAAACTTTCCAGAAAAGAAAGAGATTAATTGCAACAAAGATCAGCATAGTAGCTGCCTCTTGGGTACAGGTAGGAGGATGTAATCGCTGATGCATGCAGGAGCTTCTTAGATACTGTTAATATTTTTTTCTTACCTGGTTGTTCCTTTAAAGTTGTTTATTATTAATATTGTCCTTCTGTGTGCATACACATATGTACAAATAAAATAAAATAATGTGTAAGAAATACGTGGGGTTTTTAAATAGAGAAAACTATAATAGAACAAGAAAAAGCACTAGGCAATAAATTATAAATAATACCAAGTGAGAGTATAGTCAATCTAAAAGTGTCAGAGAAGGGTGAGATGATCACGGGTTGCATTGGGCCATGGCTGTATTCATGAAGGAGCTAGGACTTGGCTGAAGCATTAAAGTAGGATAAAATTCTAGTAAGTAGGGGGGGAAATGGGAAGCTTGTTATATGGAAGTAGCATAAGGAGGAAAGGACTGAAGGATAATTCAGTAGATGGTGAACAAGCAACATAGGCTTGAGTGGTTCGTTTGTGTAGCGTGGTGGCACTGTCTTGTTTTCTTTTATCCAGTAGTCCAATTACACTTCTTCTCAGTAAAGTATACACAAGGCTGGTACAAAGTATGTGTCATTGCAAAGATATGTGGGTTTTCACTTAATCCTTAAGCTAAAAACATAGATGGCAAAAAGTGTAATTTTTTTCCTCAAAATATGCAGAAGATAGGCAAGGTAGAATTAGAGTATTAGAACAGGATAAAAGAGAACCTCAAGGTCTTCCTAAAATCTTTGAAATCGCATTGTAGCAATGAACACATCAGAATGACTGGAAGCATGGGCAATGCAGGCAGGGGGTGGTGCCTGAGACGTTGGTTACTGATATGATGAGACAAGCTCAGAAATTGAAACTACTTAGAAATTTTTATAGTGATTTGATGGAGTCATTTAGAATGTTTTAGCAATCTAATGGAGTAATTTGGTGTCTATTGAATGAAATAATGATAAATTGGTGTTTAAAGTTATATGTCAGGTTTTTATGCATTTTATTTTGCCTAGGAATTTCCAGCATTCGTCAGTGTTGGGCAGGAAATTTTATAAAAGAAAGAGATCCTTCGCCACAAATTATATGAGAAGTGGCAATATTAGTTTATCCAGACATGAGGTCTACCCTGCAAAAACTTTGATGGCTAGAGTAGACCAAGAAAAAAAATGAATATAACATTTGTGTAGCATTTCTGCTAGTGAATACAGTGATATCACCTTTTAAAAGAAGAATTGTTTAATTTATTCTCATACAATATCTTGGAAGACTGCCTTTCCCTTGTCCCACACCTATATTATGTAATTGACTTTTTTCTTCCGACTGCTCAAAAGAAGGTTAATGTTATAGATATTATCTGCCAGCCCTAAACTCTTAAACTTCCACCGTTCCTGTTTTCTCTGAATCTCAGCCTATATTAATGGATGCAGAACAGAGGAAGAGAATTTCTAAGTCATATATTTTTGATTTTGCCATTTCCTTTGCTCTCAAGTCTCGTTTTTGTCCTCATTATACTGAGCATGATTTTTTTAGTAGCCAAAGTACTTTCACACATCCTCTTCTTTCTATATCTACTGCCACTATCTTATCTGCAAATGTCATTATCCTAGCTCAACCTTCTAGAATAACCACCAACATTAATTCCAGCCTACAAGTCCCTCTATTATTATTCTTTGTCCCAATGTAACTGTCAGATTTATTTTCCTAAAATGAACATGTAATTCTAGGCTGTATAGCTCAAAACCCATCAACGCTACCTACTCACTTGCTATTGATCAAGCAAAATTCCTCACACTTGGCAATCGCTATTCTCCACACTATGATCTCAACTGATCTTTCTAGTGTGATTTACAATTGTTCCCCATCACATAACATATGATGCATTAACAAACCAAATGATGTTCTCCAAATACAGCATAATCTGTGAAGCCTTTCCTGCAGTTTTCAGTACCATATGCATCTCCCTCTTTTAACTTCCATATTCTTCTTTTCTTCCACAGCACTTTGCTTTAATAGACCACTTGCCTTACTTCACACTATGTTAGAGTTATTGGTCACATAGCACAGTAGAATATTAATACCTTCCTGGAGGTGTTAAAATCCTCACATTGCCTGTGATGGAGGTTCCATGAATAGGAGTGCATAATGCATGGAAAATTGAATTCCTCACTGCACATGAGGTAGACTTAAGCTTGCTTTCACTCATAACTACTTTTCCACTGCTATTGTCCACTCTAACATTTCCAAAATTTGCAGGCCTGTATATGATTTAGAGCTTGTTTCTTATGTATTTACTCATGCTGTTTCTCTGGCTAGATATGCTTTAACTTTCCTTTGTTTATACAAATCCCACTTATCCTTCAATAACCTAAGTTCCAAGTCTGCTATCTCTCATAGTTTGAGAGTCAGAAGTGATTTCTCTCTCCACAATCATTTATTTCTAATATGGCAAATTAATATTGAACTAATATATGAAATCACATATATCTCTTTTCATAGTCACTTTGAACTAGTATTTTCATCATTTATTATTGTTAAAAGTTTGAAGTGCCTATGACTGGTCTGCCATATGATTAATAAGACAGAATATACATGGCTGGGCACGGTGGCTCACACCTGTAATTCCAGCATTTTGGGAGGCCAAGGCAGGCAGATCACTTGAGCCCAGGAGTTTGAGACCAGCCTGGGCAACATGGTGAGACTCCACCTCTAGAAAAAATACAAAAAGTAGCTGGGTGGGGTAGCATGTGCCTGTGGTCTCAGCTACTCAGGAAGCTGAGGTGAGAATCAACTGAGTCACGAAAGTCTAGTCTGCAGTGAACTGAAATTATGCCACTGCACTGCAGCCTGGGTGACAGCAAGATCCTGTCTCAATTAAAAAAAAAAAAAAAGAAGCAGATGTTGGATGTAGTAGCTAAGAGTGTGCACTGTGGATCCAGGTTACTTGGGTTTAAATCTAAATTATGCTACATATTTGTAGCATGGGAGTTTTGTATCTTCCATGTGCCTCAGCCTTCCCTATGCGTAAAATGGAAATATTAGTTGTACTTAACCTCATACAACTACTGTGAGGATTAAACATTAAATGAGGCAATGCAAGTGAAGCCTCTGGAACAGTGCCTGTTGTTCGGTATGTGCTGGGGAAATGCTGCCTGCCATTATCATTCCTGGAGAATAAAGATTTTGCTATTGTTATTGTTTTCTGTTTTGTTTTGTTTTTCTGTAAGAGCCTACATTTGTCCTACATTTAGCTATTTAGCACCCATCCTGTCCTAGTGCTGTGATATTTACTCGGGACACCACGGTGAACAAGATAAAGCTCATATCCTGCTTTACATGTTTGAGCTTGTTATTTTCCTTAGTGCCTGCCACCTTTATCATTTGAACATAAGAGCCTTTAGTATTTATAACATCATGAGGCATCCAACCTTCCTTTAGACCCATCCTCTCAGTGAAGGAAAACAGAAAAATCCAATAAACATGAATTAAAGTTCTAGGGAGGCAGTATGATCTAGAGAAAATGTCCAGACTTTGAAATAAGAAAGACCTTAGTTCATTGTTCAAATCTACCATTTACCTGACGGCTGATTGAACTCACTAACTTTCATGAGCTTCAATTTTCTACTCTTTGAATTCGTATAATTAATCCCACAATTTAGAATCATTGTATAAATCAACTGAAATATATATTTAAAGTCTCTGGCACATAGTTACATACCCAGTGAAAGCAAAATGTTATTGTTTTATGGAAGAGTATATATTTGTTATATGTATCAGAGACTTTTGCAATAAAACACCTTAGAAAACCTTCTACATATTCTGCTCCACTAAAATTAGATTCCATTACTTAAATTTAATTTATTAGAAGTGTATTAATTTTGAAACCCAATGAATTACATGCTCTTTAATAAATATTTAATAACTCTTAATGAGGTTTAAATATATAAGCTAATATCCTTACATAAAATCTCTATTTTCCTCATAAAACAAAAGAACTGCTATTGATAACATATAAGAAAGTTAGTGTCTTGCTCATGTTTTTATGCTAATCCCCTTCTCTTATTGTTCTCTCCTCAACAATGCCAGCACTC
The DNA here is from genome assembly GCA_036589455.1 of Ateles fusciceps. NCBI lineage: Eukaryota > Metazoa > Chordata > Mammalia > Primates > Atelidae > Ateles > Ateles fusciceps. The sequence continues at coordinate 4,341,688 of JAZHEH010002924.1, read as the reverse complement.
ATGACTAGACTTATACTTAAAGAAGAAGCAATCTTTCCCCAAACCAAACCCTGCATGGGACTGTGTGGAGCACTGGAACAGTGATGCTTTTGCTGCTAATAGATGCTCAATGATGCTCTTGATTCCTGGTGTCCATTGTGAAAGGCACCATTCTGTCGCCATACTTAGAAAAAAAAGGAAGAAAGTTGTAAGCATGCTTAAGGAAAGTGTCTAATAAATATATAATTATTTTTATTGCCTAGGCATGCACTGTTCGATATGGTAGCCACTAACCACACTGGCTACGGAGTGGTGGTGTGCTAGTAACTGTTTAACAATATGCTCCCCAACCCCACCCTCAATCAGAAAGTGCATTATTTGATAATTCTCTGGAATAAATACTCCCACAGTGGGCTATTTCAATCTACCATCAACTAGCTTACAAAATTTCAAAAATTTAACTAGTTCTTGTCATCCAGTGAGAGCTGGCTCCAGCATTCCGCTGAGATGGTCAGTCCAAACTGAAATATGTTTTACGCATAAAATAAACAAGATATTTTGAAGACTTATCACACAAAAAGAATGCAAAATATCTTGACATCTTTATATTCCACTAGTTTCTATGCAACCCCTAACTTCTATGATTACATGTTGAAATGTTAGTATTTTAGGTACATTGAAGTAAAGAAAACATACTATTACTTTTTTAATGTGACTATTAGAAAATGTAAAACTGCATATGTAGCTCACATTATATTTCTATTGGATGCATTAATCAAGAAATATCTTTAAAACAAATAAGCATATTGGCATTTTATATTATATTTAGTTGATATATTTGTTTAGTTACCTTGGTGACGAAAGTAAGGTGAAAATCAAGTTTCAAAAATCCTTAATATTTTTCCATAACTCAGAAAATGACGTTCCAGATCCCAGAACAGTCTTGTGGTATGTTTCACCTCACCAAAAAAAAAAGTGTCAAACACACACACAAACACACACACACACACACACACACAAAGGCACATATATCTTTTTTCTATTACTTCCAAGATTCTGTTAGCATTAATTAGCACTTGAAAACACTTTATCTTTTACATATCTGGTAAAGATGGAGTCAGTGGAAGAATTTTAAATGTATAATGGGGTCTAATTGCATAACCCTAAGCACACCTGTAAGAAATAATGAAGCAAATTGAAAAATGCTGAGCATGGGCTGAATTCAGGGAAGTGCGGGTTTTATGGAAGTCTGTAATTTTCCATCAGTTCTACTGATGGCCTACAAATGTACTGTGTGTAAGAGTTAAAGGGCTTTGACTGTGCTTTAGTAAGTTGATAGATGGGCTTAAAGGAATAAAAATGCATCCCACAGATGAGTTGCACCTTTAACAATGAGCATAAGAAGGGCCAAGACAAAAAAGAAATGGTTTAAGGTCAAAAAGAAGAAGGGCCAAGACACAAAAGAAATGGTTTAAGGTCAAAAAGTCCTAACTGGTAGATGACAGACGAGCCTGGTCAGGTTCCCATGCCTCTCCATGCTTGTCAGGAAATATTTCTTGTAACCTTGTCCACACAAAAGGGTAGAATGGTTTCACTCGTTAAAATTATGAATTTAAACTCAATAGCCCTTTCTCATTAGGAAGTCTGCGGGATCTGTTAAATCATTACACATCGCTTTTTATCATGCTAATGTACATACTCTTATTGCTATCCGTACAAACACGACGGTGTAAAGGTGCCAATGGATAGAGCTCCGACTGGGTGCAGGACTAGAAAGGCATCATGATGCAAGCATGCTGGATTGGGGTTGTATCAGAAGTGTTCCTTCCAGTTCTACTTTTCCTAAGTCTCTGTTTAACCCTGGGCAATCCATCTAGACCTTAGGCTTCAGATTTTTCATCTATAAAATAAGGATGACAGTAGTTGCCTTATGTGGTGATTGTGAGCTTGAGTTCAGCAATTACCTAAAAAGGGCCTTTGAAAGTGGAATATTTTACAGAGTGTGTTACTATTAAACAGCTTTAGAGATTAAGTAGGTGCCATCAAAGGAGAGTCAAAAAATGTAACTGTCTGAGGAAAATCCACCTTTCAAGATATGTTCAGATAAATAATTCATTGAGCAAGGCTGTCTAAAATTGAGAGTTCTCTGCAAAGTGTAAGAAAGCTTTTTTAAAAATCAGTTATTTCCCCTGCTCTTCAGAGCTTACAGTTTATTTAGCCTGAAACATACAAATAAACACACAAAACAGAGGGCAATTCTCAAAAATGATTGAAACAACAGCATGTCTTTGTGAATTAGTTGAGTTCTTTTGCCACCTTTTTTATGAGTAAGAGACCAGAATAGGGTGTTATTCTGTGAAGGTTTAAGGAAGAAAGGAAGTCTTAGGCAGGGGATTACAATATGTTTGGATTTGCTGATTGGTCACATTTGAAGGGAGCATTTCAGAATATGCTCACCTTGGCAGAGCAGTTTTCTCATCCTGTTTTCTGTCCAGAAATCCAAACATATTGTAGAAGTCTTAGGCAGGGGCTTACAATATGTTTGGAAGGGAGAAGTTATAATAAAGAAATTGTAATAGCCAGAACCAAGGGTAGATGTTAGGGAGTCAGAAAAAAAATATTATGAATGTTCAGAAGTCATGCATAGGAGTTTTTGACTGGTTGATATAATAGTCTGATATGTTAAACCAAGAAGCTTGGCTTGGATAAGCTATTCAGTGAGGTGATATTGAAGCACCTGAGTAGAGTCATATTTTCAGTAAGTGGAAGCATATGATGGCTAGGATCAAATATTGTAGAGCTGTGTAAGTCCTCTATGAGAGAGTTCTGTTTGCCTATCTGTAAAGTATAAGTTTCATTTTAGGATTTTAGGATTATAGAACAAAATTGGCTTCCATATGTGTAGATGTTCAACATAGCAACTCTTATTTTACATTTAGATAGAGTTTTACAGTTTAGAAAGTGCTAAAATACTTTCTCTTATATCTCAAACTTGATCTTCAAGAAGCAGGGCCTGAGAGGTTCACTGGCTGCCCAAGGACTAACATCTAGTAAATGGTGGGGGATTGAGTGGGCATCAGATATTCTGGTTTTCTTTCCTTTCCATTTGCCCTGATGGACTCAGAATCACTCAGAACGGTTAGCAAACACAGAGGAACTTTATCTGTAGAATCAATGATGCCTTGAAAATGTGTTAAAAGCAGGCAAAACTGCTATATTGCCAATGAACAGATACTCAAGTACAACCTTCATCATTCGGAGAACAGTAGCTCACAGTTTTGGTGGCTGCCTGGTGAAGTCATGCCACAGCAGTAGCTCAGACATGTCTTACTGAGGAAATGAACTCAGGTGGTGGCAATAGGGCTGGAGAGGAGTAGGCAGATGCAAGATACCCTAAGAGGAAAAAGTCACTGTTGGCTGGGCACAGTGGCTCATACCTGTAATCCCAGCACTTTGGAAGGCCGAGATGGGCAGATCATGTGAGGTCAGGAGTTCGAGACCAGCTTGGCCAACATGATGAAACCCTGTATCTACTAAAAATGCAAAAAGTAGCCTGGTGCAATGGCATGCACCTGTAGTCCAAGCTACTTGGGAGGATGAGGCAGGAGAATCACTTGAACCTGGGAGGCAGAGGTTGCAGTGAGCCGAGATTGCACCATTGCACTCCAGTGTGGGCAACGAGAGTAAAACTCCATCTCAAAAAAGAGTGAAACTCCATCTGGAGAAAAAAAAAGTCACTGTTGACTACAGAAACAACCATTCAACAGCAGGAAAAACAGGTTGCAAGATGTTGAGGAGAACGGTGACAGAAGCTGGTTAAGATTACTCATTGAGGCATTTGTTTATTTTATAAAAGGTTGTCACCCTATTCAAATAGCACCTTATTTTTCCTAAGTATGCACCCCATAGGACTTGAGTTAGATTTGGTTATCACAGTGTGTTGTTAGATTACAAAATTTATTCATGCATATATTCATTCAATGAAAAATGTGCCAAGTACTCATCCTGTGCCAGGTTCTGCAGTAGGCACCCAGCATAAAATAATGTAAAAAAAACTGTGCTGCCACCCTCCAGGGCTAAGTTTCTATTCCTTCTCTTATTTTGGACCCTGCTCAAATTTATTCTTTCCATTTTCTACAGAGGAAGGAGTTCAGTAGTCCACTTCACCTATAAAATAGCAATTATTTATTTCTTTTAGAAAACTTTTTTTTAAATTGTAAAATGTTCAGATATTTACAAAATGGAACACGAAGTGGTGGCTAAGCATTTAAAAATGGACAAGGCTATCAGACAACGAGGCTGGAAAACAGGTTTATATTCCAACCTTGTGTTTTGTAGCTGTGTTGACTTTGGTCAACCACTAGGATTTCCTGGGCTCAATTATGAATTGCAGAATAAACCCTGTTCCACCTATATGACAAGGCTGCTATGAAAGTGAAATGAGGTGATATATGTAAAAAATGGTTGAAAAGTATAATATGCTCTAAAAAGACATATTTGTATATGTGCTAAGTATGTCAAAGTGTGAGAAACATACAATTCTAACTATAGAAACAGCATTTACATAATTGTTTTTAGTCCACTTCTGTGTTTTCTATAAGGGCATAAATGATTACACTGCCATGCTTGACCTGTGGTAATTTTGAAACTGTGTAGATAAATACAGGTAGGCTGAAACCTGCTTGATCAGTAGAGGAAGATTTTCTCAGGAATATAAAATTATGCACACTTACTAGTTCCCCTGGGAACAAAGGTCTTTATCTGTATATTAAGGCCTTTTTAGGTCATTTGTATAAGGCAAAAGTTTTTCTTCTACCTAGTAATGAAAGATTAACAATATTATACCTAGGCTGCTACAAGTGGAGAAGCAAACTTGGGAGCATTTTGTCTTTAGATAGAAGTTACTTCTGCTATTCTTGACTACAAGCTGTGCTTACTGTCATGTGAGTGAGGGAGGACCACTTCTAGAACATTTTAAATGGTAAAATCTTTATTGGCTCCCTGCCCTGGGAATTTCCCTGAGTCAGAAAAGTGTGAAAAAATAGCAGTGGAAAGCTGAATGATATAGAGAAAAGGGCACAGGCTTTGGAGTTCAGCAGATGTGATTAAAAAATTATTTTTAATTACTGTTTTTTCTTCACCTCCCTGGGTCAACTATTTCTGGCGTGTTAACTGAGCATATCTTCTTATATTTCAAGCAATTGAACACATTTATATCTATGTATTATATATAAAACACTGATGAACATACACTACACATGCACGCGTGTGCGTGCGCGCGCACACACACACACACACACACACACACATACACACAAAGACAGAATATAATCTCTCCAGAGGAGAAATATTTGGCTGCTTTGTTTGATATTATTTTTCCACCATTCAGAACAATGTCTGACACTAATGTCTGATATTAGTTAACTTCCAAATAAGTTATTTTGCATTTTTAAAAAACTTAATGACTAATAATAAACATTTATTTTTTACTAATAGATCTTTAGGCTTGCTGCAGGTTGGCTTTACTCCTGGTAGCCTTTTCTGGGCTCAGCTCCAGGTTAAGGGTCAGAATCAGGTCCACTTTACATGTCTTCTCATTATGGGATCCAGGATTGAACATACTGAATGTCTTGTCCACTTAAATCCATTGGTAAAAATAAATTTCATGGCCAAGTTCGCAATCAAGAGCAGAGAGGCAGAGATGACTATTTGCTTAATAATACAATCTATCATAGTCACCCTCCTATTCACCATGTTTCCTCTATTTATCTTGCACACAAATATACTCACTTTATCTTCAAGGAAGAATCCCCAAATTTTCATCCAATTAGATAATCAGACTCAAACTTTTGGCTTTTACAATAGTATCTGCAACAATATTTCTAGATATGGCTGTTTTTAATCTGGAGATTATAAACCAGAAAAAGGAGGAAGAGAAGGAGAGGAGGATAAGGAGAAGTTGAAGCAGAAGTATAAGGTGAATTTGAAGGAGAAAAAAGGTAAGAAAAAGGAGGAGAAAGAGGAAGAGAAGGAGGGGGTAAGGATGACAAAGATAAGGAAGAGAAGGAAGGAAGTAGTGGAAGAGGAGAAAGGAGAAAAACAACAAAAAAATATAAGAGCAATAAGTTGTTTCCCCTCCACACACACAACTAACATACAAAGGGGGAAACAGGAGCAGAGAGCTTAACCATCATGGAGACTGATTTAGAAAGGAGAATTCTAAGCAGCACTGAGCAGTTACTGGTCCATAGCAATTCTGAAATTTCCCTGAGGAAATGTTATATTAGTCCCTGGGGACAGAAAATATTCCTTGATCAGGCTTGCAGAGTAATAGGATGATTTTGAGGGAATGGAAAAAATACACAACTTCAACTTGTAAAAATTATCCAAAAATTATAGAATTTAACTCTTATTAATAAATAGTACGATTAAAAATAATTTACTTATTTAATTTACAAATAATACATATACTGAGGCCCACACATTTTTTTTTCAATTTTTTGAGATATTGCTTAATAAACACAGTTTGAAGAACTGTTGTAGAAGATCAGAAGAACCTCCCTCTATTTAAAGATACCACAATTCTGAACTCCAAAAACCCAAGATTGGTCTCAAGTTAGGTAGAGCTGTGATCTGAAGTCTTGCTAGTCATATAATCTATTTGTAATCCTACTATTGTATCTAAATATCTCTTCACACATTTTTTAGTTGTTATATACTGAAATTATACACACACACACACACACAATCTGGGAGGGTGAGACCATTCAACCCTTAACAACTATTAATACTCGATTATGAGTATGTATAATGTTTCTCTAGCCAGCGGGATTCTTGAAGAACAGAACACATAAAAGTAATGTTTCATAGATATTATGGGAAGAAAAGTACAACCAGGAGAATGTACAGTCACCAGGAGATCCAACCTTGCCCCAAACTATAGTAGCAAATTCTGTGTGCTACAAGATAGCAGATGAGAACTAAGTACCAGTAAGTAAGGTAAAGTGGGGTTAAGAGTGAAAGGAGAGGCAAACAAGACAGAATTCAGAAGCCATTACAAACATACTTCTTCCTGACTCCCAGTCTGCTCATCTGGTCATATTTTCACTACCATCTGATGTTTCAATGTCTACCACTGTATAACTTAGACTCGTAGTTTATTCTCTCTAGGTAATTGACTTGGGGGAGCTAAACTGGAATATCTTAAAGTATTTCTTAACTGGAGGTGATTTTGCCCTCAAGGGAAATTTGGCAATGTCTGGGGACACTTTGGTTGGCACAGTTTGGAGGGTGTGTTACTGGTATCTAATGGGTAGAAGTCAGGTATTTTGCTAACATCCTGCAATGCACAGAACAGTTTTCATGACAAGAATTTCCTGGTCCAAAATGTCGATACCTCGAAGATTGAGAAACCCTGCCTTAAAGGTGACAGGTAATGCCATTAAGACTGGCCCATGGCAGGAGGCAACATCAGAAATGTGTATGTTCACTCAATGACTCCCTGTTTACTTTTCTAGCCCAGAAACCTCAATCCTATGAGCAGCCAATCTGTCCCCAGTGGAGTCTGAAATCTCACTGATTCATCACCAACTATCCGTCTCACAATAGGGAGGAAATTTAAGACCATCTCTATGAAAGGAAACATAAATCTGCCCTTTCCATCGGCCTTAAAGAAACAGAATTTAATGATCTCAGCTGGGGCCTAATGAGCCAGTGTCCACATCAAAAAGCTGCTCTGTGTTTGACATGTTTGACAGCGTGTTAGGAGAAATAGGAGAAAAAATATACATTGGAAGACTAATTGAGCACCGCAGCTGAGCAATCTATGGAAGTCTTGTCCTCTAGCTAAAGGTTGTTATGCTTCGGTGGAGCCAGAGACAGACCCTGCCATGAGAATGTCACTCTTCTACATGGAAAAATGTGACTTTAAACGTAACAAAAGCTGGGAGTATCTGAGAGGCATGACGGTAGTTGCAATAACTGCTGTTTAAGAGAAGCATTCAGCTGCAGCTAACAGTCTGACTTTAATGTAAGGTACAGCAGATATCAAAAGCTACCAGGGGCTTCATGTTCTCCTTTGGGACTGGAAAAGTAGAGCTGTGGTATGTGGGGCCACCATCAGAGAGTGGGACCCGGCCAGTCCCATGAGAGAAGGTTATTTTGCAATGTTTCTGGGATGATCAGGGGCTCCAAGTGCAGACTCTATCCCCCACTAATGCGGCTGCTGCAGATGACAACAGAGAAAGGCACCAAGAGAATACAAGGGAATATCAACTACCACCAGAGCAGGTAGGAGAAATAAGATTCTGAAACAGCCTCAGGTAACGCACCCCAGCTATCGGCTGACAGAAAATAACTGAAGTTAGGAACTAATCAGAAGCAAGCATTTCCATGCATTGATCAGTCAGACTTGAAGGTGAAAATTAATCTGCCAGCTGCCTGATGCCTTGTTAATTACCATCTCTCAGTCGCAGTTGTCTTATCTTAAAAATGGAGATACTGGGTCAGGTGCAGTGGCTCGTAACTATAATCCCAGCACTTTGGGAGGCTGAAACAGGAGGACCACTTGAGGTCAGGAGATCAAGACCAGACCAGCTTAGGCAACATAGCAAAATATTATCTTTTTTTTTTTTTTTTCTTGAGACAGAGTCTTGCTCTGTTCCCAGGCTAGAGTGTAGTGACATAATCTTGGCTCACTGGAACCTCCACCTCCTGGGTTTAAGTGATTCTTCTGTCTCAGGTCCCAAGTAGCTGAGACTATAGGCACACACCACCATGCCTAGCTAATTTTTGTATTTTAGTAGAGATGGGGTTTCATCATGTTGGTCAGGATGGTCTTATCTCTTGACCTTGTACTCCTCTCACCTTGGCCTCCCAAAGTGCTGGGATTACAGGTATGAACCCCCATCAAAACACCATCTCTTAAAAAAAATGTCGGAGTTGGGGGATGGTGGTAGGAGAAATACTAACAGCCTTCACAGAGTTACTGTAAGTTTAACAAAAATTGTTCATGTAAAGTACTTAACTGAAATAATCTATAAATCTAACACTCAATATACTCTTTTTATGGAAAATTTGTGAATATATGATTGAAATCAGCTAAGTTTATAAGTAATAGGTAATAGCCCAAGTGTATGAGGAAAGAATTTTCTGACACCATCATCCCATCTAAAGTTTGCTATGGCACTTAGAACACTTTATTTGTGAAATGACTCCTTCAGTTTAAAGCATCCAAGGTCATCCTTAAAATGTGAGCATCTACAAAGATGTTGACCTTTATCCAATAAAATCTATAGAAGTAATTTTGAATAACTTAAGAAATTATGAAAAATGCTAAATGTTGGAATTATCAGATCTGCAATCTCAACCTTAAGCATAACTGACTGTAACCTTGGCCAAATAACTTTGCCTGGGTTGTTGCACCCTTATCTGTAGTTAAATCCAATTCTAACCAATCCTCCAATTCATAAAGGCATTATAAGAATCAGAAGGGATATTGGAGGCATACACATATTGAGAACCTCAAAGTGCTACATTAACAAATAGCAGCATTCCTAATAATATTATCCAACAAGTTGTACCCACATTCATGCATGATACAGAGTGTGCACTAGTAATAAATTTATATTTGAATGTAAACAAAGATGGAAAAAGACAAATCACTTAATTGTCAGCATCAGGATGTAGAGAATGAGCAACATGAAACAGCATTATTCAGGAGCACCTTCTAGAAATGAGTATCTTGAAAGAAAGAAAATTGTGGAATGATAGGCCACGAAGCAGGACTTTCCAGGGACACATGCCAAATTTTGGTAGCAAGCATTGACCCTGGGAATTTATATTTATTTGTATATTTATTCCTTACCTTCCTGAATTGGCTGTCACAAACCTGCAAAAAGAGTTCAAATGATCATCCTTTATATTTATTGCTTTGTTTCATATGTTCCTTAATTACACATAATTACACATTATTAAAATCTGGAAACAGAAAGTTAGTGAGTCAGACTGAAAAAAACAATGCTGGATCAGGAGTGTTGGGGGCCAGCTCTGAAGTGAATTAAGACTCAGTATGTCTCTGCTAATAGAAGCTGCAGCAGGGCAGCGGTCAGGAGCCCTACTATTAAATGGGACTGCTGTGGACTCCACTCCACAGCAGTGGCATTACCATTAGAACCCTGGAGCTCAGATCAAGCTCTGTCACTGAAAGTCTAGAATTCCATGTAGGAGCTTGGCTACAGGGCAGTAGAAAAGAAAACTCTAGTATTTATTAAGTGTTGGCTTCTTGCCATGTGGTGAGCCAGCTGCTATGCCATCATTACATTAGAATAGAATAAAATGATTATCATGCACATTTTGCAAAAGAAGAAACTAGATACTTGAAGAGAATCCAGAAACCCAGGTAGAAAGTGGCAAAGTCCATGTTCTTTCACATGTATTTTTTAGTACCTTGCACTTAGTAAATGCTTAATTAGCACTATTTTATTGGGGAAACACTGAATTCAGTTTCTCTAATGATATTGCCAAAAAGAAACATGACCTCGTGCACTCTCATTTTCCCCAATGAGGCTGTGAGTTCTGCACCTTCTCCTCTTGCATCACCATCAGCATGACAGCCACATGGTAGAAGTTTCATAAGCACATTTAAATTTTAATAAAACTTAAATGAAAATTTGATATGCCTATTTAATACATATATGTCAGAACACTGTTTTCTTCTGAAACTTCCCAAATACATAAGAAAAAATCAATACTTTTTAAAGTGTATGTATGTTCACATTAGATGGTCCTTTCTTTTATATATGAAGAGGATATTTTACTTCACCTTTAAAGCACTTCTCTGGAAATTCCCATCACCTCATACCATTTCTCCCACTCTATCTTTTTCCATCTAGCAGGTCTGAGGCTGACTGACTCATTCTACATGGGCAATTAAACACACACAGATCTTCTCTTCAGGTTCCTTTGATAATAAGCCTCTGGGATACTCTACCCTCCTCACCCACCCACCCACCTACCTACACACACACACACACACACACACACACACACACACACACACACACACAACTGAAATTCATCCACACTGTCCAAAGACTAGAAGGCAGAGATATTGGGCAGTGAAAGGTCTAGCTGTTGGCACTGCTGCTGACCCTCCAATCCTGAACTTAGAAGCAGAGAACAGCAATACCAACAGACACAGCACTTCCTTTGCTTAAATGGAAATGCAGAGACCTCTCACAAAAAGAAATAAATGAGAAACACATATGTATAAAACATGCCTCATAGTCCTGAACTCAAAGAATCACAGGACTGCATGGTTTTATTTTTAACCTAGATTCTCTTTTATAACTGATGTCGCACTGCTGTTTTGTACTGTAATACATAGAATAAAAGAAAATGCTTGCTACCCAGGAGATATGGATCAGCACAGAAAGCCCCACGGTCCTATTAAATGTTGCCTTTAATCACGTTAAATGGGAAGGAGTGACATAGCTCATCACAGAAGACCAGGTTTTTCTTTCCATTTCTTTAAATATATGTGAATGTACTACAACCTACAGTAATGTACATTCACACTTCTGCATGCAACATATTTCACATCCATTTTAATGAACCCCACTGGGCATTCACATTCTTTTGTTAAGCTGGAATTGGACTAGAATGAGGGATTCCCTAAACATCAATCTATAAATTGAATGTCTATTGATGGCCAAGCTGAACCACTTGCCAGCCTCTGAATACAGTTCCTACCTCTTGCATGTGCTGTTCCTTAAAACTCCGTTTCACAGCTTGGCCTGGTTTTATGTAAGGCATTGTTCATTTCAGGTCTTCTTTTCTTCCAGAAGCCCTCCCTGGCCCATTTGGTATACAACACATTTTCCCTCCCATGTGTATCATTTACACCATTTGTTTAATTCTACTTAACATGTCTTTCCTCCATCTTCTTCTTTAAACTTTCTATATACCCTACTCCCCCCACACCCAACTCCACCCACCCCCCAACACACACACACACACACACACACACACACACATACACACCCCTGAGCTCCTGGGGAACATGGACTAGCATTCATCTTTCTTTTTTTTATTTTTATTTATATATATATTTAAAACAGAGTCTCACTGTGTCACCCAGGCTGGAGTTCCAGTGGCACGATCTCGGCTCACCATAGCCTCTGTCTCCCAGGTTCAAGTGATTCTCGTGCCTCAGCTTCCAGAGTAGCTGGGACTATAGGCATGTGCCATTGTGTTTGCCTAATTTTTGTGTTTTTAACAGAGACACAAGCATTTCACCAAGCATTCACTTTCTATCTTTAGTGTGTAATACACTGCCTAGCCAACAGTAAGTGCTTCCCAAACTGAAAAAGTAATAAATTTATGTTTGTGCCTCTATATGAGTAGATTTTTGGAGGAGAAATAGTAAATTTGGGAAGACTTTATATTGGATTGGTAGGGACTAAGACTAATAAATAAAACAGCTTTTAAAAAGTGGAAGAGGTACAGCGTTGTAGACTCTTTTGCTTCTGTTGTGAAACAGTACCAAGAGAACGTGAAGATTCGTACTATGGACAGTGACTGCTTCATGGGCTGGACCAAGAATAAAACCCTGTGATTATCTATCATATGGATTTCCAATATCATGAATGTACTATAACCAGATCAGCAAATTTTCACCAAGGCTTAAGCTCTCAAATAAAGACAAAGCTTTGTTATAGGAAACTTTTGTCAGAATGGCCTTTACTTTTAAAGAATTTTAAAAGAAAGGATGATGTATTGTTCTCTCCTGTACCAACCCTTCATTGAGAGTGAAGAAGGGCAGCTTTCTATTACAAGCTCCTACTTAGCAGATAAATTCTTGCTCATCCATTGTCCCAAATGAGTCCCATGAACAGAACAAGTGCTGTTCGGTGAGCAGGAAAGCTCTTTGAGATACAAGAGAGAGCTGGAAGTATGTAACTATGGCATTGTCAATGGCTTTGGCTTTCCTCAATTGGATACTCTAGTTCTTACCTCAAACAGATGAAAGCTGAAAAAAAAATGACTCATACACTCAAGCAAAGGAGAAAGTCTAGTTACGCACCTCTAAGTGGTTATCTATGCACAAACCAAGAACTGGCAGTAATCAGAACTGGCATCCTTGCTGATGATATGAGCACTGAAGGCCGGGCGCAGTGGCTCACGCCTGTAATCCTAGCACTTTGGGAGGCCAAGGTGGGTGGATCACCTGAGGTCAGGAGTTCAAGACGAGCCTGGCCATCATGGTGAAACCCCATCTTAAAAAAAAAAAAAAGATATGAGCACTGAAACAAGCCTTCCTTCAAAACACCTTCCTAATCTGCTCATTGATAACTCATGCCTATAGTTTGTTTGTTTTTTAGTAAGAATAGAGTTATTCCTTTTATTAGAGACAAAGTTTTCAGTGGGAAATTACTCTGGGTGAAGAATTATTCAGAAATTTAAGTTTATAATAAAATATGAGAACAGAATAGGGGTAGCATTACAGGAGAATACTGGCTGGCTGGATTGAGGGCTCTCTATCCACAGAGAGAAGACTGGGAATGAAGTCTAGATTTAGCAGGAACTGTAAAACTCTTTCACTCCGATTTTCTTCATCCTTAAGCAACTGTTCTCTAGCAAAGAAAATGCCTGCTGCAACATTATAGAGCTTAGCAAACTACACATCCATCTCTAAAACTGGCCGCTGCTGCACAAAGTTAAATAAGTCTGGACGTGTGTTCACAACTCTTATGTTTTTATGCTGAAAGGAGATCATGAATTTATTTTTAATACTCAACTGTTGTGGGTTTAATTGTATTTCCCAAAGAACATATTAAAATGCTAACCCCAGAAAACTGTGAATATGATTTTTTTTTCCTGAAAATAGGGTCTTTGCTGATACAGTGAGGCTAAGATAAGGTCATACTGGATTAGAGTGAAGCCTAAATTCAATGGCAAGGGTCTTTACAAGCAAAGATTCTTACAGAGGTTCTTAGAGTGCCTTTGTTTGTAGACAGAGGGACACAATCACACAGGGAAAAAAGCCACATGAGAAAACGGGCAGAGATTTGGGTGAGGTAGTTGCAAGTCAAGGAAAGACAAGGATTTCCAGGAGACACTTCAAGCTAGGAAGAGGCAAGAAAGGTACTTTTCTGGAGTCTTTAAGGGATCATGGACCTCGTGACACCTTGATTTTGGACTTGAGAAAACAAGAAGCATTCTTTGTTCAAGTGAATTAAATATGGTCTGAGAAGGACTCTGTACCTCTATATTTGAGTCGTTGTGGACAAACTGCAACCTAGCTTAACAGGTAGACAAGATTGAAAACCTAACTTAGGAGTATGCACCTGTGACAACAGCTAAGTCTTGGCCAATCGCCGCGGCCATACCTCAACCATTTATGTACTGTTGAGTGTTCAAAGTGTGTTCAAATAAGGCAAATGCCAACTTGTAACCAATTCAGCTGTTCTGTACCTCACTTCTGATTTCTGTATGTCATTTCCCTTTTTGTGTGTATAAATCCTCCACCACATGGCTGTGCTGGAGTCTCTGCGAATCTGCTGTGATTCTGGGCCGCCCTATTTGTGAATCATTCATTGCTCAGTTAAACTCCTTTAAATTTAATTTGGCTGACATTTTTCTTTTATCATCTTGAAGTTTCTGTAATTCAGTGGCACTTACCTTGGGTAGGTAAGAGGTTATGGTCTCTTGAAAGAAAAAACATGGTTCAAAGGAAAAGCAGTGCTGAAATAGTCTTTCCCTCTTTCACTTACTGTGTAACCTGTTTCATTTCTACTAGTGGTCCAACAATGTCACTTTCTTCTTGGACTTTAAATCCAAAATATTTCAAGAGTTAGGCTAATCTAACACAGTTAAATACTTCAAAGGCTTTAGGAAAGAAAGTTAGGCAAGGAACAGAAAAGCCAAATATTGCAGGCAAATTCAGTGACATGGGGTGGGCTTTCCAGACCCTCTGGCCCCCCACTGTAGCAGCATCTTTATGTCAGAAAGCTTGAAGCACCCACCACCCCAGCCTGAATTCCCAGAATCTGAGTGCACTGTCATTCCTGCTAGCCCTGCTACAGAACACAGCACGGAGGCAGAGACCACTAGGAGAGTGAAAAAGGCTTAAGAGTTCCCAGAAGTTTCCAGACAAATAGAAAGGTTCCCTTGTTTAAAAAAAAAAAAAATGCAAATTGTAACGTCTACTTAATATTCTTCAGAGAATCCTAATGCTATACATACACTATTTACACTTGGACTTGCGCTTAGGTGCATAATTGTGTTAATATGTGAACGGGCAGCTCATCTTTCTGTTAAATCTCCCCCTACATTTTACAGCTTTACAAATGTCAGGCCAGTAGGCCATAATTCTCCTGTTGAGGACCTCATTACCTATAAAGTATTCATATCTGCCACATAAAAGGTGCAGGTGAGATGCAGATTCAACAATTAACCCATACATCTTTATCCATCTGTCTGTTTTAAACAAGAATTATATTTTCTCAAGCCTGTCTCCCTTTATGTTTCATTTGCAGCATCAAACTGCTAATCACAAGATTCATTTCCTCTGGTTCAGGAGGAACCCCTTACTAAAAATTATAACAATAATTATGATAATCCAGGTAAAATTCTAAAATTATAAGAAATATTTACAGCAGTTAGAGTAGCAGGAGGTTTCCAAGTTCCTTGACTTGTTCCAGGCAAAACTGCAAAGTAGGGGAGGATTACCCTGAACTTCCCCAGGCTCCTCTCTCTTCTTGCTGTGCCCACCCCTGACACAAGCAGGCCACCTGGAGGTCCAAGACTTGCCACACAGGCCCACCCCTCAGGGTAATACCCTTAGCTCTGGGGTCTTTTTATTATCTCTGTCCTTCTTTGAGGGAGTCTGCTATTACCTCAGAAGTCAGGAAAAGCTACACTAGCGTGTTAATAACTAAAATCCTTGGTTGTTGGGGTGAAGATTAATACTGGTTCCAGATCTGTGTCTGACACTCTATTGCACATCCATTAGCTCTTTTAATCCTTATCATTACTCCAGAAAACAGCAAGTGTCTCCCCCTGTATTTCAAACGTGGAAACTGGGAGTCAGAGAAACTAAACAACTAGCCCGAGTTGCCCAGTGCTCTATGGGACCTCAAAGCTAAGGCTTGTTCCACCAAACATTTCCACCCCTTCTTCAAAGGAAGCCTCAGCATCACTCCTCCAGCTCACAAAAGTGAACAAAAGTCTTTTGTGTGGCAGCCTAGCAACTAGTTCCTGATTATTTCTCTTCAGGAGTAACATGCTAACCTGAAATAAATGACCCTGAGAAGTGAAATATTTTTCTTGCCATATATGGGCCTCTGTTCCCCAGTAGACACGGAGAATAACAAATCAAATCCTCATTTGTTACTACACTGAAGGTGATGGAGAAGGGATGCTGCTTTCCTGGGATTGTATAAATGTATAACTCAATTCAATTTACATTTCTAAAAGGAATCAGCTAAGCACACTTCTGTATTTAGACTGAATGTGAACAGGTTAATTCCCAAGGGAACACTTACAAGAATCTTACAAACAACCCCCAAAGAAATTAGAATGTAAGTGCCATTTTTCTGACAACTCTCAAGTCCCCAGGATAAAATCTACAATGTCTTATATCTATTAAGGCAATTTATTACCAGCTGGTTCACTTACCTAGGTTCTTTAGATTTTTGAAGGACAACTTTTAGTCACTTTGCTAAAAATATTTTGTCTAAAGACTCTTTTCTTCCCCCTCTCTGCGGAATGTGGTTAGTTAGGTAAGTAATTCATCCAAACATGAAATGAACTGAAAATAACCCTGCTTAATTTTACAAATCCTTTAGAAAGCTACTAACATTCACTGTAGGTCATGTAGTAGAGCAAGTGATCACTACAGATGTTCCATATACTGAAATAATAATAATAATCATGCCTTCAAATATGTATAGTATTTTCAAAGTATTATTATTAACAGTAGCAGCCATATAATGAGTCCTAAACATTTTTGAAAAGTTACTTCATTTAATTATTACAGGTACCTTGATAAGTTGTTGTCATTAGCTGCACCTTAGAACTGATGGAATTCTAAGTCACATAGTTCACCATCATGAACAAGCTCAGATTC
The DNA here is from genome assembly GCA_036589455.1 of Ateles fusciceps. Classification (NCBI taxonomy): domain Eukaryota; kingdom Metazoa; phylum Chordata; class Mammalia; order Primates; family Atelidae; genus Ateles; species Ateles fusciceps. The sequence continues at coordinate 4,324,578 of JAZHEH010002924.1, read as the reverse complement.
TGAACCTAGTCCGTCTTATTCCTAAATCCATGTTCTTCACCCTGGCCATGTATGACCCTCTCATTTAAACATCATTCCATCTGTTTCTCAGGATAAGCTAATAAGAGCCATGTGAGAACAAATGATTGTCCCCATGTAACAGATAATTGCTCTATGCTGTATGATTTATGAGAGAAGAAAGACAAATGCCTGGGGCTTTTGGCTCCAAGCCTAAACTTTCTTTCCCAGAATGAACCAGCCACCTGAAATGTGACTTGGGCTAGGTTGTGCTCCTCAAGCTCATTCTGCAACCTGCCTCCAGTAAAACCCAGGCCAGAAACATTATGAGTTCCACAGCTCAACATATTTAACACTTTATAGCTTTGAATTATGAGATACAAGAGGGTGATCAAACAAGACCACATTTACTCACCATACAGAAGGACATCATCTATGCAGTGAAGTCTAAAGGTAATGGGGTGATGGTAAATTGGCTTTCCAAGAAAAGAAGCCCTAATGGGTATGGTTTGCTGGTTTCCATTGTGTAAATACTCCCACCATAATCAACTTTAGACTGCCATGGTGAGGTTACCAGACATGGAAGAAGAAGAGGTATATACAAATTAGTTTTTGCAAACCAGTGGAAACTGGCCCAGCACACTACTGCCAACGCCATTAGAAATCATCATTCTCAGCAAACTGACACAAGAACAGAAAATCAAACACCGCATGTTCTCACTCATAGGCGGGTGTTGAACAATGCGAACACATGGACACAGGGAGGGGAGTATCACACACTGGGGTCTGTCGGGGGATAAAGGGGAGGGATAGTGGGGGGGTGGGGAGTTGGGGAGGGATAGCATGGGGAGAAATGCCAGATATAGGTGATGGGGAGGAAGGCAGCAAATCACACTGCCATGTGTGTACCTATGCAACAATCTTCCATGTTCTTCACATGTACCCCCAAACCTAAAATGCAATTAAAAAAAAAAGAACAGAAAAAAAAAAAAAAGAAATCATCAGGAACTCTGAATCTTTTTCCTGAAAAGCATCTTGTTGACTTAGCCATCTCCATTATCTTTACAAATGTAAATGTTCTAGAAAGGATGCAGCAGAGTTCCTACAATATTAGATGTAAGGTCAGTGGTCTCTTTGGTGCCAGTTTCTTACAACAAATGCAAAAGAAGGTGGGAGGAAAGCAGCACCAATAATGAGTAGGAGACACGAGACAGGTGTATTTTACTTTACAGGTCAGTAAAAGAGTGATCAGACTCAAGGAGACCCCAGGCACAGAGGCAAAAAAGACAGACAGACTTGAGAGTGGAAGAAAAACATCCGTAAAAAAGGGGAAAATACCTAATCGCAAATAACCATAACAAGATCTTGGCCCATGCAGTAAGCCTGGAGCCAAGGCGCCACCAGTCACGTTTCAGGTTGGCAGACTGAGGAAATTGAGCCAGGACACCTGGGATTTGTTATCGTTGCAGATCAGCCAGGCAGCTTAAATTTTCTTTTTTAAAAAGTGCTTTCTTACATGTTCCAGGCTGGCTGGGCCTTCTTTCAGGCATGAGAGTCCCTGACAGAGGCCAAAGGACAACTTTATCATCCCAGAAGGTACAGAAGATTCCCACAAAACAATCACTAGGGTCATTCTTTATAATCACTCAACTCTTTTCTAATTTCCCATCCCTTGTCTGGTCCTGATGTTTTCCTCTCACATGGCATCTGCATGTCACCCCCATGCCATGGCCAGCTCTCAGTGCACAGCCAGCGTATAGTGGATACAGGCTCATCCTCTGAACTCTGCCACATGCAGTTGTTTGGGCAGAAGGGCCAACCAAGATCAAGCACTGTGTCTCAGCAGCTTTTTGTTAGTCTAATGGAAACTCTGGGCAAATAAACCATGATTTAATGAGAGAAGACAGAGCAAAAGGTGAGGCAACAAGAGAAGAGAGTAAACGACTCAGTTTGCTTTTGCATGCATATCTGACATGCCGCCTCTCCACCCTCTGGAGAACCCAACAGCCAGTCCATTTGTCAGTCCTCCTTCGCTAATAGCCTGGGTCTCTCCTCCCTAGAAGTTACTATTTCCAAAGGAGGGTCTAATACCATCACCTCCAGAGCAGATGGTCACTAATTGCCACAAGCAAACAAACATAGACTACAACAGATATATCTTGTAGCTTTGAATATCATTAATTTCAAGAACACCAGGGGTACCCATCCCCAATTAGTGGAGCATGTGAAGCTGGGAGCAGAACTGAGGGAGCCATGCCAGGCAGGCCACACAGGGTGCCAGAGACTCCCATCCTGCAGGCCTCAGACCCGACAGGAAAAATTCAGGAAGCCACTTAACCTTGTTGCCTTAGTTTTCTCATCTGTAAAGCAGTGGGTAATAAAATCTTTCAGCTTCCTCACTGGGTTTTATGTGAGTGAACTAATTAATGATTGTATAAAGCCCAATACAATGCAACATGTAATTGAAAAGTTTAATCATCGAGGTAATAGTCCAATAATAGTAGGTTGCAAAGTAGTGATAAATAGTGCTTTTAAAATGCAGCTATTACCATTTTGATATTTTCTCTCTGATCTGCATTTTCAAATTAGAAGCATATATAATTTCAGTTTTATTTCCATTTTTATATTATTGTTTAATTCCTACAAAGTTGCTTCCTTTATTGTTTTCGCTGTGATATTTCAGGCAAGCAGAGAATCGCTGTAGATTCCAGTAGTAACTAGATGTTCTAATTAAAAGTTCTTCCAGGACTCCTAACGGCAAACAGGTTGGTCAAGAATCTGCCCACGTCTTACACAGCTGGAGAACTCTTTGCATTTTCCAAATTAGATAAAAAGAAATCTCCCCCAGTCATAATTTCTTAGCCCTTTGGCCTTGTTGCCATTCCAGTAAGTTCATATTTTGCCTTTCCCAACTTCTAAGCCTTTGAAGAGGCTGTTTCCTCCACCCTAAAACGCCCTATTTCCTCCCTCATAGAAATGCTTCTTTCTAGAGAATTCCTACTCCTTTTGCAAAAAGTAAACTAAGCCTCATTCTGTGACACTTTCCCTGACACCTCTAAGAAAACCTAGGATTCTCTCATCTCTGCCATCCCTTTTGCTCTTACAGGTGCCTCCATTGTTGATATTTTCACAGTGTATTGTTTTGTGTTGTTAACTATTTGTTCACTCAACAGATGCTAACCAATTTAAGAACCAAATTGCCGGCCAGGCATAGTGGCTCATGCCTGTAATCCCAGCACTTTGGGAAGCCAAGGCGGGCAGATTACCTGAGTTTGGGAGTTCAAGACCACCCTGACCAATGTGGAGAAAACCCATCTCTACTAAAAATATAAAATTAGCCGGCTGTGGTGGCGCATTCCTGTAATCCCAGCTACCTGGGGGCTGAGGCAGGAGAATCACTTGAACCTGGGAGGCAGAGGTTGCAGTGAGCTGAGATTGCTCCACTGCACTCCAGCCTGGGCAACAAGAGCGAAACTCCACCTCATTTAAAAAAAAAAAAAAATGAACCAGAATTGCCTCTTCTAAATTGCACCTCTCCCTTTCCCAGTACCATGAAGCATGAAGGGCACAATGTAAGTGTTCAATAAATTTTTTGGTAGTGATCAGTAAAGTACAAATTCATTAAGTGCATTATTTATTATTCCACTATGTCATTGTATATTTTCTCATGTAGTAATGATTTTGTCACATGTGTGTCTGAAAAAACATGGTTTTAGGAAATATTCTCACATTTGATATAGTTAAGGACTGTCTCATGCTCAAAATTCAGCTTTACAAAAAAAGTTTCCTATGAATTGGTGCCTGCCTACTTTTCTAACCTCAAAACCTATCACTGCCCTCAAGATGACACCTACTGGAATTGCACCAGACTTCCTGTAGCTTCCTGAATCATCCCTGCTGCATCAGGCCTGTGCCTGTGTACCTGTCATTCTGGAATAGCTTTTCCACTCTGCTTGATAAGCTTCTACTCATCCTTCAGTTATTATCTCCTGTCTGTGGATGCCCTTAACACATTATGCCCCACCTTACAGATGGGTGCTTTTATTCTTTGTTCATCCCCAGGGTCTTTACAAACCACCACCTCACTTATCTTAAAATCCTAAGTGCCTATATACCTCCTGGCCTTCAAGCTGGGAGTTTCTTTCACATAAAGACAGTGTTTGATTCTGACTTGAAAGAGCAGATCTTATTGCAAAGTCTGACACATAGTTAAAGCTCAATTAGTAGTTGTCAAGTGAATGAATGAATTGGTAATAGCTCTACCTATTACACAGGCTGACTGAAGGAGATGAAAATTGCAGAGTCCTTATTGTCTGTTCTTTAACCACAAGACATCAACTTTTATATTTACCTCGTTTTATTGTGAGATATATTGGAATAAATATTGAACATATTTTTGCTAAATTTGCATTACATTATTTTCCTAGGACAAAAAATATGTCTGTGCACCAGTCTTCCTTTATTTACTATGCCTCCAAACACCCCCGCTATACAATCTTACATTACCCTCTGTCTGCCTATGTTTTAGACTCATTCCCCAGACTGTCTTAAGACTTACTTCTTGCCTGCACAACTATATGCTATAAGAGGAAATTTCCCAACCACACATGAAAACTGCCTATCTTATCTGTGGCTCAGAGAGCCTGGAGGAGAGTAAGTGATTGTGAGTATTCAAGAGTAAACTCAGTACCTGTTAAAGTTTACAGAATCATAAAGACTGAGAAGAGATTTATGGCTTGGATAAGAGTTTAAAATCTACTATTTTACCATACTTTTCTAATCCATACAATTCGGGGAAAAATCATTTTTGCACCAAAAAATACAGAATAACTTTTTCTATGTATTTTACTGAAGCATTTTCGTGTGCAGCTCAGAAATGACTGCCAATTAAAACTAAGTGCAAGCATTGATAAAATCTTCTAGAATTTTTATATAGAAAATTAGAAACTGAAAGCATTCCTTTACATATGGTAAAGCAAAATGTGCAGTCTTCATTTTCAAAGAAGACACTTGCTAAAGGCTGAAGAGAATTTGAAATATATATATTTACATGTATATACATACACATATATGTACATATACATTGCACACATTTTTGAGTCAAGATATGTCTATTACCATCATCATCATCTTATCATTATCATTATCATCAACCAGCACTTACTGAGCACCATTTATTAATTGTTCACTGGACTAGATGGGATTTCCCTTGCCAGAGACTGATAGAATTGAGTAAAGATTTGTGGATTCTCTGAAGAAAGGGCCAAGGGGCACTTCTCAAATAAATCTCTAAGATGTTGTTATCACCATAATCTAAAGACTCTCAGCCAAATCTCCACATGGAAAATTAGAGTCAAACTCCTTTGATGTCTTATAAAAGAGAACAATCCTAGCTTTGTCACTGAAAAAAAAAAGAACTTATCACTTATTTATAAACACCTCAGAAGATCATATAATAGGGTCAAGCCATAGACTTCTGCCTTGCAGCACTTCTCATGTCCATGTTAAATAGGCTGTGGAACCCTCATTTTCTAAGAAATATCAATTTCTCCCCTGATAGTAATAACACTTACACTGGGTCCACTGAGACATGCCTGATGCTGCTCACAAAGGCTGGGCTGATTGTGCTATTGTACCACGTTTTGGTGGTTGGTCTTCTTAGGAGACAAAGTCCATAATTACTTCACAATAGTTTTACCCCATGAGATTTTTATCTACTTTATTTCCAGATCAAGGGAATTTTCTTAAGCTACATTGCAGAACTTTGTAAAGAAGAGGAGAACCACTGCTTATGGTTATTTTCTTTTCTTTGTAAAGAAAGTGACTTACTTTTAGAAGCAAAATTTTAAAGTTAACCACAGTCCTTTTTCAACCCGGAATTGCTTGTTTCATATTCTCTACCTACTGAGCTACTTCTTTCTCCCCTTTATCCTTCTTCCTACCTTCCTAATTCTCAAACAATGGTCCCAGTGGAGATGCTCATACCACTCATATAGAGCTTTCTGTAAATGTAACTCACAGTTATCTCTGTAAAAGGATTGTTTAAGCCTCCTTTTTAACATCATCCTGGCATGCTTAGAATTCTGCTAAAAGTATTTCATATAGCAGTGAATGAATAAGAACAAAATCTTTTGCAATCAAAATTAGGCTTCTGGGGTTTCTACCTAAATTAGTTCTGCTTAGATTAAGTAGCAATTTTTCTGGACAGGCATAGTGGCTCACACCTGTAATCTCAGCACTTTGGGAGGCTGAGGAGGGAGGATCTCCTGAGGTCAGGAGTCCAACACCACTCTGGCCAACATGACGAAACCCCATCTCTACTAAAAATACAAAAATTCCTATGTGTGGTGGCATATGTCTGTGATCCTAGCTATTCAGGAGGCTGAGACAAGAGAATCACTTGAACATGGGAGGCAGAGATTGGTGTGAGATGACATCATACCACTGCACTCCAGCCTGGGCAACAGAGCGAGATTCCATCTCAAAAAAAAAAAAAAAAAAAAAAAGAAGTAGCAATTTTTATTACTACTAGTCACCTGAAGTAGGTTAGTCATGCTGTTCTCTCCTTCCCACTCTTTTTTAAGGAAGCTATTCCGCCTGTGGCAGAAACAAGATAACCTATGCTAGTCCCTCCTGCTTACAGGATATGGATGGTCTTGAACTCTAATTCTTCCAAATAAGGTTCTGTTTGTCGCTGTTCATCAGACTAAAACACAAGCATGCTGAAATGTTCCAGATGCCTTCTGTGCAGTATTTTATTTGTAACCTGCATAAAAGATGTAAATAAAACTGACTTTTGTCTTGATTCAGTAACTCCTTGGTTAATCATAAATGCATAGTTTAACATGAAATTTGATTTATACTTTTGACTTACACTGCACAATGTTTGATTATGTTAAAGAAATCAGATCCAATCTTAACAAGTGCCTCAATGTGTGTGTGTTTTTTAAACAGTGGTTTCTTCATAAAACTTTAAACAAAAACTGAAGGATATAAAGTTATGAGATATATTTAATTATGTAGTTCTTGAAACAGGCTATGAATATTGTTCCCCATAGTAACATTTATAAATATTAGATATTTGAAGTTTTAGTGGAATAAGTGTGTGAATACCCTTGCTGAGCACTTATATAAAAAGAATATTGATTTGGATTATGAATTCAGTAACTTAAAATCATAAGAGTGTTGGCACTAGAAGGAAGGAGATCTTAGAGATATTGCTGCTAGTATATTAGAACCTGTCTGAAGCATTCTTTCAATACATTTGAAGAAATTCTCCATCAGTCCTATGGGCGCTTAAGATAATGGAACAAAGATTCTCATATCTTTGGTGCAACATTTAATTTCCCTAGGGGTAATATTTTTGGCTAGTCATTGGCATGAAAACTTTAATTTGCAATCCTTTAAGCACAAACTCATTATTACACATTACACATACAATAATAATGTGAATGATAGCCTTCAGAATGATGCTTACACCATTGCACCTGTTTTTTTCTCATTGTCATTTCTTCATCAATAGGAATTTATTAAGCACCTATTATGTACCAGCCATTATTTTGGGTGCTGCAGATTCCAGTTATGAACTTTGTAGGCAAGAATGCTGTTTGCAGAGCTTACACTTTTCAAGGGGCCATATTACTATAAGCAAGCAAATAAATGAATGGATGACCAACAGTAAGATAGTTTAGGATAGTAAAAGTTTTAGGAAGAGAATAAGACAGTAGAATGTGACAGAAAATTTATGGCACTTTTATAGATAGTTTCTTGAGAGCATAAAAGACAGAAAGAAAAAACCTATACAAAGCTATGAAAGAAGATTATAGCAGATGGAGAGATCAACTAGTACAACGGCCCTGAGAATAATGTGTGTAGGAAGCAGAAAGAGCATAGGCATTTGTGAGTCAGCCAATCCTCCTCTTCCCAGGTTTCCTTTCACCTTTTCCTGCTGCACTGCATCTGTTTGTGCCCAGTCATTTGGACTTTGCTCTATTCTCATCAATCTCAGGGTATCCTTGCTTTCAAGCTCTATTCATTCCTTAATGTCACTCATAATGTCTTTCTGTGTAAGAGTTCTATTTCCCTTATCCTGAACAAAGACTACCTGTAGAGTAAACCAAAACCCTCAGGCTTATCTCCCATAGCCTCCGTCATCTGACTCCAACTCCTAATGCTTCCACTCATATGGCCTCTACAGCAAATATGCAGTGCTATTTCTCACCCTAATGTGTTTGTTCAGATCATTCTCAAACAGCCACCTTGCATATCTCCTTCCTAATTCCGTTTATATGTTCAAATCCTGCCTTTACTTTCAGCCATATACTTAAGACACTAAGATCTAAAACTAAACATTTCCTCAAAATCTCACGTTTATTATAGCTTGAAATATCTCAGTTTTCTTTCATAGTCTATGGCAATTCCTATCTGCATAATTTATTTGTTCATTAATCAAGTTCTGCTTTATAATACCTTTTCTTTATTACAATTAATATTATTTACTTTTGATTCTCATTCATCTGTTTACATGGTTGTTTTGGTCTTTCCAACTAATTGTGAATATTTTGAAAGAAAAACTATGTTTCATGTTCCTTCTATTCTCTCAGCCCAGCCCAATGCAAAGCACACCATAGGTGCTCAATAACCGCTTTAATTTAAGCTCAGCTGACCATAACTCTTTCTGACTAAAGACACGGAGGAATGATTTTGATGGACTTGCCTCTAATCTGGCAGTTCCTTTGTTCAACACTCATATAAAAGAAATGAGTTATTATAGTACATGCTATACTAAAACAGAAAGTCTCTTCAATTCTTGCTCCAAGCCCTTTCCCAGCAATATTTGTGAAATGTACATTAGCTCTCAACTCTATTGACTCAGAAACAGATAATCTCAGGAGGTAACACAACACAGGCAAATTAATGATTTGTGAGTGATGAATGGAATGGTACTGAAATAGATGAGAGACCCCAAGGAAAGCTGTCTAGCCAGCATGGAATAGGAGCAGCAAATAAACAAATCCATTGAAATAAATGTCAGACCTTCTATAAAACCCTAAGAAACCAAGAACAACTAACACTGCGAACTACTTGCTGCTGCCAGTCTTGCTAATGGTATAATTTTCCTAGAAAGGAAAAAAACCAATTTATTAACTAAGGATAATATGTGGAATCTTAAATTTTTGACTACGGATATAATTTAGTGTAATCACTTATTTTAAAATGAGGAAACTGAACCTAGACTGAGAGAATTCCTTGCAGAGATGACCCTGGTGGGGGGAGACACTGCTCCCTATGTCATTACTGTCTGCTGGAGAGAAGGGCTATATCTAGTGCAAAGTGGAAGTTGCAGGGACTGGTTTCCATTGTCAGCCTCTTCGCTGTGACTGGAATTTTCTCATGAGCACCCTCAATCCAGGTCATGAATAATTCTTAAGAGGTCTGAATCCTCTCACCCTCACTTCCTCCTTGGCCAATGGAGGGACTAAGTTGAGGAAATTAGTAGACTGTCTCAACCTACCACCTCCCTCATACTCCCACATACTCCCAGTACCCTGCTCACATCTTGCCTCTTCTCTCAACTCCATATTGCTGGTTCTTCCTTTTTTTTTTTTTTTTTTTTTTTTTTGAGATGGAGTCTCACTCTGTCACCCAGGCTGGCATGCAGTGGCATGATCTTGGCTCACTGCAACCTCCGCCTCCCAGGTTCAAGTGATTCTCCTGCCTTAGTCTCCTGAGTAGATGAGATTACAGCCACCCACCACCACGCCCAGCTAATTTTCTTTTGTTTTTGTATTTTTAGTAGAGGCAGGGTTTCATCATGTTTACCAGCTGATCTCGAACTTCTGACCTCAAGTGATCCTCCTGCCTCAGCCTCCCAAAATGCTGGGATTACAGGAATGAGCCACTATACCCACCTGGTTCTTCTTCTTTCCAGGGACAGTCATCTTCACCTCTTTTTAACCACAAGCATTTCCATGAAGGCACCTGGATCTTCTCTTACATTGTAAACCCCTCTATCTTCAACTACTTCCTGAATTGTTTTGCCCCTCCCAGGCCTTAACAGGTATCTAGAATTGACTGAAGGATGCAAATTGTAACAAATGCATATCAAATGAAAATTTCTTTTTCTCCTTCATTTTCCGTGCCTCTAGTTGAAAGACATAGTCACCAGTCTCATTACTCTCTCTCTAGTGATTTTTCCAGAACATTTCTATTTAAACCTCAGTAAGAAAAATGAGAAAGAAAAAAGATCTCTTGCAGCTCTTTCCACCTAATAATATAATTTTAATACCTCCTCATCACTAATATGTACCATGCTCCTGGTCATTCATCCTTTTTCATTGCTTCCTTTAGCTTAGAGTACACTACCCTTTGGCCCAGCTTCTTTCCTGTCTTCATCCTAGATGCCCTCAGTACCTCTTGTTTTAAGCCACCACACAACAGTACTTTGCTGTCTGGGTTTTATTAGCAATGTCTCCCCCCACTCCTATTTCTGCCATCCACTCCCTGCTCTCACCCTAAACTTTGCTACCATCCAGTATTATACTTCTGAAACATTTCATTTAAGTGCAGCTCTCAAATAACTCGATTGCCCAACCATAGGAAATGGCTAAATTATTGTCTTTGCATAATCCAAGATATCATGCAACTATTTAAACAAATGAGGTAGATAAAAATATACTGACATGAAAGTTCACCAAAACATATTGTTAAATGAAAAAAGTCAATTAATGATATATCTTAATGGACTTATCAGAATATTACAATTCATTTTATGCAATTAAATCATTTACAGCTGTGTGTATGTATAAATGCATAGAAATTTTCCAAAAGGATAAATAAACTGCTGAGAGTGGTATCTTTGAGAAAAAGATTAATAATGAGGAGAATAAGGAGACATTTTAATGTTTCCTTCTTTGTAGTTCTGTATGTCCTGAACTGCTTTCAATAAGAATGTATGTGTACATTATTCGTAGAACTTTTAAATGTGTGCATATATATATTTATAATATGAAGAAAATTCTTTACAACAATCTTTATCTTTCTTATACTCTGTTACTCTCTTTACCTATATCATGACATTATTTAGAATTTCTGGGGTTTGACACTGTTTTTTCTATCCCCCTCATGTCTTTCTTTGACTCTCTTAGCCACCATTTTCTGATTACTTCAACGATATTACTGACATTTTTAAATTTTTTGCCCCAGGTTTTCTTTATTACATATACCCAGTATTATTCCACCTCAAAACAGATTCAACTGTCCACTTTATCCATATCTAAGCTAGTACCACCATATTTTTTCTGGTTTTCTTCCCACGCAGATGCCTCTCTAGATCCACTACAGGTTATTTTTCTCTATCTGTGCCTATAATATTAGGGTTTCTAAGGGTTTTGAATGAAGACCTCTATTTTCCTCAATCTTCATGCTCTTCATAGTAGATTTAATTTACTTTTGAGGCTTAAAAAATCCCCTAAAAAGCAAAGCTTAGTAATAATTCCAGTCTTTACTTTATCTCATGCCTCTCTACTTTGTTCCAAACTCATATGTCAAGGTGACAACTTCTCAATCTCATGAGTAGCTCAAACTCAATATGTTCAAGATCACATCCTTCTTTCTTTTCTTGGATATTTGTTACCACTGTCTCAGGGAATGACCCCATTATGCCACAACCTATGTTTTAGATTAGCATTATTATTCTCCCCTGATTATTATATTCATTCATTTACCTAGTCTACTAATTCTACCCCCCTAAATAATTCTAACATTCTTGTTTCAAACCATAATTATCACCTGCCTAGATATTGCAATGGCCTGCTGTCTAGTCTTTTTAATTTCCACTTTTTTCCCTCTAGTTCATTTCTCATACAGCCTAACTGACCTTCCTGAGATGCAAATCTGATCATGTCACTTCTCTGATGAAAATGATATAATGATTGTCCTGACAAAAACAAGTTCAAAGTTCTTTATAGGACTAACAACACCCTTCACAAGGGGCTACTGACTATCTCTTCAGTTCACGTTATTTGATTTACCCTTTACTGTCCATGATGAATCCATAATGAGCTCCTTCAAAATCTTGTGTTTTCTTTTCCACCTCCATGGCTTTCCACCTCTGGTCTTCTGCTTGACCTGCTCTTCCACCACTCTGCATTGAGCAAATTTTTATGCTCCATTCTAATATCAAATTAGAGATAATTTCTCTCTCTGGATCCCAGAGGACATTTATATATTACTTTACCATGATTTTTGTCACTCTGTATTTTAAGTGATTTGTCTGCTTCCTCTACTGAAATATGAGCAAATTCCTGGAGAGTCAGGACAAGGTAATTTATTGTAATATACAGGGTTTGATACATGGTGGGAATACAGCATCATGCGAATGCCAATGGCTCCTGAATCTCTTCCTCCAACTGCATTCTCTACCTTAATCTTAATAACCATAACTTATACTGTCTACTGGACTTTCCCACCTCAGTAATATAAGTTTATGAAACTTCATGTGATAAGAGTTTAACACATCTAAAATATATGCTCCTATGATCCAACCTTCTCAAATAACTGCTCTGGCTCCCAAAATCCATTTCTTGGTGAATTTCACCAACATCCACCCAACACCAACCTTTTCACAGCTCCTCAGTTTTCATCTTGTTTTCTCCAGTCCAGATCATTCTATTGTTTTTCTATTGAGAATTTCAGTAATGCATCCTTTTTCTTCTCTGTATTTTCTTAGTTCTCATTGCAACTTTACCACAATTCTCTTGGAGAATGTAAACACAATCTCCTTTAATAACTAAATTTGTACAGTTTTCTTCTGGTTATTGGTAATAAATTCAATTATAATATTCATTACCAAGATCACTTTTTAAGATAATGATAGCTGTTTTGAGTTACGGTCCTCTTGGTTCACACTGGGAAAAGGCTTTTATCCTAATGTTCTTAAATAGGCCATTTTTCTTATTTCTCATGACATGATTAAATAAAGATTTATCAACATCAGTCAATTAATGTATCTGGACAAGGAGTAAGAATAGATATCTATCACACAATACCATTGTCTTCCGGGGTTAGCAGTCAATTGACCAGGGCAACAACCCCTAAAAACCAATTAGCAGAGTAACCTTCCTATAGAATTGTTTCAAGGAGAATGTAGTTGTTTCCTTCCACTCTGTGAATTAGTGACCCTGTATCTGATAATTTTAAAATAGAAAATACACATCTAAGTAAAAATTCCATCAATGCATTTTCCTGAAAAAAAATCATGTGTTCTGAATGTTGGAAAAAAGACATTGTTTTCAAGCCCCTCAATCTCTTTTTTAAAATATGAAATGTTGTGGAGACAGTGTTGATTAGGATGCCAAGATTCTTAATTTTTGTCCTAATTGTTGCTAATTCTCTGTGATTTTGGGACTGCTACTTTTGATACTTACTTTTTTGTTTCTTCTTTAAAATGAGAGGTTTGTATAAACTAAACATATCTTTAATATCTTATTTTATTTAGTATTTGTATTTAGTATCCCACACTCATTTTTATTACTGGCTCTACAAATATACGGAGAGTTAATTTTGACAAACTTCAGTCAAGTCTACCAAGTAATTAATCAATCTGTTGCAAGGATGGAGCCCTCGTGGAGAACCTCTACTAGGACAGTGTGAAGGAAAATGTGGTGTTGAAGCTCCAACACAAAGTCCCCTCTAGGGAACTGCCTAGTGGAGCTGTGAGAAGGCAGCCACCATCCTCCAGACCCAAAAATAGTAGACCCACCAATAGCCTGCACCGTGCACCTGGAAAAGCCACAGGCACTAACTGCCAGGCTTTGAAAGCAGCTGCAGGACCATACCCTGCAGAGCCACAGGGACAGAGCTGCAAAAGTCCTGGAGAGCCCACCCCTTGCATCAGTGTGACATGGATGTGAGACATGGAGTCAAAGGAGATTATTTTGGAGATTTAATATTTAATGACTGTCCTCTGGGTTTCAGACTTGCATGGGGCTTGTAGCCCCCTGTGTTTGGGCCTATTTATCCCTTTTGGAATGGGAGTATTTAGCCAATGCCTGTACCTTCATTGTATCGTGGAAGTACTAACTTGTTTTTGGTTTTTACAGTCTCACAGGCAGAAGGGACTTGTCTCAGATGAGAATTTGGACTGTGGACTTTTGAGTTAATAAGACTTTGGGGACTGTTGAGAAGGGTTACTTGCCCTTTGCAATGTGAGAAGGGCATGAGATTTGGGAAGGGGCAGGAGTACCATTATATGGTTTGAATTTCTGTCCCCAGCCAAATCTCATGTCAAATTGTGATCCCCAGTGTTTAAGAAGGGGCCTGGTGGGAGGTGATTTAGATCACAAGGGTGGGCTTCTTCCTTGCTGTTTTCATGATAGTGAGTGAATTCTCACACAATCTGGTTGTTTAAAAGTGTATGGCACCTCTCTCCTCTCTTTCTTCCTCCTTCTCTGGCGATATAAGACATGCCAGTTTCCCTTTCACCTTCTGCCATGATTGTAAGTTTCCTGAGGCTTCCCAGCTATGCTTCTTGTATAGCCTGCAGTACTGTGAAACAATTAAACCTCTTTTCTTTATAAACTATCCAGTTTCAGGTAGTTCTTTATAGCATTACAAGAATAAACTAATATACCACGCTATCAGGATAACACATATATACTCTCCTTATTTATGCCCTGATAGTTTAGTTCTGTTTTCAGGAAAATAACCATGATTCCAAGGCAAAGAGATAATGGGAAGGCATTAAGTTAATAATTAGGACTAGAGATACAAAGTTTATCTAGACTATGTTATCCTTGACTGATACATGCAATCTTATTCCTCTAATTTCTCCCTAAATGCTCTTCTGCCTGACTCTTGTGCTCACACAGACCAAGCAGTCATTATTTCCAAACTGTACCCTCATCTCCTAGCTGCCTGAAGTCCAGCCATGAGTGTATTTAATCACTTTCTTTGCATTGCCTGACAATTACAGGAGAATCAATGTTATTGCCCTAGCTGACCATTGAGTGAATGGTCATCAAGAATGTTAGCCCCATTCCGGAACAAACCAAATAATAAAAAATAACTGAGGTCTAACATGTCAAAGCTAAAATCAACAAGTTGCCTCAACAGCTAAGTATTTTGTGTTCTTTTTTGGCTGTTGACCAAGAAGAAGAGTCATCTGTGACAGGCAGAAAGTGCAAGGGAATATTTCAGGCAGAGTAAGCAGGTACTCAGAGGTTAGAACTGAACAATGATGGACTCAATAATTCCTGCAAAAAAATACAGACTTTTGTTTAAAGGCAATAAATCACTTTTGTTTATGTAAAATTAGGATGAACTTTTAAAAAAACATGAAGAAGAAGAGGGTTTCATTATTCATAGCCATCCAGAAGTGAGGACTGGGCTTATATTTTTAATACACTCTCTGCAGACCTTAAATAGATATAACAGTAAACTAAGGTATACAGTAAGTCCTCACTTAACATTATCAATAGATTTTTGAAAAATTTGACTTCAAGTGAGACAACATACTGCATTAAAGAAACAATTTTACCATAGGCTAACTGATATAAACAAGAAGTTAAGTTTCTATAACATACATCCAAAAATCTACAGTCAAGTTTAAATGAGGACTGTAGTCCCTAGTGATGTGTTGCAGGGTTCAGTATTCAGTTTGACTTTTTTTTTTAATATTGTATTTCATTTTTTTAAAACTGTAGTTGACATAATAACTGCACATACTTAAGGGTACATAGTGATTTTGCTTGACTTAATGTAATGTGGTGGTGGTGCTCGTGATGATAGTGGTGGTTTCTGCTTATTGGAATGATTATTCCATTTTGATTGAGAAGCTTTTGAGAAGCAAAACTAAAAAGAGATAGTGACAGTCAAAGTCAGCTCTAACAATTGCCAGTTGGCAAAATTTGTCTAGTTATTAAAGCACTGGTAGGTTGAATTCAACATTGGTGAGAGTATTTATACCAAGGAAATTTTCAAACACAGTAATAAGTGTTTTTTTTCCTCTTATTTATTTTTCTTTTCTGGAGAGCCAGTTGTTAAACATCTACCAACATACAACTGGATAAAATCTCCCATAAAACTTGTAAGCCAGACCAGTGTAAATTATAAGCAGGAGAGGAAAAGCACCTCACCTATATCCATTATCTCATTCATGGTTTCAGGGGGATAATCTTTACCACCTAGAATTCTAGATTAATTCAGGTAATAAAAGCAAGGCTTCATAAAGAACTTGGCTCACAGTGAGCTGAGGAACAACAAAAGAAGAGTTAACATGAAGTGTGAAACGGTTATGAATACTGAGCACCATTTATTTTAGCTGAAAGCACATAATTTATTAAGAATGAACAAAAAGGGAAACGTCATCACTTTTCCTCCAGTTAATAATGCTCTACACTTCCTCTGTCTCCAAATGCTTTGTTCAGTGAAGTTCAGATGATATAAAAAAAAAATTCTGATCCAGCTATTCTATCCAGAAGTCTTGTTAAAAGCTTAAGAATCTTTTCTTAGATTAAACATAACTTCAAAATCATCAGTTATGGTCTCTGTTTGTCACTGTGAGAGGGATTTAAGCACTGCAGAACTAAGAACTTAGAGTGAAGGTTCTTCTTTACTTCCCAAAACACATTTTTTTCAGGACAACCCCATGGAGAAGCCCATATAGAAGCATTAAGAAGAGTGGCTTCTGCATTTTGTACAAATGTTATGGATCTCAACATTTCAGGATGAGATTGCATGGTTTTCTTATCAATCTGGGGGATTTGTCACAAAATACCAAAATGTGGCTCATTTATTTCTCATTTTCTTTTTATTTATAGGTCTGGGTGATAGTTTCTTGCTGTGGGGATTTGCATTCTCTGGCATTAGTCAAGGTCAAAGTACAGAGACTTTGTGTGCATTCTAAGCCCTTTCAAATGTGTGTTCACCGCCCCAGTGTGATGCATTAAAAAAGAGACCTTGTTCAGAATCGACCCACAGCCTCCCGCATTTTGTTTGTCTTCTATTAAAGACTAAGCAGGTACATTTCATTTCAAATTCCACATAAATGCTTTTGGAATAGCTTAAATCTGGGGCTGAAAACAGGAAAGGTATTAGATGACCTCCCAGAATCCTTCCTTGTTCCTCAGTTTTCAGCATTGCAATGGCCTCCCATCCTGTGTGCACACAGCTGTTCTGACTCAGTACTGAAGGTTGCAGGCTCTCTGGCCTGTACTCTATTCCTTTCTCCGTATCTACGTACCAGGTGCTTTTGTATCCCTACCGCCTGTCTCCACACCTAAACTTTTTCTCAATAAAGTTGCTGATAAATTGTGTGTGCCTGTGTGTGTGTGTGTGTGTGTGTGTGTTATGCATGTGTGTGTGGTATGCATATGTGGGAGAGATTGTGAACATATTCATCTTAACAATATCCAGTTAAGTTAAAGTGATACAAAAATCTATTGAGAGTCAGGATAATGACCATAAAATGGATTTTAGACACTGACATTGCTAAATTCTTTGCAAATTCCTTGGGTTAAAAATTGGTACTTTACTGAGCATCTTTAGGCCTGCTGCCCTATATGTAAAGTTGAGAAAATAATAGTTACCACTTCATAGGTTTGTTCCGAGAATTAAATTATAAAATGTATATATCCCTAAAGCACTTGTTCTGGTATATAGAAACTCTGCCCCCACCACCCACACAAATGCAAATAATATTTTGGCTGTGGCTGAATTACCTGTGTCTTGAAAGGATCAGCTCACTATAAGAAAGCAGGATATTAAATTCAGACACAGCCTCCACTAACCTCAACCACAAAGACAAAGAAGCAGCCTGAGGCATGCAAGATTTTTCACCAGGAAGGAGGCCTGGATGCTCAGAGCAAGTAATTATGAAAGAATTGCAGGTCAAAATGAAAAAACTGGCCTTATGCTCCCTGACCGATCCCTGATTTTCTTCTCTTTACTCATTTCAATTTTCCTAGCTGTACAACACACCCTAATGTCTTTAGGGCTAGCAAATCAACATAACCAAAATATTTGCAGGTATATAATTTTTTCTTCATTCTTCATTCTTAGATTGGAGCACAAATTCAACACATGGACCCAAAAAAAGTTTTTCAGAAAAAAAGAAAGATATTTTCTACATTAGATTTAATTATTAATTACAGGACACCTTGATTTCAGAGACAAACAATTGTAGAAAACAGGAGTGTTTTTCAGAATCAAGGACTATGGTAGTCAACTGAAAATTAGTTTCAAGACTGTGAGACCCACTCTTCTCACCAATTCTCTCTCTCCTTTACCAGTTTTTAATAGTATTTAGATTGGTTTATAAAAATCCTGTATGTCAGATAAGCCACTTTCTGGATAGTATCCAGAAAGTGAGCTAAGGTACAAATCAGAAGCTCAGCTAAGGAAGGGAGAGAACAAAGACTCAGAGCCAGGTAATATTTGGGCTTCTAAAATCTATGCATGTGGACAGACAAGTGACATGAGGACCAACAATGGGACTTTTTAGTTCCTATGTTTGAGCCAAAGATCTCCTCTCCACAACCATTCTAGAATAATATCAGTGCGTGGAACATTAATCATCTGATAGAGAAGACAGGAGTATGATGGGTTGGCTAGTGGAATAGCTAGCTTGAAGTAAGGGCAGAGGTCTAGAAGAATCAATCATGTCATGTTACTTTAGCACTGGTGATGTGATCAGGGTTAAACCTTGAACTGCTAGGAATTTCAGAATCACAATTTGAGAATGCATTGGTACCCAGGCATGGGGCAGCCAACTCTATGAACCTGCAGGACAGAGAGTCAGCTGACTCATTAGGATAGTGGGTATCACAGTTATAATTGTGAAGGGACAGAATAATGGCTTCTATGGGAGGCTGAGTTTGCCTCCCCCACCCCCATGGCCACTCCTTTCCCTTGCCCTCTCAGAGGAACAGCTACCTCACCTATAAGCATCTCAACAGCTATCTCTTTCCTGTACATATCACTACATAGCTATATTCTGAATGTTTCTAATTTCAGTTGTGTTCCAACAAACCATCTAGAAGTCCAGCTGAATCTCTGTAGAGAGCCAGGCAACCTCTGACACTGAGTCAAACAGGACCTTGCTCTCAAGTTGTAGGGTCCTTTTGTCCTACTGACAAGTCTTCATGAGTTCCCCTCATGTGAGACATGGTTCCTTGCATAATGTGGGTGCGAGGCGAGATTTAAACAAATGGTTCAGAGTAGCATGGGAACACTGGGACCTGAATCTTATCAGTATCCAGGATATTATGAAAATCCCATTATGAAATATAGGAAGAACAATAAAATTGATTTCACTTAATAAATATATAGATGCCTTGTGTCCCTTTTCGTTAACTCTAAAAATTACTTTCCCAGAACCAGATTTCTACATTTTTACATTTAATAAGTCAAATACAATCTCAAAACTTAAAAACAATAGAATTCTTTCTATAAAGGTACATCTATGAACATGCCTGAGAAGAATCATGTATTAAAATATAGCATAATACATACCACAGTAGAAACGTGCATGGGGTATAGTAGGAGTCCAGAGGAAGAGGATAAGTTCAAACCAGGCAACAGATGGGAAACAGGGGAAGGCTTCACAAGGTGGGTAAGCCCTGAGCCCTGTCTTGAGCGATGACTAGAAATTAGGCATAGTAAGATTCTAGGCAGAAGAAACAGCATAAGAAAGACAAGAGAATGTGTAGAAGAGTGTGCGTGTGTGTATGTGTGTGTGTATGTGTGTGTGCACGTGTGTATGTGTGCGTGTGTGTGCATGTGTGTGTGTGTTGTTTACATGCCTGGGAATGCCAGCTTTCACCCTCCTTCTGAATTTAGTGCAATCAGTCATGTACACTGCCCTAATGTGAATAACTTTAAACTCAACATGTTCTCTGTGCCAGGGGTTTTGCTCTCTATGCCTAATCTCCAGCAATAGAATCAAAACTCTTTGTTCTCCAACAAAGGAATCTCAGACACCCATATCAGGTGGAGGTCATGCATTTAGTGGAGAATTACAACAGCCCTTATAAAGTTACCTCCTCTATAAACAAGAAGGCTCTGCCTTTGTTTTGGCAATATTGCCAGCTCCCAGGATGGCACACAGCTAGGAGGCTGCTTCCTGCCGCAGAGAGAGCATCCAGTACTCACTGACCATGTGGCTTCTCTCCTGCCCTGGCCAGGCTCCAGGCTTTTTCCCTCTGTGAGACATGCTGCTCGTGACATAAATGGGTCATGCTACAACCACAATGTGATGTTTCTGGGGAACACGCCAATTTCATGCCTTCCCCAGCCTATTCATTGCTCAATGGGTCAGTCAGTGGTATGGTAAGTGGCAAGAGCACAGCCAAGCAACAATGATGGTAAGGGGTACCACCATGGAAATCCTGATTTCAACCCCTTTCAGATGTCCATGGCCCTCAGAACCAAAAGGTATTTAACTCTCTTTGGCCACTTTTTTTTTTCTCATGAAATAATATTACCCTCTACATTGTTTTGCAAGGAAACAGTTACAACCTGGATTAGTAGCAGCACAGGACAGAACACAGCCCTATACACTGGAGGTCTGAGTTCTAGTACTTCAGAAGAACGGAACCACAACAATTGTGCTTCACTTTGGAGAAGCCACAAATCTCTGCATCTGTGGTTCTTCCTCAGGCCAATAATGATGCCTGTTCTTCCTAGCCTGTGGGGACTACTACTATCAAAGAGATTAAAGCCTTCTCAAAAACTTTAAAATGCTAAATAATACTAAATTAAGCTAGGAAAATTTTCATGAGGATTTGTGGAGACCTGTGAGAGCAAGCAAGCTCATTTTTGTAGGCAGGTGGGTCAACCGCAGCTGTCATACTTTCCATCCCTGCAAGATATGCTGCCTAATTTAGAAGGAAGTTTGGAATTAGAGAAGTTCAGTTCACTCCACCTAATACTAAATATTCATTAAGAACCTATCATGCGCAATGTACTGTGCTATATTTTTTAATTTTAGTGATTTGTTCAAGGTCAGAGGGCTGGTTAGTGTAGGGCTAAGCTAGTTGCCCTCACTCCCAGCTGTGTTATCCATCATTCCATTTCCATCACATGTTCTGGAGCAACCATTTTCAGTTGGGCAAATAACATGGACTTTATCTGTGTTATGTTTACAATGGTTTAATTGGAACCTCCAAATAAAGCACAACAGATTTTCCAGAAATATTTTATTAAATGTCATTTAATTTAAGGAAGGGAAAATACATTAGTGGCACCAAGACTTTTCCAAAGAGAAAAAGAATATCTGGGAAATGCAACTGGATTCCTAAGAAAAAGCAGCAGGAGAAAGAACAGCACACAGTGCCAACACAATCAACATAAATAATTCTGCAATTATTGGCAGCTCCAAATTCACTGGTTGTCATCCTAAAAGAAAAGGAAGTCAAACCAGAGGTCCAGCAATATGAACCGAATGATCATCTGCCACTCATCTCAATCAGTGCTGCCCATTACAGGGAAGTTCTCTCTAAGCTGTATCCACACAGATGTAACCCTACCCACATAGAAATAAAGAAAAGGAAAGAAATTTGGCTCTTGTCACAGAGTATGTCATGATGATTTATCAACCTGAAATACGGTTTAATCTGCATAAAAATGGAGTCCTGCAGACTGACTGGGATTAATAGGCTTCAGCTCTAATTCCTCCTGGTGGTCTCATTTAAATAGGCCATTCATCACTGTGACCTCTTTTGATAATAGCCTTACTGTAATATTTAATTTCACATTAATTCTGTTGTAACTTAGCCAATGTTCATTTGCAGAAAATCACTAAAGAATTAGCTCTGCCCCTGACCCCTACCTTTATCAACATCCTCATGAATGCCAAAACAATTGAAAATGGTCAGTTCCCATATTTGCTAAATGCACTGGTCAAGAATCATAGGTGTTTGGATGGAATAGGGCAAAAGGAAAAGTAGACATTAACAAAGAATCTTTAACTAGACAAGGAGGCAGTACATTTATTTTGAGTCAATTAAGACACAAAATATGTCTCCATGGCAGAAATTAGGTTAACAGGTCAATTGGCACTCATTACTTGATTTCTATTTGTGCTAGGGTCTGGTGAAATCATCTATGCGACTCTTGTTTCTTCGCCAGAACATTCCTGGTCCTGAGGGATATAATGGATTCTAATAAATTCAGTTCATTACGATGTTATGTGTTTACACAGCATGTATTGTTGCCCTCTGTAGGTTATGAAGTTAGCATATAGCCATCCTCAGGGGGCTTAAATATGCTTTGTGGATAAAGGATTGTTTATGCCATAAGTGGATCATGTCATAACTAAAACTAGTGTTTCAATCAGCTTGACCAGGAGTGGGATGCAAGCCTTTAAGTCATTCTGAGTAGTCAGCAGCACACTGAGGTGCAAGAGGCAGGAAGTTCACACCTAGAGCTGTATGGACAGACTGCTGCATCTGGAAAATCTTTATATTGAGTTTAAATCTAGCCTTCCGTGCAAGAATAACCTAGGGACAGAGATTTTTCTCTCTCCCAGAAAGAGCTCAAGACGTTCTTACTAGGTCAAGTGCAGAGGGGGATTCACAATGAACACCTGAAGATGATGTAAAAGGTCTCTGCTAAGTGAACGAATGTGTCTCAGGTGTTCTGGGCTGGCAGCAGCTGGGAAGACGGTCCCAGCATTTGTTTTAGATATAAAAGATCTTCACCATTGTTATTCAATGTGTTATTTCCTCTCTTCCTGTAGCGTCATCTTTTTCAATAATATGCATATATGATTGATAATAAAAGTACCTTATTTTTAGAATTTAAAGATTATATTAAAGATTATTTAATTCAATTCTAAGAGGCAGTACTACCCATAAAGATCAAATAATTTGCTAATAGTTGCAGATAGAAGAGCTGAGCAATGACAGGGCCCAGGCCAGAATCCACATCTCTTGATTATTGGCCCACTGCTCCTTCCACCTCCCATGCCCTCATATGCTACTTCAACCATCTGTCACTATGAGTGGCCATTTGGGTCAGAGCTCTGTTAAGGAGTGAGCTAGATGGGCAGCTGTCTGGGAGCCAATTTGTATGGTACATTAAAATAAGTTCCTCCTCATCTTAACTATTTCAGTAATACCATTTTGAAAGGATATCAAATTACTAGTCTACCAAGGGTACACACAACTCTAATCCCTTTAACTGATGTAAAGAAAGTTATGCTTTATAACCTAGTAGCCAAAGATAAAAAGTGATGATTACCAGGAATTATACACAATCAGAAACAAGAGGCTTTCCCTTGGGCTCATAAGCTATGGCATACTATGCTGAGACACCTACAAGATCAAGGGAGCAGTGTGGCAAAGTTGAGGGTTAACTCCTTTTCCTAAATAATTATTTAACAATATTTCTCTTTTTTCTTATATCTCCCAACAGCATTTCCTTCCCAGATCCTTAATCTTAAATAACGACCTTACTTTTTGTTTCCCTAGGAGAAAATATGAACCAATTGGAAATGATCTTCCACATACCCACCACCAAATCTACAAGGCTGCCTACATTTGTGCCCATGTACCATAAAAGAATAAAAGAACAATGGGAAAACTGTCTATACTTCCTGCCTTACGCCACCTCAGATGCTCAAAGATTTAGCTCCAAGAAGTCACCCCTTCTCTGTTACATTAACAAGGTTTACTTCTCTACTGGATCATTTTCATTAGTAATTCAATATGCTCAGTATGATACCAATTTACAAAACTATCTCTTGAACCCATATCCCTCTCCTAATGCCTCATTTATCTTTTCCTTATAGCAAAACCCCTGGAAAGAGTTGTCTATACTCCCTGTTTTTACTTATTCTTCTTGATTTTCTCTTATACTGTCCTCAGTCTGATTTTCAAACCCATCACTTCACAGAAATAGATCCCATCAAGATCACAATGATCTTTACACTGCCCAAATTTATCTTCGGTTCTCAGTTATCATCTTATATAACTTCTTGTAGTGTTTGTCACAACGCCTCATTCCTTCTTTCTGGAAACACTTCCTTCACTTGGTTTCTAAGACATCACTCCCTCATGGTTTGCCTAATACTATACTGGCTGCTCCTCAACTTCCTCTATTGATTGCTCCTAATTTTTTTCAACCTTTAATGTGGGAGAGTCCCATGGCTCAGTCCTCGGACTTCTTTAGTCTCTACCTACACTAACTGCCTATACAATCTCATTCAATCAAGTGGCTATAAGATACTACATAGATCCAAAAATTCTCCCAAGATTGATAATTCTAGTTATTAATTTATTTCCTTTCTTCAAATCTGTTCTTAAATGTTACACTGACAAACAAGTCTCCATTTATAATCCTATATAAAATAGCATCCTGCCCAAGCTTGCCTGTCCTCTTTACTCACCTTACCCTCCAAATTCCAGACATACCCAACAACATACTGGACAACCTTATTTAAATGTCTAGTAGGCAGTTCAAACTTAACAAATCTAAATCCTAACTCTTGACATCCTCCTCTTAAAGCATGGTTTTCATCAGTTCTACTCTTGTCAGTAAATCACAATTCTATTCTTTTCCATTTTCTTAGTCCAAAATTATTTTTAATTATCTTAATCTCCAAGTTATTCTTATACCCAATCTGTCAATATCTTTGACTCCAACTCCAAAATACATCCAGAATCTCCATAGTACAACAACTCCAGCTACCACTGTCTCTGATCTGGGCTAATTCAGTGGTTTCCCAACTAGTCTTTACAACCTTGTCCCTCATCATCTGTTCTTTACATTGTAGCTAGAGTTACAGTTTTCAGTGAAGATCATGTCTCTCTTCTGCTCAAACACATCTGATGACTCCTCAAGTCATTCAAACCAAAAGTCAAAGTTTTGACAAAGCCCTCAAGGATTTTACATGACCTTTCTCCACTACCTCAATGACTGAGCCTTTGCAGAAGTGCATCTGAGGCAGAAAAAATTGCCTGCATGAGTGAAAAGAAAACACCAAGCATGTGGGAAGTAAACTACACAGTACTAATCATTGAGCCCCATAGAAGTCCATTTTATAAGCTAAAGAATTCAAATGCTGAAAATGACAGCTAATTTTCAGAAGCCTAAAACTGGTAAATAAATAGGGATTTCATAGTAACTCATCATAATGCCACTTTTACTCCTGAAAACAAGAGCACATATCAGAAAGAACTTAAATCTTCAAATGCTTTTAAATGAAGCCATCCTCGGGGAAGTAGGAAATTACCAAGATGGATGAGAATTTCTATTCCAGATTTTCAGTATGGCATGAAAAGTCATAGAAATGCAAGAGCAGACATTTAGGTTTGAAAGGTATTAACATATTCTTCAGTAAATTTTAATGCTAGTCTTGTTTTTATTTATTCTTGATTTGAGGAGTTCCTTATAATATAATTGTTTAACTTCATCAGGAATTATCTAATTTTCATAGAGGTCCTAGTATGCACAGAAACTCATAGTCTTCCGGGAAGGTACTACCTTAGAAAGTTTATGACACCCAAAAAAACAAATAAAAAGAATTAGTGATGTCACTTTTGACCATTTACCCTTCGTAGAAGTCATCTTATATTATAATAAAATAGTTCTTATCCACTCATATTCACTTCAAGTTTATCTTGAATTTGGAGAAATAAAGTCTCATCAGCTGTTATGATTATTATCTAGTCATACTTGGACATGTTAGCTACCCAAAGCATAAGATGATAACATATTGACTTGCATTGTGCATGTACTATTACATTTATTATCCAATTTAATCACCCTCACCACCATGTAAGATATTGTTTATCATTTCATTTTATAGATGAGGGATCAGGACTCAAAATGTTGAAGTTTCACAATAAGAGGCAACCAGGAAGTGATAAGAGAGCTAGGATATATACTAATTTTCAATCTTGGAATAATTTTCACTGTGCATCTGTTGGCAGACGGGCTTTAATCTGTTCTCTAACCCACACTCATTTTATACAATTTGTAATTACAGGCCCATTCTTAGGAAGGCAAACACATTCAATTATGTTTTACACAAATGTGCATCAGTTAAATGAGCATTTATTTTTAGCAAAAAATGTTAAATATCTGCAAATGATCAGATACTTAGCAGTCATAAAAAAAGTTGATTCTTGACTAATTATTTGACTAAATTAAATTTTTTAAATTATCTTCACACCACTTTGGGGTCTAAGCATAAAATCAGCTTAACATATCTTCAGGAGCTTACTGTCAATGTGGAAAAGACCCAGAGTATAGCTTCTCTTGCCAATGCCTGGGAAGCCCTCCACATACCTTAGTAGAGCAAAATCCCTACCCATCTGACAGATACCCTCTTATCGAAACTTCTCTATGGCAAATAAATTAAACAGTCATAATTCCATTATGACTACTGGAATTTTTTTTATTAATTTAGCTAAATCAGCTTTTATAATATTTTAAGCAGTTTAAACCTTTTAAGAGAAACTGATATATGAAGTTTTAAAACATTTAAGTTTTCAATCAATGTTTAAATATTTGGAGAAATTTAATTTGTTATGTTCAAAATTTTTTAGTTTATTAATTGTTTAAGTGGATGTAAATATTTCCAAAATTATTGTTTAAAGATTGCAAAGATGATACATCCCTCTAACAGGTTTCAAGCTGTACTTCCATAAAAGCACAAGAATGTGTGTAAAAACAATTGTCAAATTTCATCTTTGGTCTACATAGAGAAATAAAGAAGAAAGAGATTTAATTCAAAAGAAGAAAAAGAAGAAGTTAGCTATAATTCCCACTTTATGGCATAAACATATGGTCAACACAGGCAATTTGTAATAGGAAAAAAAAAACCTTGGATAATCTAAACCAATGCATAACATCATGTATGTATTACTTTTATATAGATGCTGCAGACATTTAATTATGGCTCTGAACTTGTTTACTAACATACTTATTTATTTCTGCTGATCTCCTCTGAAAAATGTGATTTTTCCCCTTTTCATTCCTTGCATATGAGATTTCAAGTCCTGGTTGCCTGTGGAACAGTATCATTTCTGTTATAGAATCCTTCACTTTTCTCATCACTAGGGCTCTAAATTTGAAAATTATCTTGAACTTATTTTTCTGCAACTATCATGGTAGATACCATATCTGGTCTTTTATTCATTCCCTCCTATATTTGGTTCCATTTACAATGTCATCATCCAATTTCAGACCTATATCATTCCATGCTTTATTAGTTCAGCCATATGTCATTCAGCTGCCTTATCTTCTATCTCCTCTTCCTCTAGTTCATCGTATGTGGTATCACAGTAGATTATCCTTTAATGCAATTTTATACTTACTATTCCACATTCAAAATAATGATCCTTCTTTCCTACTGCATTCAATACACCCACCAGGTTTATCTACTCAGTTTATCAATAGAGAAATATTGTCTTCTCCTAAGCACTCTTTACTTCCCCTATTTATATCTCCTCCTCAATGTATACTGAGATATTACACTAATTCCTACATGTACGCCTTTACTCAGGTCATCTCACAGTCTGCTTAGTCCCTTGCCCCATGTGCATTGCAACCCCCACAGCTGAAGCCATTCAGCCCTCTAAGGACTAGAACTTTAACTCCAAGACCACAAGGCAGTTGAAACATAAGACTTTTAGATCTGCATTTCCAAAGTGATTTAGTTGCATGCTAATTCTGTGAGTGGTTAACAGGCATATCATATACACACATATACACACACACACACCACACACACCACACCACACACACACACACACACACACACACGAGATCCATGGTTAAAGATGAGTTTGGGAAATATTGGGTGAACCAAAGTCAAAAACTCATATCTGTCTTTTCTGAAAAATTGAACATGCCACCATACAATGTATTGTATAGGACTGTACTCTGCCAGCACACAAAGTAGGAAGTATGTGGAAAATTACAAACCTGATGAATGTTCTCATAATTTATCCCTAGCAATGGAGTCTCTCTTATTACTTGGAACATTTATATACGTACTGTGAAACCTGAATGTACCCTGGCTTCCTTGGAACTGGGCCTCAGCCTTATGCTCATACCCACTTTGAAAAACAAGGGTCCTGCTGGGAACATCAGTAATCCTGGTTGTATCCACGCTACAGGATCCTCAAACTTATAGATACTCACTACTTATCTACGGAGACTTTCTTTTTATACTTACTGTTGGGGACTCTGACCAAGTTTGGTTCAAATTTATTACTACACCCCTTTCTACTTTTACCTCTATTTTGGAAAATCCTAATCATTTACTTTACAAATTTAAAGTGCTGATTACAAAAATACCTGGGAAACAGACTATGGGTTTCGTAGTTTTAACCATCTCTATTATTAGAAAATCAGATCAAATGTATACCTCATTCATAAAGGGCAGACAATTTCTTTTTGAACACAAAAGAGTTTGCTCATTAATCACACCAGACAGTTAGAAAAGATTATATCAGTGGTCTTTTACAGCTATGACAAAAAGATTCTATAAATTGCCAATTCCAGTTGCACATTATAAGCTATTTTTGCAATGTGGGATCTCAGTGAGTTCTAAGATATGAATCTCATTGCCTGGGCAGTTCTATCTTTCCTAGGCCATGTGACTCCAGAAATCTTCACATTAAACAATGATAATAACCTTAATAATAAAAGGAACCTCTGTGGAAGGCAGGTATTTAAAATGAGAAAATATCAATAGCCTTAACTTTGAAAAAAAAAACACAACTACAACAAAGAATTTCATGACAAATCAAGTTATCAATACCCATTGAGTCTTTAGCTTATGAATAGAAAGGAGTCAGAGGGGGAGGCCTTTCAACCAGATGTGAAATGCTTACAGGCTTTCAGAGAGGAGACTAGAGATGAGGATCTCCATTAGGAAAAATAGGTTGGACAGGTAGAATGGGGGTCAGATAACATAGCCAGGCAAGTTTCATTTCTTAATTTCCTTTTCTTTTTGTCCTTAAAAACTCCTTTCTTGGAAAATAAATTCTGTTGCTATAGGCAACATTTTCATCCCCAGTCAGAGCCTTTTTGCAAGCCCAAGTGTTCGCTGCCATCCATTCACATCTGTAACATTTAACTTTAATGCCTCTGTCCCTGAAGAGGTGCTGAACACATTTCAATGCACCAGCAGCAGATATGGCCCGAAGAACTAGCTGCTTAGCAGCCAATCAGCAGGTGACCTTTCCCATTGACACTGTCTGCAGGGCTGCTTGACCACATAGACAGGAATAAATCTCTTCCTGAGCTAACCTCAGATGGGAGATGGGAAATTGCACACCCATTCAGCAACAGCAGATTTATTAAAGAGAAAGACTGTTCATGGCAAGGTGAGCAGAAACCATGAAAACAGATCCAGAGAGCTGATCCACCCTGCTGTAAAAGCTACATGTACTGCATTCAGTTGTGGCCAGTGAGTTTATACTGAGAGGTCTTCAAAATCAAAACTGGAGTCTGGGTGAATGAGCCTTCAGCTGTCTTCCCTCCTCCCCCTAGTGATCTGGTGATCACTTTCCCTCTGCCATACAGCTGCCCTGTTTTTGGAGCTCCAAGGCCAGCCTGGAGTAAAATTTAAAGTCTAAAAAATTCTTCAGTCCCCCAACCCTTTGATTTTTACCCTCTGGCCTTTCACAATGGTTTGGCATAGCTTATATTAAGTTTGAACTAAATTAAAAATTGATTTATCACTTATTTGTGGTTGACTTAGGGTGAAATATTATTTGAAAATTATAAGGTGTAAGGTTTAAAAATGCTACAGATTAGTGAATTTTAAAGATTTTAAACTGCATTGTTTGTTTAAAAAACATCAAGGAATCCCAATATAGAAGACAAATGAGACTACAGTTTCTCCACTTAAAGAAGATTAAAGCCAAAAAGGCTGTAGTTTCTACTTTGCAAAGCAGGCCCAGACAGATGTGTGCAATCCTGGATTTCTGAGGATAAGCATTAAAAAGCTGTGCTCTGTGTGGAGGGGTTACTATAAATGTGTGTTCTCATAATCAGGATAAAAAGGCTAGTTCTTGGTGAAGACAAGGAGAGATGTGACTTATTCAAAAAACCTTTCTGTTTATCTATGCAATGCATTCAGTAATTTTGAAAGAACAGTTGCCTCCCTAGTTCACAGATAGCTTGCACTTTTATACTTTATAATTGTGACAAGTAACTTAACCTCCTTAAGTTACTTTGGGCTCATTAATTCTTATAGCCTCATTGTGAGGATTAAATGGAACAGCATAAGAAAAATATCTGGAACAATGCATAGCCTAGATTCATTTCATACCCTTGCCTTCCTCCCAGCCAAGGCCGTTGTTTTCAATGCATTTATAACACAGGGGAACGGAAGTAAAGAACAAACCAAGAATGTATCAGGGTGTTCAATGCCATCATATAAGTACATGTAATGTGCTGTGGAAACTCTAATGCTCAAACAATTGCCTACACTTGAATCATAGAAAAGGCTCCAAAATGAAGGAGTCATCTAAATAGGTCTTAGAAGGCTGAGTTCACATACATTAGACATACAAAGGAGGCAAGTGGATATTCAAGGCAGAAAGAGGACTGCACAAAAGCTTAGATGCAAGAAAGTACATGAGGACTTAGTATAGTCCCAGCACAGGGTGTAACCTGTGAGAGCGTAGGTATTGTCTGTCCACATGTTCTAAAACTAAGCAACATCTCTGGTACAAAGTTGACTGATATTTAGAGTTAGGACTGGAGCAATAATTTCAGTTTTTATTATTCTAGCCACCTTGGTAAGGAGTTCAGACTTTATTATACGTGCACTAGGAACCACTGAAGACTTTTAGACCATAGGAGCATGATTAGAACCTAGTTTTACAAAGAGAATCCTGGTTTTATTCAGGAAGAAACTTCCAATTCAAACACTGATGCCAAGCCAATGATAAAGGAAGGTATTTTAAACAGTCTAGCAAATTATGATAATATAATCATAGATAGAATTTATTTTAATATGTGTCAGGCCCTTTTCTAATCATATTATTGCATTATTTCACCTAATCCTTATCATAAACCAATGAGAAAGACCTTACTATCCTCTCCACTTTAGAGGTGAGGAAACAAGACATTGAGAGGTGAAGTAATTTATTAAGGTCTGGAACTATTTAGCAGTGAAATCTGCCTGTGAATGCAGAAGGTTCAACTGATGATGAAGATTTGAACTAAAATCAGTGGGATTTTATTACATTGAAAAAGAAAGTAAATGTCCACAGTAAATCAGAAGGTTTCTAGTTCTGAAGAGTGATAGATTATGATGCCATTAAGTAGAAAGAAAAGTTTAGGCAGATGAATATATGTACTGAAAAACTGAAGACAAATGGCCCAGATTGGGGGTGGAAAGCCAACAATGTAATTTTAAAAAATCCATCAGAAGTGGGCAGAGCAGGACAGCTAAATAGAAGCCTTCACTGATGGTCTTCTCTGTGGGAATACCAAATTTAACAACTATCTACATACACAAAAGTTACCTTCGTAAGAACCAAAAATCAGGTGGCAATCACAGTACCTAGTTTTGTTTTGTTTTTAATTGCATTTTAGGTTTGCGGGTACATGTGAAGAACATGCAAGATTGCTGCATAGGTACACACAAGGCAGTGTGATTTGCTGCCTTCCTCCCCCATCACCTATATCTGGCATTTCTCCCCATGCTATCTCTCCCCCAACTCCCCGATGTCCCTCCCCTATTTCCCCCTCGACAGACCCTAGTTTTTACTTTATAATGCAGAAGAGAAACTGAAGAGGGTAGGAAAGACAGCCTTGAGTAGCTGACAACACCCCACCCCTGTTTCCCTACCCCAGCCTAGCAGCAGCCACATGATGCAGAGAATCTTTTCACTTGGGGGGAGGAGAGTACAGCAATTGTGGTGCCTGTATTGAAGCCAATGCTGCACTGTCACAGTGGAAAGCAAAACCAGACTAAACTCAGCTGTTGCTCATCCACAAAGGGAGCATTTAGATCAGCCTTAGCCAAAGGGAATTGCCCATTTCCTGTCCCAGTGGTCAGAACTTGAGTTTGGCAAGCCTTGCAACTGCAGGCTAAAGTGCTCTGGGGTTCTAAATAAACTTCTAAGATAGTTTAGACCACAAGGACCACAATTCCCAGGCAAATTCTTGTGCTGTGTTGGGCACAGACTCCCAACTAGATGTGGGGGCACATATCCTACTGAGACATCAGCTGGGATGCTATGGGAGTGCTTGCACTATCCCTCCCCCAACTCTTCACAGTGCAGTTTGCAGCAATCACTCCTTCCTTCTGCTAAAATGAGGAGATGGAGAATAAAGGGGACTGTGTCTTGTATCCTGGATATAAGCTCAGCCACAGTAGGTTAAGGAGCTAGGCAGAGTTCTGCGGCTTCCATTCCAGGCCCTAGCCTCTGGAAAACATATGTAAATATGCTGTGGCCAGAAGAGACTCCACTGCCTTGAAGGAAAGGACTCAGTCCTGGCAGGATTTATCACCTGCTAACTTAAGAATTCTTGGTGCCTGAAGAACCAGCAGCAATATCCCATGGGCCTTGGGTAAGACTCTGAGACATGCTGGCTTCATGTGAGAACCAGTGCATCCCCCAGTTGTAGTAGTTATGATGAGAGACTACTTCTGCTTGAAAAATGCAGAAGGAAAAGTAAATGGGATTTTCTCTTTTACCTTAAATACCAGCATGGCTACAGAGGAGTGGAATACCAAATAGACTTTTGGGGTCCCCCAATTCCAGGGCCAGGCTCTGAGGTAGCAGTTCTGGACCTGACGTGGGTGAGAGGGAAGTCTACTGCCCTGAAAGGTGAGTTCCAGGTTTAGAAGCATTAACCACAAGCTGACTGAAGAGCCCTTGGCCCTTAAGTAAACATCAGCAAAAGGCTGGCAGTATTCCCCGTGGGTTTGTGGTGGTGGTAGCCGTGGGAAGAGGCTCCCCTTCCTGTGGAAAGAGGAGAGAAGAGTGGGAAGGATTTTGTCTTGTGGTTTGAGCACCAGCTTAGTAACAGTAGAACAGAGTATCAGATAAATATCTAGGTTTTTGACTCCAGTCACTGACTCTTGAATGGTATCTCTGGACCCACCTTAAGCTGCAGGGAGCTCACCACCCTAAAAGAAAGCACACAAGCTTGTCTGCCTTTGCCACCTGCTGATTGTGTACCCTTAGGGCCTTGAGGAAACATAGGTGGTAGTCATGTAGTGAATACACATGCCTTGGATGAGACCTAGTGCTGTGCTGGCTTCACATTTGAACCTAGTGCAGTCCCAGTGGTGGTGGCCACAAGGTTTTTTGTATCATCCTACACCCAGCTCCAATCATCTAAGCACAGAGGGAGAGAGACTGTTTGGAAGAAAGTAAAGGAAGATAACAAGAGTCTCTGCCTCAAAATTCAGAGAATTTTTCTGGCTCTATCCAAAACCACTAAGGTGATACCTCTATAACTCTACAAGAACCACAATGTTACTGGGCCTGGGTTGCCCCCTAATGTAGATACAGCTTAGATAACAACACCGAAGTCCCACTGAATACCAGGAGAGCATTCCAATAAGGACAGGTAAAAACAAGCCCAGACTATGAAGACTATGATAACTATCTAACTCTTCAATCCCCAAACCTTAAAGAACATCCACAAGCATCAGGATCATCCAGAAAAACATGCCCTCACAAAATGAATGAAACAAACCACCAGGGATCAATCTGGAACAGATACGTGACCTTTCAGACAGAGAATTCAACATCACTGTTTAGAGGAAATGCAAAGAAATACAAGATAACGCATAGAAGGAATTCAGAATTCTATCAGATAAATTTAACAAAGAGGTTAAAATAATTAAAAAGAATCAAACAGAAATTCTGGAGTTGAAAAATGTAATTGATGTACTATAAAATGTATCAAAGTTCCTTAATAGCAGAATTTATCAAGCAGAAGAAAGAACTAGTAAGTTTGGAGACGGGCTATTTGTAAATACAAAATCAGAGGAGACAAAGAAGAAGAATAAAGTACACCAACAAGAGCTAGAAAATAGCTTCAAAAGGACAAATGTAAGAATTATTTGCTTTAAAAAGGAGATAGAGAAGAAGATGGGGTAGAAAGTTTATTCAAAGGGGTAATAACAAAGAACTTCCCAAACCTAGGAAAATATATCAATATTTAAGAACAATATAATTATAGAACACCAAGTAGATTTAACCCAAGAAGACTACCTCAAATAATGTAATAATCAACTCCCAAAAGTCAAGAATAAAGAAAGGATCCTAAAAGCCAAAAGAGCAAAAAACAAAAAACAAATAACACACAATAAAGCTCTAATATGACTGGTAGCAGACTTTTCAGTGGAAATCTTATAAAACAGGGGAGTGTGGAATGACATTTTAAAGTGCTGACAGGAAAAAAAAAAAAAAAAAAAGCTTTTGCCCTAGAATAATATGTCTGGTGAAAATATCTTACAAATACGAAGGAGGAATAAAGACTTTCCTAGACAAGACATACAAAAGCTAAGGAATTTCAACAACACTAGACCTGCCCTACAAGATGTACTAAAGGGAATACTTCTATCAGGTAGAAAAGAATGTTAGTTATCAATAAGAAATCATCTGAAGGTACAAAACTAACTGGTAATAAGTACATAGAAAAACACAGAATATATAACACTGTAATTGTTGTGCATAAACTGCTCTTAAACAGAAAGCCTAAAAGATGAACCAGTCAAAAATAATAAATACAACAACTTTTCAAGACATAGACAGTACGATGAGATATAAATAGAAACAATAAAGTTAAAAAGTGGAAGACAAAGTTAAAGTGTAAAACTTTTATTAATTTACTTTTGCTTGATCATTTGTTTATGCAAAAATGGTTACATTGTCATCACTTTAAAATAATGAGTTATAAGATAGTATTTGCAAGCCTTGTGGCAACCTCATATCAAAAAACATTCAACAGTGATATGGTTTGGCTGTGTCCCCCACCTAAATCTCATCTTGAATGCCCACATATTATGGGAGGGATTCGGTGGGAGGTAATTGAATTATGGGGCATGCCCATGATCTTGATGCTGTTCTTGAGACAGTGAATAAGTCTCATGAGATTAGTTGGTTTTAAAGGGGCGCTTCCCTGCACAGGTGGTCTCATTTTGCCTGCTGCCATCCATGTAAGATGTGACTTGCTCCTCCTTGCCTCCCATCATGACTGTGAGGCTTCCCTAGCCATGTGGAACTGTAAGTCCAATTAAACCTCTTTCTTTTGTAAATTGCCCAGTCTCCGGTATGTTTTTATTAGCAGCATGAAAACAGACTAATACAGTAAATTGGTACCAGGAGTGGGGTGTTGTTGAAAAGATATCCAAAAATATAGAAGTAACTTTGGACTGAGTAACAGGCAGAGGTTGCAACAGTTTGGAGGGCTCAGAAGAAGACAGGAAAATGAGAAAAAGTTTGGAACTCCCTAAAGATTTGTTGAATGGCTTTGACCAAATGTTGCTAATGATATGGACTATACAATCCAGACTGAGGTGGTCTCGGATGGAGATGAAGCACTCATTGGAAACTGGAACAAAGGTGACTCTTGTTATGTTTTAGCAAAGAGACTGGTGGCATTTTGCTCCTGCCCTAGAGATTTGTGAAACTCTGAACTTGAGAGATAATTTACAGTATCCAGTGGAAGAAATTTCTAAGCAGCAAACTATTCAAGAGGTAACCCAGGTTCTGTTAAAGGCATTCAGTTTTAAGAGAAAAACAGAACATAAAAGTCTGGAAAATTTGCAGCCTGACAATGTAATAGAAAAAAAATTCCATTTTCTCAGGAGAAATTCAAGCCAGCTGCAGAAATTTGCAGCTGAATGTTAACCACCAAGACAATGGGGAAAATGCCTCCAGGGTGTGTCAGAGACCTTTGAGGCAGTCACCCCCATGACAGGCTCAGAGGTTTAAGAGGATAAAAGGGTTTCATGGGAGGCTAAGTGTCCCTCTGCTTTGTGCGATCTAGGGATTTGGTGTCCTGCATCTCAGCTGCTCCAGTGTGGCTAAAATGGGCCAACGTACACCTCAGGCAGTTGCTTCAGAGGGTGGAAGCCCCACACCTTGGAGCTTTCATCTGTTGTTTACTTACAGGTGCACAGAAGTCAAGAATTCAGGTTTGGGAACCTTCACCTAGATTTCCAAAAAAATGTATAAAAATACCTGGAAGCCTAGGCAGAAGTTTGCTACAGGGTCAGAGATCTCAGAAAACCTCTGCTAAGGCAGTGCAGAAGGAAAATATGGGGCTGCAGCCCCCACACAGAGTTCCTCCTGGGGCACCACCTATTGGAACAGTGAGAAGAAGGTCACCATCCTCCGGGCATCAGAATGGTAGATCTATTGACAGCTTGCACTGTGTACCTGAAAAAGCCACAGACACTAAATGCCAGTCTGTAAAAGCTGTCCAGAAGGAGACTTTACCCTGCAAAGCCACAGGGCAGAACTGCCCAAGACCATGGGAACCCACCTCTTGCATGAGTATAGCCTGGTTGTGAGACACAGAGTCAAAGGAGATCATTTTGGAGCTTTAAATTTTGACTACCTAACTGGATTTCAGAATTGCATGGGGCCTGTAGCCCCTTTTTTTGGTCATTGCATCTCGGAAATAATTTGCTTTTGATTTTACAGGCTCATAGGTAAAAGGGACTTGCCTTGTCTCAGTTGAGACTTTGGACTGTGGACTGTTGAGTTAATGCTGAAATGAGTTAAGACTTTGGGGGACTGTTGGGAAGGCATAATTGGTTTTGAAATGTGAGGACATGAGATTTGGGAGGGGTCAGGGATGGAATGATATGGTTTGGCTGTGTCCTCAGCCAACTCTCATGTTAAATTTTCATGTGTTGTGGCAAGGACCTAGTGAGAGGTAATTGAATCATGGGGGCAGGTCTTTCCCATGCTGTTCTCATGATAGTGAATAAGTCTCACAATAGCTGAAAATTTTGAAAGGGGGAATTTCCATGCAAAAGCTCTCTCTTTTGCCCGCTGCCATACATCTAAGATGTGACTTGCTCTTCTTTGCCTCCCACCATGATTGTGAGGTGTCCCTAGCTACTTAAAAGTGTAAGTCCAATTAAACCTCTTTCTTTTATAAATTGCCCATTTTCAGGCATATCTCAGGTATGTCTTTATCAGCAGCATGAAAAATACAATACAATACTAATACAAACAGATACACAAAAAATAAAATTCCAGGAATTAAAACCTACCACCAGAGAAAATCTCCTTCACTAAAAAAGAGGAAGGAAAGAAGGAAGAGAAGACCACAAAACAACCATAAAACAAACAAGAAAATGGCAGGAGTACATACTTACTTATCAATAATGGACTAAATTCTCCAACTGAAAGTCATTCAATCAAAAGATTCTATGTAATGGACTAAACTCTCTAATCAAAAGTCATGGAGTAGCTGAATGAATTAAAAATAAGACCCAATGATCTGTTGCCTACAAGAAACACACTTCACCTATAAAGACACATATAAACTTAAAATAAAGGGACAGAAATAGATAATTCAATCTTTATGGAAACCAAGAAAGAGCAGAAGTTGCTACACTTACATTAGCCTGAACAAATTTCAAGACAAAAACTATAAAAAGACACAAAAGTCATTATATAATGATAAATGAGTCAATTCAGGAAGAGGATATAACAATTATAAATATATATGCATCCAATACTGGAACACTCAGAAATGTAAAGCAAATATTATTAGTGCTAAAGAGAGAGATAGGCCTCAATACAATAATAGCTAGAGACTTCAATATCCCACTTTCAACATTGGACAGATCTTCCAGACAGAAAATAAACAAAGAAATGTAATACTTAATCTGCACTAAGGAACAAATGGATCTAATAAACATTCACAAAACATTGTATCTAATTGCTGCAAAATATACATTCTTCTCTTCAACACATGAATCATTATCAAGGACCTACCATGTATTAGGTTATAAGACAAGTCTTAAAACAGTCAACTAAGTTGAAATCATATCAAGCATCTTCTCTGACCATAATGGGATAAAAGTAGAAATCAATAACAGGAATTTTGCAAGCTATACAAATACATGGAAATTAAACAATATGCTCCTAAATGTCCAGTGGGTCACAGAAGACAATAGGAAGAAAATTTAAAAGTTTCTCGAAACAAATGATAATGGAAACACAACATACCCAAACCTGTTGAATACAGTGAAAGTTGTACTAAGAGGGAAGTTTATAACAATAAGTACCTATGTAAAAAGAAGAAAAACTTCAAATAAATAAGCTAACAATGTATCTTAAATAACTAGAAAAGCAAGAGCAACTCAAACACAAAATTAGTAGAAGAAAATAAATAATAAGGATCAGAGCAGAAATAGATGAAATTGAAATGGGGGGGAAAAGAAACACAAAAGATGAAGGTAACATTAAGTTGGTTTTCTGAAAAGATAAAAAAAACTGACAAACCTTTAGCCAGACTAAGAAAAAAGAGAGAAGACCTAAATAAATAAAATCAGAGATTAAAAAGGAAACATTGCAATCAATACCACAGAAATTCAAATGATCATTAGTGGCTATCACAAGTAACCATATGCCAATTAGTTCGTATATCTAGAAGAAATTGATAAATTCCTAGACACATCCAACCCAGCAAGATTTTAATCTGAAAAAAAAATCCAAAACCTGAACAGACCAATAACAATAATGAGATTGAAGCCATGATAAGAAGTTTTCCAGGAAATAAAACCTGGGACCTAATGGCTTCACTGGTTGACTTCTACCAAACATTTAAAGAAGAACTTATATGGCTGGACACAGTGGCTCATGCCTGTAATCCCAGCACTTTGAGAGGCTAAGGCAGGTGGATCACAAGGTCAGGAATTCGAGACCAGCCTGAACCAACATGGTGAAACCCTGTCTACTAAAAATACAAAAATTAGCCAGGTGTGGTGGTGTGCACCTCTAATCCCAACTACTCAGGAGGCTAAGGCAGGAGAATCACTTGAACTGGGGAGATGGAGGTTGCAGTGAGCCAAGATCACACCACTGCACTCACTCTAGCCTGGGTGACAGAGCAAGACTCCATCTCAAAAAAAAAAAAAAAAAAAAAAAGGAAGAAGTATTATTATTCCTGCTCGAACTATCCTGAAAACTGAGGAGAGGGGGAATATTTCCAAACTTATTCTACAAGGCCAGTATTAATTACGTTTATACTAAAACTAGAAAAACACACAGAAGAAAAAAAAAATCAAAAAAGCTACCAGCTTATATCTCTGATGAATATTAATGCAAAAATCCTCAACAAAATACTAGCAAACTGAATTCAACAACACATTAAGAAGATCATTCATCATAACCAAGCGGAATTTATCCTAGAGATGCAAGGAAGGTTCAGCATACTCAAATAAATCAATGTGACATATCACATCAAAGAATAAAGAACAAAAGCCACATGATCATTTCAACTGATACTGAAAAATCGTTTGATAAAATTCAATATCCTCTTATATTAAAAACCGTTAAAAAACTGGGTATAGAAGGAACATACCTCAACATAATAAAAACCATATACAACACACCCACAGCTAGTATCATACTGAATGAGGTAAAACTGAAAACCTTTCCTCAAAGATCTGGAACATGACAAGGATGTCCACTGTCACCACTGTTATTCATCATAGTACTGGATGTCTTAGCTAAAGCAATCAGACAAGAGAAATAAATAAAAGACATCCAAATAGGATATGAAGAAATCAAATTATTATTGTTTGCAGATGATAAAATCTTTTTTATGGTTGTTTAAATTTTTTTTTTTTTTTTGAGACAGGGTCTTGCCCTGTTGCCCAGGCTGGAGTGCAGTAGCACAATCTCAGCTCACTGCAACCTCTGCCTCCCAGGCTCAAGCTATTCTCTTGCCTCAGCCACCTGAGTAGTGGATAATACAAGTGCATGCCACCATGCTTGGTTAATTTTTTGTATTTTTTTTGTAGGGATGGGGTTTGACCGTGTTGCCCAGACTAGTTTCAATCTCCTGGGCTCAAGTGATTTGCCCGCCTCAGCCTCCCAAAGGCAGATGATATACTCTTCCTTGTGGAAAAACTTAAAGATTCCACCATGAAACAATTGAAACTGATAAATTCATTAAAGTTGCAGGATACAAAACCAACATACAAAGATCAGTTGTATTTCTACACGCCAACAGTGAACAATCTGAATCAGAAATCAAGAGAGTAATCTCATTTATGATAGCTACAAATAAAATAAAATACCCAGAAATTAACTTAGCCAAAGAAGTGAAAGTCCTCTACAATAAAAATCATAAAATATTGATGAAAGAAACATACAAAAAAGAAAGATATTTCATGTTCATGGACTGAAATAATAAATATTGTTAAAAGTCATACAACCCAAAGCAGTCTACAGCTTTGATGCAATCCCTATCAAAATACCAATGATATTCTAAACAATTATTTTTAAATCCTAAAATTCTTATGAAATAACAAAAGACTCAGAATGGTCAAAGCTATCCTGAGCAAAAAGAACAAAACTAAAAGAATCACATTATCTGATTTCAAATTATGCTACAGAGCTGTAGCAACCAAGGCAACATGGTACTGGCATAAAATTAGACACATAGATCAATGGGACAGAATAGAGAACCCAGAAACAAATCCACATACCTGCAATGAACTCATTTTCAACAAAGGTTCCAAGAATATACATTGGGAAAAAGATAGTCTCTTCAGTAAATGTTGCTGGAAAAACTGATTATCCATATGCAGAAGAGTGAAACTAGACCTTTATTTTTCTCCATATACAAAAATTAAATCAAAATGGATTAAAGACTTAAATCTAAGATTTCAAACTATGAAACTCCTAAAAGAAAACATTGGGGAAGCTCTCCAGCACATTGGACTGGACAAATATTTCTTGAGTAATACCGCACAAGCACAGGCAACCAAAGCAAAAATGGACACATGCGATTACACCAAGTTAAAAAGCTTCTGCACAGGAAAGGAAACAGTCAACAAAGTGAGGAGACAACCCACAGAATGGGAGAGAATATTTGCAAACTACCCATCTGACAAGGGATTAATAATCAGAATAGGTAAGGACTAAAAAAAAAAAACAAAACTGTACAAGAAAAACTCTGATAATCTGATTTTGAAACAGGTAAAAGATCTGAATAGACATTTCTCAAATGAAGACAACAAATGCCAAACAGGTATGTGAAAATGTGCTCAACATCATAATTTGAAAATCAAAGCTACAAAGAAATCTTATCTCACTCCAGTTAAAATAGCTTTTATCCAATAGTCAAATGGTAGTGAGGATGTGGAGAAAAGGAAACTCTTGCACACTGTTGGTAGAAATGTAAATTAGTACACTTACTAAGGAGAATGGCTTGGAAGTTTCTCAAAAAAGTAAAAATAGAGACAATATGATCCAGCAATCCCACTGCTAGATACACCCAAAAGAAAAAAACCAGTATATCAAAGCGGTATCTGCACTCTCATGTTTACGCAACACTATTCACAAGAGTCAAGATTTGGAAGCAACCTAAGTGTCCATTAACAGATAAATGGATTAAAAAAATATGGGATATATACACAATGGAGTACTATTTACTCATAAAAACGAATGAGATCCTGTCATTTGCAACAACATGGATAA
Organism: Ateles fusciceps; assembly: GCA_036589455.1. Taxonomy (NCBI): domain Eukaryota; kingdom Metazoa; phylum Chordata; class Mammalia; order Primates; family Atelidae; genus Ateles; species Ateles fusciceps. Next base: position 4,282,912 of record JAZHEH010002924.1, on the reverse strand, counting down.
AGCTGGAGATCATTATGCTAACTGAAATAAGCCAGATACAAAAAGACAAATTTCTCATGTTCTCAATTGAACTTATGCAGATAGAGAGTAAAAGGATGGTTGCCAGAAGCTGGGAAGGGTAATAGGGGACATGCAGGCTGGGGGGAAGTGGGAATGATTAACGGGTACAAAAAATAATTAGAAAGAATGAAAATTAAAAGTCATACAACCCAATTTTGGTTGTTAGTACTTGATAACACAACAGGGTGAATATAGTCAATAACAATTTAATTGTACATCTTAAAGTAACTAAGAGTATAATTGGATTGTTTGTAACACAAAGCATAATTGCTTGTGGTGATGAATACCCCATTTACTCTGATGTGATTATTATGCATTGCATGCCTGTATCAAAATATGTCATGTATCCTATAAATATATACATGTACTGTGTACCCACAAAAATTAAAATTAAAAAATTCTTCAGATTTTAATGTCATTTTCTTATATAGGCAATTAAGAGTAATAAGATATATGTAGATACATAGATGTTAGATAGATGACAAATGACAGATAGACACTATCTCATCCATAGAATCAATTTTAAAATAAACTGCAAAGTCCTTTTGAGTTTTAAATTTGGACATATGTCCTAGCATTATGTCAAAAATTAGATGGTTAGTTTATTACCATACTTGGTGTCTTCTGAATCTTTTAAAATTTAATATCTAAAAGACATCCAGAAGTAAGAGAATATACATAACTATAAAATATATCAGTAGATTTTTTTTAAAAGATGAAAAAATATTAAGACATTTAGAGAACATCTCAAACATACAAGATTTTAAAAGAGACATTTCAATTAGGGAAGGACTTTTGATATAATCTAGTACAAATCCCTTCTTTTTGTTTTTTGTTTTTGTTTTTGAATGAGGGACACAAATAAAAGAGAGTTTTCATTTGCATTGTATGTCAGGTTCACATAAGATTTAGATTCTGTAAGTAGAATTGCTGCAGTTAGACTGAAAATAATTTTCATTTGACTTGTTTGAAAAAGCCACGGGGAATAAAAATCTTCTGTAATTTTATTTATCAAATCATTGCATACAAGTTCCATACAACTATATTGTAGGAAGAATACTTTTAGACAGAATACTGGAAAGGATTTGTGTGATTATTAGTGGATCTTGAGCTCACAGCCATATAGGTCATATAACATCATTCCTTGATAAGAGAGGTAGGCAGGTACATCTTGATGTACTCCACAGACAACATCTTTCTTTCATTAATTACTTTGCCAAAAGCTTGAATGGCCTTCATCTGCTTGATTCACACATGACTTCCAACAAATGTAAAATGCTAGAGTATTTGAAGTCTATTCCAAAAATTCTAATCCTGCCTTGTTTATAGATTTATTTCTTCTAGGAGGCAGCAAACTCCCGAAAAGCAAACAAAATATTTTTATTCCTCTTTTATTTACTACCTATTCAAGAACAGAAAACATGGCAGGAGCTCAAAATATTTATTGATATGCCTTTCCTTAACATGATTTAGTCTACTTTACAAAACAAATTACACAAAAGTATTTTGTAAGAGGACAGAAAAAGATTATTTGACTACTTCCAACAGTGACAGTGACAGGTCTACATTACATTAAAACTTAATTTATTAATTATACTGCTTTAAAAGATATACACAGGTAGGGTATGTTGGATTCATTCAATAATATATAGCGGTGATTCTGCCTCATGATCACATTTTATTAAGAAATCTTCTCTTCTTTTCATATCCAAACATGGCACTTCCATTTTTATCTCCTTCTGTAAGCCACGTTGTTTATTTACATCCTGTGATCCTTGGAGTATAACTCTGTGCTTGTATTTTTTTCTTTCATTGTTTATTATAATAAGCATTCATAAAATATTATGTTGACATTCCAAGTTGCAGTTTGTGGCTACAAGAGGAGCCGCTTTTAAATATAGATGACAAAAAAGCCGAGAAAGTGATCTGGTAGGACAGTGGGTGGCTGAAATTCCAAGAACTATAAATTTCTATCAAAGAAGAATTTTCAGTGTGTTTGGGTAAGTACAGTGTACATAGAATCTCAACTCCTACCATAAGCATGTTATCAGAGGTCATTTAGAACCAAATAAAGACATTTTATAAGTTCAGAAAATGTAAAGGTCTCAGCTTTCCCAGGATTTTTTTGTCTTCTGTGAAATTATCACGAAGCTTTGTAAAACTCAGATAAAATAAACAACACAAAGTGACCTGTAGTTTTTACTACACTGTAGTATTTATTCATTCTTGACTTTTAGACATGTAAACAAAAACTCAGCTGCTTTTTATAGACACATGGAGGATTTTGTTGGAACAGAATAGAGGAGGACTCAAGATGGGAAAGCTAGGTTCAAGGGCTACTTATCATTCTGGTTTGTTTACTATCTCCATATTGATAGAGGGAGGAGGCAGAGAAATGCTAGGCAGGCAGGGGCAGGTCCCTGGCAAAACCTGAGCTGAAAAGCCTGAAATCCACAGCCCAATATAAGAAATTCTATCACTGTTTGCCTGCTCTCTCGCAATTGGTTCTTTCTGAATAATGTTTCTTTTTTTTCAATTGAATGCTGCCTTTTCTAAAACTACCTATGGCCTGCCCCACTCCCTATCCTGTGCCTATAAAGATCCCAGACCCAGTTGGTAGAGGGAGAAAAGCTGCTTGACTGCAGAGAGGCAATTTGACTTCAGAGGGGTGACTGGACTCAGGAAGAGAGATGGTTTAACTTCAGAGAAGAGCTGGCCAGAGACAGCCAAACTTCAGGGTAGATTATCTGCCTGTCCCTTCCCCCTCTCCAGCTCCCCTCTCCACTGAGAGCCATAACCATCACTAAATAAAATTCTCTGCCTCCACCATCCTTCAAGTGTCCATGCAACCTCATTCTTCTTAGACGCCAGACAAGAGCTTGGGACCCACCTAGTCAGGTACCCAAAGAAGGCTATCGCAATAGCCCCTTGCCCTCACTGGTAAAGGGCAGCTGTCCTACACAATGAGTTAAGGGACCCACTGAGCTGATAGCACACTGCTGTCCACGGATGGTGGAGCTAAGATATCACTGTAACACAGCCATTGGGGCTTCAGGGGTAACAGGCATCCCCAGCTGGGCACTGCCATGGGGCCTACATGAAGCCTGTTCCTGCCAGCACCCAAAACAACCAGCCAGATCTTGCACTCAATTGCTCATGCATTGCCTCCTGCAAGAGGTTGAGCACGGGAACCTGAGTAAACAGGGCACCCCCCACTGCAAGTCCAATGAAGAGGTCAAGAAAAAACACCTGCATCTGTACAAAGATATATGATATGGTTGATGCTGAAACAAAAATATCCTCCATATTGAATGCCTAGAATGTCACTTCTTTTTAAATACAAATTTCAGTATTGACCGGACTCTGACCCCTGGCCATATATCAAATCACCAGCATCAAATCTTATTCTACCAGAGAAATATCTGCCAGTCATCCATGTGTAATATCATGTTCTGGTAAAAAACTGGTTGGCTTTAAAAATGTATAAGCCAAGATTTAAATATTCTATTTCAAAGGAAAGCCATTAGGTATTTTTGCAGGTAATGACATGATTTGATTTATATTTTTCAAGAGTCACTCTGGTTCTTCTGTAAAGAAAGGAAACATGAACAGAAATGAGAGACCAGGTAAGAGATTGTAAAATAATCCTGATGATAGAGAGTGGTGGCTTCATGGAGTAGCAGCTGTAGAAACAGAAAAGTAGACAGGTTTGGAACATATTTTGAGAGTGGGTGGAAGCAGGAGGAAGCCAAGGATGTCACTTGATCAAGAGATGCAGGAGATAATTTTTCAGTCAATTCTTTCTTGGCATTTTTGTCTGATCCATCATCTCACATAGCATCTTGCTTATTCTGAAGAACTGCTGGTGCTGTCTTGTAATTCCTGTTCTTGGCTCAGTTTTGACTTCTACCAGAACTTTTTGATTTACTCATAAGTTCCTGTATCCAATCTTACCTATACTCATAAAGAAAAATGTGTATCTATACTTAATGGACACATATGTACTTCATAGGAGAAATCAAACATTCATCTACCTGACTGTGTATATGAATATATCATCTTTCAAGGACTTTGTCCACTTTGTAGCTGGAAATTGATCTGTCTCATGCAAAAGCATTGATTCTTTCCCTTACACGGAGCTGCCTCCCTATAGGCATGACATCTTCCTACAGAGTAAATATAAATATATATGGAAAGTTCCTGTTTCTTAGATAACTTACAATCTTGCGGAGGAAAAAGAATTTTTTTTATTTAATAATATGGATCAGCAAAGTGCAAACACATGATTAGTTTTATAACTACTAAAGAAGTTGAGAGAAAAGAGACCTTTCTGGCCAGTCCTATGTCCCAGAGGGGACAGTAAAGGTTCTGCCCAGTAAAACTAACTTAAATTAGTCTGTAAAGGTTGAGTAGAAGGGGGAGACATTGGGTGGATATTGCCCACACTGGGATCAGTGAGTATAGAGAAAATCAGGAATTTCTCTAAAGAACACCAAAAAAAGGGGCCTAGCACTTGTTAGGAGTCACTATATTTCCCAAACTGACACTTTTACATACGTTGTATTTCATCTTATTTCATCCTTATGCTGACAAAGAAAAACATCAGTATCTTCATTCATAGATACAAGAACTTAGAATAGATGAGACACTCTTTCCAAGGTCGTGGAAAAACAAGAGACAGAGCTAGGTTTTGTTCCTACATTTCTTACAAATCTAACATTACCTTCACCATGCTAAATCTGCTTAGTGAAGAGTAAGAGAGGAAAAGTGGGCTGAAGCCAGCCTGGAATGGGCCTTGATTGGAAGACTGAAGAATTTGGATGGGTAAACATTGTTTTGGGTGGAGCAATTATTGCTTTTTGTTTGTCTGTTTTTTTGTTTTTAATTGTGCTAGGATTTGATTATGTTGAGCAACAGCTTCTGAAATCACTGAGAAGCCTCCTAAGGTAAATATTTTGAAGCATTTAGATATGGAAAGTTCTGGCAAGTTTGTTTAACTGGTTTCATTATTTTATAGTCTCTTTTTAGAGTTGATATTGTAGGCAAGAAGCTGTGACTCACAGATTCCACAGTGCAAAGGCTTTAAAGTTACAATGTTGCAAAATAAACCATCATTTAATCTGCTTAATCTTTTTTTATGGAAAGAGATTGGTGACGATATGTCAACATTTTGGTAATTTTTCAAGCAAATCATGACTCCCGTCTGGCCTCCAATAAATATTTATTAGCTTTCTACTATGTTCATAGAATTACAGTGTTAGAGAAGCAGAGATTCATGTTTAATCCTTGATCTCAAGTACTTGTCAGTATGGTTGGGAAAAAAGGATGCCTCCACTTCAGAAATTATGATGCCATACTAATCACTACTGACTTTCCTGGAATTCCTCACAGCTTACAAAGCAGTAACACTAACATGGTAACAATGAATCATGGCAACACCAATGATTAGAACAGTGGGGTGATGTTATCATCCTTCCTGGAAAGATGACAACAGGTGGATTCAGGCAGGCTAGCTGACTTTTCCAAGGCAACACAGGTAGTCAGAGAAGCTTCAAGACTGGAAGCACACAGGAGCAGAACAAGCTGCCTCTTTCAAAATCTACCAAGTAAGAGATGTCATAGACAATGTGCATGCTCTGGTGAGCTCAGAGGGAGAATAATTTCTGCTGTGTGAATTAGTAGGCAGATTTTTCCAAAATAAGGTGAAATTTGAACTGGGCCTTGAAGAAAGGTAATATTTGGCGGCCTGAAGAAGGCCTGGGACCTGGAACAGTATCTATAGGTCATTTTTTTTTACTGTTTATGGGATTCAACTTCCCTGATCAAATGCCATATTCATAGTGCAATAAAAGACAGACACTCTTAAGTATATGAAAATACATTCATTCCCTTCTCATTTGTCCCTTCCACAACATATAAAAGCAGCAACCATGAAGTCCAGGTTTGGTGAAAAGTGAAAGGAATGTCTTACAGAGGGGAAAAGTCGGCTTAAAAAAAAAAAAAAAAAAAGAGCCAGACAGAGTGGTTTGCACCTATAGTCCCAGCTACTGGGGAAGCTGAGGTGGGAAAATAGCTTGAAACCAGGAGTTTGAGACCAGTCTCATTAACATAGTGAGACCTCATCTCTATAAATAAATAAATGAATGAATAAATCAGAGTTTAAGGCTGAAGTGACTTATGATCACACTACTGCATTCCAGCCTGGAAAAAAGAGCAAGACTGACTCAAAAAACAAAAAAACAAACAAACAAAAACAGTAGCTGCCAACCTGATGATTTTTATAGTTAACAATTTGCACTCAAGATGGACAGTCAAGTCAGGTATTTTTTTCCTGGACTTGCAATCCCACCCCTACTCCCACCCACCCCTTCCCTTACCCTCAAGTAGAGCTAAAAAAAAAAATCGCTTGGATCTATCCACCGTTCCTCAAAATGCTTCCAAGTCTGTATGTATAATATCCTCTGCTAAATGATATCTGGGCTTTTTCTCTGAATTGTCTTGAGATCTCCACAACAGCCATGCTTGGCTAGTCCCACTGTCAGTCTGGGGCAGGCAGGGCACAACCGTGGGATTGGGAGGCAGATGGGAAAGGCACTCTGGACCAGCCTTTCTGAGTGAGTATACCTCTAGTGGGGTTGACTGCATCTGACAGCATCCCCCATCAGGCCAGCTGTATTTGCTTGTGTCTCACCCTGTCAGCCTGTGAAATGTCCAGGTTCCCATACTCCAGCAAGAGAGGCACAGGTTAGCTCTGGGCCAAATGGGGAAAGGAAATTTATAAGACAGTTGTCAAAGTTAGTGAAAATGAGTAACTGCGCCATTGATTCAAGAGTCTCTCATACTCTATAGAGTTCTACCTAAGTCAGAGGAGGAAATAAAGGAAACATATTATCAATGTAATAGCTGTGGAAATGTCACAGTAACTTTATGAAAGTCATGGCGTGGGGGAAGGAGGAAATTCTTTTTGATAGTGTTCAGACAGGACCAGGAAGAACTAAATGTCTTCCCAGAAAAAAGAATATGTCAGTTCCAAGTTATAGATGTAAAGCAAATTTGCAGATATGGTGTCTTCAATGTGAAGCAGGCTCATCCTAGTACAGATAAACAATTGGATCACCTCCAGGCTTGTAAGCAAGTGTCCTTACATAATTCTGGAACTGGAAGAGAGGTCATAGTAGGGAAATTTTACCGGTAGTTGTAATAAAGAGCACATCCCATAGGACGAAGCAAGACAATGGATAGTGATAATATGAGTCACGTAGCAGGAATGTGAAACAACTCAAGAATGCTAAAGGAAGATACAAGGTAAAACTACATTGAAGTTTTCAGCTGAACAACAGAAATACAAAGCATGACATTACTGAGGATAAAAAAGAATAAAACTGGGCATTCTTAATAGAAATACAGAGATCAGAACAAGAGAAAAGAAAATCATCTTTTTTTCCCATGCTGGTAGTAGCATAGTTGGTCACCTTGTCCACATAAAAAATGGGAGTCCACCACAAGATTAGTAAAAAGAAAGCAAAACTAAGGCTTATGAAAATGCTGTAGAAGGACTAAGGCAGTAAATCCTGGGAAGGCCAGAAGGCCTGGGAAAGGGGAAAATGATCATTGTTTTCACATGTTTAAAAGACTATTATCTTGGGATAAAAATCATTATTTTCTGTAGGAGTATATAGTCTTATTGACTGGGCACAATGGCTCACGCTTGTAATCCCAGCACTTTTGGAGGCCAAGGCAGGTGGGTCACCTGAGGTCGGGAGTTCGAGACCAGCCTGACCAACATGGAGAAACCCCATCTCTACTAAAAACACAAAATTAGCCGGGCACGGTGGCACCTGAATGTAATCCCAGCTACTCAGGAGACAGAGGCAGAAGAATCGCTTGAACCCAGGAGGTGGAGGTTGCAGCTGAGATCACGCCATTGCACTCCAGCCTGGCAACAGGAGCAAACTCTTTCTCAAAAAAAAAAAAAAAGATTATAGTCTTATCATTTAGGTTTGGTCTGCTTAATGTTTCTTTGAGTCTTCCCCTTTACTTTTCCAATCCTCTGATTTCTGGGCTTTTATGATGTGAATTAAACAATGGACAGAAACCAATACACCTAAAGTTGGCAAGAGCAAAGGGAAAGAATGATGATGAAATTACACTGTGAAATTCCAAAAATAAAAGCAGCCCAATCAGAAAACAAACTACTTATGCATTAAGAGTAAGATAGAGCAGTGACAGACTGGGATGGAGGGCAGAAGGTTATTTTGGGATTAGAAAATAGAGAACTCCCTGGGAAATGAAAAGAATAAGGATGTTTTTGTAACAGCTTTTAGTACTGTGTAAAGGTATCATCTAAGAGCTCTTAGAGAAGTAACAGTTAAAGCCCAAATGAAACAGAATTATAGTGAAAAGTACATTGGATGAAGAATGAGAATACCTGAACTTTAGTGTCAGCTAAACCATTTCCTAAAACTGTCACCTTGGGAAATTTGTTGAACCTTTCTTAGTCTCAGTTCCTCATGTGTCTAAATAAATAGAAAAAAAAAAGATACATCACAACCTATTTTCTAAAAGAGATCCAGGCAGACCCTTCCCCTAATGAATGTGGCTATGGTAAACTGAGTTTTCTGTATTTCCCATTCAGAAGAATAGAAGTCAAAGCCCAAGAAGAGAGAGGGTTATGTCTTAGGGCACCATCCCAGAGGGTACCAGTCATATCAGCCACTCAGACATCTTGGGGTGAGAGGCATCACTTTTACCAGCTGGCTTTGTGCCAGCAACATCCCAAGTAATTTGCACAATATTCTAATAGTTAAGTTATTGATAAAATGCTCTTGGTTTCATCTGATTTTATGACACCATAGATTAGACTACACCCAGTTAAAGATAAGCAATTTAGGTTAAATGTAACCTTATGTCCTGTGATTTCTTCTCTGTGATGATCCATTAGCAAGCTCACAACTGTTTCTTAAAGGAAAATTGTTTAAGAGGGCTTGACTTTGCCCCAAAACTGCGACCTCAACTATAATTTCCCATAGGGCTGGTGATAGGACCCATAGAACATCCTGATCTGCCTCAGATGCTTTTAGCACCATTGGATTCTCTGGTTCATGAAAGCCAAGTAGCAGCATTGCTTATATACAAGATGGACCACCTGTAGACCTTCCTCTTGCCCAAGACTATAGGTATTTTGGGCAAATAAGTTGAAACAGTACACTTTAATGTGATATGTGTTGTCTCTAGAGTCCAAATAGGACCATTAAACATTATGCCTCTATCTTAATGAGAGAAGATAAAATGTGCTGCAACTTGTATTTCTCTTTGGAAGGTATATCCTCATATGTTAAAGTATTTATCACCTGATATCTTCACTGGGGTGGCAGGCACACATGACTCCTATGGAACTATTTAAGACACTTAACCCTACTTCCTGCTCACCTGGTTCTAGCAACATGATATCATCAATTTTGTAGACCAACATATTATCCTGAGAAATTATGTGATGAAGAAAGTTTCTGAGGACAAAATTGAGGCATGTAGCCATTGAGTAAGCCCAGATAAAGATGGTTATGGTACACTGGTATTCCTTCCAGGTCAGGAAAAAGATATTTCTGGTGTTTTCTGTTTATTAGGATGGGGTGGGGAGGAATTAAAAACACTCTCAAGCTAAACAGCTAAAGAACAGAAGGCAAAAGTTGGGATAATCTGCTAATAACCAATATATCTGGAACAATTACAATTGGATTCATTATTTAATTACACTTACATTAATAATCCTTTGTCACTACCAAAGTTCTTCTTTCACTACATAGTCATCACAATGTTAAGTGCAATATAATGGAAACAACCAGTTTGTATCTTTTAAGCCTATAATGATGCACTAATCTCTGCAGTTATTCCAGGAATATAATACTGCTTCTAGTTCCAAGGGTTTTCACTTGGCTTTTAATAGCTACAACTCCACAAGTTCAAGGCTAACATGGGACTGCTGCTTATTGCTGAGTATATATCTTTCCGTCTATACCACAGTAGCCACAGCATAAGTTTGTGCATCCACTGGGCCCACTAGGATGTAATACCAAGCATAAATTATCTTTACCACCTGATATTCACTCATAGGTCTCAACTATGACCTCTGGTCCACAGTAGTGTTGTGATTTACCAGAGAACAGTGTGGTCACAGAGTTAGTGTCCAGTAACTTTTCCAAAGACCAGGGGGCAATTAATGTAAAGTTAATCTTAAATTTGCCACCAATCTCTTTGGGAAAAGCCAGGGGAAACATTTATAATGAATACTTGGAAAGTCATTACAGGATCTGGGATGATTTATTTCTCCCTCTAAAACTCATAGTAAAATTTAATTACTAATATGGTTTGGATCTGTGTTTCCACCAAATCTCATGTTGAATTGTGATCCCCAGTGTTAGAGGTAAGGCCTGCTGGGAGGTGATTGAATGATGGGGGTGGATTTCCCCCTTGGTACTGTCCTGAGTTCTCATGAGATCTGATTGTTTACAAATATGAAGCACCTCCCCCTCTCTCTTTCTTCCTCCTGCTCCAGCTATGTGAAATTCCAGCTCCCTCTTTGTCTTTTGCCATGATTGTTACATTTCTGAGGCCTCTCCAGAAGCTAAGTAGATGCTGCCATGTTTCCTGTACAGCCTGTGGAATTGTGAGTCAATTAAACCTCTTTTATTTTTAAATTACCCAGTCTCTGGTAATTCTTTATAGCAATGCAAGAATGGAATAATAGAGAAAATTGGGTACCAAGGAATGGGCATTGCTATAAAGATATTGAAACTGTGGAAGCGACTTTGGAACTAGGTAATAGGCAGAGGTTGGAAGAATGTGGAGCGTTCAGAAGAAGACAGAAAAATTAGGGAAGGCTTAGAACTTCCTAGAGACTTGTTGAATGGTTGCAGCCAACATGATGATAATGACATGGACAATGAAGTCCAGGCTAAGGAGGTCTCAGATAGAAAGGAGGAACTTATTGGGAATGGAGTAAAGGTCACTTTTGCTATGCTTTAGCAAAGAGACTGGCTGCCTTGTGTCCCTGCTCTAGGGATCTGTGGAACTTTGAGAGTGATGATGTAGGTGATGAGCCTACACTCATATGTGTGAGCAGAGAAATGACCTGAAACTGAAACTTATATTTAAAAGGGAAGCATAGCATAATAGTTTAGAAAGTTTGCATCCTGGCCATGTAGTAGAAAAGAAAAGCCCATTTTTTGTTGAGGGGGAGAAACTCAAGCAGGCTGCAGAAATTTGCATAAGTAAGAAGTCAAGACAATGGGATAAAGGACTCAGCCATTTTGGAGACCATAGCAGCAGCCCCTCCCATCACAGTCCAGAGGTCTCAGAGGACAAAATGGTTTTGTGAGCCAGGCCCAGGGCTCCCTTGTTCTGCACAACCTCAGGACACTGCTCCCCATGTCCAAGCTGCTCTAACTCAAACCTTGGATCAACGGGGTCTAGGTATACCTCAGTAAACTGCTTCAGAGGGTGCAACTCATAAGCCTTGGGAGCTTCCATGTGATGTTAAGTCTGAGAGTGCACAGAGTATAAGAGTTGAGGCTTGGAAACCTCCACCTAGATTTCAGAGGATGTATGGAAAAACCTGGATGTCCAGGGAGAAGCCTAATGCAGGGGCAGAGCCCCAAGGAGAGCATCTACTAAGGCAGTGCAGAAGGGAAATGTGGGGTTGGAGCCCCACCACAGAGTCCTGACTGGGGCATTGCCTAATACAGCTGTGAGAAGAAGACTACCATCCGCCGGACCCCAAAATGGTAGGTCCACTGACAGCTTGTACCTTGCACCTGGAAAAGCCATAAATACTCAAAACCAGCCCTTGAGCGCAGCTTTTTGGCCTGAATCCTGCAAAGCCATGAGGGCAGAGCTGCCCAAGGCCTTAGGAGCCCACTCCTCGCACCAGTGTGCCCTGGATGTGAGGGCATGCAGTCAAAGGAGATTATTTTGGAGCTTTAAGATTTAATGACTGCCCTACTGGGTTTCAGACTTGTGTGAGGGCTTGTAGCCTCTTTCTGTTGGCCAATTTCTCCCTTGTGGTATGGGAGTATTTACCCAGTGCCTACACAGCCATTGTATATTGGTTGTAACTAACTTGTTTTTGATTTTACAGACTCTTAGGTGGAATGGACTGGTCTTGTTTCAGATAAGACTTTGAACTTTGGACTTTTGAGTTAATGCTGGAAATGAGTTAATACATGATTGTATTTTGCAATGTGAGAAAAACATGAGATTTTCCGGGCTAGGAGCAGAATGATATGGTTTAGATCTGTGTCCCCACCAAGTCTCATGTCAAACTATATTCCCCAATATTAGAGGTGGGACCTGATGGGAGGTAATTGGATCATGGGGGGACACTTCCCACTTTGTACTGTCCTGAGTTCTCATAAGATCTAGTTGTTTAAAAGTGTATAGCATCTTCCCCTCTCTCTTTCTCCTGCTCTGGCCATATAAAGGGTCAGCTCCCTCTTTGCTTTCCACCATGACTGTAAGTTCTCTGAGACCTTCCCAGAAGCTAAGCAGATGCCAGTGCCATACTTCCTGAATAGCCTGAAGAACCATAAGCCAATTAAACCTTTTTTCTTTATAAATTACCCAGTCTCAAGTATTTCTTTATAGCAATGAGGGAGTGGACTAACACAATTGCCATTGTAACACTATTAAAAAGTGGAACGTTAAGAGGCAATTAGGCTGTGGTGACTCCACACTCACGAATGGGATTGGTTCCTTAAAAAGAACAAGCTCTACTTCCCCTTGCTGTCTCTCATGTTCTCACTTCTGCCTTGTGATGATGCAGCAAGAAGGCCCTCGCCAGACACAGGCACCTTGATATTGGACTACCCAGCCTCCAGAACTGTGTGCCAATAAATTTTTATTCCTTAAAAAATACCCAGTTTCCAGTGGTTTATTACAGCAACGCAAAACAGACTGAGACAGGGTCCTTCCTTAAGCATGTCCAACTTTCCCCCCCCCACTCAACGGGTGCTAGGTTAGGTTTATAAGTTGGTTGAGGGTCTGCAAGAGTCTATACTGTTGATGCAATTCAAGCTTCTTTTCATCAGGCCCTGAGTTATTCTCTTTTAGGTATGCAAATCAAGTCAAATTTTGATGAAATGTCTACCCATTTAAGCTCTAGGAACCCCATGATCAATTAGTCATTACTAAAATTTCATGTAGATCATATTATTCTGATTACCAGTTATGCCCTGCTGCTTTCAATGGTTGCATAGCATGCCTATCTTGCTTCTGGGCATTAATAAGTATTACTTTGTCATTGTTACTCTGAGTACCCAACCTTATCATTAAGAACAGGAAGAAGGCCAGGCGCGGTGGCTCACGCCTGTAATCCCAGCACTTTGGGAGGCCGAGGCGGGCGGATCACGAGGTCAAGAGATCGAGACCATCCTGGTCAACATGGTGAAACCCCGTCTCTACTAAAAATAGAAAAAAATTAGCTGGGCGTGGTGGCGCGCGCCTGTAGTCCCAGCTACTCGGGAGGCTGAGGCAGGAGAATGCTTGAACCCGGGCAGCGGAGGTTGCAGTGAACCAAGGTCGTGCCACTGCACTCCAGCCTGGCGCCTGGTGACTGAGTGAGACTCTGTCTCAAAAAAAAAAAAAAAAAAAAAAAGAACAGGAAGTCATTTAAATGGTTACATTTCCCACCTTTCTTACAGCCTGCAGAGGAGAATCATTGAAGTATTTTTTAAGGCCTCTGTTATTTCTCTCACCAATGTGTTTTTCTATGCTGAGTGAAAAGAAATAACATCTGGGCTATTTAGCAAGAAGGACTAGATGTTTTGAAAGGATGAATAAGTCACACGTGATAAATTTAGTCTAAAATCCAATGTTTTCCTAAGAGTTTGGTTTTCTTGATTTACGTTAAACCAATGCATTTCTGGTATCGTCACTTGATATAGACTATCATTTGGTCCAGCTTTAATATGAAAAGAAATCCAAGAAAATTACTAAATCTACTTCCAGCTATTTGGGCTAGTTGAAATGAGCACATTTAATCCAGAATTTATTGTAAGTGTGCCAATATAGATATTTTCAACCTGATCTAAAATATGTTTTCCCCCTCTTTGGTTTAGCACCCTAGGACCAGTTCCTACACACATATCCAAGATCTTTTGCTGATGGAAAATATTGAAACATATAAGTCAACATCTGTATTTAGTTTGCTTAACTGATCCCCAAGAGCATGCTGGGATCTACCTTCAGATACCAGGTGAAGAAGTAGAGCAAGGCAGGAGGAGTCTTAGCACCCTGTTCTTTGAAGTTATTCCAATGTCTTCAAGAATCACAGAATCAGCCTTATCTGGCAGGAGATGGGGACTGCTTCTGCCTGCCCTAAAAGTTTCAAGGGACTTGGAGTTATTGGAATTCTCCCAAGCTGCCAATTCTAATCCTGTGGAGTCTAATTCTTTACCAACCAATGCCTTAACATTTGCCTAAGAGATCTGATAAACTGTAAATTTAAGTATTTTAAATTCAGCAACCTACATGATCAGGTCCTGTGACTACTGGTGCACACAATTACCCTGGAGCTACAGGACTTTATTTGAGATAGGTCACAGAAACTTTCTTACCTGGCCTAGAAGCTAAGATCCTGAGTCTGTTATATTTTTTTTTTCTCTTTAAGTTGTTCAATATGGTTAGAAGTAACTCGTCTTTTTCATCATAATTGTTCTCTTTGTAAAGTTCTATTGTAGAATTATTTCAGTCTATCAAAACCATTCTTTCATTACTGGTGGCCCAAAGAGATAATTTAAACACAACAGTTTTCAATAAGTGGCATGGAATAATACCAACGTCCCAGCCTCTAACAGTAACTGAATCTTTCCCCATCGAAATCAGAGAAAACCCATCTCAGATTTTCATTCCTTTGTGGATCTCCTACTTGCCACTTCTGGTCCCAATTGTTGCATGGGTCAGAGTTCTTAGTTGCAGGCAACAGAGTGTATTCTTAGCTTATCTTAAGCAAAGAGAGATACCTATCTACATCACTAAGATGTTCCAATGAAAATATCAGTAATAGTGTCACCTACTGCCTACCACCCAAAAAGCTAGGATGTTAACTAGGGTGTTAAACACCAGAAGTTCCAGTACAACTGCCACAGAACAAAATGAAACAAATTAACACAAGTGTTTCCATGAATATATGTTCACAAAACTGTACATTTCTGTGTTCTGATGTTTACATCTGCTTTCCAAGTCTCATCCAGGTGTATTTGACTGGCTGACTCAGATCACAACAATCATCTGAGCTTATGGGAGTCTGGTAATTGCAACACTTAGCTACAGGAAACATACTACAACAGGGTTGGAGTGGTGTTGAGTGAACCAGTCTTCAGATTCTGCAGGAGTCATATTTACCTATATGCAGTGGCTTTTTATTCGCAATACAGCATGGATATAAAGCCTACTTATTATTTGAACCCTGACTATTAGGGCTGCCGTGGCTGCTATTTTTCTTTGAAAGAGAAAAATATCTGCAGAGGAAAATTTCCATGTACAAAATAACACTGTGTTTACTTTATTTACCTCTAATATTCAAGGTTAGATAAGCACAGAATGCTAAGAAATATCTTCAAGCTCAGTTCCTACTTTCATGTAGCTCCAGTCAAATAAGGAGAAAGTCATGTAAGTAACAATGGTAAAATATTGTGGTAAGTGCAAAGGGTAAAACATTCACAGGGAAACATTGTGATTGTAACAATAATTGCTACAATGATGAAAGCTGAAATGGATTGAATGTATAGCATGTGTCTGGTGGTTTTCTAAGGTATCTTCATGTGTTTAATGTCATACCATCATCCCACACTTAAAACTGAATTGGATCCTTGAAGTCTTAACTTCCTATAATACACAAATTATCTTCGTCCAGTAGGACCTTATCATCACCTCTCAAATCATACAGAGGAAGAAGCCGGTTTTCTTTACTTTCTAAAACTGGTAGCTCTACACCTAGGCTTTAAGTTTCTCTCCAGGTTAAACAATGGTAATATCAGTGCTTAGCTTTGTGCCAGTTCTCCCTTTCTAAGGCAGAGAATACACAGTATGAAAAGCTTTCTCCTGGTATTCTATAACTTTAAATAAAATGTATTTCCCAGAAAACAATTTTATTTTAAAAAGTTTGTACCTGATGGAGTGGGGGAAAAATACTTATTTGTTCCAAATCATTTCATTTCACCCTCCTAAAATTTGATTGATGCCCAAATAAAATAGGGTAATTTTGCCACATGCCTGGAATGCCATCTGTTGTAAAAAATAACACTTTGCAGTAATTCTACAAACTGTATCCGGTGAGTAAAGTTAGAATCTGCTCTCCAAAATAGTGAGTGGGAATGTCATAAATTCAAGGGTGTTGTGAGCAACATCTCCCTGTATCTAACCTTGAGTTAGACATCTTTTTCTCTCACACAGACAGGCATACACTAAGAAAATTTCACCAGTGTTTCTATAGTTACCATTATCCTCATTCTCTCACTGATTTCCCTGTGTGCCACAGGAGACAGAGAGAAAAAGAGATTGACTTCCAGCAGCTAGATGAAATCATCCACCCTAACTTCTGCAAACCAATAGGGAAGTAATATTTCTAAGGTGACTCAGCTACTCTCAGAAAGGGCCCATGACAGACCCCCTCAGATGATTTTTTAATGCATATAATGTCCTTGCATGCAGCTGGTATTCTTGATCTACTATTGGTATTTGGCTTTCTTTACCCTGGGTGAGGAAATAGATCAGCCAGGCTGGAGGTAAGCCTGCCAACAATTTGATTTACAGGGCCTGTGTCCTAGTTACTTTCCCCAAACCTTAAACAAATAGGCTTGCATTTAATCATTACAGCTTTACTCCTTTGAGGTTTGGGGCTTTTAAGGTTCAAGACATTGATTAAATCTCTTAGCAGTCACAGGTTGTGTTATTACCAGTATCCTTTGTGGAAATTTCTAAGATTTGGTCATCCAATAGAGACCCGAGAAAGGAAGAAATATGAGGAAAAAGACAGGCAAAATTCTAATTTTTGCTGACTTCCCAATTTTCCCAAGGGATGCCTTTGGTGACATGTCATATCAACACTTTTTTGGGGTCCTTTGGTTCCCATGATATTTATTTGGAGTAGGCTGGCCTAGGTTACAAGTACTCTAAAGTTATAGAACAGAAATTTAAAAAATCAATTTCTCTCATGTTGAGAATGAATCTCATGACCTTAGTTTTAAGGCAGTTCCCTTCAAATAGGCATCCCACACCTTGATAAAGGCAGCTGGAGCCAACAGCATGCATTTGGTACTGCCAACATTGTGAGTGGAAACAGCTCCCCGTTTCACACCCAATTAAAAAGCCTAAAGCCCTTTTCCAGGAATGACCTTTGAGGATTTTCAGCCAGGATGCTAGTCTTTTAAAACCCATAATAAAGGCTTGTCAGATACTGTGTAACACTCTCACATACGATGCCAGTGTTGGGATCAATCAGAGACCAGGGCCTGAGATTCGATATATCTTGTCGAAAGAATGCAAAACTTTCAGAATACTTGATGGTAAAGTTTGCAAATCCCACAGACATAAATTAGGAAATCTTCTTGATAGACTTGAATGTCGCTGAATCTTTGCTGGGCACCTTGCTAAGTGTGGAGACTGAGCAGGGCTGCTTCTGGAGCAGGAAGAATAGGCAACTCTGCAGACATGTGTGCCTATCTTTCCATACCACAGAACTCTGGGGCTACTGGGCCTTCACTTCTTCACATCCTACTATGTTCACCTCCCATATGACCTTGTAAGTATTTCTTCAGCAAGAAGGAAGTGAAATGGTAGAAGATAGGAAAGAAAGAAAGGTGAGAAAATAAGCAGAAGCAAAAATGCAATTTTTCCAACATTACTAATCACCAGGGAAATGCAATCAAAACTATATTGAGATGCCATTTCACTTGAATTAAAATGGCTATTATCAAAAAGAAAGAATAATAACAAATGCTGACAAGGACATAGAGAAATGAGAACTCTTATACACTCTTGGTGGGACTGTAAACTGAAAAATCAATTATGGAAAGCAGAATGGAAGGTCTTTAAAAAAAAAAAAACCTAAAAATAAAACTACTATATAATCTAGCAATTCTACTACTGGGCATTTATTCAAAGTAAAGGAATCAATATGTTGAAGAGATAACCACATTCTCATGTTTATTGCAGCACTATTCACAAGAGCTGAGATATGAAATCAACCTAAATGTTCATCAGCAGATGAATGGATAAAGAAAATGTGGTATATATACACAATGGAACAGTATTCGGACCAAAAAAAAAAAAAACAGAATGAAATCGTGTCATTCATGGAAAGATTGATGAGGCTAAAGGACATTATGTTAAGTGAAATAAGTCAGGCACAGAAAAGTAAATACCACATGTTTTCACCCATATGTGGAAGCTAAACAAATTTGACTTTATACAAGTAGAAAATAGAATTGTGGTTCTTAAGGCTACGAAGGTAGCAGGGAGGGGGAGGATAGGAAAAGGCTGGTTAATGGGTACAAAATTACAGCTAACTGGGAGAAATGAGTTATTGGGTCCTGCAGCACTGTAGGATAAATATGTTTAACTATTATTTATTGCACATTTTCTTTTCTTTTTAATTGTACTTTAGGTTCTGGGGTACATGTGCATATCATGCAGGATTGTTGCATAGGTACATGCATGGCAACCACCATATTGGACATTATCAAAAAGCTAGAAGAGAGGATTTTGAATGCATACGACACACACAAAAAATAAATCCTTGAGGTGATGGAAATACTAATTTCCTTGATTTGATGATTATACATTGTATACATGTATTGAAATATCACTCTACATCCAATAAATGTGTATACTTATGTCAACTAAAAATAAAACTAAAAAATATATATAATTTAAAAATAAAACTTTTGGGAGTGATGGACATGCTGATTATTTTGACTGTGGTGGTGAATTCCCAAATATATAAGTGTCAAAACTTATAAAATGTGTAGTTAAATATGTGCAGTTTGTTATATGTCAGTTATACCTTAATAAAGCTGTTTTTTAAATGTTAATGTATTTCATATCATAATTAGAAGTGTGAAAGAAAAATGTTTTTTCCCCAGGGATTTTGACTTTGTTAATATGATGCTATTTGCATAACCGATGCTCTTGCTTCTAATAGAGTTTGATAACTCGGGACCTGCCTTCCCAGAAATTTCTCACTGCCGATTAGCTCAGAGCTGTGGGTTGATAACCTGATTTAAACCATACCTCTCTCCCTTAGAGAACAGGGAGGGCTCACCCTGCTGGCCTGGAAGGGCACTGTTGCAAAGTCGCTAATCCTTCGCCTCAGTCAGAAATGATTCTGGAATTAGCAGATGGTAGAAGCAGAGGAAACAAAGCAAGAGCTAACACCCAGTGACTTTTGGAAAGCACTTGTTCTCTTGAGAACATCACCCCAGGCCTGACTTCAACACCCACATGTTTATAAATGTCATAGCCATCAATTTTCTGGTATTAATGAATTCAGGGAAATGAAATTGTGAAACCCAACAGGGAACAAACCTCTGTGTCTCTGCTTGTCATGACCTGCTGACATGAAGGACCTCACACAACATCTGCTTGCAAATGATTACTTCTCTTCTCCTCTTTTCAAAGTTAAAAGTAGAGACATGATAACCTTTGTAAAAAAAATTACACACTTCAATGTATTCAAACTAATTTCAAAAGAACTGCCAAAATAAGTGAAATAAGCAGCTATCTTCCTCCAGTGACAAAATCTGTGACACAAAACACTCAGAAACAGCAAGCCACATGCTTATGGTACCTTGCTCCACTATCAATGTGAATGAATATGGGTAAAATACAGATGGGGCCATAATGCTGCCATTCTTCCTACAGAGTGAATTATGTCTGAGGCTAAAAGAAAACCAAATTCTTTACAAGTAAAATGTAATCAAACTACATGCTATGAGTGAATACTGAAATACCTGTTCTTAATTTACTGAAGTAATCAATAAGCCTTTAGTAAGCACTCATCAAAATATGAACATCTTGCCAACAACCACAGAATGAAAAAGACCCCCAAACAGAGTGCCCTCAGTTAAACAGTGCAATTCTCTCTTACATGACAGTGTTAGTTAGTCTAAGGCTAGCATGATGACACAACACAGCTGGAGATCTTGCCTCCTTCCATCCTGTAGCTCTGCTCTTCCTAGTGTGCTGCCCTTGTCCTTCATGGTCCAAGACAGCTCATTACCACATCCACATTCAATTCCGCAGAAAAGGAGAAGAAGAGGACATAAAGATTATGCCCATTCTCTTTTAAGGGCTGTATTGAGCTATTCATTGTATTGCTAAAAATAAATGACTAAAATTGGGTAACTTATATAGAAAGGTTTAATTGGCTCACAGTACAACAGGCTGTGCAAGCGGCATGGTGTCCGAATCTGCTTAGCTTCTGGGAAGGCCTCTGGTAGCTTACAATCATGGTGGAAGGTGAAGTGGAAGTAGCATGTCACATGGAAAATAGTGGGAGCAAGAGAGAGAGGGTGGGAGGTGCCACACACTTTTAAACAACCATATCTTACATGAACTCAATCATCACCAAGCAGATGGTGCTAGGCCACTTATGAGGTATTCTACTCCATGATCCAAACACCTCCCCACCAGGCCCCACCTCCAACACTGGGGTTTACATTTTAGCATACTTGGCAGACACACAGATTCAAACCACAATGATGGCATAACCTGAAAACTCAAAATATGAATTTGTTTACATCCCATTAGCCAAAACTTAGACAAATGGCTGCAACTAAGTACAGAGAAGTCTGGAAATTTAAGTCTTTATTTTGGGTAGCATGAGTCCAGTTAAAATTTAGAGGCTCTAATTCTAAAAGGAAAAGATAGAGGATAAAAACTGGGAGATAAAGAGTATCTCAGCCATGTATGTGGATCATCAGAGCCTGTTATGAAATACTGAATAAAAGATGTCAGTCTCCAAAGCCAAGTACTTCTCTCTGCCCACTCCCACGACTCCATACTGTCTTCAAACACTCATTGCCTTTAGGATAACCCTGTCCACACTCAGAGCTACTTCTTAGCTTGAATAAAAAACAAGTACACTTCTTGGTCCCACTCTCTCAGGAATTTCCTCAGCATGGCTACACTGTATCAACAACAGAAATGCATGAACAGATACCACATTAGAAATAATCACCTTAAAACTTTTTTGGAAAAGATTGTCTTCTGGAGCACTTATGCTCTGGGCCTTGTCTTCTCTAATGTTTGACAGGAAACTTTGCAATTCTTACAGTAATTTAAGCCTACAATTTGCATTTGTATGCTCTATTACACAAGATGTTTACATGTAATGTCATATGTATTAACATTGGATTTTCAGTAATATTAACAATTCCTTGAAGAGAGTAGTCATTTAATATCCTCAATACCCACTCAAAGCTTCAAACCTGAGGAGATATTTTGTTAAGTATTTATATGGTGCTTATTGTATGAGACTGTCATTGTACAATCAAAGTTGGAATCCATGAAAATAATGAAGATATACAAGTATGATTAATAATCAAAACCCACAATATGTCCCAAAACATTAAAGCTAAAATTTGAAAATAAAGAGGAGGTAAGGGAAGGCTCCATGGAACTACTGCAAAGACAGACTCCTCTTCAGTTTAGTTATACAGATGGGTAAACATTTTGGCAATAAATACCGTAGAGTGATACAAGAAATAATTGTCAGGGATAATTCTCACCCTTCTGTCAGTGTTGGGATCCATAGTTTCAACTTACAGTTTGGATCCAACTCTTTCAGGGATTTCTCCTCAGCAATGCTGAGGTTCTGTTGCCTCAACTTTACAAAGATCACAAAGGAATTAATTAAATATGTACATTAATTGAATACTATGATATAAATACATTAATTCTGAACTAAATATATGTTATATATGTAGGTAACACAAATTGCAATTTATTGATACCATGTGGTTGTGGTATTCACTATAATTCTTCCTCATAATGGATCAAGAAAAATCTTCATTCAGCCATTTAAATAGATCATCCATCTATCTTGTTTCTTTGTATGGTTTCATCTCATCATTACTTTCTTTGATCTTATCTTTCTATGCCACATGCTGATCCATACACTGACCATTCTATTACAGCAAATCTGATATACCAGCATATGGCTCCTCAGTTCTTCCTCTCCCTGTTTCCTTCCTTTCCACTTTCCCCACACCTCTTTATTCTCTTCTTTCTTCTTCTGGAAATACCTTCCTTTTTTTTCTGTGGCTATGGTATGAATAACATTAGAAATTCTCATTTGGGTGGGAATTCAGTAACTTTCAGAAGTGACATACTGCATCAAATATTCATCATTGTTTAAAATCCATTATTTTTTCTCAAATTATTATACTTGTTTATACTTATTTATGTGTGCAGACACAGCTCTACACATTGTAAATAATGACTACTTTGCCATATCTATGCCAGTAAAATGACAGACATAATGCATACAAAACTATCCATTTGTATGTTTTGAAACATGAAGACCTGGACACAGACCTTTTTTCCTTCCCTTTTATTGTTCTGCATTTTGCATTCTGGCCTTCGGTGCAACTGCCCTAATCACTCCAACTTTAGAGAGTGATACAATGCATTAAAGTGGCTTTTATGATTGATTAAATGCTCCAGCTCTGCTACTACATTTAATCAATGGCAGAAACTTGACACAGCTTCATTGGCTACAAGGCATTACAGATTAAGCTTCACACATTTTAGCTATTTTAGAACAAATTATAATTTTTATAATGACAGTATTTGTAGAGCTTCAGAGAGTGACTATTGTTTCTAGGAAAACAGTATATTCATTTTAATTCTAATTAATTTGAATGCCCAAAATTATTGCAAGGTACATTTCATTAGTACCTTGCCTTCACAAAGGCAATAATAATGTTAATTTCACATTTCTTTCAATAGTCTGGTGATGACTCTTACAGTAAATGGTCGTAAGATCTGACAGTCCAACCATCAGACACCAAATTTGCAAAATCTTGGAGAGATTATATGAACAAAATTTCATCTGCTTAAATCTTCCATGAAAGCTAAACAGATGTTCATCATCTTTCTTGGTTCTGGTGACTCTAGATATACTTGTTTTCTATTGTACATATATTTCTAGAATATATATAATATGTAAATATATATATATATATATATGTATGTATGTATTTCTAGAGTGAAGTGAAAGACGCTCTCCCCTCACTCTTTTAGGACTCATGTTTCTTCCTTGAGCAACTGGCTCAGACACACTCCATGTTGATTAAAATAACAGGTTATAGATTTTCAACCACAATTGCTAAAACAGATTTAATGACCACTATTTACCTTTCTTTGAAGATGTCTCCCAATATTTTGTTTTTCTTGAGAGGATGGGCTATGCTGTATCACCTTTGTGTTCCAAACAAGAAGTACAACTTTTTGCTCAGAGTGAGTGTCTAATATAACAAACTTCTGAAAAACCTTCAAAATGACCATTGGAGATAAGCTACAAAATAATTAAAACAGTAACCCTTTTGTTTATAATATTAGAGGGCACTCCCAGGTAAACTCTTATATGGTGTTGATGGTCTCCCCTTTAAAATGTGATCATAAAAAGGAACTGTTTCCAAGAGAGACTACTACAAAAGAAGCCAAAAACTCTGAGTAACTTATATTCATGAATGCATCAAAAATCACAAGACTCTTTAGTTTGCAAAAACAGAGCTGAGTAGACCTGCAACCAATAATCATGAAAGATAATTGATCAGTACTCTCCAAAAGTGTCAAGATATTGAAAGAGATAGGACTAAGGAATTGTTACAGATTGGAAGAAACTGAGGAGACATTATAACTAAACACAATGTGGGATCTTTGATAGGATCCTGGAACATAAAAATGAACATTTGTGGAAAATCTACTGGAATTCAAATAAAGTTCATAGTTTAGTTAATAGTATTTTAATATTGTTAATTTCCTGGTTTTGATCAATCAGTGTACTGTGGTTATGTAAGATGGTAATATTAGGGGAACCCAGTGAAAAGTTTACATAAACTCTACTATTTTGTCAACTTTTGGTCTAAAATTAGTTTAAAATAAAGTAAAATCATAATAATAAGTAAAGGTGAATAGTGAATAAAGTCCCTAACTATAAACTCCGGAAGGTTTAGCTTATCAGCTAGGATGCTTTTAGATGCAAGCAATAGAAATCTAACTCAAATTAATTTAAACAGTCAGGAACTTCACCCACTTCTTGAAAGTTGGGAAGTTGGTAGCCTTCTGGCTTAATACAGTTAAAACTCCAGCCCCATTTCTATGATTCTTTTCTCTTCTCATTGTGGACTTGCTTCAGGCTGTATTTCCTCATGATCTTATGATGGATACCACAGTCTTTGAGGACAAGATTCCTCTTGTCTTTTTGAGAAAGAAAAAAAAAATGACCCTCTTTTCTTTTCTCATAAAAGCAGAATCTTTCCAAACACCTCCAACCATTTTCTTCTTAAGTCTCACAGGCCAGAATTGAGTCATATGTCTATTCTCAGATCAATGACTGGTAAGACATTACCACAATTTAATCAGGACCCATCTGTGAAACCAGAGATGGGTTCAGCTTTCCTTGGGTAACATAGCTCCACAAGAAAAAGAAACCTGAGTGAAATCTGTCAGAAAGGAGAAAATTTATGTTTGGGAGGCAACCAGAAATGTTCATGGCAATTACAATTAGAAGAAATATTCTTGAAATTTGAAAGCAATCAATATAAAACAAAGTGCTACTTCACATAGTAGAAAGAACCCATGTGGAGAACAGTAACCTAAAAGTTGACATGCAATTGCTTTAAGTTCAAGTGGGTTTCAAGCTTAGAAGGACTAGTAAACTTCATGTTAGAGTACAAATTACAGACCACAAAATCCTAGATTTAGAGTTTCTTTACAGATTTGCACTTATCCAGGGCAGTAAACTGCTTCACCCCTAATAACTAGCCTTTTCTAAAGTATCTCCCATATACATAGGCTGGCTTCAGATCTTCCTTGCAGGAAGTTATTTTTTATGTTGCTTTCATTCTGTCTGCTGGATCATCACTAATATAAATACACTTCTTTTCCCCGTGGCAAGCCTTCAGTTTCCAGAAGATAAATTCCACACTTCTCCTGCACACTGAACAAGGTTGTTTTTAGGCATCTCACGTGCCTAGTCACCCTCTGGACACCATGGTTTCTCTTAAAAAACATGGACGTAAGACCCACCTCCATGTCTGATCACAGTAATAGAAGTACAGTTGGGCCACAATTTGTAAAAGATCCATACATTATATTCATTATGCAGCCTCACATTATATGCTTGATGTGTTAATATTATTTCATATTAAGTTCCTTGGGGGTTGAGGAGGAATGAGTTCCCAGATAATAAACTGCCTAAATGTGCTGAATAATGATAGAAAGGTCACTTCCATTCTTCCTCCCATGAACTCCTGCTTAGTGGCCTCATGAGGGCAGTAACAATAAAACAAAGTTAAGGAGAAAGTTGTGGGGAAAGTTAGCAGATGTTTAACCTATTTGAGCCAGGGGACATGCTCTCTTACTGAGGCCCCAAACAGCTTTCAAACTGCAATAAAATAAACTTTGTTATTGCAGCTGAAGGAATCAGCCTGAGTTATTGCCCTGCAGGCATTAGGAATTAGAATATGCATCAATCTATTCTGCAGCCTTGAGAGCAGGTCTAACTCAATCTTCAATAGCAGAGGTGAGAGGGAGAGGCTGGAAAATCGTTATATCCAGCAAATCCCAGTTTCTCACTCCATAGACTAAGGTGTCCTTCACCCAAAACATGGGTTCTGTGCAGGGCAGCTTAAGAAAAAAATCTTAGTCTCACAAAACCAAACAATCTGTTACTAGACAAAGAACACTTCTTTCTCCCACAACAGAGTTGCAGTGATACTCTGGTCTTTACTGGCTGGATTGACCAAAGAGACCTATCAGTGGGGATAGGCCTCATTGTTATGGGCTGGTCTGGTGTGAATATTAACAGAAGCCCTTCTCGTTCTCAAAGACATCTCAATTTGGATAATAAATCATGCAGTTATTTGATAGCACTATATTACAGACTCAGCTGCAGATGTTAGAAGCCCATATTAAGGTCTTATCACCCTCATAAGGCTATGATGAAACACATGATAATTATGATACAATCCCCATTTGGCATATGAAAGAATAAGTGACACCCAACATCACACAACTCAGTCACCACGGGACCAGCTGTGGACTCAGACCTTCTGAGCCTGATTTCAAATGTCACTGGAAAATGTTGTTGGAGACTGTTTTTGCAGCTCCATTCTTTTCTTATGCCAGCCTGAAGATGAGAGAAGGGCAGCTAAGGGAACCCTGATTTTTCCTCTGTACACTGCTTGGCTGAATTCTCCCTTCTTTTGGATGAAAGAGATAGTAAGAATTAAATACACAAACTAAGTTGTTTTTCTTCCTCTCTGCTTCATAAAATATCATTTATTTTATCTTTTTAAAGTAATGTATGATTAATAAAGAGCCTTTAGAAGATACAAAATGTAGAGAGAAAAAGAAATAGGCAGTCTAGAATGTGGTGGGTGGAGAGTCCACTTTTAAGAAAGTCAAAATTTGTGTTTGTTTGTTTAAAACCACAGTTTCAATTTATTTGCTCTTCCTAGAATATTCTTTCTACTTTTTTTCATTAATCTAGGTTGTTAAATTTTCTTAAGGCTTCCCTGAAACTTTTCCAAGAGCCCTGGTCCACAATAATTCTGTTCTCCCTACTGGGTCGCAATCACTTATTTTGTACATAATATATGCTTATTTGTATCTTTCTAGTACTTACTTTATTACAAATCTTTGTCTCTGAGATTAAACCTTTCTAAGAAATGGGATCCTGTCTGATACCTCTGTTTAACCTTAGCACCTGCCAGCATGCTTACACATGATGAGAGTTTGAGAGATATCTTTTGAATTGCAGTTTATGATGATGAGGACCATGGTGATGATGCTACTATCAAATGGATCTCTAATTGATTGTCTAGTCTTTGCACATACACTGCATTTACTTTGTTTGATTATTAGCCTTGACTACACATCTTAAAGGAATTTTAAATCCTGTAAATAATACCTGTGTCTCCTTATAGAAAATTACATTCAGGCCTAGAGCTTCTCAGCTATAGAAAGATGTTGACAAATTGCTGCAAATTCAGTGGAGACTTGCTGGATTGATTAAAGGGATGGAGGACTTGATTTATGAGCAAACATCAAAGGAACTAAATATGTAAGGCTGGGCTTCACAGCAATTCTGAGCGGGCTTGAGGGATCTGACAACTGTATATTAGTAGCCAGAGGATGAAAACAGCATTGCAAGAAGAAGAACCGCTTAAATTAGAGAAAAGGGCCTTTGGTGACACTCACCAGGGATTTTAATTACTGGGGAATAAATGTCCTGATACATGCATTCGGCTCTTCTCAAACTTTAATGTGCTCACAAATCACCTACGGATCTTGTTAAAATGTAGATTCTGATTCAGTGAGTCCAGGGCGGGCCTGAGATTCTGAATTTCTAGCAAGCTCTCAAGTGATGCTAATACTGCTGTCCAGGGACCAAACATCCTTAGTCAAGCCTCTTCTCTTTCAGAATGGTACAATCTTATTTAATTATAGAGTACACGTGTCAAAAACGAGACACTGAAACTAAATAAAATATTCTGCAACTCCTAAGGAGGAGGTTGGGGCACAAACCAGCCAAGCAGGGCACGACAATGAGTGGTTTTTCTCTATTTGGCATCCATATAGGGCCTGCACACGGTCATGAACTTCCCAAACTCATTGCTTCTCTCATATTTATTTTTCCACTCATGCCAGATGACAGCATAGGAAAAAAAAAAAAAAAAGCACAGATACCTCCAAGTTTTGACTGTAGGCTCTCAGAAAATTTCTATTTGCTTCCAAAATAATTATCTTCGGATTAATGCCTGGCATTCTACAGCTGGTGCTTAATTCCTTTAGCTTAAAACTTCCACCTCTTCTACAGTGGAAACCTTATCAGTTATTTGTAGCTTAGTATGGATGGCTTTTAAATCCCTTCCTGATATATTTTAATGGAGGGCAAAAAGACACTATAAGAATACTATACTGAGGAGTAGACAAGAATGAAGAATGTGAGGACACCCAACCATTTGACACATAAGAGTGAGGTCTAAAGAAGAAAGGTCAGGCCAGGCACAGTCATGCACACCTCTAATCCCAGAACTTTGGGCAGCCAAGATGAGAGAATTGAGCTCAGGAGTTTGAGATCAACAAGAGAAACAATGAGAAATGATGACCAGGACCACTGTGATTTCTTCCTCCTCTTAAAAAAAAAAAAAAGACTAAGATGGGAGGATTCCTTGAGCCTAGGAGGTTGAGGCTGCAGTAAGCCATGATCATGCCACTGCACTTCAGCCTGGTGACAGAGTGAGATCCTATCTGAAAGAAGGAAGGAAGGAAGGAAGGAAGGATGCAAGGAAGGAAGGAGAGAGAGAGAAGGAAGGAAGGAAAAAGAAAGAAAGAAAAGAAAGAAAAAGAAAGAAAGAGAGAAAGAAAGAAAGGGAAAGAGAGAGGGAAGGAGGAAAGAAGGAAGGACAGAAGGAAGGGAGGGAAGATGGGAGGGAGGGAGGGAGGGAAGATGGGAGGGAGGGAGGGAGGGAAGATGGGAGGGAGGGAGGGAGGGAAGATGGGAGGGAGGGAGGGAGGGGAAAAAAGAAGAAGACAGGCTAATTTGCCAAGGTCTTCCACCTCCTTGTTGCTGAAATCCTGATTTCCAGATTTTCAGACCGGCATTCTTTCCAGTGCACCAAACCTTCCTTCCTCCTCTTCTGGAAATCTGCACTACTCAGGTCTTCATCTGTTTCAGCCTACAACTACAGCCAAGGGGCATCCTCCAGCCCTTGGATCAAGTCACTGATGGCCAGTTTCTCTCACCCAAATTATGCTTAATCCGATAACTTAAAGTAATGTTTCCCTCATCAGACATAAGCCCTGAACAGGTGAGTTTCAGTTTCTTTATTAGAACCAAAGCAATTAGAATTCAAACTGGAAGGTGAGCCCAGCTACTTCCTATCAAACAAACAACTAAAGGAGACTGAGTAATTCACTAATTACTAAAAGTGACATCATCTCACCTCCCTACATATGATCACATGAGCACAGTAAGGACACTGCCTCCCACTCTATCAAACCCCCTCTTGCACTCCATGTTTCCATTTGATACCATAGATAATGATATCTTGTGTTGTCATAAGGTTTCACAGATTATACAGGTATTTCATATACATCTCTAATTTGATTCTCACAGTAATTTTAAAGATAAGTATTGTTACTATTTCCTGTTTTTGGCTGGTGAAACTGGTTCACAAAAAAGTTAACATCATGCCAAATGTCACAGTAAATCTGGAACTTAGACCCTGACCTTTGGACTTCAAAATCTCATGTTATTTTCAAGAAAACATACCTACTTGATCAAGTTAATTCTTTCAGTCCCAAGATAAGTTCAGAACTTGTTGCTTTTACCTAATAAAGTGGACTTCACTGAGTCATAACAAAATATTTACTTTGTGTGTGACTTTTTGATTTTTATGTCTCTTTTCTAGTCTACTTACCACCTTAGGAAAGTATAGTTATTAGCAAATGATGGTGAAGCTCAATTAATTGGAACTGAAGTAACCACCTGGCAAATGTAATATTTTTTTCAGTTCAGTGGATTAAGAGAAAGAAGCAGAAGACAAGAAAACCAATATGGAGTATTTTACTTCAAAAATGTGGTGCAAATCCTAAGGTCATTATAGATTCAGTGTGAACTCATTCTCTAACTCTATCTTTAATACAGCACACTGAGAATTCAGGGCCATTAAGATGTCGCCACGGCTCTTTAAGAGCCCAAGTCTGCAGAGACAAAATCAATCACGTTCAATAGCCTCTCCTTACTGAGACGTAAAACAAATGTGGACACTAAGACAATGCCCATCAGAAAGTTTGACAAAAACATGTTAATCTGGTTTAGACTCTCAATTCCTCATGAGATACTATTGACAAAATTTCCCACACCTTATATGTGCTGGTTAACTGAATCTTTATGGTCATTTCTATTTTTCTCTAACTCTGCTATCAGGAAGAAAAACACTAAAGTATTTCCACCTCTATCCAGGGGGATGAGCCTTTGGATCAGTTATACAAAGCCTATCCATCATTTAAGGACCAGTTTCTATTCTACCCAATTCTATATAAATAATGTCAGCCTAATTCTTTCCAGTGATCTCAGATTGGCTGTGTGGAAAGCAGATGGTGCTGGCATTAAGTGGCACATTTGTTTTCTCTATATATTTGTCTGTATATATTATCTGACCTTTTAATTAAACAACCAAGCAGTAATCTAAGTTGTCTACCTTATTTTCTAGGTATATCCAGATAACTACAACCTTTTAATGCCTAGATAATAAAAATAAAACTGTGGTAGTCTTATAGCTAGAATAAGGTTTCAAACAAATATACACAGGAGGAAATTGGGAAAAGTAACATCAGAGAGGGTGGCCAGTGTAACTGCAAAGCAGGTTAGTTGCTCACTGCATGTGGAGTTCAATTAACAAGAGTAAGGTCTGACACACACACAAAAGTGAATTTATTCAGAAAGGGGAAGATGACACAAAGCATCCTGCCTTTAAAGGTGCTACTTCACCTTTAAAGCAGAAAGCAGACATTTTTATGAGGTAGGGAAGGAAACGAACAAGGGCAGGGGTCCCCTACTACCTTTTATTTACAAGATGTTGAGTTGGCGCCTTCCTGGGCAGATGCAAGTCGTTATACTGGCCAGGTGGGCACACTTCAGATAAACCCTCCTAGTGAGTGTGAGTTCAGAGGTGACCCATGGAGGATGGAAGTTCTGAGGCAACTCTCTGGAGTTGCAATTTCCATGGTGGGTATGCTTTGGTCTGCAGATTGATTGTCAACTCTGCCAGAGAGGTCTGTTTTGGAGCACACAGTTAGAAGAACTTGGCCTGCAGAGAATGTCTTGTGATGGGGGCGGGGTGGTGTGTGAAAGGTTTTATATTTGCATTTTGAAGGGCTAAGTAAAAAGCAGGGAGTTGGGGAAGAGAGGGAAAAAAATAGTTAAATCACCTCTAGAAAGATGAGAGTACTCTGTTATACCAGGACTGGATACAAAGATGGACTAAATCTAAGGTGCTAAATCTGAGGATGAAACTGGAGAGTTAAAAACC
Source organism: Ateles fusciceps (assembly GCA_036589455.1). Classification (NCBI taxonomy): domain Eukaryota; kingdom Metazoa; phylum Chordata; class Mammalia; order Primates; family Atelidae; genus Ateles; species Ateles fusciceps. Next base: position 4,251,530 of record JAZHEH010002924.1, on the reverse strand, counting down.
ATATAAATATCTAAAGCCGAAAGTCACCAAAAATATATATGCTCATTATCAAAATGGCTAAAACTAAAATGACTGTCAATACCAAGTATCAGCAAGGATTGAGACAACTGGAAGTGTCACACATTGTTTACAAAAATGTAAAATATCAAACCAAGTTGGAAGACTGGCAATATTTTTAAATGCAACATTTTTAATACTTACTAATTTGACTGTGTACCCACCCCAATCTCATCTTATGTTGCAGATCCCATAATTCCCATCAGGTGTGGGAGGGACCCAGTAGGAGATAATTGAATCATGGGGGCCAGCTCCCCCATACTCTTCTCGTGGTAATGAATGAGTCTCATGAAAGATGATGATGTTATAAGGGATTTCTTCTTTCATTTGGCTGTCATTCTCTGTTTGCTGGCTGCCATGTAAGACAACTCTTAGCTCTTCCTTTGCCTTTCACCATGATTGTGAGGCCTTCCCAGCCACATGGAACTGTGAGTCCATTAAGCTTCTTTTCCTTAAATATTACCCAGTCTTGGGTATGTCTTTATCAGAAGCGTGAAAACAGACTAATACAGTTACCCATTAAACAGAAGTTCTACTCCTAGACATATATCCAAGAGAAATTAATACATATGACCATCAAATTATGTGTACAATAATGTTCATAATAGCTTTCTTTATAATGATCAAAATAAGAAAATCATCTAAATGTGAATCTGTAAGAAAATGGACAAATGATAGTATATCCATAAAAAGAAATATGATAACAATTTTAAAAACCAATGCATGCAACAATATGGGTAACTTTTATGGATATTATGTTGAATGAAAGAAGTTAGATGCAAAAGATGCATAATGTATATCTTCACTAAAGAAAATAGAGGAGTGGTTATGGGCTAGAGGAGGGGCACCAACTGGAAAGGAGTATGAGAGAGCCTTCTGGGGCCCTAGAAATGTCACATATCTGATACATGGGTGTGTACATATGTCCATACTCATTGAGCTTTATTCATATTAGTGTACTTTATGTAATTTGCTATGCACACCACATATTGTTATACCAATTTTTTAAAGAGTCAAAAAGTAGCAATAATTCTGAAGACAGGAACTGAATAGAATTCACATTCACCTCCCATCTTTGCTTAAGGACTTCCTTTGAAGACTCAAGTCTCAATTAGGGAGACCAGTTTCAAGACTCTTAAAGACTCTACACAATTCTTGGAAACAAATGCCTCAGTAAACTCTTGATCCGTATGCTCATCAGATGACATTTGGCTAATGAACCAGGTTTTTCCACAGAACATAAGTGTGTATCAGGCAAATGCCCACTGGCCGATGAGTAAAGCTGCAGTAATTGTCTTTCTTATGGGTATTATGCATATGTATAATTTTCATCACCAATGCAAATTTTTCTACTAACTTCATATCCATTTCCCTATTTTAAAACTGTAAAATTTGGTAATTTGCCATAAGAATTTAGGATACTTTTGAGAATAAATAATGTTCCATTATGTTTTAATCACCTCTTATATGGGTTTTTATTTCTCATCTGTAGGTTGCTAGTTTATTAAAAATTGGTATAGAAGAAAATTAAAAATTGTTAGGAAAGACAGTGCTGAAATAAGATTTTTTTTTAAAGGCTTTGTGAGTGTATAAGGAACTTACTACTTCCCCTTTACCATTTTAAGGCAAAGCTTAATGGACAGTAATAGTGGTTTGATGCTGGATGAAGTGCAAACTGAATAACATATTGAGTCTTAGGGGATAGACATAGCTTGATGATTATTTTATCATGGAAAAACACATTCAACTAGAGATCACAATGACTTCAGGGACACTGATGTTACTTAGAAAATTATACTGTAATTAAGGTGCCATTGATTCAAAATAATACTAGGGTGTTTCTAACAATAATGCTGGGAATCTAATACCAATGACAGCCAAAGTATTGTCTTCAAGTAGGTTGAAAATATGTTATTTCCATTCTAAATCTCATCTTAGAATGACTAATTGTTTTCTTAAAGAACTGTCACTTAAAATGTTGATATCTCTTTCAAATCAAAAGCCTGTTTCAGCCAAATGCACAATGTTATTATTGAAAACACAAAGCATCAGATTTCCCCTCTATATATTGATTTTTAAAATTACATTGCTTTTTAATATTTCTGCAACCTCATCATAGCAACAGAATGATTATTTCAAGACAATTATAAGACACAACAAAAAGAGGCTAAGTCTGGGCATTTCCAATGTAGTATTATTTCAATCAATCCATGCTTCTGTGTGGCTAGTATATACTTTCTTCACCAAATTTGTATGAAACTCTTACTATGTGCCAAACCCTGTCCATGTTTTTAAAGAAGCAGTATTGAGAATGGAGCTTAGAGGGAAGAGTAGGGAAGACAATTTGATCGAAATATTACAATATTGAGTGTATAATTACAAAAGAGATTAAAAAACAGGGCCCAGTGAGAAACTCTAATCTAGGCTGAGGGGTAATGAAGTGACAGATGAGCCGAGATCTGAGGAGTTGTCCTGGGTGGAGCATTTGAGGAGTTGTGCTGGGTGGAGCATTGGTTGTGAGAGCATTCCGACGAGAGGTGAACACAGGCAGAGCTCTGAACTGGGAGGAACATAGGACTTTCAGGGAACCAAAAGAAAGACCAGAGACCCCAGAGGGCAGAGAATAAGGAAGAGAACAGAGTGAGAAGAGGCTGGAGTGGTCTCAGAGGCCAGGAGTAGTCTCAGGAAGCAGGTTAAAGACGTTTTTAGTTCATTACAAACAGACACCATGGAGAGGTCTTGTAAGCAGAAAGTTTACAAGATCATAGCAGCATTTTGAAAAGAACATCATGCTACAGTGTGGACAACAAACTGGAGTGGAGCAGGGTGGATGCAGGGGACATCATCACCGTGCCGTCACAGAGTCCAGAGAAGAAACAAGAGAACTTAGGAGACATAGTGATCACAGTGTAGGAGTCCAGACTCTGCAAACCTAATGCTCAAACATAGATTTGGAACGCATTCGCTATTAGAAAGAACAAAAACTATTGATTCCAGGGCTGGGGAAATACAAGACAAGCCTAGAACATTGCCAGTGTTAGAATGTGCTTGAAGACTTATGAAGTCTTGCCAAACACCTCATATGTAGGCATTAGCTTAAAGGGTACCCCCTGTCCAAATCTAGAACAAGTGAGCATCAATTTCTTTAAAATAATAGCAATGAATTATAACCCTTTAAATAATAATTTGAGTCTATTATTAATATGAAGAAATAATGATAGAAGAAGAGAAGAAAGGAGGGAGGGATGGAGGGAGGAAGGGAGGAACGAAGGAAGGAAGGAACAAAAGGAAGGAAGGAAGGAAGGGAGAGAGGTGGGGGAGGAGGAGGACAGTTCTTCCTGGTGGATAATGCATTCCAAACCTATATTTGAGTCTTAGGTCTGTAGAGTCTGGAAGGAAGAAAGAAAGAAAGGAAGAAGGGAAGGAAAGAAAGGAAAGAAGAAAGACAAGAAGGAGGGAAGGGAGGAAAGTTCTTCTTTATAGTAGAACAACTAACTAAATGTAGAACCAACATTGGAATTAATAAAGTAACTCTTGACAACCATTATAATAATAATTGACTTATGCAAGAATCACTAGTGGATACTAAATATAGTGGGTGAAATTTTGTGTAATACCTGGACATTTGCATAGTCTCAAAGTTTCTCCTGACAAGATACTTCTTGATCATAAAGGAAAAAGAATTGTAACTTTTTGCAATGGAATCACTTAAAAGATACCGCTTTGACTGAGTGACCAAAGTTAACATTAGCAGTAATGTGACAGAACCGAATCACATGCCTCCCAGTGTGTTGCACTGGGAAGAACACAAGGTCACTTCTCTGGTATTCTTGGCCAAATACAAACCTGAATCTAATTATGAGAATATATCAAACAAATCCAAAATAAGGAACTTTCTACAAAATAACTGGCCAGTATTTTTTAAGTTAATATCATGTAAGAAAAAAGACTGTGGAACCGTTCGAAATTAAAGGAGACTAAAAAGCATGAGTATTAAATGTGATGTGTGATACAGGATTTTCTTGGACTATAAAGGGCATTATTGAATATATAAATCTCAATAAAGTCTGTGGATTAGATTAGCTATTGTAACAATATTAATACCTGATTTTAATTATACTGTAGTTAAGTCAGTGAAATCTTTATTCTTAGAAAATACACTGAAGTATTTAGGGGCAAAGAGGTATCTCACGACTGCAACACAGAGAGAGAACTAAAATGATAAAGCAAATATGATGATATGTTAACATTTAAAATCCAGGTAAAGGGTATACAGGATTTTTTTTCTTGCAACTTCTTTGTAGGTCTGAAATTAGGTAAAAATTAAAAGGTAAAAGAAAAAATAAAATAACAAAAGACAACACAAAACAAAAAGAATGTGGGCTTGGAATGTATGTGTGAGTTGGAATCCTGACTCTCCGGCGTACAAGCTGTAATATAGATCTTTGGCAAGTTGTTTTAACTATCCAAGCTTCAAGTTCATAGTTTATAAAATAGCAATATTAATAGAATTTCCTTCCTAGGGTTTTATAAGAATTAAATAAGTTACCACATGTAAAATGCTCAATAAATTTATCATTAAGGTAGAGGCAATAGAGAGGAAAGTAGACAGACACCAAAGCACGGATGAGGCAGTGAGAAATGCTGAGCAGTAGCTCTTGTTGTCCCCAGACCACTCAGTTCTATGACTAGAGTATTTTAACTAAGGCAACTCTCTTCGAAGGTTTCAAGTTTCTAACTCATATTTTCTTGTCCTTTCTCTGATCTCCCACACTGCTTCTTCAGAACTCCAACTTCCTGGTCCCCATTATGCTATGTCACGTGATGAGAGAAAAGCAATCTGATTAATAAAAATTAGAAAACGAAAATAAGCACACATAGACACAGGGATGATACTGTAAATAGTAAAAAAAAAAAAAAAAAAAATGGTGCTGGACATTTTTAGTATTTGTAGATAATGAGACATCTAAAATTGATCACACAGTAGCATCGTGTGCCTAATGAGTGCAGAGCACAGAACTGGTCTCTCACCTCTTGAGATATGAACACTCTATTTCTCTTTATGGGACCTAGGTTTCTGTGGGTAAAATAACGGTTTGAATGTCACAAAATTTCCTCTCCCAAAATTGTATACAATTTAAACCAGTTTTCTCATTGCAGATAAATGTTTTGACATTAGTTCAAGAAAATGTTAAGACTTTTCATTTCGCAGAGCTGTTGGGGGAGGAAAATTTTTCTGATCTCTGAAATTATGCTCCTACTTTTCCTCATGCAAAAGGCCAACCCTGTTAAATAATTTCCCACTGTATAGGACAATCACTTTTTATAGTTTTCTCTCGTGGCCCGTGCAGTAAAGCATGCAGCCTTATTCATCATGTCATGTTTCAAGGAAGAAATCAGAAATCTATCAGCCTTCAAGGCCTGAGTGACGGGAACAGGAACAAAAAACACCTCAAATTGGGGCTGGGTAGGAGCAAAGTTGACAACAGCTCCCAAGAGGCCATTTGTTTTACTTATTTATCACCTGTCAGGGCAAGAAGGAAAATGGAACCTAATAGGACACAGGAGTCAGCAACGCATCCAAAACTTGCCCTTTAGAGAACATTCGTGAGGAATACAGAGTCTGACTAGGGACAATGGTTGCTATCTATAGGATGGACATGTAAATTATCATTTAAACTGGAGACCTCTGGGAGAGTAAAGGGGTTACTATACCCCTTAACTGGTATAGTGTTAATAACTATACCAGTTCAACAGACATCTATCAGAACTGCCTTGGCAAATCAGGATATATGATCACCATAGTGATGAAGTTATTGGATAGAGATTTATTCTAATTTTAACAGGTAACTGTGCAGGTTCCAAGTTCTTTGTTTTAGAATATTAAACATGCAAAACAGAAATTTTAGAGCTCACATAGCTCACAATCTGCATTTTATTTTATTTTTATTTTTTTAAATAATTTATTTATTTTACTTTAGGTGCATACTATATCTGGCATTTCTCCCCATGTTATCCCCTCCCCCACCCCCCCATTGTCTCTCCCCTACCCCCACAACTGTCCCCTGTGTGTGATGCTCCTCTCCCTGAGTCCACGTGTTCTCGTTGTTCAACACCCACCTATGAATGAGAACATACGGTGCTTGGCTTTCTGTCCATTTTTAAGTGAAGCTGAAAGAGGTAAAGATGTTTTACCTCTGTAGACATGTGAAGTGGCAGAGATCAAAAGTCTTTTTTGGTATTGTTAGTTCAGCTATGAGCCTGAGATTTATGTTTCCAAGCCACTGCATCTGATAAGGGAAGCCACAGTAGCCTACGCCCAGAAGGTTATGACATTTTCTGTATACTTACCATGTTCATCTTTTAAAAAATGGACTCAAATATCATATCCTGAGCTTACTGCTCACCTTCATTTGTCAGACCATTATGCATGAGTAGAAGTTATACTTAGTGAAATGAAGACCCAAACATGGAGCCCAAAGACCATTACACCCATGGGTACCCATGCTTGTACATGAAACAAGTCATGTGGATTCCAACTCACAATATGATGGAGGCAAGTATACCAGGACCTACAGAGAAACTACATGCACATAGGGGTGCTCTGGGGAGAAGCATGTGTCAGCATATTACAAATAGCAGTGGAGGAAGACTTGAACGTGTCCCTCAAGAACATCATCCTGAAGGATTTCAGATATGTGTAGGGCTCCACCTTCGGCCTTCAGGCCAAGATCCCTCTCTCTGTGGAAACCCAGAAATTTACTTTATCTGTGATTTCATGTGAGTGATTTTCCTCATGTAGCTGGCAAATCCTCTTATACTTATACTCTCTCTCTGATCAGCCTCTGCCTTTGCCATTGCAATGGAGCTATGGCTCCATTCTCCTGAAAGGGAATTAAAGAACTAGCTCAAATGATAGGAGCCTGAGAGAGAGTAATGCTGAGGGTAATGCTCTCTCTCATTTTGTGTTCTAGGCGCTACCTAATCTTCCACCTCTTGCCCCTGGTCTGTCCTGGAATTAGACTCTCCTTTACTTCTAAGTTCTAGATTTTATCTGGCTCCCTTAGAAAGGGAATCTCTCTCCCCCATCCTCCCAGATTGGGGAAAGAGAGGAATGGAAGGATGAAAGTAAGAGGCAAGAAAGAGTAAGGATAGATAGAAGCAGGAATGAGAAAATAACAAGGTAGGGGTGAAAGTACCAATTTTCAAAAAGGAAAAGTCCAAATTATACATTTATGGGTGGACCTCAAACTCTAGCAAATTTCTAGAACAGATTATTTGCAGATGGCTTTGTGCATTCTGAGAAAGGGAAACTCTCGGGGAATCTTCCAGTTTTATTACAGATGCTACTAACATTTTCAACTGCCAGTAGATATACTGAGCAGTTAATATTGTGACGAACTTGGGTGTGAGGGAAGGGAGAGAGTATGCATTATTCTTTAATAGGATCTGTTTAGTGATTCCATGCAACATCATACCAGACAAAGACAAACTACATCACAATCAACTTTTGCGGCACCACACAGTAGACAATGAGATCCTTCAGCCAGTATTATCTACACACGTTTGTGACCTACGATGAGGCTATTTCTCCATAAACCTATCATGGTAAGTCAAGGAGTGTACTGGGTATCATCACTTTTGCACCATCATAAAGTGGAAAAATTATTACTTGGGGACTGTTGGTACCAGGTGAACAGATACAGAGGCCCTTTTCTGAACTTGGCAGATTTATGTTTCAGATTTCTGAATTATTTTTTTATTTTACAAAGACAATACTGTGCATATGCTGTATATTACATGTCAACTTTGATTCAAACACATTAAATGCATTAATTTTTGCAGCAATATAGATATGTATTTAAACTAAGTAGTATGAAGTTACACACAACCCTGTTCAAGTTCAGATCAGGTTTGGCTGTCAAACCATTTTGCCATAAACTTGTGAAAACCTTTGGTGTGGGGTACTTTTTTGACTTTGGCATTACGGAAAAAGGATTGTGGATTCTTATTTATTCTTAATATTATTTGAAATGGATGAACTTCAAAGAGAGAATTTAATATTGTATTATACGTTTCTTTTAAGGAAAAATACCCACTGATAAGTACCCCTTTCTTCAAAGTTCCTAAGCTCTATTTTTCTGATTATGACAAAAATAAATATGCCAATACAATGATTCATCTGAGTTTATTCTGAGACTGTGGGGCAGAATGTGAACAGTATGCACTGGGGCTGCTCAGCGTAAGTCCTGCCACTGCCTCTTATTAGTCCATGACCTTAAACAAGTTATTTAACTTACCCAAGCTTCAATTTCATCTTCTGGAAAATAGAAATAAATATTAGTACCCATCTCATGGGAGTGTCTTAAAACTGAATGAGGTAATATCTCTGATGTATGATCATAATGCCTATCACACAGTGAACACTACAGAAGTGCTAGGTACTGTCATCATTCAGCTCACAGTGATTCTCAGCCTGGCATCAAAATAGTAGCCATAAGACTGAGCCTTACGCATCATATCAAATCACCTGGAATAATTTGGGGAAACTAAGGGAAGGCTGCTGCTCTCAAGAGAGCCTTTCTCTCTGGCTGTCAAAGACTAAAGAATAAAGGGTTATTCTTACAAGGGTTATTGTAAGAATAACCTTGTTCAAATGTATAATCCTTAAAAGAAGTCAAATTTCAATGGGAATTAGAGTTAGAACTAAATGTTTGCAAGTAAAAAGAAAGACAAGTGGGTATAGGGTTATTGGGCCCTCAAGAGCATATCACCATCCAAAAGAGAGAATGAGAAAGTCAGCATTCAAATTTACTCACTCTACAGTCCTGCAGAAGGACAAGGGCTAAGCATCCAAGCATCTCTGAACTTGTTTACTCAGGAATACAACTAACCTCACTTTTGAGGTGATGCAACTGAAAATAAGATGCTAAGTGACTTACTCAAAGCTACAAAGCAACAGATTGTTTTGACTTAATGATTATCTTGCACGTGTCCATTGCTTTCAGATTTACCTTGCATTATCTTATCCAGCATACACAGATGATGAGTGCCAGAGCTGGAATTCCAACCTAAGTCTTCTAATTCTAGGTCCCGTCTGCTTCTTACCGCAATGCAGCCACATCCTCTTACTATATGGCTTCTTGATTATCAGGCAGGGAATCCCTCTTCATGAGACTATCAAAACTCAGCTTGGGAGATGGCAGGAAATAGTAAGTAATGGCTTTGCAATGAGAAAATCCTGTCCATGTAGGGGCCATGGACAAAGAACTCACCATAGTTTATTTGCCCATCATATTGTAGTAAATAATATTTAACTGTTATGAAGACTCAATGAATCAACATACATAAAATGTTGGCAGAATATGCAACATGTAGGAAGCACAAAAAAAAAAAAAGTCACCTCCTCCACTGTTCCCAGACTGTCTAAAACAGAATCATATTTCTGCTCTATCTTACCTATGTTCTTTCAATAGCATCATTCAAGAAGTCCAGACAACATAAGAAACAACTGCCAAGAAGAAATAAGCAAAAACCAAAAGTAAAAGAGAGTAGATATGATGGAGCAGAGGGAACAGTGGGCTTTCACAGACAACCAACACAACAAAACAAATAACCCTTGTCATTGGAGGAGGGCAGCGCTGAGGCTCAAGAGGAAGCAGCTGGGAGCTTCCCAATATCCTGGGCCACTAATGAGGACGTCAGCATTTCCATGCTCTTTATTTGTACAACTGCAATGACAAGATACATTCCCTCACTCCCCTAGGTCCTGACTTTGTCAGAAACTTCTGCCCTTTCAGAACACCCTCCATAGGCTCCAGAAAGATGCTATGTCATGAAAGGGAGATTTGGAGCTCAGTGGACTGGCTGCTCATCACTGCTAAGCCTTAGTTTGTCAGGGAGCCATCTGGGCCCTTGACCACACAAGCAAGAGGATATCTTGTCTCCTGGCCACCAGCAGAGCTGAAGTAGGGGCTGCTCAGTCATCTGAAGCCTCAGCAGAAAAAATGTCAGGAAAGACATTGCCCAAACACTCAGCAGGTATCACATTGGCTTTCTTTATTAACACCCAAGTAATTCATTATAAATGAGAGATTTTACTAAAAAGGGAGAGGGGACAAATTAAGATAACAAGGATTGGTCATTAATTGAAAATACTGCTGACAAATTATTACAAATGATTATTAACTACAAGTCAGAGAATCATTAGACAGGGCCCTGCCTCTGAAGGTCAACTACTTATGAACGCAAGATGATACCTTCACACAGCCAGACTAGTAATAATTATACAATGAATAATTATCAAGTGCAAACAGAATAGTGTAGATAATAAAAAATATAAGTTCGTAAAGGGTCAACTCCAGTGAATATACTCTTGGGTACAACTCAACAGACAGAAAATAATAAAAATCAAAATATAATTAATGTTCATGAGTAAGTATCCAATAAAACTGACTTTAAATTCTTAGATACCTACCCATTCGAATTCATTAGCAAAGTTTTAAAGACATGTGCTTTTCTACCGTAAATCCAAAGATACCTGAAACAGGTCTCAATCACTTTAGAAAATTTATTTTGCCAAGGTTAAGAACATGCTCATAACAGCCTGAGGAGGTTCTGATAACATGTGCCCAAGGTGGCTGGGCTACAGTTTGCTTTCATACATTTTAGGGAGACATGAGATATCAATTAATATGTGTAAGATGTACACTGGTTCAGTCTGGTAGGGCAGGACAACTTGAAGTAGGGGGCTTCCAGGTTATAAGTAGATAGGAGACAAAAGGTTGCATTCTTTTGAGTTCTTGATTAGCCCTCCCTTGAATATGCAATGTAGGCTGGCTCAGTGAATCTGTGTTTTACATAAACAATAGGGCAGAAGAAACAATAGATATGGATTTGTCTCAGGTGAGCCTCAAGAGGGATGGTGACTTTATGAGTTCTGTCTGTACTTTGTCCTTAAGGAGTTACTTTGTGGGCAAATCATGAGGGAGGCATGTAGCTCTTTATATTTGTAGCTATCTTATACAGGAATAAAATGGGGAGCCAGTTTGCCTGACATTATTTCAAGCTTGACTTTTCCATTGACTTAATGATTTTGCTGTTCCTAAGATTGATTTTCCTCTCACACTAAGTGAAACAGAACCAACTAGACCTGCTTCAGGCCTGCCTGACCTCGACTGAGTCAAAATCAAGATTCCCCTTGTGACTTACTGAGATAGACAGAGCCCAACCTGCTGTGTGGATATTTGCTTATTCTTTCTCTAGCTCCCTCATGGATGTGCTTCTCCCAGACGTGCTCTTACTCTGCCATTTTGTGTACTGTCCTATATAATACAAACTTGAACTCAAGACCTCACAAATAACTCACATTATCTGAAACTAGGTAACTCCTGTGACCAAGTTCAGGGAGTACAGATCCTGGGGAGGGAAAAAGACTTTAAAGAAGGGATCTAAGAACTCCAAAGAGGTTCCAGTGCAGGAGAAGCAAGCCCCCAGATTGGGGGTTAGCCCAGGTGGGTTTTTAGATTCCCCTGAAGAAAGAATTCAAGGGTTGTTAGACAGCAATTTTTTATTGAATGGACAGTTTGCCTGACATTATTCTAAGCTTGACTTTTCCCCTTGGCTTACTAATTTTTCTGTCCCAAGATTGATTTCCTTTTTTACACTACCATGTGAAACAGAACCTACTAGACCTACTTCAGGCCTGCCTGACCTCAACTGAGTCAAAATCCAGATACCCTTGTGACTTAATGAGATGGACAGGGCCCAACCTGCTGGGTGGATATTTGTTGAGCTATAGCTCATAGGCAGTGTGCCCAGAGTTCACAGCCTATGGGCTCTTGGCAACTCTATATTTTACCCCTTTCAATTACATGCAAATTAAGGGGAGGATTAATACAAACTGAAGGGTAGGTTATTTATAACTTCCTAGGAAAAGAGGTGGTAACTTCCGGGTTGTTTCCATGACATTTGTATACTGTCATGGCACTGGTGAGAGTGTCTTATGCTAATTAGCAATGAGGGTAGCCAGGGTACTTTTTGTTGCCATCTGCTGATTCCTGCCAGTTCCTTTACTTTATCCTGTCAGGACTGGGGGAATAAGTCCTGCAGGTCTCCTTCTCAGTTCCTCACAATGACAAAATATGGACTTTGGAGAAGGCCCAAATACAAATACAGGTTGTCACTGGGCTTATAAGGGCAGCATGTTATATCAGTGACCTAGGCATGCACTAACAAAGCCTGACCTCAGAGACAGAAAGCTAAGTCTAGGAAGAGATGATGAAACCAGATGATGTGTAAAGCCAAGTGCTGCCTGCTTGACTCGCTGTTCAGAGTCCACACTGCTCATCTGAGACCCTGGTCGTCTCTATCTCCCCTAAGTGTCTCCCACTACAGGATGCCACATTGTTTTAGACTTTTGTGATGGCTGCCTGCTCCCTCCATGCCTATAATGTAAATCCTGCTTGTGGGTGTGACTAGTTCTGACACTGGGTCATCTGTGGACGTCAGGTTCTCCTAGAAGCAAACTCAGAGTCAAGAGGTTAAATAGAAGAGATTTATTAAGAAGCAACCCCAGAAGAAAGCATTTAAGGAGTGAGAGTATCAGAAGAATAAAGGGAAAGAAGCTACATATGTCTCAGCCTCAGCCTCATCCCTGGGGGAGCTATGGGATATAAATCACACCTCAGAATTTTTCCTGCCTTGAGATGAAGAAGCCAGGCTTTAGTACTCCCACAGCAGCTAGCCATTGGCCTTTATGGCCTGGGTTTCAGGGTTAGGGTGGTAACATAAGTCCCAGGTATTTCCTGCTTTCCAGAGAATCAAGGTGTTTCCAGTACCCAGGAGTGACTGTGTCACGGTTGCAGATGCCCACTGTTAACAGCAAGCCCCAGTGAAGCTGGAAGGCAGTTTAAAAGATAAGCTAAAAGGGATCCAAGGTGATGTGAGTGGCCAAAAAAAGTGTCCTCTACATCATTCAACAGCATCCCTTCAGGAGCAAGTATTCACTAAAATCATTGAGTTGTGGTTGAAAAATTAGTAAATTTTATGACACATAAATTGTACTTTAATAAGGGAGAAATAGAGACCCAAAGAGGGAGGAAGAACAGTTGAATACAGAGTATGGGTTACTCTTTAGAGAATGTTACCATGAATAAAAAAAGGAGTGAAGAAATAAGCAGTATCTTAAGGAGAGAGTGGGCTTAAGTGAGAACCCTTTTTATAGATAGAGGAAATAATGCCATTTTTTATGCTGCTTTAAATGAGGCAGTAAATAAAGAAAAGTTTATGATGCCAGAAGTAGGGGGAGAGTTGCTGGAGTAATGTTCTAAAATGGCATCTACTCACCAAGCCTTTGACAGATGCTTTACTATAAATGCTATTTCCTGCCTTTCCTAATTACTCCTTTCCTATGAAATATATTATTGTACATCCCCAATTGCCAGATGAGAAAACTAAGTTTGAGAGAGGTAAAGCACTTTATCTAAGAACACATGACAGTGAGTACAAGAGCTAGACTTTAAACTTATCTTTAATTCCAAAGATGTTCTTTCTCTCCCTATACTCCAGCACACTCAACTTTGTTACAGACTTCAATCTTCCACAGACTAAACCTACTACTATATTATGAAAGGCAGAACATGATTCAATCTTATAAAATCAGTAACTTTCACTTTTTTCAAGATACTCGGTCAGCAAGTGATACACAAATCCCAACATGGAGTTAGGGGCCATATGCCAAAGAATGCAATCAGATTCTAGAATGTAAAAAAAAAAAAAAAGAGCAAGGAAATAGATTCTCCCCTAGAGCCTCCATAAAGGAATGAAGCCCTGATAACACTGTTATTTTAGCCCAGTGAGACACATTTTGAACTTCTTACCTCCAGAACTATAAGATAGATTTTTGTATTGTTTTAAACCACTGAATTTGTATAAATTTATTCCAGAAGCAAGAGGAAACTAATATACTTGGCATTGAACAAAGTCAATGCCAAGACCTGAAACCTCAAAGCCACTGAGACCTCTGAGAAGCATGCAACATGTTTCCCAGGATTAAGCATCCAGTGTAGGTGTGCTGGGGCTTTGATCCACTGCTTCCCCCTCCCTCATTGGTTGAGTATTACCTCCTTCTATCCAAGTAGAAGGTAAGACTTTGGAGAATTCCCTGAAACAGAAGGCAGAAAGACATGACGTGCATGCCAGTGAGAATATGACCTTGCACAGGACTGTCATCCACAGCTATGACTGAAATTAGAAGCGGGTCAAGCATGCATGATGCAGGGCACCAAAAAATTTGCTACAGTTAATGAATTCTAGAAAATAAAAATTATAAGCCTAGCAAAAGACAAAAGGGCAAAGATATGGATAGGCATTATATTAAAGAATTAATAACAATTAACAATAGGTACATTTAAAAATGATAGAACTCACAAGTAATGGAAGAAATATAAAATGAAACAATGACTACCTCTTTTTATCAAATTGATACTTCCGTATTTGTGAAGCGAGTATATAGTACATCATTCTCCGGGATTCATTTTTGCCTTATATCTTAAAAGAATTAAAAATGAATTTTCCCTGACTCAACATTCCCAGTTCTAATCATTTAGCAAAAGGAAGTTAATGATATATTTAATAATTTAAACACCCTAAAATAGAGGATTGCTTAAATAAATCTTAGTGTAAACATAAAAGGAGATGTTAGCCATTAACATGTAGTAACTATTTTTAGATGTGAAAGTATACTCATGACATACTATTAAATGAAATATCTACGTTAAAAATAGTAGGCACCCATGGAGTGATTCAGTTGTCTATTAAAATATTTTATATCTGAAATTATACATTTAAAATTTTAAAAAGTAATCATCCTTGAGATTTGTTTTACTTGTGTTTTCTACAGAGTATGCATTTCCTTCATAATACAATTCAAAATAAGATTCTAAAAAGAAGCCTGCATTAAAATATTTGTAGCATATTTTATACAATGACTTTAAGGTACTAGGTAATAAAACCTACAGATACTAAATACTTGATAATCTCACAATGATGTGACCCTGAGATACTGGGGAATTCTCAATTTATGAATAACATCCTAGTCATTCATTTTTTCTCTTAAAATACTACAGAGTATTATACAAACAAATAGAGTGACTCTTTCAGATCCTTAATAATTCTATGGAACTTTAAAATTATTTTATAAAATTAGCAAAATGTAATTTGACTAAAACAAACCATATTGCATCATTGATCTAGTAATCATTCAACATAAATGTTTATAATCAGGCAACTCAAGCACTCACAGCTTCAGCATACAGCAGGATAAACTGAGATACCCAGAGCTCATAGAAGTTCTCCCAATTGTATATATGAAAAAGAGGAACTTCAGATCAACTGTGGATGGTGGGTGGTCACTAGGCTGTGTTCTTAACTTAGCATATGAGATGAACCATCCTTTCCACAGGTTGATTAAAATCTATGCAAAAAGATCAAGTCTTACCAAGGTATTTGTTGGTTTAGTCACTCTAAACAAATCATTTTATTGTTGGCATTAGATCCTAAAGAAAAACACCCACCAAACACAGCTACAGATAATCCCTACTGATGGGTCCTGACTATATAAAACCAAGAGCAATGCTAAATGTCACTTTAGCCAACAAATGTCTGTTTTGATGTACCTCATGTTTCACATCAACTTATAATAACCTTTTCTTGAATATTTAAAGGGTTTATTTGAGAGGTCAACAAAAGGAAGAAGGGTCCTTGCAAACCAGTGAGTTAAAAGTTTTAATATTCCCACTACATTACCAAGGCTGGTTGGCTGTATCTCACCCCTTTGGTGCATTTGCCTGTTTAGATATGATTTATGTTGCCATTGCTACCAAGAAAATGTAGAAAGCAGTGTTGATCTAGCCTGGCACACACTGAGCTTCTTTTATGATGCCACTTCCTGCCACTCTACCCACTTACCAACTTCAGAACTCTGCTTCTGTTCTGTTTGCACCAACTTGCATCATTGTTTCTCATGATGACTTCCGGAATGCTCAGTGAATACAATATTTGTTCAAGCTGAAAATGTCTCCAAAATATGTATTTTCCACCATCTAAAGAAAACCTTCACTTTCCTTACCATAAGTTTACCTAATTCTAGCCTCAAGAAAAGAGGAAGCATTGGTCATTAAACTGTATTGGTTTGGTGCTTATGTTTGGGCCCACTCTCCTGATTCTACTATAATTGTATTAAAGCTGTTCATACCTTGTTTCTAGACTCCAGAATTCTATCTTCTTAACCTCTCCACATAGAATATAAGCTTTTGAATGGATGTAAAGAAAACATTCAATAAAATCCAACATCCTTCATGACAAAAACCCTCAACAAGGAATTCAACAAACAAGAATATACCTCAAAATGGTAAGAACCATATATGACAAACCCACAGGCAACATAATATTGAATAGGGAAAAACTGAAAGCACCCCCCCTAAGAACCAGAACAAGACAAGGGATGCTTACTCTCACCACTCCTATTCAACATAGTACTGGAAGTCCTAGCCAGCGAAATCAGGCAAAAGAAAGAAATAATGGCATCCAAAAAGGAAAAGAGGAAGTCAAATTATCTTTACTCACTGATTACATGATCCTAGGCCTACAAAATCCTAAAGATTCTCACAAAAGACTCCTTTATCCTAAAGATAAATGACTTGAGTGAAATTTCAAGATACAAAATCAGAGGAAAAAATAAGTTGCATTTCTATACACCAACAGCTAAAGCTGATGACCAAATCAAGAACTCAACTCCCCACAAAAAATGCCTAGGAATGTATCTAACCAAGGAGATAAAAGATCTCTACAAGGAGAACTACAAAACATTGATGACAGAAATTGTAAATGACACAAGCAAGTGAAAAAAACAAATCCTATGCTTATTGATAGAATCAATGTCATTAAAATGACTAGACTGCCCAAAGCAATCTAAGATTCATGCAATTCCTATCATATTAGCAATGCTTATTTTTTCACAGAATTAGAAAATGCCATTCTAAAATTCATATGGAACCAAAAGAGAAACTGAATAGCCAAAGTAATATGGTTTGGCTGTGTCCCCACCCAAATCTCATCTTGAAATGTAATCCCCATAATCCCCCACATGTCGAGGGAAGGACCCAGTGGGAGGTAACGGAATCATGGGGGCAGTTTCCCCCCAGGCTGTTCTTGTGATAGTGAATGAGTTCTCACCAGATCTGATGGTTTTATAAGTGTCCTGCAATTCCCCTACTGCCACTCATCCTCTCTCCTGCTGCCCTGTGAAGAGGCATCTTCCACCATGATTATAATATTCCTGAGGCCTCCCCAGCCATGTAGAACTGTGAGTCAATTAAACCTCTTTTCTTCATAAATTATCCAGTCTCAGGTATTTCTTTATAGCAATGTGAGAGAATGGACTAATACAGTAATCTTAAACAAAAAGAATAAAGCTGATGGCATCATATTAATCAACTTCAAACTATACTACAAGGCTATAGTAACCAAAACGGCATAGTACAAAAATAGACATACAGATCAATGGAACAGAATAGAGAACTGAGAAACAAAGCCACACACCTACAACCAACTCGTCTTCAACAATGTCTACACAGAGACCAAGGGAAAAAGACACCTTATTTAACAAATGGTGCTGGGAAAACTGGGCTGACCATATGCCCAAGAATGAAACTATACCCCTGTCTGCCTCTAACTATATATAAAAATTGACTCAAAATGGATTAAAGACTTAAATGTAAAACCTCAAACTACAAAAATTCTAGAAGAAAATCTAGGAAAAACTCTTCTGGACATTGATCTAGCCAAAGAATTTATGACTAAGGCCTCAAAAGCAAATGTAAGAAAAACAAAAATAGACAAACGGGATTTAAGTAAAGAGCTGCTGCACAACAAAAGATACAATCAATAAAGAGACAACCTACACAATAAAAGAAAATATTCATAAACTATGCATCTGACAAAGGACTCATATCCAGAATCTATAAGCAACTTAAACAAATAAATAAGCAAAAACCAAATAACCCCACTAAAAAGTGGGCAAAAGACATGAACAGACATTTCTCAATGGAAGACATACATACAAGTGGCCAACAAACATATGTAAAAGGGCTCATCATCACTAATCATCAGAGAAATGCAAATTAAAACCACAATGAGATACCACCTCACATCAGTCAGAATGGCTATTAGTAAAAATTCAAAAAGACAACAGATGTTGGCGAGGATGCAGAGAAAAAGGAACACGTACATTGATGATGGGAATGTAAACTATTAATAGTTCAACCCCTACAGAAAATAGCATGGAGGTTTCTCAAAGAACTTAAAATAGAACAACGGTTCAACCCAGCAATCCCACTACTGGGTATCTACCTAAGAAAAAGAAATCATTGTCATCAGAAAGACTCCTGCACTCATATGTTTATTGCAGAACTATTCACAACAGCAAAGACATGGAATCAACCTAAATGCCCATCAACAGTGAATTAGGCAAAGTACATGTGGTATATATACACCATGGAATAATACTACACAGCCACAAAAATGAAGGAAATCATATCTTTTGCAGCAACATGGATGGAGCTGGAGGACATTATCCTAAGTGAAATAACCCAGATACAGAAGATCAAATACTGCACTGTCTCATTTATAAGTAGGAGCTAAACAATGGGCACATATAGACATAAAAACAGGAATAATAAACACTGGAGATTCCAAAAGTGGGGAGGGAGAGACAAGGGTGAGGGTTGAAAAACTATCTACTGGGTACTGTGTTCACTATTTGGGTGATGGGTTCACCAGAAACCCAAACCTCAGCATCACACAATACACCCAGGTAACAAACCTGCAAAACCCGTACATGTACCCTCTGAGTCTATAATAAAAAATAAAGTGCCTAACATTTTTCTGGGGGATCAAATGATGTAATACTTGTCTAACATTAGAAAGTGTCTAGGATTGAATAAATGTTAACTGCTACCACAACTACATAGCTTCAAACCATCTTTTAAGGCCTGGCTCATATTGTACCTAGTATATCTATTATACTAAAGCTGAATATACATAATAAATACTTGAAGAATCTGTTTAAAAGGCAGATTTCCATTCCCCATCCCAGAGACTAATTGAGTAGTCCTGGATGAGAACGCCAGGAATCCATGGTATAAGGTGTTGCCATGTATTCATGGTACCATGGATAAAGTATTCTTGTACAAGCAGCCCACAGGTCTCACTTTGAGAGCCACTCTAATTACCCTCTGTCCACCTATCAGCTTTGCTGTTCTGAATTCACATAGCAGTTACTACTTGGCACTTATTATCCTGTTCTCTGTTTATATTTTATTATCAAATAAGATTACAAATTACTCAAAATAGAGATTATATTTTCTTCAGTTTGGTATCCTCCATAGCTAAGAGTATGGGTTTTTTTTTTTTTTTTTAACACCAGTGTAGGATATAAATTAATTTTTTGATGGATTGATCATTTAATCTTCCAGCCTCAAATGTCAAATCCAGGACTTCTAATTGAATTTAGTTTTAACAATGAGCAGCAGACTCTGCTCTTCAACACGGTCTCAGGACTTTACTTGAAGTGATCTAAAAATACAGTTATTCAACATGCTACATGTACATTTTGTTTTCCATGAGAACATCTTGAGTTAAATTATAGTTTGTATTATCCTTCAAACAATTTATTAAGGCCTTGAGCAGAAATACAACAATCTCAAAATAATTTAGATAAGTTTGGTATACTCCAAAGAAACAGTAACTTGAACATGACCTTGGATAAACATCTGGTTATAATAACCCAATCACCATATTCTTCTATGTTATATGGGTTAATAATATAAAGTCCTTGAATATTCATAATGGAGAAAAGAAAATATGGTTGAAATTCTTCCAAACCCATTTGCAAACACAAATCAGATGATTGAGTTCAGCCTAGCTCAGCAGCCACACAATAGAATCACCTGTAACTTTATAAAAATCTTGATGCCCAGATTATATCTTAGACCAATGAAATTAGAATCTCTAAGGGTTTAACTGTGGTATCAGTGTCTGTAAAACCTCTCAGGTGATTGCAATGTACAGCAAGATTGAGGACCACTGGGCTGTCTTCATAAGAATCTTAGCACTAAGATTCTTACTGAGAAGCATAGTAAGCGCTAAGCTTAACAAGCACTTAGTAAACCCTTAGTAAGAGATATTTTTAAAATAGAGATATTTTTAAATCCTTTTTTGAGTCTGATCTACTGTGAAATGTAAAAACCATCCATCTAATCACAGTCCCCATTTTCAAATGAGAATTAGGGACAAAGGGAGATTGTTTCAACTCTCATTCGTGCAAAAGCATGGCAAGAGATACTATTTCTTGATGTTCATTATGACAACATCTAGTGTAAATGACCTACATGGTTCTTTCCTAATACTGAATTTGGATAATCAGGAGAAATCAAATTCACTGGAGTACTGAAGCAGAGGAGGAAAGATCTTCAAGGAATCAAAATGAGCAAATAAGCAAATTCAACACTAGACAAACTCAACAGTGTTACCCAAGCTTCACTGAATAAATATACTTAAAGTACTGATATAATTTGGATCTGTGTCCCCATCCAAATCTCTTGATGAAATGTAATCTGCAGTGCTGAAAGTGGGGTCTGGTGGGAGGTGATTGGATCATGGGAGCAGTTTCTCATGGTTTAACATCATTCCCCCATGCTGTTTTCATGGTAGAGTTCTCATAAGATCTGGATGTTTGAAAGCCTGTGTGTAGTGCCTGCCCCTCCTCTCTCTCTCTTCCTTCTGCTCCTGTCATGTGAAGTACTGGCTCCTGCTTCGCTTTCCATCATGATTAAAAGTTCCTGGGGCCTCCCCAGAAGCCAAGCTGATGCTGCCATGCTTCCCATACAGCCCTGAAATCATGAGCCAATTAAGCCTCCTTTCTTTATAAATTACCCAGTCCCAGGTATTTCTTTGGAGTAGTGAAAAAATGGACTAATACAAGCACCAAGAACTATACCTGGCATATACAAAGGGCTACGTATTTGTTACATGGAATAAATATGTGAAGAATGTCCCTACCTGAAAGTGCACTCCTCTAGGGAGAATACCTGAAAAGTCCCATCACTCCAAGGACCTTACTCTAGTTATGCTTTAAACAAAATATGTTTCAGCTTGAAATTCACATTTTAAAGTCTGCATTGCACATTCAAAATGTACATAATTGAAACCATAATTTCAAGCAGGGGTCAGCAAACCACTGCTCAGGGACCAAATTCAGCCCAACCTGTATATTTATAAATAAAATTGTATTGGATCATAGTCACACCCATTCATTTATATATTGTTTGTGGCTGCTTCCACACTACAAGCAAAGGTACATAATTGAGAAACAGGTTACATGGTCTACAAAGCCTAAAATGTTTACTATCTGCCTCTTTACAGGCAGAGTTTGTCTACCTTTGATCTCGATAATTCCATTTAATAAAAGAAAGTCTTCTCCTGTTGTCAAGACAACAAGAATGAAAGTATTTGTATTTAGTGTCATTTTTTTTACCCTTCCCATAATTACGCGCCTCATTCTGTTTTGCACTTGTAAAGTCAGATATAACCTAAAATGAGCGTAACTTAAGAAATGCTATCATAGGAGCGAGTTGTAACAGCAAAAATCAGACTCTTAAATTTGTTATGAGACTCATGAGGAAACTATGATATACTCAGTGGTTGAAATTTATAAAATCACTAAGAACAATATTTCTTTAAGGTTAAAATAACATGAAAATATCCTTATATTATACTGTCAAATGAAAAAGTTGGGACTCAAAACTTATAAAGTATAATTACAACTATATAAAACAAACAAACTACACATTTTCACAGGAAATCTCTAAAGAAAAACATTCAAATGTGCTGGCTTTGAGTGATAGACACACAACTTTTTTCTCCATTTTTTATGTGGTAAACTCTATAATAAGCAGGCATTACTTTTATAACAAAAATAACTTTGATTTTTAAAATATGGAATATGTGGAATATGAATTGTTTGTATTTAAGTCTGGGACTGACAATTTCTCACACATAATGTGTTAGATGTGACACGTGATACTTGAGTGTCTCACAAACAAAAGCAATATTACTAAAATGTGTTATGCATGTACAACTCTTTGATGTTTACAAAGGTTTTTCAGAAAAAAAAATATCTTATTCAGTTCTCACTACTTCAAAACAAAATTAGAAAGCTGCAACTGACAAAACTAGAACACCAACTCAGATCTTCTGGCAAAAGTAGAGCACTCGAAAATTAATCACATTTATTCTATTGGTACTAACTTGTACCTTCCTTCCTCAATACCAAGCAAAATCTAGAGTTTAGTTGATGAGTGTTTTCTCTTTTTCATGAAATCCCAGGAATTCACATTACAATGTAGAGGGCATTTGGAGTCACTTAAGTCCTGTTTGCTCATAGTTCTCTAATAATGTAAGCAGTATTAAAACTCCCCAAATATGTGTATAATGGCTTCTCCAATCACAGTATAATCCTGCAAAGGCCCATTATCAGTGGAAATCACGGTTAAGGCAAGCTGGTTTGGATCTAAAAGGAAGAAGCTGAGGCAAAATTAATGTAAGTAGAGAGTTTATTTGGGCCTAGCTTGAGGATTGCAACATGGATATACAGATTCAAGTTGCCCTGAATATACACCGCAATTAGTGGTAACTACAAGTGGACTTTTAAAGGGAAAGAAGAAGCAGTTCCTTAGTTGTTTACCAATAGTTTACATTAATATAACATAAGCTACTGATTGAACTATACATTGTTAAGCTATATGGTGTGAGTTAGAATGTCCAATGTGGCATTATTAGGTTAATTTATAACCACTTGTGGATAAAGAAAATATGGTATATATACAACACCATGGAATACTAATCAGTCATAAAAAAGAATGAAATTTAGCATTTACAGCAACCCAGATGGAGTTGAAGACCATTATTCTAGTGAAGTAACTCAGGAATGGAAAACCAAATATCATATATTCTGACTTATAAGTGGAAGCTAAGCTATGAGGACACAAAGGCATAAGAATGATATAATGAACTTTGGGAACTCAGGGGTGGGAAAGAGGTGATGGCTAAAGACTACACATTCTGTAAAGTGTTAACTGCTCAGATGATGGGTATACAGAAATCTCAGAAATCAGGACTAAAGAACTTATCCATCTAACCAAAAAATCACCTGTTTCCCAAAAACTGTAAATAAAAATATCCCCCCCCAAAAAAAATAAAAATTTAAGTTTGTAACCACTTGTGGCAATAGCAAGCAGTTTATAGGGATGATTCTATAGCTTAAAAGCAAGGGAGTAGGACATGATTGCTACCTCATTTTAAATCCTCTCTAGGCCTGAAGGACGGACATTCCACAGATAAAAGTTCTTTTCTTATCTCACCGGATAAGTTGAACTCTCTCAGTACGCAAACATCTTGCCTATCGTCCCATGGTCCAGCAGGGCTTAATGGGCCAGTCATGCCCAGAGGAGCAGACAAGGACCCACACACTAGTCTAAAGATGCCTAAGAATTTGGTACTGCAGGCAATATTATATCTTAAGAACTATTACTTTGATGCAAAAGTAATTGCGGTTTTTGCCTTCGAAAGTAAAGGCAAAAACCACAATTATTTTTGCACCAACCTAATAGAGCCAGCTCTTAAAAGGCTTTTTAAGAGATTAATTTGACTTTTCCAGACCTCCAGTTTTTCCTCCCAGGTCCCTCTCTCATCTCCCTGCTATATCCTTGGGTCTTACTCTCTATCATCCCTGATGATGGCCAGTAGCTGTTCCATCCACCATTCTCAAAGAGTCTCACCCTCAGTGGCCAAGTAAATTCCCTACCAACATATTAATCGAAAAGAACTTTCTGTTACACCTAAAAAGACTCTTGCATTTTAATAAGGTGCTACTATACAGCATAAAACAAATTTCCAAATTATAATCTCATTCTAGCTACTACCTTTCCAGCTCAAAACTCATCTTTATCTCCATTCATTCTTTCTTTTTATCCTTCATGTCTTACCTCCTTCATTCTTACAACCAGCACTCTACGACACCTCTTCAAACATTCTGTTCTTCAATTTACCTTATCCTATTGATTCATCCATTTGTTCCTCAAGGCATCTTTCTCTTTCAGATAAAAAACAAATTTATGGTATCCTGATACTCAAGATTTCTACAAGATAGACTCAACCTGTATCAAATCTGGCAACTTCCTTATCTCCCTTGGTTTTGAAGGAAAGAAAAATATTTCACCTCATAATATTCTTATCTGACCTATTTTGAGGTAGTTGTTCAGAGAAGCCTGGAAACAGAATTAGCCCTGCAAAGCTATCTTTTGTGGGGAGGATTTGCACTGATGAGAAAATGTTCATTAATTCAGCTAGGTTTTCTCAAGCCTTCTTTTGTCCAGATCTAAGAAAGATTAACTGAGAGTCTGACACCTTTAAAGGTCTAAAAGAAACATTTGCCATCTCTTCTCTCTGAGGGCTGCTTTCTGTGAGGTTTCATCTACATAACGAGACCACCTTTGCTAGTCAGGTCCCCTGTTCTTCCCTTTCCTATAACCTGTTTTGCCATCAAAAGCTGGTTTATCATGATCCCAGACCCCATTCTTTCTGTAACCTCAAGATGGTGTATAAGCTTCTGAACCCCATTGGGAGTTTGGGATAATCACCCTGTGGTTCTCCCCATTGTGCATGTTAGTAAATTTGTATGCCTTTTCTTCAATTAATCTTCCTTTTGTCAGTTGATTTTTCCGCAAACCTTCAGAGGGCAAACGGGAGGTCCTCCCTTGCCCCTACAATTTCTACCTCCACACAAAACCATCTCCTACTCATGGAACATATCTAATTCTGCCACATCTGTGTGCCTTTGCCTTGGTGGTATCCTCCAAGAAAATTTACAAGGACAACCTGGCTTTCTCAAAAAAGCCTTTCTATCTTCCCCAGGCACAGTGAGTTGATTCTTCCTCTATACTGCCATTGTATTATTCATATAACTTTATTACACAACTAATTTCATTCTATTATAATTAGTAATTTATGTTTCTACAGTCCTTATTCAATTTATGCTACTCAGTAGCACGGTCTCTATCTAACCCATGCTGTGCACCCATTCATACGGTCATTACTTCTAAGCTCCTAGCAAAAAGTTGGGCACATATACTAATCAAGGAATTATTGAATTACTATGGAAAGAATAAATGAATGCATGAAAGATTAATGACAGCATTTCAGTTATTCTAAGAAGTAATATGGGAGACAATTTCTAGGTTAGCCACTGAGCCTTCTGGAAAATTGTGTCACAACAGCTTCGTTGTTGTAAATTCAAAATGACTACAAGATAAGTCAATTGCATGATAAACATTCTGTTTCCTTTTGAATTAAAATCAAACAGGTATGCATTTTGAATAACCAACTATAAAATTTAAGTGCTGTAATTAAACAAATATTAAAACCAAATTAATTTGAATTATGCAGACTACTTCCTGGAATGTGGTTAATCAGGTATTAACATTGCTAGCAGGTCATACAGAAAAAAATGGGGCTCAGGGGTCTAAAAGTATTACAATTTATCATATTTCAGGTTTATCCTCACCCAATCTATGAAAGAAAAATATCAATATAATTTTAAATTACTAAATATAGCTATATTTCTAAATTAACCATATAATAAATAAGTTAATTTCTGGAATTATAAAAGTGGAAAAACTTTAGAGACAGAAGTTCATTCTTTCTCTTCTGAAACACTCTTAGATACACTCATTGAAAGGGAGAGAGAGAATTTCTTTTTTTCCTATTACACAGCCTACTATAATTTTACCTGTACTGGAAATTAATTCCTGCAGAATAAATAGTAAAATAACAACAACAACAAAAACACCTGACTCCAACTGAGCAGGAGAGAGTGAGACAGTGACTTGGGGAAACACATGGGTCAAGAAGGGACCTGCTTGATGAATATTTGTCTCCCTTTTTGCTGACCTGGTTAGCCCATCTTTAACCTTCCTCCATATTTTCCTGAAATTGCACTACTCAGATTTTAACTGGAGTTGATATAAGTAAAGACTGTTTGGAGTTTTGAGGGATAAGAGAGGGAAGTATTACTCACATATATACATATATACATATATATATATATATATACACACATATATATATATACATATATACATATATATATATACACATATATACATACATATATACATATATATATATACATACATATATATATATATATATATATATATATATATATATCAGTGGCAGAGTTAGAAAAACAATCTAACTTAATAAAACAAATTCATATTAAAACAGTTAAGAAGCTGTTAAATCTCCAAATTAGAGGATTAATTCTTTTAAATCAGCAACTCTGTTGTATAGAGCTTGACAAGCTATATCAAATTGGCTTAAAGTTATTGAGGAAAGAAAGTTGTATTCTTGAAGAGAAACCAGATTAAGTTGAAAAACTGAAGTAGCCAACTTCAGTGAGAAACTTTGGCAGACAGAGTTGTTCTTATCTCAACAACATTTTTATTTCTTACTACTTTATGATTTTACTTAAGTTATCTAGTCTCCTCTGTTTCTCTCTCTCTCATTTTGGTATTTTGTATCTGTATAATGTCTTGACCATCAGAGGTGCAAAAACCTGAAAATACTTCACTGTGACAAATTTTGGACTGACAGTGTGTATTCCAATGTGATCAGGGATTTTTATGCCATTTACAACATAATATATAAACCATACATGCAATTTTTAAGAAAGAAATTAAAACTTATTTCAATGTGAATGAAAGCTACTTAGGCTTGGCTTAGTGCCATGGTAAGCAAAATTCTAAGATGTTTTCATGCCCTCCATCCTCTGGCACAGGTCCCTGTATAACTCCCTCTTTAAATGCAGGTAGGACCCATGACTTGCTTGTATCCAATAAATACAGCAAAGGTGGTAGGATATCACCCCCATGATTTACTTATGCTGTATAAGAACGTCCTAACAAACTGGAGAGAGACATTATCCTGCTGACCCTGAAAAACCAAACAACCATGCTGTGAACTGCATATGGAGAGAATCATGTGGCAGCAAACAGTCAAAAGCCTTTAAGACCGGAGGGTAGCCAAGTCAGTAAAAAACCAGGGCTCTCAGTCACACAGCCTCAAGGAAATAGATGCTGTAAATGTACTGAGTGAGATTGAAAGCAGATATTCCCCAGTCAAACCTCCAGATAAGAACACAGCCCAGTTGGCATTGAAGACTCTAATTAGAAGACTCAGCTGAGCTATGTCTAGACTCCTGCCTCTCCTGCCTCATGCACACTGCAACATAATAAATATGTATGATTTAAAGCCACTAATTTTGTGGCAATATGTGATATAGCATAGAAAACTGATACAAGTAACTTTCTTCAAATTGGATCCCTCTACATACATAAAAGAGGCATAGTTATGAGACTCACATGCTCAAATACTCTGCACTAGAAGCTGGCAATGCTTCTGGTCACCAGATAAATCCTCTTAGCCCTGTTTTCTTTTTTCTTTCTTTCTCTTTCTTATTCTTTTTTTTTTTTTTTTTTGATGTCTTAATATAACTCATATAGCTTGGGCTTTGTAATTTTAATGAAATAAATATAATTAAAAGATTTCCTTTGATGAGTCCATCCCAGTTTTTACATTCCCCCCCTCACTTTATATATGTGCATAGTCCTATTTTTTCCACTCTGTTATCTTTGATTTTAAAATCTGAATTTTCTGAGAACTTCAATAACTTGCTTAGTTATTTTCAGAGCAGTAGGTGAGGAATAAAACAGAGTTCAGGATAACCTTCACAATTCCTTCTCATACTTATCAACTCTCCTTCTACACTGGTGTTAATTCTGAAAATAATAACAGTCATAAGCACAGATATAATATTTATTAAAATGCTCTCCTATCTTTTTCTGTCTCTTTGGATGCTCACAACCACTTTTGAAATAGATAGAAGAATAGTATTTGTTTTTTTTTTTTTAATAGATAAAACAGCATTGTTTGTTTGCTTGGGCACTATAATTTTGGCTTTTATTTAAGAAATAAGTATTTTCCCCACAAATTATTATTTATTCAGGTATTTGCATATTGAATTAATGTAAAAAGTTTTTTTACACTTTTAATGTGAAAAAAGTAATGTCACTATTTTTAATGTTAAAGAGAAAAAACTGAAGAAGAAAACTTAGATGACTATAGCAAGGCCTAATAGCAAGTTTGCAGCAGAGGCAAGACTTAAATTCTGGATTTGTGATTCAAAATCCAATTTTCTTTTTCTGTTTCTATCTGAATTCTTTAGGAAATTATTGTGAAGATACAATGAGAAAGGATTTTGCAAAGGAGATAAATCTTGGAAATTTAATATGAAATTAAACAAGTGGAAAATCATTTCTTAAGCAAGAAAGATTTATATGATGGTTTCAGTATGATTTGACTGAGCTGGAATAGTATGTGACCATTACTGACATTTATATCTCCACAGCTAATATAAATGTAAAGATCCTATTTATTTACCTATGCTCAGAAATTATGATGAGCATAATGAAAGTTTTTTCATGCCCTTGTTAAATTGACTAAGCCCCAAAATATAGTAAAGTGGCAAGATGTGTGTTCTCTGACAATTCTAGAAACTAATTAGAAATGAAAATGAGTTCTCAGACTTAGGAGGCTAATAGCCTTGTCTATTTTGAAAAATGTAAAATTCCTGTGTGTTTCAGACAGACTTTTTTTTCTAATTCAGTGTAAGAAGCAATAGAACCATGCATCATTAGGCTGGACAAGGACATGATAAACAACATTGTTATGGCTCTGTAGTTGCTAGGTTGCTAAAGGCTCCAAAGAGGTAACTCTCATTATTTGACATAGACAAGTTGCTAAATGAGTGTCAAGGCAATTGTTGATGCCTGAAGTGGTTGAAGCAACCTACAGCATACTTGCCATTCCAAAAATTCTGTCCGTGTTTCTCCAAGGATGCAGCCTACTTCATTGTGTTTGCTGCTTTCAGCTTTTTCTTATTCAAGCACATCCAGGTCTTTTTATTTCAATACCATGTTCCCATCCATGCAAAGGCAAAAAATGGTTACCAACTGCATACAAATGAAAGTTTAAATTCTTAAATATGCCTTTCAAGTTACACTAAAATCTATTCACAATCATCTCTCTACTGTGGTCTCAAATCTTCCAAAACAACCCAATAACCTCGACAAAGTTTCTCTGATCATAGCATACACAGTTACACTTTCACAATTTATCTGCCTCACAATTCCCATCACTCTTTCTCTTACCACTCTTTTTTTTTTTTAAGGCCTCTCCCATGAATTCTTTTCTGGCTCTTCCTCTCTATTGTGATTATCTCGTTCTCTTAATTAGATAACACACATTCTCCAGAAGGCTACGGTAGATGCTCATGTTTTTATATTTTAATTCTCAAAGTAGAGTATAATCATCTTAAAAAAGAAACTTTGTTGTATACTTCTTTTTGAAACTCCACACAATCTAACAGTGCATTTTACATAGTATATCCTTGGAAATTCCTTATCTTAGCATCTAAATTGAGTGAAACTTAAAGGAACTCTTTCCTCAAAAGACGTCTTTACTCATGCCAGGCATTCTGGCCTTTATTTGATGCAGTTAAACATTATGTTGTTGGCAGATTTACTTTTTAAGAAATTCTTTCTTATTTGTACTAAGACAAAATCTGCTTTGCAGCACCTTCCATCCAAAAGTCTTAGTTATCTTCTCTGAAGTGACACAGACCAACTCCAACTTATTTTAACTGATAGTACTGCATTTACTTGAAGGCAGATACCAGGTCTTTCATTTCTCATTCTACGCATTGTTCTTCCTGTAACATAGTTTTCAGACAACCTGGTCATTCCTTTGGCCTTTGGCCTTCTTCTGGTCTCTAAGCATTTTATGAAAGTTTCTCCTGAAGGTGATCATCAGATGAAAGCACGATACTCTAAACGTCATATCACCAATGCATATTTGAGTGGAATAGATAGTTTTCTTAATCAAGGCATTATATTGCCAGCAATAAAGTCTAAGTTTAGGTTACTATATTATATAATGTGATATTTTAATATCACATTGCAATTTTGGCTCAAAGAAATATCTACAAGTATTTTCCACACAAATTACTATTTACTCCGGTGTTTGCATTTTGAACTTATCCAATAAAATGTATTGCCTCGAAAAGATTATCTCATAAACTGATTTTGTTCAAGCTGAAGTTGACAGCTATCTCATTGCTAAAGTTTCAACCTAAACTGAAAATATGTCAGGTGAAGTGGGGCATCAGCTGGAGATCCCATGGGGAGTTTCCACAGCTCAGAAATGTGGACTACAAGAAGGTTCAAGGGTTATTTGGAAGATGTGCTTTACTCCGCTAGACAAAAGGCTACTGTGTAAATAGTGTTTGATAAGCATTACAAATGGCTGTAGTACCGCCCTTCACTTTACTGGACTTTGGTTTTCCTGGCTGAAAAGTAAAACCCACCTGGATAGTTACTATGCCCCTTTTCAAATAGAAGAGTCTTCAGCCTTTCCTTTTCTAAGTACATTCAAGCCATCTGTTCAAGAATCTGTTCTGAATGTTGACAGATATTGGTGTTAAATAAATCAGTCTACGGAGTCCAACAGCCACGTTTTCTATCAGGAAACTGGATCAAATTTCATCTCTTTTAAATGTACTGGTAATTAAATAATTAAATTTTGATCACCAGTCTTTATGACAAAGAAAAGTTAACTCTTGAACAAAGGAATGTCCAGCAAAACCTTGAACATTTGCCATGGTGCATCTCCCCTTAGCCACGCTGACATTATATTCCTGGACAAAATTGGCTCCAGGGCCTGCTCAAGCTGAGCCTGAACAAAGGCATCTTGATTTGTGTGTGTGTGTGTGTCAATCATAACATATAATCATCAGAAACCATGATCTCACATCCCCCTCCCCCCTCTCAGTTCAGATTTTGGATTTGTCAAGTGACTGACTAAGTGTTAACAACCAGCAGATGGACTAGAAGGGCAGATGGGGCTTTCTCAGGAAAGCAGCTAAGAAGTGATTAAAATCACCAAGGACTGCACTTATTTTTCCTCCTTTCAGAGAACGCTATATTTTTTCTACTGTGAAATCTGATTAAGACAGAAAAGCAGACAATAGAAGTGAGCCAATCCCTGTTATTCTCTCTTTTGTTTAAATTGCAATGTCTTTAAGGAGACAAGAGAGTTAGGAAATGTTTTAAATAGATTTTGTCTGCTTGAATATTAATATCATAGCCATCCTAAATATTTTGGGATGCTCATAAAGATTTTTCCATTTTCATAAAGTTAGAACTGTCTATTTATTTCCACATATATTGGGTGTCTATACCATTGTTTTATTAATTCAACCATTTGGTGTTATATCAGAGTCAGGCACTGTGTTAGGTGCTGATGTTACAGGGAACGGCAGTTCAACCTCTCTAAACTCAGTCATTCTCCTTGGCACTATAATATATACATCTGCATGACTGTGCCATTTGAAACACTCAGTTTGGGATGTTTACACTTATTTTAACAGCAGTGCTCCTTCTTACATTGCTGGGTAACCTCCTTAGGAAATGCTTTCACAATCAGAGTAGCAGCTTCAAAAGAAAATGTCTCATTACTTTGTAAGCAAATCTCATTTTTGACCTAAAATAGTTTTGCCTAGTTTGATGATTAAACTTGATTCTGAAAGATATTTGGTTACATGACATACATTTCTATAGTGGAGAATATTTAACACAATATTGTAGAAGCAGTAAATAACATATAAAAGAGGGGCTCTGGAAAGACTTGAAACACTGTGGAAGGCAGAATAATGCCCTCTCAAAGATGTCCCTGTTCAGGCTGGGTACAGTGGCTCAGGCCTGTAGTCCTAGCATTTTGGGAGGCCAAGGTGGGCAAATCACTTGAGGTGAGGAATTCAAGACAAGCCTTGCCAACATGGTGAAACCCCATCTCTACTAAAAACATAAAAATTAGCCAGGTGTGGGGGTGGGCACCTGTAATCCCAGCTACTCGGGAGGCTGAGACATGAGAATAACTTGAACCCAGAAGGTGAAGGTTGCACATGAGCTGACATCACACTGCTGCACTCCAGCCTGGGCAACAGAGAGAGACTCATCTCAAAAAAAAAAAAAAAAAAAAAAAAAACCCTTGTTCTAATCCTCAGAATCTTATATGGAAAAGAGGACTCTGGACTCTGTAGTTGTGATTAAGAGTTTCGAGAGGGGCTGATTATTTTGCATTATGTTAGTGGGCCCAGTGTAATTTCAAGAGTCCTCATAAGAGAGAGGCAGAGTCAGAAAATGAGATCTGAAAACAGAAGTCACAGGAATTTTAAGATACTACACTGCTGGCTCTGAAAATGAAAGAAGGATCCACTACCAAAGAGTGAAGGTCATCTTCAGAAGCTGTAAAACTCAAGGAAATAGATTTGCCTCTAGAATCTCCAGAAGGAACACAGCCCTGCCTGCTGACACCTATATTTTTGACATCTGACCTTAGAACTGTAGGGTAATAAATTTCTGTTGTTTCCAGCCATAAGAAATGTGGTAATTTCTTACAACAGCAATAGAAAATTACAATAGCAATGAAAATATTTTAAAGAGGGCCAGGTGTGATGGTTCACACCTATACACTCAGTACTTTCGGAGGCTGAGTCACAAGGATCACCTGAGTCCAGAAGTTCAATACCAGCCCAGGCAAAATATCGAGATTCTATTTCTTAAAAAATATATATATTTTAAATAAGTGATATCAGCATTAAAATAAATTTATCACCTACAAAAGTAATACAGTAGTGATTTTTTTTTCTTTTCTTTTTTTGGCTCTACCTAGCCAGCTTAGATTGAAAAGCAGAGGCCTGTTGATGTTTTATGTTGATTTCTGAGGCTAAATCCCAACTAAGTAAGAAATAATGCAGCGTTTGATTAGGGACATTCAGGATAGGAGTAGGGCTAGGAATGGTGATCTCTGTGTCAGTCACACATTTGCCGTCTCTGATTAGTGTGGGTAAATTAGGTCATTCTCTCACAATTATAGAATATCAGTTTGGCTTCTTGTATCCAAGAAAAAAAAAAAAACTTAAATTCTATTTTGGTAGAGAAACGTATCAAAATCACTAAAGAAGTTTCTGATAGAATCAGGTCTAAAATTAAGGGTTCTTACTTTCTATCTGAAATTCCTTCTTTTACATCTAAGTTTTGGTAGTTTCGTAGTTCAGGTAGAAATAATACTTATCAAAATAACTGTGTTCCCCTCCTTTCTTGGTGACCCCTATCACATTAATCCAAGGCTTCAATGTTACACAGCCACCTTGTTTAGTGCTTTATCCACACTCACCCCTGTTGGGTAATATTCAACCTCTAAACATCCTCATACTTCCCCTCCACTTCTACTCCATAACTAACTACCTTTCCTGTTATCCTGATTAAGTCTTAAGTCTCAACTAGACAGCCTAGAGAAAAGAGATAGAGAGATGTAATGAATTAACTTATATCTAAAAATGGCTTATTTATTGTATTTCTGAAAATTTTTAAAAATTGTTAGTATTTTTAAAATATAATTTTTAAAAACTTTAAATCAAATGCTTGCATCTATCATGTCAAGCAGTGAGAGGTCAGAGAAGCAATAACAGCTACAAACAAATAAATACATATTGTTTAGAAGCCTAGCAGGTGCTCTGCTAGGCACTGGGAATGCTATTCTAAACAAAAGAGGCAAGATTTATTTCCTTGAGGATCTCACAGACTTTCTGGAGCCCCTCAAATCTCAGCAGTTGATTTGTACATGGTCATTTCTGTTCTCTCTGCCAGGACCTTACCCTGAGAAATAGATTCAATCACAGCTCATGGAAACACAAGTCTTCAAGCAGTCAGTGTGGGCCCTGAAATTTTTCCTGAACACTCCAATCCTTTCAGAGAAGAGAGAACCAATGACTTCTTGGAGAAATACAATTATTTCACAGAGAAGTAGAATGATAAGTCATTAGAAATTCATAATCTAAAAACTGATTGCCTGGGTTTGAACTTAGTTTTTTCCTTTCCATTTGAGAGATATGGAGCAAATTGTTTCACCTTTCTAAGTTTTTGTTTTCTCATCTATAGATTGAGATGAATTATATTTACTGTCTCATGAGAAAAAAGATTAAATGACATCTATGCAAAGAATACCAAGTAGCACAGTTCCTAAGACAAAGCAGGCTGCTGATAACTGGGAGCAATTAATATTGTTATTTATGTTGGCATTAATATCAAAACCATTCCCCCTCTCCTACTTCTCTATTACTGTGACAAGACACCTTTAAAATAAAGCCTACCAGAATATTTAAAAAGTACATTGTATCTGTCATTCTTGGTAAATATGGCAGCTATACTGTTGGTCACAATTCCTCTTGCCTTTTTATTTCAGTTGGAAATGCCCAAATCCACTCAGATACTGGCAGACAGTCTCTCAGCCCAGCAGCAAGACAAAAGCACAAAACTAAATAAAACCAAAGAAATACTGCTGAAGATTTCTTAGAAATATATTCCCCCTGATAAATAGAGAGTGAAGCATATGAAGACCATCTGCAGACACCCTCACTTCCTACCTGCATTGCATATTATTGTATGAGGAGGTCATCTTTGAATCTAATATTCTCCAGCTATGAACCATGAAGAGAAAGATAAAAGAACTGCAAAAAAAAAAAAGAAATAAGACTTGATGGTGTTGAACTGTTGAATTAGCCAGTCTGGGACCCATCTTTTTGGAACTTCTTATTATGAGAGATTTTGTGAAATGAATTTTGTTATTTAAGCCACTTTCAGTGGAGTTTTTATTACAAACAACCAAATTTATTCCAAACTAGTAAAAATATTGATACTAAAAATATCTACCTTGTGATATTTATTGAGATTACATGAAATAATAGAAATTTCATTAAGAAAACTACTTGGTATTATCCTAATTATTTTTTTAAAAAATTACTCCAAATTATTATCACTGAGTTACAATATAGAACAAAAACTTAATCACCTTGATTATATTATCTGTTTTGCTTGCTCATAGAAAGCCTAAACATATAGGTTCTTGCTACTATTATCTACTGATTGAAGCCTCCAGAATTATGAATTTATTGTTTGCTGTGGCTTTAGGCTTGCCATCCCCCAAAACAAAATCCATTATAGTTTTAATGGCTTGATAGAAATGCCTCAATGATCTTGTCGAGAAAGACTGGGAGGGTGTTAATAATCTGGGTGGAACAAGAGATATGGTTGAGCCAGGAGAAGAAAATAAACTTATGTAGGCTGGGCACAGTGGTTCGTGCCTGTAATCCCAGCACTTTGGGAGGTCAAGGTGGGTGGATCACTTGAAATCAGGAGTTTAAGACCAGCCTGGCCAATATGGTGAAATCTCGTCTCTACTAAAAATACAAAAATTAGCCGATCGTGGTGGCATGTGCCTGTAATCCCAGCTACTTGCGTGGTTGAGGCAAGAGAGTTGCTTGAACCCAGGAGACAGAGGTTGCAGTGAGCCAAGATCACATGACTGTACTCCAACCTGGTGACAGCGTAAGACTTCATCTCAAAAAGAAAAAAAAAAAGAAAAAAATTTACATCTATATGTCTCCCATTGATTTACCTTTCCTGACCTAGGATAAAACTGAGAACATCTGACACTATAGCCCTATAAACCTCCACCTACAGAAGGCAGCCATGGTACATCATCTGACCAAAAATGACTCACTGAGAAATCAATCTGACAACTCACCTGACTACAGGTATTTAAGTCTTGGCAACTTATTCTGTTAATGTTCTATAGAAAATATGTTATTCTAAGACAATATTCTTTGTGAATCTCAAATCTAAATTAAGTATTTATTATATTCTAGACCTAAAACAACTCTAAAAAAGAATGTAGAGAAATCAAAGAAGAAAGATCTAAACTGAGATGCATGAGTTCATCCTATTTCACATAGTGTAGCAGTGAGAGTCATATCTGTAGTAAGCTAAAGGACATAAGCTATATTGAGTAAAAGGCCATTGTTCATAGGGTACAGGTCAAGATGCTGATCTTGTTTAATCTATTAATCTTCTGTCCTTCATCTTTTTATAACCTCCAAGACCTAGATGATCTCATATCTTGCATAAACGCTTTCTTACAACTCCAGCCCACACCTATCTGCCTTGAACTTCTGTGCTATTGATGGATATTTAACCCAATGGCCTTTCTTTGCACATGCGTGCACGTGTGTGTGTGTGTGTGTGTGTGTGTGTGTGTGTGTGTGTGCTTTCCTCCTGAACTGAACTATACTATAAATTCTGCAAAGGCAAAAAACTATGAGTTACAAATATATGAGTTTACATTTAAGTATACATTTTATACACATGGAGGAAAGGTGATATGCTTCATTATTATCAACACAAATTGCTACAAATTAGTTCAGGTGACACAATTTGGTCAGGAGTGAGGTTTTACCTAAATATCATCAACATCCCTTGAAGAATTCAAGACCTCCCTCTTCTACTGTCAGGGAAATGATGATAAATAAGTGCCCAGTTCAAAAAAATGGAAGGCTGTCCACAAGGCATACATTGCACCAGGGTAAGGTAGAATCATACAATGCAGATAAGAATATTTCAACTGAAACAAACAACACGCTAGCCATTATTGGCAATTGGTCTCACCAGACTTTGATGAAAGACACCACTTATGCTGACCTAGCTTCCATGGAGCTTCCTAGTTCTGATGGTTCTTACCCCAGTGTATCTCATGGTTCCTCAGTCCCACCCTCTGCTAGCCACATGATCACACTCCTTTGTCCTCAGCTCAGCCACTGTCTTTTTATCTTGTCCTAGCAAGTATGCATCTGAAGTTTCTCTTCTTACATTTAAGCCATAAGTTTGTTTCAGGTACCAACATTTACAACTCTTGCTTATAGTTTATAGTGGATGGCTCATGTTTATCAGTTTTTTCTGGCATATAAAAAAGAACTGCAAGAAACACTAAAGGAAAGGTGTAGGAGGTATGGGAACACTTAGAATGTTACTCCTCCCCCACATGTAATAGCTCCCATCACATTTTAGATGAGGTCCTCAACCTAAAGGTGAGCCTAAGAGCAAATGCAAGCCAATTACAGGAGTTAATAGCCTTACTGTCTCGGTCCTTATTCCCCCTCTCCTACTCTGCATTACCTGTAGAAGGTTTTATTTTACGGATTCATGCAGTTTTAATTAGAGAATTCAATTCTATCCAAAGACCACTGGAAAGGCTTTCAGATAAAAACATGAGATGATACTTTGTCCAAAAAAAAGGAAAAAATAAACCAGTGGAGACTTTCCCCTTTGGGTAATAGTGGATTAGATAAATTGGGCCAATACTTTCTCAGAGAACAACTGGAAAAGCTAGAGACAAAATTTTAAAACATCTACTTGAAAATAGTGAAGAGTTAACAAGACAGTAAAGAATTATCAGGCCAAAATGCAGAGACTGACTTTTAGAAATACTTTCTTCCCGATGGTGACAGAAAGTTGTATAAAGTAAAGTTAATCAGAAAAGGAAAAGTAAGCAAATAACATACATAAATGAATGAAATAGAAAACAACCATAAAATAGTGAGGGTCAACAAAACCATATTTGGTTATTTGAAAGGACCAGTAAATTTAATAAAGCCCTGATGACACTGATCAAGGGAAAAAATCATAAAAGACACAAATAACCAATGTTAGGAGTATAGAAGTCTTTTTTATTATAAACAAAATAAAAGGTTCCTATGAAATGCTTTGTCAATAAATTTAAGAATTTTAATAAAATTTAAAAAATTGCTTTAAAAATACAATGCAATGAAACAAACAAGAAGAAATCAAAGTATAAATATTTATGTAACTATTATAGAAATTAAATCTATAATTTTAAATATTTCCATATAGAGAACTCTAGGCCCAGATGTCTTCAAAAAATACTCCCAACATTTAAGGAAAGGATAATTCCAATAATAAACAAATTCTCCAAGAGCCTAGCAAAAGAAGAAATATTTCTCAAACATTTCAGAAAACCAGCATAACCTTCCTAGAAAAATTTAATGAGCAAATCAAGAAAAAAGAAGACAAAAATACCAGCCAATTTCATACAGAAATATAAATGCAAAAACCTAAATATTAACAAAATGTTTTTGTAACATAATAACCCAAACAAACAAGGTGGGTTTATTCCAGAAATGTAAGATTGGTTAAGTATTCAAAACTTTGGATGTGTGCAGTGGCTCATACCTGTAGTCCGAACTGCTCAAGAGGCTGAGGCAGGAGGACCACTTGAGCCCAGGAGTTCAAGGCTGCAGTGAGCCATGATGGCACCACTGCACCTGGGTGACAGCGCGAGGCCCGATTTCAAAAATAATAACAATAATCAATGAAATTTAGTACATTAACAGAATAAATGAGAAAAGTAACACCATTGTCTCATTAAATAAAGAAAAATGTTTGATATAACTTAAGACCCATTCATAATTTTTTTAAAAAAATTATGGATAGAAGAAACCATAATTTAATAAAGGTATTTATAGTAAACCTATGGTGAAGCTTTTTCTTTAAAATCAGATAGCACTCAAGGATGACCTTTATCATTTTTCATCAATATGGACTAGGGGTTTTAGCCAGTTCAGCAATGTAAGGGAAAGAAAGAAATTCTGTAAGAATTGGACAGTGTAGTAGGTGCTATTGGTACTGCATCTATACCACCTTGAAAAGTCAAGGTGGTATAGATGCAGTACCACTTCAGTGTGCAGCAGCCAACTACTGGCACCTTCATTCCTTTGTTGAAGTCTTTCTTTCACTGTTGGAGTCATCTCATCTATCCTACTAGCAGGCTAGAAATGGCTCACCCAAGAGAATTAACTTGCTCCTAGGAACATCCCCTCAACCCAGGTGCACAGAACATTTACAATAAGTATTTTATATTGCTTACCCCTTTAATGTAAAAACTCAGATCTACATCTGCAGTTGGATTAAGCTTTCAAGGCAACTTTCTTGAGAGTGAACCCTGTCTCAACTATCTTCTTTCACTTTTTTACCCCCATTCCAACGTTTCCTGAGATCAACTCCCAGACAAACCACTTACACCTGAATCTTTGTCTCAGGGCTACATATGGGGAATCTACCCTTCAGTAGACAGATGAAAAAATTTGCAATTATTCATAGTTGATATGACTATAGATATGGAAAACCCAAAAGATGGGTGAATTATTACAGTTAAATGAGTTTAACAAGTTTGTGGATACAGAAATCAAAATACAAATATTGGCTGCATTTTCAAATGAAATTTTAGAACAGGTACCAGAACAGCAACACATACATAAGAATAAATCTATTAAATGTGTGGAATCCCTCACAATAATAAGATACTATTAATTAAGGCATATAACAGCAGGCATAAATGGAGGGACAGTCAATGATCCCAAATTTGACCAAGTTTTCATGTGAAACTTCTCAAGCTGATTCTAAAATTTACATGGTAATGTGAAGAGTCAAGAATGGCTAAGACACAACTGAAGGAAAACAAAGTAGAAGAACTTACTCTACCAGGTAGCAAGAATTACCATAAAACTACAGTCACTGAGACTGTGTAACAGGGGTACAAAGATGGAAAACTAAATTGATGAAATAGAGGGAAGAGCACAGAAAGAGATTCACACAAAAATAAGTGATTAATGACAAAGTTGCTACTGTAGACCAATGCGAAAAGAACATTCTTTTCAATGAATGTCCTGGATTAACTGAATATCAAAGTGAAAAATATAATAAAACTTGACTCTAACCTCACACCATAAAAAACATATGTGTGATATGCAAAGCACCTAGGCTTCTGTAAAATCTTAATGATCTTGGGATGGCAAAAGGTGAATATGGGATAATATCATTTTTATATTATAAAGGGAA
The DNA here is from genome assembly GCA_036589455.1 of Ateles fusciceps. Taxonomy (NCBI): domain Eukaryota; kingdom Metazoa; phylum Chordata; class Mammalia; order Primates; family Atelidae; genus Ateles; species Ateles fusciceps. The sequence continues at coordinate 4,211,430 of JAZHEH010002924.1, read as the reverse complement.
AGTACTTACACACTGGACTATTACATTAAAATTAAAATTTTTATCATCAAAAGATGCCTTTCAAAGTTTAACACAGTGTAAGACATTATATTTATAATACATATCTGAAGAAAGAGTTATATCCACAAAATAAAAAGAATTGCTACAAATTAATAAAAAATAGAAATCAGTAGAAAAATAGGCAAGAGGCTTGAATAGATAAGGCCTCCATTTCAATAGCCAATAAATGTTCAATCGTTTTCATAATCAGGGAAATATAATAAAAATCACAGTAAAATCATCCTCTACATTCTCTAAAATGGCAAAAATTTAAAAATTAATAATACTGTTATTACCAACAATGTGAAGCAAAGGGAATTTTATATTGCTAGTGGAAGAGAAAATTGGTATGACTCTTTAAATATACTATTTGGTGGCAAGAACAACAGCTAAACACACATAACCTGTGATTTTACAGTTCTAACAGGACTGGAATTGGCCTACACTATTTTGCTAACATATCTGCAAGATGCTGACCAAGGTACCAATAAGTAATGCTTTTTTGTTAACATGAGTCTAAGGAAGTTAGGGTGGTTGTACCAACTTGTCAGTATTGTTAATTGTTAACACTGAGATTAATGATTTAGAGCTGGTTCCAGTATGACCACTGAAGAGCTCTGTCACTGGGACTGGTTACATAGCAAGAATATGCCGATATGACCAGCTAGGCATAAAAAGCACCAGCAAAACTCCATCTGGGACCTCAGAGCCTAAATATTCAATGTGTATGCTAATGGTCCAAAAGAAAAGTGTGTCCAGTTTGACCCCACAGAGTTAAGACTATTGGAACCTGCATCTGGCCTTTCTGGACTTCTTTCTGGGAGACAGTCTTTGGCCATGACGTGTAGCCTTACTTTGATGCTACTGCAATATTGCATGCTCTTCTGGAACAGACTGAATTTTTGTAAGCTTTGTCAATTTGGGTCCTGTGAGTTTCTTTAGCAACTGAATCTAGTCTAGTTGCCATGATTAGTCCATGGGTTCACATGAGATAAGTACAGAAATTCACAATATATATTCAGAAACTTTATTTTACCAAGTAATTTTATGCCTGTTGGATATAATAATTTAAAATTTTGACTTGCATTTTGTTTATCTTTGTTCCTTCTATTTTTCTGGTAATTCTTTTCTACTGGTTTATTCAAAAGTTTGTCTTTATAAAAACATGTGTTTTCCTTTTCCTTTTTTAGTATTTCATTTTAATTGTATTTTTTAACTGATGGATTAGAAAAAACAAAACAAAAACAAAATCTGGTCTGTCATTACAGATAGTTTGAGAAGCACTTTTTAACATAAATGTTCAATTTATGATAAATCACTATGTGGTATATCTTTGTTTTACATACTTTTATTTAAGTATGTTGTATTTCACAACCCACTACCAAAAAAAAAGTTTACAAGAAAAAGTAAACAATTCTATGAGACTGGTTTTGCTCTTTTATGTTAATCTGTTTCCAAACCCCCACACCATTTCTTTGTTGTCCTCTGAGTTTTCTCACATTCTGGTACAGCTTCCACCACTCCATAACATAATTATTTTGCTAATGTAGGTGTTATCTACAATAGATTCTGAGCTCCCAGTGCCAAGACTACATCTCAGTGTAAAGTCAAGTGTCTGCCACATAGTATATACTCAGTACATATTTGCTGAACAAATAAATGTTTTCTTGCCAATGTTTGTTATAAACACTCTAGCATCCACATGACAGCCCCTCATTCTTTTTCATTTGTCTTAAATTGTCAGCAAATTTACTGAGCACCTAGTATCTAGCATGTCCAGAGAATAAAATGAAATAGCATGACAAGCATATGGCTAGGCTTCAGAAAGTATATTTATGCTCAGTTACAAATATATAGCTTGTTTCATGGCTCTCTTCAGCCAACATAACCTCTACTAGGATTTAGATATAACATGGCTCTCTAGCCAGAAATGAGAAATTGGATAGGAAAGCAGTTTGAAATATTTTGGGTGTCATCCAAAGCAAAACATAGGTGTGAAGTGATGATATGGTAAAAGTTAGGAATCTAGCAGTTACAAGCATCTACAGCATGATCTGACTCTGAGTTAGACCTAAACTGTAGTTATCATCACCTTTACTACAGCAGGCTCTATACTAGATAATGGGAAAGTGATGATGCTGAGGTTTATGGTCAGTTGACCCAGACCTCTGAGAAACCCATTTTCTTTCTCATTGAAACCTTCTGAAAGCCTTTTGCTGAAACCATACCAAATACATACAGTTTAACCATAATTCTCCATTTATATCTGAAATCTTATCTGGGTTTCTAATTCAGCAGCACACATTATTCCCCCTCTAGATATATAAAAATCTCATAGATTTGAAAAATCTTTCAGTTTATGCTGCTTAGGCTTCTAGCTAACATCCTGAGCTCTCCATCTCCGCCAGTCCTCCTTACTAAGCACGCTGGTTACTTGGGCATTATTGACAGTGCTATATTGGTGTTAAATGTGATGCAGGCCTGCTTTCTGATGGATTGAGGCCACAGGAGAAAATACCAAAAGTCTGAAGCTCACCACATAAATCAGAAACTACTTCATGCTGTGACCATGATAAATAGATCTGCAAATATCTACCAGGACAAATTTAGAAGAGTCTTAGGGCACTGTGTTATACCTGAATTAAAAGGCAGCTTTGCTAAAAATGAACTTTTCCCCAGGCTAGTATGTTTGTTGTTTTATGTTTAAAAATGAAGTGTGGCAAAACCCCTGTAAGGCATTAAAGAGAATTTGCTGTTGAAAACCAGTATGTATTTTGCTAAGGGGTGGTCATCATACTGATGCAGGATTTTTCTCAGCCTCTTCATCAGACTCATGACAGGGATGCTCCATTTATTCAGCCCTCCATGCTCAACCCCTTGTGGGAGGGAGTACATGAGTGAGTGAGTGTTGCATCTGGCCAGGGTCTCTCTGGGCACTGGTGGGAGCAAGCTCCCTACAGAGCTCATGGCCAGACCAGGCACCCAGTGAGCTAGTGTGGGACCCAGCCAGCCACTCTGGGCGCGAGCGGGAGCAAACTCTGTGCAGGGACAATGGCCAGACCGGGTGCCAGTAAGCAAGTGAAGGACCCAGCCAGCCACTCTGGGCACCCAGAGGAGCAAGCTCTGTACAGTGCCGTGGCCAGGCCAGGTGCCAGCAAGCGAGTGTGGGACCAAGCAAGCCCACTCTTGCTTCCAGGAGCAAGCTCCATGGGGCAGCGCCCGGGTGTGTTTGTGTGAGGGGGGGGAACCTGTGACTCCAAGGCCCCCCAGGGGTGTTATAATGCTCCTTTAGTTCTTCAGCTATGTGTTAACAGCTCAGTTGACCCCTTGCCTCATCACCTGGAGCAGTTGCCCTCCACCAGTGAGGGCAAAGGGCCATTGTGACGGTCTTTTTATGAGTACCTGCACTCAGTGGGTCCTGAGCTCTTGTTTGGCATCCAAGAAGAAGTAGGTCCTGCAGACACTTGAAGGATGGTGTAAGTGAATAATGTTATTGAGAGATGGGAATGACTCTCATTAGAGAGGAGAGCTGGAGAGAGGATGAAACCAGCAGGTAGTCTCCCCGAAGTCCTGCCATCTTTTCCCCAATGTCAAGCCATCTTTTCTTCCCCAAATTCTAGCTGTCTTCTCTCCAAAGTCAAACCATTATCTCCTCTATCATCCGAGCCTGAGATCTTAATAGGTAGAGGATGGGGGTGGGGCAAGCCAGAGGTAGTTTTGGAAAAGGCAGGATTCAATTGGTAAAAAGACATTATTCAGAAAGAACCAATCGGGAGGAGTGGGCAAACAGGGATAGAAGTTTTCACTTTAGGTGCAGGTTTCAGGCTACTTTGGCTTGAAGGTGGGGTTTCACTAGGGACCTTCCCCCGTCTGCCTAGAATTTCTCTTCCTCCTGCCTTTATCAATATTAGGCAGATAAGACAGAGGATTTGCTTTTCATAGGGCTAATCGGTGGTATATAAGTCTTGAGTGTTAGAAGACAATTTCTTGCTTTCATGGACTGTACCAATTTTCTTTTATTCTTCTCATTTTGACTGATATTCCTCTTTTTTCAGATTCAGGTAGTAGCCCATTAAAGATTATTACTCAGTATTGTTCAATATTCTGATAAAGTTAAATATTTTATTCTTAGAGACTATTATTTCAGTATTATTCAATATTCTGATTAAGTTAAATTTTTTATTCTTAGAGATTATTTTAAAATGCCATATGATATTCCTGGAATGAGTTCTGAAGGTCTAAAATTAGGAAATCAAAAGAATTAACTGAAATGACACAAGATTTGGGTTTTACCAAATGTCAAAAAATAATAGGTCTATTTCTGCATTGGTACTATTTTTAACTCATTTCATATTTTGATCATAGGTGTGATCAACCACTTTATTAGACAAACCACTCCATTTTGCTTCTCAGATTACTGATTTTGAGTCAATGGATGAAGCTGGTGATTTGGGATGGCTCTGTGAACAACAGCCTCCAAAGAACAAAATGTTTCCTTCCATTGCAACAGTCTAGAGAAAAAATATCTGTTGGGTTAGAAGACCCACTCCTGACTGGAAATATTCTCTTACCAAACTTAAGGAGTATTTTTAATTTTCTTATTCTCTAATAATAATGTAACAGTAATAGAAACTAATACAGGCCTTCAGACAGAGAAGCTACATTCTTAATTATTATCAAATACAGATCCAGTTCTCTGGTTAATAAAAGAAGAACAAGGCTATCTTGAATCCCTTTTGAAGTAAGGTTAGTAACTAAACAAAAACTCTACATACTTTACAGTAGTGTGACAACTTGACTAAAGGGTCTAGCTATGGAGCTTAGTACCCAAAATAGGGTATTTCACTGTGTGATCACAGACAAGTTACTTCAACCTACTAACCCTCAGTTTAGTTTTCTGGACAGTAGAGATATAAATCATACCGTTTCATATGGTTTTAGAATTCAAATTAACTCATGTATATAAAATGACCATGAAATTTACTATACTTTATAAAAGCTCAAAAAATGACCAATTATACTATCATTATCATTACTGTTATGATAGACTGGTATATGTTATAGCATGTAGAAAAAGTTTGAAACACTATACCTAAATGGTCAATGTGAATATTAAATAATGGTATTATTAAAGACTATCCAGTGCTAACTCCTAATACTGAAGGTACTGAGAAGAGTGTGTCATTCTATGACTGGGAAAACACCAAAGCAAAACCTGGAAGCTGTGAAGTAGCCTAGAAGTGGATGCTAGAGAGAAAATCTTGTCTGTTATGCACGAAATGCATTGGAAACAAACGAAGTGATAAAAAGTCACACTGAGAAACACAATAAAATGTTACTTTATCCATATGACACAAATATCACTTATACAATTTATAGCTTTTTAATGTTTAGGTATAATTTTATTGAGATGTAGGTAATACAGCATCAAGGTAAGGAAATGCCCAAATTTGGGAAGATTGCCTTTGAATTCAGGATATACTATTGTAAAATCAAGTCTAGTCTAAAGCTGCCTCATCTTATATTTTAAGTTCAGCCTAAAGGTCCCACTGCACATGGTAAACCTAACCAGATGTGTAAGCAGACTAACTTACTCTTGTGCCAATCACTAAGTTTTCACCAATTAAAGGTGGCCAACTGTTCAAACTGTGTTCAAATAAGGCAAATGCCAAGCTGTAACTAATCTGGCTGTTTCTGTACCTCACTTCCATTTTCTGTTTGTCACTTTCTCTTTTCTGTCCATAACTCTTCTACCACATGGATGTGCTGGAGTATCCCTGAGTCTACGCTGCCTTGGGAGGCTGCCTGGTTTGTGCAAAGTGTTCTTTGCCCAATTAAACTCTATTAACTTTAATTTTTCTAAGGTTTCCTTTTAACACTACTACAAAAGGGAAGATGTGTCTTGACTGGGTGAATTACAAGGCACACAAATCCTGTCCCAAAAAGTCCTATGCAGATTCAGGTAATACAAAGCAATTATCTAAATGCACTTGGAAAAGGCTTGGAAAATTCAACTTTTTAAAAAACTTAACACTTTAATGTTTAAATTTATTATTTACCTTTACCTGGAGAAATCACCCTATTGTCCCCAACACCACCAGTACCAACACCTTATCATTGTCAAAGTACTATCGGTGCTTGAAACTCAAAGCCTCAAACGAGACCTGTGCTGCTAACGGTTTGAGTTCTGTTTTAATTTACACCACACCAACAAAATAAAAACCATATGATATCGCAACAGATTTCAGAAAAAGTATTTGGCTATTAACTCTCATTGAAAGATCATTTGAGAGCAATTGTGGAAATAAGAAGGGAATGCATTGAGAACTGAAATAAAAAGTTAACTATGTAGTAGAATAGGTGCTAGAGTCTTCAATGGAAAGGCCCAGAAGTCTGGAATCCAGTCCCGAAGAATTTTTGTAGAAGAGTCAATAGCCTGAGAAGTGCTTGAAAAAGTAGACTAAAGAGAGAGCACGTATAAGGGACATGTTTTAAATGCCCAAGGAAGGGATCAAACTAAGGAGAACTTGCTAGTTAGCTTTGTTATTTTCATGCAAGTGGTAACTGATGCCTCTACCCAGAGCCACCACCAGTCAGCCAAGAGTACCATTTCAGTCTGAGTAACAATGCCTTCTCTGACCTGGAATTGTTTTTTTCTACCTCATTTGACCTCCTAATGAGCATGTTTTCCACAAGGCCTTAAAGTTGCATATAAGATTGTTGTATAAATATAATTAAAAACAAAATCTTCACCCAACCCAGAAAACCTCTCCAAAAAGACAGTAGAGAAAGAAAACAGTTTTATTACTGAATAAGCATTAAACCAGAATGTAATACACATCACAGGCAATCTGCTAAGAGACTGCAAAGACAGAAAGAAATCTAACCCTTTTATAAAGCCAACTAGATAAAACTCATTATCTACATGCTCTCTAAATAGACAATAATTACTCCTCAAGTAAGAGGATTTGACAGTGCCATTTATTACATATAGTTTATCCTAAATTTACCTGTTAATTGGGGGTGACCATCTGTGTTAGTTAATTGGTTTTATACAAAGGAAAAATAAACTTTTCATATCTTTTTGACAGAAGGTAGTTTTGCAGCTTGGAGCCAGGCACCCACTGAAGTTAGGCTCCTACGCTCCCACAGAAATTGGGATAGAGGGGTAGTGTCTCCCTTTGATGTTGCCATTTCAAAAAGAGGGCTCCCAGATTCTTGAGAAAGACATTCCTGGGTCATAAAGCTGGCAGGAGCTTTATTTAATTTCTAAGAAGCTGAACATACATCTTAAGAGATAGAGAAATAATTTACAAGTTTTCTATAGTAAATTACCTAACAAAAGGGGGCTGAGAGAAGTCTCTTCCCTTATATTTAACAAGAATTAAGCCACTTATTTTTAATTTTTATTTATTCTTACAAACCACAGGGACCTCTTCATCTGGATGCAGTGGTAGAGAGGCATTTCCATGCTAGTTCTCATGGTTGGAGTGAGTGATCATTGTTCTCCACTGTTTGGGACAGTAGCACAGGTGGTAGCCAATCCAGTGAAGAGAACAATGCTTAGCTTGTAATACTTGGTTAATAAAATGTTGAAAAATAAATAATAAAAAGAAGATAAGCTGACATGTGGCTTAAATAAAACTATACATGTATAAGGCATTTTCATGACCAATGCCATTTTTGTGTTATTAAGGAAATCATAAGAATGATGTAATTATTTCTCTCTCTTGCTGGCTAATCCGCCTCTTCTCACCTGGTAGATTCCCAAACACGTCTTCCCTGCCTGTACTGGATTCAGAGACATTTTTTTTTAACCAGTACATAGGAATTATAACTCTATCTCCACAGTACATAGTTACGCAAACCAAATAAGACCAACGATGGGGCAGTGCTTATAAAGATAAAGTGAAGTATTACCATTCCTGGAAATGAAATGGATAATGAAATTTCAAAGAATGGTCACTCAAAAGACGCACATTGAGCTTTCAAATGCATTTTACAGACACATATTTAAGTTGAACATTGGCATAGGAGCTATTCCCTGAGAATTTTGATTGAATGGTCTTGCAAGACGCAGTCTGGAAGGGAACTGCAGGAGCTTTTTCTATTGTAATGCATCTCATTTTTTTCTCATGGATAATACATAAAACAGCAACAATTGTTTACATCTTGGTGACTGTCCTTGAAAAGCTTAGAGTTTATTGTCTTTCATAAGCACTTGTGATCAGCAAAAAAACTCACCTCACATCCTGTTGTGGGAGATTTGGGTATAGTCCAAATCATCTATATCTCAATATAAATTATTCTCATATCATTTTCTCTCTTAACCTAGAATTCAAATATCTGATTTGATTTTGTTCTTGCATAACTTGGCTCTTATAATTAAGTCACAAGCCTGATCTGTGTAATTTATTAGAGAAACAAAGCAACTTCCAGGATATATTCCAGAATTTGCAAATAAAATCCTACACCCACGTATTTCCTGCTCCTATTTAAGATTCTGTGTAATCAAATATATATTTAGAATGGTGACCCTAAAGCTTTGAAAGGTCTTCAAATTTTTAATCAGGCTGTCAATGATTTGACAGAATGTTAGTGATACACTGATTCAATTGTACCCTATTTTTTTGGAAAATAATCATCTGTGTGATACATAAGCAAAATATCCAGTTTATTCAAATATTCTTCCTAAACACATTCCTGAAAATATGTTTATATACTATTTATTATTTTTATATATATCGGCTATATATATATATATATATATATATATCAACTGATATATAGATATATCAACAAAATATATAGCTGATTGGTATAGAAGTGAAGAGAATTTTCCCTCTCCCTCTAAAAGTTCAACTCTGCTAAAAGAAACTGACAATACAAAGATTAAAAGCCAAAAAAAAAAAAAAGCATACAAATTTATTAATATACATAAGCCCAGGAACCATAAAAAATGTGAGACTCAAAGAAGGGCCAGATAGCTGAGGTTTAAATGCACCCTCTTCATAGGTAAAGTGGAGATAGGAGTATGTAGACAATTTTCAGGGATAGTAAATGATATTTTAGTAGAGTTTAATGGTCCCAAAGTACAGACAATAATTTATAAATGGTTCCTTTGGAAACTGAATGAGACTGGTAATTCACAGGAAGGTGAGTGGTGGAAGTACCCTGTGAATAAATGTTGCCTTATTATGTAGGTAAACTCTCTTAGGTAATCTCTGGGAGCTGCCCTTAGAATAGATGAAAAATCTGACTGGGTGTGTTGAGGATTTTTAGTATCTTTTTTTCTTTTGTGGTTAATCTTTTCTGTTTTTGCAATGGGATTCCTAGGGAACAGGGTTTAGGACAATTGTGTTTCTTTTGGAAAGAAGTTTCTTCAGTCAGATAAGGGAATTCCAGGCAGAGTACCTTCCCGAGTTTGAGAGAGGAGAAACAAGGAAGGATAGAAAGTTTTTGGTTCTGAGGCACCTCCTAACATCCTCATTTCTTTTTAATTCAAAGTGCTCAGCATGCCAAAGCAGCACACTTTACAGTATTGTTTTCTGAGCCCCAATATTGGCTAGGCTTTTCATTCAAACTGATATCTGGCCATCATATGGGTAGCTATGAAAAGGTCCCTGGAACCCATACACCACACAAATACTGTTGTGTATACAAGGACTATCAGTTTCTCTGACTTAGCCGGAAGTTGTAAAAATGCCTATACATTAGCCGCTAGGAAAAATGTAAATATTTCTTGTATTGTTTCATTACACCAAATCTTGACCAAGCAGAATACCATATTGTTACCCAGTATGTTTAAATAAAAATGATCAGAAAAAGATATATATACATACATAATTCCAAGGTATAAGGCAGTGATCAAGAGTATGTAAGGCAGTTTGTAAACATACCAGCAGCAATCCACCTTCTAGCAGATGGTGAGTACAGAACTATGCCTTGCTCGATTTTGATAATAAACTCTTTGAATATAACAAGGCAGGGCTTCATAAAAGACCAGCTGGCTGTTGCCAAAGATGAAAGGACTAAGCATGTATTCAATGTTGGCCTAAAAAGATCTCCCAGAGTGTTTCTGCATGAATGGCTTTGTGGATTCCCATGGGACCTTATCCCATAGACAAATTATAATGTTTTATATGGTCCATCACATTCCAAAGATAAATGCACAGACAATGCCCTGCGGGAAAAAGTCCTCTTATGACAAATGTCCTTTCCAACCTGTGTTACATACAGGAAGAAAAATAATAAAACTATATTCCACTGATTATATTCAGTCTCTTGCTAACATAAATATACTTAGAAGACAAAGAAATTTGTCTTAATTCAAGAAAGGTTCCTCCAAGGAGAGAATGAAATCCCTGTTTAGGATTGTCTTTAAACACATAATCTGACACAAGTTGTCAGCTGTGCTACTTCCATGTGTTGGAGTTCAGAAACTGATTACCACCCCTCAAAATGGCATGTTGACATGCTCAACTGAAGAAGAAGCCTCACAGTCTCTCTGGCCTCCACCCCCTACCCCCGACCCCAGCTCCCACCATCCCTTAATCCTGTCTCTCCCAAAGCACAAGATGAAGTTGTTATCTGAAGTTCTCTTATCTGCCAAATGTCTGGACCTGCCAAGAAGAAAACAATTATCTCTGGTCCCTTCCCTGCGTTTTCAGTAACTGAACTCATATTGTAGGAAGAAGACTAATGTCTGTAAACAGACTTTTGTCAAAAGCCATTGTCTGCTCTGCAGGCCCAACAGACTTTGTCCCAGACCAAGGTATGTTCTTCAAGGCCACTGAATTCTCCTAAAACTATTTACCACCCCCTAAAATTATTCATACCTCCCCATCTCCCTTTCCCCTTAGAAGTAAAGTATGTAAGTGTCTATACCCTATTGGGAGATGGGGCAATCACTGTGCAATTTCCGCTCATGCACACTAATAAATTTGCATGTCATTCATTCTATTAGTCTGGCCTTTATCAGTTGATTTTTCAGTAAACCTTTGGAAGACAAAGGGGAGCTTTCCTTTGGCCCCTACACATATTTATTCTTGATGCTCAATCTAAATGTGAACTTGAACAGATTTGCAAAGTCAAGTATCAGCAGGACAATGATGGAGAAATCCCTGTAATGTGCATGGAGAGAGAACTGGTAATGCTGCAGTCACAGACGTTGGCAGCAACTCAAAATCAGGTAATATGGCCAGGTTATAGAGAACAGGCAGAACTCAAAACCTATTTTGCAGCTGTTCTTTCTTCTAAAAAAAATCTTTTACAAGAATGTTCAGGACATCTATTAAAGGATAAGAAGCCCAGGACAGAAAACATGGAAAGAATACTGGGTTACCTTCAGGGAGCTTAACATTCCTCACTGGCAAAATTCTAAGGCTGGCTATTAAACATGTAGATTTTAAAGGCAATCATTGGGAACCAACCTAAATTAATTAAGAAAAATTAGGCAAACTCACCATAACAGAAGGAAAAATGCTATAGAATAGCAGTGTGTTCAACAGAATTTATGTTTGAATTCCAACTCAGGGACCAGGTGCAGTTGCTCATGTCTGTAATTACAGCAACTTGGGGAGGCCGAGGTAGGCTGATCACTTGGGACCAGAAGTTGATCAGCCTGGGCAGCATGCCAAAACCCCATCGCTACAAAGAATACAAAAATTAGCTGGACACCGTTGTGCACACCTGTAGTTCAGGCTACTCAGGAGGCTGAGATGGGAGGATCTCCTGAGCCTGGGAGGTTGAGGCTGTAGTAAGCCATGACTGTGCCACTTCAGCCTGAGCAATGGAGTAAGACACTGCCTTAAAAAAAGAAAAGAAAAGAATCCTAACTTAGCCTCAAAATAGCTGTCTGAACTTGAGCAAGTTACTTAGCATTGCTGAGACTCAGTTTTTTTATGAGGTTAATGTAGTAACTGTGGTTGTGTTCAGGATTGATATTACAATGAGCTAATGATGCGAAAGCAGGGTTTGACATGCTGTTTCCTCTCCCTGTGTGGGATAATTGCTACTAATAGGCAAAACAGTTGAAAAAAAAAAAAGAGACTCTGAAGTTAGGAATACTTATGAAGGAGTTTAAAGAAACCTTGAATTGTTGGGGACTCATTAACATTTATATAAAATCATTCTGAGTCCCAGAAAAAAGAAAAGGGTGACTCATGCTGTTATAGCTCTATTTATACACAAAGATTCTCTTAACCCAGCTATCATATGAGTTAGGGCTGATGTTTGCCTTTGCCTGCTTCCAAATTATAACCATTATTTAATACACTGACCTGAAGTGTGAACCCATTATTTAAAATGCCACTAAAATGTCATTACTAAATAATCTTTCTAGCTCTAAAATCTAAATACTCTGGAAAATATAAAAGAAACAATCAGAAAGAATTGGTAAATATTAAACCAAAAGTGGAGAGTCTTAGGGTGGAGGGATTTTGGTGGTATTTTTCCTATAAAAATAATTTGTTTCACTAAGATTGTTCTATGGGATCTGTTTTTCAAAAAGGTATCAAAGTTTACAAATCTATAGAAGTAGCTTGACTGTATTTATACTATCACCCTTGAAAAATGCTCAGTTCAAAAAATTATGAGCTTTTCATGGCTTACTTTTAAATCCAGTTTTATCCACTGATGATAGTTTCTTCTGTTTTAAGACAGATGAGAGTGCTTTGGTGATCATGGTTACACAGTATAAATATTGAGGCCACATGCTGTCCCCTGCTGTCATTCAGGACTTCATTTGTTCACAGTTCACCTACTTTGAAACATCTGATTGCCTCTATAACCAGCAAACAGTGATTTCTTGAACATGGATGTTCTTCCATTAACTTCTAAAGGAAGCAGCTTGCTAAGAATCTCCACCCAATCTATCAATCATAGTAAGCCAGATCTCTTTTCAAAGGCATTCCTGCAGTAAGAACTCATTCAAAGCATGGTTCTAATTGTAAAGTTCATTTTTTACCCTGGTAGGCTTGAAACATCCAAGGATTAAATTTGATTCCTCAGATCCTACTAAAATGTAGAAGTCTACAATGTTTCATGAATTGTAAAGGGTGCCCCAAATGGGGGGGTGATATATAACATGTTAGGGGACGCTCAAACAAGTCAGAAGAGAATCTGGAAAAAAAAAAAACAATGACTCTTTCTGGGGTGGAGATTGAAGTATGGATTAGGGAGAAAGTGGCTGATGGTAAAGAGTAGAATTACCCTTTCCCTCCACCCCACAGATGATAAGAAAGATTTGTATCCTCAGAGTAAATGAATACAGGTGATAAACTACCCATGGCAGAGAAAGGTAAAGTCACATCAACAGGTTGTGGCCTTGGTGTGGATTATCTCTGGAGGTTTCTCATCTTAGTGACCAGAGATATCATAATGCAGATGACCTAAATCACATCTGCTTGAGAAAGGAGGGCATGCTGAGTAATTCAAGTGTGGAGAGGCACCTGCAAAACAGAAGTAAGTTCCTCTCAAGAGGCTGGCTAATATAATTGACTCTGTGTCCCCCACCTAAATCTCATTACAAATTGTAATACCCCATGTCAAGGGAGGATCCTGGTGAGAGGTGATTATATCATGAAAGTGGTTCTCCCATGATGTTCTCATGAAACTGAGGGAGTTCTCACAAGATCTAATTGTTTTAAAATGGCTGTTTCCTTTGTGCTCCCTCTCTCTCCTGCTGCCATGTAACATGTTCCTTGCTTCCCCTTTGCCTTCCACCATGATTATAAGCTTTCTGATGCTTCTCCAGCCATGTGGAACTGGGAGTCAATCCTTTTGTTTATAAATTACCCAGTCTAAGGTAGCATCATTATAGTAGTGAGAATACAGACTAATAAGGAGAATTGGTACTGGCAGAGTGGAACCTGAAAATGTGGAAGCAACTTTGGAACTGGGTAACAGGCAGAGGTTGGAACAGTTTGGAGGGCTCAGAACAAGACAGGAAGATGTGGGAAAGTTTGAAACTTCCTAGAGAATTGTTGAATGATTTTGACCAAAATGCCAATAGTGATATGGACAATGAAGTCCAGGCTGAGGTGGTTTCAGATGGACATGAGGAACCTATTGGGAACTGGAGCAAAAGTCACACTTGCTATGCTTTAGCAAAGAGACTGGTGGGCTTGCCCCTGCCCTAGAGATCTGTGGTACTTTTAACTTGAGAGAGTCTGGCAGAAGAAATTTCTAAGCAGCAAAGCATTCAAAAGGTGACCTGGCTTTTCTTGAAAGTATACAGTTATATGTGCTCACAAAGAGATGGTTTAAATTTGGAACTTATGTTTAAAGGGGAGGCAGAGCAAAAGTTTGGAAAATTCACAGCCTGAACATGTGGTAGAAAAGAAAAACTCATTTTCTAAGGAGAAATTCAAGGTGGCTGAATACATTTCAATAAGTAAAGAGAAGTCAAATGTTAATTGCCAAGACAATGGGGATAATGTTCCCAGGGCATTTCAGAGATCTTCAAGGCATCCCATCCCATCACAGGCCCAGAGGTCTAGGAAGGAAAAATGGTTTCATGGGCCAGGCCCAGGGCCTGGCTGCTCTATGCACCCTTTGGACATGGAGCTTGGTATTCCAGCTACTCCAGCTTCAGTCCTGGCTAAAAGGGGCTAAGGTACAGCTTGGTCCATGACTTTAGCAGGTGCAAACCCCAGGCCTTGGTGGCTTCCATGTGGTGTTGGGCCTGCAGGTATGCAGAAGACAAGAGCTGAGCTTTGGGAGCCTCCACCTAGATTTCAGATGGTGTATGGAAATGCTTGGATGTCCAGGCAGAAGTCTGCTGCAGGGTCAGAGCCCCCCTGGAGAACCTCTACTAGGGAAATGCAGAGGGGAAATGTGGGGTTGGAGTCCCCACACAGAGTCCCCACTGAGGCACTTCCTAGTGGAGATATAAGAAGAGAGCCCCCCAAAAGGTAGATCTACCAATAGCTTGCATCATGCACCTGGAAAAGCCACAGGCACTTAACATAAGCCTGTGAAAACAGCTGTGGGGGCTTTTTCTTCACCCCTTAGTACCATTTGTAGCATCCTAGCCAACCAGGCTGCTTCATGCTTCTGCATCTTGAGTCACACTGGTGTCCCAAGCTCTACCACTCTGGCATATCTTTGCCTCCCATCTCGCTGAGAAAATGCTGATTACTTTATAAGTCTCCACTCAGGCATTATCTCCAGAAAGCCTTTACTAACATCACCCCAGCTCCACACACTGAGGCTGAACAAATTGCCCCTCTCCTGTGCATCCTTATCATGGCCACATTAGTTTAGTTATGTTTAACTCCTTTAAACCATGGGCTTTTTGAAGGCAGGCAGGGGCTGTGCAATATTATCTCATATCTCCTGTATCTGGCATGTGAAAATGTAATGAAATTAAATCATCTGTTACCTGTACCTTCTTGAGTGGTACTTGGCTGGTGGCCAGAGAAGCATCTGCCTCACATACAAATGGGATCTGAACTGTTTTAATTAGCAGGATAGTCTCCAAAAGCACATTTTCTGTAAACTTGAACCAAGGGGCTCCTGAGAAAAACAGATGATTTTCCTCAATTAGAGGCTGAAGTCTATGCAGATGGAACCAGGGGATTAAAACTGTTATGGCACTGGAGCTACAAAATATGAAAAGAAATGTGAGTGAAATGATGGGTTTGAGGATCCAAATTAGAATTCAGGAACTAAGTAATCACCCTAGAAAAAAAAAAGAAAGAAAAACTCAAAACCTTGAGAACCAGAATGAAGAAGAAGACCAAAATCTAATGCTCAATGATCAGAAAAATGAAAAACTAAATTAGCAAGTCCACATAGACACTCAGTTTAAGTCAAGGCCCCTCAAGGATCCTATAGGAAAAATGCTAGCAAAAGAATCAGCTTACCTCCTACTATCTTTGATATAAACCTAAATGGACTGAGCCCTAGGCTCAAGAATAAAACATACATACAAACACACACACACACACACACACACACACACACACACACACACACTCACAAACTCATATGCACTTACATACATTTCTTCAGGAAACAAAAAGACTGAAAAACTTAACCTAGCCTTAAAAAAAGAGACTATATTAAGTCAATGAGTCAGCCAGTGTATTGGATAGTAACTACCAGGAACCACAAATGTTGTTAGCACTGATATCAATTCTAGACCAGAAACTGGATTTTACAAACACTGATGACCCACAAAATGCACATCACTGATAAAGCTTGTGTTACTGCTTGCATGAAGACTAGGATATGAATTCCCAGATCCTTCTATAAGAGAAGAGACTAGTAAGGCTGCACATCCCCCATGCAGAGTGAGGGTGTTTAAAAAGTTCTAGGCAGCCTGAAAATACAACGTCCACTATACAGATCTAGCTCATGCATTCCTCAAAGCTACCCAGTGAGGATAGTATTACTCTCCAAAATTACAGATGACAAAAGTGAGGCAAAATGGGACCATAACTTGCTCAAGATTATAGAGCTGGTAAATGACCAGTAAGATTAGAATCCAATTCTTTGTACTGCAGAACTTCATAGTTTTCCATGTGATGTGTGCTGTCTCCTATGAGAACAACCTAGAGGTTTCATTGAAAAGTGATCATAGACAGGAGAAATCAGAGACTCTTAGAAAACCTCTTAGGAGAGCCAGAATGCCAGGCCTTTACCTACCTCATACAGTTCTTATAGCATCAGGTCAGTCCTCAGTTACCCAACAACTTTGTGGATGCCTGGTCATTGGGCATTGAGTAAGCCTTTCTCCCACTTCCTCCCACATTTCCTATGCATTTTTTTTTCTTACCACAATTTGGGATAGACATTTAAAAATGCAGAGAGAATGAAATGCTATTTTTTTCCCCTCTACAGCAGGGGAGTGGGAGGGCTATGTGAATTAACATCCCCTGTCAATTTTTTCAAAATATAAAGCTTCCTTTACCTTCCTTGTCGGAGATTCTGAAGGCCCCTTACTCCCTTCCTAATTAACTATGAATCAACATAATTGATTTACATACATATGTCGTCTGCCTGTTTTCTTGCTTGCCTTTCTATCAGTTTTCAATTATAAAATCCTGTGCTGAGGGCCAGGCAATGTGATATCTGGTGTTGTCTGTGACTGTGGGAGGTTACTTTCCTTCCCCTGTCTCAGGCTCCTCAATAAGAAAAGCAGAGGGCGGGCCGGGCGCAGTGGTGCACACCTGTAATCTCAGCACTTTGGGAGGCCAAGGCAAGCGGATCATGAGGTCAGGAGTTCGAGACCAGCCTGGCCAATTTGGTGAAATCCCGTCTCTACTAAAAAAACAAAAATTAGCCAGGCATGGTAGCGTGCATCTGTAGTCCCAGCTACTCAGGAGGCTGAGGCAGGAGAATCACTTGAACCCGGGAGGCGGAGGCTGAAGTGAGCCGAGATCATGCCACTGCACTCCAGCCTGGGTGACAGAGTGAGGCTGTCTCAAAAAAAAAAAAAAAAAAAAAAAAGAAGAAGAAGAAGAAGAGCAGAGGGGCTTGGGAAGGGTTCTGACCTCTACTGACTCTTCTATCTTCACATTCTATCATTTCTTTCCCATCTTGGGTAATTCACAGAGCCTCTGAGAGGAACACATGAGATAATAGAGTTGAAAGGGCTGTGAATAATATATAGTGTCTGAGTACTGTAGCATTATTTTAACCTGCAGCTAGTCCATTTGTTTTTAAGTTCCCACAGCATTGTGTGCCCAGCTAAGAACTCTCTTGCCTCTAGTGTTAAGTGTTGATGAAGAAAACAAATTTGAAAGAAGAGAGCACAAGCGAGGGAGAGAGGGCACATTTAGAAGAGCCTTGTGATTTGAGCTCTTCTCTTATTCCAGTTTTCTAGAGATGATATTTGGGCTTCTGGCTCCAACAGGAGCAATCCATATTGTTGAGAGATTTGCAATGAAGCTTCAATGTTAGGAGAAAAATGTACAAAAATGTTCTTTGCAAACACCTCATTCCCTGTCCATCCCACATGCTAGCACTGTACAGAGAATGACAGGAGCAGGCAGATAAGTTATTTCACCAACAGTGACAATGTGGGACCTCATTTTAATTTAATCATCAGGATAGACAGGATTTTTGCCTGGTAACAAATCACCAGGCCCTTTTGCTGGTGCTAGTTTTACACTAGATTGAACCCATTGTCCTTCATGCTGCATTACATCCACACCTTCATCGGGAGGAAACCCAATTTGCTTTGTATTGTTTGCACATCTTGCAGTGATATTAGGCAGTTATTTTCTGGGGCAAACTCCCAGTAAATATTCAGGAGTGATTGTGTTATGTCTTGATTATGGATTCCATTTGAGCAAGGCTGACATTTCTGAAACTCAGAAAAACTACTAAACCTTTGCTAAGGAAACAAATTACTTTAAACAGTAAGTGTTCCTGTAATAAAGCATTCACGCCCCCAAATACACTTAAGTATTTCTTTTCTTTCTCACCCTACTAAAAGGGTATAAAGCAGGACATGTGGCTCTCCAAAAAATCCATATATGCTGGATCAGTTTTGAACAAAACTGTGAAGTAAGAAGAGAGGGACTGTTTTAACCAGAGGTGACTTTCTTTTCCTTGCTTTTCTGGATCCTCCTACTCCCATCTTCCTTTTCCAATACTTTGTAGGAACAAGCCTCAAGTTGTGAACAGATCCAGCTATACTGTGAATAGAAGAGTCTCTCATTCATGCACATTTGAAGAAAACCCTCAAAAAGAGGCAAGTGCTTAGAGCAAAGGAGTCGATAACTAAGGTGTGTTTTAAGGAGTCACTTGGTGGTAAACTTTTGTAAGCACATGGGATGTCAAAGTGATACCAGTGGACAGGTGTCACTACCTGGATGTCACTTGGAGGTCCCCCAACACCAGTGGGACCTCAGCCCCAGCTGCTGTCCAGGCTCTTGATACCATTGCAAGAATGAATTCAAGGACCAGTTGAAAAACAGTGAAAGTATAGAGATTTATTGCAAAGGGAAAAGTAGACAGACAACAAAGGGGAGTGTGGGCATACTCAAGAGTCATGCCCAAGGGGCTTTGGAGCTGCTACCTTTATGAGTTACTTTTACCAAAGGGTGGAATATTCATAAAAATTCCTTGAAGAAGGTGGAGGTTTCCTGCAACTGTGGTGCCACCCATTTTTACAACAAATATGGATGTTCCTGGAACTGTCTTGGTGCTGATGTGTGTGTGATTTAGTATGATAATGAACATATCATGAGATCCTAGGGGAAGCCTAGGTCAAATCCAGTGCCATGTTGGGTTCAGTCCGCCTTAGCCAGCTACGTACACACCTTGATGCAGCTTCAAACTCCCAGACTGAAGTGATACTCTCACCTCAGCCTCTTGAGTATCTGGGACTACAGGTATGCCACTACATCTGGCGTAATTTTTGTATTTTTTTTGTAAAGATGGGGTTTTGCTATTTTGCCCAAACTAGTCTCAAACACCTGAACCCAAATGAACTGCCTGCTTCAGTCTCCCAAAGTGTTGGGAGTAGAGCCATAAACCACTGCACCCAGTCAGGGATTCTCAATTCTCCTGCAACCACCCTGTATTATTCCTGTCCTACCAGTGCCTTTTAAATTTTTCTTGATTAGTAACCATTTTTGTCTTCATAAGGATCCCCATATCACATCCAATAGTAACAAGAATTGGACAAAATCTGGGGGCTCCTGTTTTGGGGGGGACCTGCGATTTAACTAGAGGCACAATCGCAGCAAGGATCTCTGGGCTTTGCACTGTGCTGCATACATCACATATTTTGCCTCCTTAGATTCCACGGCAATCAGTTAAAGTAGAAATTGTCCTTCTCCTAAATTAATATCTTGGATTAAGTTATCTGTCCAAGGTTGTACAGCTAGTAAGGGGGAAAAAAGTTTATATTCAGATTTCAATGCCAAAATGTTTTTTCTCCTCCACTATACTGCAGGTCTCCCCCACCGCCCACACAACCCCCCACCACGCATGGCATTTTGTCAGTGTTATACAATTTACTATTAATTGCCCTTTCATTGATTCATGATGTCAGACTTCCCTCTCAAGAAGTTTGCAAACTCCTTTGAAGACAAGGACACTGTCTTTTTTCTCTTCCTTCCTCTCAATGTATGGTAGATGCTCATATGGCAAAAGAATATTCATGACTAAGCATGGAGAGGAATGTAAGAGGAATGCCATTACAATGGATTGTGCTGGGAAGGAACAAGGAATGCAGGAGCTAAGCAAAGGAATTTTAAGGAAAACAACTATCAAATGAGAATTTAAATAAAATTGTGAAGGATAGAAAATAGGTGCACTGGTGAGAAAAAAGGAGAACTTTAGAGGCACAGAATGGCTCCCAGAACCATCAAGAAGAAGGAGGAGGTGTCTGCAGGGATACCCATGGTCATGAGCATCACAGAGACACAGCGTTGTCAGGGCTGATGGGGTCAGACTGAGTTTGATGACAGCACCAAAGAAAATGAATCACGTGATAATTTCAGTAAAACACCACAATGTCTTTATTTGAGTAGATCCCATTAATCTGTTTCATGTTTCTTGGTAAACTTTTCTATCAGCCTGTTAGAAGGAACTCAGAGAACATCTGCTAACTAGGCATAATGAGTTCTTACACCTCACAGAATGTCACCATGAAGAACAAATGGCATCAACTGCCACCACGCTGTGGCATGCTACTTTACAAAATGATATGTTGTTATTAAGTGGTAAGGGATATTGATTTCTCAGTATGTTTCTTGCTTGCTCAATTGCTTTGGTTACAACATCGACAATGTATATGTTAAATACACTGAGTAGATACAGAAGGTTTATCTTTGGGCTCTCAATAACGTGGGACCTGCTCATGGCCCTGGCAAATGACCAAATCCCCTGAGACCCACCTTGATTCTATTCTCTCAAAAGGAGTCTAGCCTTTTTTCTTTTCTTTCTTCTTCTTGCTGAAACATTTAAAATGTGAGAACATTCTTCATTTGGAGTTGAGATGGCCATGTGCTTGAAGGATGTGGTCTGGAGATCAGACAAGCTGGGCTGGGTTCCAGCTTTACAAGTGATCATCAAGTCACCCTACAGGTCATTCCACCAATCTGGTCTTTAGTTTCTCCCTCCGTAAAGGGAGAGGTTTGCACTAAATTATTCCTAAGATTTTTTTAGCACTAGAATTATTTTCTTGAGCTTTAAAGAATATTTTTTTAAAATTCAATACACATTTATTTAGTGCCTAACATGTGTCAGGCATTGTTCTAAACCCTAGGAATACAGCAATTTAAAACGAAGACCCTGACCCTCCAGAAGTTTAACTGCTAATGGATGGAGAAAGACAGTACAAAAGTAGGTATGTATCAAGTTAGATAGTGGAAAGTGCTGTGAAGAGAAATTAAGCAGAATAAATAGAATCCAGTATGGAATTTTAGAAGCAGCGATGGGATAGGAAGTAGAATGCTAATTTATTCTGGGTAGTCAGTAAAGCCCTTGCTGGTAAAGTCACTTGACCCCAGAGAAGAGAACAAAATAGGAAGTACATGATACACTATCTAGGCAAGAGTACTCTATATAAAAGGATCAAAAAGTACAAAGTCCCTGAGGCAAGAGTGGGCTTGAAATGTACTAGCAATCTGTCCCCCACATGCCCTGGCTTTGACAGGCATCCAGAGGCTCATCTGGAAGCTGCATGGTCCTTGAGTTGCCCTCTGCTCCTGGTTTTGGGTCAATACAGACAGGAACCTGTTGTGGGAGCATTGGGATTCTCTGGAAAATGCCTGCCCTCGAGTATAAAGAAAGACTACGGTCACCCCCTCTGAAACTGGTGCACTAAAGAAGAGAAATGTTTCAGGAGTTCATATGAGTTCCAAGTTTCCTTTGAGTAAGCTGATTGTCCTCTTTACAAATAGTAAACGTTCTGAGATTTTTTCTCCCCCCCCTGAGAAAGGCAAGTTTGAAACAGGCAGTTACATTTAGGAAGAAGCTAAAAGCAAAATTTGCTCTGTGAAGGTGGGAGTGGTCTTCTGCCTACGTGTCTGCCATGAAGACAGCATTTGTAATTACAGCCATAAAATCACCTTGTAGACACTTAATAGCTTAATAAGATTTTTAATGGGTCTATTTGAAAATGAGAAACCCCACTGTATAAAATGGGCCCATAAAATGTTATGCAGCTGTGCTGTGGTCTCAAACAAATTGCAAATAGATCTCATCCAGTATCCTGTAATATCAAGTGTCGAGTTTAGGTAGCTATAGAATTTTGGCTACACGTCTCCAAAAATACTTAGGAAAGACTTCACATGCCTTCAGAGAAGCCCAACAGAGACTAATGGCTGACCATGTGAGGAATCCTGAAAAATTTATGTTCATGTTTACTGCTCTCTTAATTACCTCAGCTTATACTGATAGCCCTCTCCTCCAAATTTCTATATTTTTATATCATTAGTAAATTTATTTGCCAATCTCTGCTATTAGGAAGAAGATACAAAGAACACTTTATCATTGCTCTTCAGTTATTTACCCCCTCCCAAAGCCTGTAACACTTACCCAGGGGAAAGGGAGGTTAAGTATGATGAGACTTGCAAAACTAAATGTCATAAGAATTTAGAAATAGGAGGTAGAATTGCCATTGTAAATAATCAAGAAAGACTTCTTGGAGATGGCAATAGTTTTGATAAGCCTTGAGGTGAGACTCTCAGAAAAATGAGAAATGCTACAGAGGGAAGTCGGCAGCATGGCAGCAGAACCATGAGTAAACTAAAATAGCGAGACTGAGCAAACGTAGTGAAGACTAGAAAGCATGGTGAGAATCAGGTAATGCACACCTTTTGGGAACCCTGAATATCTGAGACAGTCTCAGTTAATTGAGAGTTTATTTTGCCAAGGTTGAGGATGCACACCCATGACACAGCCTCAGGAAGTCCTAGGACATGTGCCCAAGGTGGTTGGGGCACAGCTTGGTTTTATACATTTTAGGGAGACATGAGACATCTCTCAATATATGTAAGAGGTACATTGGTTCCATTCAGAAAGGTGGGGACAACTCAGAGCAGGGAGGGGACTTCCAGGTCACAGGTAGATAAGAGACAAACGGTTGCCTTCTTCTGAGTTTCTGATAAGCCCTTCCAAAGGAGGCAATCAGATATGCATCTATCTCAGTGAGCAGAGGGTTGACTTGGAACAGAATGGGAGGCAAGTTTGCCCTGAGCAGTTTCCAGCTTGACTTTTCCCTTTAGCTTAGTAATTTTGGGGCCCCCAACATTTTCCTTTCACACCTTGAAACAAAAGTATTAAAAATTTGGATTTAAACTAATCCAAATGGGTAAATGGGTAGACTTTAAAGGCTTTTGAACAGAAGTTATATGAAGACTAAAATTGTAGCAGTATATATATTTTATACTAAAGGAAAACTGCAAATGATGTCCGTGGACTTAGAAAATCAACATTTAAACCAGAGTGGTAGCAATGGGAATGTTAGGGAGAGATGCAAAATACCAACTCTGACCTACCTGTGCCAGTTATTCTAGGAAAATGCTAAACTGTTTGCCAATTGTTTTGTACAAAATAGTCTGGGACAGAAACTATTCTCCCCCAACCCCCATGTGTAGCACAGGATTGGTCACAAAACAGATCTGTATAAATATGTCTTAATTGGCTAATATGAGAAGCACTCATCTCCTGCTTAGCCTTTTTAATAGGCAAGAAGAAGGGTATTCCTTGGGCCATTCCAGTCAAAGAATGTGCTAAAGTCAGAGTCATGGTGTCACATCAAAGGTCACTGCTAGAAAATTTCCTCCATGAAAACTCCAAAATATTGGCACAAGCAGCCTAAAAATGTACTCTAACAGCTATTATCCTGCTTCCTCTGCTGTGAGGAGGCAGAATGCCAGGATTCTTTGTAGCATGGGAGTCTTGAAACTGCCATTGCAAGGAGGTGTGAGAAATGAGTGACATTATAAAGGGATACAGTTTTTTAGGAGGAAATTTAGTATTATTAAAATTACTCATAAACATATTCTTTGAACCTGAACTTCTGCTTCTAGAAAACTGTTCTATCAAAATAATATTACATGTACACAAAGACAAATATGTAAGAACGTCTATTACTCCACTGTTTGCCACATAAGAAAAATGGTGAGAAGTACAATGGTACAGATCATATTTCATCTATACTATATTATACAGGTTTTTCTAAACAGGGAGAAGCCTTGTACTTTTTTATTATATGTATCTGTCTATAGCTTGAAACATTTTACAGTGAATACATACTTATGTATTAATTTAATTTTTTATTTTTACTTTTGAGACAGGGTCTCATTCTGTCACCCAGGCTGGAGTGCAGTGCTGCAATCACAGCCGACTGCAACCTCTGCCTCCTATGCTCAAGTGATCCTCCCTCCTCAGCCTCTCAAGTAGCTGAAACTTCAGGCACAGCACCACATCTGGCTAATGGGGTTTCTCCATGTTATCCAGGCTGGTCTTTTACTCCTGGGCTCAAGTGATCTGCCTGCCTTGGCCTCTCAAAGTGCTGGGATTACAGGTATGAGCCACCATTTCCAGCCAATTTTTAAAATATTTTAATTTGAAAAATAAACTGGGCTAGAGTCTAAATTCTGAACTGAGATCTACTATTCATTTCATGGTGGAATAAGGGCTTTTTTAGATCCACATGTCAAACAATTTAGCTCTCCCCAGGATCTGCAGGTCACATAAGTTTTCTGGGGCAGATGTGTTAAAACTCAAATATAGGAGTGTGTTTATAAGAGTCATTCCCCTAGGAGGTCTGGCAGTGCTTTTTTGAACTTGATGTTATCTGGCAGAGAACAAATAGATTGGGAGTCGAGAGATAACACATGGAGGACAATACTGCTTTCTTATTGGTCTAATAGCTACTCTAATCTCTCCATTCACCTGTCACTTCTTCTAAGAAGTCTCATTTGTAATTCATATATTTATTTATTCATTCAAATATTGACTATTTTGTATGTGTCAAGCATGAGACATAAGATACTGATTTTTTTTTTTTTTTTTAAGGAAGATAAAAGAGTACACAGATACATAAGCAGCTATTCAGTAAGGGTAGTAATAGGGGTCCACATGGTTCCTTTCCTGGCCTTTATGTCCCCAAACTGAATCTGATTATGTATTGCCAGCACATACCTGAAAGAGCGTAGAGGAGATTTAATAGGACAAATAGCTGCACTGAGAATCAGAAGTTGGGGATACTAGTCAATTTCAAATTATGAGAACTTAGACCAGCTATTCAATTTCTCTGAAACTCAATTTCCTTATTTCTGCCTCTCACACTGATTTTTCAGAGAAAACAGTCAATATAACATACACATAAGTAATGCATGTAAACTACAAAAGAGCATATCAAAATGTAAATTATTTTTGGCCTGCATGGTGGCTCACGCCTGTAATCCCAGCATTTTGGGAAGCCGGGGTGAGTGAACTGCTTTGAGCTCAGGAGCTCAAGACTAGCCTGGGCAACATGATGAAACCCTGACTCTATAAAAATAAAAAAAAATTAGCCAAGTGTGGTGCCACGTATCTGTAGTCCCAGCGACTCAGCAGGCTATGTTGGAAGGATCACTTCAGCCCAGAAAGCAGACGTTGGAGTGAGCCAAGATCGCACCACTGCACTCCAGACTGTACGAGACAGTGATATTCTGTCTCAAAAAATAAACAAATAAGTAAATTATTTTTAATGCATTTTTTACAACAGTTTGGAGACTGTAGAAAAATCCTCAAGTTTTAAGGACACCACTGCTGGGTGAGGTATGCAGTAGAAATAACTTTTGACTATGGAGTAATGTGTGTTAAATTGTTAGGGGGAAAAATAACTTGTATTAATATATTTATTATATATGAGTATGTGTGTGTATGTGTCTGAAATAAAGGTTGCCTCTATAAACTACCAAGATAATGACACAGGAGGGTGTTCAACAAAATGTTAAGCTGCGATAAGACCAAAAAACAAAACTGTCTATGAGATCAAATATAATCACCTGTCAAATCAAAGGACACAGAGTACCAATAAGGATGAAGAGGCTGTATTGACAGAGCAAAGAAATACCTCTGGTCAGGGTTTGACAACTGGGAGTCATCATCCAAGATCCTGGTTATCTCTTTCACAGCATTCAACACTTAGCTAAGGGGATAAAAGTTTACAATAAGCTCCTACACAGGACTCCACAAGAGACAGTTTCTCCCCTTGTGAATGAGTCCCAAAGAACCTTCTCAGATATGCCTGTTACATCACCTAAAAAGACATGCCACAAGGCAGACTTCATCTTTCAATTCAAGAATTAGAATAGCATGTGACCTGCCACCACCTCCTCCCCCAACCTCTGTTGCTCTTTTCTAGGTAAAGAAGCAGATGTAAATATTTTCCTTTTTTTTTTTTTTTGTCCTGGAGACAGGGTCTCTTTGTCACCCAGGCTGGTTTGTAGTGATGCAATCATAGCTCACTGTCATCTCGAACTCCTGAACTCAAGCAATTATCCCACCCAAGTAGCTAGGACTGCAGGTTCATGCCACAACACCAGGTTATTTTTTTAAATTTGTTTGTAGAGACAGTGTGTCACTCTGTTGCCCAAGCTGGCTTGCTGAGGTATCATCATATAGCTCACTATCATCTTGAACTACTGAGCTCAAGCTATTCTCTTGCCTCAGCCTCGTGAATAGCTGGGATTACAGGCATGCCCCACCACTCTAGGCTTTTTGTTGTTGCTGTTGTCAGAGAAGGGGGTCTTGCTCTATTGCCTAGGCTGGTCGTGAACTCCTGGCAACAAGTAGTCATCTCTCCTCATTCTTCCAGAGTGCTGGGATTAGAGGCATGAGCCACCATGTCCTAACAGAAACATTTTTTAAAGAAGTGTCCATCTCCTTCGTGCTCCTGATATTTAGGTACTCTCAATGAAAAACTGTCTACATTAAGAAAGCTGTAAATGAAAATATAAATAAAATAAAAACTTAACTAGTGTTACTGCCCAACGGGTTCACCCTGCCCTCTGTCTGGACAGAGCTAAATTATTAAGACAAGGGAACTGTAATAAAGAAACAATACTTCAAGGTGTGTGGGAGACCCGAGTTTTATTATTACTCAAGTCAGTCTCATGAGCATTTGAGGATCACAGACTTTAAGGATAATTTAGTGGGTTGGGGGGCCAGTGAGTCAGGAGTGCTGATTGGTTGGGTCAGACATGAAATCACAGGGAGTTAAAGCTGTCCTCCTGCACTGAGTCAGTTCCTGCATAGGGTCCACAAATTAGATGAGCCAGCTCATCAATCTGAATAGCACCAGCTGATCCATCAAGTGCAGAGTGTGCAAAATATCTCAAGCACTGATCTTAAGTTTTACCACAGTGATGTTATCCCCAGGAGCAATCTGGGGAAGGTCAGAATCTCATAGTCTCCAGCAGCATGATTCTTAAACCACAATTTCGAATCTTGTTGCTAATTTGTTAGTCTTACAAAAGCAGTCCAGTCCCCAGGCAAGAAGGGGTTTCGTTTTGGGAAAGGGCTGTTATTGTTACAGTTTTAAACTATGAACTATAAACTAAGTTTCTCCCAAAGTTAGTTCAGCTAACACTGGGGAATGAAAAAGGACAGCTTGGAGGTTAGAAGCAGGATGGAGTTGGTTAGGTCAGATCTCTTTCACTGTCTCAGTTATAATTTTGCAATGGCAGTTTCCCTAGCGCCTTGAAATCCTAACACAAATGTTTTCAAAAGTGATAAGTGGTATATCTCCTCTGTTTTGACTTGGCAAAGGTGTATTCAAGAGTCAAAGAAAGTTCCCTGAGTGACACCACATTCATGGTGCCCCCCACCTCCACCCCCATCAGCACCTTGGAGAATTATTCTTCTCTTGCTGTTCTAGGAAAGAGACCTCCCCAGAACACCATGTCCTCTCTCTTCCAAACTTGGAGTCATTCCTGATTCTTCAGTATACCTCAATTCCCTGAGACTTGTATAGATTAAGCGCAAATCCATGACAGAAATTTGACTTTATCTACCTTTTTACAGTTTGTCTTATTTCTTATTTTGCTGTGTTCTTTTTATTTTTTTTATATATTTTGAGAATAGAAATTTGGAAGAAACAATAATTTTACTGTAACTTTCTTCTGAGAAGCTGGAAGTGCACCCTGTTAGTTCCAAGTCAGGCTTAGTAAAGATCAGAAGCCACTGTCCAGGAATCGTCTCTCTTCTCAGAGGAACAGGAGATGACAGCAGATTTCCAGTAACCTTACCATGCAACACATAAGAGGTGAGAAACAAGGTGTTGGATTTGGTAGTTAGGAAGAATAAGCAGGCATGTACTTCAAGAGGTAGATGGAGGTGCTCAGCTGCTGTCAGTTTCTTCTCTTAATGAGAGGACTTTTGGCAGCCTAAGGTAACAGCCATCTTGGAAGAAACAGCATTACCTGGAGTGATTATTGTCTCTTCAAATAGCAAGGCAATTCAGTGATGTCTGATTTTTTTAAATGTAGGAGATACCACTGACTTAAGGCTGAAGTGCTCACAAAGTGATATTGCCTGCAAAAGTGATAAGGCAGATTGAAGAAGTGGGAGAATTTCCCTCAGTCTCTATCATTATATGTGCCATTCTAATGAGCTACCATTCACCAAATGCAAACAAGTTATGAAGCCTAGGCTTGGCTGTGGAGTTGACTAAACAGAATGGGTAATCAGGATGGATCCCACAATGCAATAAAAGTAAATTTAAGTATCATAAGCTCAGCAATTGAGAGGGGAGAAGCACGACTGCCAGAATCTTTTAGATGCCAACATGGACACTCCATAAGTTGACTCTTCAAGTAGGTCCAATCACCTAGAATACCCAGTTCCAGAGTTTCAGGAGAGGAAAGCCCCTTGCTCAAAATTCAGCTCCCTGTTACTTCACATATGCCTGAGTTTGTATTGTCAAGGTAGCCAAGCCATTTCTTTCTGAATTAAAGACAAGGCTGAAATGGCAACTGAGCTTTAATATACTAAAGAATAAACAGGACTGACTCCAAATTTGGAAGAGAGAGGACATAGTATTCTGGGGAGGGCCTCTTCTCCTCTAGAATAGCAGGAGAAGGAGAATTCTTCAAGGTGCTGATGGGGCAGAGGACACCATGAATGTGACAAGACTGAAATGGCAATTGAGCTGGGAACCATAAACAAGCATCCTCCAAAGTACATGATTGGTGTCACCCTTTGCTGAGGGATGAATTTTTTTAAAGAAAAGGGAGTAAGAGAATTATGTAGACACTGCAGTCTGAACTGGTGAAGGAAGGAGTCTGGCATACCTGAAATAAATCCTACCTAATCATTGAATTCAATCTTCTAAAATTTGCTGAGAATTTTTGTGTCTAACATCATGAGAGATGTTTTTTCCTTTCATGTAGTTTTCTTTTTTATATTAATTTTGGCTGAAAAAATGAATTATTTCCTCTTCTATTTTTATGGAAAATTCACATTTCCTTCTGCATTAAATTTTTGATGAAATATACCAATAAAACCATGTGAATCTGAAGATATTTTGAGGTGGGGGGGATTGCTATTTAAGAACAAATTTAGTTCCTCTGATTGATAGAGGAATATGCAAATTATCTATTTTTTATTGAGTGAGCTGAAGTAGTTTGTGTATCTTGCAGAACTGATAGATTTTATCTAAATTGTCATATGTTTGTAGAGATGGTCAGACCATCTCTAATTATTCTTTTGATGTACTCAGGGTTTGTAGTGATAGCCTCTATTTCATTCTTGATATTGGTAATTTGTGTCTTCTCTTTCTTTTTTTTTTTGTCTGTCCTGCTAGAAATTTGTTGATTTATTGAGACTTTCATAAAATCAGCTCTTTTTTCACTGATTTTCTCTATTGCTTCTGTTTTCAATTTTATTAATTCCTGTTCTTTATTTTTTTCTTTCTTCTTACATTTATTTTGTTCCTCTTATTTTACATACTTGTAGTGGGTGCTTAAGTTAATGATCTGAGCTGTTTTTCCCTCTTCTCTAGTGTAAACCTTTAGGGTCTAATTTTTTTTTTTTTTTTTCTGAGTACTGCTTTAGCTGTATCTTACAAATTTTGATAATTTTTTTTATTCAATATCCTTTTATTATTTACCTTGAGATTCCTTCTTGACCCATGAACTATTTAGAAATAAATTCTATATTTCCAAAGTATCTGGAGATTTTTCGGTTATCTTTTCGTATTGATCTTTAGTTTGATTCTACTGTTATCAGAGAACACATTGTATGATTTCAATGCTTCGAAACATGTTGAGGTAAGTTTTATGGTCCAGGATGTGATCTACCTTGGTATATATTCTTTAAGCACTTGAAATAATATTTATCTGCTTTTTGGAGGTGGGGTGTTCTATAAATGTTGAGATTTTGTTGTTTGATGGTGCTGTTCAGTTTTCTCATATCTTTGCTGATCTCCTAACTAGTTGTTCTATCAATTCTTGATTGAAGAGCGTTGAAATGCAACTACTCAAATGGTGGATGTCTGTATTTTTTGTTTCATGTATTTTGAGGCTCTGATTTTTGGAGTACAGGCATTAAGGATTGCTATGTCTTCTTAGTAAATTCTACTTCAATTAATGCTTGCATGATGTATATTTTTCCATCTGTGTACTTTCAACCTCCATTTATTCTGTATCTGAAGTGAATTTCTTGTAAACAGTATGTAGTTGGATCACATTTAATCTGTATGTCTGTCTTTTCATTAATGTCCTAATATTGTTTACATTTAGGTAATTACTGATACGTTAGAGTTTTAGTGTGCCTTTTTGTTTTGTGTTTTTTCATTGTTCTGTTTGTTTCCTTTTACTGCCTTCCTGTGGGTTACAAAAATATTTTTCAAATTTTATTTTGATATATTAATAGTATTTTGAGTGTATTTTGGTAGGTGAATTTTTTAGTGGTTGTGCTGTGTATTACATTATACATACATAACTTATCACAGTCTATTGGTGTCATCATCTTCCCTGTTTGCATGAAGAACAGAAATCTTATTCCCTTTAGATCTCTTCCCTTTCTTCTTTTATAATATTTCTTCTACCTACAATCAGTAGCACATTGTTATAAATTTTTGTTTTAAGTATCAAACATTATATAGCAAACTCAGGAAGAAAAGAAAAATCTATTGTATTTAGTCATTTGTTTAATTATTTTGTTTTTACTTCTTACTTGATGTTCCAGAGACTTCTTTTATCAATTGGTTGGAGTTTAAACAACTTCCTTCAGTCATGTTTTTTAAGGTAGATGTGCTAGTAATAAATCTCTTAATAGTCCTTTATCTGAGAGTGTTTTGATGTTTTGATTTTTTCTTCTTCCTTGAAGGATATTTCCTACTGGGTATAAAGTCTGGGTTGCAAGCCATTTTTTTTTTTTTTTTTTTCTCTCAGCACTTGAAAAATATTATGCCTCTTTATTTCTGGCCTGCACAGTTTCTGATGATAAATACAATGTTATCTACTTTGCTTTTCTTCCATAGATACACTGTTGTTTATCACTTTTTAAAAAACTTTTTCTCTTAGTTTTTAGAAGGTTGATTATAAATTTTCTTGGTTGGATTTCATTGGGTATATTCTGTTTAATATTCACTCAGCTTCCCAATCTATACATTTATATCATTTGCCATTTTGAGTTTTCAGTTATTAGCTTTTTGAGTACTTTTTGGCTCTGTCCTCTTTTCCTCTTTCTGGGACTTTATTGACAGAAATGTTATCTCTCTTATTTTCCCACAGGTTTCTGAGGCTTTGTTTTATTCATAAATTTAGTCTATGTACTTTTTGATGTTCAGATTACATAATTTCTGTTGTTCTATCTTACATTCTCTGACTCTTCTCTCCCTTTATTCTGCTGTTGAGTTTATCCACTAAGCTTATTATTTTGGTTATTTTCCAGTTGTGATAGTTTCATTCAGTTCTTTTTTATATCTTCTATTTCTTGTTGAGACTTCATGTGTATTTTTGGAGGTTATTTTTTGTTTTGTGTTTGTTTGTGATTGCTGTTGAGGCATTTTTAGTATGGCTGCTTTACTTTTTTCCCTCAGATAGTCCTACAGCTCTGTCATCTCAGTGTTGACATCTATTGATTATCTTGTTTTATTTAGTGTGAGTTCTTTCTGGATCTTAGTAAGACGTGTGATTTTCAAATGAAATCTTGACATTTTAGATACTATGTTATGAGGTTCTAGATCTTATTTAAATCTTTTTTTATTCAACTGCCTTATCCTGACAACACTTTGTCAGGGGAAGGGGAAGTAAGGTATCAGCTTCTCACTCTCATCACTGCCAGATAGAGGCAGAAGTTGAGGTTTGCACTTGACCTCTGTTGACATCTAAATGGGGAGACGCTCCTAAATACCACTGGGTGGATGTGATATTTCTGGCTCTCTGTTATGTCCTTACAGATTCCTTTTTGGCTGGGAGGAGGAGAAATGCTCCATTAGTGGTCACCATTCTGCCTTCACTGAAACCACAGGGTAGAAGGGAAAGTAGCCCCATTATTGCTGTGGTATGGTAAAAGTTTTGACTCTCCTCTAGGCTTTCTCTGATACTATCTCAGCAAGATTGAGGAGGGGTTTCTGATTGTTTTCCTGGTTATTAAGCTAGAGAGAGTAAACTTTTATTCAGACATTTTTGGTGTATACCCATTGGCATTTCTAGGTTGTCAGATTCTCTAGCAAAACACTTGGGATGTATAAAACTTTTATTTTGCAGAAAAACCCAGATAACTCACCATTTTATAAATCTATGTCTCCCAGGTTCCTTATTTGATCTGCCTTTCCTCTACTTTTCAGTATTTTTACGTTTCTTGTATGTATAATGTCCAGGGTTTTTAATTGTACTTAGTACAATTAGTGTAAGGAATTTGGAAACATATGTCTACTCCATCTTCCCAGATGCAAGAGTTCTTTTATGGCTTTTAAAATAATCTTATTTGTCAGTAACAAAGATACTGCATATAAATCCCACAAACTGATAGTTCCACTGTACTCTGGCATTGTCACACCATATCTAAGGTGGTGAATTTTATTCACAGAGTCACATTTTAAAAAAGAACAACAGCCATGGGTATTAGCTAAATGAGGCGGTTTAGTCTTAATAAAAAGACTTGCTAATAATTCTAATAATAATAGCCTATCCTGAGTATTTTAGGTAGCCAGCCATAGCACAAAAAGCTTTACAGGTATTCTCTCAGTTGGTTCCTGCCACAACTCTGTGTGGGGGAAACTGTAGTCTCTCCATCCTTAGAGATAGGAGAACCAAGTCTTAAGGAAATTGAGTCATTTGCCCAACCCTACAAAATTGAGAAGTCATGCCCAGATTCAAACTCAAGTCTGTCTGACTTCAGAGCCATAGTAGAGCTTCTGAACAATCAAACAGGCTGCATCTGGACTCTGTACAAACACTTCATTACTGCAGAAATAAGTATTATTTCTTCACATGCCTGACATCTTATGGCGAAAGGATCTCACATTATCTTGTTTGTAAGACAAGAGTTGACTAACTACGTGCTTCTTTGTGATCTTTGCATGTCAGTAATTTAGTCATTTGAAATTAAGTGAGCCTTCATACACTTCTGAGATGAGCTGTCCTTTCTTCCCCATGTATCCCAGCTGGTGTATTTGAGAAATGAATTTCTCAAGTTATGCATAGCAAGTACAGGAAAGCTCCTCACTACCAGAAAATTAGAGCAAATGGTTGATTTTTTTTTCTTTTTGCTGTTTTTCCTTTTACATCTTTCTTGCCTCAGTCACATTGAAGTTTATATTAATCTACGTGCATTTTATTCTGAATGTTTCTCATCTTGTCCTGAAGGGAAGATTTTCCAAATGGAGAAATAAGTTTTAATCATGGCAAATTTTGTTCAATTCATGCTTTAATAGCAATTCTTTTTAATCCATTTCTTAGATCCACAGAAGTCATGGAAAAGCAAGTCTAGCACTTTATGCTTAGGATCTCGCAAATTCTAATGAGGGTAACATTTGTTTTAACACACAGTAATTCTGTATGTGAGTGTGTCATGGTTAGGGGGACTAATTTTTGTGTCAGACAAAGCTGGATTTGAACTGCTTTTTCTCCATTTATTAATTGTTAAGACCTGGGTCTTCCCTCTATTTGTAAAAATTGAACTAATTGTAAAACTTCACTCAGGTTGGCTGTGTCATAAGTGAGGTGATATTTAATATACCCAGCACAATGTCTAGCACACAAACAAGGTATTTCAATAATATTAACAATCTTCCCTTTCCAACATCTCTTATCAATGATGAGAAAATATTTCTTTGTCACGCAGTATATCACAAATACCTGAGCAGCAGTTGTTTACTCCAACAGCAAGTAAAAAATCTTTCCTGAAAAAGTGTTGCCTAGTTATCTAATGTGCACTTATCATCTGAGTTAAGTTCTGGTTCTCAAATTCTCTAGAATACTGTCTGATAGAACTTTCCAAACAATGATGAAAATGTTCCATATGTGCGCTGTCCAGGTCTGTAGCCAGTTAACATGTGTCTACTGAGCACTTGAAATGTCACTAATGCCACTGAATAGCTGAATTTTTTTATTTTATTTAATTTTAATTTATTTAAGTGTAAATAGTCACATGCAGTTGGCAGCTATTCAATTGGGCAGCACAGCTATAGAGACTGGCCCCCTGTAGAGCTGATTGACTTTTTCAAAGCATTAAAATGCCACTGAATTCAATATTCACTGAAAAATGTGATGTGCTTTCCAAAAGTTTTGGAAGGTTTGATAAATCAATGCTGAAACCTAGGACCTTCTATTCATTCATTTTCTTTTGACCTCCACATTCCAACTTCATACTTTTTTTATACCTTATTTCAACCCCTCTACAACATTATTCAAACAGATGAAATCAGGTTAAACATCAAATAAATTGCTAAAGCAATCAAACAGATAACCTAATAGCTATATGTAAAAGACTTTCTTTTGACTCTTGTTTCCTTTAGTGAAGGGATGGCAGAAGGAGAAAGGTGGGCTGGTGTTTCCAGCATCTATAGGTATCTTCTCAAAAGGTCAATTGAGATGGTTTGGCTGTGTCCCCACCCAAATCTCATTGAATAATGGAGGCAGGTCTTTCCCATGCTGTTCCCATGATAGTGAATAAGTCTCATGAGATCTGATGGTTTTATAAAGGGGAGTTTCCCTGCACAAGCTCTTTTCTCTTGTCTGCTGCCATGTGAGACGTGCCTTTCAACTTTCACTTTGGTTGGTAGGCCTCCCCAGCCACATGGAACCGTAAGTCCATTAAACCTCTTTCTTTTGTAAATTGCCCAGTCTTGGGTATGCCTTTATCAGCAGTGTGAAAATGGACTAACACAGCAATGGAGCATGGCAATTCACCGTCCTTGCAGAAGAGTGCTTGCTGAGGGCCAAGCATCGATAAGATCAGATAGGCTTTCATGTTAGGTCTATTAACAAGGCAAGATAAAAGCATATTAAATATTATTGTTATTCAGTACAGTCTCAGTCAGTATCCACAGGAGATTGGTTCCAGGACCCTTAAGAATACCAAAATCCGGGAGCCATGGTGGCTCAGACCAATTGTCCTGGCACTTGAGGAGGCGAGGCTACATGTTTGAGACCAGCCTGGGCAACATAAGAACCTCTCATTCATTTAAAAAAAAAAAATCAAAATCTTCCTGTATACTTTAAATCATCTCTGTTTATAATAACTAATACAATGTAAATGCTACACAAATAGTTGTTACACTGTATTTTTATTCGTATTTTTAATTACTGTAATTTTTATTGCTTTTTTCATAATATTTTAAATCTACAGTTGGTTGAATCCACAGATTCTGAATCCATGGATAAGAAGGACTATTATTCTCTGAGTCTTTTTAAGGAAAAGATCTAATTTTTAAACTATTATATGCATTAGTCATTTTGTCAAATGACGCACAAAGAGATTTGTGCCAGATTCAGCAAATTCTAGACTTTCTGATTCCTAGGTCACTGTCTTCAATCTTTCACTCACTAGCTTCACTCACCCTTGCACAGGGCAAGGCATTAGTACTCCCTGGAATGATTCTCTTAAAGGCTAATTGAAAATATCCTTAAGTGACTTGATTGTGTCCAAATGTTTTATGATTACAAAACAGTGGGGTTTTGCCTAGTTTCTAAAGCCAACAGATTAGTAAAGACCTCTCAGAAGTAATCCTGGCTTCTGGAGAAATGAACTCACTACATGAGATACAAGTCTTGGTGATAATGCTCTCTAACAATAAGTCCAGTTCATAAATACGATGGTGGTGATTCACAGAGGAGAATACAGCATGAGAGAGAAGAAACTTGAGTTGGCAAAGCCCTTCTTGACCATGTAGATTAGTACTCAATAAATATCTCCTGTCATGAGGGTTTCACACTAAGTGATCGGGGGGAGGAATCTGGCTGTTTTGAGTTGTGTCTACTCTAGGTTAACAATCAAATTACTCATGGCACAAATGAAAATTTCAAAGCAATATGGAGAAATGTGATATTACATTCATTAAAGAGGGGGGTAATATTAATGTACAGATCATGCCACTTCTCAAGGCCTAAGGTTTTCAGAGGAGCATTTCAGTGGGGTACAATCTCGATGCTGGTGCAGAGTCAAGGTCATGCCCTGGAAGAGCTAGAAAGGCCAGACACACAGGAAACAACCTCCTGCTAATGAAATAAGGGAAGGCACACACCACAGTCTCCAGGCCTGCTGAAGCAGATGGCCCAACCAATGCCATCTAGAGGAGTTTGTGGCTTGGCTGGCATCATCCAGTGAGAAATCTCATTGACCATTACCAATTACATTCAATGATCATGACTACTGAACTGCAATGCACAGCTCAGTAACGTAGCCACTGTTAGCACTGCACAGCAGCAGCTGAAATAAGCCAAAGCATCTTGCAAACTCTTTTCCTATGCCCATCCTCCTAAACTGAAGCTAATGCTTGCTGATAGCACACCACACAAACTGAAATACTCTTAGTATTCCAGAAGGGAACGGTGAGCTGTAGTTTGTACAGCTATATCCTCACTACGTTCATTTACTTTCCTTAGGACAATAATACATATTTTAAGATAGCCAATAAGAGGTTAGAAATGTTTTTTCTCTGAGGAAAAAATAACAAAAACAAAAACAAGAAAATCAAACCCATGACCTTGGTCTAATTAGCCCCACTGAATTAACACCACATGCTGCATCCAACAGAGTTAACCAACTCAGACAAGGTGGCCAGTCATTAGGAAAGCCCCAGGGAGTGGCTGACTGACTTCCTGAAATGTTTCCAGTGGGTGGGTCTCTAATCTGACACATCTGGGAACCCTTGAGATGGAGCAACAATTCCTCCCAGGGGCCATTTCTAAACACTAAGGTAAAAATAGAAGCTTTCTCCTTCTGCGAAATGTCACTTCACATTTTATCACTGTCTAAGACTCAAAGGCCCTTGTTAGAGTGAGCCCTAAATGCAGCCATCCTTAGGTGTTCTGATGTCTTCTGTGGTTGCTGGATTAATATGCAAATAGGCTATGTTTTATACTACATGTAAAGGATGACCAGCATTAACTACGTGGGAAAGTGGCGGGGGGGGTGGGGGTGGGGGTGGGGGGGTGGGGGGAGGGAATAGGGAGGTGGGAGACTGGAGGGGAAACAGGACATCCATCCTGTCACAAGAAATAGACAATAGGGTCTAAGAATATTGATGGAGATATTGAAAATCAATTTTAAGTGTTTCCTACAGGAAAAATCAAAAGTAGGACATTTCATACATCACTACTGGCCTGATTCTTTCATTCCATGCCTGTCATTTTGTCTTTGTGCTTCTCCCCCCCCAGCTCCCTCGTCGTTATTGTCAGATTGTTTTCTTCTTGACAAAAGTGGGGAAAAAAGGAAGCTCACTGGAAATATTTCCAGACTAAAATTTCCCTATAGAAGGAGTTACATAGTCTGTGGTTTCCTCAGCACTCCCAGGTCTAGCCAGACACACAGTACCTGTCTGAATTCTAGGGGTGTCAAGCATACAGAGATTGAGCAGTCCACAGGGGTGTGCCCACTCTGTTCTCCACAGGACATTGCTAAAATGTAAATTTTTCTGTGCAGCAGGCAGACTGTGTGTCTAGTCACCCATATTAGCATCCTCTTCTGTGGTTCCCTACCTGTAGGGGGGTTAGACACCATTCTTTAGTTGAACCTGGCAGGACCACATGACTCACTTTGGCTGCTGGGATATGAATGGAAGTGTCTGTAGGTCACTGCTGGGCGGACCAAGTGCCAACAAGTAGTTTACCAGGTTGCCTTCACCCTTTTCTTTAGCTTTAATAAACCGAATAAGCAAAACTCTGTACTTAGTCCCCAAGATCTGACTTTTTGAAACCTGTATGTAGAAACCATTATAAAACTTTCCAAAATCCTGCTTCTTGCACATGAAAAGCATAGATTTCTAAACTGTTGTTTCTGCTGTGGGCTTGACAACCTCAAAGTTGACTGAAGATTCCTCATACTCACCATATCTGCCATTCCCCTGAGGGCGGTGCCTACAGAAAGCTCCCACTCCTCCCCAAGAGATGAGAAAGAGTTAAAGAAGTTCAATAATAGGAACTCCTGTTAACTATCTCAAAATCTCATCCTAATGTATGTGATAAAACATATCTCAGGCAGTAAAACAGCACAGGCTTGTCACACTCTCTACATGCACATGACCTATTCACAACTCTCCACCCCCACCATCCTCTGTTGTCATTATAAAGCCCCATGGCTCTGACGTTTTCACTCTTCGAGGCCATCAATAACTTATAGACCTCACTGTTCCATAGTCACATGTACTCAGGAAGACAATTCTATTAATAATTCTCTCTACAGTTTTAACTTTCTTTAATAATAAATCAAATTCATCAAAATACCTGGTAAAGGACAGAACTTCCGTTTTTGTTGGAGGAGTGAGGTGGAAGCTAAGAAAGTCATCTTTGCCAAGAGAAATTGCATTTTTTCTCAGAGGGGTCATTCTGATGGATGGTCCTATTTATTCCTATCTATGATTACTACTCTTTCATTATTTGGGGGAAGAACCAAAAGTTATGAAGAAATCTGAACACAGGCATTTCAAATTCAGATATCATGCTCTCTTTATTTGGGTGCTGTAAAATAGGTAAAACCTTCTGCAAAATTATGCAAATCTGCATATATTTTCTTCTAAATCAGGGTTTAAACCCCCACTTAACTGAAAGCTATTCTCTTGAGATGTATGCACATGTGCTATTGCTCAACAGCTGCAATCAGGAAGTTGGGAGAGAATAAGAATATGAGGCACACATATACATGCGCGCGCGCACACACACACACACACACACACACACACACACACACACACACAAAGACTATGAGGTACATTTGGTCCTTTTCTCTAGGCTGAAATGAAGAGAATACGAGGGTAGAACAGAGCTGAGTTTAGGGAAATCTGGAGTAGAGTTGTAGCCTTCCATTTTTCAAGTGATCTAGGACTAAGTGACTGATATTGTTTGGCTGTGTACCCACCCAAATCTCATCTTGAATTGTAATTCCCACAATTCCCATGTGTCATGGGAGGAACCTGGTGGGGGGTAATTGAATGATGGGGGGTGGGTCTTTCCTGTGTTATTTTCTTGATAGTGAATAAGTCTCATGATATCTGATAGTCTTAAAAATGGGAATTTCCCTATACAAGCGCTTTCTCTTTGCCTGCTGACATCCATGTAAGATGTGACTTGCCCCCGTCTGGCCTTCTGCCATGATTGTGAGGTTTCCCCAGCCACATGGAACTGCACCTCTGTCTTTTGTAAGTTGCCCAGTCTCAGGTATGTCTTTATTAGCAGTGTGAAAATGGACTAATACAGTGGCCCTAACTTAGAAAATTTTAGAAGCTGGGAATGGCCTTAGAGTTGTGGGAAGAGATAAGTGAAGCAGATAGAAGAGTCACCTCTGGAGAGGAATTTTTAAAAAGGCTTTCCTCCCTCTGGACTTCAAAAAGCTGAGTCTTAGGCTTTGAGAAGAGCCTTGATCAAAAGCTACCTACTAGGTGCAACTGGTTCCTGCAATAGGCCAAAGTTAAGGGACCCGCTGGAAATTTCCCTGAGGAGAAGCCACAGCCAGTGGACTTTTAGAAGAGTCGTATCACTCTCTAAACCTGGGTTTCTCCATGTTTTCTTTAACTTTTTATAAAGTCTAAGCACTAGAAGCTGTCCTTAGCCACACTGTATGGAATTATGGGCAAGGCTTGGCCCACACGTTAAGTAAAGAGGCGCAGAGAAAGTAACAGGTGTCTGAGGAAGGGTGCTTCACCCGTGTCACTTCAGAAGAATGGTGCAATGGCCTGCAGCTGGTGCCTAGCAGCAGTAGGCTACCACTACCTGGAGGGATCTTTGAAACCAAACTTATCAGTGATCCTAGACATGTCCACAGATATCTGACAACAAAAACAAAAAGTGTGAGCTCTCACAGGTTTGTAACATGATGATTTGGATGTCAAAAGGAAATTTAGCTTTAGTCACAGTCTGCTGAAGCCTGAAACATCTGAGTTCTAGCAACCATAACGCTTACCCATAGCTGTGGTTGACAGTCCACCCAAAATATTGAAATATTTCCAAACCGATTAGGAAATAGCCACTGTCTTTGGCTACTCCAGCCCCTTCTCAAGCACTTACTGGATGTTTCCACAATCCAGCAACTTAAAGGGTCAGTACCAGGCACAGTGGGGGCCTCCAGAGCCTGTTTCATTGCAGGCTTAAAGTACACAGAGTCAGTTCCTGTATTCCCATAACATGCTGATTATTAGATTATTTGGTCATTACACTTGCCTACATTTAGCTGAGTCCGACTGGGAGAGATATAAGAAAATAACTTTAAGTGGTATTTATTCTTAAAGAGTTTATTTGGGGGAAAGCAAGGACCAACTCACATCAGCTAAATAAAAAAATAAAACAGTAAATGTCTTATGAATACAGAGACAAGGAGCCACGGTTGGAGTGATCAAGGAGGCTGATGAACGTCAGGTCAGGGGGAAAACATGAGTCGTCTTAAAAGAGTGTGGGTTTCTCTTCTGTTGTGGATTTGGTTGATATTTCTGTGTTATCCTCACTTTAGCAACACAGATCCTTTTCACATGATAAAATGCAATTATCTCTGAGCTGAACAATGCTATCAAATAAATGCAGGTGCTTTATTTGATAACAACTCAACACCAACTTGATGTTTCTATGCTGTAGTAATTGGGGAAATTATGGGACTATAATACGAGGAGAGAGAAAATGGGTCATCTCTTGTCCTAAGTTATAGAGATGCCAAAATTGTCAGAGCCAACTCTTTTATTATTTTATTCCCAATAAAATTTGGAAACAACTATGTATATGTAAATAATGACCCAATTATTTCATTTAAATGAACTCACTAATTTAAAATGAATTGTGATACATTGTTGGGAGCAGCTTACATTGTCTCAACATCTTAGATATTAATTCCACACAAAGGTGACTGTATATTTAACTCAGAATGAAGGCAGTAAAAAGCAAAGCCATGAAATACAGAATATATGAGAATAAAACTAGAGAAATAAAAAGAATTCAATTATGTACCCTTCTTAAAAGTTAACAGTTTCTAAAATTCAGTCTTATCCCTCTCAATATAAAAAAAAAATCATCTGAATGACACCACTTGTCAAGTTACTGATAAAAAGATATCATAATAGAGAAAAAAATTTAAAAATGTTCCATTCCCTTTAGCTGACCAAAGCAAAAGATTTGCTTAATTGGGTGCCATAATTTAACTTTTCACTGTTTTACTGCCCAGTAAATAAAAGCTATATTCAAAAGTCAGATAATTAGTTGTCAAAAGATGCAGTATCTGTTCAAGTGCATGAGAGAAAAACATGAGGAAAAGGAAATTTCTAGAAGGTTTTATGAAGCATGTAAGGGCATACTTCATAAATGTGTTAGTAAAAACTTTTGTGAAAGTTAGTATTTTTAAAAAATGAATTAAAAGAAGCGAATTCCAAGAAAGGAGAGCTTCTGGTAACATGACTCATAAAAAAAGGGCTTGGCCATTTTCTATGAACCATTATCTTTCTTACGATGTGTGAAGTTCGGAGGGCCTCCATTACCTACCATAAGCTCATCTCCATGAATGATGTAACACGATGTTAATCAGACCCTCCTTCTCTGATGCCATTAAGAGAAGGCTAGCAGCAGAAACCTCTACTCTTCTAGTAGAAAACATTTTTTAAACATTTTATCCTGATTTCAAATATTTCAAAATTGTACCCCAATTTTCAGGCCACATAAATATAGAAGTTTTGTGACTCAGATACACTGTTTCTTCCTTTTTATGTATTCTCACCACTCCTCCATTGTAGGCAGTCACTCCTAGGCTTGTTTCTAGTATCTGATCATCCTATGACCCTCTGTTTCTTTTGTGAAAATGCGGTTGACATGATGCTTAGCAGAAGCCCTGCCTTCTTCCAGGGTTTCAGGAGTTCTCATCAAAAGGGGCAGTTGATCAGCCTCTTGACAAAACTTCATTTCCCCAGAAAGTTTCCCCTGCACCCTCCCATACCCACAGAGACTCCCACAAAACCCAAAGTTTCCACGTTCATCATAGGTTGTCAACACTAGTCCCTTGGACTGTACCATGAAACGGGTGCCAGCGTCCAGTTCCCATAGTAATCATCACCAGCAAGTAACACCTGGGAAATAGCAGTGTATGGTTGCTGAACATCAAATAAAAGATATCACTTATCCCAGTAGTCTCTATTTTTAAATTTGGTTCTTGTAGGAAATTTCTAATGGAATTTCTATCTTGGAAATGTCTATTTTTTATCTGAAAGATTTTTCTCTAAAACAACTTAAAAACACAAAAAAGTTAATACTAATGCTAATATTTGTTTTCCAATAATAGACTTTTTTTTTTTTGAGATGAAGTCTCATTTCTTTGCCCAGGCTGGAGTACAATGGTGCGATCTTGGCTGAATGCAACCTCTACCTCCTGGGTTCAAGCAACTGTCCTGCCTCAACCTCCCCAGTAGTTGGGATTACAGGCACATGCCACCAGGCCTGGCTGAGTTTTGTATTTTTAGTAGATACAGGGTTTCACCATGTTGGCTAGGGTGGTCTTGAACTCGTGGCCTCAAGTGATCTGCCCACCTCGGCCTCCCAAATTGCTGCAATTACAGGTGTGGGCCAATGTGCCCAGCCCCAATAAAGAGTTTCTAAAGTTCGGACAATGACATTTTACAAATACTTTTGCCAGGCACAGTGGCTCATGCATTGTAATACCAGCGCTTTAGGAGGCCAAGATGGAAGGATTGCTTGAGCCCAGGAGGTTAAGACCAGCCTGGGCCACATAATGAGAGCCTGTCTCTATTCAAAAAAGAAAAATAAAGAAAAAAATTCTTTTAATAAAAATAAATATTTTAATTCCCTCTCATTTCATAGTGGGCCACGGTGTTTTAAGAAAAGCTTAAGGAAATTAATAGAATGGGCTAATAAGTTTGTGTTGGGGTCCTCACCTGTGAGGATAGAGCTCCAGAAGATAATTGTGCCCTCCCACAGACTCTGCCCTTATTCCTTAGAGCTCTGTCCTCCAAGGCCAAGGAGATAGAGCCAGTCCTTCCACTAGTAGACTTCACCTGTGGTTCAAAAGCTTTAATTATCAGTAATTTATATCTTCTGATGTTCATTAGTTTCATTCTAGAAAAGGTGTTTTTGAGGAGAGAGAATGAGAGGGTTTGAGATATTTCATGTGAGGAAGAAAGGGTACAGTGTAGAAAAGATTAACTTCACTAACACAGCTCAAGTTTTGCAAGCCTTCATAAAGCCCAGGGGTTTTTCCATGGGGCAAATCGCACTCCAGGTTTGCAGTGTGCAGCACCATTTTTAATTCTTTCATTTTTATCACATAAGAATTGATGGAAACCTTTCTAGAAGCCGAGACTTTGTATTGTCCAGGCATGAGCCCTGCATGATGCTTTAATGAGGACAGGACAGAGCCTATTTCCTCAGTCGACCAGAACCAGGACTTACTCTGAAGAGCTCTAATAATGATTAAGAAAACAAGAACTTGTCCCAGAAGCTGTTCTTTCTAATAGAAGAAATATCAGTGAGGCCAGTATTCATTGTTTCTGTCTGAGCCTCAAGGATATTTCTTTCTTTTCTTTTTTTAATAAAAAGAAAAAAATGGTTAAAAACTTAATTATGGCTTATAATAGTCATAAACCCAAAGAATTTGATCATTAACATAGTTAATGACCAATTTGTGGTGTTAGCTTCTCTCAGCTTCATCCTGGGATATA
Organism: Ateles fusciceps; assembly: GCA_036589455.1. Taxonomy (NCBI): domain Eukaryota; kingdom Metazoa; phylum Chordata; class Mammalia; order Primates; family Atelidae; genus Ateles; species Ateles fusciceps. The sequence continues at coordinate 4,167,116 of JAZHEH010002924.1, read as the reverse complement.
CAATTAGCAAGTCAGTCATTAAATACTTGTAAAGACTACTGCTGGATTAAAAGCTTAAATATAAATTTAAAAATGAGATTGAACCTTTAAGATAATGGGTTAATGTGCTTTCTCCTTACCATGGTTGTAATGTATATAATGTTCCTATGAACAGTGTTATTTCTAGAGAGGATACGGCAGTTTCCGAGTGGGATTCGATTTATGTCTGCAGCAGATGTTTAATCTACCACATATTGGCTATTGTTTTACAAGTCCCTCTACTTCCTTGTAATGGAATCTCCTTAACTCTCATATTCCTTGGGTCTATGGGGAGTCGTTTTGAGGTGTTCAGGTTTGTAGTCTGTTTTTTCCTTTGCCCTCACATTCCAGTTTTAAAGCTGTATTCCTCGCTTTGCTAGTACCAGTAACACATACGCTCAGACTACTGTGCACATTATCAATATCATTATCATCAACTAGTATCGATCCCACATAAGCCTGGTCTGTGACTATCTCAATAGAACAATATACTGTATTACTTTTGGATAGAATTTATTATTTCAAAGTGATTTTAGGTCCAGTCACATAAATGTGAATTAATATATCTTCTCTGATACACAAAGTATTATCTGAGATAAAAGGAGTGAGATTCATATTAGCCTCATTTTTTTAAAACAAGAAAGCTAAGGCAAAGAGAGGTCACATGAAATGCCTGAGGCCACACAGCAGGTTTATGTCAGAATGAGAGCTGAGAGTAAATGGTACAGTGGAAGGAGCCTTGGGCTGGGATCAAGGGACCTGATTCTTTTCTGAGCTCTGTCAAGGTAGAAATATGTGTAAATCTTGAGGAGTCCAGATTTCTAGATTGCAACTTCCTCATGAGTGAAATAAAGGTTTTACATTTGATAACCCCTAAGGTTTCTTTCAGTTCTGTTATCTTAATTCACAGACTTGTCTGGTGTTATACCATGAGGTAGTTTAATTAAAAACCATGATAGATCTCAGGTGTGTAAAAGCAAATGCATAAGATTAACTGAATTAATTAGAGACAAGTTTATGGGGAAAAAAAAAGACATGACCTCTGTCCTAAATGACAGGTTCTAGGGAATAGAGGATGGCATTTTTGGTAAAAAGGACATTAAAACATAGTTGGGGAAACAGGAGAAACCCACTTACAAGCAAGACAACCACATAAGATGATGAAAAAAGCCAAAATTACATTTTGGTACTTAAATTCTGTAGCGCTTCAGAAACAGGAGACATCAGTGGTTGTTTCTCTGATCGTCTATGGCATTTCTTTCCTGTGTCATGGTTTGAGTGAAAATCTTTGTGGACATTTCTCATCCTCCTTCTTGCTCTGAGTGAGAGTCTCAGCAGGATAGTCTAGAGCTTTGAGTCCTATAAATGGCTTCAAAGCCAGATTGGATTATTCAGATGAAGCCCCCTGTGCCCTTCCAAGATTCTATACACTCCCAAATTCTGCCCACCAGAGACCCATATGTGTGCACACAGACACACACATTCTTTTTTTTTTTTTTTTTTTTATCTTCAGAGGGAAATTCAAGATGCACGCACTCAGGCAAAGTAAACATTTGGGTGAGATATGAGGTTATTATCTGGGTAAGGTCAAGAAAGTTACTGACAAATTAGAAAAGCCAATTAATTTTTAAGATATTTAGTCAATGCTGACAAATTATCTCCCACATTTGAGTTCCTTTTAATGACATATTAGGCCTTGAGTATGTGTATATCATGATTCATTCCTACAATGCTTTATACTTTTCAAAGTTTTTTTTTCCTCCCCATCTGGGTCTTATTTAGTAAGTACAAAGTCCTATATGGTTGGTAGGCTTAGGGTCATGATTCCCAGCTTATAGATGAACTTCCCAAAGAGAAGAGATGGGTGGAGAGTTTAAATGTAATGTTCCCTCCGAAATTAATGTTGAAACTTAATCCCCACTGTGGTGCTATTAAGAGGTAAGACCCTGGCCTGGCACGGTGGCTCACATCTGTAATCCCAGCACTTTGGGAGGCCGAGGTGGGTGGATCACGAGGTCAAGAGATCAAGACCATCCTGGCCAACATGGTGAAACCCTGTCTCTACTAAAAATATAAAAATTAGCTGGGTGTGGTGTGCTCACCTATAGTCCCAGCTACTCTACTGGGTAGTCTCAGGCAGAATCACCTGAACCCAGGAGGCAGAGGTTGCAGTGAATGGAGATAGCACCATTGCACTCCAGACTGGTGACAGAGCAAGATTCTGTCTCAAAAAAAAAAAAAAAAAAAAAATAAAAACATAAGATCCTTATAAAAGAGGCTTCAGAGAGAGTTAGCCCCTTGTTTCTCTTCTGCCTTCCCCCCATGAGAAGTCTCCACTGTGAGAAGGCACCATTGATGGAATAGTCCCTCAGCAGACACCAATGCCGGCCCCTTGATCTTGGACTCCCCAGCCTCCAGAACTGTGAAGGATATATTCCTGTTCTTCATAAATTACCCACCTGTAATATTTTGTTATAGCAGCACAAACATTAGAGTGTGTTGTAAATTTTAAAACTTCATATTTCCCTGCTGCTTCAACATCCACACAAACAGGCTTTGAGCACCCTGCCCCCGGGGACCACATGCATCATGTGACAAGGTTAGGCCCTGCCACCAGCTCCCCTTCTTACTCTCCCTGGACTGAGTCCTAGTAACATTCAGAAACACAAATAAAATCCCCTTGCACATTTTTACTCGCGTTTTTCACCCTGATCTCTAATAAGCCATCTGCCTTATTGGGTTTTCTCATGCACGTACCTGTGTGTATGTGTATTGTAGAGTTCATGTTTGTGGGGGGGATGGGGAGTGAGACTGTTTGACAGAAGTAGAGAATTCATATAGAGCAACATGGGCAATTGATTGCTTCTAGGTCAATCACCAAATAAGGATTTGGAGTACCTTGGGGTCGATCTAATTCTCTCATTAAGATTACTGAAATAACCAGCTCACTAAACAGTCAATATGGTTATTTCATCCATCTTAATGACCCAATCAAATCAACTCTTGAGAGATCCTCAACACCAGCTCCAGAGGGAAAAACTCACACAGACATAACAGCAGCTTTTGTTGAGCTCTCCTAATTTAAAAATGGACTAAGTCACAAAGAGATCCCTAGAGGAATGAGAATTGAGCATTTGCTGTTTATAAATAAAGATCCCAAAGGCTATATCTTAACAACACAAAAGACAGCATTATAATTTTGAATGGACAAAGGTAGGAATGAGAAAAAATATACATAAAGGACCTTGAATTAGGGCAGTAACTCCATGTTGCAGAAGTATAAAAAGGTAACAGACAGTTACAAAGCAGAGCAGAAGCGCAAACTGATGGGGCAAAAGGTCAATATATGATGCCTTGATCAATGATCAATAGTTCAGACCCTAAGAATGCAGCAAACTTTCAATAAATGTTGACTATGTTGACAATATTAATGATGATGGGTGATAATGATTTTGATGACAACAGTAATGGGGTCTGGGAAACAAAATGATAATAGTCAAGAAAGATTAATGATGGAAATGATAAAAACAGGTCTGATAAAGTTTCTGTTAATGAATATAAAGCAGGGAGTAAAGGTAGCCAAGCTGTGAAGCAGTTTTAATAGAGTGATGGCTATAAACATATAAAGGAAAAAGCAATGGGGAGGAGAGAACAACCCCAGGGATATTCGCCTCCATAAAAGAGCACAAAACACGCAGTTTCTGTCATAGAAAGGCAAAGTAGTCTGCTTAGGAAAGGTCTAAAGAGAAGGAGAATGTCTTCCCAGATTTGAGCTCTTACAATGGGGGGGAGCAGTATCAAATTCTTAGTATCAGCATGGCAATCCAGAGCTACAGAAAGATCTTTTAAGGATGCAAACTTGGACCCCAATATTTGAACACTATAATACCAAATATAGATATTTGAATACATCAGGATATGAGACTGAATTTTTTTTCAGTTCCATTCCCATTTTTGGCATGTGCAACCCACAACCAGATATAGAAGCTTTTCTCAAATTATCCTAGTATGTTAAACCTAAATATATGTTCTTAGAAGAACTGTGAAATAGATGTTTGGTGACTGAGGAGGGATGGGGAAGTCCCTTCTCTTCTTATCAGCACTAATCAAACCAAATTGTCAGAACTACAACATTAACACCTGTATTCATTAGGATAGGATAAGCTAAGAGACAGTAACAAACAGCCACAAAATTTCAGTCATTTAACATAAAAATTTTTGTTTTGTTTTGTTTCATTTACAAGATGTTCATGGAGCAACTCTGGGGTCCAAACTAGCAGAAGCTCCAGCACGCTGCATTTCTATTTAAAATCACACAACTTAGCTAGCTGAGAAAATGGAAGGTCATGCACAAACAACTAAAACTTTAGCCCAGGAAATGACATATAACACGGTGTTTACATCCCATTCCCATAAGTAATCCCTGGCCCCACTTATGCAAAAGTATGGGGAAGTTTCATCCTTCTAAACCCAACAGCAGGTTTCAAACTTTAGCTTGCATCAAAATCACCTTGAGTGCTTGTTAAAACAGATTTTGGGGTCTCACCCTCAGAATTTCTGATTCTGATCAAGGCAACTAATAATTTGCTTTTCTGAAAAGTTTTCAGGCCAGGTGTCATGGCTTACACCTGTAATCCCAGCACTTTGGGGGGGCTAAAGGGGTGGATCACTTGAGGTCAGGCATTCCAGACCAGTCTGACCAACGTGATAAAACCCCATCTCTACTAAAATTATTTTTAAAATAGCTAGGCATGGTAGCAGGCGCCTGTAATCCCAGCTACTTGGGAGGCTGAGGCAGCGGAATCGCTTGAACCTTGGAGGCAGAGGTTAAAGTGAGCCAAGATCACACCACTGCATTCCAGCCTGGGCGACAGAGCAAGACTCTGTCTCAAAAATAATAATAATAAAAATAAGGTTTCAGGTGGCGCTGATGCTGCTGTCCTGGGGCTTCTCTTTGAGATTCCCCTGGTTAGAACAACAGTTCTCAAGCCCAGCTGAACATTCACATCACCTGGGCAGCTTGCAAAAAAAAAAAAAATGGTGCAGGCTGAGGTCCCACCCCTAAGTACTCTGACTTAATTGGGCATCTAAAAATTCTCCTGTATCACCAGAGTTACTAGTTCAGAAGAATACAACTTTTTAGGTATGGTTAGAGGATTTCCATCAGTGTTCATATTGCAGATGAAAAAAACAAGTTCAACATCACACAGTAGGCTAGTGGCACCTTCAAATCAAGAAACTGAGTATCCTGGATCCCAGATGGTGCCATGTCCCTTAATGGGTCAGCACACAGAACCACAGTATTTTCAGACCTCTGCTTAAAATGGTTCGGCCTCTTTCCAGAGGGATGCTGGCTCTCACTGCAATAGCTGCTGTGCTTAGGGAGGAAAAAGTGAATCTGTCTCCAATTCTCCCACGTGGCTGAGGGCGAGCCTGGGAGCAGCTCTCCTCCCTCCCATCCCCCAACTCTTGGCATCCTTGCTCTGGCTCCCAACCCAGCCTCACCCAGATTTTGCCTCTGCCCCAGGAACTGCGGGCCAAGTGGTTGAGCTGGGGAAGAAGCCCACTCATAAAGAAATGGAATAGAAAATGAACAAAACTGCTGCCGATGTGCCCTTTAGTCCCACATTGACTAAATCCAGGCTGCCAGAAGCCAGCGCGAGAAGAATCTCATTTTTAAAAGCAACTGAGGGAGATAAAACGCAGCTACCCAGCCATCTTGGATGCTGGTTCTCTGCTCCCATCCCCAACACAAAGGCACAGCGTTAATTCTCCCATCATGAAATTTTACTGAATTCATCAACTCCAAGTAAAAATAAATAAATAAGAGCTGATCTGCCATCCTTTACAGATTTTGAGCTGATTTAACAGCCATCTGATAAACACACCCTGCATAACTAATGGCCTCTGGCCTGGAATCTTTCTGTAAAACTAAGAAACATCCCCATCTGCTGGTCAGGGAGCTCTGGTGCATGGAAATTTCCAATTTCATTGCCTTCAAGCAGCAGTCTCTGCACAGCATTAGGTTCATGAATTCTGCAAACTGGTTGAAATTCACTGCAAATCATTTAATTTCCTTCACCAAGACAAACTACAAACAATATCATGAAATTCTGTTTAACTTTCTTGTGTTTTATATATGTGCATGAGCTGGTTAGGGCTGGGGCTTTTGCATGGTACCGTCCTACTCTTTTGGTTGCTCCTATTTTCTCGAAATTCTCAATGTTGTGAATTTTATAAGTCAATTTAACTAACATTCAGCGAGCTTATTCTATGTGCTAAGTTGTCATACCCAAAGAATCAAACGACAGAGACTGAGGAGAGAGGAATTGGGAGGAAGTCTTATTTTCACATTCTATATTAATTGGAAACCTGAGGCTCTGTGGTTTTGACTCCTGTACTTTTTTTTTTTTTTTTTTTGAGGTGTGGTCTTTCTTTGTTGCATAGGCTGGTCTCAAACTCTGGGCTCAAGTCATCCTCCCACCTCAGCCACAAGCAGCTAAACCACAGGTGCATGCCACTGGGCTGGGTTTGACTGTCGTATATCTTAACAGTGAAACCAATTGTGTTGAACAGAGGTTTTCAGCCCAACAAGATGATTTAGACTTAAGATTGCCAAAGAAACACATTTTTTTGGCCTCTTCCGCACTAAATCCTTCTTAGAAAATGGGAAAGAGAGACTCTCGTGACCTAAAAGATGTCAGTTTCAGTTGATGATCTGGGTGTTGATTTCTCCTCCTGCCCTTTCCTCCTCCAGTCCTTAGGTGACACCCACCCAAGTCCATCTCTACACTCTTCATCTACCTGCACACTCCTGGCTGACATCTCTGATAGCCCAAAGCAAATTGAATAGCAAAGTTTCTCTTGCTTATGCTAGTGGAACTTATTTACATATGTTTAACGTGTACAAAAGATTAATAGGAGAAGAAATCAAGGACGAAGTATCAAGAAAGAGTGAAAGGCATGGAAATGGCTGCTTTTGTATTTGGTAATGAAACCTGGGGGGTGAGTGATGGCTGTTGAGCTGATGATCATATTTTACTTTATACCATGGACCACCTCTGCATCCAGCCTCACTAGCTGTTAAGCAACCCTGAGGACCATTCTGACGGTTCTTTCCACGTGTCTGTCACCACTCCCCAGACCTTCCTAGCTGAATAGGCCTATTGGACAAGGACTTCCTCCATCTGTTATGACTGGGAGTAGAGAAACGGGCAATGAAAGAGAATGCGTAGGAGTAATGCCAAGAACTCAAATGATTTCCTGCCAGTTATGAGCTGTATTGGAGGCAGCTCTGCCTCCTTTACCATTCAGCACTGACCCACCATAAGGACAAGGAGGAGGGCTCACTTGGGACATGGAGGTGAGAGTACAAGCCTGCCACGGCTTTATCTGCAGGTAGGGTTAGCTATTCTACTCTCTAAGAAGAGTCATTTGGAAAAACAATGTTTAAATTCCTAGATGGTTGAAGCAAGAAGAAAACACAAAGATGATTATGAAGTTGATAAAACTGAGATCTCTGCAAGAAAAGGAATTTGTCCAAGGTCTCACAGCACACAAGTGGCATAGGGGAGTCTCCAACCTCTTAGGCGACATTTCTCACCATAAACTGATCCTTTGTCACAAAATAGAGAGGTGCTGCCAGCCATTGGAAACTTTTTGACATTGTGATCACCAATCTGGAGAAGTCCTAAACTTTTTCTGCCACCTTATCTTAGTCAATCCCATAACCCCAGGACCTCCTTTATTTGAATATTTCTGTACATTAGAGTAAAGCAATTAATATATAATATAATATAAAATGTTAGAGATCCAGATTACATATGTATTCTTCAGCATTGAGGACAGAAGCAATTCTATTAATGATCACCAAGAAGAAAGTGCAGGGAAATTAGCTGCATTCTGCTGTGTGGTTGAGTGTTTAGTGTCCTAGGTTCTGAAAGGAGGATGCTAGAGTTGGAATCCTGGATCTGGTCCCTAAGACCTGGGAAAATTGCTCAATCTCTTATAGTATCGTAACAAGGATAAAGTAAGTTCAATCAAGTAATGAAGGCATTTTGAACAGTAGGTGCGGCACATGGTAAACAAGTCCATCAGTGTTAGCTTTTATTTTTATTGCTATTACCATTCAGAGAGAGACGAGCAGCCAACCCTGACTTTGGAGGAAAATCATTCTTACTCATCATTCAACATTCATTATATTCCAATCGTCTCTCTACTCTTTTCCAGGATAAAGAAGAAAAAGTTAAAAAGGAAGAAAATGCCATAAAGTTCCTGAATCTTTTACAAAAATTTCTAAGGTAAGGAGAAAGCATCCAGGATAGGCATGCTTTGCAAATTAACCTAATAGCGAATATCTCTGCAAAACTCTTGTTGCTTTTTTTTTTCAAATGACTGTAGTTGTTTTAGGCAATAGCTAGAAACATGAGTCAATAACCTCCTATGTGGCTTTCAAGAAATGGTGTTTAAATTAGAACCACAGCTGCACAGGAAGGGCACATGAAGTCAAATTGCTTTAACATTAATGAATACGCAATAACATATGCAGTGATTCAATATAGCAGAAAAGCCTAAAAGTGAGTTTTAGTACTAGACTATGAACTTGCTATAAGATAGCCACTTGACCTCTCTGGGCCTCAGTTTCCTCTTTTGTAAAGTGAAACATTGCACTAAATCATATCCAAAGTCTCTTGGAGTTTTAACTTCTAGTGTTACCCTTCCCAGAAGTATTATCTATATAAAAGTATTACAGGGTCCGGGTGCGGTGCCTTATGCCTTTAATGTCAGCACTTTGGGAGGCCAAGGTGGGTGGATCACCTGAGGTCAGGAATTCTAGACCAGCCTGGCCAATATGGCAAAACCCTGTCTCTACTAAAAATACACAAATTAGCCAGGCATGGCGGCACACACCTGTAATCCCAGCTACTGAGGAGGCAAAGGCAGGAGAATCACTTGAACCCGGGAGGCGGAGGTTGCAATGAGCCGAGATTGTGCCACTGCACTCCACCCTGGGCAACAGAACAAGATTCCGTCTCAAAAAAAGAAAAGAAAAAAAAAAAAACTATTCCGTCTCAAAAAAAGAAAAGAAAAAAACTATTACAGTACAAAGCTTACAACAAAGAGAGGAATTATTTGTGGTAAATATTCAGGTGTCAGTGAAATAGATGATTGGAGGTTAGAGGTTAGCCCCCTTCCCACTACATTTTTGCTGGTGAGTGATCACTCCATGTGGCTACTCCATTATGGATCTTCCAGGCTGCTTAAGGCTTGATGAATGGAGCACTGTTCTTTCTGGAACAACAGATTCCTGCTCCTGGCCACCAAATCTCTCACACCCCCACACACCTCATTTGTTTCCATAGTTAGCAATTTCTTCCCTTCCTCAGCTGAGTCTGGGGAGCCTTCCCTCTATATAATCCTCCAATAACACTCCATGTGATATCTCGGTAGCTGAGATTGCTTGAGAAAAAATTTAACATGAATCATAGTATCATAGACCTAATTTCTCTGGAGCCTATTTCTATATTTGAGGTCCACACACCAAAAATTCACCACATAGTTGTTGCTTTCGACGCAAAAGGGTACACCTGATTTGAAATTTGTTTGGCACTGCAACTAGATAACATATTTTAACAGAGACAACTGGTTTCAACATGATTCGAAACCACTAGAATATTCTCTGACTAAATCAATAGGTGTTCAGCAAGTGATATTTGCGTGTTTCAAGAACAATTTTACTGTGGGTCAAACTAATCTATCTAAAACTTTCTATATGGACAATTCAACTTAATAAACTTACCTTGATTTCTGTGGCTCTACCAAACTTAACTGGGAGGAGAAAGTGATGATCAACTTGTTTGAACAAATATGCCAGCTCTAATGACCTGCAAAAAGTCCAGCCAATGTAAGTGCCTTCACTCCTTGAAAGTCTGTTCATGTATCTTTGTCATTGCTGTGCATTTTAATCTTCTGATTCTGCAAGGGGCTATTTGAGTCCATCCCAAATTCTGCTCTTACTGAATGATGGGGAGTATGGGTATGGAAGCTGTTTTGTATCCTTTTTGATTTGAAGCATTTCTTCCCTTCACTTTAAAAGAAGTTAATGTGCATCTTCCCACCTTTTGGTCTTAAAGAGCACAAGACTTCAGTTTTATGAGCTCCGGCTGGAGTTGTAGGAGCTATCCACTGCAACATCAGTGTGATTTGTGTAGCATAATAGCCCTTTTGTTCCATAAACTTCAATTCCCTTCAAAATAGAAGAGTATTGAACTCACCATTTCATAACAAGAATGAAGGAAAATGTGTAACTGGATGTGAGCTTATGTGCTATGGTTATTGATACTGACTTCAAGATCACACTTCCTTCTGGTCCTCGGGCTCTGTGGAGCTCAGAGCTTCCATCTGGGGGATGTCAGATAAGTTGCAGGTCAGGCTGGAAATAACTAAATCACAGTGCTGCTCTTAACAGAGGGACTTCGTGTATTGCTGCAACGCCAAGGTATCTTCTCCTTTATCCAGCAAGAAATAAAGTATTGTGGACATGATATTGAAGTCTCATGTGTGAACAAGTTTTGTAGCAACAAAGGGACTTTCAACTACAAGCATATCTTATTTAACAAAGTAAAATGCAATATCAAGTCTAGGTCAATATTTTTAAAGAAATTTTATTTTCTATAGCTGCCTCTCAAAACAATGATAGCAGAACAGGAGTGACATTTATGGGGAAAAAAAGTAGTTGCCTTATTCCAAAGAATGCTGCTAGAGGAATTTTTCAAATAAACTCAGCTCAAGTTACTGCCAAAGGAGAACCAAAAAAAAAAAAAAAAAATTTCCAGGAAGTAGAATTTAAAGTAAGGCAAACAATCACCAGATCCTAAATAAAGGTGATCTGAGCTTTAAAATGTGTGATCACACACACAAAAAATTATCATGTCTTAACTGATGCCAAGTTTTCCCCTCACAAGCTGACCCTCACACTGCTGGCAGGTTTTTTATTATACCATCTGTATTAGCCACTCTTTTGCTACCCAATTGCCAAACTCCTCTACATGGCATTCAAAAGCCTCCTAATTGGGCCCCAGTGAACTGTCAACCCTCTCTCAAGCACAAGGCTTATTACCCCCTACCCCTGTCATTTTGACCTATCCACCTGGCATGGTATCAGTTGGTCCCTTAAGCAACCAAAGGCTATTTTTATTGGGCACTAACTAAGCTATGTACTCTGATAGGTTTCTTGTTGGAAAATACAAAGAAATGAGCTATTACTGTTACCTTAAAGGGAATTCTAAAAGGCAAAGTAAAACTCTGGGATAGGGTGATGCATATCAACTAGTATTTAACGAACAGTGAGTGGGGAATTCTAACCAAAAATGAACTGTCCTATAGGAAATAAAGATATATGAGTTTAAGGAGTTTAGTTTGGGTTAAATTATTAAAGGATCTTGAATGAATTTTATTCATCTTTCAACACCCAATTCAAATGCAAACTCTTTTATGGTCACTTCGGAAAGCTACTTTTTCCATAAAGAATTATCTAACACTATACCGAAAGTGATGGTCTTTCTTTTCTAATCTCTTAAGGATTAAGATGCACTACATATGTGTCAGTAAATTTTAATGCTCCCTTATATTTTGTGTCAAATATCTTACTTTTCCAGATAGCTTTTCATTAGTTTTATTGAGGCAAAATTTATATACCATACATTTTCCCATTTCAATTTTTAGTAGTTGTGCAACTATTATATAATATAATTAGGACCTTTTCATCACTTCAGAAAAGAAACTATGCTTATGTATAGGCACTCCCCTTCATACTGCTATGCATAAGCAACTCTATGCTTACTTCCTATCTCTATACATTTGCTTTCTCTGGTAATTTTATATGAATGAAATCATACAATATGTGGTCTTTTGTGTTTGGTTTATTTCACTTGCCACAGTGTTTTTGAGGTTCATCCACCTTGTAGCATGTATTGGTACTTACTCCTTTTAATTGCTGAGTAATACTCCTTTTTATGGATATACCTTATTTTGTTTATGCATTCACCAGTAAATGAACATTTGACTTGTTTCCACTTTTTTACTCTTCTGAACAATGCTGCCACGAACACTCATGTTGAGGTCTGATGGGGACATATGTTTTTATTTCTCATAGATACCTAAGAGTGGCATTGCTAGATCACATGATAAACTTAACATTTAACACTTTTTTTTTTTGAGGTGGAGTTTTGCTCTTGTTGCCCAGTCTGGAGTGGAATGGCACGATCTCGGCTCACTGCAACCTCTGCCTCCCAGGTTGAAGCAATTCTCCTGCCTCAGCCTCCCGAGTAGCTGGGATTACAGGCACGTGCCACCATGCCCAGCTGTTTTTTTGTATTTTTAGTAGAGACAGGGTTTCTCCATGTTGGTCAAGCTGGTCTTGAACTCCTGACCTCAAGTGATCCACCTGCCTCAGCCTCCCAAAGTGTTGAGATTACAGGTGTGAGCCACTGTGCCTGGCCCATTTAACACTTTAAGAAACTCCCAAACTGTTATATCCAAACTGGCTGCATCATTTTACATTTCCATTAGTAATGCATGAGAGTTCCTAGATAGATATTAAATTCCTCAAAATCAAATGATTTTGAGAAAGATACATTTTGGAATACCCTGTCAAAATTCTATTCATAACAAAGCACTCCAAGAATACATGTACCATTTTTCACTTTCCAATGGGCAAAGAGGAGGCAAAGAAATAATAAGCCAACACCTTCAAAGTGACTTGCCCAATAGGTCTAGGGAAATACAAGAAAAGTAAGAAAGTATTGAAATGGGTACTCCACAAAAGAAATAACTACACAAGAATAACAAATAGTTTATTTTGAATGTGACTTTAAAGTTGTCTGTGGGGTGTCAGACTGCACATGAAAATTAGTTTTATAGCTTTGTAGTCATACCGCATATAATAAAATGTCACAGGGTTTTACTCCTAAAGAGGTCAATCTGAATTAGTAAAAAGTAATTATAATGCAGTGTTTGAGAATAACAGTAATTGGTTTAAACGCATGCAACCTCATCAACAGTAGACATGAACGTCTTTATCAACCGTAGATTCTTGAATGTCTCCAGGCCTTTGCTCATTTGTGTGTCTTTTAATGTGTTATTTCTCCTTGCTCCTTTTTCAGTTATTGACATTTATCTGAGATTTCAACTCTCCATTCAAATACCATCCCTCTCAGATATTTTTCTAATTCCCAGTCCCTAATTCCTTTTTATACATAAATTTATCTAGCATAACAATTTTCACATCAATTATGTCATTTAATTGCATGAAGTAGGCATCATTATTAGTGTTACTTTACAGACGATAAAAACCAAGGTTTATGGAATCTATGCAAGCTGCTACATACTGCCCAAATAAACGGTAGAACTGAAATTCAAATTCAAGTTTCCTGACTCCAAATTTCCATTTTTATCAGGGTATTGCCTCAATCCTCTAGTTTTAACTTATTTCACCACTATTTAATTATTCCTTGGTTCTAATGAGTGTTTTTTTTTTAATAATCCTTTCCTACTGGTTGTAAGGAAATAGAGAGCAAAGACCGTACTTCACTCATTTCTGCATTTCAGAAGCATCTAGCATAGGCTTTGAATATAGTATTCAATAAAAAAATGTGCCAAATTAATAAAAATGTCTGACCAATAGAACACCAGCTAGACCTCCCCTGAGACAATGTTGCTGAATAAACTCACTAGCCTCTAATTAGTGATACCAAGGGCACAAAATGAGTGGACTTTTTTTCTTAAAGCTGTCATTTACTTGAAAATTCTTCTTTCCAGAAAAAAAGGTAAATGTCAACTGAGCTCTGCCAAATTATCATTATCTCAAAAGTGAAGAGGTAGACGTTTCTGAAATCATGACATAGAAATGTATTGCTACCATGAATCTCAGAGAAAACATGTCCCCTATTAAGTCTAAAAATAAGAAAAACCGAAGCCAGAGAGCATGAGTACTGTGCTCTGTCACACATAACTAGTTAGTAGCAAACCAGTCCTGACTCCCTGGCCTCCCCTGCATCTCATCAGGACACCCTCGATTTGAGATTGTGTGGGAATACTCAGAGGACTATTTTCAGCTCTTCTGTCATTTCTATGACCTTGGGCAAGTCACGTAACTGTCTCTCTGTCTTCCTCTGTTTATAAAATAAGGAAGATGCATCTATTTGGAAAGCACTTTGAGTCACTCTGATTAAAGATGCTATTTAAAGTTCCAGGTGCCATTCCACAAATAAATGAAAAAAAGTAGCAAGAGGAGACCCATACTCAATCATCCCCAGCCTCATCTGTCCCCCCCAGTCTCAGCTCTCCTGGCACCAGGCAGGCACCTAGCCAAGTGGAAGGATGAACCTAAGCAGAAGGTGATTAACCTTGTATCAAACCTCTTCAGCACAAGATAATAATTGAAACAAATATTCCTTGCAATCTCCGCCACATACTATTTCCTTGGAAACATGATTACTTCCTCATCATTTTTTACATTTTTTTTAATTGGAAAAATGTAACTGAATCATTGTGAATAGTATATAGTCAACTGGAGATTTGGCAATGACCTTGAGATTGTGTCTATGAACACAGGGAAAACTGCACAGTCCACTGATGAGGAGAACTGGGCAGTTATTAGATTGTTTTCAATGTTGCTACAGTATATATAAGGAATGATCCATTAATGCAGTTCAGTTAAGAGCAGATAACCACATTCCTTTTGTTCAAAAACTCTAGGGAAAATAAGTCAGTTTACTTCTGTACTCTGCTGTAACAAAATAAATGTGACACTGATGTGTGTGACAGCTATTATCCTTCATGGTTAAAATAGGTGGTAGATAACTTCACAAATCAGTTCAATTAGTAAAGCTCATATAATAAAACCAAGTTTTGAATTTTTCTTCTTTATCTTTAGTCAAGGCAGTGGCAACCTCAGTAACAGATGGACTGGAAAGCAATCATTTAATAGTATGCAGAAATGTGAAAACAGAGTTAAATACAGGTTTGGAGATTTAATCTATAATCTCATATACAATTCATAGTTAAATCTGATGCACAATCTTAAGTGGATAGAGTCAGGCATTTGATAAACATGGGCACTCAGTCAATAGTACTTGATGAACAGATGAAAACCAAAGGAAGATTTTTACTCATCTCTATTGGATTAAGGAATGAGCTCAAGGACAACTTCAAAATGAAAGGAAACATCTCTCCTGATCTACTTATGTATAGAAACATTGAACCTCACATACCTAGTCTTTACAATGCAAATTCCAGATTGATTGAAATTTACATCTCTCCCTAAACATTACTAAACTGATATCCCAAACACACATCACATTACTGACCCCATGACATGCAGTGCCCCTCCCCTGTGAAGGCTGCACTTCCCTGCCCTCTGTTGACTGAAATGCTATTTATTCTCTAGGCGTCTGCTTTAAACTCACATGTCCCAATGATTGCTTCTCAGAAGCAGTCTCTCTCTCCTCTGACCCTCTCTAACCTTTATTCTATCATGTACTTATATAGCTATAGCTGCTTTTATCATCGTTTCCTTAACTTTATGCACCTGAGGGCCTCAATGTTCATCCATCAACCAGGACCACATCTACTTCTTGGAATTTTTCACCACCAATAAAACAATGCTGTGCATCTAGAAGAAACTCAAAGCTGATGAAATTGGGGAAGAAGAAGACAGAGGGAAGAAAGGAGTAAGAAAACAAGGGAAGGAGTGATGAGGGGGAGGGAAAGAAAACCACCAGGTCAACATAATCCTATTTTGTGATGGATTTCATAGACTCAGCAATTAGACAATACTTTTCTAAGAGCAGATAATAAGTTTCTAGGCAGTTACAATGAAGTTGAGGAATTATCTAATGAGGGTAATCATAGGTAATAGTCAATCTGTACAAATCATAGATGTAAACCATTTCTTCTTCTAAATATCATGTGGTGTGGTTAGCATATTTTTAGGCCAAACTGGGAGAGGCAGGGGGTGGGGGGAGAGAGAGAGACAGAGACAGAGAGAGAGAGAGCACGAATTTGTGTGTGGTTTAGGATAGGTGTTTGGAAGAGACAGCATCAATACCTCACCATCCTATCCAGGCCTACTGTTGCTAAACAATGCTATTTACCATAATTTAGTTGTAATGGAGAAGAAATCAGATTGTCCACCCATGTTCCAAGCACAGGAAAAGTGTTTTTAAAGGCATGAGTTTCAGGAAAGGACTCTCCTGAATGGGGAGTTATTAGATATGTTGTAGGAAGGATGGGCCTATTTCAGTTAGGGGTGGGAGATGAAAGAAAGCGAGGATAGAGCCAGATTTGAAAGGCCTTGAGTGAAGTTAAGAAATGTGCATTGTATGCTGTGAGTAAAAAAGACTATGAATAGAATTTTGAGCAGGGATGTGATGTGATCAGTATTGCTTCTAGGAGCTATGACTCAGGTTGTGAGGGGATGGGAAGACCAGACCAATGAGAGAATAACGAAAAATGGCCTGGAGGCTGGTAAGAAGGGGACAGTATTCCAAATGAGAGAAGATGAAGGCTAATTAAGTCAGTGACAGCAAGAGAATTCAATGACTAGTGAGACATTGAGAATGAGGGAGAAAGAGGAGCCTGAATACATGTGCCCAGGTGTGTATTACTCCAGGCAGAATAGCATAGGCTCTGCAGTGTGTATGCTGCAATCTGTCCTGGAAGCAGGAAGAGTCTAGGCCCAGGGGTGAGAACAGCCCCTGTGAGGGGCTTTCCTAAGGGAAAGGGGGACTTCTCTACATGATACTTCATCACAAGGGATGGAAGTGAGACTCCTTCAGTAAAATCTGTTACCCATGACAGCCTGTGGCAATGGCGCTTTGGGAAACTGAGGCTAGTGTACAGAAACTTCTCTCCATTTTCTTCCCATGGAAGCCAATATGACAATAGCCATATGGAGAATGGAAACATTCAAATTCCAGGCAATGATCAGAAGCAAGATAGAGAGCACCAAGGGGCAGCTGAAAGTGATCGTGAAAACACTGGTGAGAAAAGATGAGCTGGTTTCTGTATGAACTGACCCAGGAACTAATGGGAAAAAGATCCTGCTTATTCCAGATGTAGGTGATCTTTACGGAGGGGGAGAACAAAGAGGAGATTGTGATACTAACACAATAGGTGCTATCCAGATAGAAAACACTAGGGATGAATGCACATTAAAAATGTATTGGAGACAGATACCTAACATTCTCCACTACTTAATATAGAAAAAAGAAATCCTGTAGAATGTTACAGTGCAGGGGATGGCAAACTATAACCTTTGGCTGAATCTGGCCCACATCCTCTTTTTGTTAAAAAAAAAAAAAAAACAAAAAAAAACTTATTGGATCAAGGTGATACTGATTAGCTTTTATTTATTTATTTATTTACATTATGTATTGCTGCTTTCATGCCACAACAGCAGAGGTAAACAGTTGTGACACAGACCATATGGCCCACAAAGTCTAAAGTGTGTACAATCTGGCCTTTTACAGAAAAGGCTTATTGACCATTGTTACAGAGGAAAAAGCAACAGCACTCAACCAGTTCTCAGAAGACCCAGATCCTGTCTCAGCACTATGCTTAATGTGTCCTTGGGGAAGTCACTTAACATTCCTAAGTCTAGATTTTCTAATCCATAATATGAAACTAATGGTTAGCTCACCTACATGACAAAGTTATGGTGAAGGTCACATCTGATAATCTAAGAATACATTAAAAACTATAAAGGTCTGGCTAGGTACTGTGTCTCACACCTGTAATCCCAGCACTTTCGAAGACTGAGGCGGGTGGATCACCTGAGGTCAGGATTTTGAGACCAGCTTGATCAACACGGCAAAACCCCATTTCAACAAAAATACAAAAATTAGCCAGTTGTGGTGGTGGGCGCTTATAGTCCCAGCTACTCAGGAGGCTGTGGCAGGAGAATCATTTGAACCTGGGAGGAGGGGGTTGCAGTGAGCCGAGATCGTGCCACTACACTCCAGCCTTGGTAGCAGAGTCAGACTCTGCCTCAAAAAAATAAATAAAAATTATAAAGGTTTCTATAAACGTATATAAATATTTTTATTTAGTGCTACAAACACCAGAGTGTATTAAATTATGAATCATATTTCTTAGTGTTTTGGGAGGTAAGGTGTTCACATGATCATATAGAAGGTAATATAACTTATTAGTAGTTGGTTGCAAGTTTGATTGTATATGGATATTTGTAACTTGAAATTCATTTCTCTGCACAAATAGAATTACAAAGAATTCTTGTTGCATCTTGCCTTTTCATCTGACTCTAGCCACAAAGACCTACTAAGAGTTGTCTGAATGTTGGTTCTGTGTCAGTCCTGTGCCTTTGCTCCTAATGGGCCTTGGGGGATCTGGACCCCTTTTCTTAGCAGTATCTCCCCACCCTTTTTCATCTGGATATCCCTTTCTGTGCCTTAGCTATCAGCTCAGGTATCACCCCGGCAGGAAGCCTTCCCCTGACACATAAGGATGACTTATCATTCCTAAAGGTTTGGTGAATGGCCATTGTAAATCCCTGTTACTGTATTTTTCATGATATGTTGTAATTAACTGTACATGTTTTTGTCCCCTCTCAACTGTGTCTGTGGGTTCGCCAGAGCGTAGAGACCCCCAAGAGTGTCTCCACCATAATGTGAGCTTGAGCCCAGAAGCATTTTCCCCTCCTGGAGGCAGTTGAGCTATGGGAAAGTAGGAACTAAGGATGGGGATTGTGTAAAGGGCTATTTTGATCTCTCAGGCGTTTACACAATGGCCTGGTGATGGCTGTGTGGTTTAATTAGGACACTGTGTTTGAGTTTCTGCTTTGGGCTAGTTTTGTGACTCTGTTTACCAGTACTGCTTGAGCCCTGTGATTACTCAGGTGTGTTTCTTAAGATTAGTTCTTGGAATTTATGGTGGGCTTAACCTTTAAGGAGTGTTACTTTGTTAATCTTAAAACTCGTTCACAATAGAAAAAAGAATATCTGTCAACAACAAATCTGTCTTGCGCCAATTTTGTGATCAATTTATGATCTTAGGAATGTTTCTCTTTAACTTGTAGGTTATCCATTCTGTTAGATTTTGTAATTTTCTGTTCCCTTTAATGTTTAAGCTGAAACAATGTGGGCTGACGTCAGTGTCTAAAAGCTGACAGTATATATTGGGACCCTATGCACAAATAAAATTGCTGTTTAGGCATTGCTGTATGGGCATTGTCTATTCAGACCTCCAGACCCCACTCTCTGTCGTCTTTGTTTTCTGCGCACTCTCTCTTCCAGGTATTGGGACCCTTTCGCTGGCCGAAAGCTCCCCCAGCAGACGTGCCGTCCCCGACATGTGTCTCAATCTGATAGCTTCCATTTGCTGAGGAAACACTAGTGCCAGATAATTTTCCCTTTTAATTCTTCCAATTATACAATGAGAAGGAGGCATCTGACCCCATTTTATAGAGGAAGAAACTACACACTGGAGAGAAGTTTCTTACATGGAAGGAAACCACAAATGATTGATAGAGCCATACCCAAAACTGTTAGAATTCCTTCTCCACCAAAAAATTTTACTCTTAGTCATGTGTTTATTCAGGTGTCCTCATTTGCTGAAAATTTATTATCTGATTCCCACAGTTACGGTATTTTTAGGGAAGAAAAATTCTTTAAAACATGAAAATATTTACTAAGAAGCCAACTATCTATACAAATAGATGCTTTTACCTCCTCACAGTTCTTAAACCTAGCCTCAACCTACCCAACCTTCCTGCTCTACCACTCTGGCAGATGTCTCTCATTTATTCGCACTGTATTCACAAATGAGTATGGAATGCAAAATGACTACAAAGTGAAATCATAAATTTTGCAGGAGATTCAAGATTTCCTGAGGTCTATGAAAGAAATCATGGAATACTGCTTAGAACACACAAAAGCCCTTGAAAAATCAGAATAAAGCAGAGTTAAACTAGTTAACAATAAAAAGAAGAAAAAACAGACAAAAACAGAAAAAGTGCTTCAGAAAAGAATGATTTAAATAACAAAGAATTAAGGGGACTCTTTGATATATCTAAAGAAGCCCTCAAATATTTATACAGAAAGGACTTTCTCCATGAGAGTGATAGAAAAGCCAAATGTAAAGCAAAGGATGGTTATCGTTACCTTACAAAGTTGTTGCATATTCTTTGTTTTTCTTACAAGACTTAGCTCAGATTTCCAATTACAATATAAAATCAACTTTTCATATTTTTAAATTTTATTTTTCAAGAGATTTTTTTTTTCCTCATGAAACTTCTTTGGTATTCTTTGCCATGCAACTCTCTGCCAGTCACAGTACTCCATTTCCTTGTTCACGGTGTTCTGTGGTTTGTTTGTTTTTTGAGACGGAATCTTGTTCTGTCGCCAGGTTGGAGTGCAATGGCAAGATCTCGGCTCACTGCAACGTCCAGCTCCCCGGTTCAAGCAATTCTCCTGCCTCAGCTTCCCGAGTAGCTGGGATTACAGGCACGCACCACCACACCTAGCTAATTTTTGTATTTTTAATAGAGATGGGGTTTTACCGTGCTGGCCAGGATGGTTTTGATTTCCTGACCCCGTGATCCACCCGCCTCAGTCTCCCAAAATGCTAGGATTACAGGCATGAGCCACTGCACCTGGCCATTCATAGTGGATTTGTTGCGGATAAGCAACCTGGCCAAAGAAGAGCAAAGTCATTGCCACAGAATTTTAGAATGAGAAAAAAAAGTATATTTTTGGTTGCTCAGACTAAAACAGGAAGAGCTAGGAACAGCCTGTGCTCAGATTTCCAGCCACATGGTCCTAGAAAAACTACCTGCAGGGAGACAGACTAAATCACAGAGGCACAGCAACAAGACAAAGAGGAGATTCTGTCCTTGGTCCCAACACCCAACACATTCCTGCCCTTGAGTCTTCCCGGTAAACTTGAAATAAATTGTCGTTGCGGATTCCTCTAATATGGTTGCTTGAGTGTCTGTCATAACTAGAAGAGTCTGAATCAAGCAAAAGATGCCTCTTCACTTATACTGGAGCCTTTCTCTAGCCATGCCCTCCACAGAAACCCAAGAGGATGTGTCTACCTGGAGCCCCAGAATCCACTTCAGGAACCTCTTCCCTGGACTGTTGGATTGAGGGTGGATTGAGTGACTGGTGTCAATGCAGTTAGGCCCAAGGGATTGTCCCAGGAAGGCTGTGGGAATGGTATGGGTAAAGCTTAATCTGGGGCATTAGAATGCGTAAAGCTTAAGGCTGTGGGAATGGTGTGGGTAAAGCTTAATCTGGGGCATTCACTCATGCCCATATAAGGTCCCTCACAGTGCAGAACACACATGGGTGGGGAAGACAAAGGATGTGGTCTTAGGCCAGGGGGGATATGTTCAAGTATCTAAACTCAAACCTGTCATTCCAGGTTATTATAAAGATACATTAGCCATGGAGGGAGAAAATAGAATGCATTAGATTTAACAACTTACTAGCTTGATATGTAACTTTTATATATTTACATATATGGAATGTAAGCTTCCATTTTTATTTTTCCCTGGATGTTGCAAACACTAGGGCAGGTATGACATATTAGAATAAAGGATTATCTTTGAGTCAACCATATTGAAGTATATATCATGACCCTAGAACTACACTAGGTTTGATGTAGGGCTTAAAATTATATCTCACGAAATGTGCTGAATTTCATGAGTTACCTTTCCAGATACAATGAAATTCCTCTGTCTAACCTATTTGATTAAACCTATGTCAAATTTAGAAAGATCCTGGTTAAAAGCAAACCAAGAAGATAAGTGAGCACCTTGCATATAGGTAGACATCTCTGAACAGAATAAAACAAGGTATCTGGTTGCAGACTTTAAGATAATAATTATTTCCATAATTTTTAATTATGGGCAGGAAGTATGAATCATGAAACCTAAAAGTCTATCAAATTATCCATACCCATAGAATCTGTTTCTGTTATTCTTGCCTCTATTTTAGGGTTCATCTATATGAGAATTTGAATATAACATCATTTTTAATTGAATTATAGGTATGGCTATCTAAAATTTATATTTGATAAAATTAATAAACTTCATCTAGTCAAGGTCTAAAATGCCAACTATTTTTATAAAGTCTTGTCTTCAGTAAACAGTGCTTAATATTCTTGTAAAGATTTTGGTCCAGTTATACTGAATGTAAGTATCCAACAATAGAAGTAAAATAAAAAATAAAACCAAAAACTGTTAGAGTGGGAAGATACAACCCCAGGCTGTTTGGGCCCAACTTCACCACCACCACTTTACAGAGAACAAAGTTGAGCCTCAGAGAAGTGAAGTAACCAGCCTCAAGTAACAACTTATAATTGACAATCCTTACTATATTTTTTTATTCATCTTCAAATTTCACACATCTATTTTAAAACACTTGCTTTTTGATTTAAAAACAAAACGTGTCATCTAAAAATAAATTATAGGACACTAAAAAAAATGTAAGCAGGTTGGAAATCAGCATTTTACCAAGTGACTTTTCAATGAATATTCCTTTAATATTCTAATTTCTGCAAACATTTAGCATAAAAACTTTTCCCAGATTTCTCATTTTGCTTAAGCCTTTATAAGTAGCCTTTAAATATCATTCTAAAGTTGTACTTTCTTTTATCCCTGGTCTACATTATGCCTCCCATTTACTTAACTTCAGAGTAAGTGGTACTGATTCTATTATCATGTCAGGCTTTTTCTGCAATTCTTGCACACATTTAGGTTACAAATTTAATGGTCACCACACCTAAGGCCAAGTGACAAAAAAAAAGATGCTAAAAATAAAGGTTATTTAAATGTAAAAGTTTCTAAATTCCAACAAGATTCTAAGTATAATAAATGCATACACATACATACACAGACACTCTTGGGAAAAAAACTAGGTGCAAGATTAAAAAAAATCCAGAATTATCATGTAGGGGATAAGATGAACACTCACAAACAGAATAATCAAAGAGATGGTCATGTAGAATCTGCTCTTGAAGAACTTAGAATAGAAGCTTCTTGAGGAAACACTATTTTTGAGCAAAAAGTTACATGAGTAGTAAAACTGTAATTTAAAAATCAAAATGAGTGCCACAGGAGTCAAAGGGAAAAAGAGATGAGTGCATCATGTAGTGATGAGAGAAAATCTTAAAAACAAAACAAAATAAACAGCAACAAACTAGGAGTTAGTACTGAACCAGCTAGCTGGAAATAATTATTAAGGATATTTAAGGTTTCACTGTTGTCTTACTGCCTCTTGAAGAAATCTCAGCTCCCTAATCTGTAAAAGTGAGATAATGAGAGTACTTCCTGCACAGGGTTGCTAAGGACTAAATTAGATGCAGCACTTAGCTTTCTATCGAACTCTGGTCAACAGTGAATGCTAGGTTTGCCCCGCACTTATCATTTGACAAGTGTTAGAATGGAAGATGCCATCATGTTACCCACCCTGCTTCCCTTACTTCCAGGAGGTAAGTGCTTTGAAACGAGCTTAAGAAATTTGAAGATGGATAAATGACTGATTACAGCCTCCAGGAAGCACCTGATCTAAGCTGGTTTAACCACAGTAACTCACTTCCTAGCCACAGTAACTTGTCCTCAAGGGTGGAAAGAGGAACCAGTCAAGACCGAATTAGACCATCTTTGAACTACGGTATAAGGAAAGAGCCCCTGTCCTCTCTGATGACCATCTGCCCAGGTTGTCCCAGGATTGAGGGGTTTCTCAGGATGCAGGATTTTCAGCACTGAAACTAGGAAAGTCTCAGGCAAACAGGAAATTATTGGTCGCAGCTGGAAAGATATGAGCCCCAAACAGCCTACGGAAGAAGCCAGAACACAGTAAGAAAATCGATTACAATATACAGAGAGAGGTGGAGATGGGAGAAGAAGAAGAGAGTGTTGGTAGGTCTTTGGTCTGAATCATCCTCAAAGCTAGCTAGTCCTCTGTTACACTCAAGTTTGATTACATGATGGAATAAATTTCTCTCTGTGCCCAAGTAACTGGGTTGGGATTTCTATCACTTATAACCAAAGGAATCATAGTTGATATGCTGACCCATGGAAAATCTTTCATAAATATCAGCTATTATAAACCAGGGAAAACACTTTCTTGGTAGAATCTAATAATAATTACTATAGAGGGGGAAAGAAAAAATAATAATTCTGCACTCGTAGAGACACAGCTAGAGACCACTTGGGCTAGCTTGACTGATACTGTGCCTTCTACTGACCCAGAAGCTGCCTCCAAAACAGTTTAAAGTCTAGACAATTGTCTGTGTCTAGAACTATACAAATGATTCACCTTCCACTAACTGCATCAGAGCAAGTTCAACAGTCTCAGCTACTATTCTGGTTTCTGGGGAATGATTTGCAAGTGCAGGCTGCTTGCAAAAGACAAAATATGTTTTCCTCAAAATGACCAATATCTATGAAACTCTGTACAGGTTCAAAACCAGGAGGTTTTCCTTGATTATTCCTAAAACTCAAAATTGTTCAGGAATGAGAGGGAGTACATGATTACCTTAAAAGTATTCAGTGCTTTGAATACTTTACATTTCAGAATCCATTAGATAATTATTTACAGTTCTTTCCATATACTCTATAACTTGAAGTAGAGTATCTCCAAAAGAAATTTTCATAATTTATCATTTTCTTTATAGATACACAATCAACATTTTCATTACATCTTTTTATTTACATATTTTTCAATGCAGGTAATTGCAGATTATCTCTGGAAGTTGGAGAATTCCATGCCTATCTATGGTTCCATTTTTGTAAAACAAATTTACTTAAACCAGGGGGAGTGATCCGTGGCACAAATATCTCTCTATAAAACATTTTTTTAAATGTTAACATTATTAAATATTTCTGGGTAGCTTCGGCTCTCCCCCACCTCTTCTCCTGAGACAAGCCTGAAGGAGCAGGCCCCACATGGATCAGGTCAAGTTCGTAGCAGAAAGAAAAGACCAATAGAGAAATCCCTTAATGTCTGTGCAAGATTTGCCTAGCAGCAAAACATATCCCTTTTATTCACATTTCATTGGCCAGTGTAAGCCATATGAAAAAGCCAGTGGAGTGGGAAATTATAATCTGCTCACCAAGAAGAGGGGAAGGAGAAAATTGTGTGGAACAGTAATATCACTAAAAGACTTTGTATTACTCTAATGGGGCCCTCTCTTTTCCTTGCTGGCATTATCTTCTTTCTGGCAATTTCTAATCCAGTGATATCTCAACTCGCAGCCACACTCCCCAACTTGCCTCACTCTATTTTGTTTTTATTTTCCCATGTCCTCAGCCTCAAGCACCCCTTCTTAAATACCTTGAATTTATATAATAAAATAATGTATCAGTGCCATGGTTTATATTGGCTCAGAATAAAATCCCTCTTAGATAAAATTTATTTTATATATAGTGCTTTTAAAGTATTTCCATAAATATCTCTAAGCACTTGTGTATAAAATATGCTAGGTATTATACATGATATTAATTTTCTTAAAAATCTATTAACTAATTGGGCAGAAAAGACATAAAGGACAAATGTTAAGTAAAATAAAAATCTAAGTAACATGTAGAGACAAAAATAGATCTGTCAAAAAAGGTGAATGTTTCATTTTCAAGTACTTTTCACATATGTCAGTTGCTGTGTATATGACAAGAAGAGTTTATTAGGGTTTTTTCAATTAAAAATTAATTTTTAATTAAGAAACTGTTCAGTTGACAAAATCAACAAAGATACATTGTCATATAAGTATCTCCAGCTTTCCCTCAATGCCAACTAAAGAAAGTTTTGTCTTTATGCTGAGATTTTTTTTTTTTAACCTCTCATGCCCTTTAATGAGAAATTCTATCTTATCTGGCAAGCTATTCCAAGGGTTTATGGTACAGAATAGGAAAGAAAGAGACCTAGAAAGAAAAAGACCTAGATTAGGAATGAAGAAAGCCTGATTTGAAAAATCCACAAAAGATCCAAGAGTTGCTATCTTTTGTGAGGGAAGCTAATTGAAAAAAAAATAACATTTTAAGAAGTATTTTGTAAACTTTTATCTGTCTTAACCAGTTCACGTTGCTACTACAGAATACCATAGACTGGGTGGCTTATAAAACAAACATTAAGTTCTCAGACTTCTGGAGGCTGCAAATTCCAAAATCCATGTGCTGGCAGATCCAATAACTGGTGAGGGCCTGCTGCCTGGTGTGCAGATGACCATCTTTTTGTTTCTCAAATGGCAGAGAGCTAGGAGAGGGGGTTTTCTCTCTTCCTTTTCTTACAGGGACTGTAATCCCATCAGGAGGGTTCACTCTCATTACCCAATTACCTCCCAAAGGCCCCATCTCTCCAAACCATCACATTAGGGCTTTAACATATACATTTTGGGGGGTGACACCAACTTTCAGTACATAGCAGTATCCTTCTCCATTTGTTGAAGAAATGTAAATAAATATATTCTTATTTTGCCGTTATTTTGGAATCAGACACTTCTTTTTGTTTTGAAATGGAGTCTCAGTCTGTCACCTGGTCTGGAGTGCAGGGGTGTGATCTCGACTCACTGCAACACCCACCTTCCAGGTTCAAGTGATTCTCCTGCCTCTGCCTCCCAAGTAGCGGGGTTTACAGGTGCCCGCCACTACGCTCAGCTAATTTTTTGTATTTTTAGTAGAGACGGGGTTTCACCATGTTGGCCAGGCTGATTTTGAACTCTTGACTCTTGATTAGCCCACCTCGGCCTCCCAAAGTGCTGGGATTACAGGCGTGAGCCACCACGTCCTGCCCGACACTTCTTTAACTCTGGCATCACTCCAAGATTGAACCACATGGATCACAGCTTCTATAAAGTTACTAACATACATCTTCTCAGCAAGAATATTTTCCAAGTGCACCTTGAAGAGCTGGGTACACAGTGGTAAGCAAAAGAAGCACAGTACCTGACTTCAGGAAGCCAAATCATATTTAGTTCTCTCAGAATGAGAAAATTTCAAATATGAAAAGAGTAGGGGAAAGCACTGAGAAATACTGAAAAGGGAAATATTTGGATCCGCAGGGTTTTCAATGCTCCTCAAATTATACTATGAAGTCAGAAATGTACACCCTATAAAATTAATAAAGCCATCCCTATAAACCATTTATTAAGTATATTTTATGTGCCAGGCAATTTCCTATGTACTTTCCTTGGATAATCTCATTTTATTCATAGGATAATAGGTAGATATTTTAATATTATCCCCAAGTAATGAGTAAGCTGTGGATTGACCGACCCTCCGGGTACTTGCTTAATAACTATAATATCCTACCTTATGCTCTAATGAAGAAGGCCTTGGCAGTTTACTCCATGTTTTACCCAAATGTGATATAGCTCCTTTCTGTCCCCACAGTTGAGAAATAGCTGGCAGCATTGTATGTGCCATAAAAACTTCAAGAGTCCTTTTTAATTTTAGATGACTCCTTCTCTCTTTTTGTTTCTCCACAAATGTCACTTCCAAATTTCTTCAGGAAGGAACTCCAGGGTTGGTTTGCTTTGCATCCAATTTAAGGTAAATGGAAAACGTAAAAATATTTAGGGCCAGCATTCTCTTTGTAGAATGCTTTTAATCTCAAAGTTCCATGAATCTTAATCTGTATGCTTTACAGTAATTTTTACTTGACATATATATATATATATATCACACACACACATATATATATGATGTCATTTAAGATAAACACAGTGAGGTAGATAAATTAAGAATTACAATCATTTATTAGAAGAGTAACAAACCTCCAAGAAATTAAATGACTTGTCACCAAATATATGTACAGGTAAGAAGTGGCGAAACCCAGGTCTTCATACGCTGGTCCTCTTGCCCTCTACTACACACCAAGTTCAAGGTCAACTCATACTAACTTGTGCCTTAAAGTTGCTGCCTAGGGAGTGAGTAGATTTTCTCAACTGCTCGTTCTGTCCCCATCCTCTCCACAAGTTATACCAGGGCCATAAAAGCAATTACTGCTTAAGTAGAATGGAAAATAGCAATTTCAAACGATTAAAAAAGGGAGTCATTTTTAAAAATAATTACCATCATTATTTTTTTTATTTGGGAGAAAGAGAGATAAATATATTGTGAATCAATAGAAGCCTTCACACATGTTCTCTAAGCCTTATTTATCTGGGAGTTGTTTATCTCCTGGAGTTCTCCCCTCAGAGGGAAGAATAATAATTATTGTTTAATTATAGCAGAAGTAAATTTTCTCTTCCAGTTCTAAAGCAAGATGACTCATAGCTCTTTATTTATTAAAAATAAAATGTCTTTCAGAGAAAAATATTTTTCAAAAGCCAAAGTGTGAAAGGGGCTCAAGACTTCCATCTGGGATGCTCAGTGACAACAGAGCCATTTTCACCTGACATTACTCACCAGTGGGTAATGTTCACACCTGTGCAAAGTGTAGTCAAGAGACGCATTTTTCCTACTGGGACCATCTTTCTGCTACTCAGAACTGCATGAGGCAAGGAGAACTTTTCTCTTAAGATGTTTCCAGCTGAGCTATCCAATTACTGGGGTGTATCTATCTTCAGAGAAATAGAGGACCTATCAAAACATATCCGATTCCATAGTAAATCTCTTGTGCTGTTACCTCGGATGATTTAATTTTTGCTCACTCATCTAGGAAGCTGGAACCTGGTCCCATAAACGATGTATTCTCAATTTCTAACCCAAACAGGATTCCTCAGCCCCAGTTGACCTTCCAGTCCTGCTAACCCTCCCCAAGACTCATCGGGAAGATTTAAAGTTCAGCCAGACCCACTCTAGCCATAAGTCTTCAGATTCAGTATGAGAAAATCACGGTGATGTCACCTTTATTCATTCATAAGAAAATGAGACAAAGACAAAACTAAAAACAGATTAGACAGAGAGCCCTAATGGTGGATGTACTGCTCCCTGACCATCTCATTTGCAGGAATTATTGTTGTTGGTGTATTGTATTATATTAAACTTTACTATATCCTCTTCTCATTGAAATGCAAACTCTGAGTCTAATGAGACATATCCCACCTGTCCAGCTGTCAGGCTTCCTCAGAGAAGTGGGAGGAACCCGCAGTACAATAAGAGGAAAGCAAATGGGCAGATTCAGACCCGATATAATAAAACTGACTTTTAAATATGGATTCCAGAGCTGGGTATGGTGGCTGATGCTTATAATTCCAGAACTTTGGGAGGCTGCGGTGGGAAGATCCTATGAGGCCAGAAGTTGGAGGCTGTAGTAAGCTATGATCATGCCACTGCACTTCATTCTGGATGACAGAGCAAGATGCTGTCAGAAAGAGAGAGAGAGAGAGCAGAGAGAGAAAGGATGGAAGAGGGAGGGAGGGAGGGAAGGAGGGAAGGAGGGAGGGAGGGAGAGGAGGGAAGGAGGGAGGGAGGGAGGGAGGGAGGGAGGGGGAGGGAGGGGAAGGAGGGAGGGAGGGAGGGAGGGAGGGAGGGGAGGCCAGCCCACAGTCTTATAGGATTTTTTTTTATGATCCATTAAGGAAGAAGGTAGGGCTTTGTATCTCTCCCTCTCTCTCTCTGTGTGTGTGTAGGCAAGAAAGCCCTTCCTGTGGAAGGGTACAGGTGATGATTTTATCATGCTCGTAAGCAAGGATTCTCAGACTAGCAGAATCAACATGCCCATCAAATCTAAAAGTCTCCCCCTAGCACTTTGGAATAAGTATCACTCACCTCAGAATACTAAAAAATACCACAGCAAAAGTAAATTGCTTTCTAATTTTAGAAAGTAAGACAAATATAAACATTCCTATGAAAGGTAATGTCATGTCATTAACACCTTAGTGTGAATTAATTTAAACAAAGAGAAAGGGGCATGTGTGAAAGAGTGTGAGGAAAGAAGAGTGAGAGAAACTGCAGCTGCTGGACACAGTACAACTACCTGTATATTTTACCAAGGACATGGCTTGGTCAAAGACATAGGCACCCTCTGCTCCCAAACTAACATTACACACATCTTGCACAGTACACGACACACATCTTTGTTCAAATCCTTATCTAATAATCAAAATTTTTGTAGTTGAGAGTTTTTCACCTGGAAAAAAAAAATGTTTACAATACTGATCTTGCGATCTGTGGCAGTTCTAATTTTAACAGCATTTTCTGAAGAGAATCGAAAAAATACTCTATTTCATTTTCTCCCTTGACCTACTTCAGCATATTCTTC
This sequence comes from Ateles fusciceps, assembly GCA_036589455.1. Lineage (NCBI taxonomy): Eukaryota > Metazoa > Chordata > Mammalia > Primates > Atelidae > Ateles > Ateles fusciceps. The sequence goes on along the minus strand of JAZHEH010002924.1, from coordinate 4,136,871 downwards.
CCCCACTTAATATTTTCTATCCTCCACATTCTCCCTCCTGCATCTTATGCAAAAAGATGCTGAGCTGGAGAAAATAAGCCGCATTTGTCTTCCTGCCTCCTCCCAAAAGAGGGGTGTTGAAACCGGAATGCAGTCATTGATCATGCCTCCTGCTGTGCACAGACTGGCCTGCACAGGGTGCCCATCTTACAGAAAAGCTCCTGTGAATCAGAAGACACAGGAAGGAATTTCAAATTACCCACTCTCCACCATTGTCCTTACATTACACATCAGCCTTAGATTACACATTACATCCTTAGATTACAATTACACATCGTCCTTAGAGTACAGCTGAGTAATCTAATGAACCAATCTACCGAAATGTGATAAAGTGAGCCAATTATTTCTAAGATGCCTGTCACAGAACAAGCAGCCATTTATTGCTCACGTATTTTGCTTGTGGCCTAGTAAAGTGTCACTTGTGGACCAGCAGCACTGGTATCACCCAGGAACTTGTTAGAACTACAGATTCTCAGACTTAGGCTGACCCCACCAGAGCCTACATTTTAACAAGCCCTCTACTTGATTCATATGTACATTACAGTTTGAGAAGCCTTGGCCAAGTTGCTCATTAAAACCTTGCTGTTCCTGATTGCCTCGATGAGAAAGTTAATCACCAGAGTGTTCCAGGGAGCCACGTAGTGACAAGAGCAAGTTCATCCCACTGTGGGCCCCCATCAGACACATCAGAAGGAGAGAAGTCTGAGCCTTATTATTCTAACTCATGGAGGTTGCTTAACTTCTGACCTGGGAGACAAGGAGCTTCTTCAGAGGCCTTCAACTTACCGCCCCCCCCACCGCCCCCGCCAGGGACCACCCTAGTTGGTTTATGTGTGAGACATAGCCCAGATTGACATATGTACACCCTATACCTTTACAAATGAAAGTCCAACACTTTGTTATAAGAAAATTACTTTCCAACTATTAAATAAATAATAGCCACTATTTGTGTTGGCTACTCATTTTGGTAGAAGGCATTTCAATAGATTGTTGTTCTATAGACCTGAGATTTTTCCTGCTGTTGAATTTTTTGTTGACATCTTGTAATTATGATCTCTTTAATATTACAGGGAGAAGAGAAATGAAAATAAAATAGCTACATTATGCTGAGCTCAGGCAGACAGAAGAAATAAAATCAAGACCTATCATATTTAGAGGAGAAAAGTAACAAATGTAGAATTTCCAGGAATTCCTTGGGGGAGAAGAGTCCTAATACAAATTGCCACTTCGTTAATGCATACCTAAGACATGAAAAATGTCCCCTTGGTCTTAAAGAAGGCCCGCTTCTGGTTCATGAAAGCTGCCATTGCCTGCACTACTGGTGATCACTGCCAGAATACATACAAAAATGCATGCCAGTTAACCTATTAATTTTATTGCTAGTGTATTAGAGTTCTCTAGAGGGACAGAACTAATGGAATATATATATATATATATATACACACACACACACACACACACACACACACACATGAGCTTTATATATATAAAAGAGTTTATTAAGTATTAACTAACAAAATCACAATAGGCCATCTGCAGGCTGAGGAGCAAGGAGAGCCAGTCCAAGCTCCAAAACAAGAACTTGGAGTCCGACGTTTGAGGGCAGGAAGCATCCAGCATGGGAGAAAGATGTAAGCTGGGAGGTTAGGCTAGTTTCTCTTTTCAAATTTTTCTGCCAGCTTATATTCTAGCCATGCTGGTAGCTGATGGTGTCCACCCAGATTAAGGGTGGGTCTGCCTTTCCCAGCCCACTGACTCAAATGTTAATCTCCTTTGGCAATACCCTTACAGACACACCCAGGATCAATACGTTCTATCCTTCAATCCAATCAAGTGGATACTCAGTATTAATCACCACGTCTGGTTTTGGTGACTGTGGAGTATGTCATTTTCTTGTTGTGTATATGTCCTAGTAAATGCTGTATATTTTTTAAGTGATCCTACCCTGATCGTACATTCTATCTTTCCAACTTTCTCCACTGTTCAGAAATATTATCAAAAGATTTGATATATAAGATCAGTTATGCATATTCTGTGTCTTCCCTTATTATCAACAGTGACCTTATTCTCTCCTCTAGTTTGTATTATAGGCACACTCTACCTCTGAAATATCAGGTGTTTTATAATATTTCTCTTTTGAAAAAGGTGATATGGGGCTGTTTTTTCCTGCAATCTGCTTGAGCTGTAAGCCTCAAAAGGCAACAAAATTAGGATACTTCTCTGCCTAAGGCAAAATCATCCTCCAAGATATCCAGCTTTGAAACCTCCAATACATCTTCAGTGTTCTCCTTTCTCATTCCTGAAATCCTATTTTCGACCAACCCCTGTTCACTTTTCTTCAATCATGGCCACCTCTCTCAACCTTAACTCCTGGTTGTAGGCTGGGTTCCCTGGGAAACAGATTCTACTTTGAGATTTGCATTATGGAAGTTGATTGAGAAGTATTCTTAAAACAGCATCCATGGAGGAGTGGGAGAAAAAAAATGGGGAGAGAAAGCAGTTACACCATGATACACTTGCAATAGAAGCTCTAGCTGACCCTACAGAGAGCTTGGTGTTAGAATAGTCCAAGAGAAAAATCCTGAGGTAAGAAAAGGAGCCTTCCTACCCCAGTCTCAACCAGTCATTGAATGCAAACTGACATAGAGGGGGGATATAATATTTGACAAAACAGTCCCCTTCAGCAGAGGGCAATTTCCAGAAAGAGACCTATCTGTGAGCTAGCAAGAGTTATCACTCCTGGGAACAATTTATAGAAATGAGTGTCTTGGTCCTGAAGGGAACTCTGGGAGGTCCACCAAAATATCCATTACACTTGCAAATTTTTTAATTCTTCCTGACAGAAAAATATTCTACAATGAACTATGTAAGTCTTACCAAAAAAAAAAAAAAGACCCCAGTTTAAATCTTTGAATTACATTCTTTCTCCACCACCACTTTGGGGAACTAAAATTCCTGCCCCCACTCTGCAAATACCAGCTATGACATTTCAAAAAAAGGAAAAACAAAGCAAGTAAAATGACACACAAAGTAGATTTTTTACCCTCAAGGCTCTGTAGCTGAGAAGCAGACACATATTTTCCAGGAGCATTTCACTGGTCAAATGTCACCAAAACAATTTCCAAGCCAACCTGCCCTCATTAGTTCTCTGAGCTCTTTATTACAAATTTATAAGAGGGCTGCCCTAGATAGTCAGAAAGCCCCTTCAAGATGGCAATCCTCTTAGCCGTCAGCATTTCCCACTGGGAACATTAGAAGCTTTCACATCAACCAAAATAAACAACTCCTTTCATAGATAGACCCAATAAAGATCCTATAAATCATAGCTGTCAAAAATGTCGCTAGCATTGCAGAAGACAGAAATCAATCTAAAATTCATTAGTTTGCCTGACAAGAGCCTAATCTCATATTGTTTAATACCAACCATGGCACCTCAGGTAGAATAAGAAGCTGCAAGAGATCATCCTGGCTTCCTGTGACAGAAATGTTCAATGTTTATGGCTTAATCTGGCCTTTTGACCATTTCTATTCTGTGGGTGGAAACCTTTGCCCCCTGCTTAGGGTCAAGTTGCCTGTGATATGAGGCAGGAATCACTCTGATGTTGTCACCATATTTCACAGCTATTAAGTGGTATGGTTAGGTGGGTTGCAGTATTTCAGGTAAAAAGTACAGAGACATTGCAGCCTAAGTGAAGTGCTCTGTATATACAGTGAGTCAAAGGCTCACACGTAGATGCACAAACACTTCTGCAAGCCAGGGGTTAGCAAGAATATTCCCTCTCTCTCTTCCTCTTCACATAACCCCTGATGTGACAGCACTTTTTTGACTGCATCTCTCCTTTGAGGCTTCCCTAGTTTATTTTAATCGGATCTTAACTGTGTATAAATATTCAAGATTAGCAATGATATTCAGGATTAGCATGGGACAGAGGAGTCTAGTGATAGATGGGCAGTGCTATCACATAGGTCACAGCCTCTTGAACATAGAAAATGATTCAGGCCATACAGAAGCTCCACCAACCTACAAACATTACTCTGGCCAGGCTAGTCTCCTAATGTTCTCCCAACTCATCTACACATTCAATGTCTCTTCTCTTTCCTTACGCCGCTGGAATGACTTGGATTCTTTACTGACTGTCCAATGTCTTTCCGGGCATTAAGTCTCAAGGAACTTTACTAGTATTCATATTAACGTATTCCATCAATGTCCTTCCAGGTTCTTATTGTCTGTGCACCTAAGGTCACTTAATCCTGCCTTGTATTGTGACTATCTTTTTACAAGCAAAGACCTGAATTCCCAAAAACCTTGTTAAAAACCAAATTTGCTGAATTTACTGTTCATCTTGACCAAGAGTGGTGGAAATTTACCAAATGAAGTATTACTACCATAGGCAGTAGGTTAATAGAGTTTACATTTCACTCTGCCAGGTTTTTTTTTTAATGATTAGTTTTTAAAAAACACTTTAATAAAGTATGATTATTTCCTATGCCACAAAATATAGTAGTATCTACATCAGTATACTAAAAACTTAAGAGAGTAGAATTGTGGTCCGTATCCAAAAGTGTCCTCTTCTTTCACCTAATAAATACATCAAACTCCACAAACATTTATTGTTTGCTACCAATTTTGATTAAAAAGTTGGAACTGTCAAATTCTATTAAGATTTCACATCAAGTCTTTAAATTGGATAAAGAAGAAACATAATGAAAAGTCATGGTGGCTTATTTCTATAAAATAAGAACGCAAGTTCATTTTAGGCTAACTCTCCACATGGTATTTATTTGACTATATTGATCTCCCATTCGAGTACTAACCAGGCCTGATTCTGCTTAGCTTCCAAGATCAGATGAGATCAAGTACATTGAAGGTGGTATGGCCATAATCTGACATAGGGAACCATTATGTAAATAAGTCTATTTTCTTTATCAAACTAGGTAGTCAGTAGGCTTTGAGAGTATGGTATCCAGAAGCTTAATTTTTTTTGTGTGGTATGCTTGTTTGTGTGTGCCCATGTATCTATGTGGCAGAGGTTAGGATGGTATATGAGTTTGTGAGGGGTACCAAGGTGTGGGCTGGGATCCATGGAAACCTGAGTAAGCAAGAAATTCCAGGAAGCTTCCACTTCTCAAAATATCAGCCCTGGGCCCTCCACCAATAGAAACATCATTTTGCCTACTGGATCCTCTTTTTAAAAAATTACTTATTTTTTATTTCAATAGTGTTTAGAGTGCAGGTGGTTTTTTTGTTACCTGCATAAGTTATTTAGTAGTGATTTCTGGGATTTTGGTGTACCCGTCACTCAAGCAGTATACATTGTATCCAATATGTAGTCTTTTATCCCTCATCCCCTCTTCACCCTTTCCCCCAAGTCCCTGAAGTATATTACATTATTCTTGTGTCTGTATCCTCATAGCTTAGCTCCCAGTAACAACTGAGAACACATAATATTTGGTTTTTCATTTCTGAGTTATTTCACTTAGAATAATGGCCTCCAGCTCCAAGATCCATCCAAGTAACTGCAAAAGACATTATTTCATTCCTTCTTATGGCTGAGTAGCCTAATGGGTCCTCTTTTTGAGAAAAAAAATTCCTAAAAGATTAAACACAATTTACTAATGGTAAGGACTACAGGCACTATTCTTTCACAGTGGTACCTAGATTTTTAGTTTAATAACCAGGAATTAGAATATTGGGGTTCCATCTTTGGAATTTTACCCACAATTAAGGAAAGTGAAACTTGGAGTCATCTGGTTCTTGGACAGACCGGGTGGGATGGTCTTTAGGCAGGTATCTATGGGTGTGACAAAAGGTGAAATTGGAAGAGAGAGAGAAACTGAACTCAGAAAAAAACAAAGACAACATTAGCCAGCTTTGTGTTTTTCTAGAAAACTATTAAGGTGCGATAATTATTTTCTCTCTACTAAATTATTTTGCAAAGATTTTGAAATTTCTTTTGGAACTCTTTGATCTTATCCTTTCCCAATATCTTTGAAAAGCAAAAAAATCTTAGTAATGAAAAGAAACTGTGAGAGTCCATTACATCCAGCCCTCACCACCCCCTCCTAGATGAAATCCCATTTCAAATGCAAAATCTGAGAGCTTGTGGTTAGAGGGAAGCACACAGCCCTCCTCCTTCCACACACTGTGATTGGTGGTGGAGACAGACCCAGCAAATGACAGCCTGCCAGATGGTCTTCCAACCTGTGTCTGAACACTTCATTGAAGAGGAACTTCCTGCTTTATCAAGCAGCAGTCCCACTGTTGGACAGCTCTAATTGTCAGGAAATTCTTTAGTAACTTCCAACCTTCAGTTTCCAAAACGATACATCTGACTCTCACTAACATAATAATTCTTAAAAGGTTGGATGATGGCTATCAGGTCTCTCTTCATCTGTCTTACATTGTTTAGGCTAAACAGCTAAAATTCCAACTTTGCTCTAGTTGATACTTTTTTCCTGGATGCCTCTCCATAAATGGCTACTAAAATATTCCCTTTTCTGTCACACTTCAACTAGAATTAAAGAAAGACTTCAGATCAGATGTTATCTACAGTACAGGTACTCACTAAGACATAAGTCATCATCCAATGGTATTTGTGTCTTTTTGTCTGACAAAACTCCCTAATGTCCTTTTCTGAAAAACATCATTGTTTAGCTATTATTTACATATTAGTCACCAATCATCCAAAGAGACTGTAAACATACACAGGCTAATTTAAAAAGTGAACACAAATGATGAGGCTACTTCAAATGGATTTTCCGTTTTTTCCCCTTAAATCACTTTTACTGGAGAAGAAATTTCCGATTGGTGACATGAATTAATTCTTGAATTTTTAGTTGCAAAACAAAAAATAGGGAAATAGAAATATTAACGTCATTCATTGGTGAGCTGTTGTTTTCTTCCTCTTCAAAGTATTTTCAAACATTGGCTAATTCATGATTTTACTTAATTGGGTATTTCTGCCTAAAGGAAATAATTAAAAGAAGTACATGTTAAGTAGATCAGAGGCTTCCCAGAGAAGAAAATTGCAACTTTTCATACTATTCTTTCTGCTGATGCTTCATTTATGAGTTTTCATTAGGACTGTTTTGTTTTTAAGTGGATGAGACATCAACACTTCTCTTTCTACTCATTCCAGGATGCCTCTAAATAATTTTTTTATCACTGCAAGATGCAAGAGAAAAAAAAATCTTAAAAAATGTCATGTCTGCTTCTTCCCACTCACCCTCATCTCCCTAAATCTATGCTTTCTTCTACCTCTATAAGAAAAACTTTCCTATCTCCTATTTTCCACACAAATCCTGATCTCTCTTCCATGCCCAGGCACAGCTCAAGTCCCTTTTCCTAAAGAACACCTTCCCTAAATTCCAGTCCATGCCACTTATTTGTCCATTAAATCGTCTCTGGAAATAATTTGGTGAGTCCTTTTCTGTGGTGAAAATGACAGATGAAACTAAGGCACCTCTGAAGTTTCAGTGGATAAATTTTACCAGCTGATGGTTGGTGAAAGTGTTTGGACCTATTTTGTTTTTGAGGTGAAAAGGTACAGCTTTAGAATCAGAGGGATTTGGGTTCTAGTTCTCTATTTTAAGTCTAACTTTCCTCACAGAAATAATATTAATACATGAGGTCACTGGAAGCATAAAGGAGATAATGTCTATAACAACATTGCCACATCTGCTAGCACTTAGATCTCAGCAAGATGATAAATATTCTTTATCATCATTATTAATTATAAAAACATGAGCTTGTGCAATCTTGAACTACGTTTTATTCTTTCTTACATGGTTGTTTCTCTGAATATACAACTAAGAGTCTGGAATATCTCAGGGTTTTCAGAAGACATTTTGTGTTCTAGCTTCTAGAAGAGCTGCCTATCTTGCTATAGAAGGCTTGTACAGGGAGTAGACGAAGCAGCATTATTAAATCCATTCAAGCCATCTTTGTGTGCCCTTCAAAGCTCAGAGGACAGTGGCTTGAGCAGTGTGAGCATCAATAAGGAAGAATTGCTCCGGTATCCAAAGGCTGGGTGATATGGAGACACAGACAGCTTTCTGGTGTTGGAATACATCTGCTTTGCCAGGCGTCCTGTGTCTAAGTGAAATCACCTGCATTCATCTGACCCTAGACCTTTGTGTCAAGAAGGGCTAGACCTTGTAGGATAAAGCTTCCTCATGGTGGCTAAACAGTCTCTCAAGCTGTTTGGCTAGGGGGAATGCAGAAGTAAGAGGCTAAGACCCTCCTTTTCACTTCCCCTCCCTTTACTCCTTCCAAAGTGAGAATAAGAAAGAAGTTAAGTGGCCCAGCAGTATAAAGGAGCTGGCAGAACAGCAGACCCATGTTTCTAGAAAGCATCCCCAGCACTCAAATACAGGACAGAGAAATGAAAGCCACAGAATTGTGTAGGGTGACAGAAGCATCTATGCTTCTGTGGTTTCTAAGCATCTACGGCTGGATTGATCTCATGCCAATGAGACAGTGTTCAATGCTATCCTCTCCAAGCACAGAGCTGAGTGAAGAATGGATGCCCTATATGCTGACTTTATAAAGACACACAGGATAATAATATATAATTTTAAAAAGACACAAAGGAAAATTGCTCTATAACTAAAGGAGATCACCATAGAAGCACGAATTTAAAAAAGCAATAAGATATGTTTCATCAATTTTATGGGCAATGATAAAAATTTTAATAATAAAATATTATTGTATGAATTGGTGGGCTTTGAAAATAACAAATTTAAAATTCATGTAGTCAGTAGCAAACAGGATAGACAAAATTACTGCTTCCACAAAGCTTCCTATCCAGTTCGTGCAGGAATAAAGGGTGTGGTATGGAAACTAATCATATATATATAGAGACAGAGAGACAGAGAGACAGAGAGACAGAGAGACAGAGAGAGAGAGATAGAGTCTCGTTTTGTTTCCCGGGCTGGGTGTAATGGCACAATTTCAGCTCACCACAACCTCTGCCTCCTGGGTTCAAGCGATTCTCCTGCGTCAGCCTCCGAGTACCTGGGACTACCGGCGCATGCCACCATGACTGGCTAATTTTTGTATTTTTAGTAGAGATGGGGTTTCACTATGTTGGCCAGGCTAGTCTTGAATTCCTCACCTTGTGATCCACCCACCTTGGCCTCCCAAAGTACTGGGATTACAAGAATAAGCCATTGTACCTGGCCAACAATTTGTTTTAAATCAAGTACTTTTAAACAAGGAATTTAGCTTCTGAAAAAATATTTTCTCCTATCTTCTGTTGAGAAAGGTGTTCCTTAGGACGCCCAGAAAGAGTAGAGTGAGAAGGAACTTTGTTGTAGCCAGGGTCAGTCAAAAAGATTGCTAAGTATCACTTAGTTGAGTTGTGGAGCCTACTGAAAGCAGACTGATAGTCCCTTTCTTACAATGTATACTCCTCTCCCACCCAGGTACTTTGTAGTTTAACCAGGTACCCCTTAAGGACAGGGGACAGAACTTTTTCATTTATGGCCCTCACAGTGCCCAGCCCAGGCACAGGTACCATGTAGGTATGCAGTAAGTACTCAATGGTTGCTTATAGACTTAAAAACAAAACAAAACAAAACAAAAAAAACCTGTAAAATTCTATTCCAATAATACATGTTCCTACATTGTTTATATTTTTCTCTTCTCCCAGTCAATTGATTACATTTTGTTTTTGTATCTTTCAGTCCACTTACATTAGAATCATTTTACCTACTTTATTCACAAGTACTTTTCCTGGGAAAAAAGCTTTTATTTGCTGGTGGCGGAACCAATGCTATAGTCACAGGCAGGCTTCAAGCCTAACTGTGTACTCAACACTGCTATGGCGTCAGGATCCTGTTCTGTGTCACTCACCCCAGGACAGCCCTTCTACAATACTAGTGAGTTCTGTTCACCTCTAGGTGTTTACATACCTTGGATTTGTTTCATCATGTCACACCTTCTTACCTTTCAAAACATAACTCTTGCTGGGCATAGTGGCATGCATCTGTAATGCCACCTATTAAGAAGCTAAGAAGGGAGGATTTCTGAGCCTAGAAGATCAGGGATACAGTGAGCAATGATCACACTGCTGCAGTCTAACCTAGGCAAAAGAGTCAGACCTCATTTCTAAATAAACCAATAAGTTTGTAAATAAATCATAAATAAATAAATGTAAATCTGCTGTGACCTCCTCCACAAAGCCTCCTCTCTCCCTTTCAGGCAGAACTGACTTGCCTCTTCTCTTGGCCCTATGTACTTGGTACGTTATATTCCAGTTCTCTGTGTATGTGTCTGATCCATATACTCTTCACAGACACCTTCTCCTATTTATTTTTTAATCCCCCCACACCTGGCAAATATTGAGCAATCAACTATTGAACCAAACTGAGTTGAACTATACTGAAGAGAAGTTACTTAGTGTGTACCTGTCATATTTTAATATTGTATTAGGCTTGCTTATCTCCAGAATAAACAAAAGTTTGTGAGCAGGGCAGACAGCATAGATGCGAGTCTTTGGAAAACTGCAAATCTCAGTAAAAGTAGGATAATTCCAGATTATTTGTCTTTCTCTTTCTCCTCTTATCTCCCTTTTCTCTTTACCTCTTCCCTCACAGAAATTACTGCCTGCAAAAGAAACAAAAGTCGATGTTCCAAATGTTCTTTGGTCAACGAACATTTGGAAATATTAAAGTTTTAAAAATACAAGATAAAAAACAGTAAAACATGCAAGGAAGTAAACAAGCAAACAAAAAACGCTAGCTCTAAGTCTTAACGTTTATTGGTAAATTTTGAGATAAGCAATTCCATTTCTTCATGGACATAATTATTCATTGTTCCAAACACTTTTGCATGCACATGATTTTGTCATCATTTTTATGAGTAACAAATAAGATTGTGAGGTGGTTTGACTTTTCTGCATTTCATTAAACAAATTCCCTTGTTGTCTTTTCAATTGAAGTACAGCTGTTATGCTAACACTGAAAAATATTAAACATTAATAAAGTACTTGCCAGAAAAAAATGCTATTTCCATTATTTACCACATCCTGAGTTTATTTCTAATAACATTTCTCTGGAAACCTCTTTCTATCTCCTCTCAAGTGTGTGATATAATAGCAGCCAGGGTGCTGCTTATTTTTTAGCAGGTCTTGGCTCTGCCCTGTGATCTGATAGCAGGAGTGGAGATTCTTATTGTAAGTTACCTGGGAATATTACCTTATGCAGGCAGATTTAATAGCACATCTTCCACTCTGCACAATGCATCCAAAAACTCCCATGACTCTAACTTGAGTACATTACAGATTCAATCTGAGTGGTTCCCTATCATTTTCACTTATAATGCAATATCCTGTGGCTTTATTTTGTAATGTGTCTTTGAGAGTAAAATTCAGCATTTTAAGTACTCCAAAAGTTAAGCAATACTGTTAGAAAACTAAATGGAAGCAATGAGAGGACAATCTGAGTACATAAGAGCAGGGGAAAATGGGATAATTCCAAATCAGATTTTAAAAGACACACATGTTTTCAGACAAGGCATGCCTCTTAAACTCAGACAAAGTTGTAAATAGAAAAATGTTGACTTCTCTGCTCCTCTTCCAACACTTTCGCTTTATTGCAGATTCCACACCCACTCCAACCCCACCCCAGGATACCCAAATTTCTTTTGTTGAAAAGGTTTCTTTTTTTTTTTTTTTCCTTTGGCATAAACTGATAAGGCTGTTGACACTGAGGTAAAACAACTGCATTCTATACCCTTTGTAGGGTATCCAAATTTACAAGAGAGGTAGCAGAGGCAGTGGATTTCCAGGAAATAAATTATTAATATTAGAAGTCCAAATAGTAGTGTGGAGAGGAACTCTGAACCAGGAACTTTTCCAATATTCTTAAATCACATCACAAAGGCAATTTATTTATTTATTTTTTTATCTGAGATTGCACAATCCTCATTCTTATTTTTTACAACAGGACACTGAGGTTCTGAGATTTTATTTTCCTAAAATTGTATGACTTGACCCAAATCGCCATATTCTTTGATCCTTGATATTATATTACTTCTCTATTTGTAGTACTAAAATGTCTCAGCACAGTTTCCTGTCTTGGTCAGTCCAAAACAGGGGTATTTTCCTTGCTCAGTGATCCTCACACACAGTGGGCTGCCTAGATGGGCTTTTCTATTGTGGCTAGAGACAGAATTGCAGATTGGCCCAAGTCTATACTGACATCTAAGGTAAACCCAGAAAGCCAGTTTTACTTTTTAATAAAGCCCTAAAATAAACTCTAAAGCATTTACTCTTCTTCTTCAAGGTAGTTTCGGGGAGAATGGCTCTATGAGGCAAGTCAATTTCATCATGTGATTTTTTTTTTCTTACTTTATTTTAAAAGGAATCACACATCCTCCCTAAGGCATGTGAAAAATTATCCAATAAAATGTTTACTATTAAAAGAAAACCAATGATGCTATCACTGACTGTAAGCAAAGATACTGTTATACCTATTGAAAACTTTCTGTAAACCCTCTGCTAAAGCCCTCAGCAGGAGACAGAGGCAGATAACTGAGCTGGAATCTTCTACCTCAGTTCCCCAGTCATTTTCACTGACTCATTTTCTCAGTGCCTTAACTCAAAAAGAAAAACACCTGAATGAGAAACACTAATGTTCCTAAAATCAAAAAACTTCCTTATTAAGATTCACCCATTGGACAAACTAAAAGTGCTAAGAAAAACTCATCCTGCTTAACACAGGAGAAGGGATGCTATCAATAAATGTGCGATGATGTCCTAGCCATCACCAGAGATCAGAGCTAATCAGATTAAGCTGTGAAGTGGAAAACAGCCATCACCTAGAAACTCTTCAGGTTTCAGTCAAGAGGAGCTTGACAATTCAAAACAACAGTCTGAATTCCCTCTAGCTCTCTGGGTAGAGGTTCATTTAGAAGCCAAACTTAAGGCAAAATTTGAAGAAGAAACTCAAAGGTTGAAAACTGACAACTGACCTCCACATTCCAAGCCAAGAACTGGGGAAAAGTCCATGTTAAGACTTGATGGTGAAGCCAGTAGCAAAGTAGGACTTACCTCTTGTGATGTCAGAGTTCAACATTTACTCCCTTATTTACCAGACCAATCAATCTTTTAGGACTAAGACATTCTAAAAAGGAAGTTTTTCCTCTTCCACCATTCCAGTAATGCCCAAAAGCCACTTAAACTTTATTTCATAAATTTGTATAGAAAGGAAACTCCTCACTCGTCTCCCTTAAAATGTACATTCTGAGATAGTTTTGAATTTGCTTCTCTTTAACGAGCCCATCTGTGCTCTGAACAATATAGGAGAAATTAAGACATAGTCTCCACCCTTGAGAAACTTAACAATTTAGATGATAATCAAAGATTAGTAAATTCACAGTAAAATTAATCAGATCATTCTTCACAGGTTGCCTGTGGAAATCTCTGTCACCCTTATTGGTATCCTCGGCCTTTCTACCCCTGTCTACCTGGTCTGCCTAATCTCATCTTTCTCATATTTCAAAATCCACATCTTTCAAAATGCAGTCAAGTTAGACAACACATATGTCCTAAGAAATATTATATAAAACTTTGAAATACAGGGAAAAAAACTCAAGCCCTTACAATCTTATACTGGAGTACCATCTAATAGGTCTTCCCCAAGATTATTTAATTCTCTAAGATAATGTGCCTATTTTGATATGGAATGTATTATTGTTACATTCCAGACATTCTTACGTTACATGTTAATTTGTAGATTCCTGTCTGGTAGAGGCACAAATGATTTCTGTCTAGTAGATAAGATAAACTCAAAATTAGAGTTGTGTTGCACTGATATGGTGTTTCCAACTTAGCAAACTTAAGTATGCCTTTTCTTTCTAAATATGTAAATATGTGTTTCACAAATGCCTAATGAACCAGCCTTACTATCCTGATGTTTTTTCATAATTGAGTTAAATAAATATTTGACATGGATTTAATCTTTATTTAAGTTTTAACTTTCACTAAATGTAAAGTGATGTATGAACTACCATTGTTATGTGCATTGGTATATTGTTTATAAAAGCAAATACTAAGAAACAAATCAGTCATCTATCATTAGGGAATCAGTAAATAAATAATGATATACAGGTGATGAATAACTTTGCAGTAACTTAAAATTATGACATTTATCTCTAGTTATTACCATTAAAAAATTGATGATGTTGAAAAAAAGCAGCTTTCAGAACAAACAGAATACTGGTATGATTCTCTTTTTAGTAAAATTGTATGAATGTATCTCTGTGTATATACATATGGAAAGGTATCTAGAAGAGTATTCACCAAGATATTTGCAATGATCATCCCTGAGAAGTTGGATTTTACATGACGATTATAACCTTCTTGTTTGTATGTCTTCTTTGTACAATTTTTTCTACAAAAAAACTATTATATTTTGAAATTCTTTTTTTCTTGTCGTTGTTTTCCTGAGATAGGGTCTCACTCTTGCCCAGGCTGCGTACAATGGCACAATCAATCACAGTTCACTGCAGCCTTGACCTCCCAGGTTCAAGTCATCCTTTCACCTCACTCTCCCTAGTAGCTGTGACTACAGGCATGTATCACCATACTAGGGTAGTTTTTTATTTTTTGCAGAGACAAGGTCTCACTATGTTGCCGAGGCTTGCCTGGAACTTCTAGATGCAAGTGATCCTCCTGCCTCAGCCTCCCAAAGTGCTGGGATTCCAGGTGTGAGCCACCGCACCCAGCCTTGAAATTCTTAAAACAGCCAACCCAAGAGTCATTTTTTTTTTTTAGTTTGGAAAGACATACCTCATTGACTACCTAGTCTATATCCTGATAACTAGTCTAGATCCTTCTAGCCCTTTACCTCTGTGTCTAGGCTATTATCTTTATACCTTAATGCTAGTAGGGTCCCTACAGCTTGAGAAAACTGACTAAACTGACTCCAGCTTCTACAATGTGGTTTGCAAGTTAAATTTGTAGCTGCTCCTCAGCAGGTAAGAGCCCAAGCAGCAATTGATGACTGAGCTCTACCTTCTCATGGGTACTGTGGTTGGGAACACTTTCAATCACTCATAAGATATTTATTACACATCAACCATAAGACAGGCACTTGACTGGGCTTTGGGAATTGGAGTGTGAGCAGGATGAGGTTGGTTCTTTCCATTACTGTATTAGCCTATTCTCACACTGCCATAAAGAAATACCTGAAACTGGATAATTTATAAAGAAAAGAGCCTTAACTGGCTCACAGTTCTGCAGGCTGTACAGATTCTGGGGAGGGCTCAAGAAACTTATAATCACGGCAGAAGGCAAAGGGGAAGCAAATAGTATCTTACAAAGCCAAAGCAGTGGGGGAGAGAGAGATAATGGAGGTGTACATACTTTTAAACAACTAGATCTCAAAAGCATTCACTCACTATCACAAGAGCAGCATCAAGGGGAAATATGCCCCCATGATCCAATCACCTCCCGCACAGCCCCACCTCTAACATTGAGGATTACGATTTGACATGAGATTTGCATGGGGACACAGATCCAAACCATATCAATCACTGATCTTAAAGTCTTGATGTACGTCCTTGTAATGATGGTTTCCGAAGTAATTACAAGGGCTCCACAGGATCAGAGAAAAGGCGGCTTTCTCCTGATGAGTTTTGACCCTGGAGGACAATCAACCCAGCCATATTCTAATCCCCATGAACATCTCATGACCCAGATTTTTTCCTCCCTTTTTCTGGTTGTATTACTGAGTTCTAATATTACCTCTCACCTGAGATACTTTATTAAGTGTTTGTAGGGCACAGACAGACAAATCTATAATATACATTCACCTCCCACCCATCTCCCCTTAGGATAGTCATGATGTACTAATTACTTCTGTGCTGAGAGTTTCCTGAAGGAAATCATTGTCTGCATCAGTAGGACAAACCCTTTCAGTTGTTTTTAAAGACACATTTGTAACGAAACAGCTTCATGTTCCCTCCCAGAGCTATTTTTGATCAACATGCTTTTTAAGAAAGTGGTAATGAGGAACAGACTGAATGGACTTTGTGGTCAAGCAAGAACAATAGAGTTAACTAAACTGTTTAGGGGTCAAGTAAAACTTATGACTCAGGTTTTGTTAATATTGTGCAATGACCTATGAATTTATGCTAATAATTCATTGAGCCACAAAAACCTATGCAGGATAAAGTGATGCTGATCATCTATCCCCCGACATGAACATGCAAATCCTTCTTGGCAGTGTAAATCAGAATCATTAAGGCAGAAACCTACAAGCCATCCTTGACATCTTCCTTTTTCCCAAGACCCTCTTACCAAGCTCTCTTATTTTCTTTCTGGACATCCCTTTTTTCCCCTCTCCATCTCCAAGACTACCAAACTGGTCCAAGACACCCTTTTCTTATCACTCACCTGGACCACAAGAATAAACTACTAACTAATTCTAAGAAAAATCTTCTTAGATCCTGCTTATTTGTTCTCCTAAATTAACATAAAATTATCTCCATCCATATAAAACCGTGTAAGGCCTTTCTGAAGCTCTTAGGCAAAGGCCACAGTCCTTACCATGGCCTGCAAGGTTCTGCAATCATCTTCTCCAGACCACCACCAATTCCAATTCATACATGTCCCTACCCCAAACCCAGTCCTGTGACATCAAGGTTTTTTGTTCTTGACCTCAAAGAACCACTTTCTGGCCCTCCCATAGTTTTGGATCAAGTAGTAATTACATGTAGTTGTTCCTTATTGGCTTCCTGATAGTGTTTTTATTCACTTAATTTGATGCCTGGCATCTAGGAGATGTTCATTAAATATCTACTTAATCATTCAATGAATATAAGAATAAGTGAATATACCTATTGAGTTTCAAAATAGCAGACTTAAAGATTTTAATGAACTTATATTATTACACTCTCTTCCTTTGTATCATAAAATCCATTAAAAATTTCTGAATAAAAGTCTCTTTGAAACCTTGAATTTTTGTTCTGTTTTATATGTACATTCTTTTCAGTGTGACTATATATTAGGAAGACCTATTTCACAAATCAAGATGATAGTTAGACTCATTACTCAGAGTGAAAACAGTTTTATGGCAGGGACAATTCTGCTGTATTCTAAATTTTTTTTAATGTGCCAATTTATCTAAAAGATAGCATAAAATATCTACCAATGTTAATTACCAAGTAGTTAAGTTCAATAAAAACCTTTATATCCAGAGAGGAGGGAAGGCAAAATGGCTAACTAGACATAACCAGTTGGAACAGCTGCCACAGAGGGACCAAGATGACAGGCATACTCCTAACAGATCTTCAGAGGGAAGGTATCAACAGCGAACAGAGGGAAGGCACAGAGGCTGAGCAGAAGTGGAAAAAAGACGAGAATCCTACACAGGGCTATTGCATACCTGGACTTGTTCCTAGCCCCCAACAGCTTTGGAGAAATGATTCAGTTGAACTGGCAAGGAGCAACCCACTCTCACCACAAGCCTCTGGAACCACACACACTCAAGTTGGCAGAAAGAGCTTTAGAGAAGTTACAGAAGGAGCAAGTCACCTGATGTGGAACCCAGAGGGTTTGGTGTGGGAGTATTTGTAGAGAACACAATCAGGGGACAGCAATCCCTCTAGAATTGACTTGTTCCCATAGGAGACTTTGGCCCTAGGGAAATATCAGGCCTGAACTCTACAGGGTGGTCTTGCCCATCAGACAGGCTGGTCTGACCTGAGAGCTTTTTGGTCATCTGGCCTCTCCTGAGGCTTCAGCCTGACCACATCTGCTAGCATGGCAGCCTTGGGTGCCCTGAGGGTGTGTATCATTGCATTTGCACTGGCAGACTGGGCCTAATGGGTGGAAAGTGCCAGTGGGGCAGCCCCTACGGCCATGCACCAACCTGCATGCTCCCTCCCCCACACCGCAGCTTCCCCTTCACCCCACCCTGCATTCACAACAGCTCCCCAGATTGCTTTGCTTGTACATGTCTGTGCAGGCAGGTTTTGCTTTCCTTGCCTCACCAGTATGCAACTGTGTGTGCACCCCTCTGCCATGGCTGCAGTGAAAGTGCAGCCCACCTCCACCCCTTCCCAAATGTCATTGCAGATGGAGACTTGGTGGGCACAGAGCCAGCCAGCCCTGACCTGGCCAGTGCCCCACTCTTGCACTAACACTGCCACAGGAGTAAAACTAGGTGCAGAGAACAGTGAATCCTCTTCTGCACTGAGTAACCACTCATGCTTGCAAGACACAGACAAGGCACAGAGACCTGTACCAGACAGCACCCTCCAAGCCAACACCAGCACGACCATACACACAGTTGTCACTGTCCCCCACTGTGCAAAGATGCATTGCCTCTGCCACTGTAACACCTGCAGGGAGGCAGGCACCCCAGCACCCATGAGCACCCTGCTGCGGCTGACAAGTGTGCAACCCACTCACTGCTGTTACCATGGCTGCTGGCACATGTGAATGAGAATGAATCCTGTGGTCACCACATTACAATACACTTTGGTTGACACCACCCATCAGAGTGTAGTAACCAGAGGTTTGGGACGACATTGGTCCCCCCAGCACAGTGGATTTCTAATGTTGAGGAGCAAGAGAACAAAGCTGGGGCCCAACACAACCCCCTCAGAGTTAGAGCACACAGTCCAAGTGTTGGGAATGGAGTACTCACCCCTTAAATGCTTCAAGAAATGAAGCCACTCAGCTACATCCACCTTATATCACAATCAAACCTTCAAGGTCATCAAAGAAAAAAAGAAAAAAAATATCCAAAGGATAGTAACTTCTAAGACTGAAGGAACATAGAACCACAAAGATGAGAAAGAACCAGTGCAAGAACCCTGAGACAACTCAAAAAACCAGAGTGCCTTCTTTACTCCAAATGACCATATCACCTCTCCAGCAAGGGCTCTGAACTAGACCAAGATGGCTGAAATGACAGACATAGAATTCAGAATATAGATAAGAATGAAGATTACTGAGCTACAGGAGAACAATTGAAATCCAATCTAAGGAAGCTAAGAATCATGATAAAACAATTGAGGAACTGAGAGACAAAATAACCAGTATAGAAAAGAATGTAACCAACATGACAGAGCTGAAAGACACACTACAAGAATTTAATAATGCCATCACAAGTATTAACAGCAGAGTAGACCACATGGAGGAAATAATCTCAGAACCTGAAGACTGGCTTTCTGAAATAAGACAGGATATAAAATCAATGTGCAAAAAATTACAAACATTCCTTTACACCAACAACAGTCAAGCCAAGAGCCAAATCAGAAACACAGTTTCATTCACAATTGCCACAAAAAGAATAAAATACCTAGGAATACAGCTAACCAAAGAGGTAAAAGATCTCTACAAGGAGAACTATAAAACACTGCTCAAAGAAATCAGAGATGATACAAAGGAATGGAAAAAAATTCCATGCTCATGGATAGGAAGAATCAACATCATTAAAATGGCCTACTGCCAAAAGCAATTTATAGACTCAATGTCGCTTCTTTCAAACTACCAATGACATTTCTCACAGAACTAGAAAAAGCTATTTTAAAATTCATGTGAAACCAAAAGAGAGCCTGAATAGCCAATGTAAGCAAAAAGAAGAAGCTGGAGGCATCATACTACCTGACTTCAAACTATACTGCAGGGCTATAGTAACCAAAACAACATGGTACTGGTAAAAAAAAAAAAAAACTGTCACATAGACCATGGAACAGTATAGAGAACCAAGAAGTAATGCCACACACCTTCAACTATCTGATCTTTGACAAAGCTGACAAAAGTAAGCAATGGGGAAAGGCACCCAATTCAATAAACGGTGCTGGGATATCTGGCGAGCCATATGCAGAAGATTGAAACTGGACCCCTTCCTTATGCCATATACAAAAATTAATTTGAGATGGATTAAAGACTTAAATGTAAAACCCGAAACTATTTAAAACAAAAATCAACACCATTCTGGACATAGGAACAAGCAAAAATTTTATGATGAAGATGCCAAAAGCAATTGCAACAAAAGCAAAAATTGACAAATGGGATCTAATTAAACTAAAGAACTTCTGCACAACAAAAGAAACTATCAACAGAGTGAACAGAGAACCTACAGAATGAGAGAAAATATTCATATGCTATGCACCTGACAAATATCTAATATCCAGCATCTACAGGAACTTGAACAAATGTATAAGAAAAAAGGACATAAACACTTTTCAAAAGAAGACATATATGTGACCAAAAAGCATATGAAGAAAAGCTCACATCAGTGATCATTAGAGAAATACATAAAGATCACATCAGTGATCATTAGAGAAATACAAATCAAAACCACAATGAGAAACCATCTCACACCAGTCAGAATGGCTATTACTAAAAAGTCAAAAATGACAGATGCTGGTGAGGTTGCAGAGAAAAAGGGACATTTATGCTCTGTTAGTAGAAGTGTAAATTAGTTCGACCATTGTGGAACATAGCATGGTGCTCCTCAAAGACCTAAAAACAGAGCTACCATCTGACCCAGAAATCTCATTACTGGATCTGCAGCCAAAGGAATATAAACCGTTTTATCATAAAGACACATGCACATGTATGTTCATCAGCACTATTCCCAATAGCAAGCAAGTCATGGAATCAACCTAAATGCCCATCAATGGTAGACTGAATAAAGAAAATGTGATACATATACACCATGGAATACTATCCAGACATAAAAGAGTGGCTGGGTGTGATGGTGCACACCTTTAATTCCAGAACTTTGGCAGGCCAAGGTGGGTGGATCACTTGAAGTCAGGAGTTCCAGACCAGTGTAGCCAATATGGTGAAAATCTATGTCTACTAAAAATACAAAAATATAGCCAGGTGTGGTGGTACATGCCTGTAGTCCCAGCTACTTAGGAGGCTGGGAGAAGAGAATCACTTGAACCCAGGAAGCAGACATTGTGGTGAGCTGAGATTGTGCCACTGCACTCCAGCCTGGGCAACAGAGTAAGACTCCATCTTTAAAAAAAAAGAAAAAAAAAAAAAGATGAGATTATGTCCTTTGCAGGAACATGGATAGAGCTGGAGGCCATTATTCTTAGCAAACTAATTCAGGAACAGAAAGCCAAATACAACATGTTCTCACTTATAATTGGGAGCTAAATGATGAGAACACATGGACACATAGTGGGGAACAAGGGAACAACATACTGGGGCCCATCACAGGCTGGAGGGTGGGAATAGGGAGAGGATCAGAAAAAATAATTAATGGATACTAGGCTTAACACTTGGATGACAAAATAATCTGTGGATCAAACCTCCATGACACAAGTTTACCTATGTAACAAACCTGCATGTGTACCCCTGAACTTAAAATAAATGTTTAAAAAAAACACCTTTTCCAGTCTCCAGAAATACACAGGTAACCAATCTGGTGAATCATGTTCCTCTGAATAAAAAAAATTGAAGGAATGTTTGGCATTAAATAAAGATCACAAGGATGCTTCTCCAAATCAATGAATCATCCCAATTTGGGCAACAGCAAATTATGAGATGTTACATTTTTAGTACTTTGACTTAAGTCTTTTTGTTGGTGTACAACATCATCAAAATACCAAACAAAAGCATGGGGAGAAACTGTGTGCATCTGCATGAAGAAATTTCAAAAACTTGGACCTTACAATGCTTACTTGGTTTTAATTGTTAATAGTCAAACTATTTATCTATTGCAAATGATGGTTAAGTTCTCCTACAGTAATTAAATTCTGTAATTCCTCTGCATCTTAAATTATGAAAGGTAGCTGCATCTAATCTTTTTCTCACTTTTCCTTTCTCCTACACAAGATTTTTTTCTTTTTCTTACTTTTTTCAGTTTTTTCAACCCCATTAATTGTTTCCTCATTAATTTTTTTATCCTGATTAGACATGCAAGGCGACCAAGATGAGGAGTCTGAAAGCTTCATTGTTTTGGATAGAATTAGAATTAGTGGAAGTGAATTAGAAAAGATGAGATTTATGAAAAAGGTGACAGCCTGTTTCAAATATCCCAGCACTAAAATGGAAACACACTTAAGGATATGCTAACAACTTCAGGGGCTTCTGCTGGTAAAACTCAGCCTTTGTAACTGTAGCATGTAAGAACCTGTTAGATGAGGGGGGGAAAATACTGTAATTTTGTTGACAAATTACTCAAAGTGTTTAACAAAGAAACAACCTGTTATTTTCGTGAAAAGAAATAGTGAGTTGTTTCCTTTTCTTACCAGCAGCTTGTTTTCTTCAATTTTTAAAGAAATCACTATATTGTTATCCAAAAATGGGACACTTACGCATGCAAATTGTAAACCAAAATGAATCATAAACCCCTGTAGTCAGGGAAATGTTGAAATGCTAGCAATCACAATAATGTAGAAAGGGTTAAAGAAAGAATATGTAATCAGATATAGGGCAATCTCAGTACATAAGCATTTAAAGTCTGCAATTTACCCACATATGTTTGGCAAACAAACCAAAAAAAGGGTGAGAAAAAGAACCAACAATTTAAATAGTGTGGGCGATCCAACCAGCTATTCTCTTCCGTGAGCATATGCCTCAGAGTGCGCTTGAGGTAGGAGCTATCAATCTGCTGTTTCTCAGTCTGGCCCTACTTCCCTTAAGTAAAAACCTAATGAGAAAAGACACAGCTTTTACAATATGCACTAAGTGTAAGCTGACCACTTCATCTGATACTCAACTAAAGAAATACTTGTATGCTTCAAAGCTGGAGGAAAAATATAACCAGCACTGGATTTATCAAGAAATGGTATTCCTGCTTCTGATATGGCAGCTTCCAGTCCTTTCAAAATGCACTGCTGCACAGAATTCAGGTGACTGAACTAAATTTGTCTTGTCAGTTTTTTTATTCTATCAAGTTATTTGGTGGTTGCTATCATCACAAACATTCCACCAAAGAAAAGAAAGTTCATTCATTCACTTAGAGCCTGCATGGTTTGAGTTTATAGAAATGGAAGTTTCTGAAAATTAAAATTGAACTCTTCATAGAATTGACTCTTCTATCCAGGAATATGGAATATTCTTCCATTTATTCCTTTTAATGATGTTTTACAATTTTCAATATGAAAATAATGCATATCTTTTATTCAATTAATTCTTAATTGATGCTTTATGAAGCTATGGAAAACTGTGTCATTAAAAATTTTTTTTTCTATGTGTTGCCAGTAAATAGAAAGTCAAATAGTAAGCTTTCAATATTTTACAATTAAGTACATGTGTTATTTGGCAATATCTAGTAGAGCTGAACATATGCATATCCTATCATCCAGTGATTTCACTTCTAGGTGTGTATGTTCACTGTATTTATAAGAATGATTATAGCAGCATTATTCAAAATAGCCTCAAGCTGGAAACCATTTAAATGTTAACCAATAATAGAATGGGTAAGTAAATTGAGGGAAGTACACTCTGGAAAATCATTATAACTACATGCAACAGGATGAATCTCATGAGAGTGAACAAAGGAAGCCAGATACAAAGGAGTACCTTCTGTATGATTGCATTTACATAAAAGATCAAAATGAAGGAGAACGAATCTGTGCACTTGGAAGTCAGTATAGTAGTTATAATTGGAGAAGGTAAATGAAAGGAATGGGAGAAAACTTTGGAGAGGCTTATAATGTTTTGTTTTTTGATCTAGGTGCCAGTTACATGGGTGTGTCAGTTAGTGAAAATTTACTGAGTTGAATATTTATGGTTTGGGCACTGGGGCTTAAAATCCTACTTCGAAATGCAAAAATGGGGCCTCACTGATTTCTAGATTTAATGCATTGGGAATTTTTAAAAATGCAAAATTAGTATCACATATAAGGCCCATAGGACCCACGCCTACCTACCTGCTGCCACTTAACCTTTTGCTTTATATTCAAGCCACATATACATGTACCTCCCTGAACACTCTATGTGTTCTCCCTCCTCCATTCATCACTTTTCCTAATAACTTATTTTATCAGGCACAGCACAGTATAGCCATAATAGCACCAATTCAGAGAAATTTGCCATAATGTGAATAAAGGCCCTACTTTTTAAGTCTTGTAATATTGGGCAATTTATATAACAGTTCTGTACCTCAGTTTCCTCATCTGTAAAGTAGGATAGCAACAGGGTTGCCTCATAGATTCTGTACAGATGCCATCTCTCTACTTGTTTGAACTGTTAAAATAGGGGTTCCTATTCCATGCTTCTTTATCCCTCATCATACCTCTAGCTGAAATGCATTAGAGATGTTACTAGTTTGCTAAGTACCTACCACAAGCTGAGTGATTTTAACAACAGTAATTTATGTCTTCACAGTTCTGGAAGCAGGAAATCTAAGATCAAGGTGTTAGCAGGGTTGTTTTCATCCTGGGGCACCTCTCCTCAGCTTGTTCAGAGATAGTCTTCTCCCTTCACACGGTCTTTCCTCCCTGCATGTCTGTGTCTTAATCTTTTCTTCTTATAAAGACGCCAGTCCTACTGGATTAGGATCTACCCTAATGACCTCGTTTCACCTTAATTATTTTTTTAAAGATGCTCTCTCCAAATACAATCACATTCTGATTTACTAGGAGTTAGGATTTCAACATATGAATTTTGAGGGGACATAATTTGGCCCATAACAAGGTATTTATCTCTCACTCCCTCCTAACTATGATCTCTAGGGCCATGTCCTAATGTCTTTGTATCTTTAGTTCCAAATATAGCATCTGGCATGCAGGAGACTTAATAAATAGGAACTGCAAAGGGAAGGAAGTTTAAACAAATAAGGTCATGGGAGCAAAATGTATTATTTATTGAAAGGCATCAATGATATAAGGAAAGCAAGAAAGCATCATTCAATCAAGTGAATGATTAGAGTTGAAAACAAAAGTCAATGAATGCAATATACTTCCCCAGTTGGAACAGATAGAAGCACAGCTGCAATTCTACAGCAATCATCCAAAGAGAAGTTTGTCTTTTCTTTAACAACAAACAATTTTTTAACATTGATTTACCCAGTAATTCCTGCTTCTCTGCATTTTGTATAAAAGCCAACAGGGATAGGCTCTGTAGTTTTTTTTTCCATTTATTTTTGATTTAATTGTATTTTAATAAGCAATTTATTCAGTTAGATTACAATAATGATATAGGTTTTCTTATGCTATACCTATAACCTGTACCTGTAAGATATAGGTTAAGAAACCCTCCTCTCACTCCTGTGCCTATCTTCTCCTTTTTCAGCTCTCCTCAAACACAGAATTGTTTTATGCAGATGAGAGTACATGTGAAAATGTATCTTATTCCTCCTCCTTTTTTAAACAAATGATAGCATACTACATACACTGTTTGGAACTTTGCTTTTTATACTTGCTAGAATATCCAGGGGACTTTTCTATACCCGTAAATAGCAATCCTCCTTGTTGTTTTATCCAGCTGTCCAGTATTGCATTGTGTGGATGTGCCATGGTGACATGGTTTGGCTCTGTGTCCCCACCCAAATCTTATCTTGTAGCTTCCATAATTCCCACATGTTGTGAGAGGGACCTGGTTGGAGATGATTTAATTACGAGGGCAGTTTCTCCCATACAGTTCTCGTGATAGTGAGTAGGTTTCATGAGATGTGAAGGTTTTAAAAATCTGAGTTTCCCTGCACAAGTTCTCTCTTTGCTTTCTGCCATCCATGTAAAGATATGACTTGCTCCTTCTTGCCTTCTGCCATGATTATAAAGCTTTCCCAGCCACATGGACTATAAGTCCATTAAACCTCTTTCTTTTGTAAATTACCCAGTCTGGGGTATGCCTTTGTCAGCAATATGAAAACAGTCTAATACACATGGTTTATGTAACCTGACCTCTATTGATGGCTACTTGGTCTGTTTCTCACATGATAATATTACAAATAATGCTAAAATGGATAACTCTGCCCACAGGTCATTTAAATTATGTGCAGGTGTGTATGAAGAGTAAGTTCCAGATATGGGTTTACTAAGTTAAAGGTCAAATGAGTATGCAAATTTTTTTTTTTTTTTTGAGATGGATTTTCACTCTTGTCACCTAGGCTGTAGTGCAATGGCGTAATCTCAGCTCACTGCAACCTCTGCCTCCCGAGTTCAAGCAATTCTCCTGCCTCAGCCTCCCAAGTAGCTGTGATTATAGGTGCCCATCACCATGACAAGGTAATTTTTGTGTTTTTAGCAGAGATGGGGTTTCACCATGTTGGCCAGGCTGGTCTCAATCTCCTGACCTCAGGTGATCTGCCCACCTTGGCCTCCCAAAGTGCTGGGATTATAGGTGTGAGTCACCAGCCCAGCCCCATAAATAATTCTGATACATATTTCTTGCCCTCCACAAGGACTGCACCTGTTTACACTCTCATCAGCAATACACGAAAGAGCCTATTTTACCACAGTTTAACCAGCAAAGAACATTTCAAACTTTGAGTTTGATAATCTGACAGATGGTAAAAAAAGGTTCCCCAAGCTTATGTGGATACAGCCAAGGCCATATTGTCCTATAGGTACTTAATCTGATAGACAAATTTCAGCTGAGGTTGGATCTTTATTCCTTAATTGTCTTGACTCCCAGTTTATCAATGATGGTAATTTATGATAAAGTAAGACCATGAAGGAAAGAGATCATGGAAGATGGTGTGACCTCCTGGAGGTGAATTCTGCAGGTGAAATATAACAATTTTACCTACCTCTCATGCTTCAGACTCGATCCTAGGTCCAAAGTAAATGTGAAAGAGCTAGAAAAAATTGTCCTTGGTTGAGCATCCACTTCCAAGAAACAACCCTGTGATGTGGAAGGAAACCAGGAATCTTTGAAAGATAAGAGTTCTCAGCCACAGAAATACATTGTTGTGTTTCTGCTGTTATAATTTAACTTCAAGTGTTTCACACAAACACTGAACTTGAACATAGAAACCACTTTTGTTAAGCTGTGGAGTTATGTTTTTTCTAATACAATTACTTCCCAAAACAATTTCTTCTAAATTAGTCATCTCCTAAGTTCTTTGGCCTCAATGTCCTTATTTGTAAAATAAGAAAATTGAATTAGATCATTTCTAAGCATCTGTCAAGCACCAATTGCAGGGATCTGTGATTGTTGTAGTTTAATATTCCTTGAAGTAAATGAGTGGTTGACCACAGGCCAGTATCTTTGGTACCACACCAAGCTGACTTTTTGGTTTCTTCTTTCCTCTGTCCTTCCTGGGTTCTTGAAAGAGATGTAGAAACACAGTCTTATTTTGATAGATGGCTAACTTTAGAGAGGTATATCTTCTGAAGATATCCTCAATCTTTTTGCATTTCTCAAATCAAAGAGATTCCCTATTTGTTGCTGACTAAATTATCACTGAGTCATAATCTTACTGATAAAGGGCTTTTGCTAAATTAAAAATCTATTAAGTTTCACAATAAGAATTTCTAAAGTGCCTACTCCATATCCAACTGAACTGTACTGAAGGTACGAAGATGAAATAAGAAATTTAAACTCAGGAGGGGTGCATGTTCTGACTCAGAAATTCAAGAGTTAAGGGATAAAGAGGTACAAAATAGAGCTACAGATCCAAAAGAGCTTATAATTTCTTTCAATATATTTGGCACAGCCACATGAAAAGATGACAATATGAGATCACAAATGATTTTCTGTCAAGATGAGTAAACAGGGGGGAGAGCACACAGTGTGAATGAGGGCAGTGAACGTCCTAACCTGAGTGACTTTTATAACATCAAGATGACGTTCAAACTGTGTAACCTGAAACACGAAGGAAGCAGAAGCTCTGGTAAGCAATTCACAACCATGCAAAGCAAACATGACCTCCCTTGAGGTCCCACCCTTGAAGGAGGCTGAGGTCAAAGCTCCTTTTATTTTTGCCTATAACCAGGACCTTTGACTATGATGGGAAATACATGCTTGTCAATCAGGTGTTTCAATCAGGGAAGATACCAAAATCCATGCAGTCCAAGAGAATCTTTTCAGTGATAGATAAAACTCAAAAAGATCAAAGATCATCCATGCCTGAAACAGATGGAATTAAGAAAAAATGCCATTAACCTCACTTCTGTTCTCCTCCTGTTGACACAGTTGATAGTCCAGCACCTGAGCTTGCTTTTGAAAGTGTTCCCTCTTTGGCTTGGGAGATCTTTTGTCTTGTTTTTCCTTAGCATTTCACTTAGAGATTTAAGGGAAAAAAAAACATTTAAATAGTTTGTCTCATACAACTGAAATGTCATTATTTTATGCTATCACATTATTTAATTATTAGCATTCTTTATTTTCAGGAATGTAACCGATGATTTTCCATTGCATTGCTTACAAAGGAGAAATCCAGTTACATTGTAATTGGGGCACAAAGGACTATTAAACCCAAGTCAGGAAACTGTCTTCATCCTGTACTGGTCCCTGCCTTCAGCAGCCACCAGGTAACACAAATTCTAGTCACACATGACTTTCAGAACCAAAGTCATGTGTTTTTTAAAATATATATCTGTGGCTTTTTAATTTGTTTCCATTTTTAATTTGTTTTTGTTATGTTAGAGGTAGGGTCTTGCTATCACCCAAGCTGGTGTGCAGTGGCATGATCATAGCTAGTCACTGTAGCCTCAAACTCCTGGGCTCAGACAACCCTTCTGATAGGGTGTCTATATGTTGCCCAGGCTGATCTCAAACTTCTAGGCTCAGTTGATCTTCCCCCCTTGGCCTCCCAAAACACTGGAATTACACGTGTCAGCCACCACACACAGCTCAGAGCCATTTCTGAAAATAATGTAAAGAGTCAGCAAGTACGTAGCTGTGTGATTTCCAATACGGTAAAGAAAACAGGAGAGGAATTGCTAACCCTGGTTTATAGACAAAGAAACTGAAATGCCACTTGTTTACATTACTAAGCCAAAGTTCAACTGTTCTAAGTGAAGGAGCCAGACTAGAACCCAAGTCTTTTTGTTCCAAGTTCAGTGCCCTTTCTACCACGTCTCTTTGTGAGTGTGGCCTTTCATCTGCACTACAGCAGAGAAATTAGTGGTCCACAGAACAGCATGTAAAGGAGGTCAGTATTATAGCACACAGGTCCAAAGTTTTCATGTGATATTCAATACTTGATAATTACAATTAGATCTAAAAGGAGCTGAAGCTATCTGGCCCAACCTACTCATTTTACAGATGATGATACTTAGACCCAAGGATGTTAGGTAACTTAAACATAATTGGAATTAAAGAGTCCCCCACCTCCCTCAGCACCCAACCATCAACTTGCTGGATATTTTGTTACATCGTTCAACTGTCACTGCAAATTCCTCCATTCACACCTGATAAAATTGTTTTTCCAAGAAAACAGCATTTCTCTTTTAGAGGTATATAATTCATTCTCAGTGGCACCTCTCTCTCTCTTTTCCCTTCTTTATTTATTTATTTAGAGATGGAGTCTCACTCTTGTTGCCCAGGCTAGAGTCCAGTGGCACAGTCTAAGCTCACTGCCACCTCTGCCTCCCAGGTTTAAAAGCAATTCTCCTGCCTCAGCCTCCTGAGTAGCTGGGATTACAGGTGACCGCCATCACACTTGCCTGGTTTTTTTTTTTTTTGTATTTTTAGTAGAGACAGGTTTTCACCATGTTAGCCAGGCTGGTATCAAACTTCTGACCTCAGGTGTTCCGCTTGCCTCTGCCTCCTGAAGTGCTGGGATTACAGGCATGAGCCAGTGCACCTGGCCCCCCTCTCCTAATCATTTGTCTACCCTTCCTGTTTCCAACCTCTGAGACTAAATATGATCCACACAGCAAAGACAAATAAACACTCTCAGGTTTGTAGGGAACAGGCCAGGGGCCCCAAGTTCAGGGGAAAGGACAGCAGTTGGTACTATGTAGGAGGTAAACACAAATGTTTCAAAAACTACAGGGTACAGGCTAGAGTACACAAGGAGCAAGTCTGCCTCAGCTTCCGGCAAGGGTGTCTAGAAAGGAGTCATGTTTTAAGGGATCCTGAAATGTGACCTCCACATACCTGTGATGATTGTAGGATGGGTTCAGGGCTATATGTTATTTACACCTTAGTGGGATGCAATTTAATTAAATTGATCTCCTAACACATTCTTGATTGAACCCAGCCCCAGGAGGGGTTTAATAGCTGTAACTAGAAATGTAAGGTAATAATTTTGAGAGGTGGGCAGTTCTTGAAAGGGCAGGCTTGCCCTGGGGAACTGCAGAGTGAGGCTATGGCACTACGAGAACATTGGTCTGTTAGGAGGTGGGATTCAGAGATGAGACTTGAGAAAGGGAAATGCTATCATGTAATCAGCCCCAAGGAATGGGAGGGAGGCAGAAGGCAGGTAGAACCACCAGTTTCCAAGTCCCAAATGTGAGTTTCTTGTGTTGGTTTGAAGGTTTGGAACTTGATGAAGATTTAAGGGCCGCCGTTTATTTATTTTCCTCCTGGATACATTCTGTCAGGCACTTTACCCTCCCACAGAATAAACAGAAAGGTTTACAAGCAGGAGGCAAAGCAATATACTGTCAAGCAAGATGACATGGATCACCCACCCCCACAAGCCATGCAAGGCAGCTGCCAGCCATGCAGGAAGGTTTTTAAATGGTGGTTTAGCTTTCTTGGCCCCCTGGAGATTTTATTAACCCACTGTAGCAACAGTTTCCATTTGAGGCCATTCCCTTTTTACTGGAAGAAGAGTGTGGCAGAACCCTGGTCACAGGGTCAGGGATGTAGAAGCTGACTGAACCCATCTTAGTCACTTTGTGGACTGATGAATGTGCAGTTGTTCAAAGAGGCAAGCTGGATTGTGTTTCTTCCCTGCTTAAGCTTTCAATGGCTTCCAGTTGTCTAACTGAGAAGGGCCAGGCTCCTCAGTAAGGCCTACTAAGGCTCATGCCTCATGGTTGACCACACCTCACACCTACCATGCAAAGATCACCTCCACCTCCCGAAAGTGAATGTCCTAAAGTTTTCCAAACAATTCAGCACCCTGCAGCCAACACCTCATTCTCTCTTCCTAGAATATTTCTTTTGTACACCCTTCGATTCCCAATCTAAGCATCATCTTTGGTAGAGAGAGGCAGGCAGGCAGCAGATACTGGAGTTCAAATTTGGCTCCTGTTGACTTGCTGAGCAATTCAATCAGCCTCTCATTGCCTTGATTTAATCCTCTGCAAAGTGGGAAATAATACTAATCATAGTATTTCCCTCACAGGATTGCTGGGAGGATTACCAAAGTTAACCTACATAGGGCACTTGGAAAAATGCATGGGATTTAATAATTTCTCAACAAATGTTAGTCATCAATCTGAGGTACCTCTGCTAACCCACTCATGGTAGGTCAATAAGTTGCTGCTCTCTGACACACTTGGCTTAATATGTCCATTTGTTATCACATCTGTCACACTGGAGAGTTTTTTGTCAGTTGATACCCCGTTTTCATTCAAAAAGGACCTGATTTGTGGTTCACTTGCTAGCTTATTTATTTAATTTATTTTAGTGAGTCTGTCTTCCCCATGGGTTGTAAACTGAGAGCACAGTATTTACGTTTATTGTGTGTTTAATTCCTAGACCACTGCCTGGCACATGATAGAGGTTTCATAAATGTTCATAAGGTGAGATGTAACTATTCAAGAAGAGCTTACAGAATGAAAAGTTCATTGACATGGCATTAAGATCTGGAGGTTTCACTCTTGATTTTGCTGCTGACTTGTTCTTTGACCTTAAATAATTCACATAACTTTTCTAAGTCTCATTTTTCCCATCCCTAAAGTAAGAAAATGTGCAGCTTGCAAAGGTAGGTCAGGGCCAGTTTTGGAAACATCTTAATGCTCAACTCTCATTGAACATTTCCTCTATAACAATAACAAAACTCAATGAGGAAGGAAAATAATTCCCACATCATAAAGATACCTGCACCTGTAGGTTGATCACAACAATATTTATAACAGCAAAAATATGGAATCAAACTAAAAGTCTACCATCCTGAACACAGGATTAAAAGCCATCTAAAGCAACACTAGTCTCTTCTTAAGTGTCAGTTCAGTGATCTAAATGAGAAGAAATTAATTGAATCTATTTTTGTCTGGCATATTTACTGATGGGGTCAATTTTGCCAAGTTTGGTTTAGGGATGCAGGTTGAGTTAACACTTTAAGCTCTGCCAATGTACTGGCCTCCTTAGTCTTTCAGAGCACAGGACGGAGTCAGGGGCCAAGTCTGAAGTCCACAGATCCTACAGCAAGTCCTGTCATGTCAAGAGTGCTTTAGGTAGATTCCAGATCAGAATATTTAACTTTACAAAACAAACTAATTGGTAAAACAGAGGAAGACCTATAAGTAATAAAACAATTGTTATTTTATCTGCAAAATGTTGGATTACTGCATCCAGTAAGTGTCCTTAATACAACCAAGTCCTAGTTTTTAAGATTATTAGTCAATTGATAGGAAAGCTGTGAGGTAGGAAGAGTCTGTATCATCAGATTTAAAGGCAAAGGCTGAAAAGCTCAACCACTGAAGATGAATTCAAGATGAAGATGTGGTCCAGTATGTTTCAGCCACAGTCAGAAGAGCCCTGGGTTGAAGATCCGCTTCTGCTCTCTAATTAATTATGCGACCCTGCAAAGGTTATTAAATCTCTGCCTGCATTGGTTTCCTCATATGTGGTCACACTGTTACTTTTAAGATCTCTTGCCATTTTAAATCCTGACACTCAATTACTGTACTCTGTTGTTAGTACAAACCAATCCTCTTTGTTTTTTGACCCAAGGTGGACATGTCTGTAAAGCAAAGATGGTGACAACTGTTCTAACCTAAATGACACAAGAGATCCTGGCTGGGTAAGTGCTGGGATATGCTCTAAGTGTTCCAAGAGAATAAGGCAATGCCGTCATTACCATCATTTTTTAAACTTCCAGCTTTTTGAAGGGCTGGAATTCAAGCCTCTATGTCTCATTTTGTTGTATCTTTCAGGAAAGGACCCTGGTCTTGCATAGATTATTCGAGAAAGATGAAGAGAGAGGAGCTGGCTAGGATGAACCATGAGTTCAATGACCCAGGCTATTTCTTATACCAGCAAAATGTAGTTAACATTTGTAATTGCCTAAAACTTATCATGGAGCTTTCTCAAACATTGTTTTATTCTGTCCTTACAGCATTGAAGATTCTTATCCACTGTTAGTGTTAAGAAAACACAATCGCCAAAAAGTTAAAATATTTTCTTTAACTCACACAACTCTTTAGAAGACCTGAAATTGAGCCTAAATATCCTAACATATGGCCTGAGATTGGTCCTGGAAATGACAGAGACCTTGATGTCCACTCTTGACTGCCTGTTTATTGAATCATCTATGAAGCCATTTCCTACTCCCTACAGGGCACAATCAAGCTCTTCTCAGGGGTTTCATAATTCTTAAAAATTTTTAATTAAACATATTCACATGGCTATTTATTTTTGTATCTCTCTTCCTCACTGGACTGTTAGTTTTCCAAAGCTTAGAAACCACATTTAGAGCCTTAGGCTTTAACACAGTGGCTACCATAACCTGGGGCTCAGCAAATGGTGGTAAAATACATGACCAACAAACAAGTCATCAAAAATGTAGAAGAATGTGAAGTAAAGGTGGGGGCAGTAGGAGAGAAAGGAAAGCCGGAGAGAGGGAGAAGGCAGAAGAGAGGCTGGCTGGCTGTGCAGTGTCCAACCACATGCCAAACCCAAAAAGCACATTGCAAATGTTTGCTGCTGAGTTTGCCCACCCACATTCAATTCACCACCATTAAGGAAAACAGTTCAACATGGATATAGTTGCAAATGTTTCCACTCAAACACAACAAAAATTGGCAAAAAGGAAGAGGGCATCTGTATTAGTCAGGGTTCCCTAGGGGGACAGGACTAATAGGATAGATGTATATATTAAAGGGAGTTTATTACGTATTGACTCACACGATCACAAGGTGAAGTCCCACAGTAGGCCATCTGCAAGCTGAGGAGCCAGGGCAGGAAGCATCCAGCACAGGAGAAGGGTGGAGGCCAGAAGACAGCAAGTCTAGCCCTTCCACGTTCTTCTGCCTGCTTTTATCCTAGCTGTACTGGCAGCTGATTAGATGGTGCCCAACCAGATTGAGGGTGGGTCTGCCTCTCCCAATCCACTGACTCAAATGTTAATCTCCTTTGGTAATATCCTCACAGGCACACCCAGGAATAATACTTTGTATCCTTCAGTCCAATCAAGTTGACACTCAGTATTAACTATCCCAGCATTTCTGTTTGTCATTCACCATGGCTGTTCAGAGTGTACTTCATTTTAGAGTGATGAGGCATATAATAGACTTTCATCTTTTGGGGCAGAACAAAGAAGGCCAATCATTTAACTAAAAATGGAAAACAAAGACAATGGCTATCATCTTGTCACATACAGGCATGCACACACACACAAACACACACAAAAGTACAGTAACTATACACAGACATGCACGCACACACAAACACACACAAAAGTACAGTAACTATACACAGACACACACACAGACACAAACACACACACACACACACACACATTTAGCAGCTTTTGTAAGTAAAATCAAAATACTCAAACACATCATGAATAATTATAAAGTGACTCATTCACCACTCCCTCTTTTTCCAGCCATGCCTAATACATAGTACAGTGCCTGGCATATAGCGGGTACTCTAAATGTTTTGAGTGACTGAATTAGTGTGTGTAAAATAAATAAGTATAGTGGGGCCATTTGTTTATTTAAGCAAACATTTTCTTGCTCAGGAAAAAATACTATTACCCATTACTCATATGCACTGCAGTGATATCTCCATATCCTCTAAATAATCAGTCTCTACTAAGAATAGGTCACCAGGTTATCTAAATAAGATGCAGAATGAAGCAAAAACATTTCATTCTGCATATATTCTTATACAGCTGTTGAGAAGAATAACACTCAGTTCACTAGATTGCAATTATGTTGTCAGTATGCATTTATTTCAGACATATTCTTTTAAATTATTAAATATTGAGAGGCTACTATGTATCACAGTCTCTGTGGGGTGCTAGAAATAAAGTAGTAAGACATATATGGTCTCTGCTTCTATATTAGCAGAGAAAAATAATAATTCCTTGTTTTGATTTTTAAACTACAAAGGAAAATCAAAGCAGCATTTAATTTATCCTACATGAGCCTTTCATATTATAAGCATGTTATAAACTCCTATAATTCTTTCCCATTGTGTAAAAAGGACAGTTAAGTTCACTTCCTTCTTAATAATTATTAATATGTAGCCGGGCGCAGTGGCTCACGCCTGTAATCCTAGCACTCTGGGAGGCTGAGGTGGGTGGATCACCTGAGGTCAGGAGTTCAAGACCAGCCTGGCCATCAGGGTGAAACCCCATCTTTAAAAAAAAAAAAGTTTTTTTATTAATATATTATTATGAAATAAAATAAAATAAAATAAAAATAATAAGTATTAATATGTCTTGTTTTTCCAGGAAGCAAAACATTAGTTAGTTCCTACTTTCACACTCTGGAATTTTACCTCCCAAATTATCAGACACTATAAAAGTTCTTTTATACCCAATTTCAGTGCTTTGGAGAAGCCCTGTCACTCCCTGCCAGCTGGTGGGAAATTAAACCTTATTGAGCTAAACTATCTTAATAGCTAAAAATCTTCTGTCAATAAAACTTGTTGATGCATTTGCTTATGGGTTCTTGGTCATGAAGTCCTTGCCTAAGCCAGTGTCTTGAGGGTTTTTCTGATGTTATCTTCTAGAATTTTTATGGTTTCAGGTCTTAGATTCAAATCTTCGATCCATCTTTTGTTGATTTTTGTATGAGGTAAGAGATAAGGATCCAGTTTCATTCCTCTACATATGGCTGGCCAGTTATCCCAGCACCATTTGTTGAATAGTGTGTCTGTTCTTTCCTCACTTTATGTTTTTGTTTGCTTTGTTGAAGATCAGTAGGCTGTAAGTATTTCACTTTATTTCTAGGTTCTCTATTCTGTTCTATTGACTTGTACTTTTATATAATAAACATTTTTTTATTTTTATAACTGCCTATTTTTATACCAGTACCATGCTGACAAACTATAATATTCAAATACAGAAAATCACCAAGAGGCATTACTTATATAGTGATCAATTATCACACAACATTTATTGTTTAGGCCATTGGCAAGGTCAAGACTAATACTTTAAGCAGTTAAGATGCAAACTTGTACAAAAAAACAAACAAACCCAAAAAACTTGCACCTAACTCAGAGATCAGTGTTTTCTGGAATATTAACACTTTAGTTAACTGGTTTCCCAGCCCACATCAGATTGGAGGTAGCTAAAAAGAGAACGCAGGAGGGGGCAGCCACATGTAGACACGATTACAGCAATAGAAAGCAAAATAATCATAGCTTAAACAATAGCAATGTTAACAGGCAACAAGTAGTTACTGTGTTATGCCCTTGACTTTTATTCCTCTCGACAACCCATGGGCAGCTCTATCATAAGGTACCTACCATGTACATTCTCTCCAATTCTTACAAGTTGGCCTTATTGCACCCAATTTATAACTGAGGAAACTGTGGTTCAGAGAAACTAAATAATTTGCAGCAAGATTCCTTAACAAGCAAGCGAGTGAGTCAGAATGTGGACCTGGCCCAAAGTAAAGTGACTGTAAATCCCAGTTTGAATAAGCAGTCTTATCTTATTCCTGTTGTCCTGCTTAAATAATAACAGTGTCCTAGTTTGGATGTTGAGTTACATGGACCCCTATCCAAAGGGCACATCCTGTCTCCAGCCAGTTGGCCACATCTTCTCCACATAATAGTGCCCTTCAAAGCTGACTCCTTAACATTGAGGCAAAACAAGCATAGCCGTAAAAATGAACCTGAAACACTAAAAATGCATGCCAATGCAGACCATTCAGAGAAGAGGAAGAATGGTTTATTCAGTTTAATTATTCCCAAGAGCAG
The DNA here is from genome assembly GCA_036589455.1 of Ateles fusciceps. Taxonomy (NCBI): domain Eukaryota; kingdom Metazoa; phylum Chordata; class Mammalia; order Primates; family Atelidae; genus Ateles; species Ateles fusciceps. The sequence goes on along the minus strand of JAZHEH010002924.1, from coordinate 4,099,900 downwards.
GAATCTATTAAGGAACTAGCAAATACCTATACAATGACACTGTCCCAAAAAGGTTAAATACATTAAATGTAAACAGAAGAGTGTGTAACACATTATAAAAGGATTTTTATCCCAAGTTGTTAAAGGTTAACTTTTGAACCTAAAGAGGGTAAGTTTTAGTTGTCTAGAAAATTCACTGTTTTTGACCCTTCCTTTTTAAATCATAGTCCAAAGAAAAATTACTGTATTTTCCCCCCCCCCCCCCAAGAGGCTTCCCCCTCCCACACTCACAAAAACATTGCTTCTAACCTCAGTCTCCAAAAGTCTGAGTTCAAATACTCACCACACGCTGTGTGATCTTAGACAAGAGTCTTGTCCTTCCTCACCCTGTCATCTGTAAAATTAAGACAGTAACTATACCTAGCTCACCAGAATGCATGGAGGATGATACAAAATCATGCATGTAAAGCACCTGGAAAAGTAGACAGCATTTAGCACATAGGCAGTGCTTAGCAATTTTACTTACAATGATGAATATTAACCTTGTTAATATTTCTAACGGTAACCCCAATTCAAGTCCTTTTTCCCTTTGAAAAGCGAAACCCCAAGTAGAAGAAATATGTTCAAAATCTAGCCAAAATGATACTGGCACTAGCATTTATAAAATACTCCCAAAACAGGCTTACAATTCAAAGACAAAGGAGTCTCAAGCACCTAGACCAACTACTTCATTTTATAGAAAACGAAAATGGAAACAGAGAGCTGATGTGACTTCCTGAACACTTAAAACCAACTCAGTGCCAAAGGTAGATATTACAGACATCATGCCGAAAATGTCCTGAATACAGAAAGAGCATGGGCCTTCGTGAGGAATAAAGCTCATCTTTCACATGGTAGCTGTGTAACCTCAGGCAATTTTACTTAACATTTCTGAAGCTTGTTATTCTCTGATGACAAAAATAAGGATCAGAGTTTTCCTTTGTCAGTGTATTCTGAGGAATAAAAAGAACACACAAAGAGCCAGGAGTCACACTCCTACAATATCGTAGCTGTCTGAAGTGGCATAGCCGCTAGAGGGAATTGGTCACTGTCTACCAAACCATGAGATCTACGAATTCTTCTACACATGCATTCCATTTCTAGAAATGTATCCTATGGGAAGATATGTATGGATGTTTACTGAAGCTTTATCTATATTAACCACCAAAAAAATTAAATCTCTCTCAAGAGGGAAATGCTGCTAACAACAAAAAATAAAGAGTAAGGAAGATGTATGTAAAGTACAAATAGTAAGTCGTCTAAATTTAAGCAAATTAGAATGTCACTGAAAAATGTGCAGAGTAGATTTTGAACTCATATATGATGAAACAAAACATAAGGATACGAATGTGTATATGTATATACAGATGTAATTGTTAATGGTTACAGCTGATGAAACTATTGGTCTTTGAGGAAAAAAAAAGAAATAAAGATAATGTTGACCATTTATCACATATACTCCCATATCTTTTAAAATTTGTATCATATGAATGTACTCATATATTGTTTATATAACAGAAAAAATATAGGATGCCTAGCATGTAGAGGATATTAAATATTTCTTTCTGCCTATATAGCTCAATGCTCAGTGTTACAATGTTTATTACTATAATTGACATTTCTATCATTGTCATTATCATTTCAAACACAATTTTTAAAGACAAATATTGTTTCAGGGGCTACTCTGTCCCATTAGAGAGCTTTTCCATCAAGTTGCAGATCTAGCTGTTCATTTATGACCCGCGCTAAAGGTCTACATCCCCACAGCTTGAGCTAAGGGATGAACAAAGGTTAACAAAAACACATAAAGTCAAGGCGGGAGGAGTCTCCCCTTGCCTCTGTTTGTGGTGTCATTTGTCTCCCCTGTTAAAATGCAATAAAGACAATAAAAGGAAATCGGCTGTGGAAAATGAAAGAGCCCTCTATTCATAAAAACAGTTCAAATGAGAAAAGTCTTTTAATGGGAATAAGACGACTACCATGCAAAGCAGTGGGAGAGGGAAACATAAAACCCTTAGGACAATTCATTAACCACAAATTATTGTAGGCAGCTCAAATCTTTTCCTCCAAAACAGGTTTATGTTCTAACCGTCAGCATGATAGATGCCTTCAAGCAAATTCTCAAACTCATGCAAAGGCAGTAGGCAAAAGCAAGATACTTGAATACAGGATCTGCCCTAGCAATATGAGGGTCCTTAGAAGAAACATGACTCTGTAACAGACATGATAAAGGGAGCATCATAAAGGGTGTCAGTAGAAGACCACCTGGCTCACCCATAGATCTGACTTCTTGCTCCTCTTCAACTAACCCACGCCCCTGAATAAACAAAGCCAAGACCTTGGGGAAGCTAATCACCTTGTTTTTGGACCACCTCACCTAAAATGAAGATAATAATATGTGCCTAACCTATCTGTCATAGATTTTATGATGCTTAGATGATTTTTTAAAATAAAAATATATGTATAATGACTCCAAATTACTCCTATTAAATCATACCAGCCACTCAGACATCACACAGGCTGCACCCATTAAAAGAGCAAACCTGCTCTCAGCAACATTTGTTGACCCTTCATTTACTACCACTTATACTTTCCCTCTCCTCCCCATTTCTAAGCTTGCAGCATAATTTCAAATTAAACTGTATGTTGAAAAGCTCTACAGTGGAATAGAAACAAAATGTAATTTTGTTTTTCAACATAGTTTAATTTACATTTTTATCCCACCATCCTGTTAGAGGACTAAAATCTGAGATCCTAGATGAAGGTTTTGGCAGACTCCTTTCTGTTCTAAGTGGTACACTGTGAATCTGTGCTTAATCTGCAGGCCTCTAGCCATGTCCATCTGCCTCTTTCTGCTGAGATCTCCTCACCCTTCAAAATCAAAGACACCAGTGCCACCCTTTTCTGGGCTCCACGTCTAGTCCAAGGAAATATTCATGTTTTCTTTACCCCATGCTATAGTTTGAATGCATCTCCCAAGTATCATGTGTTGAAAACTTAATCCCCAATGTGGCAGCATTGAAAGGTGGACCCCTTAATAGTTTATCAGATCATGAGGACTCTGCCCCTCTTGAATAGATTAATCCATTCATGGATTAATGGATTATCATGGGGTATAACTGGCAGCTTTGTAAGAGGAAGAACAGAAACCTGAGCTAGCATGTGAGTGTTCTCAGCCACCCCACTATATGATGCCCTGCAGCACCTTGGGACTGCAGAGAGCCCCTATGAGCAAGAAGGCTTTCACCAGATGTATCTCCTCAACTTGGAACTTCTCCGCCTCCAGAACTGAAAGAAATTCCTTTTATTTATAAATTACCTAGCTTCAGGTATTCTGTTATAAGCAACAGAAAACTGATAAGAGAACCCACAACCTCTGAGGGGGGAGGCCAAGCTCAGTACTGCCTTCTTCTGGTCCTGCCACCAAAGCAATATGGAAACCATACTCTGTGACCCACAATTACAGGGAATATCCTTGAAAGTCATGTCAGTGGTCCCACTGGAGCTTGAAACACCTCACTCTAAGTATTGATAGCTTCAGCCTAATCTTCTCATCTTTTTTCTCTCCATCTGCAATCCACACTTCACAAGGTAAATGAGAACTCATATTCAGAAATAGAGCCCTGGCCAGGGTGGTAGCTCACGCCTGTAATCCCAGCACTTTGGGATGCTGAGGCAGGCAGATTATCTGAGGTCAGGAATTCAAGGCCATCCTGGCCAACATTGTGAAGCCCCATCTTTACGAAAAATACAAAAATTAGCTGGGTGTGGTGGCACACGCCTGTAATCCCAGCTACTCAGGAGCCTGAGGCACTAGAATTGCTTGAACCCGGAAGGCAGAGGTTATAGGAAGCCGAGATCACAGGCCACTGCACTCCAGCCTAGGCGATAGGGCAAGACTCTCTCAAAAAAAAGAAAATCAGAAGCAGGGTTCTGCAGTTTGGCAAGGGTTTTAATTGGCAAGGAAAGCTTCAGTGAAGTTCGCTAGGTTAGATTAATTAAGGCATAGAGAGTGTTAGTCATTTGGAAATGATTTCTACTGCAAAGCATCAAAACCAAAGAGTCTGTACAACTGGGTGCTGAAGGTCTGTTTCCACTCTGCGACCAGCTAAGAACAAAAGGAAGAGGCTCACCACTCAAGGACATCACTTTCTCTCTATGTACATGTTTTTCTGAGACAGCTGGACAAAATGAAAACTTTTCACACTAAGTTTGTTCTTCAGGCTCATGCAGGAACCCACCATACGCCAGGACAGTCATGCATGAGACAGGTCAAAATTCAGTAATATTCCGAATTCTGCCTCTGATTCTTCTGCAGCTTTCTGTTCACCATTATTAATTGACATCAACTAAACTAATCTAAACTAAACTAACTACAACTAAACTAACTAAACTAAAAGTGCTTATTTGATACACTGTATTAACCCAACTTCCATCTTTTCTGGGATAGCAAAGTAAAGTGTATTTTACAAATAGGGAGTTCATATCATCAGCGGGCTGTCAAGCAGATAATGCTTCTGAAAAACACACACAAAACTAAAACAAAACAGAAGAGCACTGCCCTCAGGCATAACTGCTTTGTACAGTCAGATCGTGCTTGATTGGTTATGGCTAATTCCTTGATTTGCATGGGTGTAAGTTGCCTATTTGTAAAATAATTAGGCTAAATTTAATAATCTCTAAGGCTACTTCCAGATCTAAAAGTCCACGTCAACATCACTCTGTAAGATGCTGTTTTTATCTTTCTACAACGTATCTTGCAGATTTTAACTTAGGAGTTTAGGAAAATACAGGATGAGCTGCCCCACTGCGGCCTTGGTTGACCATCTGTTCATGGGAACTAGGGTCAGATAGAGTAAACCTGAGGTTATATTCAGGAAATCCGAGGGTGTCTATAAGAACAGCATATCCAGCCTTCCTCTCCTTCAGGCAATCTGTTTCACTTTTTGTGTTTTTGTTAAAGATATTAGGGAATTATAATGGTAATGGCTACCACTTTGTGTTTTTGTTAAAGGTATTAGAGAATTATAATGGTAATGGCTATCACTAGAAGGCAAACTCCATAAGGGCAAGGGACTTCTATTTTATTCTCTGCTGCCTCTTATTTTTTAAAAACAGATTTATTGAGATATAATTGATGTATTATAAAATTCAACTATTTAATGTTTTTGGGTTTTTTTTTTTTTTTTTTTTTACATTCACAGAGTTGTAGACCTATCACAAGACCTTCAACTGGGAAAATAAGAATGTTCTGGGTTTAAATAGTGGTGGTGGTTTCACAACATGGTAACTGTACTTAATGCTACTGAATTGTACAGTTTACAATGGTTACTATAGCAAATTTTATGTTGTGTTGTGTATATTTTACTACAATATGAAATTCCCCCCCCCCCCCAAAAAAAAAAACCCACTGAAATACTTTTTAACATCATTTGTGTTTTCATTCTACAGCTCAAGTATTATCACTTACTGACTTGATTCGTTAATAGGTTCTGGGATCCTTACAGAATATTCATCTTTGAAATTACCTGGGCAGTAGTTTTCTCCAGGCAATGAAATTAGGGAAAATTTCCCCTTCTTCTTCAGATCTATCTATATTTTCTAAAATAAGTATGCATAAGTTTTTAGACAGAAAACAATTATAAACACTATCTTTTAAATATTAGGAATATATGTAATTAGAACTTTTGAGTGAAAAATTACAAAGGGCTTTTTAGAATATGAGGAGGATATAAACCTTTTGGAGATAATAATGCCTTCTCCTATGGCATTGCGCCACATGCTTTTATGCTTATGGCTCATTTGTGAGATGTAACATTTTGCATTTATCCTGCCTTTCCTACACAAACTGTGTTACTTGGTTTATAAAATGTCTATTGGTAAACATATTTCAGAAATATATCCATAGATAAACCTATATATACATCTAGTAGATATATAAGAATAATAGATTTAGCACAGCTTCCTTTTGCAACCTTTTTTTTTTAATTTTAATTTTAATTTTTTTCTATATATATATTTTTATTGCATTTTAGGTTTTGGGGTACATGTGAAGAACATGCAAGATTGTTGCATAGGTACACACATGACAGTGTGATTTGCTGCCTTCCTCCCCATCACCTATATCTGGCATTTCTCCCCATGCTATCACTCCCCCAACTCCCCACCTCTGATCATTGATGGAGCTAATCATTGATCATCACCAGCTGTTAAAAGAGAGACAACCAGACAGTAAATGCTTAATAAGGAAAAACACAGCAACCTTTATCAAGTAGAATTGCTACAAATAAACCTACCTGAATCTGATTAAACCACTAGCACCAATGATTAATTTACAGGAAAAGCAGAGACTAGAGAAAGATGTTAAGCAACACCATGGTAATACGATTACCAAAATTCAGACTGAAGAAAACTCTACAGGATAAATAACCTAGTTCCTTGAACACTGGAAAGAATTAAAAATGTTCGGACTTAATTCACACAAATTGTTACAAAGATATAATAGTTATAAGAGAATTTGAAATTTGAATAAAGGCTAAGTATTTGAGGATATAAACAAATTATTATTTTTACTTGTGACAGTGCAACTGTAATTCTTTTTTTAAAGTATTATCTTTTGGAAATGCACACTGAAATTATTTTCAAATAAATAATTTGATTTCTGGGACTTGCTTCAAAAAATACTCAATGAATGTAAGTGAATAAACGTATTAATGAAACAATATTTGTCATGACTGTATAATTTCTGAGGCTGGGTAATGAGTACATAATGATTTATTTTACTATTATTTCTACTGCATATGATCAAAAAATTTCAAAATACATTAAAAATGTATTTTTCCAAAAAAATGTAATGGTGAGAAGGGGTATTTGGAAGGTTTTGTTTGTTCATTTGTTTTCTAGATTTAGTTTACTTTTATTCTTTTGAATTTGAATAACTTACAAGATATAATTCACCAGAGTAAAATTTTCTAACTGGGTGCCTCCACTTCCCACTGCCATATATATGAACTGAAGGAGGAACTTTTTCATAACCAGCCTTCTGAGAATTGCATACATATGAAAGATCTGGAACATCCTCCACAGTGCATGGGCTGATGTGGCTCTCTTGTAAATGGGAAGAAACTATGAAATGGCAGAAAATGCTCAATTTTGCAACTATTTTTGAAAATCTTTGATATTCCTTATTTTAAAAGTACATTAGTGTATCTGACGTAAAGTCAGAATGTAAACTGCATCAGGTTGTGAGCAGAATTATGGTGTAATAAAAATGTGCAGCAGAACTAGACAGTGAAATAGCTCTGAATTTCATTGAAATGTGTTGTATCATTGATCATGCCTATAAAGCACAGCATATTTAGGGATCTGGCAAAGAGAATGTACAGATTTTTTTCCCTAGGTCAAGCAGACATACTCTGGTACCTGTAAAAATATATATAAATACATTGCAGAAAAAAAAAACAAAATCACCACCATTATATTATAAATATACAGTGCAGTGTAAAACCGGCCCCCCCCCCCCACATACACAAAACTTAAATTGTTTTAAGTAAATATATTTGTGGTCACGTTGACACTATTATCCTAAGGGTGATGCATGTATATTGTTAGGCAAAGTGAATAATTACATTGATATTATTAAGAACCAGGACGTTTGGCGTATAAAAGATACATATGTAAGATCATAGAGATTACATAAAAAACATTATAATCCTAAATTTAAATCTGAAGTTTTTTATCAGGTGAATTTGTGATGTATTTTATCATATACATTTAAAAAGTACCAAAACTGGTAGCAATGACTTCTCCCTAGCAACCAGATGATGATCTATGAACATAATTCTCTACTAAAACAAACAAACAAAAAGGGGGAAAAATACAGATGGAGCTTTACATCTATAGAGAAGTGGTGAGATCCACAAATCCTCTTCTATGTATAGACTGGGGCAGGAAATACATAAGATGAACATGGAGCAACTGTAGTGCCAGAAAATAAGAAAATGTTCTTACCAAACAAGAGCAACAACAAGAAGAAAATAAAGAGCAATTAAACTACAATGGTGGAATACATCAAAGGGATACAGTAACAACTGAAAGAGCTTCCGATGGTCACAACTGGAAAAATTCAAGCAATAAAATAAAATAATATCAAATTATAACCCAAAGTATAAAATAAATAAGTCCATATTGATGTAAAAAAATTATTGAATACCTAGATAATTGGGAAAATAGACAAATTTTTCATGCAAAATTACAAGTAATTTCTATTGCTAGTCTTCCCTCAGGATGTAGAGAATAACTCTCCTCTCTTCAAATATAGGATGTACCTAGTGACTTTCTTTTAAACAATAGAATACAGAAATGGAGAAAAAAATAACTTTACAGTGAGGTCTGACAAACTTGTTAGCCATGTGATCAAGGTCAACACCAACAGTGATAAGTTACGTTAGTTGATATAATATGATAAAAGATACTTTTTATTATCTTTTTTCCAAAAACACATAATCTCCATCTAATCATTAAGAAAAAACAGCAGACAAATCCTAGTAGAGGAACATTCTACAAAATACCTGTGTATTAATCCTGAAAACTATCAAGATCATCAAAAACAAGGAAAATCTAAGATACTGTCCTTGCTAGGAAGAGCCTAAGGAGACATGGTGATTAAATGTAATGTGATATTCTTGGAAGAATTACTAAACAGAAAAAGAACGTTAGGTAAAAACTAAGCAAATATAAAAAATGTACAGAGTTTAGTCAATAATGTCTCTATATAAGATCATTATAACGAATAATAATGTAAGATGTTAATAATAGGGAATACTGGGTATAAAGTTTATAGGAATTATCTGTACTAATTTCACAACTCTCTATAAATCTAAAACTGTTCTAAAAATAAAGTTTATTTAAACAAGAACATTTTAAGAAATAATCATTGAAGCTTCCTAATTTGATTAAAAACATTTATCTACAGATACAAGATAATGAAACCCAAATAGACTAAAAACAAGGAGATAAACACCTCAACACATCATAGGCAAAGTGCAGTAAAACAAACACAAAAGAAAATCTTGAAAGCAGCAAGACATATTGTGCACAGGAATTACTGGTACTATTTAAAGTTGACTTTGATCAGAAACAATACAGGCAAAAAGGCATTGGAAGAACATATGCAAAGTGCTGTCAACAAAGAATTATCCAACCAACAAGTCTATTCTTAAAAAAAGGAAGGCAAAAATAAAACATTCCCAGATACACAAAGATTGAGAGACATCATTGTTAATAGATCTGTATGACAAGAAGCACTAAAAGGGAAGTCCTTCAGGCTGGAGGGAAATATTACCAGATGGCAATTTAAATTCACAGAAAGAAATGAAGAGTCACGAAAACGGTAAAAATAGAGGTAAGTAAAAGACTATATACATATATATTTCTTTCTAATTTTTATAATTAAAAATAAGGTTTATAGGGCAATAAGAATAGTACTGTACTAGGGGTTTATAACTTACAGGGAGATTGGAAGAAATTAAGCTATTTTAGAACATAGCTGCTATATTTTTCTGGAATTACGCCAGTATTTACTTGAAGTAGATTGTAATAAATTGAGATGTATACTGTAGTTTATAGCAACTACTAACAAAATAATTCCAAAAATTTTGTGTTTTTGTTTGTTGTTTTGTTTTGAGACGGGCTCTTTCTCTGTCACCCATGATGGAGTGCTGTGGTGCAAACACAGCGCACTGTGGCCTCAGCCTCCTGGGTTTGAGTGATATTCTGCCTCAGCCTCCCATGTAGCTGAGACCACAGGTGCACACCACCAGGCCCAGATAACTTTTTGATTTTTTATAGAGACAGGGTCTTATTTTGTTGCCCAGGCTGGTCTTCAACCTCTGGGCTCAAGTAATTCTCCCACCTCAGCCTATCAAAGTGCTGGGATTACAGGCATGAGCTACCATGTCTGGCCAAAAATGTTGTCTTAAAAAATCAGCAGCTAATAGAAGATGTTTTGATCAATGTGGGATCCTAAGAGTAAAAGAAAAAATCACAAAGAGAATTAGAAAATATCTTGAACTTGTGTTCATGGGAATGATAGGAGCTGGGAAAAGTAGAAGCCAGGTGGCAGCATTTAATAATCATAAGCAAGGTGGTAAAAAATTACCATAATAGGCAGCAAGGTTGGAATGGCAGCTAGGGCAGGGCTATTCAGTGGAAATGGTAAGAAAACAGCATTCCTAGGAACAACATGGGCAACCATTAAGGCCATTGCTTAACAAATCATAATGAGGAGAGATAATAAATGGATGTGCAGAGCTGAGTTTATCCACTTAATGGATTTGGCCAGTTTCCAAACCTAAGTCAATTCTCAGACTCAGAACCCATCAACTGAAGAGAGGCCAGCTCTTGATAAAGAAGGACTCTGTAACACCACAGGAAGTAGGCACAATAGTGTTCTTCACAGACCCTTTGAAATGGGATTTACTGCTCTTTATTTGGATAAACATGTCCTGGAGAAAGACAAATAACTAGATATTTGTTGTATCTACTATCTGGATACAATGAAGACAGTTGTATATAGGATATAAAGTTAATGCTGAGAATCAGATATCCACAGAAGTCTTTATGGTACCCTGTTAGAGTATAAGTACCCAGTAATATATCTACTATTGGCCCAGAGCTATCTCACAATGGGTTCAATAACTCCATAAGCCCACCTGGTAGTTATTTCTTTTCTAAAAAAATTTATTTATATTTTAAGTTCTGGGGTCTACATGTACAGATCGTGCAGATTCGTTACATAAGCATACACATGCCATGGTGGTGGTTTGCTGCATCCATGGCCCCATCATCTACATTAGGTATTTCTCCTAATGTTATTCCTCCCCCAATCCCCCCCACTCCCTGCTATTCCTCCCCTAGCCCCCCATTCTCCAGGCCCCGGTGTGTGACGTTCCCCTCCCTGTGTCTGATACTTTGCAGCCATAAAAAAGGATGAGTTCACGTCCTTTGCAGGAACATGGATGAAACTGGAAACCATCATTCTCAGTAAACTGACACAAGAACAGAAAACCAAACACCTCACGTTCTCACTCATAAGTGGGTGTTGAACAATGAGAACACACAGACACAGGTAGTTATTTCTTAGTTAAAAAATATATAACTAGAAAGGACATACACTTCAGTTAAGAAAATTCATATTGGCTCCTTGATCTACAAAGTAAAAGCTAATGTGTAGGAAAAGTCAAATGGAAAGCATCTGAAATTTCTCCCTTCAGTCAAGGTAGTAATTTCTTTAAAACAGTTTTGTATTCTGGGGGAGAAAAAATGCAATTAGTGATACTTTCCAAGACCAAAAAATTCAAGTGACCCTAAGATCATAACTGCCCACTGTATACTCCAAACTGTTAAATGCATCAAATCAAAAGATTGGGCAAGGCCAGTAACAATAAATCAGAAAGTGGAACTGCTGTATCAGAAGTCAGGCTTGAGCAAATCCATGGGGCTCATACCTATGGTCTTATGAGACATTCACTATGATCGTTTGATGGAAGAGAAAGAGTCCAAGCTTGATTCATGAATCAGATTAAAATATAGGTAGAAACCAAAAATAGACTGCTGCTTCATGACAGCCCCAAGCAGGAGTGGCTTTGCAAGAAAAAAATTAGACGTCCTCTCAATGGCAAAGATTCAGATGAAGAAACTTGCCATTCACTTTGAGTAGAATGTGAAATTGGCCAAGGGAAGGCTATACATGTACTATGTGAGGTGGCAGATAACTTGCCTATCTGGTTATAGGCCTTGAAGTTGCAACATTGGAAAACTAGTACAAGAATGTCTTGGAAAGTGTGAGACTTTTGATATTGATTTTAATGCCCCAGAGAAATCATCAATTGCAAAAGAAGTTCAACCAACCAAGTGAAGAAGATGCCTTCACCAGTATATGTCGGTCAACCTCTCCTCAGACATCCAAGGACTTACGCAACGGAATCAAGAATAAATTACCTACAATAGGAGGTTAGGAAAATGGAAGATAGGAGGCAGGACTAAATTGCAGCTCCCACTTAGATGGGCAGAACAGCATGTGGAGACTCATATTGTGAACTTTCTCTCCAATAACTATCACAGGAACATACCAGGAAAAGCCAAGAAAATCCACAGACCCTTTGAAGGAAGCAGATTGCTTCAGCAGGTCCTCAGAGACAGTCCAAAAACTTGAGTACCCAAAGTGTGAAAGTGTGAAAAAGGGCTTGTCCACTCCAAACACACCCTCACTGAGGAACCTGAAGGTCTGAATCACGGGAGAAGAATTTGATCTCACCTGGAGCTGAGGCAATTTTGGATATCTAAGCAAAATATAGGGTTAGAAGCAGCAGGAAGAGCTATGTGGGCTCTCTCAGATCCCAGGGAAGCCATTGCTGACTTTGTTCCAAAAAAGTCCCTGGGAAGGGCTGCCAAAGAAATTGGGAAAAGACCACAGGGAGAAGGAAACTTCCAGCTGAACTTTGTAACAATTTTGACCACACATGAACTTTCCTGTACAGAACTTGTAGGAGGAGGTGAATCTGGAGTGCACACACAACACTGAAGCCACAGCAGGTGATGGGGGCGTAAAACCTGAAAGCCCTGCTTACTTCACAGCCAGGAGCCTGGCAGCCTAGGGCAAGTTCTCAGCCCTGCTCACCTGCTGCCTGGAAACAAACTCTGTGCTATTGAGGAGGCACCTGGTGGAAATGAACTCAGCCTTCGGGGTTGCGTGGGAGCTGGGTAAGGCCTGTTACTGCCAGCTTTCCCCCCACTTCCTTGGTGACCTGCATAACACAGCAGAGGCAGCCACAATCCCCCTAGGAACATAACTCCATTGGCCTGGGAATGACACCACTATCCCCAACAGAAGCTGTGGCAAGCCCCACCCAAAGATGGTCTGAGCTCAGTCATGGGCCTAACTAACCCTGTCCCAACCTGATGGTCTTTCTCTACCCATCCTGGTTGCTGAAGATAAAGGACATATTCTCTTGGGAGTTCTAGGGCCCCATGCACCACTCAATTCTCCCTATGCTACCACAGCTGATGCTATCTTGAAAGTGCCACCTCCTGGCAAGAGGCCAACTGGTACAAAACTAGTGCAACTAACAAAACTATTAACACAACTAAGGATCCTCACAGAGTCCATTTCACTCCCCCATCACCTCCACCAGAGGAGGTGCTGCTATCCATGGCTGAGAGACCTGAAAGTGGTTCACATACAGGACTCTGTGCAGACACCTTCCAATACCAGTTTGGAGCCCAATAGCTCCACTTGGCTACATCCAGAAAAGAAATAACAATCTCTAAAGTTTGGCTCCCAGGAAGTCATGTCCCTAGGAAAAAAAAGGGAGAGCACTACATCAAGAGAACACACGGTGGAACAAAATAATCTGAACAGCAGCCCCTGAGCCCCAGATCTTCCCTTTGGCATAGTCTACCAAAATGAGAAGGAACCAGAAAAACAATTCTGGTAGTATAACGAAACAAGTTCTTTAACCCCCCGCCAAAATCACACTAGCTCACCAGCAATGGATACAAACCAAGAAGAAATCCCTGAATTGCCAGAAAAAGAATTCAGAGGTCTGCTATTAAGCTAATCAAAGAGGCACCAGAGAAAGGCGAAATGTAACTTAATGATATCAAAAACATGATATAAGATATGGAGGGAAAATCTTCAGTGAAATAGCATGAATAAAAAAAAAATCGCAACTTCTGGAAATAAAGAACACACTTAGAGAAATGCAAAATGCACTGGAAAACCTCTGCAATTAAATTATACAAGCAGAAGAAAACTTCAGAGCTCAAAGACAAAGATTTCAAACTAACCACATCCAACAAAGACAAAAAGAATCCAAAAAAATGAACAAAGCCGCCAAGAATCTGGGATTTTATTAAATGACCAAACCTATGAATAATTGGTGTTCCTGAGAAAGAAGAGAAACCTAGAAGTCTAGAAAACATATTTGAGGGAATAATAGAGGAGAACATCCCTGGCCTTGGTAGGGACCTAGACATCCAAATACAAGAACCTCAAAGAACACCTGGGAAATGTATTGCAAAAGGATCATCACTTAGGCAGATAGTCATCAGGTTATATAAAGTTAAGATAAAGAATTTTTTTTTTTTTTTTTTTTTTTTTTTGAGACAGAGTCTTGCTCTGTCACCAGGAGCCAGGCTGGGGTGCAGTGGCGCAATCTCAGCTCACTGCAATCTCTGCCTCCTGGGTTCAAGCAATTCTCCTGCCTCAGCCTCCCGAGTAGCTGGGACTACAGGCATGGGCCACCACACCCAGCTAATTTTTGTATTTTTTAGTAGAGACGGGGTTTCACCATGTTGGCCAGGATGGTCTCGATCTCTGACCTTGTGATCCACCCACTTCGGCCTCCCAAAGTGCTGGGATTACAGGCATGAGCCACCGTGCCCAGCCAAGGAAAGAATCTTAAGAGCTGTGAGACAGAAGTACCAGGTAAACTATAAAGGAAAATATATTAGATTAACACCAGATTTCTCAGCAGAAACCCTACAAGCTAGAAGGGATTGGGGCCCTACCTTCAGCATTCTTAAACAAAACAATGACGAGCCAAGAATTTTGTGTCCTGTGAAACTAAGCTTCATAAATGAAGGGAAAATACAGACTTTTTCAGACAAACAAATGCTGAGAAAATCTGCCACTACCAATCCAGCACTACACGAACTCCTAAAAGGAGCTCTAAATCTTGAAACAAATCCTTAAAATACACCAAAATAGAACCTCCTGAAAGCATGTCACAGGGCCTATGAAACAAAAACACAGTAAGTTTAAATCAACAACAACAAGGTATCCAGGCAACAAATAGCATGATGAATAGAATAGTACCTCATATCTCAATACTAATATTAAATGTAAATGGTTTAAATGCTCCACTTAAAAGATACAGAATGGTAGAATGGATAAGAATTCACCAACCAATTATCTCCTGTGCTCAAGAGACTCACCTAACACACTAAGGACTCACATAAACTTAAGATAAAATGATGGAAAAAGATATTCCATGCAAATGGACACCAAAAGCAAGCAGGAATAGCCTTTCTTACATCAGACAAAACAAACTTTAAAGCAACAGCAGTTTAAAAAGACAAAGAGAAACATTATATAATGATAAAAGGACTTATCCAACAGGAAAATATAACAATCCTAAATATACATGCAACTAACACTGAAGCTCCCAAGTTTATAAAACAACTACTACTAGACCTAAGAAATAAGATAGATAGCAACACAATAATAGTGGGGGACTTCAATTCTCCTCTGATAGCAGTAGACAGATCATCAAGACAGAAGGTCAACAAAGAAACAATGGATTTAAAGTATACCCTATAACAAATGGACTTAACAGATATATTTAGAATATTGTACCCAACAACTGCAGAATATACATTCTATTCATCAGCACATGGAACATTTTCCAAGATCGACCATATAATAGGCCACTAAACAAGTCTCAATACATTTTTAAAAATTGAAATTATATCAAGTACTTTCTTAACCACAGTAGAATAAAAATGGAAATCAACTCCAAAAGGAACCCTCAAAACCATAAACATACATGGAAACTAAATAACCTGCTCCTGAATTATCACTGGGCCAACAATGAAATCAAGATAGAAATTTAAAAATTATTTAAACTGAACAGTAATAGTGACATAACCTATCAAAACCTCTGGGATACAGCAAAGGTGGTGCTAAGAGGAAAGTTCATAGCCTGAAATGCCTGCATTGAAAAGTCTAAAAAGCACAAATAGACAATGTAAGGTCACACCTCAAGGAACTAGAGAAATAAGAACAAACTAAATCCAAACCCAGCAGAAGAAAAAAAAAAAAAAAAAGATCAGAGCCGAACTAAATAAAATTGAAACAAAATACAAAAGATAAATGAAATAAAAAGCTGCTTCTTCAAAAAGGTAAATAAAATTGATAGACCATTAGTGAGATTAACCAAGAAAAAGAAGAGAGAAGATCCACATAAGCTCAATTAGAAACAACATGGGAGATGTTACAACAGATACCATAGAAATACAAAAGATCATTCAAGGCTGCTATGACCACTATGAACACCTTTATGTGTATAAACTAGAAAACCTAGAAGAGACAGATAAATTTCTGGAAATATACAAGCCTCCTAAATCAAAGCAGGAAGAAATAGAAACTCTGAAAAGCCCAGTAACAAGCAGTGAGGTTAAAATGGTAATTTAAAAATTTCCAGAAAAAAAAAAAATCCAAGACCAGACAGATTCACAGCCGAATTCTATTAGACATTCAAAGAAGAATTGTTACCAATTCTGTTGACACTACTCCACAATACAGAGAAAGAAGTAATCCTCCCTACATCATTCTATGAAGCCAGTATCACCCTAATACCAAAACTAGGACAGGACATAATAGAAAAAGAAAACTACAGACCAATATTCCTTGAATATAGATGCAAAAATCCTTAACAAAATACTAGTTAACTGAATCCAACAGCATATCAACAAGATAATCCAACATGATCGAGTGGGTTTCATACCAGGGACAGTTTAACATATGCAAGTCAATAAATGTGATACATCACATAAACAGAATTAAAAACAAAAGTGACATGATCTCAATAGATGAAGAAAAAGCATTTAACAACATCCAGCATCCCTTTATGATTAAAACCCTCAACAGAATTGGCATAGAAGGTACATACCTTAATGTAATAAAAGCCATCTATGACAGACCCACAGCCTACATAATACTGAATGGGGAAAAGTTGAAATCATCCCCCCCTGAAAACTGAAACAAAAAGGATTCCCCACTCTCACCACTTCTACTTCTATTCAACATAGCACTGGAAGCCCTAACCAGAGCAATCAGACAAGAGAAGAGCAATCGAATCAGTAAAGAGGAAATCAAACTGTCACTGTTGGCTGATGATATGATTGTATACCTAGAAAACCCTAAAGACTTCTCCAAAAAGCTCCTTGAACTGATAAATGAATTCAGCAAAATTTCAGGATACAAAATTAATGTACATAAATCAGTAGCTCTGCTATACACTAACAGCGACCAAGCTGAGATTCAAATCAAGAATTCAATCCCTTCGACAATAGCCACAAAAAAAATAAAAATAAAATACTTAGGAATATACCTAACTAAGGAAGTGAAAGACCTCCTCAAGGAAAATTACAAAACATTGCTGAAATAAAGCATAGACAGCACAAACAAATGGAAACACATCCCATGCGCATAGATGAGTAGAATCAGTATCGTGAAAATGACTGTACTGCCAAAAGCAATCTAAAAATTCAATGCAATTCCCATCTAAATATCACCATTATTCTTCACAGAACTAGAAAAAATATCCTAAAATTCATATGGAACCAATAAAGAGTTTGTATAGTCAAAGCAAGACAAACTAAAAAGAACAAATCTGGAAGCATCATATTACCTGACTTCAAATTATACTATAAGGCCATAGTCACCAAAATAGTATGGTACTGGTATAAAAATAGGCACGTAGACCAATAGAGGAGAATAGAGAACCTAGAAATAAAGCCAAATACTTACAGACAACTGATCTTCAACAAAGCAAACAAAACCATAAAGTATGCCCTATTTAACAAATGGTGCTGGGATAATTGCCAAGCCACATGTAGAAGAATAAAACTGGATCCTCATCTCTCGCATTATGTAAACTTCAACTCAAGATAGATTCATGACTTACATCTAAAACATTAAACCATAAATATTCTAGAAGATATCACTGGAAAAACCCTTTGAGACACTGACTTAGGCAAAGACTTCATGACTAAGAACCCAAAAGCAAACACCACAAAAACAAAGATAAATAGTGGGACTTAATTAAACTAAAAAGCTTCTGCACAGCAAGAGAAACAATCAGCAGAGTAAACAGACAACCCACAGAGTGGGAGGAAATCTTTTCATTCTATACATCTGACATAGAACTAATATCTGGAATCTACCAGGAACTCAAATAAATCAGGAAAAAAATAATCCCATCGAAAATTGGGGGCCAAGGACATGAATAGAAAATTCTCAAAAGAAGATACATGAATGGCAAACATACATATGAAAAAATGCTCAACATCACTAATAATCAGGGAAATGCAAATCAAAACCACAATGTGATATTACCTTACTCCTGCAAGAACAGCCATAATCAAAAAATCAAAAAATAATATGTTGGTATGGATGTGATGAAAATGGAACACTTTTACACTGCTGGTTGGTAGGACTAGTACATCCACTATGGAAAACAGTGTGGAGACTCCATAAAGAAGTAAGAGTAAAACTACTATTTGATCCAGCAACCCTACTCCTGGGTATCTACCCAGAGGAAAAGAAGTCATTAAACAAAAAAGATCCCTGCACATGCATGTTTATAGCAGCATAATTCACAATTGCAAAAACATAGAACCCACCCAAATACCCAACAATCAATGAGTGAATAAAGAAGTTGTGGTATATACTGGAATACTTCTCAGCCATAAAAAAATGAATGAAATAAGGGCATTCACAGTGACCTGGCTGGAAATGGAGACCATTATTCTAAATGAAGTAAATTGGAATGGAAAACCAAACATCGTCCGTTCTCACTTATGTAAGTGGGAGCTAAGCTACAAGGATGCAAAGGCATAGAATGATACAATGGACTCTGGGGACTCAGGAGAAAGGGTAGAAGGGGTATGAAGAATAAAAGACTACAAATTGGGTACAGTGTATACTGCTTGGGTGATGGGTGCACCAAAATCTCAGAAATCATCACTGAATAAATTATTCATGTAACAGTATATCATTTGTTCACCAAAAACCTATGGAAATAAAAATAAAGAAAAGAAAAAGAATGTATTAGCTAAAATGGCAGACACAAGTGCTATGATGGCTCACAGTATGATCTCACTGGGGCTGATCTAGTCATTAAAAATGTCCATTCTCTCAGCAATAGAGGCCAATGCTGATACTTCAGTATGATACCAAACCTCAAGTAGAACAGAGTCTTGGTGGCAAGTTCATTACACTGGATAAACTACCTTGAAAATGGAGAAGTCTTAGTTTGACTGGCATTGTTACATACTAGCTCAGAGTTTACCTTTACTACCCACAATGCCTCCACTACCATTACTATCTCTCTTAGATTTTGAGGACTGCCATAACAAACTGTCACAAAAATGGGTGGCTTAAAACAGCAACCTATTTGTACACAGTTCTGACGTCCAGAAGTCTAAAATTGCAGATGGGTTCCTAGACTCAATTCCATGTTCCTCCCTGAGGAAGATTACAGTTCACTCCTCTTGCCTAGCTCTAAGTAGCTACTGGCAATCCTTGTCATTCCTGTTTGGTAGACACATCACCGCATCTCTGCTTCTGTCTTTACATCGTCTTATACTCTCTATCTTCTTCCCTCCTATTTTCTTAAAAGAATTCTTGTTTATGAATTTAAACCCTACCCCAGTCTAAGATGATGATTTTTGCCCGGTCAGTTTTGGTTATTTCTGCTCCTCTAGATATAGGGCTGTGTGATCATCAAAGGCATAAAAATATTGGTAAGTTTTAGCGAAACATAGTGTCAAACACCATAGCTCCTTGGCTTTTACCTCCCTAAACATTTTCTAGGAAGAGATCTTCTAATAGGTGCTAAGCACATTTGTTGGTGCTATGTTTATGCTAATTCTGATTGGCTAAAATTTGTTGGGAAAAATTATAAAACCTTATATTGGTGCATTTGTTTATAAAATTGCTTTAAAAAAGTTTCTTCATCTCTCCTTATATCTTTAGACACCCTTCTCATGCAAATGGACCATTCCCTTATTTTCAGAAACCAAGTAAACATTTATTGACTCACCACTTCGAAGGTGCCTCAGGACCAGAGTGATCCCCTTCATATTTTCCAGAAAAAACATAGCCACAGTATTTCATTCCAAGGGGATCTATACTCAGCTATTTGTATTTTAGTGTTCATTCATCTATATTCAATCTTTTTAGATAGTAAGCCTCTTATATTAGCTAGCACAATGCTGTTATTTGATACTTATTGGATAGTTGAGTAGATAAATGAAATAATAAACGAATAAATTAATACATGAAAAATATTTATGCCCTGTCAAAGTAGAGGTGAATCATTTTCACTATAAATCAATGATGTTGTCAAATCATTGCCCCACAGACAGTGCGGAACATAAATTCATTTAATTGATGTTCTACATGGATGAAGACTGCCTTCCAAATAAATGGGTCCAGACTCCCATTATGAATACTTGGTTGTGGTGCCATGCTGTGCTTTCTGTAAAAAGCAATTGTTAGGAGGGCCAAAAGAGAACTGCTGTGAAACCTGATGGGACTTTAACCAGTTTCCAAATTGTAAAGTGATTGCTTTTGGGTTTCTACTATTTCCCATTCTCATTACACTTTTTGTCACCAGAATGGATTTATGTTGTGCCATATTCTGCACACATTACAATGTTTGTCAAGATAATGAATAGTCTGAAAATTTGAATTTCCAATACAGTCAGTGAACTATGAAAGTGTGTCTTAAAATATTTCCTCACTCTGTTCACTTACCCAACAAGCTTGGCGTTCCCTCCCCCTCAAAAGCCTAACAGTTGCCAGGAAGAGGTCTGAGAGGTCAACAAAGCAAAGATTAGAATACTGAAAAGGTCAGCATGGCAAGGCCACTTCTTTAGTTCACACCACATATTAGACATTAAAATTCTAGGTCCTCATTCTTTTGACAAATGAGAATAAAAATAGCATAAAATTAATCGGCAACATTTCTTAAAGTGACAAATGGTTATTAATTTCTTTGGTATTCATTACAATAACATTAATCATGAAAAGTTCTTGGAATGTGAAAGTAGCCGTTATGTGCAGTTCCATAGGAATTTGGTGGTAATTTAGCATTCATTAATGTCCATTTACAATGAAGTGTTACTATATTAATCCACTTTTCTGTGACAAAACCTGTAATAGGCGAAAGACATAATGCCTGTTCCTTCTGTAGACTTCCCATTTCAATTGTAAAGCCAACTTATGTCTTCAGTTGAAACTAAAATTATAAGTGGTCTCCTGATTATTGTGGCTAGTCTTTGAGTCCAAGGTTCAAAGAAAGTGAAAAATCAAGATGATTCTGGGTATCGAGAAGCATAATACAGTTTTTAAAACTTATGTCATTGTTTAAGATGAGTTTTTGCATTAGCTACAGGTTCCTCTAGCCAACTCAGTGACACTGAATGTAGGACTCAGTCTTCCTAGAGGTAAGCAGCTTGATACTATTTCATGCCTCGAACCCTACCCCTACTTCTGGCTTGCTGTCTTGTTGAAAGTGGTTAAAATGAATACATAATACCCATTCTGGTTACAAAGAGTACAATGTTAATGGAAAATATTAGAAACCTAAAGCAATGGCTACTGTCTGGTAAAAACAAACAACTCTACTGGAATAATAGCCAACTTTTTAATAATAATAGTAATAATAATATCAATGACTACTATTGGACATTTATTGTAGGCATTACTGTAAGAAATTAACATCCATTCGCTAATTAAATTCTTTAACAACTTTAGAAAAACAGCACTATTATTATCCCTATTTTACATAGATTAGGAGAGGAACACAGGACATCCAACCAGCAACTGACTGAGCTAAAACTGAAACCTGCCAGCCTGGCTCCAGAGTCTACCTTCTGAAGAATTATACTTTGCTGCCTCTTATCTTGCCAGATAGGCTGTTTGCAAGAACATTGAGTAAGATGGTAAACAAAATAACAGGACTAACACACACACACACACACACACACACACACACTTCCTTCAATTTCCCAAGGATTCTAGGAGAACAAGAAATTTGTCCCTGTAAATGAGAGCTTTCCAAAACATGAATGCTGCAACAGGTTCCAGGAGATATGATGCCTTTGGCCCTGAGGCATCCAAATGGGGTCTAGGGTAGCCAAAGCCAGGTCAGTTGCAACCCCAATCTGCCTCTTCCAGGCTCCTTGCAGCGTATTGGAGAGAAGCAGAGTCTGAGGTATTACATGCCTCCAGGCCACTGACGAGTGATGTCTGTCATTGCTGCTGTGTGCCAGTTAGGCTGAATGCAGACAGGGAAGTGCTGTACTACTTGGCATTACACCTCAGAAGCCAGCTGCAAGGCACAGCCCTGCTGTGGAAATGGAGGAAAGAGCCAACAAAGCTTCTAGAAGATGTCATGTTGTGAGTGGTCAAGGAGTGCTATACAGCCCAAGGTGTGGCCAGTTGGGAGTAATGGTGGGGGCATCAGAGGATATGGGAGGCCAGGCACAAGTGCCTGGTGTGCTAAATGCCAGGCAGCACCCTGATTCCCTGCCTTCATAGATGTCGAAACTTCTATCAATTTGCAGCCAATGAGCCCTTTTATTAGAATCCAAACTATCTGCACTGTGACAGCTCTAACAATGCACTCGCATTCTACAAATTAGAACTCCATCATTATTTCTAAATACTTGATATGAAAAAGTTCAATTAGATTTGAATCCTTTTCACATTATCACAGGAAATGTCAACATTTTAGTCCATGAAAGAAAAGGAAGGGCTGTTAGATCCTTCAACGTAATGTCAACTGCTGTATATTGTGGAACAATCACAAAAAAACATTCTAAGTTTTTTGTAAAACCATTTGTGGAATAAAGTTTCTTTGTCTACAGAGACAATGAAGAATTTGAAGACATCACTAAACTCTTTTCAGAAATTGTATGCCATCATTTCAAGCCTGAACCCTCACATTAAAAAGGTATATTCATGGAAGAAAGCTCAGTTTTCATAATAAAATAAATAGAAATTCATCTTAAATTTTGTAAATATTTAATACTATCTTCTTTCTTTTTTTATATTTACTGTTTTATATAATATTTTAAAACGGTAATGACTGTTTTAGCTAAGCCCTGTAAGAATTTCCTAAATCCTCTCAGCATACCCCAGAATGCCATACAAATATTCTCAGGCTTTTCCCAGGGGTTCTTGGAAGAGAAGATACAACAGGAGCTTGCAAAAATCCCCCAAGGAAGAAAAGAGAGCTTTGAAGTCCCCCTGCCTTCCTAAATGTTTTAAAATATTTATTATGCCCATGAAGACTTTTTTAAAGTGATAAATTCTCACCAGATTAAAAGGTAAACTCAGCTGAGCATAGGGTATCAGGTTTTGAACTTGACAGGCCAGGGAGGCTGCCTGGAGCCTGACAAAACCTCTCTTTGAAGATTCTTGCAATGCACATGCAAGTACTTGGCAGGTATACTAGGGAGGAGGCATTTATTTTTATTCATACTATAAAATCCCTGCCTTCCTAGAGTATTGCTATGCACCTACAGCATCACCACCCTGATTATACCTTTAGTAACAAAAAAAGTGAACAGGTATTCTGAGGCCGCCCATTTAGCCTGGTGGTCCTAGTTACACATAAGCCTTTGTGAATATGGGCCACCCCATGTGTGAAGGAGAGAGTAAGTGCTTCTGCTACCCACTGCCACCTCCCTTATGTAGGTAGGGGTGAATGCCTATGGAGGAGTCTTGAGATCTCCTTGAAGAAAGAAATATCTTTTCGTAATAGTAGAAAGGTCAGATGGCATAGAGATTCCTTCTGCCATGTATTTACTGAGTCTACTGGACAAAGTACTTAACCATATCGAAACTTGTTTCCTCATCTCTAAAATGGGAATAGACTTACCTATGTCATATGGTCTTTGTAAAGATTCATGGGAATAAGGTTCATTAGGTCCAATACTGCAAGGTCTTCAATACATTTTAACCAATAAAATGATTGCCATTATTAATGTTTCTTGAAGGAAATTGTTAAAAGTATCATTTAAAGTGTTAATCAGCTTCAAAAGTTCTATTTTTTCCTGAATTGATAGAGTCACAAGATAATGTTTGTGTAAATAAATGTGACATTTTTCTCATCAAAGCAATGGGCTCTGTAATTCTCTCCTTTAGGCCTAAAACTCTCAGGTGAGTTTATTGCTAGTTTCTTTCCCTTTTTCCTCCTCATCTTTTATGCCCTAACAGGAGATGCCAGAAAAACCTCCCTGTAATGTTGGCTCCCTTTTTTTTTTTCCCTGAAGTGGGCTGAATTGGCACATCTGAAGCTTATGATCTATGCTTTAAGCTGCAGGCTCCTCCACTCGCATCCATTTATGAAAGCTTCTGATTCAAGGCTATCTCACTTTTCTAACTGTCTTAGTCTATTCAAACTGCTATAACAAAATACCTTAGACTGGGTAATTTATAAACAACAGAAATGTATTGCTCACAGTTCTTGAGGCTGGGCAGTCCAAGATCAAGGTGCCAGCAGATTCAGTGTCTGGGAAGGGTCATGTTCCTCACCAGTGCTGCCTTCTTGCTGACCTCACAAGGCAGAAGGGGCAAACAAACTTCCGTGGGTCTTCTTAATAAAAGCACCTATCCCATGCATGAGGGTTTTGCCCTCATGCCCTAATTACCTCCTGGTTTCCCACCTCCTATTAGGGATCAGTTTTCAATATACAAATTTTAAGGTGATCCATTCAGACCATAGCACTTACATTTTCTTCTGTTCTTACTTTTCCTACCCTTATGAATACTCACTCCCCCTTGCATCTACTTCTAAGAATAGTTGATTACCTTCCTTGACTCAGTTTTTTACTCCTTAGCTGCCCCCTAGTTGTTACCCTAATTTCCAGATTTCCCAACCCCTGGATTTCTCCTAATTTTAAAGCCCCAAAGTTTGTATTCACTGATTTCTCAGTCACCAGACCAACCCCTTTCTTTTTGCCCACCATCATGGTGCAAGAAGCTGTTACTCTGTCACTGGAACCTCTCCCTTATTCCCTTCCATCACATCTCCTTCCACTCCCTCCATCAGGAGGGTCACAAACCAGGGACACTGCTGGTGTTCACCTGAGCCCTATGCACAACAGGCCTCCAAAAAATATCCAGTGTAACAGATATGGAGAACTATCTCCTTTAAAGATTCCCCAATCTTATCTCTAATTACAGTGTCATCAGGAGCCCAAGCTACACCCTCAGCTTTATCCATCACTGGGATTCAGAAATGTTTGGCAGGTAATTTATTAAAAGGTAAGTAAATTGAAAATATTATGAGGGAGCTCTGCAGAAATGTCAAAAATATGGGAAAATATTTCATTTTACCACTAATTAAAAATAAAAATACAATAGCATCTCATATCAAAATTAGCAAAATTATTACAGAATCAGTAATTTAACCATTAGAACTCAATGTTATGCCAGGTCTACATTGTTGCAAATAAAGACTTGAAATGCAATATAAATACACGTAACTTGATATACGTCAATTTGATCAATATTCCTACTTTTTGACCTAATAATTCCAAGTAATTTATATTAAGAAAATAATATTTTTAAAAATAGTCATTGCAGCATTATCTAAACTATACTTTTTTTTAAAAAAAGTAAACTATTAAAGTCAATAAAATATTATGTAGGTTTTTAAAAATAATAGCAATGAACTCTATGTAACTACAAGGAAAAGTGTTTATAACATTATTAACTAAAAAATTTAGATTCAGAAATGTACAATTTCTATAATTACATACAATATATAGTTGTATACCAATCAAAATGGAAAGAAAACAATATGCTAAAATGAAGTCAGCTATTCTCTTAGACTTATAAATTGGGATAATTTACGTATTTTAAATATACATTTAACTCTAGGCAATAAAAATACATTTAACTGGACAATTAGCTCTTGGACATTATTGCAAATTCTAAAAACAACAAAATATACTTTATTTTGTCACACTAAAAATATAACAAAATCAAAGATACTTTGCTTAAATACTTAGAAACTGTAGAATAATGGAAAAGTCACTTAGACTTTCTGAACCTTTATTTCCTCCTTTATGAAATGGATATGTAATACCTGTCACTTAGATCTCACAGATTTTATACCGCTCAAGTGAGTCAATGCATATAAAATTGCTTACAAATTATGTGTTAAAAATAGAATTTGATACACCCAGGTATTGAAAGTTTAATTTAAAATTCATATGATGGGGAGATTTTGATCCTTGAATTATATTCCAATGTTATTTGGAAATCAATAGCTAGAATAAACAAAACAACTATTATTTAATTAACAAACAATAAGTTTCAGGCAAGAGCTGACAATTTACATACATTTTTCCCTCTTCTTTTGTAAAAATTAGTAGATAGATATATTCAGGAAACTGAGGCTAAGGAATGGTTAGGGAATTCATCAAAGACAATAAAGCCAATAATGACCAATATCTAGTTTAGCCAGAGTTCAAGTGAAAATTTCAGGTTGGCTGAAAGTCCAATATCAACCAATTATGTGATGCTGACTTTTTGCAGTTTCTATAATGTTAGCCTATATTAGTAGAAGTGTTATATTTTGAAAACAGGTAACAATATCACAACCACACTGAAGGATCACAGTGTTAGGGTTAGGGTTATATGTAGAAGCCATTTTTGAGAAGCTATATCAATAAACAATAAAACCAGAATGCAGACACAATGGTAAAGAATTGGGAAACCATGCCATAGAAAAAGCAATTGAAGAAATCAGTGATGGTTCGAAGTGGAGAAGAAAAAAAAATAACCATAAGGCTGCCATCTTGAAGTAGACTCAGATTAATCCTTTGGGCATAAAGAACCACAAATCAACAATTGGAATGGTAGATCACAACAACTTCTTTCTAAGAAAGAATACTATCTTTTGAGGCGTTGAGCTTATAGAAAAAGTTGTTGTTGATTACTGCCTAGTTTAAACTGCAAACTATAAAATGGGTCAATGTAGGATGGTTTGTGTGTGCCAGTGTGTGTGGATGTTTGTGTTTGTATATGAATGGTTAGCAAAATGCTGAAAATTCAAGACATCAGCCACCAATGTAAAACTTAATTACCCTAAAGGAAATTTTTTGTGAAGGGTAATGGGAAAAGAAAGCAGTGGGCCTGAGAATATCCTGTGAAAATTAAAGAGTATAACAAGGATCTTAAGAGCCATGTGAGCACGAGAGTGTATTTGAAAAAAAAAAAAAATGAAATAGCACATTGCTGAGATGAGAAAAAAGAAACAAAAAACTCTACAATCAATACATGAGACTTCCAGTTGGAAGGTCAATTTAACTTGTATTAATACTTCCTCATGGTCTCAAGGTGAACATCAACAGTATATTTTTTAAAAATCTGTCATTAGAGGGCTTCACAAAGAAGCTGAAGTACCTACTACAATAGAAAAATTTCCTGCAAAGAGCAAGAGATAGGCTCATATAACCTTGAAGAAGGCTTCAAGCCTCAATATTAAGAATTCAATGATGTGGGTATTTTTAGTTATATTCCTCTTCTGAAAAAGATATGTATTATAGTCATATTTTAGGTTATACCAAGCTCTCTTAATTGCATGATGTTTGGGGCAGGGGTTTGGTAAACTTGACATAACAAGACAGAGAAATTGAATTGTTGTTTTTAATCTGGATTACTTGGTTCTTTTATCTTGCACTTTCTTTCCAAATAGTTTTTTATGTATCTTTATTGGCTTCACTAGAGTAAAAAGTACCTCAAGTACATTCTTTAGTATGTACAGCCAGCACAGGGTCCAGCAGAAAATTTTGTATAAAAAAATGAATACCATGTATACTTACAAGATAGATAAGTGAATGAAATGGAGGACAGAGTATCCTCATTTCCATAAGTGGAATAAAATGTAAGCTATATGTTTAATAGTCCTTCTACCTTATAAATTTTCTTTTGAAAAATTCTTCTTGTAAGTTAACATTTGTTAAATAAATGCTATTTTCATTGATTTATGTGATACATTATATGATACATTTCAAAATGCTCTCATTCATTTATGTGCAATTAATCTCCAATGGAAAATGACCTTTAATAACCTATAACCTTTTAACTATATATTTCTGTCTTAAAGCTTTACCATTAAATTTTAACAATTGAAAAAAGCTGAATATAGGGAAGAGTAAGAGAGTTAACACCATAATTAATTATAAAACTATTCCGCATTGAGAAAAATCACAGTAATGAAACAGAAAATACAAAAGCTTTGTGTTTGAACCCTGGCTCATGTACCTAACTTTTTTGTGCGAAATTTTCTGGTTTAGAAAATAAGAAAGTACCTGTTGCATAGGACCTGGTTGGTGTGAGAATTAAAATATTATACCAAATAGCCTGTCACAGAGTAGATATTCACTAAACAAACCTTTCTTTCTTTAGTCTCTAGATTGCAGGGTACATGGCATTTTTGTGTGACCCTAGTACTCTGGGGATGGTGAAGGAAGAAAGAAGTTTTTAAGATCTGTAACCCTTAAGCTGTTAATTCCCACTGTTATGGACTGAACTATGTCCTCCCCTAAAATTCATATGTTAAAGCCGTAATCCCCAGTGTGTGACTGTATTTGGGTTGCAGCCTATGAGGAAGTAACAAAGGTTAGTGAAATCACAAGGGTTCTAATCCAATAGAACTGATGTCTCTTAAGAAGAGGAAGAAACATTGGCATCTGCCAGCCCACTCTCTCACAAGCACAGGTGAAAGGCCATGTAAGGGAAAGCCAGAAGCTGGTCATCTGCAAGCCAGCAACAGATCCCTAAAAGAAACAACCCAGAACATACCTTGATGTTGGACTTCTAGGTTCCAGAACTGTGAGAAAATAAATTTCTGATGTTTAAGCACCCATCCTGTGGTATTTTATTATGGCAGCCTGAACAGATTAATACATCTGCACACAAGAGTTCTAGCTTATAATTAGAGTTGGGGGTGAAGCAGGCAAATATCCCATGGTGTTATTGGAAATTAAAGTGTCCTCCTGACAATTCATGTTTTAAAGAAGATGAAGGTAGAGGTTATTTGCATTGCATGGCAGGACAAGCTGGAATTCTGATTCCTACCTGGTATTCCAGGACACTGTTTTTCTCTGGCCATGAAATTCACCTATCCAAGTAGAAATTGACCTCCTGGCCATGGCTTCATCAGCATCACGTTAACCCACAGATAGATCTTTTGTCTTGCCTTCACCTTACAACATACATATATTTCTTTACCCTGTCTCCTTCCCTAGTCTTCTGATGCTAACCCCACAGCAAATACAGTTAATAAAGGAAGACCACATATTGTCATTAATTGTGGTTTTCCTTCAAATGAATCATGTCTTAAGCAGTAAGCAAGCCTTTAATTCCTGCCACAACAGAGAAATATGTTTGTCATCATTTATAGGCTATAATTGAGGGTTAGCTTTAAGTAGCACTTTTACATATTATTGAGCACAAAATATTATCTTTATATTATAATTGGTGGTTCTGGGGCTGCTTCTGAATTTATACACAGCCCCATTCTCTGCTGAGATGGCAGGACATATGCTACAATCACCACTTGCCAAGACAGAAAGCATATGTGCCCCTTTCAAAAGTCCTCCCGAATTCAGTGAAGGTGTTTCCTAATATTCATAGTCAGCCTTCTCCACCCAGACAGTTATGAAAAGAGGAAATATGGCTTTTGGAAATATCCCTCCTTAACTTTCTCTATCTTCAGAAGTGCCCAGTTTAATAGTATATTGCTTTACTCCTTGAGAATGGACTCACGCAAAGTTTTTAGAGAGTATTTCCCTTCCTAGGAGCATGTGATTCTAAAGAATGCTCCAAAGAAGGCACTGTGTAAGCTCCAGTGTGCACAGTTCTTATTTTATATTCCAACAGAAGAGAATCCTGAGATGAAGATTAAAGTGTAAGAATGTATTTAGAAGGAATTCTAGAAAACTAGCAGAAGAGTAGGGAGGTGAAGAAAGAAAGAAAAGGGCTAATAAAGGGTGTGTCCTCAAGCAAGTTGCCACTGTAGATAACTGGAGCTTAATTTATCTTGGGAACTAGAAAATAGTTTAGAACATGGGCCTCAAAGCTATCCCACTTCATGAGGATGGGAATGTGGATATTTACTATCCACCCAAAGGGAACTAGAGAATATATGGGCAATGTTGGCTTGCTCAGTGGCTTCAAGAGCCAGGTAACACTCAGGCAGAGCTGCAGGTTCAGGTAGACTGAAGTTTGGAAGTCATGCATAAAGCATCATTGCTTCAGGGATGTGGGTAGGGAATTGACAATGTCAGCTAAAGGGTCCTATTTCTTACTGATTTATTCATGAATTACCTGCTTCCTTTAAAAAGTGATTTGAATCTCACAAACGTACATTTAATGAGATAAAATCGTATTGCATAGTTTGTAATAAGCCTAAGAGCCTTCTAACAGTGAGAATTTTAAACTAATGTAGATTTTTCAAGAGATTAATATACTTGAATAGTTTAAGGATCTTCATTATAATCACAGCTCAATCTGATTAGCAATCTTTGACAAACAAATTTTCTAAACAAATGCTACTTCAGCCCAAGAACAATTTAACACCACAAATACCAACTAACCAAGATTGATTTGTAAAGGATTTTGTTTGGTCTGTTGCTTTTCTACATGACAGTAACTTTTAAGTGGTCACTGCACATTAGCTAGAAGATATTTAGCTGTTTTACATTTTCCAGCTGAAATGCAGCTTTTTAGAATGTCTCTGCCCAGATTGCAGCTTTCTGCAACTCCTTCTTGGCTATTTAATAGGATATAAAGGACTTTCCATCTGATCTGATCAGTCCTGGAAAACAAGCTGCCTTTACGTGTCAACCACAGTTTCAGAACGCCCGAGGTGAACAGGAAACTTTTCTATGGACTTATTAAAGACATTTAAAAATAGAATACTTGTCCTTCTTTCCCAGTACCTTCCTGGGTTTCATATCAGACTGAGGAGACAATAAACAACTGCTTGAAAGAAATGCCATCAGTGTGGCATATTCCATATACAGTCTCTTAAAGTCTAAAGCAAGTTTGTTGCTTGCATTCCTCGATGTCTGCTTGATTAGTCAAACTTTTTTCTTTTTTTTTTTTTTTTTTTTTTGTCTTTTTGTTTTTTCCTTTTTGTGGAGAATGGGGTCTCACTATATTGCCCAGGCAGGTCTCGAACTCCTGGGCTCAAGCTATCCTCCCGCCTCTGCCTCCCTAAGAGCTGGGATTA
The DNA here is from genome assembly GCA_036589455.1 of Ateles fusciceps. Classification (NCBI taxonomy): domain Eukaryota; kingdom Metazoa; phylum Chordata; class Mammalia; order Primates; family Atelidae; genus Ateles; species Ateles fusciceps. Next base: position 4,068,773 of record JAZHEH010002924.1, on the reverse strand, counting down.
CAGGCGTGAGCCACAGCGCCCGGCCAGTCAAACTTTTTTCTGGTTTTTTTTTTTTTTTTTTTTTTTTTTTTTTAGACTTAGTCTTACTCTGTCATCCAGGCTAGAGTACAGTGGCACAATCTTGGCTCACTGCAATCTCCAACTCCCTGCCTCAGCCTCCCGAGTAACTGAGATTACAGGCACCCGCCACAGCTAATTTTTTTTTTTTTTTTTTTTTTTTTTTTTTGGTATTTCTAGTAGAGACAGGGTTCACCATGCTGGCCAGGCTGGTCTTGAACTCCTGACCTCAGGTGATCCACCCTCCTTGGCTTCCCAAAGTGCTAGGATTACAGGTATAAGCCACTGTGCCCAGACTGTTTTTTAAATTAAAGAAATATATGTTGTATAATTTTGACAAAGTCAGGTAACTGGACTTTCAAAATAATTACGTAAGTTTTTCCAATCCAAAAATTCATTAAGTTTTGACTAGTTGCTTTATGTAAAACAGGGTTTGACATTTCTATAACTACCTTAGTGAATATACAATTATGTCAGGTGTCAAATTTGTCCCAAGTGCTCTGATTGTACTTGTACTCAAAATTTTTGTTTTTATTCCAAGACCTAAATAATAAGATTGGAAAATTCTCTATTCTTTTTAGAGCCCCTTAACTAGCTGAATTGAAACAAGTAAATGAATAATTTAAGATAGATTTATTGAACACTTGTTACACAGACAACCTGTGCTTGGCTTTGTGCAGAAGAGAGAAAAGCAAAGGAAAAAGAAAGGGAAGGACTCATACATGTATCACGGTGCTGTCTGCTTTGCCTACATTGTGTAATCTTCCCATCAATTGTATGGTGGTAGTTATTATCATGCTTGTTTTCCAAAAGAGAAGGAACTAAGCTTCAAAGCTCAATATAAATTAAAACAGACCTCTCAACACTTGAGCTTACACAGTGCCTTCTCTGGAGACTTCCTGTAGAATTGGAGAAGAGAAGGAACTAAGTTTCTGAATTCATCTGGGAAGTGCACACCAATGGTACAAGTTCATATCTCCATAACTCAGCAGTCCATTTGCTTTACATCATATCTGCCTTCCAAAGAGAAACCAAAAGATAACTTTGACTCTCCAAAACAAATTGCAAAAATATCAGTTTGGGAGCAATTTTTTAAAAACATCTTTAGTGAAGTAAAATTAACACCCCCTCCAAAAAAATAGGTCTAAAGTGTACAATTTGATTAATTTTAACATATATTCATCCCTATGAAACCATCATGACAATCAAGAAATGAGCACCACAAAATCCTCATCTTCAAAATTTCCTTGTAATTATTTGGAATTCTTTTCTCCTGTTTTTCCTCCCATCTGCAGGCAATCACTCATCTGTTTTTTTCCCATTATTAGTGCTCATTTCCTAGAACCTCATATAAATGGAGTCACACAATATGTAGTCGTTTTTTTGTCTGACATCTTCCATGCAGCATATTTTAAGATTTATCAATGTTGTTGAATGTATCAATAGTCTATTCATTTTTATTGCTAAAGAATATTTCCATTGTATGACTATACCACAATATGTTTATACATTCACCTGTTGATGGATATTTAGGTTGTTTCCAATTTAGGGTTACTGAAAACAAAGCCATATAAAAATTAATATGTCCAGTTTGACATGAAATTGGGTGCTTTAAAAAGAAAAAAATTAATATGTGTTGTATTTTTGAATATGTATTGTATTATTGTATCTTTGTATGAATCTGTTTCCTTTTTTTTTCAGTTAACTACCTAAGAGAATAATAAGTCTTATGAGAGGTATATTTTTAACTTTTTTTTTTTTGAGGCAAAGTTTTGCTCTTGTTGCCCAGACTGGAGTGCAATGGCATGATCTCGGCTCACTGCAACCTCTGCCTCCTGGGTTCAAGCAATTTTCCTGCCTGAGCATCCTGAGTAGCTGGGATTATAGGCATTCGCCACCATATCCAGCTAATTTTGTATTTTTAGTAGAGGCGGGGTTTCTCCATGTTGGTCAGGCTGGTCTGGAACTCCCGATCTCAGGTGATCCGTCTGCTATAATCCCAAAGTACTGGGATTACAGGCATGAGCCACCTCACCCGGCCTATTTTTAACTTTTTAAAAGAACTGTCACATTGCTTTTCAAAATAGTTATACCTTTTTATGTTTCCACCAGCAATACAAGACAGTTCCAGTTGTTCCATATTCTTGTTAACACTTGATACTGTCAGTCTTTTATATTTTAATTATTACAGCAGAGTACAGTGGTATCTCACCATGGCTTTTAATTTGTATTTTCCTAGCGACTAATAATATTATGATTATTTGCCATTTGAACATCTTCTCTGGTGAAGTGTATCTAAAACTATTTGCCCTTTCCTTTTAATTGGGTGTTTTGTCTTCCTCTTATTTCACTGTATGAGCACTTTATATATTCTAGATACAAGTTCTTTGTTAGATATATTTTCCTATGTTTTTCCCAAGGTGGGCCTTTGTATTTTCCTTTTTATAACAGTGTATTTTGAACAACAAATGTTTCTAATTTTGATGAAGTCCAATACATCAATGATTTTTGTATAGATTATGCCTTTGTATGGTGTTTAAGAATTATTTACTAAACCATAAGTCACTAAGATGTTTTCCTGTTTTCTTTTTAATGTTTTATACTTTTAGCTCACATTTAAAAATAAAATCTATTTCAAGCTAATTTTTCTATGGCGTTAGACAAAGGTTGAGGTTCTTTTTTTTTGTTTGTTTACAGATAAAATCAAGTTGTTTCAGTACTATTTGTTGAAAAACTTATCCTTTCCTCATTGAATTTCTGTGGCACCTCTATAAAAAATAACCATATACGTGTGGATCTGCCTTCAAAGAGAAACTCTAAGGTACCTTTAAAATTATAGAACAGACTGAAAATATGAGATTGGATAGCAATTTTTTTAATGTATTGTAGAACAATTCATTGAAAAGATATGTGTTGATATGCCTGTTACACTTTTGAATCTGAATCTGCAATGCTTATTAATAATTTCAAAAGTTTGGCACCAAAAATTTGTTCATCAAAGAGCATGTTCAAGTTCTGTCCTTGAGGGGTCCATTGTCCAGAAGGAATAGGAAGCATACTTAATTCACACTCACCATACCAAATAAAAACTGGTAAGGGCAATAAGAGAGAGACAGTTAAAAGTATTTGAAGACATTAAGAAAGGTGACAGTATTCCATTTTTCAGTGGGAAGGGGAAGAGAACCTTAAGGGAAACCATAAGGTTACCCTTCCCACTGAAGAGAACAGAAGGGTAGGATTTGCACACACAGAAGTGAGGAAAAGTGAATTCCAGCAGGAATAAAATGCACAAGCAGAGGCATGAAGACAAAAAAGCATGGGCGCATCACAAGAATAAAATTTAAACTGAAGAAAAATGTAATAGTATGTTTTCTATTCCAGAATGTTCTGTGAAGATAATGATGTTTAGAGTCAGCTTATCTGGAGGAAAATGAATCAGTAAAGAAAAAAAAAAAGAATTCCAAATTCCAGTATCTTGCCCAGTCCACCATACCCACTCAATCAATTTAAAATGGAAAATTCAAAGAAAATAAATAATTTACTTACGTAAAACAGTTTAACATTTCAGGTAGAAAGTATACAAAACTAGAGACCCAGGTCAAACCACCTTTCTCCACAAAGTCTTCCCTGGACTTTTCCGACCTTGAGATTCTCTGAAAACTAACAACTTCATCACAGTGACTTATCAAGAGACAGTAGTTTCCCCCTTATCCAAAAGGGATTCACTCCAAGACCCCAAGTGGATACCTGAAACCACAGGTTGTACTGAATTCTGTACATACTACTTTTTTTTTTTCACTATACCTACACACCTATAATAAAATGTAATTTATAAATTACATACAATAAGATTAACACCAATAACTAATAATTATAACAATATTACAGCATCACTACTACTGTGGCTTGGGACCACTGTTAGGTCAAATAAGGGTTACCTGAATATAGAAACTACAGTACATCTGATCTGATAACCCAGACAGTTCCTCAGTGACTAATGGGCAGTGAGCGTCTACAGCCTGTACGTTGAACAAAGGGATGATTCATGTGCTGGGCAGAATGGGAAATTTCATCACAGTATTCAGAATGGCACCCAATTTAAAACGTATGTTTTATTTCTGGAATTTTCCATATAATGTTTTTATACTGTGGTTGACTTCAGAAATCACAAAAAGTGAAACTCTGGATTTCACCTGGACTATTAGATACGAGATATTAACCTGCATATATAGTCTTGCCTCCTAAATATGTCTCTTCCTTGTTTGAATACACATTTCTACCCTTTGGCTGATAAAATTTCTCATAGTGTACTTTCAGTGTACATATATACTGGAAATATCTTCTTCCAGAAATATTTTTGTTCTGTGGTTCATCCAGCAAAGGTTGTGAATGTTGTTGGAATTAAGGTTATTTCTCAAAAGCTAATCTGTTTGTGGTGTGTTTTGAAGCAGCATGCTATCATTCTTTTTTTATAGCTCCATATCAGGTTTATGTATAATTCAATCAATACCTTGGGGCACACTATTTGATGATTACAATAAAAAAGAGATCTATTTTGTTGTTCTTTGTGAAGCTACTTTCATTATCACGTGTCACTCAGTTACAAGAGTTTATGGGACCATTTACACCCAACGGACACTTTAAACATGCGGTTTTTATGACAAGTAAACTCCAAGATAAATGAAAACATTTTAAAAAGATATTAGGATCCTTTCCTTGGTCTTTGATTGATATGAATGGGGGTAGTAAAAAGGATTTTCTTTTGTATAGTCCTGCCTGTTACAAGTCGCCAGAGAAATGGTGCTGAGATGAAGTGTTCAAAACAGCTAATGGCCTGGGCTTGTTCACTCAGCACCAGCAGGGTCCCTAAAACTGAAAGTAAAAAATGAAAAATAGGCAAATGATTTTTTAACCAATATACAAATACTTCAGGTTAATTAGGCACTTTCTACAAGATTAGGCTCAAATGTGGTGAATGGCTACCCCTCTGCTTTCAAATAGCAACCCCCATGAATTATTGCTCTCAAAAAACATCACTTTTAATAGAGCAATGAACTGTTTATTACAAATAGTTACAAATATATTGATTTGTTTTGTGTTTTTATTATTTTATTAAGCTAACTTCAACTTTTACTTTAGATTAAGGGGTACACACACAGGTTACATGGGGTAAATTGCATGATGCTTAGGCTTGGAGTCCCAGTAATCCAGTCACTCAGGCAGTAGGCATAGTACCCAACAGATAGTTCTTCAGCCCATGCCTCTCTCTCTCCTCCTCCTCCTCCTACTGGTCCCCAGTGTCTACTGTTGCCATCTTTATATTCATGTGTATTCAATGTTTAGCTTCCGCTTATAAGTGAGAACATGTGGTATTTGGTTTTCTGATTAGTTTACTTCAAATAATGACCTCCAGCTCTAACCATGTTGCTGCATATTACATGATTTTGTTCTTTTTTAAATCTACACAGTATTCCATGGTGTATATGTTCTATATTTTCTTCATCCAATCCCTTGTTGGTGGGTACCTAGGTTGATTCCATGTCTTCACTACTGTGGATAATGCTGCAATGAACATATGAATGCATGTGCCTTTTTGATAGAATAAATTATTTTCCTTTGGGTATGTACCCAGTACTGGGATTTCTGGGTGGAATGAGAGTTCTATTTTAAGTTCTTTGAGAAATCTCTAAATCCTTTCCATAGTAGCTGAACTCATTTGCATCCCCCACCAACAGTGTATAAGCATTCCCACTTCTCCACAGCCTCACCAACATCTGTTGTTTTTTGATATTTGATTGTATTTAGTTGTACTTACTTATTTATTTTGAGACAGAGTCTCGCTGTTGCCCGTGCTAGGGTGCAGTGGTGTGATCTCTGCTCATTGCAACCTCTGCCTCATAGGTTCAAGTGATTCTCTTCCCTCAGCCTCCCAAGTAGCTAGGATTATAGGTATGCACCGCCACACCCAACTACTTTTTGTATTTTTTGTAGAGACAAGGTTTTGCCATGTTGGCCAGGCTGGTTCAGAACTCAAGTGACCTACCTCAAGTGATCCAACCACCTCAGCCTCCCAAAGTGCTGGGATTACAGGTATAAGCTACTGTACCAGCCTTGTTTTTTGCCTTTTTAATGATAGCATTCTGACTAGTGTGAGATGATATCTCACTTTAGTTTTGATTTGCATTTTTCTGATGACTGGTGATGTGAGCATTTTTTCCTGTTTCTTGGCCACAAAAGCATCATTTCTTGAGTCATGAGTCTATTTTGGTCTCCACGAAAATCATTTAAAATGCAAGCCCCTTTAATTAGACAAATTTGAATGTAAACTACATATTAGGTACTACCATTGTATCAGTGTTAAATTTTTTAATTTGATGAATTTTACTGTGTGGTTACGTAAAAAAAAAAAAATCAAAAAGTTTTGTCTTCTTAGGAACTATATGCTGAAAGGATGAAGAGTCGTGACTTCTGCAAATTACTCTCAAATGGTTCAGCAAGATGATAATAATCATCACCAAGATTATAATAATAAATATTGTGGATGTTTTATGTAATAAAGAAAGAGATAAAGCAGATGTGTCAAGATCTTAACAATGGATTGCATTTAAGTGAAGGAATATGGGATTACAAGGTAATATTCTGATAACTTTAGGTGTGAAAAATTTTTTAATAAAAAATTTATTTGAGCAGGATTAAGGATCTGCCTGACCACAGAAGCACCCACAGAAAATAGTATCCAAGTGATACCTAAAGGAGCAACTGGTCCCTGAATGCCCCTTTGCAATTTATTTCTTTAAAGTAAGCCATTGCCGTGCTGCATTTCCTCCAGTACCTGTAAACTTCCAGCATACTCCTCCGCATCCCTAAGTATCTATTCTAGTCCTTGTCATCACATGACTTGGTGGCATTTTCTTCACCTCCAGATTAACCTGTTGACAATATCTATTCTAACTTGCTGTCTCAGAAGAAGATGTGTCTTTACCACCTCCCTTATTCACCCACCAATTGCCAACAGGCTAATATCATATTCCATCTTCCTTCCTCCAGGATCTCCTCCATCAATGATGCTTGCCCCTCTTGTGACGCCAGACTCTCCACTCAGACTTTTCCGGCTTATCCCCTCCCCACCCCCACCGCCCCCCGCCTCCTCTCACAACTTTTAAAGTATAAAAAAAGGTGACAATGAGGTACCCCCAACAAAGAAACTGGGGAGGGGAAGGAAATGAGAATTAAACTACAACCATGTATGGATCACATGTTATGGATCAAAGTGGAAATCTACAAGTTACTTTAAAGAGACTTTATGGTTCTAAGGTCATAAAGATTTGGTAAAAATAGGATAATATCAGCATAGTTACAGAAACAGTGGGGTAATTACCTAGAAGGTAAGTTTAGAAATACAGTAAAGAAGAAACAAAGACAAAACTATGGTGATAGAAATCAGAACATTGGTTGCCACAGAGTAGAGGGGATGGAGGAGATTGACCATAAAAAGGCAAAGGGGAACATTTTAGGGTAATGGAAATATTCTAAATCTTGGTTATGGTGAAGATTACAAGATGGCACACATTTGTCAAAACTCATCAAATTGCACTTGTAGAATTGGTAAATTTTACTGTAGGCAAATATAAGTCAACAAAGTTAATTTTAAAAGTATACCAGTTTTTATTAGCAGTAACAAGATTAGGAAGACACAGCTCACAACTGATTACCACATACCTATATAAAAGACCCCCTGCTTAAGAAGCTGTATAATGAAAATGTGTACACCCTTCTGCTGTACCCCTCAGGGTCAGAGTGCCCTTCCCAGTCAGTGGTAGTGGAAACTGCTTTTTTCTGGGAGCTTCCAGCCTGCACAGAAGCCTTACTGCATGATGTGTCACAGTAAAATTATCCTTTATTTGAATATACTGAGAATTTTCCTCTTGCTCAGAGTATACTCACGACATTATAGCCTTTTCAGAGATCTTAAAGGACACACACAAACTTCTTATTTGTTATAGATACCATCTCACCCACACTGAGCTTAAAATGACCAACAGCTGCACTAAAAGTATGTACTTCACATTTCTTTCTCCATTTCACTGGGGGTGGGAGGGTAAGACAAAGAAAAAATATGCTCTAATTGTATCCAGAATGGATTTTTCTCTTTTGTTAGGTTCAAATAACAAACTAGGAAATTTTAAATCCTGGAAGGCCATCTGTCAGCAACTGGTTCCCCAGAGACCAAGAAAATGCTTTCATTTAGCTGAAGGCTGCTATAGGCAGCCACATACCCGCCTGAGAAATACATCATTTTTTGCAAATGTGAAAATGACTGCTAAGGGGAGTTGGAGCCCTAGTTACATGCCCCATTTCAGAGCCTTCAGCTCCAGCTGCAGGGACCAAATAAGACAGTGATGGCCCTGGGGATTTCAGAATTCAGTTTCTTTCTGACAGCCTCAGAAACCCCAGGCCACACTGAGGAAGAAGAACTGCCTCTGTCACTAGCTCAAAAAACTCATCAATGGCAGGGGCCCAATCTTGGCTCCAAAGAAGTCCTTGCTGGCCCCTCACTTATCTTCCCTAAATGAGTGAATACTGCCATAAAAGGTAGCTCTAAACAAACAGCTGCAGGCAAAGAAACTCTCTTCCTCTTGACTTAGCATCCCCCTAAGCTGCCTGCCTGCTCCCAGCTTAGTGTAATTCCTAACCTTGCAGCCCTGACCCCCCATCTGCCCTGACTCTTCCCACATCACCCCAGCCTCACATCTTGGCAACACCAAGACTGAACAGGCACAACATGATTCTACTGCTTATTTCATATTCACGAATATGTTCAGAGATGTTTATTATTACCTAGATTTACAAATCATAATTTAGCATATTATTTATGACATAAAATACAGAAAAGTCTGAAACAAAAAAATTCAGCGCCCCCTTCAGACCTTCAATAAGAGTTACATAGGTACTCGTAGACACATAGGTACAGTAAAATGGTGAGAAAGGAAACCCTCAGCTACTCTGAGATGCAAATGCTAAGTGGTCAGCTAGGTCCACACTCAAGCTCATCACTGCTAGAACTGTTACACCTGGCTTTCAGCACATACAATTCCAATTTGTGCCTTAAACCTGGTGCAAATGGCCAGGGAGCCCCAGAGCCCAAAACACAGAAGGCCAAGACTATTAAATCTCAGACCACCGAGGCTCCTGTAACACCACCAGCACCTGTCTACCCGTTAAGCCCATCCAGCTCCACAGAGAGAGTGGCAACCCTAGGCTACAGCAAGATCTCACTTTGACTAGCTGAGCCCACCTGCACAAGAAGCGGAACAGACCCCTTGCTGTTGAACGGGGCCCAGGCTTCATATCTGTGCAGAGTAGTTTGGCTGAAATGGAGACATTCCAATTGAATGCTCCTGAAGGCCAGAGGCACAACCTTTTTCTCCCCCTGTAGGTTGGAAAGTCCTCTTTGTGTTGTGATGGAGTCCTGTTGGTTTTCATTTATATTTTTCACTGTCACATTGCCTGTTCTCTCCACCTCACCATTATAGGCCAGTCCCATTAAACCATGCCTAGATTCTTACGCTAACCCTTCCCGGCCTAGCTTCCCCGGGCTCAACCCCAGGGGCCAGGTAGATAGACACTACACCACCACCTATATTTTCCTCTTATATTATTTTTGAGAAACATCATGAGTCCCTTTAATCTAAAACGTTGTATTAGTTCATTCTCATATTGCTATAAGGATACTACCCGACATTAGGTCATCTATAAACAAAGGTTTAATTGACTCACAGTTATGCTTGGCTGGAGAGGCTTCAGGAAACTTATAATCATGGCAGAAGGAGAAGCAAGCACCTTCATCATCAGGAGACGGAAGAGAGAAGTGCAAGCAGGTGAACTGCCAGACGCTTTTAAAACCATCAGATCTCGTGAGAACTCACTCACTATCACGAGAATAGCATGGGGAAACCGGCCTCCACGATCCAATCACTTCCCACTGGGGTCCTCGTCTGACACGTGGCAATTATAGGGATTACAATTTAAGGTGAGATTTGGGTGGGACACAGCCAAACCCTATCAAATATCAACTCCAAATGTCTTGGCCCATCTTTCATTGTCCCCCTACCCCACACATCCTCTCTCACCATTTTCCAGCACTTACCTTCAACTCCAGCTGGACAGATTTACTCACTCTTCCTTGTTTACTCTGATTGGTACTCGAATCTTTCCTCCCTGTCCAATTTTCTCCTTTCTTATCTCTGGTATGGAAACCACACCCTCCCTTTTACTTTATGGCCCGGAACAAGACTTAGGTTCTCAATGAAGCATTCCTGAAATGTCTTCAGCTGCCACTGTCTTTTCCTCCTTTTCTGGTGTCGTAACGCCAACACAGGTTAGCACTTCATTGTTTGGAAACTGTTTCCACATGTGTGTTTCTCTGAACTTTGAGACTTACCCTGTATCATTCTAATAGCTGCAGAGTGCTAGACACCTGTGGGAGACTTCCCAATTGATTTCTGGGCTGAATCAATTTGAGAACAATTGTTTCCAGCTACTTTGTTGTATCTGAAAAAATATTATACTTAATCCACTCAGAGTGGTGCTCAAAATGCAGTAATCACCCTGTGAAATATTCCCATTTCCCATGCGAGTTGACATTTTTACCCCGGAGAACGTCGCTCGTCTTTTATACTACTACTCCATGGCTTTGACAAATAGAGTTCACCTCAAATCTCCCTTCAAACCATATTTAAACCTCTCCGCTTCCAGCAAAGACTCTAGGCTAGATCTCATTGAGCCAGTCAGCTTTGCTAATTTGTAACCAATTTTTGATTTACTAAATGCCAGCATTCAGCTGGAGGACAGATGGAAAAGCTGCAGGTAACTGCTGACCTTCTGATTAGAGGGATAAGATAACCATATCCAATTTCACATTCAGATTATCTACAGAGATTGGATATGAAGATCTTTCCCAGGGTTATAGGGAGGAAAGAAAGCATATGGCCCCAAAATGGCATGTGGCTAAAGGATTTATAAATTAATAGAAGGATGGATTTATTATAACCTTCAAGGCAGATAAGAAATATGCTGGTGCTGTGCTTTTCTGAAAACACGAATGCCATTCTGAGAAGGCTAGTTCTAACAGAGAACTTTTATTCTCTAAATAAATAGAATATACTATTACCAATGAGGCCTTTTGTTCCTAATGAGAGGTACTGATGACTGCTATCACTAAAGCATCCTGAAAACCTGTGGCTGCTCTGTGGCGAGCAGGCCAACTTCAGGCTCAATTGTGCAATACGGGGTGTTTGATTTGGTTCCCTTCTCACCTCCCCTTTTCCTTCCTCCTTCGTGTCCATATGTCTTCCAAATCCCTTTCCCAGACCCTTTGTGGATATCTCCCATATTAGCCATCTGTGATGGTTAATATTGAGTGTCAACTTGATTAGATTGAAGGGTGCAAAGTACTGATCCTGGGTGTGTCAGTGAGGCTGTTGCCAAAGGAGATTAACATTTGAGTCAGTGGACTGGGAAAGGCAGATCCACCTTCAATCTGGGTGGGCACTATTTAATAAGGTGACAGTGCAGCCAGAATAAAAGCAAGCAGAAGAACGTGGAAAGATTAGACTTGACCAGGCACAGCGGCACACGCCTGTAATCCCAGAACTTTGGGAGGCTGAAGTGGGCAGATCACTTGAGGTCAGGAGTTCGTTCCAGACCAGTCTAGCCAAGATGGTGAAACCCTGTATCTATTAAAAATACAAAAATGAGCCCGGCATTTTGGTCTGTGCTTGTAATCTCAGCTACTTGGGAGGGTGAGGCAGGAGAATTGCTTGAACCTGGGAGGCATAGGTTGCAGTGAGCCGAGATCACACCACTGCACTCCAACCTGGGTGACAGAGGGCAATTCCATCTCAAAAAAAAAAAAAAAAAAAAAAATTAGACTGGCTTAGCCTCCAGGCCTACACTCTTTCTCCCATGCTGGATGCTTCTTGCCCTCAAACATCGGTTCGAAGTCCTTTAGCTTTGGGAACTTGGACTGGCTTCCTTGCTCCTCAGCTTGCAGATGGTCTATTGTGGGACCTCACCTTGTGATCTTGTGAGTTAATACACTCCTTAATACATTCCCCTTTATGTATACATCTATCCTATAGAATAGGAGTGGTGAGAGAGGGTTATCTTTGTCTTATGCCTGTTTTCAAAGGGAATGATTCCAGTTTTTGCTCATTCAGTATGATATTGGCTATGGGTTTGTCATAAATAGCTCTTATTATTTTGAAATACATTCCATCAATACCTAGTTTATTGAGAGTTTTTAGCATGAATGGCTATGGACCAAAAAAGAGCCTGCATAGCCAAGACAATCCTAAGCAAAAAGGAGAAAGCGGGAGGCATCACGCTACCTGACTTCAAACTATATTACAAGGCTATGGTAACAAAAACTTGGTACTGGTACCAAAACAGATATACAGACCAATAAAACAGAACAGAGCCTCAGAAATAACCCCACACATCTACAACCATCTGATCTTTGACAAACCTGACAAAATCAAGCAATGAGAAAAGGATTCCATATTCAATAAATGGTGTTGGGAAAACTGGCTAGCTATATGCAGAAAGCTGAAACTGGATCCCTTCCTTACACCTTATACAAAAATTAACTCAAGATGGATTAAAGACTTAAATGTAAGATCTAAAACCATAAAAACCCTGTAAGAAAACCTAGGCAAAACCATTCAGGACATAGGCATGGGCAAGGACTTCATGACTAAAACACCAAAAGCAATGGCAACAAAAGCCAAAATAGACAAACGGGACCTAATTACCAAAGAGCTTCTGCACAGCAAAAGAAACTATCATCAGAGTGAACAGGCAACCTACAGAATGGGAGAAAATTTTTGCAGTCTACCTATCTGACAAAAAGCTAATATCCAGAATCTATAAACAACTTAAACAAATTTACAAGAAAAAACAACCCCATTAAAAAGTGGGCAAAGGATATGAACAGACAATTCTCAAAAGAAGACATTTATCCAGCCAACAAACATGAAAAAAAGCTTGTCATCAAGGGCCATTAGAGAAATGCAAACCAAAACCACAGTGAGATACTATCTCACAGCAGTCAGAATGGCAATCATTAAAAAGTCAGAAAACAACAGATCCTGGAGAAGATGTGGAGAAACAGGAACACTTATACACTGTTGGTGGGAGTGTAAATTAATTCAACCATTGTGGAAGACAGTGTGGTGATTCCTCAAGGATTTAGAACTAGAAATACCTTTTGACCTAGCAATCCCATTACTATTTATCCAAAGAATTATAAATCATTCTACTATAAAGATACATGCACCAACCCAAATGCCCATCAATGATAGACTGGATAAGAAAATGTGGCACATATACACCATGGAATACTATGCCGCCATAAAAAAGGATGAGTTTATGTCCTTTTCAGGGACATGGATGAAGCAGGAAACCATCGTCATGCTCAGCAAACTAACACAAGAACAGAAAACCAAACACCACATGTTCTCACTCATAAGTGGGAGTTGAACAATGAGGAATACATGGACACAGGGAGGGGAACATCACATACTGGGGCCTGTTGGGGGTGGGGGTCTGGGGTCAAGAAGCATTAGGAGAAATACCTAATGTAAATGATAGGTTGATGGGTGCAGCAAACCACCATGGCACATGTATACCTATGTAACAAACCTGCACATTCACACATGTACCCCAAAAGTTAAAGTTTAAAAAAAAAAGACAGCTTCTGAAATTGTGTAGAGTTTGGTAGCCACAGACAAGGTAGCTATAGGAGACTCTGATGTGTTTCTGAGGGGCAGCATCAGACAGGCATGGTGAATGCCTCCAAAGAGGAAGAGTAGTGTCCAGGAATGAGTTGGGAGGGCTACCAATCTGAAGGATTATCTGGATTGGGGGAAAAGCAACCAAGGTGAATTCTGGAGAACCACTTGGTGATCAGCCATGTAGATGCCGTGTCTGGCTCAGCATAACGGGAGGGGAAGACTTTGCCTTTTCCAGAGTGTCTTCTGGGGAAGCCATAAAAATGAGCGGCACTAACCTATCACAAATGAACTTCAGCCTCAAAGGAAAATCAAGGCCTCCTGGATGCTTAGCAACAGAAGAAGCTTAATTTTCTTCTGTAGATTTCTTTTTTTTTTAAGTAAAAAATGACTATTTGCTATTTATGTATGTCCCAAGGAAATGCAGAATTACATCTTTAATCACACTTTTATCCCTATGAGTCTATTTTTATATTCACCACAGACGAGTAATATTTCTTCTTCAGAGATTGTCTAGAAAGATTGCACTGTCATTAGAAGTTTCATGTATTCACATTAGAATAATGTAGACCAAGTACAGACATGACAGCACACCAAGGGTATTTGTGGACTGGAAAACATGACAAGCCACAGAGCCTACATAAGATGTGCCAGAGAGTGCAAGAGGTTCGACTAGAAGGGCAAGTCTGGGTCTGCATGCCCAGGGGGCTCACTGTTGGATAAGAAGATTGAGTTACAACACTGGTCAAGCATTTTCTCGTTACCTCATTCAGATGGCAGAGCAACCTCACAAGACTGATATTTCACTTCTCCACATTTACAAGTGCAGAAACTACGGCTCAGAGAAACTAAGTACCTTGCTCAAGATGAGAAATCAAGCCAATAACAGCTAGGATTTGAATTCACTCCTGTACACCTCAAAGTGTGTTGTACTCTTATCTCCACTGTCAAAAGAAAAACCTTAGACAAATTTAACAGAGTTTAATTGAGCAAAGAACCATTCTTGAATCAGGCATACCCCAAGCCAGAACAGGTTTAGAAAAACTCTGGCACTGCCAGGTAGTTGAAGAAGATTTGTAGAAAGAAAAAGGAAAGTGACACAGAGGTACAGAAACAGTGGGATTGGTTACAGTTCAGCATTTACCATATTTGAATGTGGTTTGAACAGTTGGCCACCTTTGATTGGCACTGGAGTAGGTTATCGTCTGTTTACAAATCCAATTACATGTACACTATGCACGAAGAAACATTTAGACAGAACTTATAGTATGTAAGGAAACAGCTTTAGGGTAAATTTTATTTAATACTACCATGTAACACTCTATTCAGTTCGTTTTTAAACACTGGAGACACTGAAAGAGGTGATTTGGAAACATATAGTTGGCTGTTAGTGGAATAAGTGAAGACCATAAGCCCTGAAAGTATGCCAAGAGCCATCTAGTTATCTGTGCTTAGTGAAAGTTTTAGTTTGACATTACCAGCCAAAAAAAAAAAAAAAAAAGTATTCAATCCAAAAAGACTCTGAGAGAAGTGATTTCACACTCTTGAATGGTGGTAATATATATTTTTAATTGTTCTTGTTGTTAAGTATATCTGTTCATTGGTTTTACCTCAGTCCCTCTAGGTATGAAAGAATTCCTCCTACTTAACTGAATGATAAAACAAATGCCTCCACTGCCGTTTTTATTTAGGGCATAATTTTCTCATCTCTGAAGAACGTGCTACAGACTCATTGTCTTTTGGAAATATGGACCATCTAAGCTTGTATATGCTCAATAACACTCTAAATGTGTTTATTCAAGCACTTTTCTCCTAATTATTAAGTTTGGGTATATTTCAAGGGACATTTACTCCAACTCTAAGTCATTGACTTTGAGCTCATTCACATCTAGAAGTAGACTGCAAGAAATATTTGCTTTTTAGGTGGTATCAGAGCTACCACATTCCTTAGAACTTAGTTCACTGGGTCAGGAGAAAATGAAAATGTCAGTTTTCAAGCAAATTTTTGATCTTTGAGAATTAAAGAATGGGTTGTTGGCAAATGGCAGTTGCTTTCTAACCACTTCCTGTGCTAAAATTTGAGTCACTCCCCACATTTAAGAACACACAAAAGGCAAAGGAATGAGTTAATTTTGTTGGCTGTGTCAGTCTCTCTTCTGCCCTATACTCATGTCCCTGGGTCAGTATTCATGTTTTTGCCCTGAGGCCAAACTGTACTCTTTTTTTTTTTTTCACATAGCACATTTCCACATGAACCTCTTAGAAAAAGTCAGCATTCAATAAAGAAAAGCCAAGTCAGAAATAAATCATAATATTAAGTTACAGAGGAGCAAGGCTGAATACTGAACAACTGGTACACCATGATAACACAATTTAGGGCAGTCATAAGTAAAATCCAGGTCAGTGTCAGGAAGTCATGCAGGGTGTTCCTTGCTGAACAAAGAGATACTATGTAAATCACAAATCAAATGAAGAGTACATGCAGGATATTTTATCCCACCCGCAGAACAGCCAACCTTCCTAGAGGCTCACAAATGATATTTTTCCCTGCACTCTTGGCACTAAAAAGTAAAATTCAAATAAGTGATCTTTCAACTGGGATGTATCCTCCACATTTGTTATTGAAATAGTTGAGAAGAATATACAACATTAGCCCTTACTGGAATAATGCAATGCCCAGGGCTGGATAGCAGAATATTTTAGATGTGAGGCATAATATGGCCTGAATTTTTGCTTTTTCCTTTGGATTTATGAATGACTACAAACTTCCTAAAGACAAAAGGTGATCTTGTACCCCAGATTAAATTTTCCTGCTGGCTATACAGGTAGGCATTCAATTTCTCCTAGTTGGTTAATCAGGTATTGGGTGACCTGGTCCCTCCTAACTTCTCCAGGTTGTCTCCAGACACTCACCTTCAGGCAGACCAAATTTTTCAAAACAGACTATGTTTTTCCAGGATGTTGTGCCTTGACACACCCGACTAGTTGTAGAACACCTACCCCATGATTGCCTATGTGGTGAACAAAATCTTCCCTCTTCTGGGAATTTGTTTTATGTCACCATGCCCTGCAATATTTAGCTAATCTAATCAGTTGCACTGACTGGATAGAGGCCATTGTTTAGTCATCTTTGTTCCTCTAATCCCAAGAAAAGGCCTGGAACCCTCTAGAAATTGCTAGATACATGTTTTTAGTATGCTGAATAAAAAGCTCCCTAATATGATGAAGTCATCAAGATTCCCACCACATTCACAGCCAAGAGAAATCTAATATTTCCAAGGTTTTGGGGGGAAAAAATCTCTTTGACACTCATTTTATTCATATACCTGTTTTTACTTGGCTAGAGGTGAGACCAACATGTTTCATATCTTCTAAGAAATACAACTGCAAGTCTGTAAGTGGGAAGGAAAAAAAACCGACATAACCCACAACCTAGAGGCTATAAGATGCCTGCATTTGATGTGAGGTGGAGCTTTGAAACCCTCCAGTGTTTAGAGTCCATGATTACACACAGCTACATTTATTTAATAAATATATTATGTTAAAGACAAAGCTCTAATTACTTTTTGTAAATGGGAACTCTGTTGAAATGAACTTATGGGAACTTGTAGATTTTTATCTTGGCATCGTATCCACAAGTCAGCAAATATTCACTGGTGACTTACTATGTGTTTGGTGCAATATAAAGCTAAACACGATTTTTTTTTTCTTATGCTGGTTGCCCCCAAAATTCCAGAACTACAATTTTTCACTAGAAAGAAAAAAAGAAACTCTTTTGCAGAAAGCACAATTTAAGCCAAATAGGTCAAGCTGGTAAACTTTACATTTTGAGGGTATTATGGAGAACATCCTGTGCCATTTTGAAGTAATTTACAGATTGTGTGATACATGACACACTGATGTCCCCATCATTGCCTCCTACTGAAAGAGGGAAAATCAGTTCTCTTCCCCCTGCATCTTGTCTTCCTAAGTCCTGCTAAATGTACACAATAGCAATTCTCTTTGGGGAGATTTTATCATGGCAGGAGAAGAGGATTGCTGATACAGTGGAATTAATAACTATTAAAGAAATGTAGGCTGAGATCATGGAGGAAAATCTATTCTGACAAGCATCTCCTGAGAGGAATTATCATTCACTTAGACAGTTAAAACCCTCCCTCACCACTCCATCCCACACATGCAGCCTGGTTGTAAGGAATCCTCCACAAAGAAGGCCAGATGTCCTGATTAGGTCTTTCTCCAAATTAATAGTGGATTCTCCGGGCTTTGCCTTCCTAATAAGCAAGAAAAGTTGCAATCCAGTTTTGTCTTGCAGGAGGGAAAATAAAACTGGCTTTCTCAATGATGTGCATCCCCAGGGCCTTTGTGATGAATCAGCTTGCCATAGATTCCTTCTTTGACCTTATTAAGGACAGACACAGCAGATAATTTTAATAATGCAGCCTTCAATAGATCAAAAGTATTGCTTCCAAAGACTGCAAAGCTGAAAAGACTGATTAATGTTGTTTCTTTGGGGAAGGGATCTGAGAATGCTATATGAAGGTAGAGCAATTTAACTAGAACTTGGAGAATAAAATGCTGGTCTTAATTTTTCTTTATCTTATGTGGGTGCCTCACACTACAAATTCAAAGCACACACTTACCCTGGCATTTGGAACCATAACCAACTCATGATCAATGGAGCCCTAATGAGAATAGCCTGCTGAGCAGTCACAATAATCACCCTTCGGACAATCAATAGAGAAGGGAATGGGAAAATAGTTGGATATCAGGTATTTCTCTAATCATCCCTAATCAGAGGGGTGTGGTATGTATTCCAGAAACTTTGATAAGTAGGCAATATCAGAATCTTTTGCAATAATTGCATAATTAAGATGAATGGCCTACATGGCCTGCGGTATATTAGATACCAGGACTGGAAACCACTTTCTAGGTTTGAAAGAAGTCACTAATCTTTCCTTGGTGCTGAATACTATAAATTAAGCGCTGAATTTAACTTTACCAGAAACAGACGTTTGAAAGAAGAAAAGCTGTATTTGTTCAAAATATCCCCTGTAATAGCAACTAAAACAATAATAAAAAAAAATCCACTACCTCCTTCTCAATAGCCAGAGAAACAGCCAGTGATTGACTAGAATCAGTTTCAGTCAGACAGTCAAATTTCATATGACTGGCCACAAATTCCTCCCAGAGCCTACTGTGATGTTCTTCAATTATCCTGCTTCTGAACACTCATTCTGAAGCAAGAACTCTGGCATCCCCCAGCACTGAGAGCAATAGAAATTGAAGTTTGGTACATGTTTTGTCTGTAGTCTCCCCAAGCAGCAGCATGAAATAGAGGTGACACTGTTCTGCCACCAGCTGTGTGACCTTCAGCAAGTTACCTAGCCTTTATGAGCTTCAATTTCCTCAAGGCTAAAATGAGGATGTGATAAGCATCCAAGTTCCTCACAGATCTGAAACTCAGGATCTGCAATGATCTGAACAGCTTGCTTGTGGGACCATTTTAACTGGAGTGTTAATTCTTTTTACAATGAGATACAATTACACATTTGGCAGGTCTGGCCCTGCTGTCCTTCCCAAGGAAGCATGAAGCCAGATGACTACTAGCTATATATGGTGAGAAAATAATCAGATAAACAATGAAACATCAGAACATTTGAGCTATTTCCAAATCCCATCTCTCTCTCTCTCTCGCTCGCTCGCTCGCTCTCCCCCTTCATCATTCCCTCTCTCTCTCTCGCTCTCCCTCTCTCATCTCTATCTCATCTACCTTCCTTCTTCCTTCCCTCCCTCCCTCCCTCTGTTCCTCCTTCCTTCCTTCCCTACTTCCTTTTAAAACTATAGATTTAGCACTACTATTTGCCAGTTCTTGTACAGAGACTGGGTTCAGAAGTAGTCTCTGCATTCATGAAGCATTCATGATAGCCTGAGGGAATATAGACATTAATAAAATAATCATTCAAACATAAGATACAAATATTAAAGGTCTATAAGGGAAGATGCAGGTGCAGAGTGTTCAGGATATGTACATGCAACACATAATACTCAATAACCATTAAATATTCTTGGACACTGCTGCAAAGAATGAGTCATGATGATCATCTCAATGAAGGCACCGCTTCTCTGCTGTTTAATACCATATGGACAACCAAATGCTCCCTAATAAAACATCAACTTTCCAAACTCATTTTCAATTATCCCAAAAGTTGTATTAAGGCTGTGTCCGTTGATCTTTTGTTTAAAACAATGCTATAATTTCAGTCACTTTCATCTTCAGTATAGTTTGGTAGCTTGGAGACAACTGAGGCTTTCCACCCCAGAGGTAAGGAAATCAATTGTTTTGTTTACAATGTGGTTGGGGAAATAAAAATATCTGGCTTAATTTTAATGCCTTTTCTTCTTGGAAAACAGGCATTGTATAAACATATGTATGTGCATGTTATTATGTTAATATTGCAAATGGGAAATCACACAGAGAGAGCTAAGTAGGCCCATAAAGACAGAACAGAGCACCTGCAGACACTCTCCATTAGAGGCTATCTCTTGCCCACAGTAGGGTCTTACCACCAAGCGTGACTTTCTCTTGGTTTAACTTAACCTTAAACCAGTCTTAAAGTGAACTAAGCCTTCAGTAATTTGGATTGTACCATTTGAAACCTGAATAATTCTGACTCAGGTTGAAGTCTTTTTTCAAGTTGTCTGTGAGAGGAGTTTTGCTAAGTATATTGATATTGCAAAGTAAAATGCTGGGAACTGGAAATAAATATTTTTAAATATTTGTAAATGATTTGCAAGCATCTTTTAAAATAAGTTTTCTGTGGAACACTTGAAAAATACTTCATTTAAATTTTCCTTTGAACTTGGGGTAGTAAGCCTGAAGCTAAAAATAGTTTACATGTCACATTCGGCACTAATAATATTATCTTATTGTTACCCCCAAAATATTGAACATGTGTGATGAATGTAGTGTCCTAATCCACTGTTCCCATAGAGATGTTTAATAATTTCTGAAAGTAAACGTGTACATCTGTTATGTATCAATTTTAAAATTAAATTTTAAAAATAATGAATTTTTTAAATGTTTGCAGGAAATGTCATGTTGCTGATGTTTTGCACAATGAGGGGAACCCATTTTCAACTAGGACTTCAAGAAGGAAGTAAGTCCTTGTATGAAATGGAATTGATCACACCACCTGAACCCTCAAACACCACAATTCATACAGAAATTACTTCACCAAGAAGACCCAGGTCACAAAATGTTGCAATTTCACGTAGCTAGAGGTAGCTATGCTCAGAGACCACTGGAGTGGCAGAAACTCTTTCACAAATATCAACTAATAGAAGTTAGATACACAAAGTCTTTACTTTCAGTAACTGTTTAAGCATAGACTATACCTTAGTAATAGTGCCATTACCCAAGAGTAAGATGTATTAACATCCATCTTAGAGAAAAGAACACTGTGGAGCAACCAAAAGAAAATAAAGCCAGTAATCTCATTACTGGGTACATACCCAAAGGATTACAAATCGTTCTATTATAAAGACACATGCACATGTATGTTCACTGCGGCACTGTTTACAATAGCAAAGACCTGGAACCAACCCAAATGCCCATCAATGATAGACTGGACAAAGAAAATGTGGCACATACATACCATGGAATACTATGCCACCATAAAAACAATCAGTTTGTGTCCTTTGTATAGGGGCATGGATGAATCTGGAAACCATCATTCTCAGCAAACTGACACAAGAGCAGAAAATCAAATACCACATGGTCTCATTCACAGGCGGGTGTTGAACAATGAGAACACAAGAACACAAGGAGGGGAGCATCACACACTGGGGTCTGTTTGTGGGGGATAGGGGAGGAACAGTGGGGGGGTGGGGGAGGTTGGGGAGGGATAACATGGGGAGAAATGCCAGATATAGGTGACGTGGGATGGAGGCAGCAAACCACATTGCCATGTGTGTACCCATGCAACAACCCTGCATGATCTGTACATGTACCCCAGACCAAAATAAAAGGAAAAGAAAAGAAAGCCTGTATCCAAACTGGCCCCTAGCCATTCACTTCAGTCAGTCGTCATTGGCCTTCCTGGAGAAATCAGAACTACTGATAGAAATTTTCACACATTGTATTTATACCCTTTTCTGTTCATTCTAACACATGGCACCAAATATTTATTTAATAAAATGTTTCTCTATGCAAAATACAAGTGACAGCTAACTTCTCAGCCAATTAGAAAGGCCTAAGAGAGAATGCCCTTGCTTTTTTGGAATGTTCTTTATGGCGAATGAACTGGAGACCAGTTTCAGGACTTTTTGCCTTTAACTAGGTGGCATACATTGCATTTTGTCACTCCTTTCTCTCCCAAAGAATATTTTATTGTATTCATAAGTCTTATTTTTAAAAAGAAAAAGTCCCTTTGGTTTAGTTGAGCTAGACAATCCCATGATGACATTGGAAGCATGATTTTCTGGTGCCTGGCTGTGGTAAAACAAGTAACAAGATCCTTGACAAATTCCGTTTTAACTGGCCTAATTTATGCTTGGATGTGCAACAGGTTTTAATAGTCTATATTGCATTTGTATTGTATTTAGTAATTTTCCCAAAACCATTCTAAGAGAGACAGATATCAAAATTTCTATTTGTATTTTTATAACCCCTTTGTAATGCTTGCTTTTGTGTAAGTTTTACAACATTTAGATTAGGATAGTAAAATATGTTGTTATAAATAACTAAGAACAGCTGGGTACATTGGCATGTGCCTGTAGTATCAGCTACTTGAAAGCATGAGGTGGAAGGATTGCTTGAATCCAGGAGTTCAAGACCAGCCTGCAAAACAGCAAAAACTTGTCTCATAAAAAAGCAAACTGAGAATAATTGGGATATGTATTGGAAAGTGTTTAGTGCTCATGCATGAGATTAAACAAAAAAAAAAACTGGGGGACCACTGCTCTGTACAAAAGATCCTTGATAAAGAAAGAGCATATCTTATTTTGCTTTACATATTCAGAGCCTAGCTAAGTTGCTAGAAAATAGTAGACAGTCCATAAGTATACATTGAATAAATGAAAGAATGACATTATAAATGAAAACAGCTATAAACTTTGTATTCTTGACCATGTAGGAGCAAATTTTCACCAATTAAGAACAAAACTTCAGGACCCAATCATAAGCAACAACTTGTACGATAGCAATCATCAGCCTCCTTCTATACAGGATACAAAGCCTGAACTCATCAGCCCTTCCTGAGTCATCAGACCCCTTTGGAGAAGTCCCTGAAATTGTCTAAGGAATGCTGGCCTTTCTCATTTGCAGGCTCACTTGAATGCAGACAGATCTGCACCTTGTCATGCTGAGTAAGGATTCTCAGTTGTTGAAGAATTTTGTAGCCCCTAAGAAGGAAGGTGGCTATCTAGTGTAAGCTGAGCAAACATTATCCAGCCCCAAACATGCCCTTCTTACCACCTGTCATAAATCTGGCCTTTCCCCTTTTGCCTTATCTCTGGCTTTGTTGTGATTTCTCTCAAGTAATAGGGTGGGTTTTTGCTTTCCCAACACTCCTTCTGCTTTTATTCTCTCTCCACCTGTGATAGACCCAAGTCTACAAACCACAGCCAATAACGGGCTGACAGTTTCCTCACTTGGGTTGCTGTCCAAGGTACTAGACAGTGATGAGCTCTAAACAGAGTAAAAATGAATACCTTTGTGTGGAGTCATTTTTGTTGTTGTTGTTTTTGAGGAAGTGCATTGTGGAGTAGCCCAGTCAGCAGAAAATCTGGTCTGTTATTGTGTTTTTCTGTCTCAGAGGATAGATCTTGGTCCCATAGTTTGTCCAGCAGCAATGGCCTTCATGGGGAAGTCAGAACTACTGATTACAATTTTCACACATCATATTTGTATCCTTTTCTGTTCACTCTAATAAATGGCATAAATATTTTCTCTACACAAAGTAGGAGTGACAGCTAACTTCTCAGCCAACTAGAAAGGCCTGAGAGAGAATGCCTTTGCTTTTTTGGAATGAGAAGCTTCAAATGGCCAGAGGTCTTGGATAGGACACAGAGGCAGGTGGCTTTTCAGGAGGTGAAGGGGGTGCATAGAAAAATAAAATATGATTCCTGACTTCAAGTATCTTACCATTTGATTGTTAGGTATCTCATATAGGCATCAAGTAAAAATACAAAGCAGCATAACTTCCATCATGCCACTGATGCCAGTGGGTAAATGTTATAGGAACTTCAGAGGATATAGAGGCAAACATTGGCTATAGCAGTCAATGACATTATCAGTGAAGACACAACATGCTTACAGCCAAGAAAAAGTAGGATTTTGAAAGTCACAGAGAAAAAGGGTGTACTAGAGGAGAAGAACTCTGTAAACAGAGGTATAGAGAACTAAAGTATAAGAAAGTGAGGCATAACTTAAGGTTATGTAAAAAAAATCAGTAAAAAATATCAATGATGTGAGAGGCAAGAGTCAAGGGCTTTGAAAACAGATGGAAAATAACAAGCAAAAATGAATCAAATTTCTAAATGCAAATGAAATAAAATTATGTAAATACCAGGAAAAAAAACAGCAAATGCCTGTAAAACTTTAGAGCAGAGAAGGTTTTTCTAACTATAACTGAAAACCCAGATGCCACAAGA
This sequence comes from Ateles fusciceps, assembly GCA_036589455.1. Classification (NCBI taxonomy): domain Eukaryota; kingdom Metazoa; phylum Chordata; class Mammalia; order Primates; family Atelidae; genus Ateles; species Ateles fusciceps. Next base: position 4,044,270 of record JAZHEH010002924.1, on the reverse strand, counting down.
GAAAAGAATGACAAATGTGAACACATAAAAATAAAATCTTTTGTTTTGCAAAAAGCATCACTGACAGCCAAGAGAAATGACAGACAGAAAAAAAAAATGCAGCCTACATTGTAGACAAAGAGCTAAGATGATTATACAGAGTTCCTAGAAATCTAGAAAAGAGAGACCAACCATCCAATAGAGAATAGGCAACAGACAACAACAACAAATTACAAGTTTTCTTCAAAAATAGGAAGAGACTTTCAATATCACACACATACCAAAAGAAATGCAAATGAAAGCTCTAACAAGATACTATTTTTTACCTAAAATTTCACAATACACTCTGTAGTTGAAGTATTAGAATATAGATACTACAGTGCATGGTTTTATATTGTTGATGAGGTTGCACAATGATACCATTTTTGAGGATGAGAATTTAGCAATACCTAACAAAATGACAAATGGATTTTTCCTTTCACCCTACAATTCCACTTCTAGGACCCTATGCCACATATACACCTGCACCAGGGTGAAATAGCATTTTTACATGATTGTTCACTGTAATAAGGGAATACTAAGAAGAATCTAAGTGTCCAGCAAGATGAGACAGGTTAAATAGCTATGGTGCACCCTCAAGAAGAGTGTTTGCAAAGGTATTTTAGGTGAGAATAATATTTATGTACTGATAGAGCAAAATCACAATAACTATCATAAAATAACCAACAGCAAGACATAGAATAGTATGCATAGGATATTAAAAACTATATTTATGTAAATACAAGATTAGAATCAAAAACAAGAAACTATTAAATTACTCCACAACTTGGCAAGTGGAAAACAATGAAAGCAAAATATTTACATGCATGCATTTTGTGTTGTTTTGGCCTTTTAATTACGTAAATATATTAACTTTTTCAAGAAAATTATATTCGGAAAATAACTTCTCAAGTTGAAAACAAATTCAACTAAAGGAACCTAACTGTATATCAAATTGGTAACAGCAAAATTATTTCATTTGAAGAACTCAAAAACACAGTATTTTGATTGTCAGTATGTGGTGTGAGATACAAATGACTTCATGATTTTTCAAATATATATTCAAAGACCCTGAAAGGTCCTAGAAGCAATGTAACTTCAAACAGCAATTAAGATTCTTCATGTCCAGGTATGGCCCTATTACCATTCCCCATGGATGGGGGTTAGGAGGGGAGCAAGGCTCCTTGGAGAAATGGTTGATTTCAAGTCTGGGGCAGAGTAAGAGCAAAGTGAGTTTAGGACTTCTTGCTTCGGAAAGCAAAGAAGCCTGCAAAGACAAATGGGGCTGTGACAAACAGACCAGGAGCCAGTGTGGAGCCATTCATAGGTCAAAGTTGTGACAATCTCAATGTCAAAAAAAAATAATAATAATAATAATGAGTTTAGTAGATTGAAACAGATTGAATCAATGAAAAGTCAATGAGTCTATAATCACATTTTAAAAAGAAAGTCATAGAAATCTCATTTGTCACCATTTGAGGTAGGTATTAAAACACTCTTTGAAAACTGGGAAATAAAGTGAAAGAATTGATTTTTTTTTCTGCCTTTCTGCTAGTAACTGGGTTTCAGAGTAACAAAATTGCCCACCTGGTGAAGAAACCTTTTCTACATAGGAATCCTGGCTAGTAAATAAAGAGTGGTGGGATTTTAAAACATTGTAGAAACCTTAATTAAACTAACTGCTTATTATCAATTGGTGTCACAACCAGTAGGTGAATGGTTTGCACAGTAATACTTTCATATAGTGCAAATTAATACCACACAGATTACTTTCTAGCCCCAAAAGAAAGGGGTTATTCTATAATGGAGGGAGTAAATTGTTATTACAGTAATCCAAGGTCCATGTTAGTATCACTAATGATGGGTCAACGAAATATTATGTGTCTTCCAGTGTATTACAATTTCATATATCTGAAATAAATTAAAATCAGCCAGAAATGTTTAATTTTAATGCATTAAGCCTTTCAACATAATTTCTAGGATATGGAACACGTGTGAAATGTAAGAAACTTATGTGCTAAATGACACCACAAGACAGACAGATAAGGAAGGTAGTACATTCCATAAGACAACTGACCTATTCTCATTAACAATCAGTGCCATAAAAGAAAAAAAATGAGTCTGGGCGTGGTGGCTCACACCTATAATCCTAGCAGTATGGGAGGACGAGGTAGGCGGATCACTTATGGCCAAGAATTCGAGACCAGTCTGGGCAACATGGCAAAACCCTGTCTCTACTAAAAATACAAAAAATTAGCCGGGCGTGGTGTCCCATGCTTGTAGTCACAGTTACTCTGGAGGCTAAGGCAAAAGAATTGCTTGAATCTGGGAGGCAGAGGTTGCAGTGAGCCGAGATTGCACCACTGCACTCCAGCCTGGGCATCAGAGTGAGACTCCATCTCAAAAAGAAAAGAAAAAAAAAGAAGCAAAGAAGCAAAGGGTTGCTCTTCTGGTCTTCTGGATTAAAGAGACTAGGGGCAAACAGGGGCAAAGGTGTGTTACTAATGTTTCACAAGCAATTTGGAATGATGAGGAGCCTTTGATTTGCAATATTGGCTGATTTCCATATTGTAAATACTTCTCTATGGCACTTTCAAGCTATCAATGTGACATCAACTAACTTGTAAAATTCCTGAAAGCTTAACAACTGAGTCTTGTGGGAGATATAAGCCAGTTGCAATGTCACTACTTAAATGACATCACAACCTGACTCAGTGTGGTCCTAGATTGATACAGGAGAAATCAACTGCACAAGTCATGTGAATGCCATCTAGGAGAATATTTGATGAACTTATAATATAATAAAATGGAAAGGTAGCCATCATTACAAAAAGAAGGAGGTTATGAAACAGGGTGTATAGTATGCTCTCATTTTGATATAAAATGTTGCAAATATGCTAAGGTGGATATTCAACAAGGTGCTAACAGTGGTGACTTCTGGATGATGAGAATATGCTAGTTCTTTTTTTCATTTATCTAACATTTTCTAATGCACCTCCACCAATACTATAACATTTGGTTGCAATATTACGGTGACATTTTTAAGAGAGATGATAATGAGGCAAAACACATTTTGGAGCAGGGAGGTACACTAATAGATAGCGTCTGGGGGGATCAATGCATCTGTCTTATCCTTGGAGGGACCTTTTCTGGCCAGATGACCTATTTGGGGCCCCTGAAAAAGAAACTGGCTGCACTTGTAGAAGTTTGCAAATAAAGTAGGAACTCACAGCTTGTATTTTTTCTTCTTTCTTTTGAGCCCTCTGTGACCACGGCAGCCCAATCCATTGTGAGTTCTCCCTCAGCTTAAGGCTGCCAGAGCAATTTTTCATTGGTTTATTCCCTCAGTCACTTAGTCCTTTACTTCACCAATTGGTCTCCATGCCTTCACTAAGTATCCCAAGCTACTTGGTGAAGCTCAACTTGGCATGAAAATATGGATGCATGATCCTAGCCCCCAGCAACGCACTTGGAATTCAACATAGTCTTCTTATTCTTCCCCATTTTGAGAGTGCTTTGAAGACAAGGGCCATCATTTCCACTTCTTTGTTTCTATTGCAAAGTTTAGCACAGAACTATTTACATATTAATAATTCATAAAATAATTATTGACTATAAAATGGACTCACTGTTTTTGCAACTTCCTAAGGGAATAATTAAACATACTAACCAGTACAAGCCATTCGCTGTTTATCTCCAGACATTTTTGATCAGGTACTCTCCTAAGTAAAGAAAAATAAATACAAATTAAGAATTGTTTCTCAACATACGTACATTTCTTTCTCTATGAATTGTATACATGTGTCACCATGCTAACATAATATAAAGTTTTTCTTATTTTTAGATGATATTTTAGATTTCTTTATTTTAGATGATATTTATTTACTGGAAAATAGTGGGCTAAACTAGCCTTCCTTTTGTCTTTTTCCTCCCTGTCCTCCTCCCTAAATCCTCATTGACAAGTATAAAATTCTCCAGAAAAAGGAAACAGATGGAAATTGCAGCAACCTGAGTTAAAGGCAGTTTTCCCCAGGCCCCAGCCCCACCCACTACATCTGAAGGATATGTCACTTGATGGGCGTTGTGTTTATGTATCTTCCACCCACACACAAACTTCCCATACCTCTTCAATCTGGAATGTAAGCCAAGTAAATATAATTTTGTTACCCATTGCATAAATAATATCAGCCACCATTCAACTTCCAAATGACTCCTGATACACTCTCTTCAGATTGCACAGAGATGTGAAAAAAAAATAACTTTGAGCTAGTATCATTTCGGCAGGAAGCTAACTCAGTGATTTTCAACTGGATGAAATAAGGAAGAAGTATCAGTACTTGTCTATTATCCATGCAGGTGAGATAGGAATAGAAACATCCACTCTGTCAAATTGAATGGCCTCCTGCTTTAGCACTCTTAGACTCTGGTTTAACATCAAGATGTCTCAGGCTTTAAATGAAATGTCAAATATAATTTGGCGCTGGATTCCCAAGATATATGATTGCCCTTGGAGAAAACTTGATAACTCAGCATTCTTGTGTCAAATGTGTGTCTACCTGATAGGGTACTCTATAAAGCTGGTCTCCCCGCTCTCCCTCCACCACATAAAAAGCCTCAGCCAGCCTGATGAGCCAGGTTCCATTCCTTGCTCTAATGGGCATGAGAGTCCACAAAAAGAAAAACAAACAAACAAACATTTATGTCCATGAGGCAAAGGCCACTGTTCAGAGTTCTCTTTGGCAATCTAATCTGCACAGAATACGATAACTCAGTATTGGAATGCAGAGAGTTTAAGGTCTTTTGATGCATTTAACCATGTCCATGACAGCACATCACATACATCCCTTCCCTCAAAAGTCCTCTTACCGAGATGTTCCTCATTATCACTGCCTCTAGCTTGGCATTAATTTTCTTCATTGTGGGAGAGTCAGGCTCAGCCCCAAAATTCAACTGAAAATACAAGTAAAGACAAAGAAAAAAATATATAAAGCAGGCTGCTTCTTTCAAGCAAAATAAATTCAGCCTAAACTTGGAAGGACTGAGGGGTTGAGTATGCACTAGGCAGTTGTGAGACGAGGAAGATAAAGCAGTGAATGTGATCAAAAGACTGAGAGTCTGGTCCAAAGTGATTTTTGAAAACTAACACAGTAAACAAAGAAATCTGACAGCCTTAGCCTTGAGTGTACATACACATTTTAGTGGAGTTTGATCTACAGCAAAGGGCCTTTCTCTTATTGACACATTGCAATGCCAGAAATTCTGAACTGCAGTTGGAATGTTAAATGTAAATATGGCCATGACATATGTATCTGAAAGGGGCAATGAACCATCCTGATATGAACATACTGATGATTCTTACTGAACACTTAAAATGAGCCTGGCAATTTTGATCCATTATCTCTAATGCTCACAACACCAAAGAAAGGTATTATGGATTGGATTGTGCCTCCTCCCAACAAAGATATTTTGAGGTCCTAACTCCCAGTATCCCAGAATGTGGCCTTATTAGGAAATAGAGTCTTTATAAAGGCAATCAAGTTAAAATGAAGTCATTAGAGTGGGCTCTAATCCAATATGACCGGTGTCCTTATTAAAAGGGGAAATTTGATTCAGAGACACACACAGAGAAAAGATAATGTGAAGACACAGGGAGATCACCAGGTGACAACAGAGGATCAGAGTGATGCAGCTGCAAGCCGAGGAATGCCTGAGGCTAACAAAAACTAGGCTAACAGAAGCTAGGAGACCCACAGCGGATCCTTTCCCAGTGCCTTTAGAGAGAGCATGGTACTACCAACACCTAAATTTTAGACTTTTAGCCTCTGGAACTGTGAGATAATAATTGTTTCTTATTCTAAACCACCCAGATTGTAGTAATTTCTTATAGAAGCACTAGGAAACTAACATGAAGGCAATATTACCATGTTTTTGCTACGAATGTGGAAACTGAGATAGAGTTCAAATTCAGCTCCATCTGACTCCAGAGTTCATACTCAAGCAACTGCAGCAATGTTTCCAAACTGGCTTCCATGGGCCCTGGAGTTTCAAAAATATGTGCCTGACGTTCCAAACACACAACCCCAAAAATTCTTGGTTTTCCATTTGCATTTCAATGGTATTAGAAATGATGAATGTATATGGACTTATCTTAATTGCCATCTAATAATCAAACAATGGCCCACAGATTCCATGTCTTGCTACCAAGAGAAGAAGTAGAGAAAGGGATAGTAGATTTACCTAGGTCTCAAAGGAGAAGAATATCTGAAGGTGCCTCCAAGTCCTATTCCCTCTCAGGACAAGCTTGAAAGATGGATAAAGGACGGTTTAGTTCACCTTAGGAAACTGGATCCTAGAGATTTTAGAATTCAATTCCTAGGTCTCAAGCATGGCCCAAAGGGATCAGAGCAGTGAACTTTAAGTTGCCCTGAAATATGGATAAGGCTGTCTCGCTGATAATTAACAGGCCAGTGGCCTACATGCTTTGTCACTGCCTGAGACCCACCTCCTAAAACCTTTGCACAGCCTTTAGTGGATGTGTCAGCTGAGACTCAGGGAACCCTAAAAAAAACTAGACTAATATTCTTGCAAGCCTAATGAGAAGATGGAGGCTCAACCTTGTTCAGTCTGAATGTAAGTATAGGAAGTAATGGTACATATCTGACACAACCAAATGGTCTACATGACTATATGATTAATATCATAATTAATAATTATCTAGGTCAATACTTTGGTTCTAAAATAAATTTTTTATTTAAAAAGAAATCTGAACATTGCTGGGTTTAAAATGCATGGCATCATTCCGTGTTGCCTCCTTTGGTCACAACTAACAGATTAGCATGGATTAATCCACCTGCTATCTAGCTGTCACCTTGGAAACAGAGGAGCAGAGCCCTGAGGGATGAGACAAGTGGATTTATAGACTTAAATCACAATTCCAGAAAACCAGAGAAGAAATGTCACAGGTAATTCATAATTAATTGCCAAATGACTTGCGCAAACATTAACTGCTTAACAATAAGAGTTCTCTACGTTTTCGAAGGATAGAATGTTATAGAACATTTTCATGCATCTTACTTCAGTGTTATGGAGGTGGCCAAAAATAGACTGTGACCATATGACCCTGTTCCATCACTACCAAATAAATCTTTTGCCATCCATATACCAGTGGCTGTCAACCTTCTAGAAGGAAACATGGAAGGCAAAGAGATTTGGGAACACAAGACAACGGAGTAATCTAAGGAACATGTAAGAGGGTAAATTTTGAAGGTAAATGAGATTACCTGGGGGACCTCTTAATTTTTGTTCCTGATTCTGTCCTTTGGCTCCTTCAAACTAGAAAGTGATTTTACCTTATCCCCCTCTGAGAAGCTCTTCACAGCCCCACTTCCCTGTTCTGCCTCCAAGCTGCCTCTGCAGTCTTGACTCCCCTTCTTCCTGCAGATGACTGGCCACTGTGCTGTGCTGAGTTCACTGAGCCCTTTTTTGTCATCAAGCATGCTCTCATGTCTCTGCCCAGTGTTCCCCCTCACTCTCCTTCCTGATGACCCTCCATTTATTCTCCTAGAGCCGGGTCCTCCCCATGCCTGGCTGCTGGAGGCATTCCTGTCTCTTTCTCCTGCTGAATCTGTTCAGTGGCATTGCTCCATTTCAACAATTACCAACATGGTCCAGAATCATTTGTATTTAATAAAATGTGTCTCTCATTGTCCTAGAATCTGGGCTAAACTGAGGGCAATAGAGTCCTCATACATACTAAAGGAAGAGAAGCTGAAGACCACTACATCCTCCAGGCTGTGTGAAAGACATTAGAAATGTGAAAGGAGGCTCAGGAAGGAATTGGAAGTACTTGGCTTTTCTCAACAAAAAGTTGGGGAAGACGCTTGAAGAGCATCCTTTGTAGATCCTGGGGATGGCTGCAGGCTGAAGGCCCAGCCCCACAGAAGGGTTTACTATGCCATGAACCACAAGGCCTCATGGCAGCTGGGGATTCCAGTGAAGCATATGGTTAGTGATTGTAGGTGAACTTGAGTTTGGGGGTATATGTGGACAGAGAGAATGGAGCCTGCTTCCCACTGACAAGACTTTGGCAGCATACTGCCAGAGCAGTCCAGGATGGCAGGGAGGAGCAGCAGTTAGCAGGAGAGCAGTGTTGGGCTTGAAGAATATATGTGAATTTCCTCTGGACCCAGTGCGTGGCTCAGTGGGTAGAAAATGGCTAAGCTTAAGGCAACTTAATGGGATCCTACCCAAGAGGGCTCTGTGCCTGGGATTGATCTCAGAGGGGCAGGGGATAGAAGAAGGCCCAAAGGGTCAGGGAGAACATGTGGCACCTGCATCAGGAAACTACACTGCAGAAATCCTCATGTTGAGGGAAGTGTGTTGTGCAGGAAAACCCTATGAACAGCTTACCATAGCCTCTGAACACCTGCTACAGCCAGGAGCACTGACGCCTATGTTACAAGCCATTAGCCATGTAAGTCCTTGTTTCCTTTGTTCTTCCAATGTCTGTTTCCTCACATCCCTTCCCATATCCCACAGGGCAGAACTTAAAGAAATGTGAAGCAGAAGTGAAAAAAAGTGAAGGAAGATTGAGGAGAAACCATATTGGACCCTACTCTGGTCTCCAAGGTGCAATCTGAAGGAAGGAAAGAAGTTTTAAATTAAACATGAGGTTGAAGATTTAAAAAGTCAGAATTGGGCTTTTTAAACCTAGAAGGGACTCTGTATTGTCAAAAATGGGTTAAAAGGATTGAACACATATGGAGTCTGCTCAGATGTCATCAAACTGCAAAGAAAGGAAATAAGATAAAGCATATTGAAGGAAATAATGAGAGAAAAATAAAGCCATTTCCTGTTTATACTCTAGAAAGCTCAGTCCAAGTTATAAATTAATTTTTTTACATTTGTATTTATATATGTATATAGTCTGTAGCTTTTTGAAGAATGGAGCATATTTGTCCATTTTAATATCCTCAGCCTCTGGTACCCACTTGCAATGAGATGAAGATGAAGAGCCGTCTGTAAGGCCAGAAATGTCACTACCTGGAGCATACACAAGTCTCATCCATGAGACACAGCAACCCAGGGCCCACACTTTGCTCTCTTTCTACTACCATCACTTCCAATCATCACCGTGAACCCAGGTGGAATCCTAAGAGGGCCCAGAGTCATTACAGAGACTCCCTTCATCCTTCCAACTCTACTTGTCTTCCAAAGGTCCACAGAGAGGGGGTGATAAATCCTATGGCCAAGGACATACACCCATATGTCACTCACCTCCTTTGTCTGAAGGTTTCTACCTGCTAGCTGTGTCCAAATGACAAATGCATTCAATATGAAAATGGAGCCTCCCAAGTCATCTTTTATAAAAATGACTTCTTTGCGCACCCACACTTGTGTGAGGTCCCAACAACAAATGAAATTTCTTTGGGAGAACTCAAAGGTAAAGGGGATAGCTTTGGAGCATTTTCCTGGGTAAATTGCTTAAAGGAATTGGCCTCATTATCTATTACTGTCTAACAAACTACCCCAAACTGTAGTGGTTTAAAATTTAATTTTGATTTGACTCACACTTACATGGGTCAGGAATTTAGAATAGGTTCAACTGGGTGGCTGAAGGGGCTGGGACAGCTGGGGCAGGAGGATGCACATTTAATACGGCATCTTCAATTACTTCCCTGAAGCCTGGGCTGGGGTGCCTGGCTGTTGAGTCTATCTAGTGGCTGGGAGCCCAGCTCTGGATGTCAGCTGGAGAGCTGACACTTGGTCAGACAAGATGGTATAAGTCTTCATACAACTAATATCAGAAGTGCCAGAATTTCATTTCTGTCACATTCTGTTGGTGAAACAAATCACCAAGAAAGCAGAGTTAGACTCCATCTCTCAATGACAAGAGCAGCAAAGAATCTGTTATCATTTTAATCTAACACAGGTTTGTTGAGATGCATTCTATGTGAAGGGCTGGTGGCTCCCTCTTTAGCTGCTGATTTTTTCACCTGGTCTTTACATAAACACTGTATAGAATAGACATGGTAGTGAGATTAAAAGTTATGCCTTTTTTATGCCCAGAGTTAACCAATTGTTATCACCTTGAACAAGTCATCTAACTTCTGTGTGTGTTAGAAAATGTAGGTTGTTCCTAGGTTTCAGTAAATTTAGAATTCACAAATGCAGAGTATGTAAACCAAACCTAGCCTTCATGTTTGTTTGGTGTGAACTTTGCTTTAATATACATATACGTGTATATTTGTGTGCACAAACATATACATACATATGTTAAACCACATATCTACTTAATTGACATATTTAAAAACTGAGTGATGCCATATAAAATTCAGAAGATGTGGTGACACTAGAAATGTATTAAAACATGGCAAGAAGTGCCTGGAAATTGAGGGTCCAGTTCCTTCTTCTGATGGCACACACACTCTCTAGTTTGCTCACATCACTCACATATGTCTCAGGAAAGGGCCAGACAAGCATCAGAGTTTGCTTCTCTACCACATAGTGTAATGGTTAAGAGTACACAGATGCTGGCTTTGATGGTATATGTTCAAATTCTGGCTCTGCCACTTACGAGCTATGCTGAAGACAATGTTGAAGATGAAGCATGCAGCAGCAGGCCACACACATCAATTTTCAAGGAAAAAGTTAATCTTGTTTGTGCCCCAACTTACTGACATCTAACAGCAGAAACAATAGCCAACACCATAGACACCTCAATTGATTCTGCTTATACCACTGTAACTGAAAACTTAAAGGTGAGCAAAGTTTCCAGTCAATGAGTGCCTAAATCATTGCACCCAGATCAGCTGCAGACAAGAACAGAATTTTCAAAGGAAATTGTAAACAAGTGGGATCAAGATCCTAAAGCATTTCTTTGAAGAGTTAACAGAAGACGAAACATGTCATTATCAGTACAATCCTGAAGACAAAGTGCAATCAAAGCAATGGCTACCAAAAGACGGAAGTGGTCTAGTCAGAATAAAAGTGGATCAGTCAAGAGCAAAGGTCACGGCAACAATTTTTTTGGTATACTCAAGGCATTTTGCTTGCTGATTTTCTGGAGGTCCACACAATGATACATCCACTTATTATGAGAGTGTTTTGAGAAAGTTAGCCAAAACTTTAATAGAAAAACTCCCTGGAAAAATTTTCCAGGGAGTTCTTCTTCACCAGGACAATGCTCCTGCTCATTCTTCTTATCAAACAAGGGCAATTTGGAAAGAGTTTTGATGGGAAACTGATTTGGCTCCTTCTGACTTCTGCTTGTTTCCTAATCTTAAAAAAAATTTATGGAAGGCACCCATTTTTCTTCAGTTAACAATGTGAAAAAGACTGCATTGACCTGGTTGAATTCCCAGGACTCTCAGTTTTTTAGGGGTAAACTAAATGACTAGAATTATTGCATACAAAAGTGTCTTGACCTTCATGGAATTTATTTCGAGAAATAAAGTATATCTTTAAATTTCATTTTTCCACAAACTTTTTCAAGTCCCCACATGTTTATTTTTACTTTTCTGAGATCTGGCAGAACACTCATTTGTTTATTACGTAGAGAACATTTCTGATAGGTAGATTTACCAGTTCTCTTTTGAATACATTAGAGTAGAAAACTTACTTCTATTTGTGACAATCTTGTAGCAATTCATTCCATGATTATTAGTTCTAGTTTCCAAAAGTTCTTTCTTAAATTAATACTCCACAAAAGTTATTGCCTCATCTCTCCACATAACTGAATTTCCTCATTTCTGTGCAGTTCCGTAAAACTCATATTCTGTACTTTTCTTTTAGAATCTATATACTTCCTGGTTTTATCATTTAACTAAATTATTTTTTTCAAACTCCATGTGCCAGATCCTGTTCAAGAGGCCAAGAATACAATAATGAATAACACCCAGCTCCTGCACAACAGAAGCTTAGAAATCAGTGTGCATGTATTATAGGATGCTACATGCTGTCTTTATGTTATCCTGTAATATACCCATAATTACCCATAATTCTGCCTTTTATTTCTCTCCTGTGTTATCATTTATTAGGTGCATCTGCTAGCCTTATATTGATTGATCCACAGAAGAACTCTGTAAAATAAACTTTATTATTTGGAAATGAGGTTTTAGAGTTTTAGAGATAAGAAAATTGAGGTTTGTGCACTGCTTTCTCTACACCAGCCCTCTGACCCATCTCCAAGGCCTGACCCATCTCCAGGGCCTAGCATGGGACTGGGCCCCAGGGTATGCTCAAATAAGGGAGTTAATCAGTAAACTATGTCTGAGCTAAGGAGGGTCTGGAATAGCTCTGGTCAACACTGTTCCCAATGCTGAGCAGCCAGTTCCGGAAAAAGACAAAGTAGCCTGAAATATGATGTTCAAGTACTTAGTATGGACACAAGTGCTTAAAAAGTGAAAAATTCAGCAATTATCCACATGCTTACTCCATAATATTCAAATCCAAGGTTTGTCCTTTGCATCTATTCAACTGTTTTATGCTATGAGTAGTACAACTCTGGATGAATGAAGCCTGTATAGCAGAAGTTAGATGACCTGGCACATGACAGATCAGAAAGATCACTGAATCTATGAGTTCAAGCTTTTGTTCCTCCCTATTTAGCTAAGTAACTCTCACTGGATCTGTAAAATCCTTACCAACAGTGTCAGGGACATAATTGAAACTCAAGGATATCTTTCATCTAAATAAATAAAACAAAGGATGCTTAAGAGAGATCACAAATATAGAGTGATATTGTCACTTCTGTTATACTTCATAAACATGGAATTACAGTAAAATTACATGGCTCCGTGACAAAGTGTCTGATTATGACTCAGAATCTTCTTTTGGATCCTAAATTTACCCCTTTTCCAAAGCAACCACTTATTCTGTCTGAAGATTCTTCTTGGTGCAGTTTATGTGCTACAATGGGATAGGAATTAGGTTGCAAAAGAAGAAATCAAAGTTATCTAATACTTAATAAAAAACCTTGATAAGTCACTCTGAACATAAGAGAAAAGGACTACCCTTGACCCCTTGACCATGTCTGGCCACTTCTGAATGAATGTCTGTTTGATACCTGCACTTTTAGAAACATTTTGCAAGTACAATTGATATTAGAGTTCCAAACTCCCTAAAAAGAAACAATTTGGGATGTTCCCTTGGCTAACTTGCACACTCAAAAACTCAAATTCTTGGAAACTAGAAATATGACCACTGAGCTTTCTCTCAGCCTGCCCCATGATGATCACACCTAATGAAACCCTCATTGTTTCCATATTACTCAACATAGTCGGGATCAACAGTCTAGGATTTTCCTCAATAAGCTTGCTAGGTAAGTCATCAACTGAATTCACATTTTAATGAAATTGAATATAAAAAGTATGTGAACAACAAAAAGGTGAGCATTAATTCCTGAATCCTCTAAGGTGTAAATCAAACAAATAATAAGGCCTGGAATAGTTAGCTTCAATGGGACATAGCACTAGAGGACACTGCTAAGATGAAGAAGTTTTCAATGTGGTTTTGATTTGCATTTCTCTAATGACCAGCAGTAATGAGCATTTTTTATATGTTTGTTGACCACATAAATGTCTTCTTTTGAAAAGTGTCTGTTCACATCTTTTGCCCACTTTTTGATGGGATTGTTTGTTTTTTTCTTTATATTTGTTTTAGCTCTTTGTAGATTCTGGATATTAGCTCTTTGTCAGACGGGGTAGCTTGCAAAAATTTTTTCTCATTCTGTTGGTTGCCCGTCTCACGCCAGTTAGAATGGCAATCATTAAAAAATCTGGAGACAACAGATACTGGAGAGGATGTGGAGAAATAGGAATACTTTTACACTGTTGGTGGGAGTGTAAATTAGTTCAACCATTACGGAAGACAGTGTGGTGATTCCTCAAGGATCTAGAAATAGAAATACCATTTGACCCAGCAATCTCATTACTGGGTATATACCCAAAGGATTATAAATTGAACAATTTATGTTCATTGCAGCACTGTTTACAATAGCAAAGACTTGGAACCAACCCAAATGCTCATCAAAGATAGACTGGACAAAGAAAATGTGGCACATGTACACCATGGAATACTATTCAGCCATTAAAAAGGATGAGTTCATGTCCTTTGCAGGGACATGGATGAATCTGGGAACCATCATTCTCAGCAAACTAACACAAGAACAGACAACCAAACACTGCATGTTCTCACTCATAAGAGGGTGTTGAACAATGAGAACACATGGACACAGGGAGGGGAGCATCACACACTGGGGTCCGTCGGGGGAAAAAAGGGGAGGGACAGCGGCGGGGGTGGGGAGTTGGGGAGAGATAGCATGGGGAGAAATGCCAGATATAGGTGATAGGGAGGAAGGCAGCAAATCACACTGCCATGTGTGTACCTATGCAACAATCTTGCATGTTCTTCACATGTACCCCAAACCTAAAATGCAATAAAAAATATATTAAAAAAAAATCACAGACATGATCATCTGCTCCTACTACAAGTTCCTATTGGGCCCCACTTCATTAAGGCACCCTTTCCTTCATTTGGCTACTTGAGAATGAAGGCTGAAGATAAAAGTCATACAGGAGTTTAGGTTTTGCTCAAGAGGAGATGGGAATGTACATTTTCTCTTCAAGAGTTAATGCATCTTTGAATACATCACACAAGGACCATAGATGAAAAGGATGAATTTGGGCTCCTGGATTTGACACTAGCTTTATATCAATTTCTTCAGGCCTCAGGCCTAACATCTGTCAAATAGGTGATGACACCTGCACAATCCAATGTAGAGCTTTTTTTCTAGTATGAAATCAGGTGGAGCATATAGAACCCCCTTGAAAACAAGACTTGAACCCATAAATGTGTGGTGTGGTTATTGTCAATGTGTGGCTGAGAGAATAGATAATGGCCAATACTGGTTTGACTTCAGGCCTGGAGATCAAGCAAGTCCAGAGGACAGGGATTTGGATCCATTTCCTAAACAAAGAAGCAAAGTCCAGAAGCAGCTGAATGCTTAGAAAATAAGGAACAGTTGGTCTCACAGCTTGGCCAGGCAGGAGGGTTGGCAGAGATCCTCAGATCATCGCGCGCTGCCTAGTGAATTGAGTGGGCCTCACCAGGAGCTGGATGTTAGCCTCCTTCTGGCTGGAGAGAAGCAGTGGGGGGTTGTGACCACCTGTTCCCCTCAGAATGTCACTGTACCTCTTGCACATTTTCCTACACAGGCAAAGTCCAAGCCAGGCCCTTGGAAAAATCACAAAACAAAAAATCTGCCTTCATTCTTCCTCATTTTTTCTTCAGTCTTCCCATTTCCTCAACTCATAGTGACTTTCCAGTGATGCCCAGTGGCCCTTCACAGGCTAGTTTGGAAGGTCACCCCTGACTCTAGTGGCCTCCCAAACTAGCCTGTGAAGATCTCACCATGTGTCCCAGACATCTCTGTTCCTCACACCCAAATTCACTGACTTGGTACTACCCCTTTCTCATCCTGCTCTCAGTAAGTTGCCAGCTGGAAGTCTGAGCTGATAAGTAGCTTGCACTGAAGAGCTCATAAAAGACAATCAAATTAAAAAGTAAATCCTCTCATGAATACTAGTACATTAACAATATGCTCTTAAATAATTTTACCAAAAGAAAGAATGAATGAATGAATGCCAAATGGATCACCTCAAAAAACTCAATGGGATCACAGGGTTGCTATTTTGAGGCCAAGGCTTAAGTAAAATTAAGAAGAATTCTCCACTAAAAATCTCTCATTTCTTGATCCTGATAAAGTTTTCCTTAAAAATTAGAATCTTTAACAACCAAAAAAATACATCTTATGTATGTGTATATATATATATTTATTATATATATTTCTTTATTATATAATATATATTTATTTTTAAGATTATATATAGTAGTTTTTATCAATTACAAATAGTGAGTAGAAGGCTATATTTTTTAGTTAAGAAATAAGTAAAATGTTCTGTGAAAACATCAAATGGACAGCACAATATTAATAAAACAAGTGGCTCTCTGGCTGAGCGACACATGTAGTTAACTCTAGCTGTGCAGCTAGATTAATTCTGCTTAATAAACTCTTCATCAAACCAAGACCTGATGTCTTTGTCTTGACTCTTAGTAGATTCACAGACTCCTGAGTGTGTCTGTCATCTCCAAGAAAGCATCTGAGGGCTTGACACCTGCCTAGTTGTTCAATAACTTAGTAGTTGCTATATATCCTTGCTACAGAATGATCCACACTGGACAGAAACCCAAAGTTGCAGCCTATAGTGGGCATGTATTTTCTTCTAAACACCTGACATCCCTTCCTTAGATGAACTGTCTCATCCCCATGCCGTATGGTTTTAGTCAGCACCAGCTTAGGTCCTCTATGAAGTATACATCAAGCCAGCAATAAAAAGCGAGATATTTATTGGAGAAAAACACTCTGGAGGTTAAGAGAGAGAGCAGGAATAAGGCAGGGAGAACCTTCATTCAGACTGCAACGTGATTTTGACATCTATAAAAGTAGAAAGGGAAGAAGGGATTAGATAGGAAGAACTTTAGACTACAGTGAAGTTATGACATTGTCTCAGCCAGGCCAGTGGGAAAGCCCTCGAACCCATGAGAGCTCACTAAGGAATCCCTCATCGGGCTGGAATGGCTGGGTTTGAGTATCCCCACTGTGCTTAGTCATTGGCTGGAGCAGCCCAGTGAAACATGGCCTGGTGTGAAAGACACAGTGGGTCCCTAGGTGTGGCAGCTAAAGGCTGTCAATCAGCTATGCTCCCTACAGCAGGTTCTCTGAAAGGGAGATCTGAATGGGACACTTCCACCACTGCTGTATAATGGGACTGTCAGTCATACAACCCAATTCACAAAGAGAGGGAACTATCCAAGCAAGGCCAATCAAAGCATTTCTCTAGAGTCGATATGCAGACACTAGCAGGAAGCAGCTCCTTTTCCACTGGAGAATCTGAAGGAGGTGAATCTAGGGCTGCCAACTTTCCTTAGGACATGCAGAATCCAAACTGCATCAAGGAAAAAACATTATCAAACCCCGGAAGAAAGCAAAGTTCAAATTGGGGAGAAAAGGAGCCCCTGAAGTTAGAAGCCGCTAAATATCATTTTCCCCCTTATTCTAGTTTGAGTTGCATTTCTGCTGCAACTAAAAAGTGCTCTCCCCTAATACCTAATACTGCTTTCACTGTAATTATCTTAGTGTATTAGAGCTTGAAAGGCCTTTAGAGGTCATGTAGCTCTCTTACTGCACATTACAATAACCTGAGGAACTTAGTTTTGATACCAAATGCAGGACCTGATTCTAGTCTAATTAAATCAGAATCTCTGTAAGTGGAGCCCATGCACCAGTTTATTCTTTTAAATTATCTAGGTGATTCTGATGTTTATTCAGGGTTCAGACCAATGGTTTTGTCAAACATTTATTTTGCAGATATGAAAGTTGAGGTTTAAACATAGAAACTGATGGGTCCCAAATCCACAGGAGACAGAGCCAGGAGTTAAATTCAAATCTTTTTACTTCTAATCCGATGCCCTTTATTAAAATTATAATATGGCATCTTATTTGAGAAACAAACTTTTTGTCATCTCTGAGTAAAAATTCTTTATTTTTTTTAATAAAATGTTTAATTCTTGTGAAAAACCCTCTGTTCTTTAAGAAGCCTAAGTTACTATCTCTCCTGATAGAGTTATTTATATATTTATCAAAACAGGAAGAAGTTACCACTCCCTGAAACAAGACCCAAATACAAAGTGGAGAGTGCATTCGCCCACCAGCACAAGTAACTACTCCACCTTCCTATCTGATGGGAATCCATTCTGCCCCCTTAGAGCTGTCAGCTGCTTATCCCTGGAGAGGAAGCAGAGAGGGATTCTAGACTGAACCAAGCCATCATGCTGAGCAGCAGCAATTAGGAAAAGAAGATTGCTGACTTTCACTGTAAGCTACTCTGACACACAAGAGCCATTGGGTTTCAATACCCTGATATGAATAACCATCTTCTTTGCTCTTGCAAAAAAATAATAATTCCTACAACTCAATTTCTTTTATCAGATTGGTCTTCTGAAAAACCACCCTATTTTTAAGTCTTCTTTCTATAGGCATTTCAATGTCACTAAACACACCATCATTCAAAATATTAGTAGAAGGAAGCAGCATGCAAAGGATCAGTATGGTATGATCATAACTAAGTAAAATAAATAGAAAAGCAAAATTCTGGGGGGATACTCTCTAGGGCTTTTTGCAGCCTTTTAATTCAATGATTTCTTCACTCTAAAATTCCTCTCATCTCTCAAGCTTTTACAAGCAAGTGGTCCTCTACTTAAGCTTTGTTTGAAGTTGGGCCTTTTGTAATCATGTGGACAATGAAAGTGACCTTCCAGATCCAGAAAAGATCCAGCTATAGAGTAATTCTGATCACAGCACACATTACTTCTATGACATCCTGTCTACTGACTTCCATTAGTCACCTGATGTTGAATAGCTTTGAAATGCTCTTGTTTTTTTATTTCAAATTTTCTGCTTTTTTCTTTGTTGTTAGTGAAAATCTACTTTTCCCTAACACCTCAACTTCACAAAACAAACCACTGCCATGGCAGAAGGTGCACTCCACAACAACGTATTGATTTTGTATTTCCAGGGTAATGTTTTTCCTCCCTTATCATTTTGCTCCTGGTAGAGCTTAGTTTTACCTGAGAATACAGTGTTTGTACCAAAAGTACTCTTCCTTCAAAGAAAAGTTACTTTTGAAATAGAATTGTGCACAGGAATAAAAAATAATTGCACTTTGTGATAGAGAAGTAATGCTTTTCCGCTTTTATGAAGAGCAAATTGGGCCAGATGTTCTTTCATTTCCGTATTTGGTTGGTTACTTATTCGTTCCCTAGGAGAGGAATGGAATTTCTAAAAGGTGAAGAGAATAAAAGAAATTTTTCCAATGTGTATTATCAAAAATGTGATAACTCATGTTCAAGAAGCCATAAAACTCTCCTGTATTAGATAATATGGTTGATGAAAATACCAAAGATGAAACCAGAGTTAGAAATAAAAATTTGAGCCCAGGTTTTCTCTTATTTACAGTTCAAAGCAAATAATGACTTAAAACGTGCACGCTCTACTGAAGAATTTACAAAACATGCAATGTCAATTAATGAAAGATGATAAGTAGAGCAAGAGGTTTTTGTAGGAATTACATAATGAGCATAAAATCCCTGGTACCCAGGAACTCAACAAATGTCAGCTCTTTTTTTCACACATATCAAACCCCCTGCCAACTGACAGAGAAGTTGCAGATCAGCATAGGCTTGGAAAGGTAGGAAACAGAATACTGAAGGCTTGAGGTGATCTTAGAAAGGTGGGTAGGATTTCTAAAGTCCATTAATGGGGGAACTCTGGCAATTGTCTCACTATGTAAACAGTAAAAATTAATAATAATAATACCATGTAAGTCAAAAATAATGGTTTGAATCCCACATTCCCTTCTTTTAAACTTTGATCACGACTAGCTCCATTTTGTAAAAATCTCAATCCCTTTATGCATTAAGAAAAGGTTAATATAACCTGCCCTACCTTTTTTTTTTTTTTTTTTTTTTTTGAGACAATCTTGCTCTGTCGCCCAGGCTGGAGTGCAGTGGCATGATCTCGGCTCATTGCAATCTCTGCCTCTCAGGTTCAAGCAATTCTCCTGCCTCAGCCTCCCAAGTAGCTGGGGTTATAAGCACCCACCACCACACCCAGCAAATTTTTTTTATTTTTTGAGACAGAGTCTTGTTCTGTCACCCAGGCTGGAGTGCAGTGGTGCAATCTCAGCTCACTGCAGCCTCCCGCATCCTGGTTCAAGCAAGTCTCCAGCCTCAGACTCCCAAGTAGCTGGGATTACAGCACCTATCACCATACCTGGCTAATTTCTGTATTTTCAGTAGAGATGCCATGTTGGACAGACTGGTCTCAGACTCATGCCCTCAGATGATCCACCCTCATTGGCCTCCCAAAATTCTGGAATTACAGGCATGAGCCACCACTACCAGTCTACCTGCCCTACTTTCAAATTGTCTTGTTTTATGAAAAGGGATACTTGACATAAATAAATTTTATAAAATTTAGAGGGCCTTAGAAATAAAAGTTAATAACACTTATCACACAAGCATCATTGAGAGCCTGGACTTAGATCACGAGGCACAACTGTGAATAGCCTGGCCATTTCCCTTCAACAGTTTGCAATGAAGTAAGAGAGAGGTAAGTGAGGAGGAGAGAGGTAAGTGAGGTTTCACAAAAGAGGTGTTATATAAGCAGATTATTGAAAGATAAAAAGTAGCTCACCAGTCACAGAATACCGCAGGGTTGGGGGAAGGAATGGCTGAAAGAGGGATTTGAGAAGATTCCAAAGGTAGAAATAACATGAACTAAATAAGTTCAGTTCAATCAAATATATATGTCCAAAACTGAGTAATCAAGATGAATATGATATAAGTTCTGCTCCTATAGGTAAACAAGGTCAATGTAATGTGGCATATCCCATGAGAGAAGTGTGCCCATAAGAGGGTGTTGCTGGTGAGTCAGTCAATTAGCAAAATGTTAGTCAGGTGACATGAAGATGTAGATTACATCTCAGACCAAAGCACCAGCTTCTATGAGGACATGTAATCTGCAGGGAGGAAAAATGGCCAGTTTAGGGGAGTGCAAAGAGCCAGCCAATATGTTTTATTGATGGTGGTGAAAAATACAGATGGTTTATGCATTGCTTTCAACAGAAAACTAAGGAGCTTATTCTTTATCCTATAGGTGGTAGGATACAGAATAAAATATTCTAAGCAGATAAATGATAGTGTTAGGAAGAATACTTCCGGCAGCAGGAAGTTGGCTATACTGAGATAGAGAATACCTCAACTGTGAAAATAAACCAGGACTAAAATGGTGATGACCCAGACTAAACTAGGCAGGAGAAATGGAAGGAACAGATATATTTTTCTCATCTATCAGATGGAGGTGGAGTTCTTTCATAGGATCAATTGAAGGCGTTAACTAATATGAACTTATTTTGTTCTTTATGTTGAAACTCCCTTGCCTTTTAATAATATAAAATCAAAATAGCAGAAAGATGGATTAAAAGGTTGCACAGATATATTAATTATGAGAGCACCAACCGCTGAAACATCTGTTGGCATCCCAGTGGTCAAACCCAATAGAAGCTTGTTCTTGTTTTTGCAAAGTCCCATGATGATAGGGAAGATGATGAGGTCATTGCCACAGACAGTCACTCACAAACCTGGGTCCAAAGAGGCTCTGACTTCTTCAATACATGCTATTTCCAAGACTGCCTTGGGTGTTGACATCTAAGTCACAAAGGAAGAGAAGAGCTTGCTTCTGCATCACTGCTCACATTATAGCCATTAACAAGAACCAGCCACATGGTTACACTTAGATACAAGGGAGGCTGGAAAAAGAATGTGGTACAATGTGTGTGGGACACCAACCATCTCTGCCACAGAAGGCATTGTCACCTAGGGAGGCTACAATCTCAGTGTGCCCAGAATTTTCCAGCTTGGGCACTGAAAGTCCCATGTCCTGAGAAATCCCCTTACTCCCAGGCAAACTGGAATCATTGTTATACTATTAATTAAAAATAAATTAACAGTTTAAAATAATAATTTAGCAAGTGGGCAAAATTGCCTTTACAAACATCCAAGAGCTTTACAGATGGTACAAAAACCTGAGCAGGTGATTGAAAACATTCATTTTGTTTTTATAACTTCAACTCTTAGATTCAGGGGGTACATGTGCAGGTTTGTTACCTTGGTATATTACGTGTAACTGAGGTTTGGGATATGACGGATCCCACCACTCAGGTACTAAGCATGGTATACAATAGTTTTTCAACCCTTACCATTCTTTCTTCCTATCTAATGGTCCTCAGTGTCAATTGTTGTCATCTTTACATCCAAGAGTACACAATGTTTAGCTCCCACTTTTAAGTGAGACCATGAAGTAATTGGTTTTCTGTTCCTGTATTAATTTGCTTAAGATAATGGCCTCCAGGTGCATCCATGTTGTTGTAAAGGAAATGATTTTGTTCTTTGTATGGAAGCACAGTATTCCATGTTGTATATGTACCACATTTTCTTATCCAGTCTCCTGTTGATGAGCACCTAGGTTGATTCCATGTCTTCACTAATATGAAGAGTCCTGGGACAAATATGAGTGCATGTGTCTTTTTGGTACAACAGTGTACTTTCTTTTGGATGTATTCCCAGTAATGGGATTGCTGGGTTGAATGGTAGTTCTGTTTTAAGTTCCTTGAGAAATGTCCAAACTACTTTCCACAGTGATTGAAATAATTCACATTCCCACCAACAGTATATAAGCATTCCCTTTTCTCCATAGCCTTGCCAGCAACTGTTGTATATTGCCTTTTTAATAACAGCCATTCTAATTTGTGTGAGATGGTATTTCATTTTGGTTTGGATTTGCATTAATTTAATGATTAGTGATGTTGGACATTTTTTCATATGTTTGTTAGCCATTTGTATGGCTTCTTTTGAGAGGTATCTGTTCTCATCTTTGCACATTTTTAATGATTTTTTCTTGTTTGATTGTTTAAGTTACTTATAGATTCTGGAAATTAGACATTTGTTGGATGCATTGTTTGTGAATATTTTCTCCCATTCTGTAGGTGGTCTGTTTACTCTATTGATAGTTTCTTTTGCTGTGCAGCAGTGCAAAAACAGAGTAATACATATGGTTTTTGGTTTTTATTTAGTTTATGTGGTGAATCACATTTGTTGATGATTTGCTTATGTTGAACCAATCTTGCATCTCAACAATTAAGCCTACTCGATCATGATGAATTAACTTTTTGGTGTGCTGCTGGATTCACTTTGCTAGTATTTTGTCATATGTCCTTGCCAGATTTCAGTATCAGGGTGATGCTAGCTTCATGAAATACAGTAGGGAAGAGTCTTTTCTCCTCACTTTTTTGGGATAGTTTCAGTAGAATTGATACCAGCTCTTCTTTGTATGTCTGGTAGAATTCAGCTGTGAATCCATCTGGTCCAGGGCTTTTGTTTGTTTTGGTAGGTTTTTCATTATAGATTCAATTTTGCAACTCGATATTGGTCTGTTCAATTTCTTCCTGACTTAATCTTGAGAGATTATATGTTTACAGAAATTTATTCATTTCCTATAGATTTTCTAGTTTGTGTGAAAAAAAGTGTTCACAATAGTCTCTGAGGATTATTTGCACTTCTGTGGGATTGGTTATAATGTCATCTTTGTCATTTCTGATTGTGCTTATTTAGATCTTCTCTTTTTCTCCTGTTAATCTAGCTGGTGGTCTATTGACCTTGTTAATCCTTTCAAGAAACCAACTTTTGGTTTTGTTGAGTATTTGTATGGATTTGGGGGTCTCAATTTCATTAAGTTCTGCTCGGATTTAGTTATTTATTTTCTTTTGCTTATTCTGGGGTTAGTTTGGTCTTGTTTTTCCAGTTCCTCTAGGTGTCAAGTTAGATTTTAATTTGAGCTCTTTATAACTATTTGAGGTAGGCATTTATTGCTATTAACCTTCCTTTTACGAATTGTTTTTCTGCATCCCAGAGGTTTTGGTATGTTGTATCTCTGTTTTCATATATTTCAAATAATTTTTTATTTCTTAATTTTATTGTTTATCCAAAAGTCGTTCAGGAGCAAGTACTTTAATTTTTATGTAATTGTGTTGCTTTGAGAGATCTTCTTGGTTTTGATTTCTACAACTCTAGAATATGCTACTTTTCTGCCTCAATGATCTGTCTAATGCTATCAGTAGGGTATTGAAGTCCCTCACTATTATTAATATTGTACATGTCTAAGTCTTCTCATAGGTCTAGAAGTACTTGTTTTATGAATCTGGATGATCCAATGTTGGGTGTATATATATTTAGGATAGTTTAGTCTTCTTGTTGAATTAAACCCTTTATCATCATGTAATGCCCTTCTTTGTCTTTCTTTACTATTATAGGTTTAATGTCTGTTTTATCTAATGTAAGTATAGTGATCCCTGTTCTTTTTTGTTTTCCAATTTTGTAACAGATCCTTCTCAAACCCTTTACTTTGAGTCTATGGTTGTTATGTGTAAGATGAATTGCTTGAAAACAGTAGATGGATGAGCTTCGTTTTTAATCCAACTTGCCATTCTATGCCTTTTTAAGTGGGGTATTTAGAAGATTTACATTCATGGTTAATATTGATATATTAGGTTTTGATCCTATTGTGAAGTTGTTAGCTGGTTGGTTTGCAGTTTCTATTTGCGGTTGCTTTATAGGGTCTGTGGGCTATGTATTTCGGGTGTTTTGTGGTAGCAGGTATAATTCTTTCATTTCTATTTTTAGAACTCCCTAAAGGATCTCTTGTAAGTTTGGTCTAGTGGTAATGAATTCCCTTAGCACTTGCTTGTCTGCATGAACTTTTATTTCTCCTTTGCTTATGAATCTTAGTTTGGCAGGGTATGAAATTCTTGTTTGGAGCTTCTTTAAAAATGCTGAAAATGGGCCCCAATTTCTTTTGGCTTCTAAGGTTTCTTTGAGAAATCTGCTGTTAGCCTAATGAAGTTCCCTTTGTATGTGATCCGACCTTTAAGACGTTTTTTCTTCAGTGTTGACCTTGGACAGTCTAATGACTATATGCTTCGATGATGTTCATTTTGTATGGTATCTCACATATTTACTACGAATTTCTTATATCTGGATATCTACCTCTCTAGCAAGATTAGGGAATTTTTCTTGAATTATTCCTTCAAATATATTCTTCAGGTTGTTTCCCTTTTCTCCATTTCTCTCAGGAATGTCAATAATTTGTAGGTTTAGTCACTTTACATGATCCTATGTTTCTCAAAGACTTTTTTTTTTTCATTTTTTTTCCCTTTATTTTTCTGACTAGATTAGTTCAAAGGACTGGTCTTCAAGTTCTGAAATTCTTTCATCTTCTTTGTCCACTTTATTAATAAAGCTTTCAATTCTATTTTAAAATTCATTAAGTGAGTTTTTCAATTCTAGAAGCTCTGATTAAGTTTTTTGAAGATGTTTATCTCTTCGTTTCCTGGATTGCTTTAGAAGTTTCTTTGTGTTGATTTTCAACCTTGTGATTTTATTGAGCTTCCTTCCAATCCATGCTTTACATTCTTTATCTGTTATGTACAAGTTTCTGTTTTGGTTATGGACTATTGCTGGAGAACTGGTGTGATCCTTTGGTAATGTCACTACATTAAGAGTTTTCATAGTTCTGGAATTTTTATGCCAGCTCCTTCTCATCTGGAGATGCTGGCATTTCTAATTTTTGTAATTATTTTTGTGCAGGTAGGATTTTTTTCTTTCTTTCCCTATAATATTATTTTTTCTTATTTCCTTTTTCCATTCCCTCCTCCCCTCCAGAAGATATGACTTTAGAGCAAGGATCCCCAACTCCTGGGCCACAGACTGGTCCTGGTCCATGATCTGTTAGGGATCATGCCACACAGCAGAAAGTGAGCTGCTGGGGAGCAAGCATGAGCAAGCCTGAGCTCCACCTCCTGTCAGATCAGCAGTGGCATTAGATTCTCACAGGAGCACAAACCCTATTGTAAACTGTGCATGCGATGGATCTAGGTTGTGCACTCCTTATGAGAATCTACCTAATGCCAGATGATCTGAGGTAGAACAGTTTCACCCCAAAACCATCTCCCCTCCCTTGCCACCATTCTTAGAAAGGTTTTATTCCACAAAACTGGTTCCTGGTGCCAAAAAGGTTGGGGACTGCTGCATTATAGAATGCTGGGTGGTTCTTTTGTCTTTGCTTCTACAGCCCTATGAAAGTCTGTCAGCAGTTTTATACTGGGCTGTGCAGTTCAATCTCCAAGCCAGTACATGGGGCTTATGGGTAAGAGTCAATTGTTGTCAAAGCAGCTGGGTATTTACCCAATCCTTGTTTATTGGCAGAAGCTCTCTGTTACCTCAGGGGAATAGGCTGATTCATGAGGTGCAACGTGGTCAGAGCTTTCTCTTCAGCCCTAGAGGGGTAGGGAACAAGATAGTCAGGGCTGGACCCAACAAGTCTACTAGTCCACCAATGGCAGGCACAAGAACCAACACCAAAGGAGAATCCACCAAATGCCCAGAGGTGTGCTTAGATGTGAAGCTGGGAGCTTTCCTTGGGCCCAAGTTATCTGCACAGGAATGGGGGATAGCCTAAACTCCTGATCCAGGAAAGTAGGTGCTCTGGATGCTTGAAAATCTGCTGTGCATGGAGTGGAGAGGGCCCCCTCCCCCAACCCCACACGAGGATCTCTGCAAAGAAAACATGGGGCTGCTCAGCCTGTTGTTTCAGGCGACCAGTGCACCAAATGCCTGGAGATCTCCTTGGGCATAGAGCGGAAGGGGCCCCCCTGCTCCAATATCTCTGCACAGTATGGGTGGGGTGACTTAAGCTGCTGAACCAGGCAAGCAGGTGTTCTGAATGCCTGGGGCTCTCCCTGGGTATAAAGCAGAGAGGGTCATCTTGAACCAGCATCTCTGCAAAGAAAGGGTGGGGCAGTTTAGGCTACTGATTCAGGTGAGTGGGTGTTCCAAATGCCTAGATATCTGCCTGGGCATGAAGTGGAGACGGCCTCACTGTACCAAGATCTATGCACAGGAAGAGTGGGGAAGCTCATGCTGCTAATCTAGGTGAGGGGGTGATCTGGATACCTGGAGATATGCCTAGGTGTGGAGCAGAGAGGACCCCACTGCACCACAATCTTAGTGTAGCAGGCTAGGGCACCCAGCAATGGCACACACAGACCAGTTCCACGGTGTCAAGCTGGTCCTGGCTGCAAGTCCCATCATCCAGGAGAAAATGCAGCTGTAGCAGCTCTCCTCCCATCCCAGGCCTGCAATAGGGCAGGGCACAATTCCGCTGCCAACTGTGAGGTACTTTCCACAATTCTGGTTGTGGAGGTGCCTACCTTGCTGCAGAGAAGGTGCTCTAAGTTCTGGCCCAAGACTAAAATTCAAGCATTCCTATACACCAATAACAGACTTAAAGACAGCCAAATCAAGAACCAACTGCCATTCACAATTGCTACAAAGAGAATAAAATACCTAGGAATACAACTAACAAGGAACGTAAAGGACCTCTTCAAGGAGAACTACAAACCACTGCTCAATGAAATAAGAGAGGACACAAACAGATGGAGAAATATTCCATGTTCATGGCTAGGAAGAATCAATATTGTCAAAATGGCCATACTGCCCAAAGTAATTTACAGATTCAATGCTATCCCTATCAAGCTACCAATGACCTTCTTTGAAGAACTGGAAAAAACCACCTTAAACTTCATATGGAACCTAAAGAGAGCCCGCATAGCCAAGTCAATTCTAAGCAAAAAGAACAAAGCTGGAGGCATCACACTCCCGGACTTCAAATTATACTACAAAGCTACAGTAATCAAAACAGCATGGTACTGGTACCAAAAACAGAGATATAGACCAATGGAACAGGACAGAGACCTCCGACGCAACACAACACATCTACAACCACCTGATCTTTGACAAACCTAACAAAAACAAACAATGTGGAAGCGAGTCCCTGTTTAATAAATGGTGTTGGGAAAACTGGCTAGTCATGTGCAGAAAGCAGAAGCTGGACCCCTTCCTGACACCTTACACTAAAATTAACTCCAGATGGATTAAAGACTTAAACATAAGACCTAACACCATAAAAACCCTAGAAGAAAATCTAGGCAAAACCATTCAGGACATAGGTGTAGGCAAGGACTTCATGACCAAAACACCAAAAGCAGTGGCAACAAAAGCCAAAATAGACAAATGGGACCTAATCAAACTCCACAGCTTCCGCACAGCAAAAGAAACAGTCATTAGAGTGAATCGGCAACCAACAGAATGGGAAAAAAATTTTTGCAGTCTACCCATCTGACAAAGGGCTGATAACCAGAATCTACAAAGAACTGAAACACATTTACAAGAAAAAAACAAACAAGCCCATTCAAAAGTGGGCGAAGGATATGAACAGACACTTTACAAAAGAAGACATACGTGAAGCCAACAAACATATGAAAAAATGCTCATCATCACTGGTCATTAGAGAAATGCAAATCAAAACTACATTGAGATACCATCTCACGCCAGTTAGAATGGCGATCATTAAAAAATCTGGAGACAACAGATGCTGGAGAGGATGTGGAGAAATAGGACGCTTTTACACTGTTGGTGGGAGTGTAAATTAGTTCAACCATTGTGGAAGACGGTGTGGCGATTCCTCAAGGACCTAGAAATAGAAATTCCATTTGATCCAGCAATCCCATTACTGGGTATATATCCAAAAGACTATAAATCGTTCTACTATAAGGACACATGCACACGAATGTTCATTGCAGCACAGTTTACAATAGCAAAGACCTGGAACCAACCCAAATGCCCATCGATGATAGACTGGACAGGGAAAATGTGGCACATATACACCATGGAATATTATGCAGCCATCAAAAACGATGAGTTCGTGTCCTTTGTAGGGACATGGATGAACCTGGAAACCATCATTCTCAGCAAACTGACACAAGAACAGAAAATCAAACACCGCATGTTCTCACTCATAGGCGGGTGTTGAACAATGGGAACACATGGACACAGGGAGGGGGGGGAGTATCACACACTGGGGTCTGTCGGGGGGAAAAGGGGAGGGATAGTGGGGGGGTGAGGAGTTGGGGAGGGATAGCATGGGGAGAAGATGCCAGATATAGGTGATGGGGAGGAAGGCAGCAAATCACACTGCCATGTGTGTACCTATGCAACAATCTTCCTTGTTCTTCACATGTACCCCCAAACCTAAAATGCAATAAAAAAAAAAAAAAGAAAAGAAAAAAAAAAAATTCATGCATGGCCATGCTGTCAAGTCATCAAAGAATGGTTGACTTTGTATGTGCCCAGATTTAAAACCCTGTCCTGCTCTTGTTCCCAGACCTGAGAACACGCCTACAATTTTTCCAGTGTCTTTCTCCTAAAACATTTCCAAGCCTCTCCCCAAGTTAGTTTCAGGGCTTGGCAGAAACACAATGGTATCCTTCAATCTAAGTTGCTCAGATCCCCCAGTGGAAAGCTGAGTCACAAAAGAGGCTAACTCTCACATACTTGAGACTTCACTCACTTTTATCAGCCAGATACCATCACTGGGGCTGTTTGCCTGCATTTTCCTCCCCAGGATCTGGGGTGTCCTTCATGATTCCAGTGGATTCCCATTTTCCTTATTAAATTAAATCTCACAAAGTTTATCTTTATGCACTGTTTTGCTGTTTCCAAGTGTCTGAGGCATATTAAAAGCCTATAATTCATCATCTTGGGGGAAAAAAACTTATTTCTTTTAGAAATTTTGATATTAAGCAATTTTCTGCATTTATGCTTCGGCATACATTGAAAAGATCATCATTAGAAAAGATCATCATTAGAGTGATTAAGCACTGAATGGCTGACCATTGAGCCTAGCTCTGAATTGGACCAATGAGGAGACTGAGGCCCAGAGAAGAGAGACACCCATCCTACCTCATGCAGTATTAGTGGTTGCTATGGTCTGAAATGGACATGTCCTCCAAAGACTCACATGGTAGAAGCTTAATCCCCAAGTCAATAATATTAAGAGGTAGGGCCTTTAGGAGGTGATTAAGTCATGAGGCCTCTATCTTCATGAATGGATTAGTGCCTTTATAAAATGGCTCAAGAGAACTAGCTAGCTCCTTTTAGCCTTTTGCCCTTCTGCTTTCTGCCATGTGAGGCTACAACAACAAGGCACCATCTTGGAAGCAAAAGCAGCCCTCACCATATACTAAATCTACCGGCAACAACTCGAACTTCTTAGCCTCCACTCCTGTGAGGAATAAATTTCTGTTATTTATAAATTATTTAGTCTCAGATATTTTGTTACAGCAACACAATGTGGGGGAGGATAGTGGTAGATAAAGGAGAAGAGCCCCATTCTTGTGACTCTAATACTCTCTTGGGACTCCAGAATTATACTCTAGAAACTATCAGTAATCCTCAAGAAAGATCAAGATACAGAGCAAGGATGTGCACCTGACAGAAATGGCAAAAGCTCTCAGGTTATGGCTCTTCTACTCTCTCATAGGGGAGAAGTACAAATCCTTCACCATCAGGCACGCCTTCAATGACAATTGTTCACTGAACCCTGCTCAGATCACACATTCACTGACAAATGTTCACTGAACCCTGCTATAAACAAGCCCCACTGCTAGAAGCTGAAAATACAGAACAAATAAATCCCAGGCCTGTGATAGGTCTAAGATGAGTCCTTGTCAAGGTGGGCAATACTTTGCTGAAGTGGACAGCAAATTCATAAGCATGGACCCACTGGCTAGTGGAATCTGGAATGCTCTTTGTTGTTAAGTCTGAAATGCTATCCATGGCACTGTCCCATCTCATGTGCTCCCTGGGGTCAAAACACTGATTTGAAATTCAGTCTCCCTTGGAGAAAGTCTTTTAAACTTTGCCTTGTCAACTCTCTCTGGGAGCTGGGTCCTTCCCACAAATCTATAGTTACTGACTAGGGCCCTGCTCAAAACCAGACTGATATCCTGACAAGGGTTTGTCTTCAAGGATTCCTACTGCTCAAAGATACTCACTGCTATATTTTACTCCCTCAGAGTATCTTGGATTCTGCTTGAATTAAATCTCAATTTGCCATGCATTTGTATCCAAGCATTCACACTACAGGCCACATATTTAGGGGTTAACTTGGTCAGTTCTCCCAGTCTTAACACTGCCTGACCCATGGTATTCTCTTTCACATGCTCTATGCTGCAGTACCAGAAATTCCTTAGAGCAAGATCACCTGAGACAAAACAAAAGCAACAGGTAAAATGAAATAGGGATTCCCTGGATACTGGTTGCAAAGTACCAGGATGTAGAACAGCATGGGCAGATGCCACACAAAGTGGAGCCCCTGAGACAAGCAGAAACCAGATATACGGTTGTTTAGATACTGCTTCATTTTACCCAAAGTTTATTCAAACTGGACTCAGCTGTTCCAAATAAATCATTTGGGTCATTTATATGCAAGTGTGTTCGGAACTGTTGTGAGTATTCTCCATCTACAGCCATCAGGTTTATTTGTGTTCCAACCTATCACTATGGTTCTCATAACAGGAAGAAAAGTAAAACAGAAATAGACTACCCAGAACCATCAAGGTGGAGCTCCTCCTTCCTCTAATGAGTCACTAGCAGCCAAACAAATGATGCTTTGTGATAATGCACACATATTGCCGTAGCCATGGAAACACACTTAGCAACAAAGAAACCTTGACCTTTCCCCATCTGTTTAGAATCTTCACAATGACACATTAATTTCAGCATATGAAAACAAAAAGAAGGGCATAAATGTTACATTTCATAGATATAATTCTTAGGCAGCACCAAGCTCAGTGTAGATAAAACTCATAGATGAGGATGGAATGATGCCGTTAGCTTTAGTCCAATACTACAAGGTGGAACCTGGGTGATATTTTACTAGAATAAGCTATCTGATTCAGATATGTTCTGCTTACCAAGAGGTTCCTGGAAAGGCTCCAAAACTGGGCAGAGATGCAAAGCTTTAAGAGAAAACACTAGCCAGTATAAATACTCCCAAGAGACAATAACAAAGATCTAGAATAACTAAAATTCTGTGAGAGCGAAAGCTTTCTTTCCATGCAGCTATTGTTAGCAGCCTAAGGCTGAAGACAATGGAGACAGATTCAGTACAATTCTATTCAATCCAATACACTTTTAAGGAGGCTGTCTCTGTTTTCATAGATAGCTAAGAATGGAGTATAGAGGAAACATACAACATAGGTTCTGTCTCTAAAATAGTACACTGTTTGTAAATATAGAGATAGTAACTCACCTAAATCAAATGCAAAAACCTCATGAAAAGGGAGATAAACATTGCAGAAGTAATACAGGAAGGCCCCTGAATGAAGTGTCACTTGAGCTAAACTTGAATATATAAGGACTTAAAAAAATTAACTCTCGTGAGTAAACAGATAAGTCAAAGATGTATTTAGCTCTTTAATGAAGGAATCAGCATTATGACAAAGCTGATGTGATGAAGGATGTGAGAAAATGATATATGTTAGTGGCGAACAAAATAAGATTACAAACATAGATTGAAAATTGTCTATGTCTTTTTTCTTTTTTCTTTATTTTTAACTGATTAATTTATTTACCCTTAACACTAATATAAATTAGACTTTCAAAAATATTTTGAAATTAAATTTCAAAACCAGAAGTTTTCAAAGAGAACATAGCATGGAATAAATAAAATGAATTAAAATTAATTTTTAATTATAATACAAATTTGTTTTTTCTTTTAGTTTTTATTATTATTTTTTTCAATAACTTGCTCTACTTCCTCCCAAAGGATTTCAGTCCAATAAAAAATATTGCATATCACTCTCTTCAACATCCATTTCTGGAGAACCTAATTAGTGATAATACCCCATAGGTAAATCAAATAGAATTCATTTTATAGCATTTTTTTTCTAAACAGTATTAGTTTTACTAATTGCGCCTATTCCATTTTTCTTTCTTGATAAATTTTAATGACTTAGGTAAGTATAAAGTTACTTTATACACAATGATTGAAATGATTGATCTTATTAGCTTTTGTAGCTTTATTTTAAAAATTAATAATATGTCTTCCTGAACAGTTCATTGACTCATTGACTGTCTCCACTGTGACAATTCATTTTCTCAGTAAAAATGAGAGAATGAGATCAGAATATGAATATGTTGCAATAGGTGGAGCCATGAAACAAAAATAAGAAGTAACATGCTTTCAAGCTTTTTTCAAATTTGCTTTACTATTTTTCTTTTTTTTTTTAATTATACTTTAAGTTCTGGGGTACATGTGCAGAACGTGCAGGTTTGTTACATAGGTATACATGTGCCATGGTGGTTTGCTGCATTCATCACCTTGTCATCTGCATTAGGTATTTCTCCTAATGCTATCCCTCCACTACCCTCCCACACACTGACAAGCCCTGGTATGTGATGTTCCCCTCTTTGTGTCCACGTGTTCTCATTTTTCAACTCCCACTTATGATTGAGAACATGTAGTGTTTAGTTTTCTGTTCTTGAGTTATTTTGCTGAGAATGATGGTTTCCTGCTTCATCCATGTCCCTGAAAAGGACATGAACTCATCCTTTTTCATGGCTGCATAGTATTCCATGGTGTACATGTGCCACAGTTTATCTATCCAGTCGATCATTGATGGGCATTTGGGTTAGTACCAAGTCTTTGCTATTGTGAACAGTGCCACAATAAACATATGTGTGCATGTGTCTTTATAATAGAATGACTTATAATCCTTTGGGTATATACCCAGTAATGGGATTGCTGGGTTAAATGGTATTTCTAGTTCTAGATCCTTGAGGAATCACCACACTGTCTTCCACAATGGTTGAACTAATTTACACTCCCACCAACAGTGTAAGAGCATTCCCTTTTCTCTACATCCTCTCCAGCATCTGTTGTCTCCTGACTTTTTAATGATTGCCATTTTAACTGGCATGAGATAGTATCACATTGTGGTTTTGATTTGCATTTCTCTAATTACCAGTGATGTTGAGCTTTTTTTCATATGTTTGTTGGCTGTATAAATATCTCCTTTTGAGAAATGTCTGTTCATATCCTTTGCCCACTTTTTAATGGAGTTATTTGTTTTTTTCTTGTAAATTTGTTTAAGTTCTTTGTAGATTCTGGATATTAGACCTTTGTCAGGTGGAGAGATTGCAAAAAATTTCTCCCATTCTGTAGATTTTCTGTTCATGCTGATGATAGTTTCTTTTGCTGTGCAAGAGCTCTTTAGTTTAATTAGATCCTATTTGTCTATTTTGGCTTTTGTTGCCTTTGCTTTTGGTGTTTTAGTCATGAAGTGTCTGTCCATGCCTATGTCCTGAATGGTATTGCCTAGGTTTTCTTCTAGGGTTTTTATGGTCTTAGGTCTTATGTTTAAGTCTTTAATCCATCTCGAGTTAATTTTTGTATAAGATATAAGGAAGAGATCCAGTTTCAGCTTTCATCATATGACTAGCCAGTTTTCCCAACACCAGTTATTAAATACGGAATCCTTTCCCCATTGCTTGTTTTTGTCAGATTTGTCAAAGATCAGATGGTTATAGATGTGTGGTGTTATTTCTGAGGCCTCTGTTCTGTTCCCTTGGTCTACATATCTGTTTTGGTGCCAGTACCATGCTGTTTTGATTACTGTAGCCTTGTAGTATAGTTTGAATCAGGTAATGTGATGCCTCCAGCTTTGTTCTTTTTGCTTAGGTTTATCTTGGCTATGCAGGCTCTTTTTTGGTTCCATATGAAATTTAACATTGTTTTTTCCAATCCTGTGGAGAAAGTCAATGGTAGCTTGATGGGGATAGTATTGAATCTGTAAATTACTTTGGGCAGTATGGCCATATTCACAATATTGATTCTTCCTACTCATGAGCATGGAATGTTTTTCCAGCTGTTTGTGTCCTCTCATTTCCTTGAGCAGTGGTTTGTAGTTCTTCTAAAGAGGTACTTCACATCCCTTGTAAGTTGTATTCCTAGGTATTTTATTCTCTTTGTAGCAATTGTGAATGAGAGTTCACTCGTGATTTGGTCTCTGTTTGTCTGTTATTGGTATATAGGAATGCTTGTGATTTTTGTGCATTGCTTTTGTATCCTGAGACTTTGCTGAATTTGCTTATCAGCTTAAGGAGATTTTGGGCTGAGACAATGGGGTCTTTGAAACATACAATCATGTCATCTGCAAATAGAGACAATTTGACTTTCTCCTTCCCTAATTAAATACACTTTATTTCTTTATCTTGCCTGATTGCTCTGGCCAGAACTTCCAATACTATGCTGAACAGGGGTGGTGATAGAGAGCATCCTTGCCTTGTGCCGGGAAAACTGGCAATGTCTTACCAGTCAATTAAACCACAGTATTTGGAGATACCTTTTTTACCCAATAAAAATTATTTGCAGCATATCAATCTTCTACAATCTAGCGTCAACTTTGAAGAATCTGAGCCCTAATCAAATAAATAATAAGCCGAAGCAAAGTTACTTTCCTCAAGAGATTTGTTGGGTGGCTTTGTTGTAAAACACTCTAGTATGACATTGAAAGAGCATACAGTATGATTCTGCCTTATTTTAAATTTTGGATAATTATCCTGAATAATGGTAGAATATAGGTAGAGAACAAAAGTGAAAACAAAAATTAATAAAACAAAAGAAAGACTTAGGATGACAAGATCATTATTCAGTCTTTTGCTTAAGTACATTATTAGGAGAAAAACAACTCTCAGCTGAAGACTGAATGGAGAAAAAAGGATTCAGTTTCAATCTGAGAAATATAGGATTGAGTATATAATCCTTTACAGAATCAGAAATATGTTGAGGATCTTTTCTTTCATTTACTAAAAATTCTTGTGGGTAGGTTTCTAGCAGACTAACAATGTGGTAGAAAGTCACTTGAGATTTACTGATCCCATTGAAAAAAATAAAGTAAGAGTTACATATGAAAAGGAATTTGATTATTTGGTGCTATTTGTCTCAGAAAAATCTAAAATGGACAACACTCGCTATTTTTAATTAAGAAGTAACTAATATATTCAATACAAACAATATATACTGAAAATATATATTACTCTTACACACATGTTCATGCCAATTGGAATGAAAGAAGGGGAAAATGTAGGAAAAGGCAAAGAAATGAAAGAAAGAGTGGAAAGGAAAAATAAAAGTAAATTATCAGACAGGAATCAAAGGAACAAAAATGAAGAGTAGGAAGAAACAAGGAAAAGGAGCAGCTGAGAGAAGGAATCAGAAAAAGTCACAAACTATGAAGAAAGAGGAACAAGGAAGAAGCAACGTCAAGATTTTAAAAGAGATGAGCCAACAATGAGACACCACTACATAGCTATTAGACTAGCCAAAATCCAGACTATTAATGACAACAAATGCTGGGAGGATGTAGGACAACAAGAACTCTTATTCACTGTTGGTAGAAATGCAAAATAATACAGTCACTTTGGAGGACAGTTTGGCAGTTCCTTATAAAATTAACTTTACCATATGTTTTAAGCCGCTTTGGGCTTCTGTAACAGAATACCACAGACTGGGTGACTTGAACAACAAACATTCATTTCTCAAAGTTCTAGAGGCTGGAATTCCAAGATCAGGGTGTCTGCATGGTACGGTTCCCAGTGGGAGCCCTCCTCCTCATTCACAGGCCTCTGCCTTTTTAAAGTATTCTCACATAGCAGAGACAGAGATTATTTCTAACGTATATCTTCTGCATGAGAATGCTCTCTTATTACCTAATTACCTCCTCAAAACCCCACCTTCAAATACCATCACACACATTAGTGTTTCAACACACGAATTGAATTTTTGGTGCCATGGACAAACTTTCAGTCCATAGCACCATATAATTCTAAATTGTGCTCCTTCACATTTACCCAAAAAAGCTGAAAACATATGTCTACAAAAGAAAACCTCCACAGGAATATTTATAGCAGCCTTATTCATAATTGCCAAAACTTGGAAGTGACAAAGATGTCCCTTCTATAGGGGACTGAATAAACTGTGGTACATCTAGACAGTGGAATACTATTCAGCACTAAAAAGAAATGAGCTAACATCACACTGAATAGGCAAAAGCTGGAAGCATTCCCTTTGAAAACTGGCCCAAGTCTGCCCTTTCCACCACTCTTATTCAACATAGTATTGGAAGTCCTGGACAGAAAGAAATAAAGGGCATCCAAATAGGAAGAGAGGAAGCCAATCTATCCCTGTTTGCTGATGACCTGATTATATATCTATAAAATCCCACAGTCTCAGCCTAAAGCTCCTTCAGCTGACGAATAACTTTAGCAAAGTTTTAGAATACAAAAATCAACATAAAAAAATTACTAGCATTCTTACATACCAGTAGCCAAACAGAGAGCCAAATCATAACTAATTTCATTCATGACTGCCACAAAAAGAATAAAATGCCTAGGAATACAGCTAACCAGAGAGGTGGAAGGTTTCTATAGTGATAATTACAAAACATTGCTTGAAGAAATCAGAGATGACATAAACAAATGGAAAAACATTTCATGGTCATGGATCAGAAGAATTAAAATCATCAAAATGGCCTTAATGTCCAAAACAATTTATAGATCCAATGCTATTCCTATCAAACTACCAATGACATTCTTCACAGAACTAGAAAAACTTATTTAAAAATTTATATGAAACCAAAAGCCCAAATAGCCAAGACAATCCTAAGCAAAAAGAACAAAGCAGGAGACATCACGCTACCCAGCTTCAAACTATACTACAGGGCTACAGTAACCAAAACAGCATGGCACTGGTACAAAAACAATCAAACCAAAGGAAACAGAATAGAGAGTCCAAATATAAAGGAACACACATATAACCACTTGATCTTTGAGAAAGCTGACAAAAACAAGCAATGGGGAAAGGACTCCCTAATACAATAAATGGTGCTGGGATAACTGGCTAGCCATATGTAGAAGATTGAAACTGGACCCCTTCCTTACATCATATATAAAAGTCAACTCAAGATGGATAAAAGACTTAAATTTAAAACCCATACTATAAAAACCTTGGAAGACAACCTAGGCAATATCATTCTGGACATAGAAACTGGCAAAGATTTCATGATGAAGATGACAAAACTAATCGTAACAAAAGCAAAAATTGATGAGTAACTCTAACTAAACTTCAGAGTTTCTGCACAGCAAAAGAAACTATCAACAGAGTAAACAGATAACCTACAGAATGGAAGAAAATATTTGCAAACTGTGTATCTGACAAAGATCTAATATCCAGCATCTATAAGGAACTTAAACAAATTTACAAGAAAAAAATTCAACTTCATTAAAAAGTGGGCAAAGGATATACACAGACACTTTTCAAAAGAAGACATACATGTGGCCAAGAATCATATGAAAAAAAGCTCAGTGTCACTGATCATTAGAAAATTGCAAATCAAAACCACAATGGAATACCATCTCACACCAGTTAGAATGGCTATTATTAAAAAGCCAAAAAATAAATACTGGCAAGGTTGTGGAGAAAATACACTCTTATACACTCTTGGTGAGAGTATAGCTTAGTTCAACCATTGTGGAAAGTAGTGTGGCAATTCCTCAAAGTGCTAAAAACAGAACTACCATTCGATCCAGCAATCCCATTACTAGGTATATACCCAAAGGAATATAAATTGTTCTACCATAAAGACACAGGCACACGTATGTTCATTGCATCACTGTTCAAAATAGCAAAGACATGGAATCAACCTAAATGCCTATCAATGGTAGACTGACTGAAGAAAATACCATGGAATACTATGTAGCCATAAAAAGAACGAGATTATCTCCTTTGCACCAACATGGATGGAGCTGGAGCGATCATCGTTAGCAAACTAACACAGGAACAGAAAACCAAGTAACACATGTTCTCACTTGCAAGTAGCTACTAAGTGATGGGAACACATGGACACAAAGAAGGGAACAACATACATTGGTGCCTACTTGAGGGTAGAGAATGGGAAGAGGAAGAGAATCAGAAAAAAATAACTAGTACCTGGGTGAGAAAAATAATTATACAGCAAACTTCCCTAATACAAATTTATCTATATAACAAACCTACACATTTACCCTTGAAACTAAAGTAAAAGTTAAATTAAATAAAATATAAAGAAGCAGGCTATCAAGCTGTGGAAAAGCATGGAAGAAACTTATATGCATTTTACTAAGCAAAAGAAGCAATTTAAAAAGGCTACTTACCATATGATTCCAACTATATGACATTCTGGAAAAAAGGGAACTAGAGAGAGAGTAAAAAGATCAGCGATTGCCAGAGTTTGGGGGTAGCAGAGATGAATAGATGGAAACTATTTTCAATACCCTAAAAATCTTCTATTATGTAGTGGTGGATATACAGTCATCATATATTTGTCTTGTTAGGGTATTGAAACTATTTTAAACACCCTTAAAAATCCTCTATTATATAGTGGTGGATATAGAGTCATCATATATTTGTCTTGAAGAGTGGCAGAATATATCACCCTAAAATATGCCACTTTGGCATAAGGATTGTTTTAAATTAAAGACACTTGAAAAACAGCAGACACAGAGAGTTCACTCTGCCCTCCCTGTATCGAGAAAAACATGCTTATCACTAGAGATAGGAGAAAATTCTCATGTGAACGATGCCCTCCTTGTAGCAAAAAATTAAATAATAAAAAGAAGTGGTAGCATTCTTGTCTCCAGAGACGGGAAATCAAGACTGAAAAAATAATCTGTACAAACAGACTTTGTAAAAATAACTATTTTCTTCTTTTGGCCTCCCCATATATTTTAGTCACTGTTCCACAATTGCCACAGTATCCAACCTACTACATAAGCATTTAGGTTTTGCCACATCTTCACAGCTTCATCTTTCTATGGAGGCTCCCATGTATGTGTATAAATCTGTATGCTTTCTCCT
Organism: Ateles fusciceps; assembly: GCA_036589455.1. Taxonomy (NCBI): domain Eukaryota; kingdom Metazoa; phylum Chordata; class Mammalia; order Primates; family Atelidae; genus Ateles; species Ateles fusciceps. The sequence continues at coordinate 4,004,723 of JAZHEH010002924.1, read as the reverse complement.
GTGAATCTAAGTCAATTTAATTTTCATACCCAGCCAGACACCCTAAGAGGGTAGAGGTAAAGTATTGCCTCTCTACACTTCAAAGCCATAGAATGTACTACACCAAGAATGAACCCTAATGTAAAGTATAGACTTTGGGTGATAATGATATGTGAGTGTAGGTCCATCAGTCATAACCAATGTACCACTCTAGTGAAGGATATAGATTGTGGGGGAGGCTGTGCAGTTATGGGGGTAAGGGTATACAGAAAATCTCCATACCTTCTCCTCAATTTTGCTGTGAACCTGAAGCTTATCTAAAAGATAAAGTTTATTAAGGGGAGAGAGAGAGTGAAAGAGAGGAAGATGAGGTTAAAAGAGTGGGAAGTAGGAAGGATTAGGCAAAGAGAGAATAATTCAGTAGAACTGAAAGTTAAGGTGAGTTGAAATTTCCATTCCCTTATTATTATTCACTTCCTTTAGATTTCTTTGTCATACTGTTAGAAGTAGTGATCAGGTGACCAGCCTTATTTAAAGTTCTTCAATTACTTTATTCCTTCAATCTGGAGGGGAGAAACAGTACTCTGGTCCAGAAGAGAATATCACACTGCCTGAACTAACTCAAGCTCAAGTTTGAGACTGATTTCCTGAGGTCACAGTTTTTGGCTTCCAATGAAACACAGCAGCTGGGATGAAGATGGCCCCTATTCCTGGCTGGCCCAGCTTTCATCTGACGGGGACCGAAACAAGTGTCTAGGTTCCAGCTGCCTTCTCATGTGGTGGTAGTCATGTGCTCCACATATCGCAAGGATGTAATAAAGCACATGTGTACCTAGGTAACAAAACTGCACATCCTCCACATGTGTGACATGGTAATTGCCCTATAAATTGCATACCTCAACCATACATCGGCTTTCCGTTGAAACTGCTCTCTGTAACCCTAATGTGACAGGCAAGCACTCCAAACCCATGCCATCTTGGCCCCTGCAACTTGTAATAAGTAACTAAGTTCTGTAATTTCCACCCTACCCAGACAATGTGTAAACTAATGCTTATCTTGACTTCTGTGAACTACTTAAGTAACAATCAGAATATCCAAAGGCCCATGGCCCTCGGAATGTCCGGAGCCCCTCACCCTCATCTCCGCCCAGGAGGTGATTTATGGAATCCACTGGCCCTCAGAATGTCTGAAGCCCCTCATCCCCACCCCTGCCCCTTACCCTCACCCCCGAGGCGGTTTACAGGCATAAAAGGTCTTGACACCCTCCTTTCGGGGCCACGGGGTTGGAGAGACGCGAGTTCTCTGTGGCTGCCGGCAATAAAGACCCTGCAATTTGGCATACTTTTGTCTTGGTGTTGACTTTCTAGGCTCGCTCCAGTACAACATTTTGAAGCCCCCAGTGAGATTTTTATTTATATTCCTCCATCACCTGGACAAAAGCCCTTAGAACTTCTCCTAAGTGGCCGCTCCCACCTCAGGAACATCTAGGGGAGGCGACCCCTGAGACATTTCAGGGCCCCAGAGTTCCAGCTCTGTGGAGGATGGGTGACTACCCAGCCAACATTCACCCAAAATTCCTCAGGGTCCCGGAAACCTCCGGAGGTAAGTCAGGTTTGGAAATCAGGGGACCAGTCCATCAGGGGGGCCTGAGTCAGGGGACCAGACACGGTCATTGCAACTCTGACCAGGCAAGCCTACCATGAGACATCACTGGAGGCTCAGGTTGCCTCACTGGAGGCTCAGGTTACCTCACTGGAGGCTCGGGTTGCCTCACTGGAGGCTCAGGTTACCTCACTGGAGGCTCAGGTAATTTAGTTTTCCGTTGTTTTCCATAATCTTGGTGTGAGTGAGAGAGTGAGTGTGTATATATGTAGTCCCATGGCTGGAAGGCTACGGGGTTTGTATGGGCCTTCACCCGTGGTTCCAAGGGGACGTCATGAGGCATAATGGTGATTCATCTCAGGACTGACAATTCTGAGGTGACCAGGCCCGGGGTTTATACGGGTACACTTTAGCCAAGACGCTCTGAAACATCCCTCTGGGGGACGTGGCAGGGCAGGCATCAGACTGGTCTCCCATCTGGGGGGGCACCCATCCTTTGTCTGTTAATCCTATATGTGGTTCTGTCTTTATTGTAGATTCACCAGTTTTGTTAGACTCCTGTTGGCTGATATACAGTGGTTTAGACCTGTTACTTTTAAGGTGGATAATATTCTCCATTGGCTAAGTGACCACTGACTGCAAGGAACTCTAATTGAGTTTACACCCCTGGAAATAATTCTATTCTGTTTCCTTTTCTTCTACCTTATTCTATCATTGAGGCCTCATTCTTCCTGTTTTGCATGTCCGAGAGAAAATTCTGCCCCCAACGACTTGGGTATAGTTTTTTTTCTCTGTCTTAGGGAATCAAACTTTAAATAAGAAATAACCAGCCCTCTTTGCCCATTTAGGGTAAAAAAGAAGTAATTGTCTCTTCTGTCAAAAGAAAATGAGACAGAGGAAGAGAGAAAAGAAAGTAGGGGAGGGGAAGAGAATAGAGGAGACAGAGAAGAGAGGAGAAAGGAAAGAGAGGAGAGAGGAGACAGAGAAGAGAGAGAAAGTAGAGAGAGAGAGGAGAGAGGACAAGAAAGTAAGAGAGAGGAAGAAGAGAGGAGACAGAGAAAAGAGAGAGAGTAGACAGAGAAGAGAGCAGAGAGGAGAAAGAGAGGAGAGAGAAGACAGAGACAAAGAGAAAAAAAAAGGAGAGAGAGCAAGAAGAGAGAGAGATAGGGAGAGAGGAATTTAATGCTTTTTAGGGTCCCTGTGTCAAGGTGATCAAAAGCTGCAGAGGTGGGGAACTCGCAACCGGCCGAGTGGCTGTGAGCTCAGTTTTAAACTGATGCAAAAAAGCATTTTTTTTCTTTCTCTGCCGGCTGCCAGCCCTACCTGGCTTTCAGGCAGGCCACACCACCTCAGGGTGCAGTATTTGCATCCAAAATACAGCTTAAGAAATCTTTCTGATTCTTTGTAATGCAAGTGACCTGTTAGCACAGTAGTTAAGGTATAGAGCCTGCAATTGCAAGGTTGTTGATTCAAATCCTCAGTGAAGCCAGTCTTAAATTAGTGAAATCTCTTGGGGGAAATTCAAAAGCTGAAGGAAAAACCAAATGGGGTCATCTAGCTCCCGGCCTTGTACTCCCCTTCAATGCATGATGGTCAACTTTAAGGTTGAGTTTTCAGGCCAATATGGGATGAAATTAATCCCTGAAAAATTCTGCTCTTTATGTAAACTAGAATGGCTGTCTTTTGGAGTTGGGTGGCCTGACACTGGAACCTACGACTCAAAAAAAAAAAAATTACTCAGGCTATATGGAAAATGGTTGCAGGAACTCCTGGACACCCTGACCAGTTTCCATACATTAACCAATGATTGGATTTAGTCCAACAACCCCCTCCATGGCTGAAATGCTGCATAAACAGGCTGGACTTCAGGTCATGTTAGCTGGCCCAAAGAAAGCCCCTACAGAGCCGGCCATTCTCCCCCGCCCCAGGGGAGGATCAGGAATTACCTCTACCCTACTCAAGGCCCTCTCAACCAGGGCCTCAGCACCCCCCCTGGACAGTACCAGTAACCAAACTTTGTCCCACCCCTGCACACCCGAAGCGAGGCTCCACACCCACCAGTGGTCCTTCCTCTCCCAACGGGAGAGGACAGTCGGGGTTGCCTATTCTTTGTTCACATCCCCTTCTCGTCAAGTGACTTATATGACTGGAAGGTGCTAGAAATTAAAGAGAGGGCCGCAACACCAAGTGCTGGAACAAACTTTATTAAGAGCAAGGGAAAAGCTTCTGGGCTGCACCCAAAATTGGTGTGCAGCACCCGTGGCGTGGCTAAGGGGATTTTTATGGCCTGCAAGACAGCAGATACATCCAGTGTGAGGGGCTGTGCAGGAGGGGAGGGGCTGGGGAACTGCTGAGTTTAATAGTTCCCAGGAGGGGCTCGTGCTAGGAAACTGCTAAGAGAGTTCCTGGGAGGGGGTCGTGCTGGGGAACTGCTAAGATGGTGAGAAGGGGGAGGGTTAGGAACCTGCTGAGATGGAAAGTTCCCCCGGGAGGGGTTCGTGCTGGGAGGCTGGGGAACTTGAGGCGGTGGTGGTGGCAGGGTTTTACAATGGAGTAAGTTCTGTCAGAAGGCTCAACATCACCTGTTCTCTGAGAAGCCCCAGGCTTTGACAGGGCTCTTAAAATCTGTACTCTAGACTCATCGTCCCACTTGGGATGACTGTCAACAATTATTACTGATTCTATTCACCACAGAGGAAAGAGGCAGAATTAGACAGGAAGCCCTGAAAGCCATCATAGGTCCAGGGAGAGGAACAGTAGGAAAAAAAAAACCCAGGACCGAACTGAAAAGGTTTTTCCCTCTACTCGACCCCAATAGGACCCCAACACCTTGGGGGTCACCAGGCTCTGAACACTTTTCACCGGTATCTTTTAGAAGGGGTTAGGGGCATGGCCCACAAGCCCACTAACTTCTCCAAGTAGGGACTGTAACTCAGGGTCCGCAGGAGTTGCTGCCTGCCTTCCTTAAGTGGTCTACAAGACGCTTATCGCACCTACACTCCTATTGACCCTGAGGCTCCAGAAAATCAGCGAGCCATCAGTCTGGCTTTTATTTCCCAGTAAGCCCCAAAGAGTAAAAGAAAGTTACAGAAGTTAGAGGGATTTCAGGGAATAAATTTAACCCAATTGCTAGAAATTGCCCAGAAAGTTTTTAATAACAGGGATACTCCTGGAGCCATACAAAACAAAAAAGTTACTAAGGCAGTAATAACAGCCCTTCAGGAGACACAAGTCATTCCACGAGGGCAAGAGGCCTTGCAAAAGGGCCCCTGGGGTCCCTGGTCCCTGTTAGGAAGAAACCAATGTGCGTACTGTAAAAAAGTAAAAAATTTTAAAAAAAATGAGTGCCCCGAGAGAAAAAGATGAGTAACCGCTCAGGAAAAGCCACCGAGGGCTATCCTCAATTTAGAAGGTCAGGATTGACGGGGCTGGGGCTCTTATTTACTAAGCCCCCAGGAGGCCAGTGTCACTTTAAGAGTTGGGGACAAATCTGTCAGCTCCTTAGTCAACACCGGGGTGGCCCACTCGGTCCTTAGCCTCTGGGACCACTATCCAGTAAAAAACAATTATCCAGGGGGCCTCAGGAAAAACCACAACAAGCCCTTGGACTACCAACCGACTCATTGATCTGGGGGAACGACACCGTCACCCTCTCCTTCTTAGTCATTCCAGAGTGTCCATACCCACTCCTAGGACAGGGCTTACTTCACAAACTTCAAGCAAATATTTCTTTCAGTGAGAGTCAGGCTTGCCTCTCAATTCCTCCTCCCTTGGCATCAGGCCCACCTCAGCAAATCCTCATCACCTGTGCTCTGTCAGACAAGTATCTCTTGCAGGAAGCTTTATCCCCCAGAGGCAGATCAACCACCAACATCAGACCTCCTCCACCAATTCCAAGAAAATGTACCTGGAGTATGGGCTGAGACAAATTCCCCCAGGCTTGGCAAGTCACTATACCCCAGTCGTGGTCCAGCTATTGGCAATGGCAACTCCAGTCCAGGTACGACAATATCCCATGAGCCAGGAAGCCAGATGGGGAATTGCTCCACATATAACCAGACTCCTAAAAGGAGGGATCCTTACTACCTGTAAGTGCCCCTGGAATACCTCCTTGCTCCCTGTCTTAAAACAAGGCACAAAGGACTATTGGCCTGTACAGGACTTAAGGGAGGTAAACAAATCAGTGGAAACTGTCCACCCTATGGTTCCAAATCCGTACACCCTCCTAAGTCTCTTGGGCCCAAACACCACCAGTAAACTGTCTTGGATCTCAAGGAGGCATTCTTTTGCATCTCACTGGCCCCTGTTAGCCAGCCCATATTTGCTTTTGAATGGACTGACCCCAATACTGGGGTCTCGGGGGCAACTCACTTGGACAAGACTGCCTCAGGGGTTCAAAAACTCCCCTACTCTGTTTGATGAGGCACTTAGCCAAGATCTTGCCACCTTCCAAGCTGAGTTCCCCCAAGTGTACCCTACTCCAATACGTGGATGACTTACTCTTGGCTACAAAAACCCAGGAGGCCTGTAAAGAGACCACCCAGTCATTATTAAAGACACTACAGACTTTGGGTTACCGGGTCTCAGCTAAAAAGGCCCAACTCTGCCAACCAAAAGTTACCTACCTGGGCTATATTACAGAGAAGGGCAACCAGGCACTGGCACCTAGCCGAGTCCAAGCGGTGCTGCAAATACCCACCCCCCACCACGAAACGCCAAGTCTGAGAATTCCTTGGGGCAGTAGGGTACTGCAGGCTATGGATTTTGGGATTCGCCGAGATAGCGAAGCCCCTGTATGCCTGCACTGGAGGAAATCAGCCCTTGACTTGGACAGAGATAGAGCAACGGGCTTTTGACAAGCTCAAGACTGCCCTCACTACGGCCCCAGCCTTGGCCTTGCCAGACATCTCTAAACCCTTCCAGTTGTGTGTGCATGAAAAACAGGGAGTTGCTAAGGGAGTGCTCACCCAGACGTTGGGACCATGGTCCCAGTCAGACACCTACCTTTCAAAAAGACTTGATACCATAGCCTCTGAGTGGCCAGCTTGTCTGAGGTTGGAGGGAGCTACAGCCCTATTAGTCAAGGAGGCGGACAAACCAATTTTGGGGCAGGAGTTAAGTTTAGTGGCACCCCACGCGGTGGAGTCACTACTCCGTGGAGCTCCGGGAAAATGGATGTCAAATGCCTGCATAGTTAAATATCAGGCCTTACTTTTGGACCAGTCCCGCATAAAGTTTTTAAAGGCTGCAGTTTTAAACCCCACCATGCTGCTACCTGACAGCGAGCTGGAGGAGCCCATACATGACTGCCAACAAATGATGGACGACCTCCACGTGGCTCAACCGGACCTCACCGACGTCCCCCTGAAGAACCCAGAGGAGGTATTATATACGGATGGCAGCAGTTTCATGGTAAACAGAGTCACGTATGCCGGGGCAGCTGTAGTCACCTTAGAGCGGGTTGTCTGGGCCCCAGGCTCTTCCACATGGAACCTCAGCCCAAAAGGCAGAACTCATAGCTCTGACAAAGGCCTTAGACTGGGCGGAAGGAAAAACTGTTAACATCTACACGGATAGCCAGTATGCCTTTGCTACGGCTCATGTACATGGAGCCATTTATAAAGAAAGAGGACTACTCACCTCAGAGGGAAAAACCATCAAAAAATAAAGAAGAAATGCTAGCCCTACTAGAGGCTATATGGAAGCCTAAGGCAGTGGCATTAATACACTGCAAAGGACACCAGAAGGGAGATTCACCAGAGGCAAGGGGAAACAGGGCAGCTGACCTACAAGCCAGACAGGCAGCCTTGGGACCAGTAAAACCTCTGACTCTTCTTGTAACTCTGCCGGCCCCAACCGTGCCCCCTACCCCTACATACTCACCCGATGAAGAAAACTTTGCTAAAGAACAAGGGGGCACACAAGATGCCACAGGATTGTGGATTCTACCAGACACAAGGATTGTGGTCCCCCGAGGCTCTAGGACGGGCCCTAGTTAAGGACACACACCAGGCCACTCACTTAAGACAGACTAAACTAACTGAACTGCTAAAAGCCAAATACTACATTCCCCCACTTACATGAACTTATCAAGAAAATTACCACCCGGTGTGATGTATGTGCCCAAGTAAATCCAGGAGGGAACAGATCTAGCCAAGTAGGAGTAAGACTCAGAGGGACTAGCCCCGGGGGAGCCCTGGGAAGTAGATTTCACTGAAATAAAAGCCCCAGCAAATGGCTATACCTCCTGGTGTTTATAGATACGTTCTCTGAATGGGTTGAAGCCTTCCCCCACTAGGTCCGAGACTGCTTTAGTGGTCACAAAAAAAACTATTACAGGACCTTGTTCCTCAGTTCGGCCTCCCTCTAACACTGGGGTCAGACAATGGGCCCGCCTTTACTGCACACATTTCTCAGGGCCTAGCCAAGGCCCTGGGTATATCCTGGAAATTACACTGTGCCTATCATCCCCCATAGTTCAGGGCAAGTCGAACTAATGAACTGGACCATAAAAGAAACCCTGACAAAGTTTATCTTAGAAACCGGTGAAAACTGGGTCAGCCTGCTTCCTTTGTCCTCCTCCACGTCCGATGCACACCCTATCAGAAAGCCTTCTCCCCCTTTGGAAATCATGTTCGGCAGGCCCCCTCCCTTACTCCCCCAGACCCAAGGATACCGTGCATGCTGAAGTCCATAACTATACACTCCTTAAGTCCTTACAGGCGCTCCAGTCTGTTCAATCCCAGGTACACCAGCTCATTAAGGCCACCCGTCCCACGCCATTGGACCTCGAAGACCAGCCAACACACCCCTTCCAGCCGCCACACCCCATTAGAAGGGACCCTACGCGGTTATCCTGACCACACCCACCGCACTCAAGGTGGACGGACTAACGGCCTGGATTCATCACACCCAGGTTAAGACTGCCCCACCAGAAGGACAATGGAGCGTCAAACACTCATCCACAGATTCACTAAAGCTAAGACTTGTTCACTCTTGGCTGTCACCACCCTCGCCACCCTAATCCGTGCTGTAAATCCCTATAGCAAACCCCCCCCTAGAACCCACCTACTATCAGTGGGTCCTCACCGAGGGCTCCACTGGAGGATATGTTAGTTCCTTAGCTGGGAAGAGATCCATCCTAGTCAACTTAACCCTGGAGTACATTCCAAGGAACCCCAATACCTTCTCCCTAGACCTCTGTGCCCTCCTGGGCCCCAACCTAAATTTCAGAACAAATGGAGGTGTAGCCGGGTGCAGCAGTTCAGGGGCAGAGCAACAACTCCAAACCATGGGATTATATCTATGCCCAGGATCCACCCACAAAAAAGATGGAACTGTAGAGACTTAAATGAATCATTTTGCCCCCATTGGGGTTGTGAAACTATCTCCACTATATCAGGGTACACCAAAAACATAGACTCCTTCATCTCTTTTAACCAAGACTCTCCCCCATCCCCATGCTACACCGGGTCTTGTAACCCACTCAAGATAACTGTAACTACCCCAGATGGTAGATGAACAACGGAGCAAACCTGGGGTCTCAGAGTATATATGCATGGATGGGACATGGGAAACATCTTTACCATCCAGCGTATAACCCTGCCCAGACCCAACCACCCTCTAGGACCCATTGCCCAGGTCATAAAACAATAAGAGGCCCCCTAAAAATACAAAGCCCCCCTCATCCAGATAATCAATACACCCCCTCAACAACTTCCTCCTACAACCTGTCCTCGAAGAGAACACAACCCTGTTAACCTTGTTGTCCTCGGCTCACCACCTCTTCAACAAGTCTAACCCAGATTTAGGAAAAGACTGTTGGCTCTGTCTAAACCCTCAGCCACCGTTTTATACTGGGTTGGCTTCCCAATTACCTGCCAACCTGTCCAATTCTTCATGCTCCCAATCCACACTCCATTTAACCCTGGGAGACATTAGAAGGGTCTGGGCACTGCTACCACTCCCCAAATTACACCCTTGCAGGTTCTCCCTATGGGCACTATTGTAATGTCTCCCACAATGTAATCTTTAATGGTACGAACCTTTACTATCGGGCCCCAGATACCACTTGGTTAGCCTGCACTTTTGGCCTCACCAACTGCATTTCCACATACCAGTTCAGCAGCTCTGCTCCCATACACTGCACCCTGGTATGCATCCTCCCCAGAATCGACATTTATGATGGCCAACAGGGACTTAACCTCCTGGCCTCATCAGATATTATTACTGCCCGATGGAAGTGAGTCCCTGTCGTCCTCCCTCTACTGGCTGGATTAGGCATTGCTGGCTCCACCGCAGTTGGAATATCAACTCTTATAACTGGGGACCAAAATTTTAAAACTCTCTCTCAGCACATACATACTGATTTAAGCCACTTGGAAAACTCTGTTTCCCAACTCACTGATCAGGTTGAGTCTTTGGCTGAAATGGTCCTCCAAAACAGGTGAGGACTAGATTTGTTATTCTTAAAACAAGGCGGGTTATGTGTCGCCCTTAATGAACAATGTTGTTTCTGTGCTAATAGGTCAGGCCTCTTCCCAGAGAGCCTCTCCCTGGTCAGCCAGAATCTCGAAACCAGAAAACAACTTCAAGAGGCTTCAGAAAGTTGGTATCAAAAAATGTTTTCCTGGTCCCCTTGGCTCACTTCCCTCCTTACGGGCCTGGTGGGACCTCTGGCCCTACTCCTACTGGGACTCATGTTTAGCCCCTGCCTCCTAAACCAACTGCTCTTCATAAAATCTAGGGTAGACTCCGTAAAATTAAAGATATTAAGGTCTCAATATGGGCCCTTAGAACAAACAAACAATACTGACCTGTTGGAGGAATCAATAATTTAATTCATGTGAATAAAACAAGGGGGGAATGTGACATGGTAATTGCCCTATAAACTACATACCTCAACCATACCTCGCCTTTCCGTTGAAACTGCTCTCTGTAATCCTAATGTGACAGGCAAGCACTCCAAACCCATGCCATCTTGGCCCCTGCAACTTGTAATAAGTAACTAAGGTCTGTAATTTCCACCCTACCCAGACAATGTGTAAACTAACACTTATCTTGACTTCTGTAAACCACTTAAGTAACAATCGGAATGTCCAAAGTCCCCTGGCCCTCGGAATGTCCGGAGCCCCTCACCCTCATCTCCGCCCAGGAGGTGATTTACGGAATCCACTGGCCCTCAGAATGTCTGAAGCCCCTCACCCCCTCCCCCGCCCCTCACCCTCACCGCCGAGGCAGTTTACAGACATAAAAGGTCTTGACACCCTCCTTTTGGGGCAACGGGGTTGGAGAGACGCGAGTCCTCCGTGGCCGCTGGCAATAAACACCCTGCAAATTTGGCATACTTTTGTCTTGGTGTTGACTTTCTACGCTCGCTCCAGTACAACACATGCACCTCAGAACTTAAAAAAATAATAAATTCAAGTAAGATAACAAATGAAAACCTGTTGCCAGGAGTTTGGCAGCCTACCATCCTCAGGTACAGCAGCTGTTGTCAGATTGAACCGGCTAGGGGATACGCCCTTATGAATGCAGGACACAGGATGATTCTAAAGCCAGCCTCTTCTACTCTCCTCCTTCGCTGACAGAACCTTCTCCCTGGGACTCCAAGATGGCGCTTGCCACAGCTGCCAGGTGTTCAGATGGCGGCACAGGGCCGCGCCCGCACTCCCCACGCTCTCCTCCCCCCAGCCTTCCTTGGGCTGGCAGCACCACTCGTGTAGCTGTCCGCCAGTTGCCTTTCGGCCTGGGTGGTGGTCCCAGCTGCCAGTCGACTACCGCCCGGCGTCATGCGGCTCCGCATCATGCAGCTCCAAGTACTGCTATGGGTGCTGGGGCTTCCTGTCCACGGCGCCTGAGGTTGCAGAGGAAAGTGGTCACTTACGGTCCGAGGAGCAGCCAGTTCACCCTCTCCAGGTAGGGGCTGTGTATCTGGATGAAGAGGAGCTCCCACATGACCCGATGAGCCAGGACAGGGCAGCAGAAGAGGCCAATGTGGTGCTAGGGCTGGATACCCAAGGTGATCATAGGGTGATGCTGTCTGTGATTCCTGGGGAAGCTGAGGACAAAGAGTTCAGAGCCTAGCGGTGGCACCTATAGCACTGGAGGCGAGGAGGACTCAAAGTGCAACCTCCGAGAGAGCCTTTTCTCTCTGGATAGTGCTGGAGCACACTTTCCTGATAGAGAAGAGGAGTATTACACTGAGCCAGAAGTGGCAGAATCCAACGCAGCCCAGACAGAGGACTCCAATAGCACTGAAAGTCTGAAATCCCCAAAAGTGAACTGTGAGGAGAGAAACATTACGGGATTAGAAAATTTCACTCTGAAAATTTTAAATATGTCACAGCCTTTCTACCAGGTTGGCACTGTAACTGTTCCTAATATTTTGTTATTTCAAGGAGCTAAACCAACGGCTAGATTTAATCATACAGATCGAACACTGGAAACACTGAAAATCTTCATTTTTAATCAGACAGGTATAGAAGCCAAGAAGAATGTGTTGGTAACTCAAGCCGACCAAATAGGCCCTCTTCCCAGCACTTTGACAAAAAGTGTGGACTGGTTGCTTGTATTTTCCTTATTCTTTTAAATTAGTTTTATTATGTATGCTACCATTCGAACTGAGAGTATTCGGTGGCTAATTCCAGGACAAGAGCAGGAACATGTGGAGTAGTGATGGACTGAAAAGAAGTTGGAAAGAGGAACCTCAATCTTTCATTTCAGAAATTTGTACATTTTCTCCAGGGGAAGTGTTGACTTGAAACTTCAGTCCGATTAAAAGAATCATGCATTTGTTGAACTACTGAAAGTATAAAAAATTATAAACTGGTGTTTTAACTAGTATTGCAATAAGCAAATGCAAAAATATTCAATAGAGTGTATGATTCTTGTTTTTACTACATGAACGTAATTCAGATTGAAATGTGAAGACGTATTCTGGTATAATAGTGAGTAGAATGACATGCTTATTATACAGAAGGCAAAAATAGGACTCTCAGATTATAGTTTTAGGAAACCCTTGATCCTTACATATGTTTAAGAAGGTTAAGTTTTCGGCTTCTTTGCAACTTTTTTTTTCCAGAGTCCATAGCAGGAAAGTATGTAGCTAGAATTGGTTAGTGTGACCCCTCAAGTAGCAAGTGAAGGAAAATAAAAGAATCAAACACCTAAAAAAAAAAAAAAAAGAACCTTCTCCCTGGGCCTGCCTTTTATCCTCAGCTCCAAACACAACCGACTCTGCCTTTAAGAGGTTAGTACAAGTTAGATAGAAGGTACTGGGAAGTTTTCTGCTTTTAATTTCTGCTTAATGACTTATTGGCCAGGGCACTATCACATCGTCTTACTTAACAGCCTTTCCTGCACAATAAACTGCGCTTGGCGCCCACGTCGGCCCACAAACCCTACGATTAAGTGATCGTTTGTCCTCGGGAGCTTGACAGAAACAGGAGTCTGAGGCGGGCTGGGAGGAGCCCAGATTTATTAAAGTAATAAATAACCTGGAAGCCCCCACCAAGCTGCCTCCTCCCCCCTTCTCATTTACTTCCTTTCTGTGACTTCTGAGATGGGGACTTAATTGCTTGGAAAGAGAGTTGCCTAAGAACTGCACAGCACTTGCATCCCAGAAACAATAAAATAAAACTGGGAGGCTCTAGGGCTACAGCTTAATAACAACTCTGCTGCTGGCTGGGCTGGGTTTCTCAGCAAGCACTCATCACATGTTTCTAGAAGAGCAGCACTCACTCTTGTGCACATAAATGCACTCAGTGAGGCAGAGATGCATCAGGCTGGCCAGAGGGAGACCCTCTAAGATGAGGTTCTTATTCACCTTGTCATTTGTTTATCTCTTTTTTATTTTTTTAATTACAGTTTTTTTTAAGAAAATAATTTGGCAAATATAACTTTAGAGGTAGAAATTCTTGACCATTGCCTTGTACTTAATATTTTAAAATACCCTGTCTTCTCTGTATTCTCATTTGATCACAAATTTTTAGATCATTATCATAAAATATATGTGTGTGGCTCAGAAACAACTTATCTAGCCTGGAACTCATCTGAATGTTCTGATAGCCAAAACATTATATTATCTAAAAGCATTACGTAAGGAAAGCAATTTTCTAAAAAGTCAAAATAGACATTTCATATGTATACATGCCGGTGCTCACTTTTTCTCTCTCTCACACACAATTCTTACAAATGTATTTTTTTGCTTTCTTAGCCAGCCTACAAAGTAGTAATACTTCTTATAGGCTTATTATTAGAGCCAGTCACTCCTCTTTCTACTTCACTTGTTTGATGTTAAGGTTGTGAAATTTATACAGCATAAACCATTTTAAAGTGAATAATTCAGTAGAATTTAGTACATTCATAATGTTCTGCAATCACCACCTCCATCTAGTTCCAAACATTTCATCACCCTAAAACTCCATACCCATTAAGCAGTCAGTCATTCCCCACTTCCTCCTTTCCCCATCCGTGGCAACCACCAATTTGGTTTCTGTTCCTATGAATTTACGTAGTCTGTATATTTCATACAAATAGAATCATACCACATGTAGCCTTCTGTGTCTGGCTTCTTTTACTTAGATAACCATCTTCAAAGAGAGTATGCAAAGTTCATTTACATTGCAGCAGGTCAGTATTTCATTCTCTTTTGTAGCTAAATAATATTCCATTGTATGGATATACCACATGTTATTTATCCATTTGTTTATTGATGAACATGGGTTGTATTGTCAATAGTGCAGACATAAATATTTCTATATAATATTTATTAGAATATCTTTCAGTTAGAATCTGCTTGCAATTCTCTTCAATATATCCAAGGGTAAAATTTCTGGGTCATATGGTATTTCTATGCTTTACGTTTTCAGAAACTGCCAAACTGTTTTTCACAGCGGCTGAATCATTTTGCATTCCCACCAGTAATGTATGAGGGTTTGAATTTCTCCAGTTTCTGCAATTTTATTTCACTCACAATTCCTACAAATATATTTATCTACTTTCCCTACCCCTAGTCTAGAAAGTAGTTGTACTTTTTGCAGGCTTTGTATTAGGGGCCAGTCACATTTTTTTTTTTTTACTTCCCGTATACAAGTTAAGCTTGTTCCCAGAAATGCATGCATCTACTTCTAGCAGTTCATAGCATTGCCCAAAAGCTGAAAATTACCATTCAAACTTAGGCAAAGTTGCTGTGAAGAAATTTTAATTTTTCAAGTGTCAAGTTCTAAAAAGATATTTTCAGATATGCAAACTCCCCCAAAATTTTTATATACTCTTCCAACATGGACTGCAGAGACAGGCTTATTCAGGGCTATTATTGTCAGGTTTTCTGCTGTGGTACATTTTTTTTAACAGTAAGGATATGTTCCACCAAAATAAAAGATGAAACCAAGTAAGAAGAAAGCATGAAATCTGAGAAACAGGGAATCCAAACTTGTTAAATATCAAAGAAGTTTCCAAAATGACAGCAAAAAGTCTCAGGATGACAGCTGGAAATAATTCCCTAGAAAACAACAGGCCAAAATAAAAGGAAAATGGAAGTTTCCAGGTGGGATGACTCCAGGCAAAAAAAAAAAAAAAAAAGAAATTGCTAGATTACCTTCTATAATTAACGACAAAAAATTGTACTGAAGACTATTAAAATGAGAGAAAAACAATTTAATACAAAGAAAACTAACCAGATTAAAAATCAAAGAAATAACTAACTAATGACTTAAGATACACAAGAATATGAAAAGGAACAATCAAAGTACACTATAGACATAAGGATGCAAATGCAATGATTAACAAAAATTTATAGTATAAAATTATATCAGAAGTATAGAGAGAGGAAGCAAAAGAGTTGATGGTATAAGAGAGTTTTATGGTCAAGTATTATTAAAAAATACACAATAGAGTACAGCTAAAATTAATGAAATAGAAGATAGCAATGTACATTAGTGTTTCAGTTATTTAATAGAAAACAAATTACTCCAAAATTCAGCAATTTAGTACAATAGTCATCATTTTATTATTATCTCACATATATGGAACTGGTTCTGCCAGTTGGCCAGGACCTCAATGGGGGATGGTTGGCTGAAGAACCTACCTGTGGCCTCTCTACACTCCATGAATTACTGTATAACCTGGCAGCCTCAGACTTCTTACAGGACTCCGAAGGCAATTGCCCCAGGAGGCTCATGTGGAAGCTGAACCAGTTCTTATGACCTAGTCATTGAAGTCACAAAGTGTCACTTCACCATAGTCACACTCCCACCTTGATTCAGGGAGAAGAAATACAGACACCATATCTCAGTGGGAGGAGCATCAACATTACATTGCAAGAAGAGCGCATGAGATGGAGATCTTACTGAAAAATATAGTTTGCCACACTTACTATTTAGAAAGAAAATATTAAAGCAAGGAAAAGAGAAACTAATAGTCATGTTTGCTTCTGGTGAGAGAAACTGGGGGCAGATTTTGAAACTATTTTACTTCTTAAAATAGTTGCATACATTACTTGATGAGATATATATATATTTAAAGAAATAATAAGCTGGTATTCCTCTCTAAATGGGTACATGAAGCCTCAGGCGCTCCAAGGACGTACAGCTGGTTTATGTCAGAGCTGTCAGAGCAAACATATGTCAGACTTATGAAAGCTCTGCATCTCACTTTACACTCTACATAGGCATCACAGCTCAAATATCACCAACCTAAAAAGACAACATCAGTTGTTTGGAACAGTCTTCTTATGTGACAATAAGAACCCCTCATTCCATGACATTTGTATCAACCACAAAATGGCCCAAACCCTTAGTATCTGCCTAACATGGAATCAGGCACATAGGGAGTCAATGATTAAATCTCCTGGTCAACATAAGTCTAGTTAGTTACAAGAAATCTAAGAAGCTATCTTAAGAATTTAGTTATTTGAGATAGTACCAAAAGTAATATTTAACCTTTGAATCCATGAACCAATGGAATTGACCCTTAGAGATCATTTCATTATTCAAAAATTGTCATTGCTGTTTTCTGTTTTTTGTTTTTTTTTTCAAACCATTTGCTCTAATGGGATTACCCTGAACAGGGTAAAATGTTAAATGAGGTGGCTGCAGTGGAAATTAGGAGAATTCTCAGGTCCCTGCTCAAACATCAGGGATCTGGAATCAAAGCCAGTTTAATTAGTAGTTTTTGTCATGTTCTACCAATATTCTTTTAATCTATTAAACAGAGACACCAAACTATAACCTGCAATTCCCTTCCTTTTGAAAGTTTTGCTTTCATCTCTGCCACTCTTCAACACAGTTGATATATTATAAATCATTAATGCATTTTGGCATCTGCCAAGACTATAGATATTGGACATGAGAAGGAAGGCTTAAGTGCCTGTAATTGTGCAAAAAGTCTAGAAAAGCCCCACTCTCCCCACTGTTTATAAAGAACCTCCCAGTGCAACTATCGCTGAGTTAAGTTCACATAATATAGCACACTGAGTGGTTGAAACTGAAAGGGAATTTTGAAAAGTTTCCATGGGAGAAGAGGTTTTCCTCTTTCTTATATTAACCTTGTTCCTAATTTCTGTTTCAAAGCTAGGATGGAGATGCTCACACTCTGGCTTCTACATCATAATATTATGACATCAACTTTTCTCAGAATCCTCTGAATCAGAGAGTTTTTTTGACTTTTTATAAATTTTTTTCAGGGCTACTGCAAAAGGAGTTCTAGCTCTAGGACAAAAAATAGGAGCTCCTTTTTCAAGGAAGGGCTAGATGTTGGCAAATGGATAGCCAGTTATCCCAGCACCATTTATTAAATAGGGTATCCTTTCTCCATTGCTTGTTTTTGTCAGGTTTGTCAATGATCAGATGGTTGTAGATGTGTAATCTTATTTCTGAGTTCTCAATTCTGTTCCATTGGTCTATGTATTTTTGTACCATGTTGTTTTGGTTATTGTAGCCTTATAGTATAGTTTGAAGTTGCATAGTGTGATGCCTCCAGCTTTGTTCTTTTTGCTTAGGATTGTCTTGGCTATAAAGGCTCTTTTTTGGTTCCATATGAACTTTAAAATAGTTTTTTTTTTCTAATTCTGTGAAGAATGTAAATGGTACTTTAATGGGAATACCATTGAATCTATAAATTACTTTGGGCAGTATAGTCATTTTCATGATAATTGATTCTTCCTATCCATGAACGTGGAATATTTTTCCATTTGTTTGTGTCCTCTCTGGTTCCCTTGAGCAATGGTATGTAATTTTCCTTGAAGAGGACCTTCACTTCCCGAGTTAGCGGTATTCCTAGGTAATTTATTCTCTTTGTAGCAATTGTGAATGGGAGTTCATTCATGATTTGGCTCTCTGCTTGCCTGTAATTGGTGTATAGGAATGCTTGTGACTTCTGCACATTGATTTTGTATCCTAATACTTTGCTGAAGTTGCTTATCAGCTTAAGAAGCTTTCAGTCTGAGACAATGGGGTTTTCTAGATATAGGATTATGTCATCTGCAAATAAAGACAATTTGACTTTCCTCCTTCCTATTTGAATACTCTTTATTTCTTTCTCTTTCCTGATTGCCCTGGCCTGAACTTCCAATACTATGTTGAATAGAAGTGGTGAGACAGGGTATCCTTGTCTTGTGCCAGTTTCCAGCTTTTGCCCATTCAGTTTGATATTGGCTGTGGGTGTGTAATAAATGGCTCTTATTATTTTAAAGTATGTTCCTTTAATACTTGGATTATTGAGAGTTTTTAACATGAGAAGATGTTGAATTTTATCAAAGGTCTTTTCTGTGTCTATTGAGATATTCATGTGGTTTTGTCTTTAGATCTGTTTATGTGATGAATTACTAGAATGAAGAATATCATTTGACCCAGCAATCCCATTACTGGGTATATACCCAAAAGAATACAAATCATTCTATTACAAAGATACATGCACATATATGTTCATTGCAGCACTATTCACAATAGCAGAGACATGGAATCAACACAAATGCCCATCAATGATAGACTAGATAAAGAAAATGTGGTACATATATACCATGGAATATTATGCAGCCATAAAAATAATGAGATCAAGTCCTTTGCAGGGACATGGATGAAGCTTGAAGCCATTATCCTCAGCAAACTAATGAAGGAACAGAAAATAAAACACCACATGTTTTCACTTATAAGTGGAAGCTGAACAATAAGAACACATGGACACAGGGAGGGAAATAACACACACTGGAGCCTGTTGGGGAGTGGGGTGTGGGAGAGAGAGCATTAGGAAGAATAGCTAATGCATGCTGGGTTTAATACCTAGGTGATGGGATGATCTATGCAGCAAACCACCATGGCACACTTTTACCTATGTAACAAACCTGCACATCCTGCA
The DNA here is from genome assembly GCA_036589455.1 of Ateles fusciceps. Taxonomy (NCBI): domain Eukaryota; kingdom Metazoa; phylum Chordata; class Mammalia; order Primates; family Atelidae; genus Ateles; species Ateles fusciceps. The sequence continues at coordinate 3,985,786 of JAZHEH010002924.1, read as the reverse complement.
CATGTACCCAAAAACTAAAAATAAAAATTTTTTAAAAGGTAATTATTGTCTTTCTAAAAAGAAAAAAAAATACAAAAGTCTTAGCACTCAAAAAAATAATAATAATAAAATCTACAATGTCTGACATTCAATCATAGAATCCAGAAAATACAACCCCTAATGAGGAGAGAAATAAACCAACTGAAAATAATTTGTCAAAACAATTATTACAATTAGTAAACAAAAACATTAGTATGGTCATTACAGCAACTAGAAAACCCTGACACAGTACAAAAAGCAATGATAGGAAGATTCTGAAAGGTGGAAAAGAGACAGGAAATTGAGAAAGCACATGATAGTGAGTTCCCTGGGTTTTCTTTTTGTCTTCCATACAGCTCAGAGAGGGTGCTAGAGAAGCCTAGAAAAATGTTAGTCTAACAAAACAGAAAAACTTTTTTATAATACTCACCCTACTTCAGCCAAACACCAATGGAAAAAACATTCACATTGCCTCCCCCACTGTGACTTCAGTAGGGCCTACCTGGCAGGTAGATCATCCAACTCCCACCCAGTGGAAGAAGGTGGTACCACTCCAGTTCTCCCACCAAAGTGGTGCTGGCATGGATGAGTAGGGAACTGGGCTTATATTTTCATGCAGCAGTAACAAAGAGGTACAAGTTATTAATTTGCCTGCTCTAGGAAGTTATCAGTAGGGCCCAACAAAAAGCTTAACTTCCACCCACTTATTTGCAGTGAGGCAAGTGAGTAAGCATTTCTCTTTTGCCAGTCGTGTCAGCTTGGCCTAGGAGGGGAACTAAACAGTCACTTCCCACCTTGAACCTACGTACTATATCTAAGAAGGGTGACTTCCTGACAAAAAAAGAGCAAATAAATCCAGAGTCTCGTAACAATATACCAAAAATGCCCAGGACACAATTGAAATTCATTCATACCAAGAACTAGGACTATCAAAAATCCATTAGAAAAGAGTCAATAGATGCCAATACTGAGATGACTCAGATGTTGGAATTATCTGAAAAGGATCCATCATAAAAATTCTCCAATTACTATTAGCAATTATGGACACTCTTGAAACAAATGGAAAGTTAAAATTCTTAACAAAGAAAAAGCAGATATTTAAGAACCAAATGAAAAATATAGAAATGAAAAACATAATAACCAAAATTTAAAACTCACTGGACAGGCTAAAAAGTAGATTGGAGGCAATAGAGGAAAAAACTCTGTGAACTCAAAGACAGATCAATAAAAATTACCCAACATAAACAACATAGAGAAAAGAGACTGAAAAACAAAACAAAACAAAAAAGGAAGGTAGCTTCAGAGACTGGTGGGAAAATCAGAAAAGATCTAACATAACATTTGAGTTACAAAAAAAGTGGAAATGTATGGAGCTGAAAAAATATTCAAACAAATAATGGCTGAAAAAAACCCAAATTTGGTGAAAGGATAAACCTAATTTCAGAAGACAAGAGAACCCCAACCAGAATAAAGCTAAAGAAAAATACACCAAGACATATTTCTGAAAACTAAAGATATTTTTTTAAAGTTAGTCTAACATATAGAGGACAAAAACTATTCAAATGACAGCATATTTCTCATCTTGAAACCGTGGAATCCAGAAGGAAGTGGCACAAAAGTGCCACAACATTTTTTAAGTTCTGAAAGAAAAGAACTGTCAACACTGAGCTATAACTACTGAACATATCCCTCAGTAATGAAGGGAGAAACCAAGTCATATGCAGAAGAAAAAAAAACTAACAGAATTTTTGCCTACAAGCCTACCCATAAAAAGTTATCAAAGGATGTCATGTAGAAAGATAGAAAATGATAATAGAAGAAGTCTTAAACTTAAGGAAAATAGAACAATGGAATGGGAAAAAATATGTGTAAAGAAACTATCCTTTTCCTCATTTTTTAGATTACATTTGATAAATGAAGCAAAAATTATAATATCTAATGTGCTCAAGGTGCATAGAAAAGATAAAAACATTTATGTTTTAAAATAAAGACTTTAATAATCACTCAAAGTAGTAAAATGCACAAAGGATACAGATACACTGGGTTACATTTCATATGTATATTTGAGCAACAACTAAAAAAGCCCTACACAATTATATATTAAAAAACAGTGTGGTGGCCGGGCGCAGTGGTTCATGCCTGTAATCCCAGCACTTTGTGGTCAAGGAGGGCACATCGCCTGAGGTCTAGAGTTCAAGACCAGCCTGGCCAATATGGTGAAACCCCGTCTCTACTAAAAACGCAACAATTAGCTGGGTGTGGTGGCAGACACCTGTAATCCCAGCTACTTGGGAGGCTGAGGTAGAAGAATTACTTGAACCCAGGAGACCAAGGGTGCAGTGAGCCGAGATCCCACCACTGCACTCCAGCCTGGGCAACAGAGTGAGACTGTCTCAAAAACAAACAAACAAACAAACAAACAATAACAAAGAAAAAACAGTGTGGGCATGGTGGCTCATGCCTATAATCCCAGCACTTTGTGAAGCCAAGGTGGGAGGATCGCTGAGACCAAGAGTTAGAGACCAGCATGGGCAATATAATGAGGCCCTATCTCTACAAAAAAAGTTTAAAAATTAGCCAGACATGGTGGTGCATGCCTATAGTCCCAGCTACCCAGGAGACTCAGGCAAGAGGATTGCTTGAGCCCAAGAGTTAGAGGTTTCAGTGAGCTATGATCATGTAACTGCACTCTGGTCTGGTTAACAGAAGAAGACCTTGTCTCAAAAAAATTAATAAAAATAACAATATATGTAAAACACTAGATATAAATGAAAATAGAATTCTAAAACAAAGTTTAAGCAACTCAAAAGAAAGCAAGAAAAGACAGTGAGAGGAACAAAAACAGAATGAACAAACAGAAAACAAATAATAAAAGACTCAGGCACTAACATTAAATAAAAACCCATATTCCAGATATCCACAAAAACTTAATTAGACATAGGGATGATATGAAAAAAGACCCCCAAAACTTCTAAAGTTGAAAATCACAATGTCTGAGAAGAAAAAATACATAGAATGTATCTAGTGGCAGATTAGATATAGCAGGTGAAAAGATTCATGAACTGGAAGACGTAAAGAAAGAAACTATCCAAAAGGAAAACACAAAGAAAAAATAATTTTAAAATGATAAAAAGAGCATCAGTAACTTGTGGTACAATTCCTAGGAACCTAATACATGTATAATTGAAGACTTTGGGGAAAGGGACACAAAAATAGTTGAAGGAATAACTTGATGAAAAACTATAAACCTACAGATCCAAGAAGCTCAACAAATCCAAAGCACAAGAACATAAGAAAAAATTAACAAGGCACATCACAATCAAATTTCTCAGAAACCAGCAATGAAAATAAAAATATTTCCCCTAACTGTAATGGAAATACACTTCTTATTAACCCATGGATTAAAGGAGAAACAAAGGAAAATTAGAAAGTATTCTGAATTAAATAAAAATGAGAAAGCAACATATCAAATGTGGGATGTATCTAGAATAGCACTGAGAAAAAAATGTATAGCACCAAAAAGCTTCCCAAATTAATAACTTCCATTTTAAGATACTAGAATAGAATAAAAATAAATGAACCACAATGTAAGCAGAAGAAGATAAAATAATAAACATTGATGTCAAAATCAGTTAAAGGTATGAATTCTGATATATAAGAAGCACAATGAGTCCTAAGAAAGACAAATAAAATGAATCCCATCGTAGGTATTTCCCAGTGAAGCTTCAGAACGTAATAGAGAAATTCCAACTGCTACCAGAAAGAAATTTCCTAAAGAAATGATAATTATATTGATGATATATATGTTTACAAGCAAAAATATATGTCAGAAGACAAAGGACTAACATCTTCAAAGTAGCATGGAAATAACTGTCAGAAGAGATTTCAACAGGCAACTAACTTCAAACTAAATTCAAAACCAAAGTGCAAAATAAAAATATTTTCAGAAATATAAAAGTTGGAAGTGTTAACAACTTACAAATTCTTAATGAAATAACTGTATAAGAGATATGCTTTCAAAATAAGGAAATTAAGCCCAAGAGGAAGATGTAGAATGCAGGAAGCAATCAGCAAAGAAGATAGTAAATACATTAAGAAGTGTAAATATGTATTGAGGATTTAGAAGGAAAAGATAATGATAACTAAATTTTGGAGTGTATTTCAGAGGAGAAAGATATTAATTAATTTTAACCTTTCTTAGACTAAGTATACATATTTAAAATGTAAGAGAAACCACCAGAAGAATAAAAATCATATGGATCACTTTCAAACCAACAGAGGTAAAAAAGGAAATTGTAGCATCTCAGTCATTCTAACAGAAGTCGGAAAAGGAGGTGGGGTGAAATGGAGCAAGAAAAGATAACAGGGTCTACATTAGTGTGAGAAGTCAGGGAAAGCTTCATCGAAGGTATAAATTTTGGTTGAGGTGTTTTTTGTTTGTTTGTTATTTTGTTTTGTTTTGTTGAGATATAGTTTTGCTCTTGTGACCCAGGCTGGAGTGCAATGGCGCGGTTTCAGCTCACTGCAACCTCTGTCTCCCGAGTTCAAGTGATTCTCGTGCCTCAGGCCTCCCGAGTAGCTGGGATTACAGGAACTGCCACCGCACCGTGGTTTTTGTATTTTTAGTAGAGACAGGGTTTCACCATTTGGCCAGGCTGGTTTCCAACTTCTGAGTTCAGGTGATATGCCCATCTCGGCCTCCCAAAGTGCTGAGATTACAGGCATGAGACACTGTGCCCAGATGGCTGAGATTTTAATGACAAAAAATTGCCTGAGGAACTCCGTAGGCAGAGTTCTATAAGTCTGTAAGACCTACCAAAAAAGCCCTAAGAAAAGGGTGAGCTTGACTGTGGACAAGAGCCTAGTACAGGGAGGAATGTGTAGGATCAGATTTCGGAGAAACAGGCAAGCACAGACAAAACAGATTAGGATCTCAGGGAAATAATCACTCTTTTTACTGAGAAGGAATTAGCAAGGTTTGGTGGAGGAGATGGCACTAGGATCAAGTGATGAAGCACGAGTTGGGGACGGGATACTCACAGACAAAGGGAAAAATGGGAAGCAAGCTCCAAAGTCAGGCTAACTCCAAATCCTAGAGGACATTCAAAGCCAACTAAAATTAAAAAAAAATACTCTAAATACACTGATGGATCTTTCTTCTCTCCATGACTTGGTCTCTTATTTTTGGATTTTCAAGTTCAAAGTCTCTGTTTATTCCATGTGTACTTGTAAGTGTCAGCCTAACCCCAAACTTCTTGATGTGAAGGACAGAAAAAAAATGCCTCATTTTTTCCTTCCAAAACTAAATGTTAAGTATTATCTTCAAGGCTGACTTCCACCACACTTTCTAGAACAGCCTTCTTGGAATACTCCAGAGTTTCTAATCACCCTTAACTCTGCTTTATCTAGCCTTACCAAGTCAGTTTCTATTTCATTGTTTGTGTGTCTGTGAATTTTGCTTTGTAGGACAGCATAAGTTCTTTACACAAAATTATAAACATTTTAAGATAGGATTAAATAGCATCCAATCCAAGGAAGAATGAAATCTTCATTTGTGACATCAGTATACGTGGAGAATTAGAAAGATCCCCCAATAATAACATTCTTGCAGAGAACATCAGCTGTAGAAAAATCCTTGTCTGCTCATAACCTGTAGTCATCAGATAGAATCATACAATATTCAGCTACAAGCAATCTTAGAAATAACCCAACTCAAGCTATTGTATTTACATATAAGAAAACTGATGCTGAGAGAGGAAACTGTCTTTCTTTATCTTGAAGCAGAGCCTGACTTGAAATCCAGAGGTTTCTTACAAATGAAGAGGTCATAGGAAGAGATATCCTCCTATGTCAAATGAGTCAAACGTTCTCATTAGCTTTAAAATAGGTCTTACAAAACAAGTCCTTTAATGAGAATTAAAAGACAGGCCATAGACCGGAAGAAAATATCTGTAAATATATATCTATTAAAGGACATGTTCCCCAAATATACAAAGAACTCTGAAAACTCAACAACAAGAAAACAAATAATTTAAAAATGGGCAGAAGATCTGTACAGACACTTCACCAAAGAACACATACAGAAGGCAAATGAGCATATGCAAAGATGTTCAACATCTTATGTCATTAGGGAATTATAGAACACAGCAATGAGATACCTCTACATACCTATTAGAATGGCTAAGATCCAGTGCTAAATACTAAACCAAATGCTAGTGAGGATATGGAACAACAGGAACTCTTATTCATTGCTGTTAGGAATGCAAAATCTTAGTCACTTTGACAGTTTGGCAGTTTCTTATAAAACTAAATATTCTCTTACCATACTATCGAGCAATCATGTTCCTAAATATTTATCAAAATGAGTTGAAAACTTATGTCCACATAATAGTTATGGTAGCTTTCTTCATAGATGCCAAAATTAGAAGCAACTAAGATGACCCTCACTAAGTGACTTGACAAACTATGGTACATTCAATAATACTACATTGCAATGGAGTATTATTCAGCAATTTTTAAATATGAGCTAGCAGACGTGAAAAGACATGGAGGAATCTTACACATATTGCTGAGTGAAAGAAGCCAGTCTGAAAAGGCTAACTACTCTATGATCCCAATTATACAACATTCAGGAAAAGGCAAAACTATAGAGCCAACAAAAAGGTCAGTGATTCCCAAGGGCTGGGGCTGGGAGAAGGAGGAAAGTGTTCTATTGATGGGGCCCAGGGAATCTTTAGGACAGTGAAACTATTCTGTATGATGCTATAATGGTGGATATATGACACTAGACATAGAACTGTACAACACAAAGAGTAAACCCTAAGTAAACTATCAACTTTAGTTAACAATAATGTGCATCAATACTGTTTCATTAATTTAACAAATAATGATATGGTTTGGCTGTGTCCCCACCCAAATCTCATCTTGAACTGTAGCTCCCATAATCTTCACATGTGCAGTATAATGTAACTGAATCCTGGGGGTGGGTTTTCCTGGGCTGTCCTTGTGACAGTGAATAAGTCTCACAAGACCTGATGGTTTTATAAAGGTCAGTTCCCCTGCACACATTCTCTTGACTGCCACCATGTAAGATGTACCTTTGCTTCTCTTTCGCCTTCTACCATGACTATGAGGTCTCCCCCAGCCATGTGGAACTGTGAGTACATTAAACCTCTTTTTCTTTATAAATTACCCAGTCTAGATTATGCATTTATAGGCAGCATGAGAACTGACTAATACAAATGTACAACATAAATGTAAGATGTTAACAATAAGGAAACTTGGGGGAGAAGGATAGAAAAGCTCTCTTTCTGTGTAATTTTTTGTAAACCTAAAACTACTCTAAAAAATAAGTCTATTAAATAGAAAACCCACAGTTATTTTGAAAAGCAAGTCTCAATAGTACCAGGACAGAAATACTTATTATGCACACTGTCAACAAAGTGGTAGCAGCACAGTAACATAGATTAAACCCAGCACATGGCTGATTTTTCTATACTTATAAACTTAACAGGGTTGCTTTTAAAGAATATTTAGAAGAGAATGAGCATATTAACTGAACACAGAGAAACTAGAATTTTACATACTATTACATTGTTCCTTCAGAGGGAATGAAATTTCAAGACAGTATTTTTCCCTGTGATTTATTCTGAGTGATTCTTATCTAGACTGTATCCAAATGGTATGATTTTCTTTCAACAGTATTATTTTAAGTCCTTATCTTTGTTTCTATAAGTTCATGTTTTATACGAGACGTAGGATTTCTTTTTCTTGATGCCCATATCCATTTTAATCATGTAAATTAAAGTACAAAATATAATCCAATCTTCAGAAATTTATTTTATAAATACTGCCTCCAAAACACCCATCCTCTATAAAAAGAGCAGCTTATTCCAGAAACACCCTGTCAGATCTGCACTATGAGACTAACCACATTAAATTATAGTGGAATGGAGAGAAGTTATGGAAAATCCTAGAACATACAATGTAGCTTTTTTCTTTTAGTTATTTAAGGGGGGGGTAAAAAACAAAAACGTTTCAGGCTTCTGTGCTGAGAATCAAGCCTTAGACAGCTGGCAGTGCTGCCCAGGCCTCTAGCTTAGTGAGCACCGCCATCTAGTGGAAGAACTTTGTTTCTAGTTTCAGTTTTTCCAACAATTAGCTAAATGGCTTCTGGGAAGTCATTTAAACTGCCATCAGCTGCCTCGTGCATAAAATTGGAGATAATAGTGCCTATTCTATCTTCCTTCTTAGCTACAGGAGTTAAAAAATATGAAGTACTCAAAACCCTCAGGGTCTTCATTATTAGTTCATAGTTGCACTTGAAAGACGAAAGCTAATTTTTGTTCCAACAAAGCAGAATTCTCCAGGCCCTGAGAATTCAGCTAAGTTTGGCTGAAAGTTATTAGTTTTCTCTCCTTCTAGGATTGTGGCACATATAAACCTAATTAGTGCATCTGAAAGTTTATGAAGTGACTGGTTAGAGTCCAATAACCTTTATTGCAATGTGGCCCACACAAGCCAATTATGAAGGAAAATTGTGGGCACCGTTCTGATGCAATCATGGGTAAATCACAGAAGAGGCCACAAAGAGGACTTCATTCTTAGTGAGAAAAAGAGATAACCAGACTTGGACTTCCGGGGCTTGGCAACAAGGTCATGCCTGGGATTCTATGGCAATTGATGTGCCCTGTCTGAGGCCCTCTAATTGCTTTCTCTAGCCTCTGGGCCTACTTTGTCTCCTCCTCTGTCATTCATATTCAAGACCATGATTGGAAGCCTTGAACAGATATGCAAAGTGTTTCTTAAATGTAGACAACTGAAATACAAATGTTCCTCCCAGGTACTATTAATTATTTTACAGCTTTCCCCAAGCACAGTGGATAGCAGCTTAAATGGTGACTATAAAATGTGAAGAGAATTTTTTTTCTCAGTTTTTCTGTTCCTGCTTCTCACTTCCCCATTCCACTTGTACTCATTCCTCTCCTCTCCAAGTATTTCAAGAAGGCAAATATATTTCAAGAAGGCAAAGCTGCATCAAAGACACACTTTGCTTTTTTTTGTTTTTTTAGTTGAGATTGAAAACAGTCTACACCCATGTAACCCTGGTTAAGTTGCCTTAACACTTGGGCAGAAGTTTCTTTATCTGTAAAACAGAGATGGGCAAAGTGCTAAGTCATGAAAAGCATCAGCTGTGCCTTAAGTCCTAAATGGCAAATACTTTTAAAAGCTGGGGAGGGAAAAAACCTTTAAAAACATTAAATCTGGGAAGTTTACCAGTAATAGAAAGTGAGCTCAATCTAGAAAAGTTCATCAGTATTCTCAAAGGAGGACATTACCAAAGAACTCTTGATTCTAGGCAATTGATATGGTTTGGCTGTGTCCCCACCCAAATCTCACCTTGAACTGTAGCTCCCATAATCCCCAGATGTCATGGGAGGAACCTGGTGGGGAGGTAATTGGACCTTGGTCGGGGGCTTTCCCATGCTGTTCTCAAGATAGTGAATAAGTCTCATGAAATCCAATGGTTTTATAAAAGGCAGTTTCCCTGCACACCTGCTCTTGCCTGCCACCATATAAGACATGCCTTTGCTTCTCCTTTGCCTTCTGCCATGATTGCGAGGCCTCCCAAGCCACGTGGAACTGTTAGCCCATTAAATACCTTTTTCTTTATAAATTATCCAGTCTTGGGTTATTTCTCCATAGCAGTACGACAATAGACTAATATAGCAACGTATTGACTTTTGTCACTGAGCTGTTGCAAAACACGCAGTGCTTAATATACAATAGGGTTTTAGTGGATATTATTACATCAACAAAGAATGTGTATGTCATTTGCAGTGAGACAATTCTCTATGGGTCTTGTTTCTGCATATCTTAGAAACAGAGGCTGGACTCCCTTTGTTCTTGACTATGTTCCTAAATATGTTTCTATAGCCAACAGCCTTAGAATATCTCTCCCTCTAGAGCCAAAGACAGGTTTGTTTGTTGCTTAGTAAAATAAAGATAATGACTCTCTCTGCAAAAAGGAAGGACAAATTTGCTTGCAGTCCACTAATAAACTATTGGGGTTTCCTAAATTCAAGGTTTCTCATCTGTAACACTATGTGTGCAGCATTTACCTAGGTTATTCCATGTTGCCTCTGACCTTGAGGGCCAAGAGAAACTGACATGAACATGAAGCTCATGCTGCCAGCTTTGCTGTGAATAATGAAATCCTTTGTCTCTGACTCAGGAGACTCATGTGTTCTGCCAGTGCCCATGAAATTGTGGTAGAACAATTTGTTACCTTGCAATTAGGGTAAAACTGTGATGAGACCCTTCACGCTTCTTGACATCATGCTTCTTGCTTCATTTATTTTCCAGTCTCCCAGATGAACCCTCCAGATGAGTGTATTAGACAGCCAGGTGTGAGAACTCAATGAAATGAGACTTTACCCCTGTTTTCGAAAACCCAAATTCGACTGAATCAATAAGCTGCTTGTTAATAGGAAACTTATTGCTTATCAGAATTAGACCAGTTTTGTGTTTTTAACCCCAAGCCAACCGTGTGTAAACACTTGTATGTATAGCCTGAACTATCTTATTTGAGCTTTCCTTGTCCCAAAAATGGAGAGAGCAAGTGTGAGGTGTTAATAGTCAGAAATACCTTGGTCTTGGTTATCCACCATAAGCCAAGAACATTATATGGACATCTCAAATTGTCACAATTCTTCAACATTTTTCTATTTTATAGAAGGTGAAACTAGGAATTAGAGACACTAAGTAACTTGCAAAGATCACACAGCTAGCAAGTTGCAGAGCTGGATTAAGAACCAAATTCTGTCTGACTCCAAGTAGGTTCTGCTCTACCATGTTCATCTTTAAGACAGGTGGAGGAAAAGCCCTTTCTCAAGACTATGGCTAAGCTTTTCTAGCCAGAGGTCTAACTTCCTTTTCCATTCTATTGCCTGACACTCCATCGTAGTAGAAGATAAGCACTGCAGTATCACAGGGAAAGAAAGCACTTCGAGGGAGTTGAAATGAACCTTCATATGTTAGGGCTGGAGCCCATGGTGGCTTTAAATAATGTCTCTGAATATCGGCTTTATGATCTGTAAAATATGCACAATAAAATCTACCCTTCCTATTGAATGGGACTTCTGTAATTTAGAAAGAAAAATCAGAATGAGATAATTTATGCAAAAGCACTTCGTTAGGGTGTAGAGAAAGGGGGAGCAGAACACTCACACACTGTTGGAAGAAGTGTAAATTAGCACAGCCACCATAAAACAGTATGGAGGTTCCTCAAAAACTAAACATAGAACGACCATATGATCCAGAAATTCCTTCACTGTGTATATATTCTAAAGAGAGGAAATCCATCTATCAAAGAAATATCTGTACTCCCATGTTTATTGCAGAACTATTCATGAGAGGCAAGATATGGAATCAATCTAAGTGTCCACACACTTAAGTATACAGAAAATGTGGAATATATACACAATGGAATACTATTCAGCCATAAAAAGAATGAAATTCTGTCATTTACAGCAACATGGATGAAACCAGAGGTCATTATAAGTGAAGTAAGCCAAGCACAAAAAGACAAAAGCTGCATGGTTCACTGATATGTGGGATCTAAGAAAGTGGGACTCATGGAGGTAGCGAGCTGATTCGTGGTTGCCAAAGGCTAGGAAGGATGAGGGGATAAAGAGAGGTTGGTTAATGTATACAAAACTATAGTCAGATAAAAGGAATAAGATCTAGTGTTCAATAGTAGAGTGACTATAACTAATAATACTGCAAAGCACAGTTCAAAAGAACTAGAAGAAAAAAACTAGAATGCTCTCAACTTAAAGAAAACATATGTGTTTGAAATGATAGATATCCCAATTACCCTGATCTGATCATTACACATGGCATGCATGCATCAAAATATCACAGGTACCCCCCAAAATATGTAAAATTATATGTATCCATTTGTGAAAAGCACTTTGTCAACCAGGTTTGCTTTTTTTTGTGGAAATTCTTAAAGACATTATTCTTTTTAATTTTGTATACTTTAGGTCTTCAAGAATGTCCGTTAAACACAAGAGCAGGAAGGTTTCATCTTAATTGACAATTGGCAAACAGTAGAGACCAGAACAAACCTTTGAAAATTGGATACAGGGTAAGCCTGAAGGTAGGTGGTACAAAAAAGAAAAAAGAATGGAGAAAGCGTATGTCACTAATTTGACTATATCCAGCATTAACCCCAAAAGGACACATATCCCAAGTGCAAGAGGATCCCTGACACTGGCAGTGAGTCAAATGCCCTGAAATTCTCATGTTCATTTTAAATATTAATTTATCTTCCAAATAGGAGCTGGAATACTAAATCAACTAAGAGCATCCATCTGATAAAAGATATGCAAATATCTTTATAAATATACAGCATCATCTATAATGTTGACAGGTTAGATAAAGGCACCAACTTTCACTTAAAACTCTGAATTCCAAATACAGGCTACAAATACAGAGTCACTCTTTTCCCCCAACACACACACACACACACACACACACACACACACACACACACACACATCTCTCTCTCTCTCTCTCTCTCATACACACACACACACACACATAGACATGCACATACAATCTATTTTATTTTCAGTTTCACAGATAGTTAAAAATTGCATGTATTATTCACAGAGTCCCCAACCCCAACCCACCTTCACGTACAGACCAGACTCAAATATTGTAGGAACCTGTAATACCAAGGCTTGAATTTTAAAAACTAATAGATTCACAAGATTGTCAAAGGTGCTATGGTGATGCAATTAGGGCACATACCATCTTTGGATGTGTGAAATAACAGCAAAAAACATTCAAACAAAATCAAAACAGCAGCAAAACAAACCTGGTCTAACATTTGCTACGCAAGAGTCCACCCCTGCAGCAACCCATGGCTACTTCCTGCTATCCAGCCAAGGCCTTTATCAACAATTCCTTTCTGTCTCCTTAATAAATAATTGGGATGTGAAGCCCCCCAAAGGCAGTGGAATGTCCCACCAGGGAAAGTCAGGATGAATGCACAGAGGCGGCCCTAGGAGGGCCTGACGAGTGACTGGCTAGGCAGCTCTCACTTGGTCCAAGCCAGCCTGGAGCTGGAGTCCCTGAGAGATGACAGATGGTGCAGCATCGACTTTTCAAAAGGAAGAAGGGAAAGTGGCTGTGGAGAGGGATCCCAATTTGCAGTCCTTTTGTTCTTGTGTATCTGTAAGCTCTGACCTCTTACTCCCACCTTCTTGTTCCCTTCCTTTCCCCCTTCCCCAGATCTCCTTCTCCACATCATTCTATAATGCCAAGAGAAACTCAGAATAAAAAGAAAGAATAATCAGGGTCAAAAAGCCAGAGGGCCCATCTCTGATCTGTCCTGTGTGGCTGATGAGGCCTCAGGCTTCAGAGTATCTGACAAGGCATCAATGGAATCAATGTGGCTAAATTAAAACGTGCAGAACATACCATGTTTTACACGTAGCTCTTGGGAGAGAGGAGACACGGCCAGCAGGATCTGAGAGAGCGTGAAAGGCTAAGCTGGTCAGCAAGTCTCCTGGAACTGGCAGACAGGGAGGCCAGCAGGAGCTGATAAGAACCCAGGCACACAAATATGTAGAAAGAAAAACCAGCGCAGATGAATGCTGATTACAGTGCTCCCTGGTCCAATTTCCAGGGGACTTATTTTCTGATTATAAACAATGTACTAATTTTATAAAATTTGGAGAACAATGTAGAACCCCTAAAACACAATAGGTCTTTTGTGGAATGGGTGAATGCAGTCAGGGAGGTGACACTATAGGCCAGTGAATGTTCTATATCCAATGCACACTTACTGAGCACTCACTACCAGGCACTCCCCTGTGTTGGGTATGCATACTCTGCGCCTTTTGTTAGCCTAAGAACACAGAAAGCAATAGCAACTCAATGCCTAAAATGAACAATAACCCAATTGCTGACAGAGGTATCGACTGCCCCTGAGCTAATGATTTGGCATCTTAATTCCTATTGAGCTTCAGTGTCCCTTTGAAATATCAGTTAAATCAGTTAGACACTGTTTGAAGTATAAATAGGGACTTTTAAAGTTTACCCAGTTTACTGAGTAAAGAATTAATTGATGCATTTACTTAATGAGGTAGTACGTCCCATCAATTGTTTTTTCCTTTCAGCCAAATGCATAATTTTAATATTTCACTGTCTACTTAACATTTCCTTTTCATGAAGCATAGCTCAAAGAAATTTCAATAATACTGTTTTAAATTAGCTACTTCCTGTCAAGTTAATAAATCTCAAATACTTAAGTCCCCCACTTATAGTCCCAAGTCTCCTGTTCAAGGCTAATTCTCCTTGCTTCTCCCATCTCCACAGCCACCTCTGTGCCTAAAGCCCATAGAACTATAAGGATGAACTAGAGGGTTCATCTGCATGGCACTGCAATTATGATAATAGCTGATACTTACATGGCAGCTACTATGTGCCAAGATCTGTTGTAAGTGCTTTACACACATTAACTCATTTAACCTTCACACAACCTTATGAGGTAGGAACTATTATTATCCTCATTTTATATGTCTAGAAGGTCTCTAGAGTGGCCTCGTTAGGGAGCTATATAAGGAAAAAAGGAAGAGAAAAGACACTTAGTTCAAAGATATTTTCTCAAGATTGAAAGGAAGTAGAGATTCTGACCCCAACTTTTGTTTCTCATTTAGCTTCTCTATGGTCCAGCTTCTTCTAGGTCCAACCCTGTAACCAGGTATTAAAAAGAAGAGGCTTCATCATCTTGCATACTTTAAGTACACACAGGGAAATGTATTTTTTTAAAACAGAGAGCCTACAAGTAAAAACTCTATGCAGTAAGGAGAGTGCTCAGCAGACTGGTGTCCCACTCAAGTCCAGGAACCCCAGAGAACAAAAGAGAAAGCTGGTGTGTGGCTTTGGAGAGGCAGTGAAGAAGGATCATTGCTCTGTCAGAGCAGAGAATACATACAAATTTCTAATATATGACCAGATGTAGGCCACATGGCAGAGAGCTGTCCTGGGGCCATGTGAAATCCCATGCAAGAAAACTGCCAGAAAGAGAGTGTCTGTGAAGTAAATTGTCAAGAAGCAGGCCAGAGGGCAAGGCAGCTACTTAGAGGAGGTCATTCATAGGGCAGTCCCTAACTGAAGCCTCTGAAAGGCCACTGAGGCATGGACAAGAGAAAGAGACGACTTTAAATGCCTACTGGACCCCCAAATGGCAAAGCGATCTCAGAGCAGTACCATTTAAGTAAAGTATTTCCAGATCACATTTCTCTCCTCTACCTTCTTACCTTCGAAGGGTCAAAAACCTTCCTTAGCAAAATGGGATAAGAAATGTGGGAGAGATGGATAATGACCTCTCCTCCCACCCCCTTCCCTGGCTATAAGGTTGTTTCCTGCATTAGACCCTACCAGAGGAAGGGGGAACAGCTGTAACTCCGAGTAAAGTTGGAAGCTTTGGCTGTTACCTGGGACTAAGTGTTAAACTGCAACCATGTTCTGTGATTTAAAGGGATTGTAGAAAATTTTATTACCTAAACATGAAAACCCAAAGGATCTGTTAAACTTTCATCAAGGACAGCAGAGGAGTTCCCCAACAAAGCAAGAGTAAAGGGACTGAGGGAGTCAAATAAAGTTGCTTTTATGATTTCACCCCGTGAGTGCAGCTTGTTCAATGCCTGTCACTTAGACAATGAGCTGACAGGCTCCTGATTACACAGCAAAGAAGCAGAATTAAGACTAAAATTCTTCTCTCGTTCCATGTTTTTCGTTTTTGTAGTTTAGAGCAAGCAAAGCATGAGACCAGACAGCTAACCACCTGGAAGTGCCCATGAAATATTCAGACCAACTTCATGTGCTAAACTAAAGAAAGCATGAAAAACGGATTCCATTTTTCTGCAAAAATACTAGATGAAGAGAAGTTTATAGAATATAATTGCTTAGAGAAGAAATTAAATAACACAGCATTTACTGAAAGCTGTAATTCCTAGAAATCATGCTAATACCATTGCATATGTATATCTTAACAGGTAATATGTGTTTATCCTCTATTTTTACAGTTGAATTTCTAATTTTCTACAGTAGCACTGCACGATAATTGAATGCAAGAGAAGGCACAACAATACAAACAAGTAAAACTAAGGGATGCACATCTAAGTACAGAATTGACAAGTGCTGTGAGACAAGAAAGACAAAGGAGTGCTGAGATAGAGAATAATAAAGAAGGCCTGTTGTTATAGGTTTACCAGAAAAGGTGTCTCTGAGGGGGGTGACATTGAACAGACATGAAGGATGAGAATACAGCTATGCAAAAAGCCAGGGAAGGGCATTCCAGAGAGAGGAAACAGTATGTCGAAATGACACTGAGGCCAGGTGTGCAGCTTGTGCCTGTATTCCAGCTACTCAGGAGACTGAGGTGGGAGGCTCGCTTCAGCCCAGAGTTTGAGCCCAGCCTGGACAACAGAGTGAGACCCTTCTCTAAAGAAATAAAAGAAAAGAAACAGCATTGAGATGGATCAAGACACAGAACCAATGGGGCCTGGCAAGAAGCACTGTAGTCTGTGTGTAGGTGAGAGCAGATAATACTTTTAAGCACAGTGATGTGCTGTGATTTACATCTTTTAAAATCACTAAAAGTGTTCTCTGGAGAATGAATTGGGGGAAGGCAAGAAGAAGGCACACAGGTTAGAAGGCAATTGTAATTGTTCTGACAAAAAGTGAGACAGTTTTGCTAGAGTGGCAGGAACAATTGTGTGGAGACCGCAGATGGATGTGAAAAATGGGACTGTGGCTTGGTTTAGATGTAATGAGTGAAGGAGAGGGAAAGTCAAATCTAGAATGATGATTTCTGACTTGAAAATGGTGGGTGATGGTGCCATTAGCCATGATGGGAAAGACAATGGAGGAGTAGGTTTGCTGGTGGGAGACAGACAGTGAGTTCCACTTGGAATGTTTTCACTTTGAGATTCCTGGGAGTGGTGATAAGGAACATATGCAGTTGGTTATGCATTTGGAGGTCAAAGGGAAGTTCTGAGCTGGAGATGCAATTGGGAAAGTCACCAGCATATAATAATATTCAATAGCAGCAGAAGAGATGAAGTTATGCAAAGATGGAGTGTGCAGAAGTAAGTAGAGGCTAAGTGGAGGAGGAGGATCTGAGAAGCCCCTAGAGATGGAAGAGGAAAACTAGGCACGAGCAATGCCAAGGAAATCGGGGGAAAAAAGAGACATCAGCCAACAGTCTTGAATGCCACTGTGAAGCTCACTAAGATGAAGACAAAAGGAGCCACATTCCTTACCAGGGGAAATTCTGCCCTCAGAAATAAATGTCACCTGAGGGCTGTTACCGTGATGAGTACTGTGAGGTCAGCCTTCCGTGAGCCTCTCTAGGCTCTAGTCCCTAGTTATTCCATCAGACACTCTCTAGGCATTGCCAGGAAGGCATTTTGTAGGTTTGATTAATGTTCATAACAAGTTGACTTTAAGTAAAGGAGTTTATCCTAGATAATCAGATGGTCCAAATTCAACTAGTTGAAAAGGTTTAAGACAGACTGAGAGTTCTAGAAGAAATTCTGCCTATAGACTAAAGGATCAACCTGTGTCCAAAAGTTCCAGTCTGCCCTTCTTGATTGCCTCTCCTACAGATTTTGGTCTTGCCTTGCCAGATCTCACAATGGTATAAGTCAATTTCCCGCAATAAATTGAATATATTTCCTACCTGTTCTGTTTTTCTGGCTATACTTTTACTGACAGAAGAAAAACTTCATTTTTTGCTGGTATTAAGTGCTGAACCTTTATTCATTTAGGAAAATTAAAAGTTGGGAGAGTCTGTTTTTGTTGATTCAATAGCCTTTAGAACAAGATGGACAACTGTAAACCATTCACTCTACTCCCTCATTTCGAAGATGAAGAAACTTAAGCCCCAAAGAGAAGGGCCAGAGTTAAATGCAATGAGGTAGCAGGGCCATTCCAGAGGCCACTCTTGGTCTTCTAGGCTGATTGTGTCACCTTTCTTTCACTGGCCCTAGCAGGATGACGTCCAGTTGTGCTTAGGAAACTGGAAGTATGTTACTAACCATGGATTACTCAGAAAGCTCTCACAGGATCTTATTTACTGCATGTGATGTGAACGCCATCCACCTTTTTAAGCACTGTGACAATGCACACTTGAGCAAGAGCTTTCTTGTCAGAACATGGAGGTCTGTGGCATAGGACGGAGTAAAGTTCAGAAGCCAAAGTCTCTGGAAAGAGAGTGGAGAATTTTACCTCCTGGACTGTTTTGAACGGGGCCGGACTATAGGAATTTTTTAATCAAAACAACTGAAAAGGGCACAGGAGTTGGGTGTACATTGGCTCCCAACAATGCACACAAATGCAAGGGCCTGAAGTGATAGTACTAAGTCACGGAAAATGAGGGAGTGGCAGCAGCTCGGAGGAAGGGAGGTTGGGGGTCTGTCCCATCAGAGTTAGATAGACTCCAGCTCTATTAAATCACTAATTTATCAAGGATTCATCCTGACTATATTATGTACTGCTAACAAACATTACAATATTTTTCCAATTAGTATTATGATATCACAGACTCTTACCTTAAACATTTTGAATCTCACATTCTGTTTTCTCCACAACTAAGCCCTCCTGTGTTCTTCCTAACACATGATCAGCAACCCAAAAGTAAACTCTTTATGAGACTTTGCCATCGATTAATTATTCATGGATTTTTACAAGGTTTACATACTTACCAGTTCCAAAGGATATTAATTTAAAGGCAGATCCAATATTTAAGCTTTTAGTTTTCATTTTTAATAAATGTTTCATAGAAAACTTCATTGCTAAGACTTCAATTCTTCTGATGAGTTACCTTGTTTGGATTCAGTCCACAGAAAATTGTCACTACTAATTTGTCTTTTTTCTGTATTTGAACCTTCTAAGAAGCAAGCTCAAAACATCTATCTAGATGGGTTTTTTCTATTCAGCAACATTAAGCAGCTTATTTAGATTCACAAACCTCTGCTAACTCCTGCCTTTTGATCCTTTCCATCAGTCATATTCAGAAAGAAATGGTCCCTCACCAGCTACTCAACTAATTTTTCAAGTTCCTGGAGACGTGGCAATTGATATCTGTTGTCCTAATGAATGCTTGGCAGTTCCTCCTCCCCTTTCATTGTTGCTTCTGTTTTTTACACTCTCTCATTCTAGGTGATTTGTTTCAGATTGTCACTGTGTCTTGTACTTTTCTCAAAGTCAAGAACAAGATGACAAAGTCAGTGGTCTCCACCCAAGAGATAACATCCATCTCAGCTTATGACCTTTTCCTGCAGACTAGATAGAGTCATTCTATTTTTCCCCCACCACAGCATGCTAACCCCTTATCGACATATTCAAAGTCCAAGTCCAAGCAGTCCACGTGAGCTAGCTCACTCCTTCCCCATATGAAGACACAGTGAAATGACACTATTTACGAGCCAGAGAGTGAGTCCTCGCCAGCCCCTGAATCTGCTAGTGCCTTGATCTTCGATTTCCTTGATCTTCTCATGCAGAAGCATGAGAAACAAATTTCTGTTGTTTATAAGCCACCCAGTCTACGGTATTTTGCTGAAGAAGGCAGGATGGATTAAGATAGGGTACTTTGCACATGTAAAGTGCTCAGTAAATGAATGAATAAATGAAAATAACTGAGGATCAATAATTGGGAGAATATTACCTACTATCCTTGGGATTTATTTTGAGGCCTTTTTTTTTGAGAACTGCTTTCAATTTCCCTGTTGGATAAAAGGTAATTGCGTTAGTCAAGAGTCTGGCAGATAAAGATGATAGAAAACCAATTCAAATTAGCTTAAGCAAAAAAGGAGTGATTTGTTGCCTCACATAATTGGAAGTCCAGGAAGACACTTCAGGCATAGATAAATCAGAAATCTGAGTGACTCTCTGTCTTTTTCTTTCTCATCTTCCTGTCATCTCTGCCCGGCACCACCCACCCCACTGTATCACCTCCTCTGCTCATTTTTTCTCCTTGTTGAGGGGGTTAGAGGCCGCAGTGCAGATATGGAGGGATGAGACTATAGATAGATAGTTCCAGGCTTATATCATCCCAACTAGTAACCTCGAAGCAAAGAATTTTTAACTTTCCCAGTGACTGCACTTAAAATTCCATATGTATATAATGTGCCTGGGTACCATGATTAGGGCAAGTGTGAATTATACAGCCACCTCTGTTGCTGAGGATGCTATGGACCATAACTGCAAGGTCCCCTAGAACTGTATGGAATGATACAAAAGTGCAAGGAACTTTCGTATTATTATTTCGAAGAAAAAAATGACTACAATTTGAGATGATGATGAATATCTGCATTTAGTGCATTCTTTCCTGCCACTTCCATTTCTTTTTGTCCAAATTCAGAGACTACAGTGATTTTGCTTTCTAGTCAGGCAGAACCTTAGACTTATAATTCAACCTTTCTATTTTACAGATGAGAAAGTGTAATCACATCCATCATCAGTGAACAAACTAGCATAATAAGGAAGGTCTTGCTGTTTCCTCATCACGAGGAGCCATTGTAGGAGCTGAGAAGTCAGCACATGGTCTCTGTCCCACAAAAGTCCCCTGTGACACAGAGCATTCATGCCACCTTTCTGGTTTCAGTTTCTTCCATAAAATAAACAGTTTAGAGTCCAAAGTTTCTTTCTTTTTTTTTCCAATGGATGAGAGCTCTCTATGTTGCCCAGGCTGGCCTCGAATGCGTAGCCTTGCCTCCTCAAGTGCCAGGACAACTGACCTGAGCCACAGTGGCTCCCTAGAGCCCATAATTTCTAATCATTTCATGATTTCAAGTATTGCAATTATGGATCATAAGATTTGTTTGTTTGTTCAAATCACTGCCATTTTATAAAATCTTTAGAAAATAGTATCTTCAAAATATCTTCCCTAACAACAGACATTCCACCTGCATTCCATAGAAAATGATGGTAACCTCATTTTGAAACATTATTTTCAAGATCCCAGCTGTTTGTGATTTTAAAAACATTTTAAATCCTACTGATAAAATGAAAATGTTTTATATAATTTGCAAGAAACACTTTAGTAACATGATACATTTCAATGGCAATGCTCATTTTCAATCATGAGTATTTTCAACTAAGCAGAAATATGTAGTAGTGTGACATCTTTGATACTAACTTTAGGAAAATAAGGAGAGAAACAGGAGGATGTGGACAGTTGACCTTTCCATCATAAAGCTCTCATGAAGCATAATATGAACATATCTTTTTGAAGTACAAGGGAAGATTGGTATATAGGAACAAGAGTATGTGTGTGTGAACACATTCAGAATTCCTTTTCTCTTTACCAGAGTGGGCAGGAGTGGGGTTGCCAAATGAAATTGTTAGAGAAGTGGAAGGAAGAAGATGTCATTTCATTGCTAAGCTCAATTACATATGGGCCAAGAAATTGGATTGGCTGGGAACTTGAGCAGAGCTGCTATCTGATTGGCTGAAATACTGAAGAGGGCCAGCCACTCTGGTTGAACATTTGAACTCAGAGGTTTGAAGTATGATTTAAAATGGTTGCCAAAAAAGAAGAAAAAAATTTTTTTTATCAATAAAGGCAGCTTTCAGACAGTCCTGCATACCAAGCTGAAAAAACCTGTATCTCCTTTTTCTAAGCCACTTGTACATCCCAAGAGGAGGAGTTTGGAATCTTGCTCCATGACCCTCTTATTATAGTGGAAGATTCACTCTCTTCCCATCTAAAGTGCATTTCTCCACTTGTCTCTGGGATGACATGCCTTTTCACTTTCTTGGGGATTTCACTTCTTTACTTACAGCCCCCTTTGCATTTATTTAATCATCACCATCATCTATGATTCCAGGATCTTCTATGTTTTAAAAAGCTTCTCCCTTTATCCAATGTCCTCTAGTAGCTGTCCCATCACTTAACCGCTTCTTCAACAGGCAGAAAACAGTGGTCCACAATTATTGTCTCCAGCCCTTTAGGATGAATGATGAGTGCCCCCACCCACTCTGCTCTGTCTCTGCTCCATTCCACACAAATTAATAAATGCTTTTATCAACCTGCCTTCAAGGAACTTAAGTCTACTAGGAGATAAAGATAATGCTACGTCACCAAATCTAAGGGTCATCTGTTACCCTTTTTAAACACTCTCTCTGTAGATGACCTTACAAATTTTTATAAGAATTTTATTGAAACATTATTTACATATAATACAAAGTTGTGAAACCATCACTACTTAAGTCTGAAATATTTTATCACCCTTCCCCAAAAATCTCATACACACTAGCACCCGCTCCCCATTCCCTATTGCCCTATCCCTTATCTATTCTCTGTCTCTATGATTTGTTTATCTTGGACATCTCATATAAATGGTATCTCAGAAGATAAGGCCTTTTGTGGGTAGCTTCTTTCACTTAGCATGTTTTCAAGGTTTCCATTTCTAGCATGTATTGGAACTTCATTCCCTTTAATTAACAAATACTTTTCATTGTATTATATACGTCAATTCTTTATCCATTCATCAGTTGGTAAACATTTGGGTTGTTTCCACTTTTGGTTATCATGAATAATGCTCTTATAAATATTTGGGTTCACGTTTTTGTGTGGACATGTTTTCATTTCTCTTGGATATATCTAGGAGTGGAATTGCTAGGTCATATGATAACTCTATGTTTAACATTTAGAGAAACCGCTAACCTGTTTTCCAAAGCAGCGGAACCATTTTTCAATCCCAACAGCAGTGTATAAGGGTTTTGATTTTTCTACATCCTGACCAACATGTTGTCTTTTTGATGACAACTATCCTAATTTGTATGAAGTGGTATCTCATTATAGCTTCAAGTTGCATCTTTTTAATGATTAATGATGTTGAGCAACCTTTTATGTACTTACTGGGTATTCGTATATCCTCTTAGATAAATGTCTATTCAGATCTTCTGCCCATTTTTTCAATTGGATTTTTTAAATTATTGAATTGTAAGTTTAATATTACATATTTTAGGAACAAGTACACCAGCATCAAATATACTACTTGCAAATATTTTCTCCCATTGTGTGGGTTATATGTCACTTCCTTGATGGTGTCTTTTTAAGCACAAATATTTTTAACTTTAAAAAGTTGAATTTATGTATTTTTGTTGCTGCTGCTGCTGCTTATACATTTGCTGTCATATCTAGAAAACCATTGTCGGGCCGGGCACAGTGGCTTATGCCTGTAATCCCATTACTTTGGGAGGCCAAGGCGGGCGGATCATGAGGTTAGGAGATTGAGACCATCCTGGCTAACATGGTGAAATCCCGTATGTACTAAAAAGACAAAGTATTAGCTGGGTGTGGTGGCACGCACCTGTAGCCCCAGCTACTCGGGAGGCTGAGGCAGAAGAATTGCTTGAACCTGGGAGGTGGAGGTTGCAGTGAGCCGAGATTGCACCACTGCACTCCAGCCTGGGCAACAGAGCAAGACTGTCTCAAAAAAAAAAAAAAAACACTGTCAAATCCAAGGTCACAAAGATTTATGCCTATGCTTTTCTCTAAATGTTTTAAGTAAGTTCACACCTCACAATAATTTCTATGATCCATTTTGCATCAAATTTTAAACCCATTTAAATTTTTTCTTGAAGTACAATTCCAACTTCACTGCTTTACATGTGACTATACAGTTGTTCCAGTACCATTTGTTGAAAAGATTATTCTCGTCTTCATTATTTTAGCACTCTTGTCAAAAGTCAATTGACCGTAAGTTAATGGTTTAATTGTAGATTCTCAAATTTATTCTATTAATCTGTATGTTTGTCCTTATGCCAGTAGCACACTGTCTTGACTACTGTAGCTCTGTAGTAAGTTTATCAGGGAGTTGGAGTTCTCTAACTTTATTTCAATATTCTTCTTGGTATTCTTGATCATTTGCACCTGTCACTTTTTACGTTCCAAATACCATCTACTAACAGACAACTCTCAGAATTCTCTCTCTCAAATTCCTTTTCTGAAGCTGTGACTCTTAGTGAAGCTATGTTTTTAATTGGCAGCCTAGGTTGAATATTCAGAACTATCCCAAAGTGTATACACTAACTAAAAATTTATCTCTGTATCTTCCCTAAAATAATCCTACTTTTCTTCTGTCTTCCTAATCGCTGCAAGTGCCCTCACAATTCACTCCATTGCTCGCAGCAGAAACCTGGGAGTCAATCTTTATTCCTCCCTTTTCTTCACTCCCACAGTCAATCTATCAGCAAGTCCTATCCAAGTTTCCTCCAAATCATACTTCAAATTCATTTACTTTCTCCCTATATCTACTTTTACCACCCTAATCCAAGCCACCAGAATTTTCTCCTACGTTACTAATTGGTCTTCCTGAGTTTTCCCCAAAGGTCCATTTTATATAAAATAAACAAAGTAACAATTTAATAAGTTAAATTCATTTGGCTCACTGATTTCCTTTGCATTTAAAATTCCAACTTTTCCCATGGTTTATGAGCCATGTATGATTTGATTCCACCTACCCTCCAGGCTCCTTTTTAAATGTCACCCCTTCATTACCAGGTTCCAGATATATTAGCTTTCTTTCAGGTTCTTGCACAAAGCAAGCTTTTTCATGGCTCCAAGCCTTTGCACATGCTGCTCTCTCTAATTAAAATGCTCCTCCTGCTGCCTTTACCCCTCTACCTTTCAGGCATGCTTCCTTTCCTCATCTCTTCTTGGCTTAAAGTATTATATCCTCAGATTACTTTTTCCTGGTGATAATAGCTAAACTAGATTTCCCTCTTGTATTCTCTTTTACCATACACCGTTGCTTCTTTCAAAGCACTTACTACATTTTATAACTATTGCTTAAACTGCTTATATGATCGCTTCTTGTCCGTCTCTCAAACTGTTGCCTTACTAGGTTGTAAAATCCATGCAGGTGGGAAACATGTCTGTTCCTTTCACTACTGTAACCCCAATGCTAAGAATACAATACAGATTCAATAAGTTATTACTTGAATAAATCTCTTTTTGCTGGGCACGGTGGCTCACACCTGTAATCCAAGCACTTTGGGAGGCTGAGGTGGGCAGGTCACCTGAGGTCAAGAGTTCGAGACCATCCTGACCAACATGGAGAAACCCCATCGGTAAAATATATATATATATATATATTTTTATATTAAATATATATAATATATATTTTATATGTATATATATGTAATATATATTATATATATATTTTACTGAGGGGGGGTTATATATTTATAAAATATATATATTTTATAATATATATTTTTAAATAAAAATATATATTTTATATAATATATATTTTAATAAATATATATTATATATAATATATATATTTGATAAATATATATTATATAATATATATATTTGATAAATATATATATATAATATATATATTGATAAATATATATTATATATGTATAAATATTTATATTTTTATATAAAATATTTTATATAAAAATATATTTTTTATAAATATATAAACCCCATGGAGATGTGGTTTCTCCATATCGGTTAGGATGGTCTCGAACTGTTCTGCATTATTAATTTTTGAAGATGGATATTGCCTTACTAGGTTGTAAAATCCATGCAGGTGGGAAACATGTCTGTTCCTTTCACTACTGTAACTTTGGGATGAATTTAAAAGAATGTTTAAGTCACAGTCAATTTTCTGTTGGTCTGATTTTACCAAATAATTCCCTAAATAAGGAGTCTGATCTATCTAAAATAGAAGTTAATGTAGCATCCCAATATTTCCATTCTAAACTCTGGAAACTCAATCCATTTAATTTAAAGTCATCTCTCAATCCTAAATGCAGCCTCATCTTGAAGCAAAAGATGTGTGTGTAGAATACCTCCAGTAGATTGGTTTCGTCTTCCTCTGCTCATCCTTCCAGGTCATCATTCTCAAATGCTCTTTTCTTTTCCTGTCACCATACCTAATATATAAGCAGACACCTCCAAACTTTTGAGTAGTTCTCCTGGGGCCTTTCTCTCTTGGGTTGAGAAAGTTCTACCTTGTTCACCATGAGGAGGGAAAGAAGGTCCTCTCTTTGAACCTTGCACTCTCCTCGAAAAGGTGATCCTCTCTCTTTCAGTGCTTTCATTTACTAGGTGCGGGTAGTAATACTGCCAGTTCTGATAACTTTTTGCTTCTTAAATTATGATGGGAAATTATGAGTACTGTAACTCTATTTCTTGGTTCCATATGAGGAATCAGTCTCTTGTCCTAAAATATACTCTAGGAATGTTCAGGGGTTCTAGTCCATTTCATAGAGTTTCTGCTGTAGCAGCTGCCATCAGCAGCCAGGTGGAGGTTTTGGCTTATCTTTCCTTAGGAAAAAAAGCCACATACATGTGCTGCCACAGAGCCAGCATCATTTCCCAGCCCTCAAACATCTGGTTGGCATGAATACAGACACACAACTCAAATCTCAGCTCCCCTGAACATCCCTCTGAATCCAAAATTGGTCCATAACTTGTTTTTAACTGTTGTCACACTTCCCTATGGGAGCATTAATATTCTATTCCACTACAACGAAATGACCTACCTCTGTCATACCTACCCATAGTCCTGGCAGTTATCCCAGAATCTATTTCAGTAGTGAGCCTCTTGGACACCAGTGCCATCCTATATAGTCTATTACAGAATGAAAGCCACAGAAAATGCAATTAATAACATCATGGCCAGATGCCCATTGAACATCCCAAATCTGAAAATCTAAAATCTGAAATGCTCAAAATTTTGAAATGTTTTAAATGCCAACATAATGTTCAAAGGAAAAACTTAACTGGAGTATTTTGCACTTTGGGTTTTTTGATTTGGGATTTTAAACCAGTAATTATAATGCAAATATTCCAAAATAAAAAAAGAAAAAATCAGAACACTAAAACATTTCTGGTTCTAACCATTTTAGATAAGGGATATTCAACCTGAATTTCTTCATATCATGCCCTGATACCTCCACGGCTACTCTTTCTGAGTCTCCTTTGTGAACTCTTTCTATTGTTCAGCCTCTAAGTTTTAGAGCACCAGGGTTCTTGTTGCTGGGACTCTTTGTTTTCTGTATTTGTACTCTCACAGTGATCTCATCCAATCCCGTGGTATTAGATGCCATTCACACACTAATGAGCAGGACCAGCTTCATAGGCATGCTACCTGTGAAGCTGCACAAGACCTCACATTCTGAAGGGCCCTGTGTTTAGTCTAACACAATGATGTTGCTGTCTTAAAATCTTTAACAATTAATTTTATCTTTGAATTGGTAAATGAAGACTGATGAGACAGGGGAGCAGGTGCACAAGCAGAGGAGATGCCGCCATGTATGTGTCTGCCACCACTCTTTGACAATCCATTTGCCCCATAAACACAGAATTCTGGTGGTCCTATATTGCATGGATTCAGTGAGACTCAAAGAGAGAAAAAGGTAATGGTTACAACTACAGTGGACTAAGTGGGGACACTGACACTCTCAAGAGGCCACATTTTTTGTTTGGACATAGAACACAAAAGGTCAAGATACCCTATGCATACCCTGCACTCAGTGTGCCTGTGTGTGAACTGTGGGGGCAGAGGTGATAGTATGAAGATTAAAGGTCCATCCAGTTCATAGCAATGCCCATGATGAGGCTACCATCTGGCCACACTTCTAGTTTCACACACTCCTGAGCTTAGTCATTTTCTCCTAGGACCTGCAGCTGCACCAGAAAGAGGTGACAACTTCAACTACCCACCTGTTATTGAACCTAGGTTACCAGCCTAGACTTCTGATTCACTCAACAATATTTTATTTGGGGATCCTTGGTGTCTTCCCTGTAATTGGGCTTTTGAGAGACACCTACTCCTATACCATGATACTCCTTTATCTCTGAATCTGAGAGAGAAGGAGTTGCTATAAATGTCTTTATAAAAAAAACAAAAAGTTCTTTGGGATCCTCATGCAGCTTGCTCCATCCTCTCTCCCAAGATCTGCATGCAGAGACAGGGCCTAGAAGAGAATGCTGGCTTCCCTAAGTCAGACCAGAAGCCCCCACCCTCCTTTTCTACGGGAATCATGTCTTTCTGGTATGTATCAGTGCAGCCTAGTGGTCATGCACATAGGTGTCAGAGCCAGGGTACCTCAGTTCTAAATCCATGTTTGCTCATATCTTACCTGGGTAATACTGAGGAAGTTGCTTATCTTCTCTATACCTCAATTTCCTCATACACACACAAAAGCATATAATAATAGAATTTACCTTATGAAGCTGTTGTATATTTTAAATAAACAACTCAATTTACAGGGCTTGTAACAGTGTTTGGCCTACACAGCATTATGTAACTGTTCTGAATTATTAATTTTTTTGAAGGTGGGTAAAATATATATATTATATATTTATATATAATATATATTTTATTAATATATGTATATATTTATATATATATTTATATATTTTAGAGATGGGGTTTCTCCATGTCGGTCAGGATGGTCTCGAACTGTTCTGCTTTATTAATTTTTTTGAAGATGGGTAAAATATATTATACATATTTTGTATAATATAAAAATATATATTTATATAAATATATATTAATATATATACTATATATATATATACACACACACACACATACACACACACACATATATGTATATTTTTTAAAGATGGGGTTTCACCATGTTGGTCAGGCTGGTCTTGAACTCCTGACCTCAGGTGATCTGCCCACCTTGGCCTCCAAAGTGCTTGGATTACAGGCGTAAGCCACCACGCCCAGCCTAAATATATGTACTTTATATTAAATATATATAAATATGTTATTATATATATATTGCAGTGGGTCGACTAGACTCATTTTCTTATGTTTTACTTTGATATTCCTAGTGTTCTACACACAATTAGCATGTGGTATCAGTATTAGCTTTTTCTGTATGAAATACTAATCTCAAAAGTTAGTGGCTTAAAATAACCATTGACTTAGCTCACGATTTAGTGGCAATTTTTCCTTAACATTTTTTTTTCTAGAATAGTTACTCATATTAAAGTTGTTCATACTCCATAGAAAGTATATGAAGTTTTTGAAATTACCTAGTTCTTAAAATGTTACTAACAGCAACTGAATTTCAATACTGCATTTTGGAATATGGATTATCTACCCTCAGGGTAGATAAAAGTAAAAAGCTAGTGCTGAAATGCAATAGGCCAGCCCATAGCACTGAATGAAATGAACTTTCACTTACCAGTATTTACATAGTACTCATTCTTAATATAAACCACTCATTATATAAAAAAGTGCTTTTCATGTATGTTTTTTCACTACATAACCAGTTGAAAATTATTTTTTCCCCCACTATAGACAAGAAAGAGAAAATGTTAGCATACAGCAAGATATATCTGGTTGGGTGGGAAGACCAGCATAATAAGAGTGTAAAGTCTATCTTCTGTTCTTATACCTTCCCAGCCCTTCCATAGGCCCGTTTCCTAATACTGGCCTATGGAATCTCTGGACTAAAGAAAAACTTAACATCTAATCTACTGGTTAAACCTAGCAGGCATAGGAATCCCCTGGGAAAAATCACAAGACCAATGTGCAGATTAATTTAGCTGCTCAGGAGTGGGGATTGGGAATGCACATTTAAGAGTTCCCAGGAGGTTTTGACATGCCCCGTCCTACCCTAGTTCTTTGGTTCCTGTGGTCTAGTGCAGCCTCTTATCAGATGCAGGGGCCCCACCTCAGCTTCTCTAAGTTGTTACCCAGATGGGATGCTTACTATCTCCTGAGGCTTATTCTGTTTTTCCTTTTTGTTGTTGTTGTTGTTGTTTTTACTACTCTATACTATATTCAGATTTCTTTCAATTTTACCTATTCTTTTTCTGTTCCTGTATCACATTCTGGATCAGGTGGTATGCATTCTTCATAAGTGAAATATTAATATATGAAAATTATTCATTTTGGCAAATCAGTAAATTTTCTGTATATAATTACAGAAAGTCCACATTGTTTTTCCAATTTACTTGTAAAAAATTATTTTCCACTTGGCACTAAGGTTTACTCTCAAGGTGTTCAATCTGTATCAGTTTTTATTTGAAGTTGTGTGACCCATCTAAAGCAAACCTTAGTAATTACGTAGAAAATGCTCCTAAGAATCTCAATTTGGTTTATTGTTTTAAATCGCAATGCTATATTTATGTGCAAGGATATATACAAGGTATATTATGATTGTAGGTTAATGATCACATTGACTGGCAAGATTTAATTTACCTGTTTGTTTTTACTGAATGATCTAGTTTCCAACCTAAGGCAAGTATAAATATGTGGCATGATGACACAACATATTTCTATTAGATGGCCTAAATCAGTAGTGGTGGCATACTGACTACTGAGTATGCCGCCTTTGGTTATCCTATTAAAAGCAATGAAAAATAATAAAACATGAGCAAAAATAAGAAAAGGAGTAAGTGTTGACTTTTGGGGATTAAAGCTGAATGGACCACATACCCACAAATGCACACATTAGAGGTCAGTACTAACACTACCATTATCTCAGCGAAAAATGAAGGCTGGAAGAATTTAATGGTCAAGGCTGTGATCACCAAAGTCTAACTCGACTTCAAATCCCACTCACCAGCGGCTTATCCTTGGGCAGATGATTCAATTGCTTTAAACTTCAGTTACTTCAACTAGAAAATGAGAAGACAATTCTATCTCATATAATAAAGAGATAAGGCATATGAAGCAATTAGTATAGTCCTGACATGTAATGCTGAGCCCCTACACCATGTTGACTGCTATTATAACAATATATGCCCAGCTGAAAACTCAATAATACAAATGAGCTGGGGAACATCTGAAACTAGCATATGGAGAATGATTTTTGCTAACCCCAGCAAAAACCAAGGCTGTATCACTCTTTATTTGGGAGTGTTAACCACACTTTTCTTCTTTTCTTCCTAAAGCCCCATTCTCAACTGCTATCCACATTCTCTCTCCCCCCACTCAGAAAATTCACTCTGAATAACTTAACAACCATAGTACTCACACTTTTTAATTAAAGTGATGTATCCTCACAAATACATTTCTCAAACTCGAAACAAACATCGTGCCTGAAATATTACTGAATTTGTCACCAAAGAATTCACATGGCAATGACAAAGAAACATGCAGACTACACCCTGAGGATAGAGCTCTAAAAAGTAAAAACAATGGAATTTGGAAAAAATAGGAGTAAAGAGTTGCTTTGAGCAATAAAAACAGATTGATAAGTCACTTTTCTTTTTGATATAGGCTTGTCACTCACAGCCAAAATCTCTCAGCAAAACCACAGCCACTGTTTACCCTCCTGAGAGATGCTCCTTCCTCACCTAACACTCATCACCCTTCCTAGAAAGGTTTATCCTCTTTACAATTCTAGTTGAGATGGCACTAAATACAAGGTTATTCAAGATCAACCTTTTTTACTAGTTTTCAGTGTCTGCCCTTATAGAATTTCATATTTGTGTCAAAATTATTTATTGAGTTTCTTATAAACATGCTCCTCTCTATGCAGAGTGCTGTGGAGTTTATAAAGATGAGTAAGATGATACACTTTTGTCTTCTAGTTAGCAGAGTTAAATTAATGGTATTGAGACCATATGTCCCTCAAAGCTAAAGATACTTACTTTCTTACCCATTAAAGAAAAAGTATGCCAAACCCTGAAATAGGAGATGCAAGTGTAAGAAAAACACTGAACTTTACTAAATGCCACTTTAAAAGCTATAAATAATTCCAGGAGTTCACAAGGAAGAAAGGTCACTTTCATTTTTTTTTTTAATTCTTTTTTTTTAATCCTGCTTTTTCTTAAAACCCAGAAAGGTCACTTTCAACAAGGGAAATTCAGAGAAAAATTTTGGAGGAAGTGCCAATAGAAACAGAACTAGAAGAATGAGCACACAGACGGTTAAAAATGTCTGAACAACAACAAAAATGACACAAATATGTAAAGAAAAGAAAAAGTAAGGTAGAAGACAGAGCCTGACAATTTAGTTTAGATATAAGCTCTCCTAAGATGATGTATAAAGGTCTTTCCATTTTTACTATTTTTCTAATCAGGAGGTATGTTTTATACAGATCACATTCCATATGCCTCTAGGATGTCTCTTAATTACATGCTTACCCTCCCTCTGGTAACCCCACACTAAAGAGGCAAGCTCAGGACTAAGAATTTGATGACAAATACACGTTATCATTAAAGGTATTCTCTGAAATTGTGCCCCAATTTTACCTTCATCTTTTCCATCACTTCATTTCTAATATTTATTCAGCACCAAAACAATTCTTTTTCTTCCAAGACCAAGTCATATGACTATATAACATATGAAGCTGCAAGTTTACTGTATTGCTCATATCATTTGTATATTTGCATTTGTTCTTTTTCTTCAAAGTTCCATCAAGAAAGCTAGACAGATTAGTTCTACTCTTAAAAAACAAAAAAATTTTTTGCTTAATTCACGAAGAGTATATTACATTAACAGGTCTAGGTGAGCTATTTCAAAAAGCTTTTTGTTCCTCCTCAATTCCTTTATACCATCAAAAAGCTTTTGAAAACTAAATTTACATCAAAAAAATTTATTGCAGAAAGACAATTACATTGTCTTATGTGAAAATGTAAAAATATCTTATGTTCAATACTAAAACTGGTGGTCATATGACCTTTTGGCCAGGTATCAAAATAGCCACATTTTCATATTCTACTTTACGTACTTACAAAAAAGAAGAACTATGAACTGTAGTTTACAAAAAATCAATTATTTATAAGAGAAAATAAATAACTTTTAAAAATATAAGCAATTCTTGAACTGCAGAAGAATGAGCCATAACATGTAAAACTTGAAGTAAATTTTTAAGTAGAACTTTAAACATGTAAATTAGGCAAAAACAAAAAACAAAAGTGGGTGGAAGAAGGGAGAGGAAAGAAGGAAGAAACAAATAAATAATGTGTAAACTGTGTCAAGCTAAATTCAGGTTACTACTGTCCTGATATGAAGATATATGGGGAAAAAATAGTATTTTAAACTAAAAGACTAAATGTTTTTACTATTTCAACATATTACTTCCTCCAGAATTCTCATAACATGTACATAAATAAGAATGTTTCTCATTTCGTAATTTATTAACAATGTATACACTTGAAAATAAATATATACAATATTTCAAAACAAACCCTTCAGGACCATATAAGACATCCAAGGAAGTGGAATTCAGGTACCATGTAATATTTGGAAAATACGGTAACCTGAAGATTAAGTTTTCTCTTCCCTGCTGGTTACTCTGAAGTCTCCAATATACACAGGTTGCTCCTAACATGGTTTTCTTATTGAGCCAGGTATCTTGATGGGTCAAATCCAGTTTCATTTTCTCCAGTACTACAAAAATTAAAAAGAAAAAAACAAACAGAAAATAATTTACTTAATTATTCATAAAGATAAAAAATAGTCTATAGTTTTTAAAAAGACTATGATCAAAATAGAAAGTACATAAATACGTTTGCTAAATGCTACCAAGAGGATTGCAATTAACTATATAGTATAGGATTCCTGAGGCTTCACTTAAAAACTAGTTTACATGAGAAAATAATTCAGGGAGAGAGTGTTTGCTGACTGTAAGTTCAAGATAATGCAATTAACATGAGACAACCAAAAATCATCTCATCCAGCACTAGAAAGGCAAAAATTCCACTGAATTCTAAAGTGAGTTAAATGAGTAATACTGTGAGTAGTGTGCTTGGTTCTTGGTGCCACATTTTGAGAGAGGTTGTGAAAACCTGTAGCTTATTCCACAGAGTGCAACTACTTCATTCTAGAAATGGTCTGGAAATCAAATCAAAGGAAGTAGTCCTGAAAAGACAAGAGAGGCCCAGTGAAGAACTGTTCTGGGGCCAACACGATTAATGGTGTTCATACTGAGATATCTCCAGTAGGAATAAAACCAACGAAGATTTCTTTGTTTGGCTGAATATACACTGAGTCATCCATAACTCGTGCCCTTTTTGTTGGATACAAATATGCTGGCATTCTCTTGGAAGAATTATGAATGCTGTTTACATGTAATAAAATTTTGTTTCTATGACCTTCATTATTACTCAGAGAAAAAGTGAAGGCAAAAAATCTCACTGACAAGGGTGTCTGTGTGTGTGTGTGCACATGCATGTGTGTACATGTACAAATGTGAAAATGCCAAGATGCTAACGGCTTTTAATCTGATATCTTTTAAAGTGGCAATCTAGAAAAAATATGGCAAGATTTATTTTTCATGTGAATAAAAATAATGTAATTTAGAATTTGAGAAGTAATTTAAATATTTTTACTAAAGGCAATATCAGAGAAAATAAACTTCCTAAAGAAATGGTACTTGGCACTCATATAAAACCACGTATGTTTATTTGGTGCCTACTACGTGCCAGGAAGTGTCTCAGATTATGCGGGAGATCTCAAATTAAGACAAAATGCCAGAGGACCAAATTAATACAAACAGAATCTCACAGACAAGCGCGCGCGCACACACACACACACACACACACACACACACACACACTCTCTCTCTCTCTCTCTCTCTCCCCCTCAAAAGTTAGGCAAATAGGGGGAACTCATTCAACACAAAGAGAAGAGCTGTATTGCCTGGAGGTAGTGGGGGATGAATCATCAGATCTACAAAGATTCTTTTGAAGGCTTCTGAAGATGATAAAGGTGGAAAATGCAGGTAAAAGC
Organism: Ateles fusciceps; assembly: GCA_036589455.1. Lineage (NCBI taxonomy): Eukaryota > Metazoa > Chordata > Mammalia > Primates > Atelidae > Ateles > Ateles fusciceps. The sequence goes on along the minus strand of JAZHEH010002924.1, from coordinate 3,951,008 downwards.
CAAACTGCAAAGGGTCCACATGGACATACTAGGGAGTCTAAATAACTGGAAGTGATTTGGAAGCAATTAAAAACTTGCATATGTACACGTGTATGCTTCTATGTATGAGGAAAATGTTGCTATTGATCCAACGGTTTCCAATATACCAGCATACCTTGTTTTATTGTGCTTAGCTTTACTGTACTTCACAGACACTGTGCTTTTTTTTACAAATTGAAAGTCTGTGGCAACTCTGCTTAAGCAAGTTTATCAGAGCCATTTTTCCAACAGCTTGTGCTCACTTTGTGTCTCTGTGTCATATTTTGGTAATTCTTATAATATTGCAAAATTTTTCATTATTATTCCATCTGCTATGGTGCTCTGTGATCAGCGATCTCTGATATTACTCTTGCAAATGTTTTGGGGAACCACGAACCATGTCCACGTAAGATAGCGAACTTAACTGATAAATGTTACTTGTGTTCTGACTACTCCACCAAATGGCCGTTCCCCCCATCTAGCTTCTTCTCTTTAAGCCTCCATAATCCCTAAGACATAACAATATTGAAATTAGGTCAATTAAGAACCCTATCATGGCCTCTAGGCGATCAAGTGAAAGGGAAGAGTCGCATATCTCTGGCTTTAAATTAAAAGCTAGAAATGATTAAGCCTACTGAGAAAGGCATATCAAAAGCTTGGACAGGCCAAAACTTAAGACTCTTATATCAAACAGCCAAGCTGTAAATGCAAAGAAATGTTCTTAAAGGCAATTAAAATGCTACTCTAGTGAATACATGAATGATATGAGAGCAAAACACCTTTTGCTGATATGGAGAAAGATTTTGTGGTCTGGATAGAAGCCCAAACCAGCTACAACATCACCACAAGCCAAAGCCTGATGCAGAGCAAGGCCTTAACTATCTTCAATTCTATAGAGTTAAACTGACTTCAATTCTATAATTCTACAAAGGCTGAGAAAGATAAGGAAGCTGCAGAAGAGAAGTCTGAAGCTAGCAGAGGTTGGTTCATGAGGTTTAAAGAAAGAAGCTGTCTCCATAACATAAAAGCGCAAGGTAAAGCAGACAGTGCTGATAAAGAAACTGTACCCAGCTATCTACCAAGCTAAGATCATTGATGAAGGTGACTAAGTAACATGTTTTCAATGCAGATGAAACAGGCTTCTAATGAATAAGATGCCACATAGGACTTTCATGCTAAAGAGAAGTCAATGTCTGGCTTCAAAGCTTCAAAGGACAGGCTGACTTTCTTGGTAGGGGCTAATGCAGCTGGTGACTTAGTTGATGCCAATGTTCATTTACCAATCCAAAAATCCTAGGGCCCTTAAGAATTATAATAAATCTACTCTGCCTGTGCTCTATAAATGAAACAGTAGCTTGGATGACATTACATTTGTTTATAGTATTGTTTACTGAAAATTTTAAGCCCACTGTTGAAGCCTACTGCTGGAAAAAGATTCCTTTCAAAATATTACTGCTCATTGACAATGTACCCAGTCATCTAAGAGCTCTGATGCAATATACAAAAAGATTAATGTTGCTTTCACGTCTGCTAATTCAACATCCATTCTATAGCTCGTGAATCACAGAGTCACTTTGACTTTCAAGTTCTATTATTTATGAAACACATTTCGTAAGGCCATAGGTGCCACAGATAATGATTCCTCTGATGGATCTGGGCAAAATAAATCGAAAACCTACTGAAAAGGATTCACCATTAATGGCACTTAATTCTAGATGCCACTAAGAACATTTGAGATTCACAGGAGGAGGTAACGCTGGATAAGCAAGGTGGTTTCTTGAGGTGGAATCAATTTGTGGTGAAGATGCTTTGAATATTGTTGAAATGACAACAAAGGATTTACAGTATTCCATAAATTTAGTTGATAAAGCAACAGCAAGTTTTGAAAGGGTTTACTCCAAATCTGAAAAAAGTTCTACTCTGGACAAAATGCTATCAAACAGCATCACATGCTACAGAGAGATCTTTCATGAAAGGAAGAATCAACTGATGTGGCAAACTTCATGGATTCACAGCTACTCAATCTTTAGCAACCACCACCCTGATCAGTCAGCAGCTATCAACATTAAGGCAAGATTCTCACTAGCAAAAAGATTACAACTCACTGGAAGCTCAGATGATTGTTAGCATTTTTTAGCAATATTTTTAAATAGTTTTAAAGGCATAAAGTTACTGCACAGTATCACGTAAATGTAACTTTTATATGCACTGGGAAAACAAAAAAGTCGTGTGACATGCTTTATTGCAGTGGTTTAGACTCTTAAAAAATTCTTTAAGGTACGCCTTTTCTCCAGATACTTCGACTTCGAAATGCCTGTGTCTTTAGGAAAAAAAAAAACACATAGAAGAGACAGTCCAAAAATATTCAACTCTCTATATATTTGAAGAACTATTATAAAAGGGTTTGACAGAACACAGAGGGTAAGAAAACAACAGTATAAAACTAACCTCACTAAAAGCAGTTAATGAAGCAAACACGGCAAACCCTATCAAGGATTACATTCGAGTGTTTAAAATCTTCTTGGGAGAAGATAAGAAAATTAAATTTTTATGGATGAGAAACTGTAAGGCTTGGGCTGAAAATTATGGTGCATTCTGCTGACTCCTGCTATTACAATAATTAACTAATCTTACAACTTGTGAACATTTGTCATATAGCAAGTGCCTGTATTCTTTGTTTTTAAACATCATGGGTTTTAATGGGTAGTTGTGCAGCAATGCTGACTGCAGCGGAACAAGAGAACACAGGTGGGTCAATGAAATTCAAGACTAGTTTTGGCCAATGTGCAAAATAAATGTTATCCCACATTTATCCTATTTATCTTGGATTAACAGTTCCCAGTGACTCCTTTATATATCACACTTACTTGGCTATTTGCATAGCTGATTTTGTTTTTTCTTTGATGGGTAGGTGAAAGATGAAGAAAAGTTAAAATTTAAACTTACAAGCAAAAATTTAAAAACTCACTGCTCACAACAAAAGCTATTCATGTCTATAAATTAAGGCTTTGATATATGTATGTATGTATGTGTGTGAGTGGTGTGTGTGTTTATATGTATGTATGTATATATATATGCAAGGTAAAGCAGCCAGTGCTGATGGAGAAACTGCACACAGGTTATCTAGCTATGATCACTGATGAAGGTGACTACATTAGACAACAGATTTTCAATACAGATGAAACAGCCCACTAACGAAATAAGATGCCACATAGGACTTTCGTGCTACAGAGAAGTCAAAGTCTGGCTTCAAAGGATAGGCTGAGTTTCTTGGCAGAGGCTAATGAGCTGGTGACTGGAAATTGACACTAGTTACTAAGTATTTTATATCTAAATATATATTTAGACGTAGAATTTTATATAGAAACATTTATATAATATATATAGACATAAAGCTACTGCATAGTATCATTTATATATATTATACAAATGTTTATAACATATGTTTGTATAATATATATAAATGTTTCTATATAAAATACTTTACGTCTAAGTATATATTAGACATAAAAATATATGTCATGTATTTATAAAATATTATTACTTACAAATACAGGGGTAGATCTGGGACTCAAAATATTTTATTTTGAATTCGAATCTGGGCTTCATCATCTATTAACCTTAGTTTTCTCATGGGCAAAACACACCTTGTAGTACACTTACTTCACAGGTGTGAGAATTAAGAGTTGATGCAGAGAAAGAACCTTACATAATTCCTGGCACATTTAAATGTTCAATACTTTGCTATTAATGATTTTTTTTTTCCTGTTGCTGTTATTTCTGCCAAGAAAATTCAAATAAATTAGATCTGGAACACAAAATGAAAAAAAGTTGTATGTGAAATACTGGTGTTATATTATTTGTTTAAGCCACTGATAAGGGAATCATCTCATTCTTTAGAAAATTACTAAATTAAAAAGAATTTGTTTTCGATAAAAAGAATTTCTATTTGACCCCCAAAATCAATACTTTTTGTTTTGCTCATTGAAATACTTTACGCTGCTATTCTTCATTCCTAATGATAAAATGAGGTCCCTATAAAAGGAAACTCAGAAACGATTTTTCTCTTCTTTTTAGGTCATAATTTTGCATCTATTAAGTAGGAAAAAACCCAATGTTCCAAACAAATTTTAGTTATCATGAAAAGAGTCACAATTGTTTAAAGTGGCAAAATAAGACGAACTAAATATAATATAAGACTATATGAATTAGATATACTGAGTGACATGAACTTTTTACCTTTGCACATGGCTATTTGGGTTTTCAGGGCCCCACAGCTTTCAACTTCATGGGAAGTATGAGTAGGTACGTAAGTAAAACACAATTTAAAACTAGAGAGCATCCCACGTTCTCTAGTCTGGCATGTAAGAGGGAACATGAAAGGGGAAAGAGCTTCAATTTGCAAAAAGGAATTCAGTGTTAGTGGTCAATTTGCATAAAAAGGGAAATTTCAAAAAGTACAAAGAGTGAATATGAGGCATAAGTGGGTCACCAAAAGAAAAAAAATGGAAGGTTAGTATGAATAAAGTAATGCTATAAAAACAAAACACACATATAAAGAAATCTGTACTTATATTTAAAATGAGTACCAGTGATGCTTTAAACCTGCAATAGTTTAATTTTTTTTGCATCTACATATTTATGTATCGATTTCACAGCTAAATACTAAATGCCACTTAATATTTACAGCAGGAAAAAATAAATTCATGAATTTTTTCTTGAATTTTATCAACATTTTTATTATTAAGGCCAATTATGTGTTTATTAAAGGAGAGTATATTCTCATTAAAGAATTAAGGTATAGTTTATTTTCTTCTTAACTGTTCACCTGAAAGAAATAAAGACTCAAAATTATGCAAGTCTGGGAGTAAGAACTTTAAATAAATTAAAGAAAAAAATGTAAACAAAAATTCCTGTGTGTGATAGTTCTCCTTTTCCAAAGAGAGTAGTAGCTGATGTATGGCCCTAAAACAGAACTAGCTTTGCTAGGTAAGACCAAATACCACATAAAGTTCATCAAACAAAAATACATTATGGTACATTTAAGACAAAAGACTAAGGTTGTAAGTATATCTAAACATTTCCTATTGTTACAAAGGCTTAAAAACAAAAAACAAAACAAAATTCCACTGACCCATAAAATAGCGACTTTCAAGTAACTAAAAAATGGAAGAGTTAACACCAGCACAAGTACTGATTTCTTAACTGTCAAAGGTGCTATGAATATACACATAAACCTAAGGTAAATGTTTTTATACATACTCTGAACACAAAAAATGCTTTTACTTTACCTAGAGAAATACAGGGAGAAATGGACTTGAATGGTCTCAGTTCCCAATTCTGAAAACCAAGAGGGTCACTCACTGACCTAGAAGGTTGCCTTCTTAAGAAGATGAAAGAGGACAGCAGTTAAGCAAAATCACACTACACTTGGTTTAGGTGCTAAAGTCAACAGAGAAAGGAAAAATAAGAATACAAATTAAAAAAAGAAAATGACTCAAGAAAATCCTTCTAGGAGGCAGTATATTAGAGACATATATCTCTTTAAAAGTCCAAAATCAGAAGCTTTCCCTTCAGCAATGACACAAGAAAACCCCGTTTTTCTGGTCAAGTAGCAAATGATTTGCACTTAGAAACCACGATATAGATATCAAAAACTCAGAATCTTTAATTCTGGGATCACATTAAGCACAGTAAGATACCATGTTATGCATGAAAGGCACTTGATACCTGAAACACTTTTGAGAGAGTCACTGTCACATTCCTTAGAGGACATATATATTCTTTAGGGGAAATTCAAGCAGAATAACCACACCATTTTCCTCCTTCCATTTTTTTGTTTTATTTTGTTTTGAAATCCCCCCCAAATATATATAGTTGAATTCCCTTTAGCTAAAGGCAAATGGTCTCTAACTTAAGAATATGTGACTATAGAATCAGGTATCTCTCTGCCTAGACCTGTGCTTTTCCTCCTTGAACACCACAGGCAGAAGTAAGGATTCCCTTTAAATGGACAGCAGTGCTATGTTCCTAGTATCTGGAACTTAGGTAAACCTTCTGAACCCAATCCATTCATTATTATTACTTTTTTTATAGTTATTCTGCAAAAAACAAAAACAAACAAACGAACAAAAAATATATCTGTCTCTAGTTAATCTGCCAAGATCCAATTCATAGATTTAGTATGTATTAAGATTACTGGAAACCACACCCCTTTCTCAAGATTTTTACTATCAATAAATGAAAAGAAAGGATGACAGGGAAAAGCAGAAACAGGAAATGGACTGCAGTGTAAGAGATCACCACTAGAAGGCCTACTTGTGCAATTGTATGTGACCCAAACTATATGACCTCTATCTTTCCCATGTAGACAAACTCAAAAGCACTGTGAAGATCACTTCAAGGCCAGAAGTGGCTCGCGCCTATAATCCCAGCACTCAGGAGGCCGAGATGGGAGGGCTGCTTGAGGCCAGGAGTTTGAGACCAGGTTGGGCAACACAGTGAGACCTCATCTCTACAAAAAACAAACTAAAAATTAGCTGGGTATGGTGGCGCATGCCTGTATTCCTAGCTACTCGGGGAGGATGAGGCAGGAGGATCACTCAAGCCCAGGAGGTCAAGGCTGCAGGGAACCATGATTGTACCACTGCACTCCAGCCTGGGCAAAAGAGCAAGACACCAAAAAAGATCATTTTGGCATAGAGAAGAATTACAATGATGCAATTTCAAAGACAATGACTGAAATAAAAGTGTTTTCCAGTGGAAAATTTATATCACTAATAGGCGGGTTTTTGCTAAGCAATAAATACTACAGTATTTAATCTCTACCCTTCCTAAGGAATTGCATGATGAAAGAAAACAAACTTTTGTTGCATTTGGACAAAATAGTTGTATCTAGTAATTCTTAGTCTTCTTTTTGAATGTTGTTTCTTTTATGCTGAAATATTATTCTTGTAAGTATGTATCAATCTATTCCATTTTTTAAAACATTGTTTCTACTATCCATAATGATTAATGGGAACATACTAAAATTACCATAAATCAATTAACAATACTGCATCATAATAAATGGCTATGAGTGACAAAAATAGATGCTGGTCATTTGAATTTGAATGCCTATGTGATTTATTAGTATCAAAACTTAGACAATATATGTAGATATGTGAGTTTCAAAGAGAAAATAGACTTCAGAGATTAAGAAATAGCTAAGCTTCTGTAATTGTTATTTGAAAAGATCTGTATGAAGCTAAGACCTTATTTAGTATACCATGTATGTTTCAGTGCCTAAGCAAGTTCCAATAAAATTAAACATCCATAGGTAACTCTTATTTTGGAGCACAGATGATATATTTAAGGAGATCTAAGTAACATCATGAACATTTTCAAGTTCATCCCTTAGGATCAACAAGATGAAATTAGTTAAAAAAAAAAAAAAAAAGAACTGAATCGTCTGATAAGTTAGAACAATTAATAACTTTTTTTTAAAATTTTCAGACAGAGTCTCGCTCTGTCGCCCAGGCTAGAGGCCAATGGAGTGATCTCGGCTCACTGCAACCTCCACCTCCCGGGTTCAACTGAATCTCCTGGCTCAGTCTCCTGAGTAGCTGGGATAATAGGTGCCCCCCACCATGCCTGGCTGATTTTTGTACTTTAGTAGACACAGAGTTTCACCATTTGGTCAGGCTGATCTCAAACTCCTGACCCCATGTGATTCGCCTGCCTCAGCCTTCCAAAGTGCCGGGATTACAGGTGTGAGCCACTGCGCCCAGCTGAAAACAACTTTTTATGTAGTTCAGTTTTCTCATTTATGAAACGGGAATAACACTAAAACATATTTGTATTATCACAGTAAGGGTTACTTAATTAAAAATGGGGAAGCATTGTATGAAATACATTCCAATAAATAGTGAAGCTCTTATTGTCCCAAACACTATGTCAATCATTATAAAGTGGAGAGCTAAGAAATGATCTCTAAAGTGCTTCTACATAGATATTCACGCTGCAATAAACCTCCACTTTTACAAGTATAAGATATTAATCCTTTGACTGTTAGAATCATTCAGACATTTGTTTTTAACTCTTATTTTCATGTGGCAGTATCCTTGAATAGCAAGGTTATCAAGAATCTATCCTAGTACAAAAGTGCCTGTAACAACCAAGGCTAAAGTAATGTTAATTACAGGATTTCTGTATCTTATCTACTATTTTAATGAAGAACTAGAAAATAGGAACCTAGGAAACAGACATAATATTCCTTCTCAAGAATTATAATCATCTGTTAGTTAATGTGTATAAAATGATCCCTCCAATGTTTAATTTAAGAGCATGCTCATCGCAATTTCACCAATTCGTTTTGCCATTCATATATTTTCTCTATGAACAGAAGAATAGGTACGGGCCAATAACTCACAGAGTTCTCAACAACTTTAACAATTTAACCATCCCTACGATGGGGAGACAGGAGAGGCAGATTTCACTTACTAAACCTTGCAGTAGTCAACATTAGCTTTGTAAAGCTATTAACCTTTGACATTACATTAAATTCATGTTAAAAATGGATGTTTTACCCTCAATGTCAATCACTTTATAGGTGTGAATACTGAGGCCCAGAGATTTCAGTAAAACAAAGTCCTTCTATTACTAGCTCCCATAAATAATACTAAGGTCCCCTAAATACTACTCCTTTTTTTAACCAACCTCTTTTTTTCCTTCATCTTTAATACAGAGAATCAAAAAAATAGTCCTTCTATTCTTAGATCCAGCCAGCAAAACGGGAATCTTATGCAAATTAACAACAGAAATTCAAAACTAGACCACTAAAATAAACCATGCCACTAATTTATTTTACAGAAGTTGAAGGCTCAGTTTTAAGCTGCAGCACATTAGCTGAGTGGCAGTTAAGTCTTCAAAGACGCCACACTTAATTCGTCTCTTTCTACATATGCAACCCTCTCCTTCTATCAAGAGGCAAAAATCTATTTTTTCTCCCCTGTGAATTTGGACTGCCCTTGGGACTTATTTTAAGAGGCTGCCACTTCTGCCTTCATATACTCTTGGGGAAATCAGTCACCATGCTGTAGAGCAGCAGTTTGGGCTGGAGTTCGAAATGATTGAGAGAGGAAGTGGAGAGAGACAGTCCATGCAGAGAACACCAGACTGCCAGACCTGTTGGGTGAAGCTTTGCTGGACCTCCAAGACAAACCCAACTACCAGTTGAATACAGCTGAAGGAGTGAAGCTAGTTAACGTTACAGGAAACAAAAAAAACCTCATGGCTGGGCTCTAGCTAAATTCCTGACTGAATCATCCTAAGTAAGACATAACAAATCATTACTGCTTTTTTAGCTGGTAAGTCTGGAGTTGTTTGTGTAGCTATAAATTACTGAAATTAGTGTTAGGTAGCAGCACTAATTTCAACTTTGGAGTTTTAGCTCCATTATATATTATAATTGCCCAAGAAAAGAAAAACCAGAATCTACACGTATGGATTAAGGGAAACCCATAATGACATGTACACATGTAGATAGAGATGGTTTAAGATAAAATGTAAATGACCAACTATAATGGGTAAATCCCCTGCTATAGAAATGCAAAGACACAGAAGTTAAGAGTTTCTGACTTCAACCATGCTGTAACTAGTTGAGTTTAAAAAAAGAAAAACTAAGGTATACACACAGAGAGATGGGCCACGGCCAAGAAAAGTTTCATTGACACATAACGTTGTATAGTGATGAGCAAGATACTGAAAATGAGAAGACCCGTTTTAAAAAATACTAAACATGGGAGTTGAGATTTGGGTTTAAGTTTTGGTTTTGTCCCTTGTTTGTTACAGATATCAAGCAGTCACGATATCTCTCTGGCCTTTTTTTCCTTATAGCTCTAAAATCATCTGCTCTGCTGTATGTAGAGCAAGATCCACTATTAGCTAGCTAGTTGACTTTGACAAGTCACCTATTATTTGAATCAAATTTATTCTCAAAAAAGATTGGTTAGGATTAATGGCCCATGAAGCAGACCCTGAGGCGGCCCTGGTAATAAAAATATGATCAAGACTGGTGTTCAGGGAAATAAAACTTCTCATTGAGCTAGAAAAAGAGTATAAGCTAATGTCTAGAGGTAGGAACTACTTTATGTTCATTAAATAGTTGTTAAGTATATAAGGTGACTGATAGACAAAGGCCAGCCTTCAGGAAGTCTGTATTTAAGGAGTTATAAGGGAATCCAAATACCTATAATAAAAAGCAAAACATCAGCTAACTTGGGAAAAGCTGAGGGGAAGGAGAAAAAGAAAGCAAAACATAAGTGCAAGTCACAATAAATGTAGAAAATACTATGAAAACTTGGAAAAAAATGAATCAAAAGAGCACTAAGTGCTCTTGGAGGACAGGTTGGATTTTGGCATGTAGAAGTTTACAGAAGATACATTATTAAGAAGGTTGATTTCTGGGCTGAAGAAATGACAGTAGCAAAGTCGTCACTACAATGAAAGAGAACAAAATATTTAGAGAAAAAGTATTAGGCAACAGCTTGGAAGGCAGCATAGAACACAATATTCTGGAAGGCCTAGAAGTTGCCAGAGATTGGACTTCACTGTTAGGCAATGGGGAAACTGCACACACCAAGGTATCATAAAGTTAAATTTTAAAACTGGGTTAAAAAGCTTAAAGAAACAGATATGGCTTGGTGAGATACTGGTCACCGGCTGAGGGAAAATTCAAAGCAGGCAAGCTTTCAGCTTGGATGATTAGGAAAATCATTAAGTGAATGTGTAACATCTGAAAGGAGTTCACAGGCGAGAAGGTGAGGGCACAGGAGATAAAAGCAACCTAATTTTTCTGTTTGCTAACCATTTTCATAGTCATCCTTATTATGCAATTCATAATCAAAATGGGTTTTAAATCTAAGGTTTACCATGAAAGAGTAACCGCTCACTTATCTGTAGATACTGCTAATAGTAAGTCTATGGACAGATCTTTCTGATGTGTGGTGTGGACTGCTTTTCGTAGCTTCTAAACTTTCCCAGCACTTTACCATGCACCAAAACCCAACAAGTGTCCAAATTTCAATTGCCAAGGCCTCTGCTGGACCCAAAATCATTCTCAAGAAGGATGTATAATCACCACTGACTACAAAGAATGAAAATACCTAAGCTGGTGCTCCAGAAGTTAGTCACTACTAATAAAAGCAGACACTTAGGAATTAATAATGTGTGAAGCACAATTCACTTCAGCTGGCTGGTGAGACGTCAAAAAGGCTTGACAGAAAAACAGAAAGGATGCCAACTGGCAGGAGACATGTATGGCTCTCCAAGGATTCTGGGGCTGTACATGGAGAAGGTGAGAAAAATGCCCTGTACTCAGAGGACTTACCTGGGCAAACTTGTGAATCTGTTCCACCACTGCAGCAAAAAGGGCATGGACACTTTCATCAATCAGACTCTGCATGTAATGCACAGCCTCTTCATCCGACAGGTCTAAACGGAATTTATCCTGAACCTGTAAGATAACAGTCTTAGTCTTTATAATGAAGAAAAACAGGGCACATTTTGAACAGACAGAATCAACATAATGCAGACACTACAAAGCAGCATGAGCTATTCCTATGGCAAATAAATGACCTGTAACTTATCAGAGTTCTGAACGCCATTCTTTGGAGTGTGGAAGTTTGCTGTTTTTGTTATATGCTCTGTATATCACCCTGTTCTTGTTGGCTGTAAACAGTTTTCAAGAAAAAAGAAAAGAAAATAGGAAATTATTCTTAGGGGCCTACATTTTAAAAACAGAGAAACTGCTCTTTTAACTAAAGGTGTGCTTTATTTCTTTAAATTTAAAATCTAGAGTTACTAGATGTAAGTTGTGGCATATTTATTAATAATCTCCTTCACTTTATCCCTGTTATTCTTTGTGAAATGGATGGAGCAAGGTGAGATTATATTAATATTCTCCCATACCTTCAGTGTCTATATGAGAACAGGAATGATGTCAATCACTGGCAAAATAAACTAAATATAATTTTCTAAGGTTTCCTTTCCTATTGAATTTCCCGATATCCCTGCACAAAACTATGTCAATAGGTTTATAATTTCCAAAGATAAAATTTTTTTTAGTCTTATTTAAAGCTACAGTTAATTTTCAGTAGCATTAATAGAAAAACTACTATATTTACGTGTGTATATTTTACATATACATAAAAGTGAATGTTACTGAAGAACTACTCTGTGCAAAATGCCATGCCAAGTATTATACCTGCAACACTTACTCTGACTCACTGCACAACCATATAGTAGGTAATATCTCATCAATAAGATGCAGAAATTGTGGCACAGAGAATTCATGAAGGCAGCTAAGGGACCCTTAACTGGCACATGCTTCCAGACAATCCCACACTACCAGACACAACCATTACATAGTACTCCTTTCTCTTGTAACTAACCCACATATACTTCTCAAAGACAGTCTAGGAGAAAATGGGATTTTCAAGGGGATAAAGTGTGGTCCACATTTACTATTTCCTTTTAAGTACAGAGTTTCACTAGCAGAAAGCTACAAAGAAGAAGGACCAACAGCATAACAATCCATAGCCCCAGCTCAGTGTTCCTGTCTCTTCGCTGTACTGGAGGGACGCTAGGCGATCCGAGAGTGCTGCGGCTAAAAAGTGAAGACAAGAACAATTTGGTGCAGGGACATCTAAGGCTGTATCTTCAATGAACTAGCTCTCTCATTTCCGGATCTCAGATAATGACAAACATATTCCTTGAATTCAATTTTTTGATTTCCTTGACTTCTACTTATAGAGAGAATATCTAGCAATTTTGGAACTATTTTTAAGGACATGAAAAATCTACAGAGCAGGAGGATCAAACTAAACTTTAGCCCAATGTATGAAAGCTTGCATACTTACATAAGTGCCTAAATTACAAAGAGACGATGTGTACTTGGCAAAAAAATAAAATGTTATTTACCAAATATGAAAACATTCTCTTTTACAACAAAGCATTAACTGAATATAAAGTTATTTGGCATAAAATTTACTGACTTATGTTAGGCTGTCCTCTAGGTTCTTAAGATTCTTAACATATACGGTAATTGTTCTAATACTTAATGCTATTGTAAATCAACCACAACTTTAAATATAAACTAAAACAAAAAACTCCCCATCTTTGGAAACTACAGACCTATTGCAGTAGTCCTTTGCAGGGGTATGGAGAAATTCTATAGGAACAGAGACATATGAGAAGATCTAGTTTAGTTTATTTTGCCAGTGATTAGCATCGTTGCTGTTATTCTACAGGCAGTGAAGGTGTGGAAGTATATTAAATAATTTCTGTTGATTTATCTTTAAGTTCACTGACTCCTAATGCCATAATCCAATCTGCTGTAAAGCCTACCCAATTAATATTTCACTTCAGCTACTATACTTTTTCTATCATTTTCATTTTGTTCTTTCTTCCTAGCTTTAATTTCTCTATTGATAGTCCTATCTGTTCAGTAATTATGCATTTATTTTCCCTTAGGTGCATGGACATTTATAACCGCTGATTTAAATTCCTTTTCTGGTGGTCATGGGTCCTCTCAGGCTGTTTCTACGGATTGTTTTTTTCCATTGGCTAGTGTCACATTTTCTGTTTATTCACACATCTAGTTATTTAAAAAAAGAAAAAAAGATAATAGACATTCCTAATGATGTATTAGAGAGACTCTGAATTCTGTTGTGTTCTTGTGAAGATTCATTGTAGCCGGCAGTTAACATGGCTAAATTCAATTTTAAAATATATCCTCCCTATGATGGACAACAGCTGAAAACTCTGCTCAGTTCTTTAAGCTTTGGGCTGCTGCTTCCCCCTCCTTGGGACTGCAGGGCTGAAGTAGTAAGCTGTCTCTCCAGATATGGGGGACCTATTCATGTGACTGTAGGCATGAACAAGGAAAGGGATAAAACTGGCTGCAGAGACTTGAGAAGTTGTTGTATTCTGGAATATGGAAAATTTGTACAGAAAAGCTCTTTATTTATATTACTTAAAAATTACCTTTTTCACAGTTTTATCTGGTTCAAGAGCAATATCTGGAATGTTCGCATCAACCATCAAGGAAAACAAGTTTAAAATCAGATTAGAATACCTAAAGAAGAGCAGAAAAAGAAAAAAAAATAGCAACAATTAGAATTCTGCATTTCTTTCTCACATTAAGAACACTTCTAGAAGTGGTACTTGGATTTTTATAGTGATTACTATTACTGCAGTAGAAAATTCATCAGTTGGTATCAATAAAATGCAAGCCTTGACAAATACTTAATTCTGGGGTCTTCATATAACACCATTTCTAAATCCTACACCATGGGACAGATTTTTGGAGTAATCATCTAATAATGACATTCTTTTTATTCTTTAGTAAGTATATATATATTTTAGAAGGGATCTAAAGAACATCTACTTTATGTCTAATTCGCATTTTGTAACAATTAAGATCTGTTTTTGCTACTGAAGATGACAATCTGCTACTTTAAGATGACCTCAGTGTGTTATGGCTAAATGAATGAAAGGGAAATAATATCATCTGATGAATCACCCATGAGTATCTTCCAAATACACCAATAATCATTTCAGGAACTACATAACTGACCTGGATAAAAGTAATTCTATAAGAAAGAAAAAACTGCTAGTACTCTGCTGCATTAAAAATGGGCAAAATATCTAAGTAATGTTATCTTGGGAGTATGCTGGCCTCTAACAGGAACTAATAGTTTCTCTTCACCAATCCTCAAACTCTTCCTCTTCCTACAAAAAGAACAAATGTTACTATTCTGAATGGTCATTTCCAGAGGTGGGGCTTTGTGGGTAAAGGTTTAAATAAATTTCCACTTCGGGTAGTTATGCTTTTGGTGGCCCCTCCTTAGCACTTATAAAAAGAGATTCAGGTTTGATCTTCAGGGTGGATGTGAGTAAGGAAAGCATTGGTTTTAGGCAATGAAGGTTTTTAGCTGTTTCAGTAAAAACGTGAACCAAGCCTTGCATTCATTGTCTTCTCTAGGGCATAGGTGCAGAACTGGTAATGTAGGATCTTGATTCCAGCTATCTACCTATCTATAATAATAACAGAATACAAACTGTTACTTAAGAACTGTTTAACACTTGAATTGTAATGATAATAGAACTTGCAGAGAAAAATGACTATCCGTATGAGTTTAAAATTATCTATTTTATCCTCATTTCTGAATTTTATATTGCCCATAAAAATGAAGAGGAACTATAATGAAAAACTTCTACCTTGATGTAGTCCAATCAAATCAGGCCCTAACCCACTTAAACTCTTAGGGAAAAAAAGTTATGGTAATAGCTAAACAGCTGTAACCTGGCTTTAAGTTACTAATTTCTTTGTGGGAATTGATAAATGCATATCATAGATGTTATTCCATTCCTACTCATATAGTCATTTTAGTCATCCAACCAACCAACATTTACTTAGTACTCACAAAACCCACTGCTGCAGGCACTAGGGATACAGACTGTGGTGAACTGAACAAACAAGGGCCCCACATTCATGAATTTTACATCTGGAGGAGGGTAGAAACTAATATAATATAATAAACTGATAAAAATGATAATTTATGTCTGCTTGATCAGAAGATTTAAATAGAGAAAAAAAAAACAGAAAAATGGGTCAGAGAGAAAGAGCCATCTTATGGGGGTATGGTTTTATTTTAAATGCACTGAGAAAGCAACTGAGTTTAAGGAGTGGAGTGACCCATGTTGATAAGCATTTTTAACAGTTCACTCTGGCCATCTTGAAGGGAATAAGAATTGAAGTAGAGAAAATATAATAGACTTCCAGGTGGACAGGGAACAACATGAGGGCTATCAGGCTATATTTTGGAGATGAAATAGATGATCCTTGCTGAGGCTTTCAATGGAGGTCACAGGGAGAGGACAGAGGAACTGAATGACACAAAAGATTTAGCCTAATGGGATACTAGTGTTATACACCAAGATAGGAAAGGCTAAATGAAGGAGGAACAGGATTTTAGGCAGGGACTCAAGAATTTTGTTTTAGACATGTAGAGTTTGAGGTGCCTACTAGATTTTTAGTAGAGATGTCAGATATATCTCAGAGGAGATATGAAGGCTAGTGATATTAAAATCATCAGGACGAGGATCATATGTAAAGTCACGGGATTAGATGAAAATGGTAAGGAGAGAGGGGGTACAAAAAATAAAGGTCCAGAATGAAATTCTTTATAATGATATCATGAGGCTTTTACATCAGAGTTGTCCAATCTTTTGGCTTCCCTGGGCCACAATGGAAGAAGAAGAATTCTCTTGGGCTATACATCAAATACACTAACACCAATGACAGCTGATGAGCTAAAGAAAAAAAAATTGCAAAAAATAAGCTCATAATGTTAAAGTTTATGAATTTGTATCAGGCTGTATTCAAAGCCGTCCTGGGTTGCATGTGGCCTGGGGGCCACAAGTTAATAAGCCCTTCTCTATGGAAACAGAGATGATCCATTTGACAGGGCTGCAAGGAATGTGATATCAGCAGAGTACAGTTAGCTGTTATATATTATAAAAGAAAGATGCTCTTTTAACTAACTCTCCATCATCTGTACTCTGCTTTGTTGATCATATAGGTACACAATTTTTTCCCATCTTGCCATGGGGAAATCTACCAGAAAGCAACATAAAAGAAGAATATAAAGTCAATTTTCAAAGAGATATATCAGAAGTTCTCCAACTTGGCTGCCCATTAGATTCACCTGGGAAACTTTTCAAATGTGTCAATGCCTGAGCCCAATCTCAGACCAATTCAATATGAGGAGGCCCAGATTTTTCCCCTTGCCACCGCACCTATAAGCTCCCCAGGTGAATCTAATGGGCAGCCAGAATTGGTGTTAAAAGTCTGCCTTTATGGGTGCAGAATGTGATACATCTTTTAAAAAAGGTAAATACTAATGCTTTCTGGATTATCTCCTGATTTAAATTTAACCATCCATGCTTCTATGGTTATAGCAAAGGGAAACAGAAATAAATATAAAGGTTAGACACCCAAATACTTTGTGAATAATTTGTCACTGCCTTAACTATATCAATCTTTTACATCTGTTGTCATTAACCTGCATTTTCTATTTAAGACCCAACAAGTGAAGCAAAATACCAAGTATTTACTAAATAGGGCAGTCATTTAATGTTCTACTCAGAAAAACAAATTTAAAGGTCACTTGACTTTTTTTTTTTTGAGATGGAGTTTTGTTCTGTCACCCAGGGTGGAGTACAGTGGCACCACCTTGGCTCACTGCAACCTCCACCTCCCGGGTTCAAGCAAGTCTCCTGAGTAGCTGGGATTACAGGCGCGTGCTACCACACCCAGCTAATTTTTGTATTTTTAGTAAAGATGGGGTTTCACCATGTTGGCCAGGCTGGTCTTGAACTTCTGACCTCAAGTGATCTGCCCACTTCAGCCTCCCAAAGTGCTAGGATATAGGCATAAGCCACCCCACCCAGCCGACAAACCAGTATTAGACAACCTAAGGTTAAGATAAAAAAAAAAATAGGGCGGGAAAGTGTGTAAAATCTAGTCTAGCAAAGATTGAAAGATGGAATGTGATATAATTAGGATTTTTTAAAAGCAGGTTGCATGTAACATTCAAGGAAATGGCACTCTTTATCTTACCCATGTTTATGCCAACTATCATGTTACACTCTAGTCATACAAAGATAGTTTAAATTTTTCAGGAAAAACCTTCATTACTGAAAATAGAAATCCATTAACTACACTGAGGTTCTTACAGTATTTCAAAGGTCTACTTTCTCTACATTCTATTTTCCATGAAACAAAAATCAGAGGTCCTGTGAAAATTTTATTTAATAAGCATACTACTTCAAAGAGGGGGAAGCAATGTAGTTAATGATGTATGTGACCAACAAATTCCCTGATGTTTGATGACTAGACTAGGCAAACTTCTCTAAGACAAGATGAGAACCTTACTTGATACAGTTAAATGCATTTCTTTCTTTTTTTTTTTTTTTTTTTTGGAGACAAGAGTCATGCTCTATCCCTCAGGTTGGAGTTCAGTGGCACGACTTGCTCACTGTAATCTCTGCCTCTTGGATTGAAGTGATTATTGTGCCTCAGCCTCCATAGTAGCTGGGATTACAGGCGTGCACCACCACACCTGGCTAATTTTTGTATTTCTTTTTTAAAGTAGTGGTGAACATTTTTTCACCATGTTGGTCAGGCTAGTCTCAAACTCCCAGCCTCAAGTGATCCACCCACCTCAGCCTCCCAAAGTGCTGGGAGTGAGTCACTGCGCCCAGTCAGTTAAATGCATTCTTAATTTCACTATTGGAAATTTTTACCAATGAATGAAGAAAAAACATCTTTGTAACATAAGTGACTAAAAATGGGTGTTTAGCATAAATGTGGGTTTGGAGAAAGACTTAATATGTACTGATTAATAAGAGATAACATATTTTGTTACATGAAAAGCACCATACCATTAAATATGTCCTTACATCTGCAAAACTTTAACCATTTATAACTTAGTTCAAAATGGACTACTCTGCTTACGTGGTACGATGTTATTCAGTGGTTTCTTTGTGAAGAAACTGATCAGTTATCGAGAAAAACCATAAAATAACAGGGCTGGTAATCCCTACAAAGCCTAATAAAAGTGTCAATAACCTTAGCTCTAAACAACTATCAGGTTAATTCTTATTCTGAAGGCATTTTTTTTTTCAGCCAACTAAAACATACTCTAAAATACAACATTAAAAAATAAATGTTGGCCAGATGAGGTGGCTTATGTCTGTAATACCAGCACTTTGAGAGGCCAAGGCAGGTAGATAACTTGAACCCTGAAGTTTGAGACCAGACTGGGCAACACAGCAACACCCCCTCCCCGACCCGTTCTCTATAAAAAAAACACAAAAATATTAGCTGGGCATGGTGGCATATGCCTGTAGTTCCAGCTACCTGCGAGGCTAAGGTGGAAGGATCATCTGAGCCCGGTAAGTTGAGACTACAGTGAGCCGTGATCATGCCACTGCACTCCAACCTGGGCAATCGAGTGACAATCTGTCTCAAAAAAAAACAAAAGTTGATTAACAATTTGGGTCTAGCTAATATTAAGTGAACTACAGGGAAATTTTAAAAAGTTAAACAGTTTTCATTAAAGCTTTGCATAAAGTTATTAAGATTAATCTCTCTGTGGCTTTTCTTTGTAGTGAGGAAGTCAACTTTGGCTCTCCATTAATAACCTGCCTGTTTTCTCATTTTATTGAATTGCTACTAATCCACTACCAATGAAAACAATTATAAATCACATTGTTTTCCTTCTGCTTTCAATAAAATAGCACCTTTGACATTTCTTTCTTTAGTTATCATTCCTTACCATCTTGTCTGCCACTCCCTGAGATATTCATGATTCAACCTAGTTTTCTATGGGCTCTATTTTAAATTTAAAATCCCAGATATTAAATGGCATTCTCATCTCTCTGAAAGTGCTTCTGCATGACCAAACAAATCTAAAGAGCACTGATTTTCTCACTATTTTTTTTTTAGCATTTCTGGAGGGTAACACTGAGCCATTCTGCCACCCAAAGGATAAACAATGTTGCCATTTGTAAAATGCCTGTTACAGGGTTTGTGATACATGGAAAAGACTGAGTTTACAATGAAGACCTAGTCATTGCGTAAGTGAAACCTGATTATTATAAGCAAACCAGTCTCCTAGGACCAGCACATCAACATCAACTGGAAACATGGCCTCACACTAGACCTGAAGCAGGAATTCGGAGGGTTCTCATACAAATACGAAGAGTTCTCATTGAATAAACATACAATGAGTGCCTATGTATGAAACACTATGTGAGAAATTGAGGTTACAAAGGTTATGAAGAAAAAGCAGACAAAACTCATATGTGCTGGCAACCTGCTATTGATTGGTTATATTTTCACCTGAAAGAGCATGTATGTATGTTTCCTGGGCTGGGATTTTCTGCTGGACTAAGAAAAATTCATTTTGCATAGTTGGGCTAAAAATGGCATCAGAGTCAAATGATCCTGTCATTTTTGACTAATCATCAGAGCCATGTCCTGAGTTTACCAAACATGACTTTGATTTTTTTCCTGATTATGTATGATAGTCAGTCCTAAGTAAATTAGGAAGAAGGAAGCACAGATTTAGTGGCATTAAAGAAACAAGGACAGAGAAAAAACATTCTTTGTAACAGAATGACTGATGAGGTGTTAAAGAGATAAAAATGATTTTAACATTTACTTCAATCATTGGGAAAACTTTTGAATATTCCTGAAGAGTAACCAACACTAAGGCTGCTAAAGAATAAAAATGATGGAACTAATATCACTCTAAAGAAGTTGTATCCTACATTCTTTGATAAAGAAATAGGAAGTAGTCAGCTAGGGAGAAGGAAGAGAACCCAGTAGGTGACTGTAATACTCCAGGACTCTCTCCAGATCTGAATGGTATGAAGTTTCTTAACCTTTTTTCTATCCTAGTACTGTCAAAGTACACTTTATTAAAATGACATAAACCCACTGAGTTGGAAGCCTCCATGTTTGCTTCATCTTATGTGATGCCAGCTTCCTAGCTGGTGGGATTTAGCAATCAGCTAGTTAGTGGGAAAGCAAGAAAGTTTATGTCTTTTTCCTTTGATATCTGAGTTTGTCAAAATTGGTATCGAATGTGAAATAGGAAATATTGTTGCCTTTGTCATTTTGAAAAAGTGATTGATGCTAAAGAATGCATACATTTAAACAACTCCTTCTCTTGTTCTGTAAAATAAAAATAAATTTACCCAAATTCTCAGTACCAAGCAAATCAACTTACCTTCGCAGGTGGAGGAAAGCCGTGTAACACTGTTTACGGAACTCTTGGTACTGCTCACTCTGTGTGCCCCCCCATTCCTTCTACCATTTCTTTATTCAGCTTCATTGGAGGAGGAAGAGGCTTCGGATCTCGACCCAAAATATATCCAAAGTCTATGTGGAATAGTTTGCCTGGATGTTGACAAGAAACTCATTTGTTTCCAGAATTCTCTTAAAGAACTGGGTAGGGGATATGTCACACAACTGGTATAAACAGTGTCTCTTCGTAAAGAATATTAGTTCATGATGAAACCTATTAAATTCTTTGATATTTCTAACTGCAGGTTTGAGAGTGGCCTTCAGAACATATTTAACTCATTTTAACTCATTCATTCTGACGAAACTATGCCTAAAATCATGTCAAAGTAATGGTAATCAAAAATTTTAAATCTCATTTTTAAGTCTTCAGAATCAAAGATAGTCAGAGCCGGGGTAATTTTTTTAAGTTATCAGCAGAAATCAGAATTTTGTAACAAATTTTTTTGTGCTAAAGTTTAAGCACAATTCCCTTCATATAGTAAAAGATCATTTCGTTAAATATTCCTGAGATTAATCCTTCTGTTAACTTATTACTCAAAAAAAATTAAAAAGAAAAAATTTAAAAAGCCATATTCTTACCATACTGTAAATAGCAATTTAGTTGTAATAATATATCACCTATCATTTTAATGTTGTTAAATTTTACTAATCTGTAGCATAGATTGATTTATAAATCTGTTTTCATCATATAGTATATATGAGTAGGCACAATTGTCAGGTTTCATGTTGTACATATTAAAGATTTTAAAATGTCAACATGGGGGGGGTTCATTTCCATTAAAAGAAACCTGTGATTCACTTATGACTAAAAAAATACTCTTCGGAATCCCAAAATGGGCTTCAATGGTCTCCAAGTACAATGAAACTGATTTTGGTCGGGGGCGATCAATATACTTCACCAGATTTCCAAGGAAAGTCCATAATTCAACAAATATGAGGAACCGTTTACAAAAGTGAATTTGGTAACTTCATTACTGGAAAAACAACATCCCTATAGTCTCTTAAGGTTCAAGGGGATTGTGTTATGATTTTAATTTTCCATGATCTGATGAAAAGACCAGATCAGTTTCTGTTAAACATTTTACCACCTTCAACTAAATATGTGTCATCTGTTCAACTAAGCTAAGCAATTCTTTTGGTACTTTATTCTCATTCTGAAATTCTCATTTATCTTTTACCTTGTTGGATATACACTATTCTGCCCCATAAGAGGTAAAGAAATGAGAAGTTCCCAATATTACAGGTGTAGATAAATTTTCCTTGGTTTTATTTAATTATTTAAATAATGTTTTGTTACCAATGTACTTGAACAGATGATTAATCTGGTCAATCTCTGATACAAAACTGCCATCACACATGGTTTATTTAATGGGCTCCAGGCTTTTCATAGGAAACCTATCACAGTTTTCTTCATTTCATCACAGGAATTACTGGAATTCCAATATTGGCTACGTATGGCTGTTTACAAATGAAGAGTGTATTTCTATCCTTCTTGTCAGAAAACTCTCAGAGAAGGAGATCACTACTTAATTACAAGGCATAAAAGATTCAGTCTCTAACAATGAAACCATTATTATGCTTTACAAGTTCAAACAGCCATGTATTTTGGAAAGAGGCTATTAATGTAATGTTTTAAGAAAATTCATTTTTATAAAAACTGAAGGGAATTTTTTTTAACTTAATATGTGAAAATGAAACTTGTAAAGTTTTAAAATATACGCCTTATGAAATTTAAAAAAATGTTTAAGAAGTTCAGAGAGTATGACCTTATTCAAATCCATCACTTTAAACAGTCAAGAAATAAAGTATACATAAAACAAACTGGTTGTTAACCTCCTTTGTCCCTAACCTGCAAAACACAGGGAATAAGAGGTGCTAATTAAATTTTCCTGTTATTTGCATAAATAACATGAACTTACTTTTGTAATTACATTTGTAATTCTTCGATTAAAGAGAATATACGCTATTCTCTTTGACAGTATTTAATGGTAAAGTTTATTTTAAATTTCCATTTTGTTTATCTAATAATTAAACGTGACCAACGTCAAAACTGTATTCATTCTGTTTTTCATGCCTCTGCTTACTCTCCCCTTCTACCTGACTTTCTTCTGCTGTTCCCTATAATCCAAACTTTATTTTTTAAAGATTCCATATAATTCCCAACTCCAGAAATTCTTCCCTGACACCCTACTCCAGTGAGTTTCCCATTCTTCAATTCTTTTTTATATATAATCTGACATTTACTTACCATTTTTCCATAAAATGCCTTTTGTGCTATGTGAATGTTACATCTTTCCTATTGCCCTATCACTAAACCTGGAAACAAAGAAGGTAGCAAACAGCAATTTATTCTTACAGCAAAACCTGTATTTGCAGAATTAATAATACTGGATATGGGGAGTTTATTCAGTGTTAACTCCCACATTATATATATACCTTCCATTAGTTCTATCCCTCTAGAGAACCGTATATTACAGGAACTATATTGAGAAAGAAATTCCAATTAAGATAACAATAAGAATACCATTTTTCTTTACTTTGAGCTTTCTGACAAAAGGTTCAAAGTGTATTACCCTAAAGTGGCAAGGCAGACAAAAAAGCCACTACCTCTCTCACAAATGGCAACTCAAGATTAGGAGGGCCATTCTTAGGACTCACAGTGAACTTTCCATTTAGTACAAATACCAGTTCGCTGTTTACTTTTGTGAATGTTTTTCAGCTATTTACAAATGAATTTCAAATACCGATTGTATTAAAAAGTACACCATAAGCAATGAGCATATTTTTCAGTTATACTGCTTCTCCTTTCCTCAAATTCTCAAAAATAAAAACAAAAAATTAACCTTTCTCCAAAGAGCTGGGATAAACTCAAACTGTGTTTTGTTTGAATCCTGCCACAACTGATTACCCTAAGTAAGCTTTTTAAAGCTTCTCCTAAGGACAGTAACTCTGGGGTAAAAAGTTTATTATGTTTTCAACCCCACACCACAGCTTAAACTTTGTAATTTCTTGTCCAAAGAATTCTATAGTAATAATTTTAAAAAACTATAGTAATGCACTAATAAAAAAATATCATTCACCCTAAATTTGTTTCAAGAAAACAGCCTTATAATCACCTGACAAATACACCAATAGAATCACCATACTTTTACATTTATGATGGATACACAGCGCCCTCTGCTGCACAAGCTGTGTAAACTTCAACCAAGCTAAAAGTATTCAAAAACAAAGCACGGCGGGCCAAAAGAATGACTGGGAAATCCATAATTGGGACTAATATTTTGCATTTCAGAACATTACTCTTGTATAGATTTTGACATTCTCTACATGCAGTGAATCATTTTCTTTCACATGCCCAGAGTTCTTAGCTGGATCATTTTCTATTTCATCTATATTTACAGGGTAGAATAGTTTGTCTGGGGTAAGTCCCCCCCCAAAATATCAGTGAAATGAAATCTGTATGTCTCCTTCTTCTGCTCCATCCCCCCATATCAAAGAACTAGACACAGATGATACAGTGGAAGTCTGATTAAAATTCAAAACCGCTTTAATCTAAAGCAGAATCTTAGACTCTAAACCTGCTCAGGCTTGCAAATGAGAAGAGAAAACAAAGGTGTCTTATTTAGCAGAACAAGAAAAATGTTACTTGATATATTAAAAAATGCTCCATCAGCCACTGAAAGATTGGACAATTATGTAAAAGAACCCAAAGTTTTCAATTTGAAGGCATAATGAACTCAAAATATACAACAGCCAATTCTTCAGGACAGTCGAGGCATTTTTAAACTAAAAACAATGAAATGTATTTCCTGCAATGAACCACATTCAAAATTCACTTTGAAGTATACAAAGACTTTTTATAACATATATAAAATGTAACTTAAAACTGCTTTGAAATAGAGACTCAGTAAAAATGACTAGAAACACAAATTTTTTTAAATATTATAAATTGTTACAAGTTGAGGAATGCATTACACTTCTATTTGTCTTGACAATACTCAGTCTCTCTTTCCAGAATCTAATTTCATCCAAACCAAAACTAAAAACTTGAAAACATGTATCCTAGTAAGAAAGATTTAAAATGCTAACGGCATAGTGTAACTGGATGAAATAATTACAGAGCAGTTAAGAAAAAATGAACTGCTGTTTTAATAGAAAAAAAGTGCATCTTATATTCATGCACATTTTAGGGTTAAGTTTTAGTTTTTAAAAAGCAAATATGGAGCACCCTCTAGTGGAAAACTATTAACAAAAGCTTAAAGCTTCTGTTTCTGAAATTGAATTCAATTTCCATTAAAAAGTAACTGAGACCTGGGCCAAAAAGGTGTATTACGTAGATTCCTTCTTTTGGTCTTAACTCTTAAATACCCCCCCCCCCCCCCACACACACACAAATACACACACAAGGGCACTTTTCAAAGTCCAACAGAAAAAGGTCCTTTACACTATCTGATTGTTTATCAATTTTTTAATAAAAGAATCAAGTAGAATTTTTGAATATAACATTACAGTTGTAATACTACTTTTCATATTAAAGAATTCCGTTGTAGTTATAAATGATTACAACCTAGAAACAAATGGAATCATTTTGGTTGCTTGATTCTTGTGGTTAAAAGACTCAACCAATAAAGAGCAAATGAAAGTAACACATGAAAACTTCCAAATTATAATTCTCTCCAAACACACCATAATTTTTAATAAATATTCTCTGCTCAATTGACAAATCAGCCAAGAATCTCCATGACAATCTGATTATATTCTTTTGGTCTTGGTTATTAAGGAGACTGACTGGCTTTGACACAGACATGACATCACACATGCAAGTTCTAACACAGATGATTTTTCATAATTAAAAACTGAATATGAAATAATTTTGTGTTTCTAGTCATTTTTACTGAGTCTCTATTTCAAAGCGGTTTTAAGTTACATTTGATGTATGTTATAAAAAGTCTTTGTATAGTAATAATTAAAAACTGAATATAAAAACACTTTAGCTAGGTGTTGCTCAGAGGTCCGGAGGCATGGTGGTAACCCCAACAGACAGAGGTTCCTGCTCTCATGGAACTTGCATCCTAAATGGGAGAAGATGATAAGCACTCAACAAGCTCTAGGAGAGCAAGGCTTTCTGTCTGTTCTGTTAACTTTGATATTCTCAGCATCTACTAAGTGTTCAATAAATAGTTGTTGAATTAAACAAAAAAGGTAACTTCAGCTGGTGATAAATGCTATAAACAAAACATTAATAAGTAGAGAGCTTTGGAGAAACAGGCAGATATGTTACTACAGATCAAAGAGTTAGAAAGAGCTTCTCTAAAGAGAGGTCATTAGAACTTGAAATAAATAACTAATGTCAGCCCTGCAAAGATCTGAATAAAAAACTTTCCAGAAAGAGAAAACAACAAAGGCTCTTGCCTGAGGCAAGAGTGGTCTGACATTGAGACAAAAGACCTGCATGGACAAGCCACAAGGCCCCAATAAAGAGTTCAGATTTCATTCCAATTATTTAGGCAACATATATTGGTCACTTCAAGTGGTGTGAAAGTGGTGAAAATGAAGACAGTGGGTAACTTCATGATCTATTTTGGAGTTGAGGAGTAGACAAGATTTGCTAATAGCTTCAGTATGTGAGATAAGGCCACCAGACATATTAAGAAGGACTCTGAGGTCTAGAGCTTGAACAACTGGGTGGACAATGTTGCTATCTATTGAAATGGGAAAATGAGGTGAGGAGCAGGATTTAGGCAGGTAGTGCAGGAAAGAGACAACCTTTTACAACTGGCCATATATAGTAAGAACTTCAAGTAAGGAGTTTGATATTTCAATTTGAAGTTAATGAAATAGACCGAGGTAGAAAGCTGTAAGTCTGGAATTTGTATGCACAAAGATAAATATTTACAAAGGGCTAAAGAGTTGTCAGGACAAAGCCAGCTGAGAATGATTATTCCATAGAATTCCAAGAGGAAAGATTAATAATTAAAGGTAGATATTAAAGTGAATTAAGCACACTTTGTAAGAGAAAGGGCATTTTAACAATCTAACTAGATTTATACAGTAAGAGATTAAGCTGCTTGTATACATTATGGGCTTTACATAAAAAGAGGCATTTCAAGTACAGACATATGGGCAAAATGACCATCTGTAGGATTACTACTAAAGCAATTCTTACAAGGGAAAGGACTTTCCCCAAGGTAACATTAAAGGAATTTTCAAGATTCTGTGATTTCTCTTCACTTATGCAATTTATCTTGTTAGTAAATAGATTCAGGGGTAAAAACCACAGGCATATAAAATGTATGTCTAGCCATTAACTGTTACCTGTTTTTGTTAGCAAAAGGTTATCCAGGTGCCTGTCTCCAACTCCAAGTATATACGTGATCACGCAATATCCAGCTGCAATAACAGTTAAAAAAAACGTGAAAACAAATGCAAACCAGGTTATACATTCTACTGAATATGAAAGCAGTTTGTACAACTTTAATATACATTTGTTTTCTAATGTCTCTGATTTTTCATCTAAATTCTCAATATGCGATCTTTATGAAGAGTTGGTCACTTGAAACTCAAAGTACTATGTAAAACAATATAGAAGGGGAAACATTTTCTCTCAAAAGCTTCAGTGTTTTTAAGTCTTTAAATACTGCATGTAATCATGTTTATTAGCAAATTCAGTTACATGTAATACATGTTTACATTCCTATAGTAAAAATAAGAAAGCTATAAAGGATTCTGATATAAACAAACACAATTTTATTTCCATATTCTCAAAGTTCATTTTCTTTCTGCTTTTCAGACAAAAATGTATCATCAAGAATACATTTGAGAATAAGGTCCAATATAATTTGGAAAGTGACTTCACAGGAGTGTTGTGAAAAATGCAAACATATTACGTATAAGAAAGCAACTTCTAAACCATAAAATAATACGCCAGTTTAAATATAGTTTTAACAACTAACTAGAAAGCCCTCTTCTTGCTCTCCCAGCGTAAGTACAGGCATAAATACGGACATAAAGATAAGCATAGCACTTACATAAAACAAGTATAACATATCATATACCCTAAGTCATTCAGGGATCAACTCTAGTGTCAACTCCTTTATCAGTCCTCCCTTAAACAATCTAGTTATAACAAAAAAACTTAAGAATAAAAAAATAAACATGCTGGCACGGTGGCTCATGCCTGCAATCTCAGCACTTTGCGAGGCCAAGGCAGGTGATCATTTGAGCCCAGGAGTTTGGAACCAGTCTGGGCAACATGCCAAAACCCCATCTCTACAAAAAATACAAAAATATTAGCCGGGTGTGGTGGCACATGCCTCCTACAGTCCCACGTACGCGGCAGACTGAGGAAGGAGAATCACCTGAGCCTGGGAAGTCGAGGCTGCAGTAAGCCGTGATTGTGCCACTGTACTTCAGTCAGCCTGGGTGACAGAGTGTGACCCTGTCTCCAGGAAATAAAAATAAAAATAAATAAAATAAAATGAAAAAAAAAATCCTGTAGAATATAAGCTTCACGAAGTTAGGCATAAATGACTGAAGAATAAAATTTAATCCCTATGTCACTTATTATTTATTTCTAGGAAACACTACTACTGCTTACTTTTTTCTAGGAATGGACCATAAGTACTGACTTTAAAATACCATGAAGGCAGCCTCTTAATGAAGCACCATTATCTTAGCTCTTAAACTTTATCTAAAGCACAATTATTTCTGACTGAGACTTTTCCCATAATCTACTTAGTTTCTGTTATTCAAAAACAGAGAAAATATAATGGAAAATTAACAGCTTCCAGGAAGAGATGAATTATAATTATAAAATAGTTTAATGATTGCAAAGATATATCCATGAAAGACTAAATAGAATTTACACCTTGTTACTATTATTATGTCAAAGCATTAATGAGTACTTTAATCAACATTTATCTTTTACTCTTCCTATAGAGCATTTAAATATTAACATGTTCTAAATGTATATGAATATGGCAGTATCAGGATGGCCTGCTCTTATTTGAACATATCAATGGAAATAAGAGCCTGAAAAACTTACCACAGCTTTTAACGTAAGTGTCCATAACCTCAGCACTAATCCCATTTGGCCCATTCTCACTTGGTGCATATTTTCTAAAGAAGTTCTGAAAGACATTACTTATATATTTAAGAATTAAGTATAAACAAATTACGTGTTTTGAAACTATAAATAATGGCCAACAAGTGTCTAGCTTAATCAAAACACAGTATGAGAGAGGCTGACTCAACAAAATAACTGTGAGTACGATAAATACACTAGAGTTTCCAGAGTCTAGACAGTTTTCTCTGTTGAGAAACTGTGTATATTTTTTTCCCCCAGATTACCAGTTGAATCTATTCTTTTATATTTAAAGGATAAAAAAAGAAAAAAAAAACCACAGAGCACATTATTTGAAAACACAATTAACGTCCTACTACAAAATAAGTTTATCCTATGTTTTCACCTTTTTGGTATACCCTGTATGTCTGACAAAGGATTGGTATCTGGAATATATTTTAAAAACTCCTAGAATCAGTAAGAAAAATACAAACAACCCAACGGGAACATGGGCCACAGGAGGATGTGAACAAGCACTTCATAGAAGAAACAAATGGCCTATACACATATCTTCATATGTTCAATCTTATGGATAATCAGGGAAATGCAAACAAACCAAAATGAGATAAGCAGAGTTTGAAGTTTGTCAACACTACGATTTGGCAAAGATGTGTAGTAAGGAGAAACACAAGAAGTGTAACTATTTTGGAAAACAACTTTTAATTAGCAAAAAACAACTCTGAATTACCAACTAAAGCTGAACATGATCTATGACCCAGCTAAATGACTTACACAGATCAGAGGTGCAGTCAAGAATCAAGGTGTAGCTGTTTTCATTTTATAGATCTGTTGTAAATTGTGTTCACCAATTTACAAATTGTTACTGTTTTCCTTTTATAAAATCATAATTACACAAAACAACAAATAATCAAAAACTTGTGAAACAATGATGGCAATTAGGACTCATGTTAAAAACTTTAAGTACACTTCATGTCCTCTTCAGAACAATACTAGAGTAATATGGGTTATACCCAAATTTTACAGATGGAAAAACTGTTTTGAATGGTATATTAAAGGGGTCCCCAGGACCACTGACAGGTTTGACTTGCTAGAAGGTCTTACAGACAAAAGATGTAGTTGTACCGTGACTAAGGTTTGTTACAGAGAGAGGATACACAATAGAATCAACATGGAAATAATATACAGAAAAAAATCTGGAGAAATTCATTCATATCCATCTCTGTCCTGTCAAGAGACACACTGAGCTTCTTCTCCAACAGCCAAAGATAAAAAAATAAAAAGCAGTAACATGGGTGCAGTGTTCCTGCCAAGGGAAGCTCATTAGAGGCTTAGAACCCAAGGTTTTATCAAGAACTGGTCACCCAGGCACCCTCTGTCTACCAACTATAAAATTCTAGACTCCCAGAAGGAAAGCGGGTTGTTTAGTATAAAGCGCATTATTTGAACAAAGAATCTAGGCACAGTGAACCACCCTTCTCAATTAGGAAGCAAAGGGAACATGCTGAAAGCCAATGACCAATCTCCTGGCAAGGAGGGCTTTCCAAAGAGAGCAACCTTAGGCCTACTATGTTAACTCTTCTCTGCAGAAAGAGTTAACCAGTTCACTCAAGGTTATAGAGCTGGAAAGTTACACAGGTGGAATTCAGACCCAGGCAGTTTGATGTCCTAAACCTGAGGTTTTAATCACTGCACCTGACTGCACTCCAAATCAAAGAACAGAATAAGCACTCGCTTTGCAAAAGAATCAGAATAATAATTTTCTACAAATCTAACTCTCATACTGAATAAACGTAACAATCAAATAGGGAAAGGCAAAAACACACTGTACCAAATATCCTCTACCAAGCCCTTCTATGTATAATCTTTGATCTCAGGTCTATCAATTTTTGTTTGAATTACATACCTTTTTCTTACATGGGGAAATAAAAAATTATATTTAAAAAATACAAAATAAATCATTAAGATGTTACAACTAATACATGTACTTAAAGGGTAAAAAAAACTCCAAAGATATACATTTCTTTGTCCCAGGAACCACTCACATTTTCTTGTATTAAAGGGGAGCAACAGGTTGGAGGGAGAGGATAGGGGTCTTAAATAATTATACAAAAGATGGATGAGCAACAATATCATGATAAGCAGTGTTCTGAGTAACAAAAACTAGATGGAAATTAATCAAAGTTCCCATCAACTAATATCAAATAAATTACAACATCTCCATACTTTGGAAAATAATGCAAGTATAAACATTAACAAATTTTAATTTCTTCACCAATTAACTCTTTTTTTTTTTTTTTTGACACAGAGTCTTACTCTCTCACCCAGGATGGAGTGCAATGATGTGATCTCAGTTCCCTGCAGCCTCCACCTCCCAGGTTCAAGCAATTCTCCTTAGCCTCCCAAGTAGCTGGGACTATAGGTACGTGCCACTGTGCCTGGCTGAGTTTTGTGTTTTTAGTGGAGATGGGGCTTCATCATGTTGGTCAGGCTGTGTTCACCAATTAATGCCTGATCCCTTGATATGCAATGCACTGTTCAAGGAACTGAGTATCTGTATGTAACAAACGGAAAAATCTTCAACTGAGAACATACTTACTTCTGAATAAAGGAAGAAAAAAACTAGAAGAAAGAAAAATGGTAAAAGGAGACTTTCATTTTTAACTCTATGTTACAAAGACTGAATTTTTTTATGACAAGAATATATTCATGAATTGCATAATCTTTATTGATACCATACCTGAATGCTTCCCTCTGTATCAAGAACTTCAGCCACAGGAACTGACTGGATAAACTGCATGAAGCCTACACAGAAATATATACATTGCATTAAACATAGCTACTGGTTAAGAAATGAAAATAAAGCTTCTGTTAAGAATAATCTTCATCTGTAAATGAATGCATTCCATATCTGAACAACTTAAAAAGATGTGTACACTATATTAAATTTATACTGGCATTTATGTCATAGTACCTACAAGAAAACGTTTTTTAAAAAAAATTAAGCTGATATATTCTGTATGTTTCTCTAGGCTAATTTCTCTTATAAAACATGAGAAGCTAAAACTAATAGACTAAGCTTCTTAAATCCAGCATCAAAAATTTCTTCTTTCTGTAGACTTACAACATGTACCAATTAAAATATTCCAAATTCAAAATCACCGTAAGATATCTAGAATTGTGGAATACAATTACCTAACCCTAAATGCCGTATGTAAAACTTTATGTAATGGCTCCTTTTGTCTAATATTCCATCTTGTGTCATTTCCTGGTAATGACAGATGCGTAAATTCCTTAAACTACCAAAAAAAAAGGAGGGGAGAGGGGTTAGAATGAGAATGAGAAAAACTCAGTCTGCTAAATCTGAAGACAACAGAAGCATAAAACAATGGATATATTAAAAAAATAAAAGTTGAATGAAGGAAACAATATTTCAAGACCATAAACTATCATGATCTGATTCTGGTAAGCCTTACAGGATAATAAATTGCATGCAAATTAGGAGACTGTATACTCCTGTAGAGTAAGAAATATCTCATTTATTCTTACATCATAAATATAGACTAGTTGGCACGAATTCACCATTTATTGTTTCTCTACCATGTAGGAAGAAATTTGCCAAGTAAGCCAAAATAGATGCTTGACACTGCCTACATGGATCTTAAAGCTTATAAACTTCACTGAGATAAATACTATGAATGTAAGGTACTATGAAAGGAAGTAATGTAAGGAGATGTAACTTACAGTAGGGATTGAAGGACATCTATCATTTGAGCCATGTTTTCAGGGATAATAAAGTTAATAGGCCATGGAGCAAAGAATGTCTTAGACAATGATCACAGTGTATGTGAAGGCCTTAGAGCACAATGTATTAGATAAAACAAGGCAGCCAGTATGGCTAAAATCTAGGATGCAGGGGAAGAGTGGCAAAAGGAAGAGGCTTGAAAGATAGATATAGGGTGTGTCACACTATGCACGCACTTAGAAGCTAGGTAAAGGTTTTTTGGGTCTTTGTCCCAAGAGAAAATGAAAGCTAACAAATGAATTTTTGCGGGATAGTAAAGATGCACATTTGCACTTGAAGAGTAATTAGGGCATCGAAAAAGATTTGGGAATGGCCAGAGGAAGAACAGAAAACCTACAGCATATGTTTTGTTTTTCAGTAACTACTGGTATAAAGCTGGAAAGGTAGCAAGACTATGGAATTTACAGTAAGCATTAACCAAGCATTCCCAGGAAATCTTCTACCAAACTTCCAGAGATTATTCATCTCAAAAGGACTTACATGTTCTGTCTGACTGTGTGTGTGTGTGTGTGTGTGTGTGGGGGGTCTATGTCTACAGGATTGTCAGGATTGTCTGAAATATCCTGTTTCTCAGTAACTACATTAACCAGTAGTTACTGACAAACAGGAAAGATGACAGAAGGGAGGCAGGCAGGAAGGTCCAACTTGTCTTCAGTGCTACAAATGGAATTTATCTGTATCTCTAACAGACTCGACAATTTTCAGTTTGAAAAAGTACACACAATGTACTCTAAAGTAAACAAGATTTAAAATACACTCACCATGTTTTGTACTGGTGGCTAACACTTTATAAGGTGTTAATTTCAAGTCGAGATTTTCTTTCCGTAACAACTTTTAATCAAAAGGTAAAATATATTAACCAAATGTAAACATTGTTAAAAAACAGTTTTGTGAGCAAATAGTATAGCAGTTTAATACGATACAGATTTACGAAGTTAACCCAAATTAAGTTTATATTAATTAATTTAACTTTGATCATTATAATTAAATTTATTAAGAACTTAGATGATGGGATGCTAAATTTTTCATCTACTCTAAATCTCTGTCAGCAGTTTTCAGTGAACAATAGGCTTGCTCCTATCACTTCATGCAGTCCTTTCTGGACATAAAATACTTTAGAGCTCAGGAAAAGGGAAATGGGGCAAACATGTACTTTTTAATGCCAGGGACAGAGATGGAATTAAAAAGAAAAAAAAAAGATTTAATAGTGTAAGAGGAAGGAAACTACTAAATCCCATATTTAGATAACTTAATTGAGGGAAAAAAAACTATAGAACATATGTATTCCACTTCATACTCTGTTGAGCTTTTTAGGATCGTACCTGAATATTACAAATACTGCTGTTCCATAAACAGCAAATGTACTAAACCACAGTCTTCTAAAATGAAAAAATGTTCCCCATCAACATAAGGTCATATTCACCTTGTCCATGAGTGAAATGATTTGAAGAATAAGTTGATCTTGACGTAAATCGTCTCCATGCTTAAATATAACTGGATATTTGCCTCCATCTTCTGTCTTAAAAAACAACTGTGCAGGCATAAGGGCACTCTGGAAAATAAAAATATTGATTTCAAATTTGGGCACGAATTAATACATAAAGATTTACTATACATACAAGAAAATGTTGATATACAAGATAAACACACAGGGAAACAGGACCTAAAAAACAAGTTGGGTTTTCAGTGAGATACATTAAGGTACGCTAGAAAGAGCAATGAACTAGCTAATAGTCAGAAGACTACATGGTGGAAGGGGCACAAGCTCTACAATTAGTCAGGTGATTGAAACATTCCAGGTTCTGCCAGGTGCTAGTTGGATAGTCTTATGTGTATTCTTTAACTTGTTTCCTCACCTGTAAAACAAAAATAGCATCTCTTCTGCAGAGTTACTAAGGCATTCAGAAACTGTACAGGTCAACAAGTTTGGCACCATGCATAATACAGAAGACATTCTACATGTATATCTATCAACATTTTTATATTTAGAGGTATACTGGAATAAATAAGGTGAAACAGTACAGCATAACAATGTACCAGATGGAAAGTCAAGAGCCCTGTACACTACAGGTTGAGTATCCCATAACAGAAATGCTTGCAAGTGTTTTGGATTTTGGACTTTCCCGGACTTTGGAATATTTGCATAATAAAGTATTTCGGGGATGTGACCCAAGTTTAAACTTGAAATTCAATTATGTTTCATATATACCCTATACACATAGGCTGAAAGTAATTTTACACAATATTTTTAGTAATTTTGTGCATGAAACAAAATTCTGGCCGTGTTTTGACTGTGATGCATGACATAAAATCAGTTGCAGGGTTTTCCACTGTGGCATCATGTCAGCACTCAAAATGTTTCAGATTTTGGATTTTTGGTTTAAAGATGCTCAATCTATACTAGTTGGGCAGACTTAAGACTCAAATTCCTCATTTATAAAATGAGAGGAGATCTCAAATATCTGTATCTTTTACTCTGGAATAATTTTATGTTTTCCTTAGAGTCCTCCCCTTAATTATACGACTACCTAAATTAGTTTTGGTATATGTTTAAGTCAACAAAAAAATAAATTCTCTTTAGAAAGGGGGAATCATACAAAACCTTACGTAAAGTGGCATGCTAAGAGGGATATTCTGATGATAAATGGTCAGAAAATTGTTCTGAGAGAGAGACCCTACTGAGTTTGGTCATTGAGAAGAAATTATATAAGAAAAAAATTTGGTGAAATATATTAATCCAAAGAAAACAAATGAGTCAAACAAATTTAAAAACAACAACAACAAAATGGTAATAACCAAGAGAAATAATAGCCCAAAAAACATCATATAAAAGGATGAAGAGATGTGATAAAATAAATGGCAAAATGTTCATGACAGAATTAAAGTGGTAGGTACACAGTTGTCTACTGTAAAATTCCTTCAGCTTTGCTGTATGCTTAAAAACTTTTGTATAAAATGCTGCGAAAAAAACAACAACATGGAAAATGGTTCAGAGGATGTATGCTTAAAACTTACAAACTCTAGTTGGAACAAAATTCTGAACTTTAAATTCCCTTAAATTTGGAATATCCTTTTATCACTCCTGGTGAAAACGTATTTTATAAATTACCCTGAGCCCTAGTTCACAAAAATTCAAGAATAATTGGAAGTT
Source organism: Ateles fusciceps (assembly GCA_036589455.1). Lineage (NCBI taxonomy): Eukaryota > Metazoa > Chordata > Mammalia > Primates > Atelidae > Ateles > Ateles fusciceps. Next base: position 3,915,034 of record JAZHEH010002924.1, on the reverse strand, counting down.
ATCTTCCCAAAGATAAACGACAGGCAGGAGAATCTTTGTTGTGATTTCCTTTTTCAGATTCAACTAGACTTCATCTAATTTAGATTTCGTCTAAAATTTAAAGCAAGAAGACAAACACAGGATAACTAGCACTCATCCCAGTACCTTAAGGGGTCCACTACCTATGAATATCAGCTTTGGCTGTTACACTAAGGTCTACAAAATTACTTTTAAAACTACTAGAAACAAGTGTCCTTAGTCTTTTCCGCTCTAAGGAGCTTATACAAGGACAACAGGAGTCTACAGATCCCTTGCAAGTGTATGCAGAAATTTCAGTGTATGTGTAAGCATACCGGCAATCTTCTAAAGTGCATAATCCATGACTTTCATCAGATTCTCAAAGGCATGCATGAGCCAAAAGTGAGTATGAATTACTTAGAGTTATGTAGCAACTCTACACAGAGACATTCTACATAACTAATATTATGTGGCAACTGCCTCAGAACCATTATTCCTAAACTCCAACACAAAATTTTTAAGAATGCCCACATACTAAGGGTTGAACGAAACATAATCAAGACTGAATATTCAGATCAAAAATATCTCCCATATTTTATTTCATAAGACATAATCATAATACTTTATAATTAAAAAGAACATGAGTCCAGAATACACCTACCAATAGAGGCAGATATATTTTCTATTATACTCCACTCTTAAAACACTTGCTATATGTCTTAGATACTCTTTTCCACCGTGGTTGGAAAAAAAAAATGGTAAAATTACTTTTTTAATTCACTGTTCTTGATGAGTTCTTAGCATTCAAGAATACTAGAAGCTGGTCTTCTTTGAGAGTTCTAGCCCAAAGGAATGCCAGTTGTTATATGTCTATCACCTTGTGTATAGTTTTTTACATTTCAGTCTCCAGTAGACCGCAAGCACAGACTAAGAAATATTTGCATTGTATCCCCTATAGCAATATTTTCAAATTGCATACTATAATACCAGTATTTTTCAAACTGCAGGTTGTAATCTGTTAGTGAGTTTTAAAAACAATTAAATAGGTTGTAAGCAACATTTAAAAAGTTAAAAATTAAAGCAACAGAATAATGTATAAAATAATAGGAACTAACCATCCCTAATACCCAGTTAAGGTGAGGTACTGCTTTATGAAACTTATGTTTCAGTTGTATGAGCTGGGTTGCAACCCATGATCAAATATTAGATTGTCTTGAAACATACCTCTTTAAAAAATATAAACTATTTCCTACTATAATTACAACCCTTTGTATATACACTAGTTGTTGTTATATGAGCCCTTTCTTAACTCGTGCAAAGTAATATTCAATGCAACTATGCCTTTCTACCACTAGACTCACAAAACATAAAACACCATGTCTCACAAAAATCTTTCAGTATGATGTTGACAGATAATGATGCTCAGGCTATTGGCCCTCTGAGCCTGATTAGAGAAGGCAGCTGCATCAGCTGTTTCTACCTGAACTGGAGGCCAGCCAATAGGAAAAACACCAACCCTGGTAAGCTATTAAGGACTAAAGATAATTGCCACTTGAAAATATAAGAAAAAACTTAAGTTTCAACAGGAACAGATATCAGGCTGAGAAATGTTAAAAAGGTCAACTGGGACTCATATCTAACCATCTGAACTCATGAACTGAATGAATGCATGATATGTTTGCAATTTGCCCTTTAAAAAGAAAGTTTACATAAAGAAAAGTAATTATGGCTCTAACTAACAATTAGCTCAAAAAATTAAATATTATGTTGGGTATGGTGGCATGTGCCTATAATCCCAACACTTTGGGAGATTGAGGTGGGAAGATTGCTTGAAGTCAGGAGTATGAGACCAGCCTGGATACAAACTGAGGACCCATCTCTACAAAAATAAAACAATAAAAAAATTAAATATTAAAAAACAACCCAGAGATATAAAACTGTTTCACATATCATATAAAAATGCCTATGTACTGGTAACAAAAGAAGATCTTTTTGTTTGTTTGTTTTATTTTTATTTTTTTTCTTTTAACAAAAGAAGATCTTAAATCAAAACACATTGATTAATAAAAGTAACCTTTGATCGAGCATTTACTAAATCAACTAGCATTATAGCTATGATCTCTGCAATGTATTAATTTTCCATGGTAGTAACTCTGATCTAGTTTAATAATTAGGTTCCAATCATACACATTAAATATCCATCACAATTACCTTAAACAGTGTAGCTGTTTCTGGAATTATTCCTCTAATTTTCACTTGGGGTTCTAAAGGCAATGGGATAAGTTCCACGTCTGACAAATTCATCTTTTCATTATCTCCAAGCAATGCCTGTAGTCTCTCATTCTAGAACAAATCAGAAAGGATTAATGAGGTTAAAATGGAAGAGTAGTTTATAAAACATATAGTAAAGACATAAAAATTGATTACATTAACTTAAAAATATTTGCAAGGCACCAATGTAATATAAAAGAGATAGTTTGTATGTGAGAGACAAGTACTTATAAATAATCCACCTAACAATAGCAGCAGCATGCTTTAAACGAAGGAATCCCTTGACTGTGAAAAGCTGGACTTTCACAGGAAGGATGGAGAATACATTTCACTTGCTAAAGCTGACAAAGAATCAGGAATTTATTCAAGTTGGACCTAAAGATTCAATTTCTGTTTCCAAGGATTTGTGAAGCCACAGAGAGAAATTGAAATTTCATTTGACGTTTAATTTTGCATGACCAAATATTAAGCAAAAATTTCATTACACTGCCCCAGTGCATTTTTTGAGTTTAAAGAGGAAACTTAATTCACTTGAAGGAACTATAAGCCTACTTTCTAAGTTTCACTGAATCTCTATGGTCAAAGTTTTCCTAAGATATCATCATCATTCATTTTCTTCAGCTTATATACATAATGCATTAAGCTAACATTACAGAAACTGAGAAATCCAAGTCATGATGAAACAGCTTTATCATTAAGCAACATCTATAGTATTTAGAAGAAGCCCTTCTATTCAATTTCAAAAGAACAATTTCCTTTAAAAGCTGGGAGAGTTCTGCAATCTTTAGCAGCAGAGCTTGCTCCCCTAAATAGGAGAGTTTGTTCTTTAAGATAGAAAACTCGACACGACAATCCCAGCAGCATAAAACACTTCAACTATAATGCCACTGGGAAGTTGAAGTGCTTTGTGCTGCTGGGTACACCTCAAAGGAGAGAACTCTGGAATCAGTGAAAGACAGAAGTTCAGGAAAAAAAATATGTTTCAAGGACAACCAAGATATAAAACAATTATTTCCCTTCAGTAATAATCCAATCTCTTCCTGAATGATGAAAAGTTTAAGTTAAAATCAACTGGTCTGAATTTCTACATAAGTGTTACAAAAATCACTAAATCTACTCCTTAACTAAATGGATGGTCAGATCTACTAATGTGAAGTAATGCCAACTAATTTGAGAGTAAAGTTATCCTATCTTAACAAATTTCTAGTTGATGTGCTGATTTTAAAAATAAAATAAAATAACCAGAAAGTAATTAAGAATGGGGTGGGAAATCTAGCCACTTCTTCCCACCTCTACCACTATAAGCCCTAAGAACACAACCACCATGATTTCTCATCTTGATTAATGCAATAGCCTCCTGATTGCTCCTCTTCTTCAAACTTTTCGCCCTCTTACAGTTTCTTATCAAAAGTAACCAGAGTGCAGCTGCTAAAATGAAAGTCAGTTCATGTTACCCTTCTATTCAAAATCTCCAACAGCTTCTATTCTTACTCAGTGTTTCAGTCAAAATAATATTGACTATAATGATTTACAAGAATAAATTCCATCCATTTCCCAATTATCTCTAACCTCATCTCCTATTACTGTACCCAATGCCTCTGCTCCAAATACACTAGGCTTCTTCCTATTTCTCACAACTGCCTCACATGCTCTCACCTCAGGGCCTGAGCACTGCTGTTCCTCTGGCTGGAACTGCCTTGCTCTCTTACCTGCTTCATGTCTTTGTGCAAATGTCAATTTCTCAGTGAGGCCTTGTCTGGCCACCATATTAAGAAGTGGAACACTGCCTTACTACTGCCTACTCCCCCCTTCCTGTTTTATTTTTATCCATCACACATAACACTATCTACATTTTACTTATTTATTGCATTTACTCTCTTCAATAAGAATATAATTCCCATAAGGGAAGAGAGGTTTATATTCACTGCTATATCCCAAGAACCTGTGCTTGGCATAGAGTAGGCATGCAATACATATTTCATAATTGTAGAACACACAAATGAGTAATATCCCCTAAGGAATCATAAAGTGAAAAGAGACTACTTACAATATTAACAGTGAAAGTGTTAATTTATTTTAAATATAGATGGAAAAGATGTCCAGGCATAGTGGCTCATGCCTATAATCCCAGCACTTTGGGAGGCCGAGGCAGGCAGATCACTTGAGGTCAGTTTGAGATCAGCCTGGCCAACATGGTGAAAACCCCATCTCTACTAAAAATTAGCCATGTGTGGTGGTGCACACCTGTAGTCCCAGCTACCTCGGAGGCTGAGGCAGGTGAATTGCCTGAACATGGGAGTCGGAGGCTGCAGTGAATGGAGATCATGCCACTGCACTGAAGCCTTCTCAAAAAAAGGAAAAAAGAAGTAGATGAAAAAGGCATTTTATTAGAATTCAAATATGTAGACTCAGACCTCTTCTAACAGAATTTTTCCTAAACTAGAGATCAAAGAAGGAAATAAGACAATAATATTATCATTTTTTTCACTCATTTGACACTTAACTCAGGGATTACCCTGCCACAGATCTAACACCGTTGCACCCACTTATATAGCTCTCCCAAATAAATTATGAGGAATGAAAAAGTACTACATATGATTTTACACAATTAGTGGTCATTTCATTTAGTATTAATGCCAATAATGGTAGTAGAGAGCTATCTCTGCATCTCTTCATTGTGCCAGGGCTTGTTTCTAGTAAATATATGTAAATAAAATTAAGTTTGTCTTTTACCATATCATGATAAAATGCCTATAAAGACTTTTAGCCAATATTGAGACTATATTTGGAGAGGTCTGACTTGAAATATAGGTTATGTGATGTAATCCCAGCACTTTGGGAGGCCGAGGCGGGCGGATCACGAGGACAGGAGATTGAGACCATCCTGGCCGAAATGGTGAAACCCCATCTCTACTAAAAATACAAAAATTAGCTGGGCGTGGCAGCACATGCCTGTAACCCAGCTACTCGGGAGGCTGAGGCAGAAGAATTGCTTGAACCCAGGAGGCGGAGGCTGCAGTGAGTCGAGATCACACCACTGCACTCCAGCCTGGTGACAAAGCTAAACTCTGTCTCAAAAAAAAAAAAAAAAAAAAAAAAAGTGTGTGTGTGTGTGTGTGTGTGTGATGTGAGAAACATAAAATTTATTTGGGGAGGACTCTAAGTGATGTCTCAAATAGGTGGTCAGCCAGCTAAAACTGAGTTGTTGCCAAGGTTCCTGTGTCTGCTAAATTGAAGAGCTCCTGGCACTAAAACAAACTGGTTTCAAATATAAGCCCCAAACTGCATGTCAGAGCAGCAGACATTCCCTCTGCAGGTGGGCATTTGGAGATCACACTGCTTCTCACACAGGCACCTCTGGAGAGAGGTGCTACAGGGGGAACAGCAGTAGAAATGTATTTATTTGACTAAGGTTTATGATTCCTCTCAACAACAAAGAAAATGCCAACTCAACAGAACTGTATTTCCTCTCAGAGTGTTTTCCCCTAACTAACCTGCTGAACATTACTCATTACTCCTTCTATGTATCTCTGCTGGCATTTCTCTTCAGACTTCTTTGCTTTGAACCACTGACTCAAATCTTCATATTTTCCTTCTCTCTCTGCTTTCCTTTAAAAGTCTGAAGAATAACAGTAAAATGTGTTGTGCTGTTTTACAAAGGTTACCAGGAAAGACTTGCCAATGATATCTAATGGAATTAGGAAAAGATATCAAGTGAATCCTTCATATCATTTAAGCTATGATCAGAAAAAAATGACACAAAGAACAGATACTCATTTACTTCCACCCATCAAGTGGAAGCCTCATAGTTGAGAGAAAGACTGGTATACTAGCCAGGAAAGAACAGATACAAAGTTAATGCCGTTATTAACCATCAGTTCTGAAACCTTGGGCAAGTCACTCTGGACTTTGGTTTTCTCAGAAGAATTCTAGTCTAAATGATCTCTAGAGATTCTTTCCATATCAAATATATTACATATTCTAATTTGCTAAGATTCTAAAATGAGAGGTGGTAAAGCACTGTGGACTAAGAATGTCTAAGTACAAATCCCCATTCCAATATTTAGTAGCTGTATGACTATGACATCAACAAATTACTTGACCTCTCTTTGCCTTCTTTTCCTCACAATTGGGATAATAATAGTTCCTAGGGTTGTTATGAAGATTAAATATCATATCAACATATGTAAACTCACAAAACATTCCTATTACTATAATTTCATAAGAAGTTCACATATCAACCCAAAAAGACAATAGCAAATGTTCAGCATTTTATGATGTCAAGACATTATTAAGTTATGAACAAAAGCATACACCATATGCTTACCTTTTTCTTACGATTTCCACTTTCACGTTGTACTGCCTTCATTAGATGCACCAACCGATCTACAAATGTCTGTTGTGCAGCCAGCAAAGAACGCATAACTCTGACAGACTTATCACCCTGAAGGGTTCAAAGTAAAAAAATTAGTTCTATGTAGCATAATGGTCAGGGTTTCTTTAATAGCATGGATAATCTTTATTTCTATTTCTCATAGCTGTAAACCTGAATAGAAAGCAAAATTGAAAAAGATGATCTTGATTCAAAAATAACAAGATATCCCCTATCTTAAACACCACTAATCCACCCATAACTGAAAATTATCTGAGTCTTCAGCAAACATTGGTCTATCTACAACAGCATTTTTTTTTCACATAAACCATGTGACAAGATAGAATTTATTTATCCTAAAATGCATTCATTCATTATTTGAGTAAATAAATACCCAATAGCCTATGATCCAGCAATGTGCTGGGCATATACATATGGCAAAAACTAAGACATTGGTCTTCAAGAAACTAAAAATCAACTTAAAAAAAAAACAACTTCAAATAGCACCATGATATGTGCTTAAAATATAAGTCATAAAAACTAAATGCTATACAGTATTACATAGCGATTCCTAGTTCATAAAATATTAGAAAATATACTTCTAATTTAATCTTCCCAATTACCCTGGTAAGGAAAGCTGGGGTAAATGTTACCATCCTCATTTCGAAGATGAGGAAATTTAGGCTTAAAGAAACTGAAATGTCTTCACATGGTGACAAAGGCTGTGACAGAAACGAGATTAGAAGAGAGGACCAAGGGCTTATTTGGCAATGAGTTGGATGTTGAGAAGCTCTGAGAATGAATACAAAAGCTTAGTCTCAAAGTGTTTAATAAGATGTGATTTAAATTTTTAAGAGCATGAAACAGATGAAAGATGACATGAAATAGAGTATTTCTGCAGCAAGTCACAGATTAATGTGTGGCAGCTTTCTTTTCACTGCCCTTGCACCCTCTGCTGGCTGAACTGTGACACTGCTTTAAGAATCAAAAGAACACAGGAAAGATAAATCTCTTTTAAAAGCTGTTGAAAAAGCAAAAATATGTTTTATGTAACATATAAAAAATATAACATATAAAAATATGTTTTATATGTTTTTTATATAAAGTATCTGCAATATGACCATTGCCAGATTTCTGGAAATGTACATAGCTTTGATAAGAAAGATATAAAATAGAAAGGAAAATAAAAAGCAAAGCTTTATTCTTTTTAATTCCATGTATAGGTTTATTTCATTAAATCAGGGATCAAATAAACTTCTGTAAAGGGTCAAAGAGTAAATATTTTAGATCTTCTTGGCCTCAGTTTTCATTTCAATTATTAAACTCCTATTGAGTACAAAAGTAGCCACAGACAATATAAAAACAAGTATGATTCTATTCCAATAATTTATTTGTGAACACTGAAATTTGAATTCCACATAATTTTCATGTATCACAAATTCTTCTTCTTTTGATTTGTTTTCAACCATTTAAAAATATAAAAACCAGGCCAGGTGTGGTGGCTCATGCCTGTAATCCCAGCACTATGGGAGGTAGATGGGGGTGGATCACCTGAGGTCAGGAATTCGAGAACAGCCTGGCCCAACATGGCGAAACCCCGTCTCTACTAAAACTACAAGAATTAGCTGGGCGTGGTGGCAGGCACCTATAATCCCAACTACTTGGTAGGCTGAGGCAGGAGAATCTCTTGAACCCGGGAGGCAGAGGTTGCAGTGCGCCGAGATGGCACCATTGCACTCCAGCCTGCGTAATGGAGCAAGACTCTGTCAAACACACAAAAACAAAATTAAATTTAAATAAATATAAAAACATTCTTACTTCATGGGATGTTCCAAAATAGGCAATAGGCTGAATATGGCCCATGTACCGCAGTTTGCCAACCCCCACGTTTAATGGTTACCTTCAACAATGCTTGACTGAATCTTCTCATTACGTTCAAGTACATTTCATGGGTCTTTGGATCTCTCTGCTGAGTATCTTGATCTTCACATTCAACTATCACATACCTTAAAAATATGTTTCAGTCATTCATGTGATATGAAATGAAACTCAGATTCATCTGGTAAATACTCATACCATTTTACTAAAACATTAATTTACATATACAAAAATAATAAAACTGGAGTAAAAAAACATTTTATCATCACTTTTAAAAACGAAAAGTTAAGGAGCAACACATACAACCATCAATAAAAAGTAATCTAATAGTAATGCCTTAATTTGTGTAATATTCCAAATTTTCTAAAACTTTTACCACCAAAAGCATTTTCTCCTATTTATGAGGTACTTAGAGTATTAACATCTTCAGAAATCATCTACGCTCACATATTTACTGAGTAACTCGAGAACAAAAACTATTGTTTTCATAATCTGTGTAATACTTTGGTATTACATAAGATTCTCTTATTCTGAAAACCACTCTGAAACTATTGCTCTCACTAATATACTTTTGAAAGATGAATAAAATTTTAAGTAATTTGTCCTTTCCCATCCAGTTTCCTGTTTCTCAAAGATCCATACGTAATCTTTAACTTTCCAATTAAAAAACTATGGCTTTAGAGAGTTAAAGACATCTTAAACGTTTCCTTAAACCTAATCTGCTTACACAATTACAAAAATCATACAAGCAATGATCATATAAAACCATATAAGCAATGATCTGGGTAAGATTTTACAGGTCTTCTAACCCGGTGTTTCTAAATGTTCCACTGGGAACAAACCAAAACAAATAACAAGTTGGGCATGGTGGCTCACACACCTATAATCCCAGCGTTTTGGGAGGTCTAGGCAGGAGGATCACTTGAGGTCAGGAGTTTGAGACCAGTCTCTACATTTGAAAAAATAAACAAATGAAAATAAGCCAGGTATGGTGACACTGCCTATAGCCCCAGCTACTAGGGAGGCTGAGGCTGGAAGATAGCTTGAGCCCAGGTGAAGCTGCAGTAAGCTATGATCATACCACTGCACTCCAGCTTGGGCAACAAAGGGAGATGGTATCTCTTTAAAAAAAAAAAAAAAAAAGTATCACAACTTAAGAAAAAAAAAAGAAAAACAAAAAAAAAATAAAGTTCTGGAGGCTGGGAAGTTTAAAAGAAAAAAAACAACTTGATACAGCCACATATGCACACAGATGCATAAAACTGAAAGTTTCACAAAGCAATATCCTGTGAACAATGTTAATATTTGCTATTCTGTTTACTTCACTTTTCTTTAAATAACAAATGCTAGACTGTGAAACTTTAAACTGCTTTCAGTAGATCATGATGATGTGTAGTTTGAAAACCATCAGTCTCCATCAACTTGTTTGCTTTATCAACAGTGAAACTTAGAGAGGCTGTGTCTTATCTATGGTAGTATGACTGATTGTAAAACTGAGACAGAAACCCAGGACTCTGGGTTCCCAGGTCAGACTTTTTTGATTTTACTAAGTTGACTTTCACACTGTTTTATCTTTAAAACACATATGAAACTTTTCAACCTTCTTAACTGATAATGTATCCCAAATCTCAAGTCACAGATGCTTATTATTATCTTTTCTACTATTTCTGGGAAAGAAAAGACTGTATTCAGCCTTTCAGATGGTCAATTTCATGAGAGCAGAGGATACTCTGTATTCAGCCATTCAGATGGTCACTTCATGAGAGCAGGGGACTTACCTGTCTTGTTCTTCACTATACCTTCAGCACATCCATGTCTGGCTCATAATAGATGCTCAATATATTATTAATATATTACTGTTGTTGAATGAATAATTCCACTCTTGTGGATCTAGCTACTATCTCATTATTAATAATTTTCAAATATAAAATATATTCCTTTTTTACATCTGAGGTCTAATTTCAAATTCCATTACATGACCTGCTTTCACATTCATCCACCCTAATTTTCAAAGACCACTTCCCCTTTCCAAGACACTGCTTGTCATTTCTAACCGAACATGTGTAAAACCAAACTTATCACATTAAATAGATCTTTTTCTACCTCTATTGAAGGGACTAACAATATCCTAGGCATTTGTACTAGGAATTCTCACATAGCAGGTTTCACAAACTCAAATTTTCTCAAAAGTCAGGCAGGAAAGAAATGTTTGAATCACTTAAATGGAGAGAGAGAGAGGTGGGGCTGGAGGCAAACCAAAGAACACAGCATTACCTAAAACTTTCTGTGGCAATCAGTTCAATTTGTGATCCATTAATCTAAAGCTGAACGTAGCTCACATTCCCCCGCCTCAGATACTCACACTCAATTAGTCCCCTGAACTCGATGATTTTTCCTATTAAATGTCTCTTAAAATGGTTCTGTACTCTACAGTCCTATCTGGAATAAAAATGCCAATACCACTTCCCTGGCCTCTCTAACTCTAAAAATAAATTACATATTGCTTAATAAAATCATCCTAAATTTTTCACCTTTAAAATAGCTTCATCATGTCCCATCTATATTAACAAAAACATCAATGGTTCTCTTTTTTCTGCTATTTTAAAACAGTTTCTATGGCCCCAACCTTTGGTTTCAAATTTCTACTATCCCCCATTTATGCACTCACACTCCAGTCAGGTCAATCCCCTACACCTCCTCCTCCACAGACACCTACTGTGTGCTTTTGCTTATGCTGCAGTGCTATCCAGAAATACCTTCCACATCTCTCCATCTTTCCATATTCTACCCATTCTTCAAGCATAGCTTACAGTTTCTCTCTTCCAGGTAGTCAACATAGACCCTAACAACTTCTTCCTTCTCTGTTTCCTAGAACAGGTATAGTTTCTCACACAACTTGTGGTGATAACCTTTCCTGCTTGTCACTGTATGACGTTTAACTCTTACTTAACACTTCTTCAAAGGTTATAATGAAACTGATGCCAGGTGCTGTATCTTAAAAACCTTCAGTGTCCTCTGACACATCTGATACAGTCTCTCTTAAAGGTTGATAAAAGTAAGGGCCTTCTCCTTCCTGCTTCCTAATGGAATGCTTTACCATGATAATAACATGTTCTAGAAGTCCTAGAGTCATATAACCCAGAATTTTCTGTAAAGTAGTATGAAAAGCCGAATCCATAATATCATAGCTACCATATCATATTCCCAACAAGAGTTCTAAATCAAAAATTCAAGAAGGCATTGTTGTATCTTCAATCAAGAACGCCTTTTAGAAATTAGAACAGGCTGGGCACAATGACTCATGCCTGTAATCCCAGCACTTTGGGAGGCCAAGGCAGAAGAATCACTTAAAGCCAGGAGTTTGATACCAGCCTAGGCAAGGACAGCAAGACCCTATGTCTACCAAAAATTTAAAAATTAGCCAGGCATGGTGAGTGCCTGCCTACAGTTCCAGCTACTCAAGAGGTCGAGGTGGGAGGACCACTTGTGACCAGAAATTAGAAGGTGATGCGAGCTGTGATCACATCACTGCATTCCTACCTGGGTGACAGAGTAGGATCCTGAACTGAAAGAAAGGGAAGGAAAAGAAAAAAAAGAAAAGAAAAGGAAAAGAAGAAAGAAAAAAGAACTTTCAGAGCCACTGCTGGACACATTCGACATTTAAATAACAATAAATCCAAATTACATTTCTCAGTTACATTACCAACTTTTTTTTTTTTTTTTTTTTGAGACGGAGTCTCGCTCTGTCTCCAGGCTGGAGTGCAGTGGTGTGATATCAGCTCACTGCAACCTCCACCTCCTGGGTTCAAGCAATTTCCCTGCCTCAGCCTCCTGAGTAGCTGGGACTACAAGTGCGCGCCACCACACCCAGCTAATTTTTGTATTTTTAGTAGACAGGATTTCACCATGTTGGCCAGAATGGTCTCGATATCTTGACTTCGTGATCCGCCCACTTTGGCCTCCCAAAGTGCTAGGATTACAGGCATGAGTCACTGTGCCCAGCCCAATGATCAACATTTCAAATTCTCAATAGCTGCATGTACAGAACTGGAAATGATTTCTATCATTTTTGTCACTGCAGGAAGTTTCCAGGTAATTAACTAAGAATAACTACAAAACAAGTTCATATTTTCTATGTATGGTATTCCAGAATGTCTGGTCATTTCAGGACAATAACTAAGAATGTCAAAAAAGAAAAAGCAGCAGTTCTAAACTCTGAAACTATCAATATGGTCTTATTCAAATCCATCCATCTCCTTCTACCCTTTAGTTAAAGTTCTGATTGTCCCCATCACCTTGGGGTATTCAGTGTCTTTTCCTGTGTTTATGCAGCAAACTTACTTTCAAATGAACATACAGACGACCACAATGTATGGGCCTATTGCTGTGTCCTGGTCTTTCTGACCACCAAGTAAACACTATCACTGCAGTTATTTCCTGTTATTGAAAATATACATTGATGCTCACAATAAGCATCAGGTGTCAAACACTTCTCAAAAATCATTCAAGCCAAAGTTCTATGCAAAGAACAGGGCCATCTAAAAAAAAAAATGACACTGTCATCTTCAAATATGAGAGACAAAGTTAGCTATCAAGACTAGAAGACCTAGATTTGAATCATTTCTGAGGTTTCTGTTCACATCAATAAACTAGATTCTACAAAACACTAAGGTATTTCTTTGAAAGCTGTCATCTTAAAGTAGGAATGCAAACAAAATTGTCCACGTACCCATTATAAGATGACATCAGTGGACTACCTGTTTCCTGGCAATTTTATTTTGTGGAGTAAATAACCTTTATTACCTTGAAAGGTCTTAAAAGTTATAGAAAACATGTCAAAGCATCCAAAGTTTACTTTCAATTTCAACACCCTAGAATGGCTATAAAAATAAAAAACTGCAACGATTTATAGATTCTGATGCCCAACATTTTACAGACTGCAGACTGTAACTCCCTTCTGTGGCTTAAAAGGTTGACACTATTCATTTTAAAAGGATTGTCTGCACTTCTACAGGCCCCTAAGGATTTAGCTACAGCAAGAATCCTGTTTAAATCACCAGAAAGGGAACAAATGAAAAAAGGAAATTCAAATGTTCAAAGGAAATAGCACAATCAATTAAAATTTATATTTTAATACATTTGTTATAATAGAGTAGGCTTAGAGAGGCATTTAAATTCTTACATTTTACTATTTTTATATGTTCAAAGGAAAAGAAGAATGATCATTTTAAACCAACTATTTGAAATTATTTCCCGTATTGTTACCTTACATTCACAAAAGCTGTGTCTATTAAGGCAAGAGTCCACACATCAATAGCTTTTCTCCCCCATGAGTATTTCTGAATATGTAATAGGCAGACTGTAAATATGGGAAAAACAATTACTCCTTAGGGAATGAATAGACACAGCATATGCTATTGATTCAATGAATCAGAGATATAGCAGGAAAACACAAATCAAATCTAAGTTTGATTGAATGTTTATAAGACTGGGAACTGGGGCTGTACCTGGTTTATAGAAAAAACAAAGTGTGCTCCTTATGAACAGAAACAGCTGCTATGCTGGAAACTGTTCATCTAATAGGTTTCCTACCGTTCGGCTGATTTCAGAAAATTCTTCCTACTTAAAATAAGAGATCAAAGATTCTATCAAAACTCATTTCAAATTTAATAATAAAATCTGGTCTACAATCAAAGAATATGTAACTTGAAAGCTTCACGTAATCAGTATATATAAACATAGCTCTTACAACAGTGAATATTCTAGACTATAAATTCTGAGCCAGAGAAAAGTTTCCATGAATATTGAAAGAAAACAAAAATACCTGAAAATGAATTCTTCACAAATGATTTTAAAATACATAAGATTTTAATTTAAAAATACCTAAGAAGCTTAGAAATACTTATGCAAAAACTCAGCAACATACCCCACAAGCATTTTTTCTCTTCACTTCCTTTTAAATATTTAGATTTCCATGAGAAAATATTTTTTTCATAAGACTAGTGAATAGACACACCCTTAAGTATTCAGATTGGAACACAGAGAAAATTAGCGGCAAAAGGTGACATTTAAAGAAAATAGTAGCAATTTGACAATATGAGAATTTCTAAGTAAACCTTTCAAAGAAAAAATAGTGATTAACAATTAGCCAAAACTTCCTATATTTTCAAGCACATAATGAAATTTCAGGTGAGGAAAATACAGTTTTATGAATATTATATTAAACTGCCAAAGTAAAAGCAAGAAACTATTTTTCTTCCCACTACAGAGGCCAACAGAAAAAAACAAATAGCAACCACCAAACACAGATTCCAAAGGGGGAAAAAAATCACTGATTCATTTAAGATTGTTGACAATGGTTTTTCTTTGTTGCAAAGAGAACCATAAAGGCTTAAACTAAACAAATATTTATTGTTTATATAAATCAAAAACTGTGTTTGTTCAAGAGTGCTCCAACTTTGTTACCTACTTCTTAGGTACAGGGGCAGTACCCAGCAGAGCATTACCTTTGGAGAGTGGGAGAATTAAGTTATATGGCTGGATTTGACCCACAAGGACAGCTTCCCCAATCCAATCTTAAAACAAAATAGTTTGTATAATTTTCTCACAAAAAACAAAGTACCTCATTATTATTCGAAAATACTGGTTCAGCATCTCTTAGACAAAATGCTTGGAACCAGAAGTGTTTTGGATTTCTAGTTTTTTGGTTTTTTTGGATTTTTGAATATTTGCATTATACTTAGCAACTTAAATTTAAAAATCCAAAATCTGAAATGTTCCAAAGAACATTTCTTTTTCACTTCATGTCAATCCTGACAGAGTTTTGGATTTTGGAGCATTTCAGATTTCAAATTTTTGGATTTGGGATGCTTAATCTGCAGTGAGCTTTCACAATGGACATCTATTAATTTGTAATTTGTTTAAGGTTACAAATTGACCAGCAAGATTAGATCAGATCATTTCTACAGTAAAAAGTCCCATGCCAAGAAATTTAAAAAGTGATTAAGTAGTTTTAAGGATTCTCTCAAAGGTACAGAAAGCTTTAGGTAGGTCTTACCCACCTAGCTTTGCCCTTTGTTTGCTCTTTAAAACTAGATAAGGCCCTCTAATCTAGTGTTTAATCCTAGCACTTTTTTATTGAAGCAAAATATTTCTGATTGTGGCTTAAGCTACTTGTCTTCTTCTCTTCAGGATTCTGTGGTAGATAAAGGTGTCTCAGGAAGTCAGTTAGCCACTCTGTTCCTCAGTTTCTCTCTTCCCTTCAACTGACTCAGGACATTGTTTTAATGCAAAATAGAGATATTTATACTTGCCCACTTAACTTCACAGAAACAAATGAGAAAAGGTCACTGAAAGTACCTTGAAAATGTCAAAGCAGCAGATAAATGATTCAGTCCTGGATCAAGATCTACCAAGTTCAGCTACAGCAAGCCCCTGCCTCAGTTTCCTCGTGTTTAAAATGTCACAAAGTAATTTTAACTCCAACTTTCTCTTTTTAAATGATTCCAATGTTTTAGTAAATAATGTGAAAATATACATTCCTGAAGAACTGTAAAATATCATACTCAACTACTTTATGTGGCAAACTGAGAGTACCCATTTCCCTCTCCAGTTATATCCTAGCTCCCGGAAAGTTAGTGAAAGGGAGAGAAACAGTGGTGCCAACAAGCATTTCAGAGAACCCAGCCGTCATGGAATACAGCTAGATATAAATACTGTATCTAGACTTTTGATGATGGCTCAAATATTATTTTAAATTGTCTTTGTGTTTACAGCATGAGAAAAAATAATTCTTAAGGGTAATAAGAAAATAAACAGAAAATCATTTTCACATACCAGTATAAATAATTAGCCAGTGTTGAGTTTTTGCAGGCTCTCGATATCAAGAAGGTACAGAGATCTTGCTGAAAGAATTAAAAGAAATGTATTATATTTTACCATCTACAATTAATGCGGGAAAATAAGTAAGTCTACATTTGCCTATGTTTCATCTGTATATCTTATGTAACAGATCAGATTTTCTGCCATCTATCTATCCTTACATACATACATACAAAAATATTTAAAATCAGACAGTATGCAAGAGGTTAGCATACCACAGTTCAGAGAACTCCTTGTCCTTCTTGAGCTTCATATTTGGTAGAGGAGAGAGACAACGAAATGGTCATAGAAATATTTTAGGTTGGGAGGTTTTAAAGGCAGCAATGAGTACATGACACTCAGGCAAGACCAAAATGACACTAAAAGGCTCTAAGTTTGGCTTGTTCAAGGAATTTTAAGTAATGTAAATAAAATATAGTGAACACTAAACAGACTGAAAAGATAGGCAAAGGTCAAAAGTATGTGAGACCTTTAAGGTCACACTATTATTGAGTATGGATTTGATTTTAAAAGCAATGGATAACCAACAAAGGACCTTAACAGGAGAATGAGATGATGTGATTTACATTTTATGAAAATGACCGGTTGTCCTGGGAAGTACAGACCTGAGATCAGTTAAGATGCTATTCCAGTAGACTAGAAGAGTAAATAATGAGAGTAGAGATGGTGAAAAGGAGACAAATATAAGAAATATCTTGGAAGTATAATTAACAGGACCTGCTGGTGGAGAGGAAGTAGGAAGGAAAGAAAGGAATTGATAATAACTCCCAAATTTCTGGATTGATTTGTTATGGCACAAATGGAAATTTCAGAGTAGGAGCTGCCTACCTATAGAGTGAGAGGAAAGAGTTGTATTTTGAAATATTAAGCCTAAACTGCCTGTGAGATATACAATGGAGACCAAATACATGTTTGGATACATGAAGCTAAAATTCAGGTGAGAGATTTGAGCTAGAAATATAAATTTGAGTTTATTAGCACAACCCAGGGCAAGAGTATCAAATGAGACTTGCAGAGGACCCTGAGGAACATTAAGATGTCAAGCAGAGGGGGAAAGTGCTGACAAAGGAAACTGAGAAGAAATGGCAGGGGAGATGAGGAGAAAAATAAGAGACACACAGTGTCATCTAAACCATGAGAAGAGTTCGTTTTTCAAGAAGAAAGTTCTTTATTGAATATTCTAAAGAAGCTGAAAAGAATGTGCAACCAAAAACATTAAAGTCATTTAGTAACTTAGCAAATTAAGTTTAAAGCAAGAGCCAGAATGATGTGGATTAAAGACTGCAAAGAAGGAAGAAAAGAGTATGTATAAACAACTCCTTTGATAAGACAAGTAAGAAAACAAGGTGTTGTTTCAAGGGATGTGGTCTCAAGGGAGAGTTTTGTTTGTTTTGTTTTTCTGAGTTTTTAATATGGAAAGTATTTCTATCAGGAAAAGAAAATAACACATCTTTGAGGAGAGTTATGTTTCTTCTGTGCAAGAAAACACAAAAAAAGTATGGAGAGTGATTCATGTCTATAAAACCGGTGATGAGAAAGAGACCGTTCTTATCTAGTGGTTTCTATTGTTCCCATTAAGTATGAGGCAGAATTGTCATCTGGAGATTGGGAGGCGGGGCATAAAGAACAGAATGGAAACGATGAAAAATTACTGCAGAGCAGGAAGATCAACACATCTAGGGAAATGTAAGATGGCAGAGAGCAGTGAGTGCTCATCTGAGGTTTGTGATCATGAATTTATAGTGACACCAACATGCTATGCTGTTGTTGTTTTTCTTCAGCAATATTCAGGCATAGCAAAAGTGGGTAATTAATTAGGCTTATCAAGAGTTGATATTTTTGCCAGGGGGAACTGCACTTACTAATAAAAGAATAACAAAAATGACAGCCATGGGATAAAAGCTATATTCAGAGGAAAGCAAATACTGAAGGGAGCTGATGAATAATGAAAAGGGTAGGGATCAATGGATTAGAACTTTTAGTGCAGTAAATGCAGTAGGTAGGTGTCCTTTCTTAAGCTAAGTCCGAGTAACAAGAGGTTGTTATTACAAAGTAGATGTGCCAATGCTTTCAGTAAGAATTTTATCTCCAAGTTTAAAGCTTAGGTGTACATTTAAAATATGCAACAAAAATCCAATTTTAAAAACTCCTCAATCAGAAAGCCACTGTGTAAAGCTGAATCCATGAGTTCAATAGGCAGAACACAGGCCTAAAGTTTCTCTTTTGACTATATGACAAGAACATTATACTTTTGTATAGTGATGTATATATTTTAATAGAAAACACGTTTCTTTTCATACTATGCCTTTTTGATATAAAAATTACTTATAGAACATAAATAAAGTTGAATTAAACAAATTGTGAAGCAGGAAGTATGTATATGTTAAAATTCAACTTGAGTAATCAATACTTTAAGATTTTAAAATAATTTAAAGAAAAATATGCTTTATAAAAAAAGATATATTGTAGGTCAGAGACATAAGAAGAAATGGTGAGGAAGGTGTAGGTATCCTTCACGAAAAGTATCTCTAAATATTTACTGAGTGTATACAATAATAACAATAATAATATCAAATCTGGAGAAAAATAACAAGATGGGGTGGAGTAAGGGAGAAGGATTTAGCCAATGACGGGCAAGAACATTTAATTTATACATATAAGAAAGTATAGAAAGTACTACATAAGATGGTAAAATAAGTCAAAATATAGCTACAATCACAATAAAAGCAAATAGGGTAAAAGTTCCAGTTATAAAACAGAAAAACTGCATTTAAAAACAAAATTTAGCTACATGGTATTAACAAGAGACCTATATATAAACATAAACCTAAAATATAAGACCATAAAAAAATTCAAAGGAAAAGATCAACAAAGGCAACAAAAATATTGCAAAGATCAACATGAACACTAATCAAGACAAAGCTCTATTAGCATCAGACAAAACAGACTTTAAGATGGAAAGCATTATTAGATATCAAGAGGGTTACCAAACAGTGATAAAAGATTCAGTTTATATACTTAATTAAAAAGCTTCAAATATTTAAAGCAAACACTAACAGAAATACAAGAAGAAATTAATACTTCTACCAACATACAGGGGAATTTTACCCTAATTCTTTCACAGATAATGCAAAAAAAAAAAAAAAAAAAAAGTCAGGAATGAGTAGATTTCAGTAACACTATTAATAAATCTGCTCTAATAATTTACGTACAATGCTACACCCAATAGCTAGGAAATACATCTTCTTTTCAAGAACCCATGGAATTAATAAAATATGGGCATATTTGGGCAATAATTGAGTTTCTGACTCCTTTCAAACATTTGGCCAGACACGTATAATGTTCCTCTGAAACTCCAAGAGTAAAATGAGGAAGGACATAAGACACTGCTGAGGTGTCAAGAAGGAGATGTTGGTATCTCAACTTGTGATAAGAAGAGAGGTAATTCAGCTTGGTTGTAAGGTGAGAATCGCTTGTACAATATACTCTATGGGAATAGGGGAAGGCATAGGGGAAGACAGAAAGATCTCAAAATGATTGCCACTCTTTTCTCGGATACCTGAACCCTTTAAAAAACTATTTAGCTGATAAAAAGTTAAATGGCTTAATCATTGACTAACAACAGATAGGTTCATCAGTCATAAGAGAAATATCAGAAATATATAAAAACTATTATTTTTAGACTAAAAGTTTTGAGTGGTGGGTGGAGTGTAAAACAATATTCTGAACACAGCTTTCAGAATCCAATCACTTCACAGCGTCTAGAATGTAAATCACCCTTGTTCAAGCTACCAACATGGCAAACTCATTCAGACTAATGGCCTACAAGCCCTACACAACTGATATCCACTTCTCTCTTGGGTCCAATCTTCTGCCAGGTTCTCTTTGCTCACTCCCCCGCCAACCAGGCACGCTAGTTTCTGTTGTTCCTCAAACATACACACTTAAACTCTGGTCTTAGGACATCTATACTTGCTACTCCCCTCTATCTGAAATGCTCTTCCCCAGGTTGTTTCCTCACCTGCTTCACTTTTAGAGGGATGTTACTTTTTTAGTAACATCTGCATCAACCCCAGCATGTAGAACAGTTCCCTTACATATTAAGAGCTCAAAAAATATATGTGAATGAATGAGTAACTGCATCAATGAATCAATATCTTGGCTTTGAAAGGGAAAACTTAAGACTGTAGCAGATTGTCTTCTTAAAGGGCTTATTTAAGGATTCTATGATTCTGTGATTAAAAAATTCTTTTTTCAGTTGAATAGTTTGTTATACCAAGAGATATGCAAACATACAAACTTTAATCAGTAGCTAATAGTAGACCGGGCGTGGTGGCTCACGCCTGTAATCCTAGCACTTTGGGAGGCCAAGGTGGGTGGATCACCTGAGGTCAGGAGTTCAAAACCAGCCTGGCCATCATGGTGAAACCCCATCCTTAAAAAAAAAAAAATAGCTAATAGTTAAAAAATTTTTTCCACTATTAACATTAACTCCTAAAATCTGACTAAAAGCTATATATATATATACACACACTGAAAAATCATATTAACTTTTCTAATATTAAAACATGTTACTTGTTTTCAACATCAGAGGTGTTAATGATTTCTTTTAAATTAGAAGTCTCGTAGACAAATTAAAAAATATGTACTACATCAGTTTCTGCAATGCACTTTCCAAAGCACTGTTCAGAGCAATATTGGTCTAACAGGCCTGTTTTATCTCAAAAATGTGTTTTACTTATATGTATAGTTAAAAAGTTGCTTAGTGTATTATCTCTAATATCAAAGTCATACATTTCTACAATGTAATCACAAGCACTGACAACAATTACAGAAAGGATCATGAATACACTGACAGTAAATATTCTGAGTTTCCCTCATAAAATATTTAAGCCTTGTTTATTTTCATATTGCATATGAATCCATTTATATGCCCAAAGCACCAATAAAATGAATTGAGGACTATCTGGCACTTTATGCTTAGGGAAAAAGTCATAAACATGCATCATAAAGTAAGTTATTTAATAAAGTTGTAACATTTAGTTATTTAATCAAAACTGAGGTTTTAAAGACAAGCATAAAATGTTTATGCAGTAGGATCTCTCCTACAGGAAGCTGGAAAAGCTTTGTACTCACTTCCAGATTTTCGCCATCTGGAACTTCTTTTGTTTTTGATGCAGGAGGAGGTGAAGAGACTGGAGGAAGGGGGCTGGTTATAATTTGGGAGCTGAAAAAATAATAAAAGAGATCACTGAGATGTAAAATACTCTGTCCATAAGAAAGGACACATTTTTTTTAAGCACAGTTCACTTCAATTGTGTCTGGTTAATGCAACACTTCCTAACGTGTGTTCTGTGCAACACTAGAGTCACACTGTACTCTGGAAAAAGACCATGGTCAAAGATTATGGGTAATGCCTCTTGGGAGATTTATGTGCAAGTCTGCATATTAAAGGTTTTGATAATTGCTGTTTATTTGTTTAAGTCCATTTAGCTTCAAACCAGCATTTCCCAAACATATCTGGCCAACATTCCCCTTTTTTATCTTTTTAAAAAGAAAATAAAGCTTTAAAAGCAAAAAAACTTCAAAAAAAAAAAATCACACAAAATTGTGACTAGTAGACTGTAAGTGGGAAAAGACAGTTTCAGTTTTCACCCCATCATAAAATTCTGAATAGACTTTTACTCATAAAACATTCTACATGGCATAAGGACGAAAGTAAATAAGCATGACTTGAGACTGAATATAGAGTAGGAGAAAATATAAAGAGCATCTTCTCTTAAAACAGAAATATATAAAGCAGCCAGGGAAAGAAAAATTATTTTTCCTCTTTTTCAGTTCTTCTCCAAATAAAACACACAACATAAAGCACAGCATAACCATAATCATAAAGAAAAATTCAAAAATCCAATCTTGAGGTTATGTAATAATTGAAATGACTGGACTGATTCAGGAAGTCTAAAATCTAGACCTAGTTTCGTTAATAACAAACCTCGTGGTCTTCACAAAACCATTTTATATCACAAAAACCTCAGAGTTTTCACCCAACAGTTACTATTTTCTTCAAGTTTTAAGATTTTCTGAAAAGCAGAAAGTAGAAAAAACGTGGGCTTTGGATTCAACTTTACCATTTGCAAGATACATGAGATTTTGGGCAATTTACTTATCTTCTTCTTAAGTCCTTCATCTCTAAATTAGGGATATGAATACCTACCACAGAGAACAATTTTAACAAGATAATGTGTGTGGACCAGCTGGTGCAGTGTTAGATACACATTTGGAAACTCCTAATCGTTATACTGTTAGTAGGTAACTTTTAATTCAAATAATATGATATTATCTTTAGTATAACTACTAGAGGTGTAAACAGTAATTAAAAAAATGCAACTTTTTATTAAAATATTGGAGTTCACTAGCATGCCCCATCCCTCCATTTCATTTTTTTTTTTTTTTTGAGAGAGTCTCACTCTGTCACCCAGGATGGAGTGCAGTGGTACAATCTTGGCTCGATGCAACCTCTGCCTCCCAGGTTTAAGCGATTCTCCTGCCTCAGCCTCCCAAGTAGCCGGGATCACAGATGCGGGTCATCATGACTAGCTAATTTTTTTGTATTTTTAGTAGAGACAGGGTTTCACCACTGGCCAGGCTGACTTTGAACTTCTGACCTCAAGTGATCTGCCCGCCTCAGCCTCCCAAAGTGCTATGATTACAGGCATGAGCCACCACGCCTAGCCCCTTCCATTTCATTTTAACATAAGTAATAGTAGCTAACACTTACTGAGCACTATATATTAGACAGTTTCCTATGAGTGTCAATTCGTTTAATGATTAAACAACCTTTAAAGATGAGTTACTATTGTTATCACACTCTTAAGAAATCGGAGACATATAGAGAATATGTAATTTATACAAGTTTACAGCTTGTAAGTGGCAGAGTCAAAACTTTAACTCAGGTATTCAGACTTGATAGCCTGCAAAATGCTGCGCTCTAATATAGTAATTTGTGTGCTGTGAGTACACATGCAATATTCACTAGTAAAACTTCAAAAATAGTAACACTAGGGTTTGATATATCAAAGGAAAAAGGAAGAGAGAAAACAATTTGAAAAGGGAAAAATTAACAAATTTGAAAATATGCCCTCCCTGGATATCCATACCTATCTATTTCTGCAGAATTGATTCCAGAAGTTGACACATTTTCTGACACTGAACTCTGACTATCCTTCTTGGTAGGTTCCAATCCATTCTTTATATCATCAAAATTTTCATATTTGAGAGCCTGGACCAGCTGTAACAGGTACATCAACAAATCCTGAAAAACAAACAAAAAGTAATATTAGGAAAAGAATGCAAAATGATTATAGACATAATGTATGCCTAAATATCAAATGAACATTTTACTTTTATCTATCACTTTTCAGCTATATTACTTGGCATGTCACCAAGTTACTTAACTTCTCTGTACCCCACAGCCTCTTCATCTTTAAAACGAACATTATAATATAAACCTTAGAGAAGATCATGAGGGTTAAATCAGTTAATGAAAGAATCACAGAATAGTGTCCAGCACAGTAAATGACTCGTTTCAGATAGTAGTTTCCTAGTTTCCAAAAAAAAAAAAAAAGGTGGGAAGGAGTCAAGATAGAAGGATCCTCTTTTTCAGTAATAGATCAGAAAACTGCATTCTATGTTTAATGTTACATAAGAAACTCCAGATTTTCAAGTTTTCAAAGAATTTCTGTTTATCAACTTTTTCTAGTTAGAATCTTTAAAAACCCCATGTTTTCTTTTTTCCTGAAAGCTCAGGTTTTAGAGAATCTGGATTGCTTCTTAAATGAAAAAACCTGTAAAACAGACATTCAAACATTTGATTAAGAGACATGCTTTCTATTCCTGCCAACTACGAAGAGATTTGAACAAAACAAAATGCTAAGCCTAAATTCTCCACAAGTGACAACTAATGAGATAACTTGGACTAAAAAGATGTCGGTCAACAAAGTAGCTTTCACTTTACTGAGTTTTCCCTTAATAATAACAATAAAAACAAACCCTCTTTAATGTTTACGAAGGAAATGCTTCAAGTATTACTCTATAAAGGTTGTCCTTAGCTCTTCACAAGTATGTACTTTTAAAAATAACTAAAAAGTTAAGAAAACTGCAAAACTCAAAAAAATTTTAAATGTATCTATTATCTGCCAGTTCCAACTGTCATTCACCCTGTTAGACACTTGAAACTCATAATTTGAAAACTGTGAGACTTTGCGACTACCAATTCAACTTCAGTCTCCTCTTTAAGCTCACAAACCAGGTTAAGTCTCCTGTAAATACTTCATAGTCCACTCTTTCCTATTTGTAACATCTATAGCACTTGTAATAACTTACTCTTGGTTTTGCCACTATTTTATAAACCAGGACGACAGAGATCACCTGCCAGGTACATAAGAAACCATATTCCCTATTTAATACTACAGGCATACCTCATTTTATTGTACCTTGCACACACTGCATTTTTTTACAGAATGAAGGTTTATGGCAACCCTGCACCCAGTCAAGTCTACTAGCACCATTTTTCCAACAGCATGCATTCACTCCATGTCTTTGTGTCACATTTTAGTAATTCACATACTATTTCAAACTTTTTCATTATTATTTTATCTGTTATGATGATCTGTGATCAGTGATTTTTAATGTTAGTTTTGTAATCAGGAGAGCCACAAACCACACCCATATATGATGGCAAACTTAATCAATTAATGTTGTATGTGTTCTGACTAATCCACCAACCAACCATTTCCCTGTCTTTCTGCCTCTCCTCAGGCTTCCCTATTCCGAGACACAATAATACTGAAATAAGGCCACTTAATAAACTTACCATGCACTCTAAGTGTTCAAGTAAAAGGAAAAGTTCCATGTCTCTCACTTTAAATCAAAAGCTAGACATGATTAAGCTTAGTGAAGAAGGCACAGGAAAAGCCAAGATAGGATGAAAGCTAAGTCTCTTGTACCAAACAGCAAAGGAAAAGTTCTTGAAGGCTATTAACAATGCTATTCCAGGGAACCACAAATGAAAAGAAAGCAAAACAGCCTTATTGCTGATAAGAAGTTTTGGTGGTCTGAGTTCATCAGACTAGCTACAACATTCCCATTAGCCAAAGCCCAATCCAGAGCAAGGCCCTAACTCTCTACATTTCTGTAAAAGCTGAGAAAGGTGAGGCAAGTTGCAAAAGAAAATTCTGAAGTTAGCAGAGATTGGTTCATGAGATTTAAGGAAAAAAGTCATTTCCATTACATAAAAGTACAAAGCAAAGCAGCAAGTACTGACGGAGAAACTGCAACAAGTTATTGATCTAGGTGACTATATCAAACAACAAAGTTTCAGTGCAGATGAAACAGCCTTGTATTGGAATAAGATGTCATCTAAGACTCACAGCCACAGGCTGACTCTCTTGGTAAGGGTATAACATAGCAGCGACTTTAAGTTGAAGCTATGATCATTTACCATTTCAGAAGTCCTAGGGCCCTTAAGAATTATGCTACATCTACTTTGCCTGTGCTCTACAAATGGAAGAACAAAGCCTGGATAACATCATATCTGTTTACAGCATGGTTTATGAATATTTAAGCCCGCTGTTGAGACCCATTGTTCAGAAAAGAAGATTCCTTTCAAAATATAACTGCTCATAGACAATGTACCTGGTCACCGAAGAGCTCCGATGGAGATGCAGAGGTTGAATGTTGTTTACATTCCTGCTAAAACAATATACATTCTACTGCCCATAAATCAAGGAGTCATTTCAACTTTCAAGTCTTATTATTTAAGAAATACATTTTGTAAGGTCATGGCTTCCATAAATACTGATTCCCCTGATGGGGCTGGGCAAAATAAACAGAAAACCTTCTGGAAAGGATTCACCATTCTAGATGTCATTAAGAACATTTGAGGTTCGTGGGGGAAGGTCAAAATATCAACATTAACAGGAATTTGGAAGAAGTTGATTCTAACCTCCATGGATAACTTTGAGGGGTTCAAGACTTCACTGCCTGTAATCCCAGCACTTTGGGAGGCCAAGGTGGGAGGATCACCTGAAGTCAGGAGTTCAAGACCAGCCTGGCTAACATGGCGAAAACCTGTCATTACTAAAAATACAAAAATTAGTGAGTGCAGTGTCGCACACCTATAATCTCAGCTACTTGAGAGGCTGAGGCAGGAGAATCACTTGAACCCAGGAGGCGGAGGTTGCAGTGAGCCAAGAATATGCCACTGCACTCCAGCCTGGGAGACAGTGGGAGAAATCCATCTCAACAACAACAAAAAAGACATTAGTGGAGAAAGTAAATGCAGAAGTGGTAGAAACAGCAAGAAAACTAGAATTAAAAGTGCAGCCTGAACATGTGACTGAACTGCTGCAATGTAATGCTAATACTTGAACAAATGAATAGTTGCTTCTTATGGATGAGCAGCAAAGAGTAGTTTCTTGAGATGTAATCTACGCTTGGTGAAGATGCTGTGAACACTGTTGAAATGACAACAAAGGATCCAGAATACTCCATATACGTAGTTATTAAAGCCGTGGCAGTGTTTGAGAGGACTGACTTCAATTTTGAAAGAAGTTCTACTGTGGATAAAATGCTAACAAGCAGTATTGTATGCTGCTGACAAATCTTTTGTGGAAAAAAGAGTCAATGGGTGTGTCAAAGTTCACATTTGGCTTTATTTTAAGAAACTCTCACAGCTACCCCAACTTTCTACAACCACCACCCTGATTATTCAGTGGCCACAAACATCAAAGCAAGAACCTCGATGAGCAAAAAGACTACAACTCACTGAAGGGCTCAGACGATTGCTAAAATTTTTTAGCAATATTTTAAAATAAGATATGTGCATTGCTTTTCTAGACATAATGTTATTGCATACTTAGACTATAGTATAATTTACTATATAAACATATAGCAAACTTATATTTATAAATTTTATATGTACTTGGAAGCCAAAAAATTCATATGAGTCACTTTATTGTAATATTTGCTTTATTGCAGAGGTCTGGACCAAACCTGTAATATCTCTGAGGTATGACTGTATATTGCTGTTTTGTTCAGAATTTATATCTCACACTAAATAATTTTTAAAAAGGTCATTAGGCAAACACTAACAAAGAGTAATACATATGACTTCACCATAAATGTAAATTAAATGTACAATATGTTTAATGACTGGTATCCTTCTTTGGAGGTATAAGTAATTCAGTTTCACTGCCAGCCTTCATTCCCATTGCTGCCGAATCTATTACTTGTGTGCTTTCCTAATTACAGAAAAGAGTTAACCATATAAAATAAAAAAGACTAAGGTATTAAGCTCCCCAGGAAGGAGAAATTCAGTAGGTAACTTTTCTAAGTCACTTATCGTCATCTGATTTCTTGGTCATTTCATATTCCATATTCAAACTATACTTTCCTTCATTTGTATGAAAATGAATTAACTTCAATAATAAGTCCCGAGTCTGTTTTCTCATTATATAGTCAGGTCTTGAAAAATATAAAAGTCTTCCAAGCATGAAGGACATAAGCACTGGAGTAAAACAAAGCAAAAAAGAAAAAAAAAATCTGGCTTCCATCTTAGGCATTTCTGTAAATATTTCCCAAGAGCCATGAAATTTTGTTTAGAAAGTGATCACCATTTTTCTCAAGAGAAAGTTACTTGTAATGCTTCAAAGTGAAAATGTGAAGTCCCATATCAGAATCACTCAGTGACTTTCCATTTCTTATTGAATTAAGAATAACTCTCCAAATAGGCATTTTCAGTTAGAGACATAAGTTCTGATTTTGCCTCTCAATGGCTACATATATCCCACACTCCTGTCAAAGTGACATACTCTCCATTCTTCCTGTACTTTCAACCCCCTTGCTCTTGCTCATATTGCTTTCACTACCTGGAATATAAACTTCAAACATAAAAATTCTACATTTCCTTCAACTCAAATGCTACTTCTTCATTAAATTCTAATATGGACTATCTCTCCTTTTGAACTAAACAGCAGTAAGAAATATGATTTAAAAATTCCTAAATAATACAAGATAAAGAACAGTCATTAAAAAATCTTAAATAAGATAGTAACAAATCAAATTCAGACAGGTGATGAAATTTATTTTACAAGGGTATGGCTGATATAACATTAGGAAATGTATCAGCATACTTACAGTAGATTGATGAAAGTGAGAGACCATATGATATGAACAGGTGTCAAAAGAGTATTTGATACTATATAAAAGCCATTCTTGATTTAAACATACAGAAAAAGATAACAAAGAGAGACAGGGAGAAACTTTGAACATAAATGAGAGCATTTGGCTGAAACCAGTAAGCAACACACGCTAAGAGTGAAACGCTAAAAGCATTCCCATAATGGACAACAAGATAAAGATAAATATATAACTACTTTTATTCACCAATATTACTTGCAGCTTTTAGCTAATGCAATGAAAAAATATACTGCTTTTCAGCTAGCAAAATGCTATAACTAGAAAATATAAGAGGCAAATGAACATCTATTAGAATAAGAAAAATCAATAAAGTAATTAGCTAAAACAAATATTGTAACAGAAACAGTATTCCTTTTAATTAAGAAATGTAAATAAAAGATAAATGGGGTGGGGTAGTTTATAATAGCAACAATAATAAAATTACCAGGGAATAAATCAAAATTATAAGCATGTATATGATTTTTATAAAATTGGTTGAGTGAATGAAAAAATCATATGCCACTGTGAGGGAAGACATAATATCATAAAGGTATCTTTTTTATATAATATGCAAATACAACATAATTCCACTTAAGATTCTGGTGCAGTTTTAAGAAAATGATAAAAATATTCTAAAATTCATAGAAAGAATAAATGCAAAAAATATGAAATTGATTAAAAAAAGAGGAAAGGATTTGGCTAATCATATATTTAAGTATTATAAGGCAACCAATTTTTAGAAGTAGCCTAAAAATAGAAGACTTACGGGGATTATCAGGCAAAATGTAAAAAGCAGATACCATTTGGCTCAATAACGCTAATGAAAGTAATTTATTCAATAATGTAATTTTTAAAACATACCCACCTACCCACCCACCCCACACTCGTTCACTAAAATATAGTTACAGGAAAAGAATAGGAACAACTGCCTATCAAGAGGCTCGCTGGTTAAGTAAATTAAAAAATAAATTCACAGTAAAATATCACAATGTTATTTAGAAAAAATAAGGCAGATCTACAGTGACAGAGTTCAGGACATGCTACCCCAAAATACAGGATGCTGGCATTCAAATTTTTTTATTCATCACAAGTCACTTTCAACCACATCTGAGTTTATGTTAATGAGGTAACTTTTGGAAAGCCCCTAAAGATGGGGGCTGGCTGAGAGAAAGCCAGCCATGTGATTACAGGGTGGAACTTTAAGCTCCACCCCTCAATCTCTGGGGAACAGAGAGAAGAACTAAAGATTGACCTAATCACCAACAGCCAGTGATTTAATCAATCATACCAATGTAATGAAGCTTCAAAAGCACAGGATTCTGAGAAGCTTTTGGGTTGGTGAAGAAGAATGCACCCACATACCAGGAGGGTGCTGTACTGCAAACTCCAAGGGGACAGAAGCTCTTGTGCTCAAGGCCCCATCCTATGTGTCACTTCATCTAGCTGTTCATCTGTATCCTTAGGATACCCTTCATAATAAATCAACAGCAGTAAGTAATGTTTCCCTGAGTTTTGTGAGTCATTCTGGCAAATTACCACGCCTAAGGAGAGGGTTGTAGGAGCCTCCTGATTTGCTAAAGCCAGTCAGAAGTCACAAGGTGTAATCTAGCAGAGATTAGAGGTTTGGGGTGGAGAGACTGAGCATCATTATTACAGATGAAACAAGATGGGCTATAAGTTGGCAACTGCTGAGGATAGATGAAATATACATCAGGGTTCATTATACTATTTACTTTAGTGTTTAAATTTCACCATAATTAAATGCACACATACAATTATCAACTTTAATAAATATTTCATTTGCTTCTTGAAATTCGGATGCCATTAATTCAAAATGATCTCACTGTCCCCTCCCTCTTAAAAACATATTTAATGACAGTTGTTCTACGTGATCAGCATTCCTATATATATTGAAGCTTGAGACATTACTCCATATCCCATAAAGTACTGCTGGCTAGCATAAACTACTAGGTTACATTTAAGAACATATTCACCCTATAAAAATTATGAAAAAAAATTGCTGATTAGTCTATCTCATAAAGAATTATTTAAGCTCAAAATCCCTTTGTGTCAAAAGAATGCTCCTCCTTCCCTGATGGCCTTACATGTACAGTCATGTGCTACATAACAACGTGTCAGCCAAAAGAAGGCCACATACACAATAAAAATCCCATAAGATTATAATACTGTCTTTTTACTGTACCTTTTCTATGTTTAGGGATACAAATACTTACCATTGCATTACAATTGCCTAAAGTATTTAGTACAACAATATGCTGTACAGGTTTGTAACTTAGGAGTACGTAGCCTCAGTGTGTAGTAGGCTATACCATCAAGGAGTACATAGCCTCAGTGTGTAGTAGGCTATACCATCTAAGTATACTCCACGATGTTTGCACAAAGATGAAATCCCCTACGGACACATTTCTCAGAACTCTTCCCTGTCATTAACTGATGTATAACTGTATATAAATAGCCAGCATATAGTTGCCAATCTTTGCTTCAGAAAATCTACATATACATATAATTGTCATCAGTTGAAAGTTTAAAAGGCGAGTTTGAAGGAGAGTAAGATGATCATGCATCTCTATGCTTTAAAGGCCCCAAGGGGTTTTCAAGGCTACAATTAAATATAGCTTGTTGTATACTGACTGATAGAGGGGATCTGAATTATTCCCTAGCTGGTGCTGCATTAAACCATTTTTCACTAGAATTCCTTCTTCCAGACAGAGCAATACAAGCTCCGCTGCCAGGTAAATGTCCTGGGAGAGACTCTCCTATCACGTAACAGATCAGGAAGCAAATTTTCATTTCACAGAGCAGTCCTTTGAGGCATATTTTAATTTTCCTTCTGAAAACACACTTAGCATATCCTCTTTCCTTCTAAAAATCTCTCGCTTGCGTGCGCGCGCGCTCTCTCTCACTCTCACAAACACATACACACACAGTCTATAAACAGGCTCTAGTATAAAATGACCCATTGAAATGGAATAATAAATAATAACGCACCTCATCATCGGCCTGTCGCAACCGTGCAACAGCATAACGCCTCACCGTTGGATTGGTGTAATGGGAGGAAAGCAGCTCCAAGGAGTCCTCTACATCCATCGGCTTCCATTTTCCCAGAAGTTCCAAGGCCTGTTTGGCCTCTTGAGGTAGATCCCAATTAACACATTTCAAGAATTTTGTCAAAGCCTAAAATCAGAAAATATTTAAAAATTAGAAACAGCCTATTTCTTGGGATAGAGAAGGTGACTAGGCAGAGTTCCACTTGGTCCTAATGGCAGAGCCACGGAGTCAATGATAGACTCCTTGTGTAAACCCTAAATGAAGTTATATATATGATGTGTTAGAGAAGCACTGCAGGACAGAAAAAAAGCATGTTCCCTATATCTTTATATTTTCCAGGCTAAATCATTTGCACAGCACTATGACTTTTTAAATTTGTTTTGGCTTTTCTTCATTTTGCTATTGTTATTTTAAAATACTGCAGACCTCAAGACATGGAAATAGTTGAGGCATTTCTCACAAACTCTAAGATGCCTTAGAGACAACTTAGATTTTACAAAAGAAAATACTGCAACCACCGAGTCAAAGGGCTGGAAACCATGCAAGCATAGAAATTACCACCACTAGCCTCACTCTAGATCATCTCCCTAGAGTATGACCACTGGCTTTCGTAGATACTTAAACATGAAGACTCAAACAATCTGGAGTATGTACATATCTCTGTGAAGTAACTACTTAAGAAGATAGGCAATCCAACAGAACTTCAAAACACAAGCATAAAAATGGGTAAGTGGAGAAACAGCAGCAAACAGTCTGTGATTTGGCTGATTGTAGTATCTTTCTAGAACCTCACACCTTTGAAAAGGCAGCACACTGAAGTTTTCATTAGGCTGTTAGTTAAGCAGATTGTCTTAGAACATATCATTCATTGCACAAACAGTAAATGCTCTTTTAAGAAAGGTATACACTTGTTGGCCAGGTGTGGTGGCTCATGCCTCTAATCCCAGAGCTTTGAGATGCTTACGCACTGCTTGAGGCCAGGAGTTCAAGACCAGACTGGGCAACATAGCAAGACCCCATCTCTACAAAAATAAATTAAAATAAAGAAAAGTATATACTTGTTTTCCATAAAAAGCAACACTTATTGCTGGGTCTCAAAGGCAACACTTTCCTAGCTGAACCCAAGATGTTTTCTTCTTTGTCTTCCTCTGTTGTTATCTGTTAAAAATATAGATTACTTGAAAATTTAAAACTCCTGCTCTGTCCAACCAAAATCTTTTTATTAGTAAATTAATCCAGTCCTCAGGAAAATGTCTAGTTGGACAACAAACCACAATTTCTGGTTAGTATGACACTAAATGAACCTTCATACCCATCCCCTAACTTATTCTTGACTTTACTAAATTAACAAAAAAGGCACTATGGAGATTGCCTAGTTCAATGCTTAAATCGTATATAACCTTAGCAAAGTTAAATGGCTTGCCCATCACCTCAAAATGGTGCATGAGCTAGACCTAGAAGCCAGGTCCACCAATTCTCAGCCCCATGCTTCTTCCACCAGATGGTGCTTCCTTACCAGTAAGGCACTCCATTTCCTAATTAGCCCCATTCCCCTTGGAGCCATTACTCTGCCAACACTAAGTTCCAAAATCCATTCCAGTCCCTTTCAATTATTTCCTAGCAATATCTATATTTGTCCTCAGCCTGATTCTCATTATATCACACAACTGGAGTTGGACAGAGCCTTCTAACTAAGAACCTCAATACCAGTTTCTCTTCTACTCATTTCATACAAACTCTTAGAAGCTCAAGTTGGAAGTGATCTTAGCACAAATTTCCCATTGTTAGCAGAAACACCCCACAACATTAATGCCGAAATAGAGATCCAATATTTACTTAAGTGATTCCAGGAACTAATTTCCAAATTAGCCATTATATTCATAGAAAGCTAAGCTATTTTGGTTTTGTTTTGTTTTTAACTATAATGAACCAAAAGACAAAAAATGTCTTCATATTGCTTCTTCCAATTGGTTAGTTTCACTCTTTGGAGAGAAATGAGAGTAAATTTAGCCCCATATGATGTGGACAGCCTTTCCAATATTTGAAGATAATTGCCATACTGTTACAAAGTGGTTTCAACTAGATGATAGGGATACTTTAGTTCGTAAATATACAAATAAACAACCTTGGCTTCTTTCTCAAAACATTTCATCACTACCACTTACCACAATGCAAACCTGTTTCATTAAACTCTCATTGCCCTTCCATGCTTCAGCCCAGTTAACTTATATTAACAATGTCTCTCTAACCACTGTGTACAATCCTCCCTTATACCCTTTATCAAAACAAGGGTATCCTCTTCTCTAAGGCCATCTTGTCAAAAACTCAAGTTTCACAGGAAGTTTTCAGCAACTTTCAGCTATTCCTTTAGAAGCTGGCTCAATTTCACTACTGTCATTTAAATGATGTTCTTCTAAATGCCAACTGTTTTTGTGGGCATTTTTATCTCTATAACTGGAGTCTGCATTCCCCAAGGACAGCTGTCCCTTTCCTCCACACCTCCTGCACACCATTTAGTATAATGCTCCTTTCTGTATAGAACATAGATTGCCCTACTAACTTATTCCATGAATTTATTTTCCACTTCTAAAATGCATTTCTAGGTTGAATGTGGAAACAAAGCAATACTTCTTAAATAATGATAGTGAAAGCTTTTCCATTTCACAGTACATCAGCAGTCTTAATAGAAATGTGCGGGTATGTACTTATTATAAGCAAATCTTGTAGCATGCTGATGTACTCAATTCAATAACTGAAACAATCTAAAACCTAGATTCTCAGATTTATAGACTTATTAGCAAGATTTAGAGTATGCTGCTGCCAAAGAACATAAGGCACTGTACAAAAGAATTTCACAACTTTTTAATGTTAAATGTTACAAATGTAAACAGGGAGTCCATAGAATGAAGACAGAAACAAGGAGTCAAAGAATAAGAAAGACAAAAAGTAAGAATGTGAAGACAGCAATAATAATAATAATTAACCCTAGGTCTTTCAAAGATGCTTTACTGATCCATGTAAAGATACAGGATTGAAGCGCAACTCTCTCTCTCTGGAACTTCCATAGATAACTGAAGAGCACAGGCTGTAGAGCCAGGGTGTTTCGGTTTCAATTATAATTCCCAGCTCCATCAATTATTAGCTGACTAAATTGAAGTACATTATTTAACTTTTAAAAGACCTTTCTCATAGGCTTGTGGTGAAGATTAAGATAATGAATGTACAAAAAAAGAAAAAATAATAATAAAAAAATAAAATAAAAAAATAAAGATAATGAATGTAAAATGTTTGTAATAATACCCTGTATATAGTAAATAATTATCAGTTATTATTTCATTCTATTTTTGATGTTGACATCAAATGTTAACCTTACTATACTTATTACTATGTTTTATTTCCTTCTGATCTGAAAATCACCTATCTCCTATTCTTAGAATCACAATCACGTAAGAACTGAAAATACTATATTTATCTCATGTATATTTCCAATTTAAACTTCTATCAACTAAATTCTTACAAATTTCCATTTTGCTGCTTTTCCAATGCTTTCAATTCCAAATACTCAAACATGAAAACATCTCATTCTTTTTCTTTCCACCTGCCATATATCCTTACTGATATGGTGTGGCTGTATCCCCACCCAAATCTCATCTTCAATTCCAACATGTTGTGAGAGGGACGTGGTGGGGAGGTAACTGAATCATGTGGGCAGGTCTTTCCCATGCTGTTCCCGTGATAGTGAACAGGTCTGATGAGATCCGATGGGTTATATAAGGGAGAGTTTCCTTGCACAAGCTCTTTTTGCCTGCTGCCATCCATGTAAGACATGACTTGCTCCTCCTTGCCTTCCGTCATGATTGTGAGGCCTCCCCCAGACACATATATGCAACTGTTAAGTCCATTAAACCTCTTTTTCTTCCCAGTCTCAGATATGTCTTTATAAGTAGCATGATAATAGACTAATACTGTAAATTGGTACCAGAAGTGGAGTACGAACCCACACAAATATAAATCCATCAGGCTCAGGCCTAACCCCTAGGCATAGTCTCCAAGTCAACTTGCTTGTATAGCTTCTTCATCCCTTATCCTCCAAAACTGTTCTATAAGTCAGTATATAAGCTTCCTAAGTATATCACTTTTTTCATTTTCTGCTCTGCTCCAATCTATCCTAGTTTGTACTCGCTAAAATATCACTTGTTAGGCCAGGTGTGGTAGCTCACGCCTATAATTCCAGCTTGGGAGGCCAAGGCAGGTCAATCACCTGAGGTCAGTAGTTCAAGCCCAGCCTGATCAACATGGTTAAACCCCATCTCTACTAAAAATACAAAATTAGCTGGCGTGGTGATGCATGCCTGTAATCCCAGCTACTCAGGAGGCTGAAGCAGGAGAATCGCATTAACTCAGGAGGCAGAGGTTGCAGTAAGCGAAGATTGCACCATTGCATTTCAGCATGGGTGGCAAGAGTGAAACTCTGTCTCCAAAGGAAAAAAATAAAATAAAATAAAATAACACTTGTTAATATACATTTTCCTGCTTTAGCAGTTTCCTGTTGCCATTACAATTGAATTCCTAAGAGTAGAATTCAAGGCTCATCACAATCTGATGCCATTCTTTTCTATTTCATAACCATTCATGCAAAACTTCTCTGTCTCCTGAACCTAACAGCCTACCTTACTCATGCTTTCCTTCCCCCCTAAAAAATGATCACCAAATAAAAAATGCTATCAAAGTCTGCTCACACTTTAAGGGCAATCTTTGTTCTGTGAAACCTTCCTCATACCATAAGCACACTGATCTTGTCATCCTCCACATTTCTATTATGTTAATGACCTATATGTTTATTAAGACAGTGACCCTTAATTACTATACCTCCTCATTTTAATTACGTGTAAATATCCTTACCCCAAAACAATTTTAATTTATACGAATACAGGGACATGATACCTGAAAGCTCATAGTCTTATATAATGCTAGGCCAAGAGGTGATAATAAATAATTGATGAACTGAATTCATTTACCCTACGGGTTACCATCAACTTCTTGTCAGGAGACACAAATAATGATTGTCCTCATGTCACTGTCTCAGAAACAGCCTTATAAGAATACTCACTGCATCACTATTATCTTCATTATACGCGACTCTTTCTACTGCTGTTTTTTCCCCCAAGCATAATAAAAAGGCATGGAGTTAATTTAAATTAGTATTTTTATAAGAAGAAAGTCCATTGTAAAAGCTATTAGTTTGTTGAAAAAGTAATTTTAGTTTTTGTCAAATAGTTTTAAACGATTACAATATTCACATTTTGGGTTCCACAGAAGTGAGTCACATCCTACCTGCTATGAACTACAAATCTGAAAATACTTAATAAATTTAAATGGTAACAAATTTAATTGAACAAAGTTATTACTATGACCTTTCTGGGTGCAACATCAACTCCTGACTAGCAGGTTTTCATCTGAAATACTTAAGACAGGTCATTAAGAAAATAAAAGAATAGAAAGACAAAATGTAATTGAAACACAAAAAGTGTAACTTTGTAAGAACCAGTTTCCTCCAATTTGTTTTCTGAGCACTGCCTTCTCTCTAGGAAAGCTTTTCAGTCCCTGGGCCCAAATGTTAACTAACCTAAATCACAATTTCTGAGAGTTTGACACTAAAAGAATTTATTTCTGTAAATAAATTAATGTGTGGAGCATGAGAGTATTCGTTTTTCACAAAACCCATTTGAAATTATTACAAGATTACAAACGTGGCTCTGTGAATAATTTCTTCGGTCACTTCAAGGCCTATATATATTTGGTTTACTCAAAAGTGACTCCTGAACATTAAAACATATCGTTCACTCTACTCTAGTGGTCATAAGAATCCTGTAATATGTCCTGAGAATTGAAGTTTCATCACTCACCTTTCGAAAACTTGAAATCAACTAGTTTAATGAAACTTGTCACACACTTTATATCACTTGAACATTTTATTTCCTTTGCACATATCTAGAAGTAATTGAATTTCAGTGGGAAGTGACTACTTGTTTAAACAAACAATTTTTCTTGCAAACCTTTCTATCTAAAAAAGTTCTGCTCTGTAAATCTACTCCTCTATGCTTCTTAAACCTATGCATTCGAACAGGTTCAATTCAATATTTTGCTATGTATTTTAGATGACACTGAGCTGCATTCAAGATGCAATTTCTGTGACCAAGGTTATTGCTCATTTAACACAGTATCATGATACTAACTCAATCTTTTAATAAAACACAAATCACAAACCTGTGTTTCTGTTGGTGAATTTTTTTTGTTCAAGTGATATAAAGTGTGTGACAAGTTTCAGTGATGAAGAGAATTACACTCAAAGGTATAGTAAATTTAAAATGCTTCTCTCTTTCTTATTACGGATATAAAGGAGAATAAATATGATTCATTTACAAAGAATTTCCTAAGGCATCAATAAATGATAAAGCAGAAAAGCTGAAGAGTTAAGATGAGCTGTAACTGGATTTACATCTTTACGAACTAAAGAAAGGACATTTGGTTCAGAAAAACAACTTAAACTAGTAGTTAAAGATCATATCACAAGACTATAAAACATATCACTTCGTTCATTCTCATATAAATATGTAACAACTTCCTGACAGATATCAATTTTCCTAATGCTTCTCTGCTCTTCCCCTAATGCATTTCAGGATTCCTGCTAAGGCATGTGCATGATGTTGAAAATGTTTTCTCTATAATTCTCTTTTCTATGTCTTCACTGACTTCCTTTTCTTCTAATTCATAGACGCAAGCATACTGAAAGGCAGCATGTACAAGCTTGTGAGTCTGCATAGGTCCCCTAATCTCTCTTGGGCTCAAATTTCCTCATCTGTAGAACAGTCACAATAATACATACATTGTGGCGTTGTCATGGAATTTAAATAATTCCTGGTACATAGCATCTGTTTAAAACATTCTGAATACTATTATTATACCTTAAGAGGTAATCCTTGGCTCTGTTTTAAGATTTTACAGACCATTTTAAAAACTAGAAGAGACAAAGCTCATAATGACATGATTGTCTTATATTAAATATGAAGAAATGAAAGCTTACACAGGCAAACTAATTTGCCTGTAGTCAAAAAGCTTCTGAGGAGCAATAGTAACACACAAAACTAAGTGTCCACAGACTGCAGGTTAGTGATGACTACTTCACCACAATTCTCTCTCCAGAAACCCTATCCACTCCATGGTTTTATTACAGGAAGCAAATGTCTAACTTTGACCTAACCTTTATCCTCCATGCCAGCCTGTATGCTATTCTACCAACTGAATTCCCACATCTCAAATTATATTTCTCATACCTTCTCCGCAGCCACATTTTGTCCAGAATTCTGTAGCTTCATTCTTATAACAACATACATATTCTCCTAGTCACCCAGGTTCAAAGAGGTAGGAAGAAGAGAACCAGCATTTACTCTGCACCTACTATGTACCAGGTACTCTACCACATTACTTATCTATATTACCTTACTTGTGAAGGAGAATTGTCTCTATTAGAATAATAAAGACACCAAGCTATCAAAGTAAGTTGCCTCATCCTACCAAACAAGTGTTTTAGAAACTGAACCCAAGTCTCGCTGACTTCAAAACCCATTCAGACATTGTCTATGTGTCAACAAACAGGTACATGCATGTTTGTGTGAAGACTTTTATAATTTTTTAAACGAATATCATATATACTGCTCTGTAACTTTTCTTTCCTTTTTTTAATCGAATTATATATTCCAATTGTTTATTTTATTTTTAATTTTTTTCTTAATTTTTTTATTATTTATTTATTTATTTTAAAGACGGGGTTTCACCATGTTGGTCAGGCTGGTCTTGAACTCCCAACCTCAGGTGATCCACCCGCCTTGGCCTCCAAAGTGCTTGGATTACAGGCGTGAGCCACCACTCCCGGCTGTAATTTTTCTTTAAAGTGACAATAACAATTTCCATGGCAGTCTCCTCATCTTATTAATAACAAAGTTGGTAGATAAATTTGATATATGAAAATATTCAAGACACTCACTTTTTCTTGATTCGTAAGATAATATCTAAATTTCCAAACAAGATCTTGTTCTTCATATGTAAGTTGCTTGGTTGGTGGATAACTCACAATAATCTAAAACAAAGAAAGAAAAAGAACTAATTTTGTCAACTATATACTTCCTATATATTTCCATTTCACTTAATATTTTTCAATTACAATTCTATACTAAAATTATTATATAAGCAAGGAAAATGTAAATCCAGTCAAGAAGGCCTTAAACTTGTTGTAATTATGTGTCCAAAAAGCAGTTTAAAGGAGAAGAGGAGAAAGTCATATTCCATAGAAAAATATTTAACTGGAGAGTTCATTTAATTCAACCAGAAACAAAACATAGCAAAATAACAATGTCCCCTACCAGAAAAAGGAAAAATGTGCACACAATAAACTCTTTTCAAGTCAATGCATACAACAAGGCATGTGTGCACAATAAGTTCTCTCTCAGGCAATGTCTTAAGGCCAGCTTCTAAGAATAATACTATGTTATGAAAGTATATAAGTATTTAGAGTTCTGTCTCCAGAGCTAATAAATTTATGGAAAGCCGCAAATGATAATAGAACTGCTGATAAGTGAAATTATTAACATGATGTAAGATTCATCAACCTGGAGAAAATGTGCATCTAAATAGTTTTTAAGTGAGGTGATAGCTATCAGTTTCAACCAAAATACCCATTTAACTATTTTAAAATTAATATTTCAAAAATTCTCTTACATTTAACTGATCTCTTGTGGCAGCATTAGGCTTGAGATCATGGTCAGAAGGTCCACTTCTTAAACTCCGGGCAAGCTTGTGGTGTTTGCTCTCAACTAAATTCTCCTATAAATTATTTAAAAATATTGACAATGTAAATTTCACCAAAGGAAACTTCAACAGCTATTCATAAATAGAAAAAGTACTTGAGAGGATTTAATAATATTGCACGTTTTATTCTGATACAACTTTAGCAGTCTTCTACATCCCTTAAAAATATGTATCCTTTTAAAGACTAGAAAACTAAGCGTGCCTTAAACTCCACTAGTTCCATAATACACACACGTCATTCCAGCTTCTTAAAACATCTTCCCCTTACTCTCCATATATTCAAGGTTTCCATATCTTCTAATCAGTCAAATATCACCATCACTATAAAATCTTCCCTGAAAACATACACTAAAGCATTTCTTCCTCCTATCAGCTACTAATGACCTTGTGATGTCACTGTATTATCATCTTAGCAGTTATTTAAGCTGTCAGTCACTGAGGGCAAGGAAAATGATCGCAACGCTTGAATGTACACATCCGGTGATTATTTTACCCATAAAATAAAGTATTAGTTTTAACCATACTGTCATTGCCTAAAATAACATATAAATTAATATTATTTATTTTTTATTGCATGTGTAAATTGTCTGTTTACGTCATATAATTTCTATTAGCTTTATGGTCCTTTGTCCTTCATTTTTAAGAGTTCTTCATATATCAGCCTTAATATATCTGTAAATTATGTAATTATTTTCTCCCAGTTTGTTAACTGTCTTTTGGCTTTGTTGGTGTCTTTAGTCATGTAATTTTCATACTTAGTGTATGCTTTGAATATCAGAATGTAAAATGTAATTTGATTTTGTACTGAAGATTAAGTGCCAATTTTAGATACATTAACTGGATTCTACTATACTATGCATAGGAACTATAAAGGTCTTTAGAGTGTTCCTACCAGATCCTCAAGTGGCCTTTTCTTTTCAACTTTTTATTCTCTACTTTCCCCCCCACATCTCTTCCTTTGATATTAGGCCATCAGCCATTATATGTCCTGCTTTAATGACCTGTACTTATCTCAATCATCATGTTTTCATCATCCAATGTGTCACTTTTAATCTTTGGTCTGATGAGGAAAGTAATCTAATTAGAAATGCATAAAATTAGAATAAAAAGAGTTGGAATGATGTAAACGAGCTGTAACTTTGACAATCATGAAATCTATTGTACTCCTAAAAGGATTTTGTGCCTAGAAGTTTGTAATTCTAAAGTCATCTAACTAAACCTCTTTTGCATTGTATGAATTCTTATTCTCATATCCCTGAGAGAAAGCTATCATCTCGAAAATTCAGTAATAAGAAGGTATGCCACCATCATCCAAGATACCATGTTCCAAACTGAATAGTTCTAGGGATGCAGCAATCTTCCCTGTTTTCCAACAAAATTGGTCTCCCTAAATTTTTCATGCATTCATCCTAGTTAACAGGCAAAACCTCCTTCTGTATGATGACAATCTTTCAAATACAAGTTCTGCCAAGTCTTCGCTTCAAGATTACATCCCCCAACCTGAAAAAAAAAAAAAAAAAAGACTACACTCCCTAGCTCTTCCAGCAATTCAAATAAAGTAGATGCCCAACCCTACACTACCCTTAACCTTAGTTTTAGGATGTCAATATTCCTCATAAAATTCCATCAGAAATAGATTCTAGATAGCTGAAGTGAATTTATGAATCACTTTTAGTTAATGGAAGCAGTTACATATTACTTGTTTAAAGAAAGTACATGATGTGGTTAACTCACAATTACTCTGAAGAAAAATACTTTCATAAAAAAAATTTGCACAATAACTTACCATAGACATCTGAGGATCAGGAACTTTCACTAATTCAAAACTTGTTAATATTGGAGATGATTCATCACCGTCCTAGATTATAGAGCAATAATTTAAAAAAGAAAAAATTTAATACAATAGGAAACAGTATATGATATACACACCAATGTATTTTAATTCTAATTGATGAACATCACTCTTCCCTTTAAAGAAATCCTTATTTTCTTCCAACTATATTATAAAATGCATATCCACTTTGTACCTACCTCTCTTTGGTTGAT
Source organism: Ateles fusciceps (assembly GCA_036589455.1). NCBI lineage: Eukaryota > Metazoa > Chordata > Mammalia > Primates > Atelidae > Ateles > Ateles fusciceps. The sequence continues at coordinate 3,872,418 of JAZHEH010002924.1, read as the reverse complement.
GATGAAATTATTTTGAGAAAAACTCTAACAAAATTTTTACTACACTTTTAGAGATATGAGGTCTGGAAATTAGATGGTTTGGGGTTTTTTTTCTTTTTAAATTTTGTTCATATGATGACAGTGGGTTTTTAAAAACGTGCTAATTTTCAAACTCAGAACAAGAAACCACAGACTATACATAAAATATGGCATAATGGATGTGTTGCACTACTTGCAAAAACTAAGTGGATGTTGGTAATTTTTCAAGGTAACACGATTGAGATCCATTCAAAGGAGCAGAATTTTAAGTGTGGGGTTAATGTTACTGAAATGTATACACAGCTAGAGAATCAACAATGTTGTTACTTAAAGGAACACCTACACAACACAATCTAAACTTGAATAATAAAATCAATTAATTTTTCAGCAATAAAGTCATCTTATTTTGTTGGTATTCTCATTTTTGAAGAATGTTGGCTTTTATTTTTATCCAATGCAAGCCAAACATACTGGTAAAAGGCTAAACTAAGATCAAAATTAACTTTCTCATGATTGTATATCTAGCATCAAGCTTTTCTGTCAATTTCCAAATGCTAGTGTGTTTTTAATTTTAAATATGGGCCACTAACTCAGGAGAGACTGAAAGCAGGGAAGCACTGTGACTTTACTTCAGTTCAGTAATTGAGTCTTAGAGAAAACCACAAATTCCCACAGCCGTTGTTTAACAGGCTTGTTCTCAGTCACAACACCAGAAAATACATTTATCAGCCAAACTGTGACAAGTAATCTTCACTAAGGCTATCTGTCACAAAAGACAGGTGACAAGAAAGTCTATTTCCATTAGATTCAATACAGTGGCCCAGCAATCTTTACACTAAGTGGAAATATGACAGGGTGGGTAGACAGGCATTAATTTATGAACAATTTTCAGGAAACAGTAGAAAGGGGTCAAGAATCTTTTCAAAAATACTTGAAATTCTTCTAATTTCTATTCTGTTATTATTTCATCTGCTATCAAAGCTGTCTTTGAAAAGATCCTTCACATCTCCAATGTTTGAAAGTACCATCTCCATTAGCACGTTTTTGCAATATAAACTCTAAATGGGCAGAAAATACTGCTTTTAATGAAATGACATGTAGTATAAAATGTAAAACATGCTTTTATTATAATGTACTGGTGACAGAACAGTTTCACTCACACTTCCCTTTTTTTGATGTATTTTTTTCTAATAAATTAATAAACATTGTTAAAGAATCTATCCAAGGAGTACCATTTATAAAATCAAAGGCAGAAACAAGTTAACGTTTCCTATTCTTTCACTAACGTGAAAGGGATTTAAGCTAAAGACAAAAATATGAACAGTAACTTGAAAAAGGATCATAAATAAACTGCAAAAACTCAAACCTTCATTATGAAACCTTTCAAACAGTAATTTATAAAAGTATATATATATTTTAAAATCACCTGCTATAGCTTTAATAAACAACAATAAAGTGTAAATGTAATTTAAAAGGACTGCTTCTAATGAACAAAGACACTGCATATAAGCTTGATCATATGCTAGAAAAAATACTAATCTACTACTATGTTATGTACCAAAAGTCTGTCATCATTTAAGCTGATTTAAGCATTTGTCGATTATTAACACAATAACAGAAGACATTTGATTTATGTGGTTTCAAACTATACATACAATTTTTTTATTTTTTATATTCATTTTAAATAAAGAGGGAGTCTTGTCATGTTGCCCAGGTGGGTCTCAAACTCCTCGGCTAAACTAATTTTCCCACTTGGCCAACCAAAGTGCTGGGATTACAGGCATGAGCCACGACACCTGGTCTGCATACAATTATTTCTGTAGTACTTAAAGGAAGATACTTTCAGGTAGGTACATACTAAACACAGAACTACTTTCTTTAGCATAATGGGCAGAACAGAGCAAATCTATAACTGCATATTTGTTATTACTCAGCCTGATGGTAAAACTGTTGTCTTAATTTTGCATATATTGTACAAATAAATAGACATTTCTGAGGTATTTCATAAGTATACTTAAGTGAGGGCCACATACAGACATTACATATGCACTCAAATAACAGACTCTTAACTTTCAATAAAAATATAATTTCCTCTTTTCATTCTTTAAACAAATAATAACAGTAAATAAAGCCATTACTTAGTGTCCTACTTGCCAATTTGCAGAACAATTAATCACAAAGTTTTTAATCACTTGCATACTTATTGAATTCTGTGACCCAGAAGTGCATTACATGAGTGATCGGCTTTTGTAATCTGGTTGTAGCTATATGATTTGATTTGTGTATATATAAACAGCTGCTGCTGACAGCTGTCTGCTGCTACCCTGCAACCAAATAATTCATCCCAGCAGGAACAACAGTAATATTTTTTAATGTTTCCCCTCCCCTCTACTTTAGAGACCAAAAACAGTTCCCAGGCAAATACCTTTTCATAATAAACAATACCATATTCCTTATCATCACACTTGACACATCGAAACTCAACCATCAGGTACATGAAATTAGAACTTCGTTTTTCACTCTGAAAAAGAAAAAAATGATTTTCATGAAAGATGATTATTTTCAACATTCTCTTAGGGGGATCAGTATGTATCATTTTTCCCAATTCAGTAATACATGTATCTATCAAATCCAAGTCAAAATATAACAAATTTTTATTATATACATGTAGTGTTTACTCAGCACTATGATTTTATTACAGACAACACTACTGTTTACTCAGTAGTGTCTACTATGCACTTATAGTTGCTTTCTCAAATTTAACACTTTTGGTTTATTCAGTAGTTTGGATTTTATAATCTTGAAGGTATTTTGCACACATGTGCATGAGAACTATTTTATTTCAAAAATAAAAAGATCGGTTTGTCCTTCTAACAATTTTAAGCAAAGTTCACCCTTAACCTATATGACTAAACAAACTATAGAAATCAATGTCTAACAAAAATCAAAAGTAAAAAAAAAAAAAAAAGTGTGCAACCTAAGAACAGAGGCCATTTGAGTTTACTAAGTATAGCCTTTATGAGTTTTTCATAATTTATAAATGTTCTTAAAATGATTTGTCATTTGTAAATTTTTATCCACACTTTAAATATACTGCAGAATAATTACTTCTTGTCCCAACATTAAAAAAAAAAGTTCTTTATATAACTGTGTCACCGTAAAAAAAAAAAAAGCAAACATAGTCACATGTCACTTAACAATAGGTACACATTCTGAGGAATGCATCACTAGGCAATTTAGTCATGTGAACATCATAGAATGTATAAACACAGAGCTAGATGGTATAGCCTACTGCACACCTAGGTTATACGGTATGGCCTATTATCCCTAGGGTACAAACTTGTATTGCAGGTTACTGTACTGAATACTGTGGGCAAGTGTAACACAATAGTAAGTATCTGTTTATCTAAACATATCTAAGAGAAAAGGTACAGGAAAAATAAGGTACTATAATCTCATGGAACCACCATTGTACACGTGATCTGTAGTTGATCGAAAAGATGTGACAAGGCACACGACTATACTAGGGTGATGATGAAGTGAAAATACAATGAAGTCTAGAAGGGTAATGAGCCTTGACCCAAAACAACTTTATAAATGGCTTTAGATCTAACAGGTAAAATTGCTAGGCATGGTGGCTCACACCTGTAATCCTAACACTGGGAGGCAGAGTTGGGAGGAATGCTTGAAGCCAGGAGCTTCAGACTATCCTGGGCAACATAGCCAGACCTTGACTCTACAAAAAACTTTAAAAATATTAGCCAGGCCTGTAGTCCTAGCAACTTGGGAAGCTGAGGAAGGAGGACCACCTGAGTCCAGAAGTTTGAGGCTGCAGTGAGAATACCAGTGCACTCCAGCCTGGGTGACAGAGCCAGACCCTGTCTCAAAAACAAATAAATAAATAATAAAGGTTTGAAGAGGTTACTTAAATTCTTCAGCTTTGTGAACATATTATAGTCTATTGTGGTAATGGTACAGGTGTGGTAATGGTAATTTCTTTTAAAGAAATTAAAATACGAAAATTTTGGCTGGGCAAAGTAAACTCTAACACGTTTTCTACACCCAGTGATATATAAGTTTAAGAAGAGAAAAATATTATGAGTAATCACTATTTGAAATGTGACTATTACAAAAATCAAAAAAAGTAAGCATTTCTTCCAGTTTAAGTATATAAGAATGCATTATGAATAAATTTAGAAAAGATACCAAAAACTACAATTGAATGTAAATGTTGTTAAACATCACTACCTTCATTAAAAAAAAGAATAATACTAAAATCTAATTTTTATAATAGTTGACAGTAAAATTAAAAACTTCTCTCTACCTGCTGAAAATTATTTGGAGAATATAAATTAAATAAGTTGTGCCTTATGGTCATTATAAATGAGACAAATCACAATCGATGTTCTTCTCTCCTAATTTGATTAATATAATTATTATTTCTGTTCTCTAGGTGTTGAATATTGGGCCTAACACCTGGTATTTTAGAGCAAATATACAAAAAAGGAAATTTTTCTTGTTACAACTTTTGGCAGCACTCTCATTGAAGCCATCTTTCTTTAAACATACACGCTGGCTCATATACAAGGTCAAGAAAAAAATCACTTATCATGTAATTTTATACAGGGTGCAAAGTCCTATATGCAGTACATAGAGAAGCAATAAATTGAAGAGAAAACTTGCTGAAATTATTTATGGTAACTGAAGTGAAAAGTTAGCACTATGTGATGGAAGATTTATCCAACACTGACTTGAACATGAGCTGATATGACAGAGAACACACCACTGAGGCATTAAGCCTGCATAGGCTTCATTCATATATTTAGAACATCTTAGAATATCTACTACCTACTTCATGGTTTGACATTATGTTAAAATACAGGGGAAGGCAGATATCCCAAATTTTCCAGTTATTAGCATAGAAATTCCCAGTTACAGGGGTTAACCCTGATAATCCTACATTTGTGAGATACCTAACAATAAACAATTCTTACCAAAAAATTGTTAATTTAAAAATTTACAGAAAATATTTTAAAGTAAAAAAGAGGGATAAAACCCACCTCATTTATCATTTCTATTTCTCTAAACGTCAATCTGTCCAGCCAATCTACTTTCACCATGTGTCCTTGTCGATGAGCTTTGGTGAGCTGCAGAATAAACACAACGACAAAAATTTTAATACAGATCTAGTAGAAAGACGGACCACGAATGTCAGAAGGGCAATGTCAGCTTCACATATGATGCTTTCCTATACGCATTAGAAACCATATGCAACTAAGAAACTTTGCAAGAGACAAATGCTTTTTTTAAAGAAAAACAAATTTTTTTTAAAAGGTCCACAATTTGCCATATTTTAACATGTGAAAGAATAATGAAGTTGTTCCTGAAATTATCTCTATGTTCTATATTTCTTATATTTTAACTATTACAAAGGGATGGAATTATAATAACAATAGTTTCATGAATGGGAAATAAACCACCTTTTCTCTTTTCTTCCCATCTTTCGATGTATTTAAACAACATGAAAAATGACAGTTACAGGTAATAAGGCATTTTTCTGGGTTTATACATTTAATATTCTAAGGTTTAAGCTCACACATATGCATGTATGCTTTAATTTTAGGAAACGGTGATAAAAGACTTTAACTTTCTAGAGTAGCAGTTGGTAGAGTCCTGTGAGGTCTTAGGTACCAATCTACCCTTAGGTTTACAAATTAAATAATAATTCATCGACTCTTCAAATCCATAGAGAATTCCAGGGTAAGTTCCAATGCCCTCAAATTAGAACCATGTTTTGAGGTTTTAATTATTAGTATCATACTTTTTGTAATATTAAAAATCAATACCCTTCTCACTCCTTCTAAACAAACTGACAGTATAAAACAAAACTGGACATCAAAGCTTTACACAGTAGCTTATCTATATCAGTTTCTTCCGCTTCATTTTCCGTATCATGACAGCATTCCTATAAGGACAGCAAATACTGCCACCAATTTTCTCTATCTTCCAGAACTAAAAATCTTCACAATCAATCTTCGTTCTCTTCCTCAACTCTCATCACAACTATGTGGTCACACTATTTCAGAAATAAAAATACTAACGTCATACAAAAAGTCTGAAATTCATTGTAATAAAAAAAGTAATTATAAATTTAGCTTTCTTCCATTAATGATCCCCCTTTCACCTGAGGTAATTTCTACATGAAAATGTATAACAAGTTATTAATAAGTGCTTAGAATGATTACAAAAAGAGCAGAAACTAAATATTTTATTAGTTCTGGTGGAATAATAGACAAATATGCTGGCAACATGGAAATGGTCACAAGGAAACCAAAAGATCAGACAATGTGACCTACAGAAAAGACGGTGAGGGTAGGAGCCAGAAGACCAGAGTTCCAACCCTTTCTGAACCCACATCAATAAAATTAAAGTATTAACTTCCATTCTTACTCCCAAAATTCAAATAAAATAATAGATGCAAAATATAACAGGTGGTATTATTTCATGCAGTCATTAGAAGCATCTATTCTCACTCTACAATATGCTCCAAATGGGTTTTCAAAATAAATGAAAATATAAGAGGTCATTTTACATCCTTTGCTTATATGAACAAAGTAACAGTAAAAATTAGTAACAAGAGTGTATATACTTCCTAGAGGAATGGAGAAAAAAATAACATTTATTTACATGCCAAATTATAGGCACTTTTTATAACCACTCTATTTCATAGACAATTTTGACCCCAATTTGCAGATGACTATCAACTATTACTATGAGGTGGCCAAGCTAGGATTTAAACCCTGGTCTCTATGACTCTAAAGCCTATACTCGTACCACCAGTCTTTGCTATCCTGTCTCTACTGATGTACTAAGAGTTTTAAGTGAAACTCATTTCTGGCATTTGTTGAATACTAGTTTTGTATTTATGATACAATAGTTGATCCACTCCTAATTTCCTGTGAGCAAAGAACTGGCAATGGTAAATTTAGATGTGGGAGAATGTGGTGGGGACTTTTTTCCTCCTTTAGTAAAACTACCCAAACAAATTAGAAATGTTCTAAAGCCATTTTCACGAGCTCTCGAATTCGTTTGCTGCTAATATATATTACCTCCCATATAGCACACGAGTAGCTTTCCTATTTGAATACTAAATATGACCTATCTCAATTGTACAAGAGCTAATAAACAATGTATGGACAGTATGGCAGTACTAAAATTGGTACGCTCATTATGGAAACAAGTTTAAATTATCCTAGAGAAATTCACATTTGTGCACCATTATTTGCAATACAGAAAAATTAGACATAAAAGAATGAAAACGTCCATCAATAGTGGGAACTGTTAAGTAAACTAGAGTACACATACACTATGAAATACTATAATCAAAAAGAATAAGAAAATCTGTATGCCTTCATAGGAAAGACTGTTGAGTGCAAAAGCAATTGCAAAATTAAAGGTACCATTTATGCTACGGCAACTGTTTGCATGTCTGTCTCCTGCACCTGACTTTGAGATTCTGTGTATTTCTTTGAGCTAACTTTATAATTTCCACAGAATCAAACAGTTACCACTCAAAATGTCTCCTAGCTGCCTGTCCTATCTACCTATTACTACATAACAAACCACCCTAAAACTTAGTGGTGTAAAACAACATTCATTTTATTGTTTCTCTTTTTTTTTTTTTTTGGCAAAATCATCTTGAGGGACATTTAAATAATTTTTTCTTTTGGTCTCATTCATCATTAGTCATAATATTGCATGCATTTGGTGGCTGGAGCCAGAACATCCAAGCTGGCTCTATTCACATGTTTAACACATTGGTGATAAAGGGTGGGCTTAGCTGGGATATTAGGGTGGTAGGGCCTCTCTTTCCCCATGTATTCTCAGTGCTGCTCCCCTCTCCAAGTGATTTTTCAACGTGGTCACTCCAACAGAATAGCTGCACTTCTTACAGGATAGCTTAATGTTCCCAACATGTCAAGAAACAAAAGCTGTCACACTGTTTTGCCTGGAACAGACACAGCATCACTTCTGGTGCACTATATCAGTTTAAACGGGGTAATACAGATATTATGTGGAAGAGTGTGACTATGATAAGGCGTATTTCATTGAGGGCCATCCTAAGAGACTAGCACAGAGCTTACTTATCAGAGAGTCCAAGCATATAATACAACTGACTGTTCCCTTGCAAGGGAGCAGGTGGGTAGAGTTTAGAGATGACAAACTCAGCTCTTGGCTGGAATTTAGGCAGCAGAAAAAGTCTAGAACTAGCTATCACAATTGCTAAATGATCCATCCCTGCCTTCCTCTTCAGAATAATCTCCTTCAACTCTCCAACGAACTCACTAAACTCCAGCTAACAGTTTCTTCTGGTTCTTCAAACCACTAAGCCATTTACCTTTACTGCTCAATGTGGGTGAAATAATTAGTAATTATTAATAATTATATTTTAAAATTTATTAATTTTTTAAACTATAAAGCACTATGTAAGTTGTAACAGCTATTCTAATTAGTCCATAATCAATGTCACTTCATCTCTTATAGGTGCTGAAAACAATGTAGATATACTTGAGTGGTTTTCATCAGTCCAAAGCAACTTCTAGCTATCACCAATCCAGGAACTTCTATATATATTAAAGACCAAAAATGACCTTTAAAACACAGGTGGCATAACAATTCATATTCCATTTTGGGTCTGAAATGTCAGTGACCTAGATCTTTCCAAAGAGAAAATCTGCATTCCATTAAGCGGCAGAGCAAAAGTAGGACAATCTGTTTCAATTGCTCGTGAAGAAATAATCCTCACTAGGATACCCATTCTAGCAACGGGATAGGTCAAGAAATAGGGGAAAAAAAATGGGCATTTTCTCTTTTTAAAGGAAAACAGGTTTCTTACAGAATTCACAAGAAGTCACAAAGAGTTTGGAAGAAAAGTCCACTGTCACAGAAAAAAAAATTCGCATCATTTAGTCCTAACTTCTCCAAGAACTAAACAGCAAGGAGTTTTAAAAGCTATTTAAATAAAAAGAATCCACAAGAACCAAATAACAACACACCTGAGAAACTTTTTGGAGTACTAATCATGTATTGTCAGATTTAATGGAAGAACAAAAATATGTGTTTGAGGAACATGTCTCAGATTAGTAGGTGTTTAATAAAAGTATCAAGGACCGAGCCAAAAGTAAGCCAACTTGCTGCACTGTGTAAGAATAAGATCAGCAAGGAAAACAAATTTCAAAGCAGATAGGGATACTTGTAAATAGATAGACTTCCATGATTATGAGAACTCAGAGTTCATTGCTCTGTATTTTTCTCTGCTTTACTAGACAACTAAGCTTCTTGAGTGCTAGAGCTACGAATGGTCAAGAGAAGCTAGCATTTATTCATTCAATGTCTACTTATACTTATTGAAAGGCATTCTACGTGAAAGGTTACAGACATAATGGAAAACAAATGCATGTATACTCTGACATTCTGCCCAAGAGCTTTGGGGCTTCAGGGAAAGAGGCAGGAGTGACATTCAAAAGGAAGCTAGAGAGAAAAAAAAAAGATTCCTGTCATTGGTCAATTTTCCCTAATCTTTATACACTCTCAATACAAATATATATAACTTGCTGGCTATTTAATAACCAACTTCCATCATGTCTATCATACCTTAAGACTGATAACTTGGAAATACAGGATATGAGCAAATCAAATAAGTTGTCTTAAAAACAACTTTTAAAAATCCTCACTTTCATTTCAAATCAATAGTAAATGAACCAAGAATTTCAAACATTTTTAGTACGTAACCATAGAGGTCTGCTGAACTCAATTATGACATATCCACACTATGCAAAACCCTCTACCCTTTACAAAGCATGTGGCTGAAGTATCTTAAATGACCTGGAACAATTTTGAGACATCATTAACTGTAAAAGCAAGATTCAGTGAAATACACACATATGATTCTAATTTTAAAATAAATGTACACATATTCATCTATAACACACATGCATTTATTAATTTACCGAAAGCATATAAACTAGACTGCTAGTGCTGATTATCTTTGGGTGGTAAGTAGGTTGGGGTGACTTTCATAGTCTTCTTTGTGCTTTAACAATATTCTACCACTGTAGAAGATGTATATTATCTTTGTAGTAAGAAAAAATAAACGTCGTTTAAAAGCTAAAGTGATTTAAGAAACAATTAATTGTGGGGAAATCTCTGTTGGGAAAACCACTAAAGATTAGCATTTATAAAGATAATACTAAATAAAGCAATTTTACTTCATAACAAAAGCTCAAAGAATAAAGCCCTATCTCATTAACTGAACTTAACCACCTGAAATAAAAACTAAGTATAATATGATTGCTCTCTCATTTTCTTCTAAGGGCCTTTCAACTAGATCCAACTACAAAACCGTATAAATTAGAAGATGTCACCATTTTTCAATAACTGTTTAATAATGTCTGGTACTACTACAGACAAGACTGTTTTTCCAAAAACCCTTTATATGATTACATGGGGTTGCATTTTGTTAGCTACCTCACATCTCGCTCCTCTAAACTCCCTCAAGTTAAAGGCCATAGCTCAACTCTTTTAACTCTAACTCCTCCCTGAGCCTAAAATAGAACGGAGCTAAACTAATAAATACTTGGACAGAATATCATTATTTGTCTGCTAATATAATTATATGGTGCACTAGATTTCTATTACTAAAAAGTGTTCTTCAAAAAAAAAAAGACAATAAGCATCTCAAATCAAATATAAGCTATGCAGTAATTTGAAATTTCAGACAAACTGCAGTTGTATATAATTTATTTGAACTACTGAGATTAGAAAAAGAATCCTGTACATGTGCATGTAAGAGAGTTTGCACATGCCTACGTATTTAATTCTTGGCATGAACAGAAGTTTCTTCTCTCTTCCTGATTAATGAAGTCTTGGTCACAAATCTTCAATTTTGCTTTCAAACTGTATATGTAAATCTTATCATTCAGGAAAAGCAGTGTTTGCTTCATAAAAGTTTCATTTAGTTAAACTCCTTGAAGATAAATCTAGTTTTAAAAATGTGTTACTATTTTTCTGGCAAAAACTATAACTGTAAAGACAGAAAATAGATTTACAGAACATAAATCAATACTGTTTTAGGGCTCAATTTTACACTGGCAAAAACTAATTTAGTCTACTTGCTATCTTTGGTTTCTGGATAAATCTAAAAGTTTTGACAGTCTTAGCAGTAAGCAAACCAAAGTGATTAATAAAAAAAATGCTACCCATGTAGCATTAGGAATACATTTACAAGATATTACCAAACGCTTGTTATAACATAATTCAATGGTAACACAGAATCAAAGCAATAAGCTATGCTTATAAAAGCTATATTAGGTATTTACACAAAAACCTATAGCTAAGAGGAATATTCGGTGATGTCAATGATAACACTTAAATAAGTTTGATAGCCTTGAATAATTTCAGCATTTATCATAATTCTGTTGTTTATTATTATTATTTATAAAACATTTAAGGAAGGAAATAAAATAACGTAAGACTCTTCTGCCCAACCCAAATGGTATAGCCAGGATCCTGTATTTTCATTTGTAAAGTAACAAATGTATTCTTCAACTCTTTTGGACACCATTTTTCTTCCTCTAAAACATATACATTTAAAAGACGGAAGTTTTGTTTTGCTCTTAGTGATTAAAGCACATTATTTCGGATACAATAAATAAATAAGGGTGCTATTACTCTTTTTTGAGAAAATGAAATTATTTTTACTATAGTCATTATTACAGATGGTCAAATCTTAATTGTTTTTTGCTTGTTTGTTTTTTTATTTATAGAGACAAGGTCTCACCATGTTGCCCACGCTGGTTTCGAACTCCTGAGCACAAGTGATCCTCCCTACTCAGCCTCCCAAAGTGAATTGTTTGATATTGTGGATAAAAAGTAAATGTAACGTAAACACATATTAACAGAACACTGTATATATTTTGTATATTCACTTACCTACATGGGGTAATGGTTACATCATTATGGATGATAGATTCACCCTCCTAAATTACTATACCTAGTCTAATACTGCTCTGCATGTACTGTTGACATCACAACTAACAGCAGTTGACTAGAAGGTAGAAAACTGGAGATTATCAAGCTACTTTAACTATACCCTAAATCATTAAGTGACTGAGCTATGAAGAAAGGACACTTTCTTTATGTGATATGCCTAACTAAGTAAAAACTTCACCAAGTACAGATATTTCTTATAAAGAATACTAACTTCCCAAAAAAGGGGTAACATATATAATCAATTGAAAGCAATTTTAGAAATTTAAGTGTTACATTCTAAAAATAATAAATTACATAACAACAATAAGGTGAAAAGATCACTAATAGGTCCTTCTAAACAATTTATTCTGTTAAACTAATTTGATTCAGAATGTCAGTTTATTCATGAACATTATTTCACAAAATTTATTCAAGGCAGAACTATATTCAGAATCCAGAAGTACACTTAATCAACTTGCTATAATTTATAAACAAAATAGTCTCTGAGGTTAATTTGCCTTTTCAGAATAGCTAAAAACATTAATAATAATGGCATTATTATGATTCCTATAATTAGCAGAGATAATGGAGACCTGACTACATTTTAACAATAAAACATATCCAGAGGGCACAGTGGCTCACGCCTATAAGCACTGTACTTTAGGAGGCTGAGGTGGGTGGATCATGTGAAGTCGGGAGTTCAAGACCAGCCTGACCAACATGGAAAGACCCCGTCCCTATTAAAAAAAAAAAATCCGGAAATACAGAAATAGCTAGTTATTCAATAAGCCGCCATTAGTGAGAGCTATAACTCAGGAACCTTGACTGCTAGTCTTCATCCCCAGTTATAACGTATCTCATTACTATTTAAATCTTTCATCAGTTTTGACAGTTCTACTAATCTTAAAAGCATAAAATACAATGTAAGGCTTTCATTTTTCAAAACACCTCCCCCCTGGATACTTTCATGTTTCCCATTTCTCCAGAATCTAACTACAAAATACCATTACATGGGTACAGATTTAGAAACTCATATAAATCGGCCGGGCGCGGTGGCTCACGCCTGTAATCCAAGCACTTTGGAGGCCAAGGCGGGCGGATCACCTGAGGTCGGGAGTTCAAGACCAGCCTACCAACATGGTGAAACCCCGTCTTAAAAAAAAAAAAAAAAAAAAAAAAAAAAAGAAACTCATATAAATCATCAATTGATAACCCATTATAGGATTTGTAACAAGAACAGATGTCCAGTTTATAATAAAAATCACTTCTTAAATCATATATCTAAAACCCAAAACATTAGCTGAGCTTAAGTCTTTCAGAGATAACATGCAAGTATTATCTCTAGCAGGAAAAATGCAGCTTTAAAAAGCCCATTTCAGAATCAGAGTTTAGGGATTTTATTGCGAGTTCATCACAAAGGCAATCTCTGCCTTGCAAATACCAAAATTTTAGACTTCCAGAAAGAAAGTAGGTGCTCACTATGAATCACATTGTGGAAACAGTGTAGACACAGTGAAATATCTCTATTAGGAATTGTTTCAGAAGCTCTGTTCTCGGACATCAGCCAAGGGCCAACCCAAGCAGGCCCTTCTAAAGACAGCTGCCTTAGATCTGTATGTAAACTTTATTTTTTTAAGGGATGGGGTCTCTTATGTTACTCAGCCTGGTCTTGAACTCCTGGGCTCAAACAATCCTCCTGCCTCAGCCTCCCATGTAGCTCAGTAGCTAAAACTATAGGTGCATACCACTATGCCTAGCTATTAACTCTCTACATGTAAAATGAAAAGGGAAACAAGGTAAGATCAAAAGAATCCTAATTTTTTCTTTTTGCAGGGTAAGCTTCAATATTCATTCATCATGTAAACTTTTAAAAAACTAACAGAAGACTTTTTTTTTTTTGGATATGAGGTCTTGCTCCCTAGCCCAGGATCACTACAATTTCACACTCCTGGTTTCCAGGGGTCCTCCCACCTCAGCCTCCAGAGTACCTAGGACTACAGGCATGTGCCACCTTTCCCAGCTAATTTTTTTTTATTATTTTTTGTAGAGATAGGGTCATGCCATGTTACACAAGTTGGTCTCGAACTCCTGGGCTCAAGCAATCCTCCAGCCTCGGCCTCTGAAAGTGCTAGGATTACGGGCATGAGCCTCTGCATCTGGCCACTGAAGACTTTTTTTTAACCTGATAAAATAAATATACCAAGAATAGCCAACATCTTACCAAAGAGTTAAATGTAAGAAGCTCTCTCATTAAACTCAGAAACAAATCAAGGGTGACTCTACTACTGTTTCTATTAAACACTGGTCCAGAATCAACAGTTTCTATTAAAACACTATACCCATTAAAAACAGCAAAAAGTTGAAGTTGAGAGAATAAACAAACTGATTTACTCACACATTGGAATATAGCAGTTTAAATGGAAGCACATGAGCCATATAGATTAAAAAGGATAAATATAAAAAAAAAATTATTTCTTCTTTCAAAAAGTAAATTACAAAATAAAAGAATGAGAAAACTCCTTATGTGATTCTTAAATCTTTTTTTTTTTAATGTGAAACAAGGCAAAATGTTAATATATATTCAATCCTGATAGTGAATACATGGACATCTATTACATGTTTCTGTGTATTTTTCTATTTGAATTTTCTATGATAAAAATAAAAATTTTAAATATATAATGTTAAAACCCTGACAGTTAACTTTCCAAGACTAGGAAAACTGAATAAATTAATGAGTGCCTTTTTGCTACCCCTTCTCACCAATCATGGGTTTCAGTTGCTACTTAGCTAATTTGGTTAACTCCCTTAGTCTGAAGAGCAATTTGATGAACATTAAACTCAACTAAATCAATTCGCTGTCTAACACAGACCTACTTCTTCAATGTGCTTTTAATGCATCAAGACAAATATATATATATATTAAAAAATATTATCTTCAGGGATTTTTCCTTTCAAATGTCAACCCAAGGCCTTAAGTCCATGTCAAATTGCCCCGTTGAAAATCAATGGTCTTTTTGGGTTATCTTCCTTTTTAGAGTCTTAAATCAATGGAATGTCTTCCCTTTCTCAAGCTTTGTGAGAACTGGCATGTCCCTAACTTGGTCCATTTTCATAACCCTTGATTATAATTGCAATCCCAAAGTATAATGTGACATCTTTAGTTTTGTCCAAAGTTCCTGTTACTCCCTTTTCATTAATCACTTCTTTTATAGTCGTTTAAATTAGCCTAGAGGTCCAGAATGGTGGCTCACACCTGTAATCCCAGCAGTTTGGGAGACTGCTTGAACCTAGGAGTTTGAGACCAGCCTGGGCAACCTAGTGAGACACCAACTCTAAAAAAAAAAAAACAACTATTCAAACATAGTGATGCATACCTGTAGTCCCAGCTCCCATGTGGAAGGATCACTTGAGTCTGGGAGATTGAGGCTGCAGTGAGCTGTGAGTGTGCCACTGCACTACAGCCTGGGCAAAAGGGCAAGACCCTGTCTCAAAAACAAATGGCCTAGAGAAGCAGTGTCCTTTTTTCCTTATCCTTCTGAAAAATAATCCCGTGATCAAGTCAATAATCTGACAAAAGCCTGAGCTGAATGAATGAGACTTTGTTACCATCATTACTAACTTTCTAGCTTCATCATATTTTGTGATCACACACAAGAAAATAGTGATTTCCAGGCCAGAACAGTGGCTCACGCCTGTAATCCCAACACTTTGGGAGGCCAAGGTGGGTGGATAACTTGAGGTCAGGAGTTCGAGACCAGCCTGGCCAACATGGTGAAACCCTGTCTCTACTAAAAGTACAAAAATTAGCCAGGTGTGGTGGCACACCTGTAATCCCAGCTACTTGGGAGGCTAAGGTAGAAATCGCTTGAACCCAGGAGGTGGAGGTTGCAGTGAGCCAAGACTGTGCCACTGCACTCCAGCCTGGGCAACAGAGCAAGACTGTATCTTAAAAAAAAAAACAAACAAAAAAAAACTATATATGTAATCCTTGATTTTCAAGGATTATTTTGTGATTGTGATAATTTGTCAATGCTTTTATATATCTATCTATCTCCACTTCCTCTCATGGCTCTCAACGTTTCCACGATTTTGTAGCATCTGTTGTATGTCTCTTGTATATATATTAAAGGGTTCTCTCATGTTTGTACACTGAGGTTCCTATCCTATTAATAGTTTCTTTGAACAGCAAACACGTTTTTCAGTAATGTTTCCTTTCCTCCTAAGCCTTTGTCCTTTGAGGTTGCACTGACTATGATGAAATAAATCTTAAGATCTGCTGTTTTTTAATTGCTTTTAATGTATGTATTGGTAACAACTGAAGCCATGTATCATTTATAACTCCAACTCCTTCATAGCACAAATATGCAATGGGTGCTTACTATAGGCAAGTCACTGTTTTCAGATTTAATGGACATCATCTTTTATGCCATACTTGAGGACCTGCAGTGTAGACACTGCTTCATATTCTTTCTACCTTTTCTCCTATTTTCAATTTTAATCTTCTAAATAAGAACAATATATTCTTCATGCAAACACATTCTTCTCAGTCCTTAAATCTTAAGCATACGTCACTGATACTTATTTTGGAAAGAGATTTACATAAAGAATTTAAAGACTTGATTTTAGGTGCTGGTTCTGCAAGTTATCAAATATGTAACCATAAATAAATAGCTTAACTTCTCTAAGCTTCCATCTTTTCATGAATTTAAAAACAACGCAGTGTTTAAGTCCCGATCCTACATTTGTAAAATCAAATAAAAGCAAGTAAAAAAAGTAATAACAGCTAACACTTATTATTGCTCAGTATGTGCTGGGCAGTATACTAAATCCTTTAAATATTTTATCATTTACACTTAGTCTTCACGATAATCTCCAAAAACAGATATCACTACTATTCCTATTTTACAGAAGAGGATTTCATGACTTAGTAAAGGTTAAATAGCTAGTTCAAGATCACAGCTGGGATTTGAATAAAAAAAGGTGTCTAAAGCCCTGACCTTAATTCCTTCTCTATTTCAGTTTGCAATCTATGCTAAGAGGTTTTGTTGATATTAAAGCACTTTACACATGCAAGGTAATTATAAGTGTAGTTACTATTACTAATCATAATAACACGAACAATAATGACATCAGGAACTTAGTAATACACGTTTATTTTTGGTCTTCCACATTTAGAAGTGTGCCTTTGACAATGGTGGAGATAAAGAGTCTTGTACATGTACATAAAACTAAAATCTCAGAGAGCTCCTTTAATCAATGCTTCAGGACAAGTACCCATTTGATGCAAAGTATTAATGAAAACTACCTTCTTTGAAGGGAAAATATTATAGTGAGTCAAACTACTTCAATCCCACTTTAGAAAATTAATTATGTGACCAGAAAAGTTACTGCTATCTTAATCTTGATTTTCAAGGATTATTTTGTGATTGTGATAATTTGTCAATGTTTATTCAAAAGATGCAGTACAACCAGCATACTCAAGTAATTTTAAATTAAAAGGATACTACGAGATAAAGGCCTTCAGATTTCCCAAAATTGACAAAAATATCTCAGAAACCTTTCCAGCTTCTTCATGGTTCATTAAGAAATCAACAATATCATGAAGACTAATTAAGTTTCCAAAGTATCTTGAAGTATGGTGTCCTGGATAGTAGGGACAAGTAATATGGCTACCAGAAAGACGAACTCACCCACTACAAATTTGTAAATTGTCACCCTAGATCAGTACTGTCAGTATAACTTTTGGCAATAACAGAAACATTCCACATCTGCACTGTCCAATAGATTATCTTCTAGACACAAGGGGCAACTGAGCACTTGAAATGTGGTAAAAATGAAGAGCAACTGAATTTTTAATGTTATTTAATTTTAATTAACCTAAATCTGAATTGCTACATGTGACCTGTGGCTGTCATATTAGACACTGCAGCTCCAGATTATAAATGACTCTTTGAAGTGGTTGGCATAAACCTATTCTCAAGAAACAATTTCTAAATGAACTTTAAAAATCCAGCTCCTATTGCAATAAACTTGAGATCTGGACCCTGGTTCCACAGTGACTCCACACAGGCACTCTGTGATTCTGCCTAAAACACCACCATATCTTACCACATCTTCCCTGCAGCAGTGTTCATCTCTATATTCTACTCAACAACAATCCCGTATCTATCACAAAGCATTTTTCATCTAGTCATTACTTTCTCTTTGCCTACTCTTAATCAAACTGACAAAACTAAAGCACATTCCAAAGGCATCAAGCAGAGCTGTTAAAATGAAAAGGAGACAGTGGAGAAGCATGCTTTTGCACTAACCTTTCATATCTAAAGACATGGATTCAAATATAAATCAAATACTAAAGCTTGGTCACATCCAAAACCCCAGGTGGATATGCATTCTAGTAATAAAACTCTTATAATATGACAAGCTGAAAAACAGAGCAGATGGGAACAATGGGCAAATTTGTTCAGTAAGGCCCACAACCACTAAAAGCCTAGGTCATGGACAATGAAAGTTTAATAAATGCTCCATAAGTCTGGTCTTTCATTATTTTCATAAATCAGTTCAAACCGAAAGACACTGTATTACTAAAAATTAATTAGGGAAACTTAGAAACGGGAAAAAGAAGAGAATGGGGGCAGGGAGCAGGGTGTGATAGTCTATTTAAATATATTCATTTCTTTCTGTTCCCTAATAGAAGTCTAAGAAATTCAAGTTATAAAAAAAAGACTTAAACTGAGGCAAATAGTTTTGTTTCCTTTTCTCATACTCATTTTTCCTCAAACCAAAACTAGGCATGTTTGCAAAATCATGTAAAATCATTAAAGAGCTTAATTCCACTAAACTCATTCTGAAAGGACTGGACTTCTAAACATTGTCAAACTTGAAATGCAGGCTTTTAAACTTCAGCTATTCATACCGTAGTCAGAATTCAACTTTAATGGGTGAGCAATAAATCAGAAGAAGGTTAAGTTCAGCTTGTAGTAGAAGTTATTTGCTTAATAATTATCTAACACCATCTTTTCACAAGCCATTAAATAGTTAATCTTCATTTTACAGTCCTCTTGTCCATTATCCCTAGGCAACCAAGACTGAAGTACTTCTGTAAGTGAGTAAACTTTCTTATACTGCAGTTTAAAAACTGTCACTATGCTATTTATTTAGGTTCATGGGTACCATGCATAGTAAACGTGCTTTGCTATTGTTAAGATTTATGCATACCTTTTTAGTCTTAAGCCAACTGTCTTCTCAACAATTAGAAACAATCATAGTAAATTCACTGGATGGAAAATAAAAGTGCAACAAGAAATAAACCATTTGATTCTAACTACCTAACCCTCATCTATTTGAATACTAATATCTTTCCTTAAAATGGTCCTGTAAGAAATACAAGCATTACATCTACCATCTTTGCTCGTTCTGTATGAAAATGGAAACATGGAGCATACAAATTCTTTCCCATGTTTAAAAGTTTATTATACCTAACACAATTTCAAAACGTTTTGAGAGAGTGACAATCTAGCTCAACAACTTTTTAAAATGTGTAATTGGAAAAAGAGCAAAAATATCAGAAAAATAGCAGACACTGTTGTGGCACAACTGTAAGAACAAAGTAAGTATCTGAGTATAATTTTAAGTTAAGAATGTTAAGTATGACAATAAATTTAGTAAAAATAATTTTAACTGAAGAATGTAAGTACCAAAGTACACTCTCTCTGGTAAGTTAGTAAATTAACTAACTTAATTTACTTACTCTCTTACTCTCTGGTAAGAGAGTAAATTAAGACCATACAAGTATCAAAATATATTTTCTCTCTTATTCTCTGGTAAGAGAGTAAATTAAGATCATACAAGTATCAAAATATACTTACTCTCTTACTCTCTGGTAAGAGAGTAAATTAAGACCATACAAGTATTAAAATATATTTTCTCAAGTATAAGGCAAGACCATGTTTTATGTAAGGAAAGAGTTGTTTTTCAGGAAGCCTGTCTAAAAATTTAACAAGCAGGCACTAATCAAACTACAAAATTAAGAGCAAAGCCCTGTTATTCACCTTAGGCAAGCCCTATGCAAAACTTTACCCTAGGCATACATATTGCAGAAAAAAAAGGAATGACATGAAAACCATACATTCACAGTTGAAAATTAATAACCACAATTTTATTTTCTACTAAGGTAATAACTATGAAACCCAGGTAGATAATCCCAATTATTTCCTATGTCAGTACTTTTAGAATCAATTAAATATAAAGAGCTACACAACACCATAAAAATAATCCATTCTAAACACCTGATTTTGCAGACTCAAAAATTATTTTCTCCCAGTTAGTAGAATGGCCAAAACTCTTGACTCATAGCACAGTGCTCTTTCCAAGTTTCCAATTTTGTCAAATCTTAAGATATCATTTTAAAAATACATTTCTCTTCAATAGCACCTGGGATATATAACAGTTCTGATACCTGAAAAATCAAAAGTAAGTGCTATATCAAGAAGAAGGGAATACACCATTGTATCAATCCAGTTGCTTCAGGAAAAAGAAAAAACAAAGAAGGGAATATGAGCTAACTCAATACGTAAAGAAATAAAAAGCGCTTCCTTCAAAGAGGGAGCAATTTCTTAACAATGCTACAAACAGGATGCATTTCTCCCCGTTAAAAAGGTAATTATTCATTTTGATGGTTTCTGTTTAGTCTTTGGGGAACATAAGTTAATACTAATGCAAGCTGTCACAGCACAGCAAGCTCCGATGTCTCCACGCCATTCAGAAGTTAAAAATACAATTCTATTAGGGACAAAAGAATGTGGAAAAGAGCTAGGCTCCAATTACTATCAGAAGGACTGTAAGATGCTCACTCTCATTAATTTTTATTCCCATTTTAAAGATTTACAAACCAATAAAAACTTATCTGAAAACTGTTAACTATTCTGAGCAATACAAACAGCACATAAATTTTAATAACTATCTCCTGAAAAAGTAGGATCCACTTGGCATTCTCTAATATAAAGAATTTAGACTGGCAATAATGATTGCTACCAATTAACAAAAACATTAATAAGGCTTCCTTCACACACTTCATTTAGCTCTGCACATGCTTAGTCATCACTTCTAGAGTTGCTCATGTGCACAAACAACTAAAAGACAAACATGAACAAGCATTAGGGTTACTGTTTCAATCATCAAAAAGGTGATTATAACTAAGTCACATCTTTTTTCTACCATAAAATTCAAAAGATTAGAATGAAAAATACGTACTACTAATGTGCTACATTAAAAAAACCAGAAGTCCAACTGGAACTAATTCCCATGATTATACTTCATACACTGATGACTGAAAAATGTCATAGTTGTTATAAAAATTATTGTTTAAACCTTCCATCAAAAATAATTAGGGAAAAAAAGTTAGAAACCTGTGAACAGAAGCCTAAATAATGTGTTTCACAGAGAAACAAACTCGTTACATTGTGCAACCTATAAAGCTTTATATTTCTTGATTCTGGCCATGCCCCCTCAGACAGAATTTCACCTACAATATCAATCATAATGGCTACTCTTAAAAGACAATTTAAGAGCTTTTTTAAAAAAATATATTATTCTTTATTCTTTTTAAATTTAACCTTCTTCATATTATAGTGACCCACAGGCTATAAATGAATTGATTCTAATAAAATTTATATTAACTATTCAATGTTTGTAAAAGGGGCAGAGAGTAGCTCAAATGAAAGTTCATCACTAAGATCAAGTCTTAAAGGTAGACACATGAAAAGCTTGAGACCTTTCTTACATCCCATGTCAGAATGCAAACAAAATCTCAGAATGAGTAGAAAAAATGAATATTAAATTTTATTTATTTAATTATGGATGAGAGAGATAGACAATAGTATACTGGTCAATACAGTTATCAGGTTGCTAGGACATCATTCTTCCTTAAAAGAGCAATACAAAAAGACAAAATGAACTTGACAAAAATTCTGTGTTGAAGCACGAAACCTAGCCAACCCAAGTACTTATTCTTCAAGACTTCTTGTATAAGTGGGTAAAGGCAAAAAGCTATTAAAAGTTTAGCATCAAAACTTCCTCCAGACATTAAAGAGGCACTTCTACTAATAAGACTACAAAGAAAAGTACGTGTAATAATTACAAGAAAATGTCCTAATCAGATAACTGTAAAAGGATCTTTAAACAGTATCTAACCCAGTATTTTGTGAAAGGAGGTTCACAAAATAAGTGACAGCATTGCAATTTATACACAGAATAGAGTTTAGTTTTTATATTTCTAAGTGAAAACACCTGATTAAAACGATTTTGAAAGAAAAAGGTAATAACTTCATCTGCTTAGAAAGGCAGGGGTGAGGGGTGTGAAGGAAATTTATACTAGTTAATTGTATAAGTCATCTTCACTTCCAAACGGCATAAGCTTTTCTAGCACGTTAAACTTGCAACTTTAAGGCTATGTTACCAGAAAAAGTGGGTGGTCATCTTGTAAGTATTACCAATGCTCCACATTTTCAAACCTGACAGATTTCTGGACATAAGGTCACATATTGTATGATTCCATTTATATGAATTTCCAGAATAGGCAAATACATAAAGACAGTAAATAGATTAGTAGCTACCTGGAACTAACTGTAGGGGAAGAGGAAATAGGGAATGACTGTTAAGGGCACACAGTTTCTTTTAGGGATGATGAAAATATTCTAAAATTATATAGTGGTGATGATTATACAACTCTGTAAATGTACTAAACCATCAGACTGTATGCTTTCCAAGAATGAATTTTATGGTATGTGAATTAAATTTCAATAAAACAATTATTTAAAAGTTAAATTTAGATTTTTAAAAAATCTGATAGAATTCATAATGTCAAGGTATACAAAAGAGACATCAGTCAGAGCTTTCCATCTGTTCCAAATGACTTTTTTACCTTGGCAAGGCGGCTCATCTGATCTTCTGAGACAGTGCTACTTGTTCTGCCAGGAGTTTTTGTGGGTTCTGATCCATCTGCTTCTACATTAGGCCAGACTTTCAAGTCATGCATCCCTTGGCGAAACATGCTAGGGAAAAAGAGAATGTTCAGGGTAGAAGTAAATTAATACAGTTCATTACAGGAAATTTTAAATTCCTAAAAATAAAGAGAATTCTACACACGGAAATGTATATCTCCACTGCCAAGCTTTTAGCCCCCAATGGAATGTAAAGCAATTAACCAAGCAACTAAAATCCATGTCACACTGTTTTGCACATGCCATTCTTTTCTCCTCCAAGCAGTCAGACTATGACAGAGACTTCTACACAACTGGAAGGAGAGAAGGATTAGAAATGAGCACACACATTTCATCACTTTGGTGAAGATCTAAGGAATAACAGAGATCAAATTCCCATCCAATGGAAGAATGTCACATTTACAATGACTAAAATCAAAATTTAAAAAATTACATAGCTGTTTTCTTTTAAATGACAATATAGTAGACTATACATTCAAACTGCCTGTAGTTGAATCACAGCTGTGTATTACCCACATAACCTTGGGTAAACTACTTAACCTCTCTGTACCTCAGTTTCCTCTTTATAAAATAGGATAAAAGGACTTGTATCCCACAAAGTTATTGGAAAAAATAAATAAATCAGTACAAGTAAAAGGTACTTAGAACAGTGACTGGCATACTGTAAGTATTCAATAAATGTTAGCTATTACTAGTCTTTTTCCTGTACAGATTGCTTTTTCTTTCTTTTCCATAAAAGGCGTGTTCTAAAAGTGAATACAACAGTAGATTCATATGAAAACATTTCCCATGTCTATAAATCAGAAATTTAGCATATAGCCAGAATTTAACCTAAGCTTGGTTATCCTGCTTCACAGTGAAAGAATATATAACCTTGGTCACGTTTTCTTCAAAAAGCTACCAGGAAGATATAAAGATAAAACAAACTCATTAAGAGCTTTAGACAACTATGTGTGGTAATCATGCTGCTGCCAAGTTTCCATGTTTCTTTCTAATGGGGAGGTCAAAGATGTTCTCCTGTTAATGTGTTTTCTTTTTAAAAAATATTTTCAAACAAGAACTTTCAAACATAAAGTCTACTCAAACAGCATCTACTCAAAGCTCAGTAAGAAAGTTACTTCCACTCTTAGTAATAAAAAGACTATAGAAATTGCAATAAAAAGAAAAAGACTAGGAGTGTATGTAGGTGAAAAGACAAGTCTAAAGCATTTCATACACTTTCACATTTAATACTTTAAAAAAACAAATAAGGTACAGCTTAGGCATGGTGGCTCACACCTAAGCACTTTGAGAGGCTGAGGAAGGCGGACCGCTTGAGCTCAAGAATTTGAAACCAGGCTGGGCAACATGGCATAACACCGTCCCTCCACACACACACACACACACACACAAAAAAAAAAAAAAAAAAAAAAAAAAAAACAAACAAACAAACAAACAAAAAAAACACTAAAATTAGCTGGGTGCAGTAGCACTTGCCTATAGTTTTTGAGGGGCTAAGGTGGGAAGATCGCTTGAGCCTGGGAGGACGAGGCTACTATAGTGAGCCATGTTTGCACCACTGTACTTCAGCCTGGGTGACAAACTGAGACCCTGTCTCAAAAGAAAAAAAAAAATCATCTACTTGACTGCTAAAGGTTAACATAAATTTTTTCAAGTCATTATTATAATGTTCTGGCTAATAAAAAATTTCTTCATAGATTTTCCTAAGGTAATAAAGATTTTCACTAAACATTATATAATGTATGTAAGTAATGATGCCATAAACATTTAGATTGGGAACTATACAAGACAGCTACAAACTCAGGAGCACAATAAGATTAAGGACCGTATCTGTTATAAGGTCTCTAAAGCTGGCAATAAAACAGGTAATTCCAGTAACTGTATTTGCAAAAGCTTACCTTACGGGTCCATACAAAATGCACTGACTGGTTGTGATGAATCAAAATTCTCAATATTTATCACGTTAAACATCAAAAGAAAGTTTCTGTACAAAAACCACACATACACATGACTCTTAAAAAGTTAATTTTCTTTCTCTTTCAACTGAGATATAGATTCAACATTAAGCAGACCTGCTTAGAGCAGTCTCTAAGGAACTATGTACAGTGAGATGATAATATCACATTAAATAAATATCCTTAAATGGAACTTCAGAAATAGCAGAAGGTTTTTCTTCCTTCTCTCTACCTTCCCATCCCCCAGTGAATGCTTTGGCTGGCTGAACTTAGCTAAATCAAAAATAAGCACATTTGGCAAGAAGTCAGTTTACTAAATGATTTAGATGCCTTGGGATGGATCCAGAGAAGAGATTTAAGGATAGGGGACGTGGAGGGTACAGGTGATGCCAAGTGACTCAAATGAGCAAGTGAACATATTACTTTCTTTTGACACTAATGGAACTTTGCAGAGAGTTACACAGCCTCCAGGTGGCAAGCCAGAAGATGCTCAGAGCATCGTGTCCACTTGGGGAAATTAAGCCAAACAGGCACGACAGAAGAAACTGCACAGCAGGATCTCCTCCTCACTCCAGCAGAGACCCCAGCAACAGCTGCTGTTGATATTCCAGCTTGCAGTGCCAAGCCACTATAGCAGCAACTGCCTTGACTTCCAGGATTCACATTTAGAAAAAACAACTGCAAGAGAAATCTGCAGCTTGCCTGTGGTTCTTTGCCAGTTCAACCTATCAATCCATTCTGTAGCTATTTAGAACTTTCACAAGCTAGACTTTCAAATTAAGGACGATAAATTATTCTAGCCTTATCCCTAACAAATCAGTCTTTCAACTGTTAATCAGACTATTCTCCAAGAAGTTCTGCATCACACTGACTCAAGTAAACAAAACAGATACTAGCAAACAGCAAGAGCTGATAGTCACAAGATTACCAATACTACAATGTTAGATGTCTTGAGGATCACTTTTTTTTTTTTTTGAGACTGAGTCTTGATGTGTCGCCCACGCTGGAGGGCGGTGGCGCTATCTCAGCTCACTGCAACCTCCACCTCCCTGGTTAAAGCAATTTCCCTGCCTCAGCCTCACAGTAGCTGGGATTACAGGCACATGCCACCATGCCCGGCTAAATTTTTGTATATTTTCAGTAAAGACCAAGTTTCACCATGTTGGCCAGACTGGTCTTGAACTCACGACCTCAGGCAATTTGCCTGCCTTGACCTCCCAAAGTGCTGGGATTACAGGCGTGAGCTACCAGGCGTGGCCCTTGAGGATCACTTTTAATAGCTACTAAGTACATATTACAACCCTTTAGGGGAAAAGGCGAGGGACAGTTGGTGTTATTTCATTGCATAAGAAACATGTGAGGAATGTTACAGTTCTTTTAGAATTTGTCTAGCAGGCTTTCTGGTTTTTGTCAGAAAGCCCCCCCCCCCCCACCAAAAAAGAGAAACATCTGAGGAAACTATGGTTTAAGGCAGTGTTTCCTTAAGTCATGAGAATGGTAGTGGCATATAGCATGGTTTTTGAGGACAGTTGGAAGAAAATCTGCACATGCTTACTGCTGAGACAACCCAGAATATTCAGATTGCCCTGTCTCTCTGGATGGAAGCACCATGCAGGGAAGTAGCTGTGAGCCAGCAGCACAAGAGATGTCAGCACTCTGCCGTAGCACCAGGAAAGCACAAGGGGGTGTCACCACTCTGCCGTGGCACCAGGAAAGCACAAGATGTCACCACTCTGCCGTAGCACCAGGAAAGCACAAGGAGATGTCACCACTCTGCCGTAGCACCAGGAAAGCACAAGGAGATGTCAGCACTCTGCTGTACACCAGGAAAGCACAAGGAGATGTCAGCACTCTGCTGTACACCAGGAACATCCTGCACATCATCTTTCACAATCCAAAACTGCACAAGAAGACCCGTAGCTGCTTAGGACTGGGGAATGCCTGGCTTTTCTCCACTGTGAAGCAGCCCACCCACAGGGCAAGCTGCAGGACAGAGAGAGAGAAAAAAAGTTGTTTTAATTTCATAGGGTTTCTTAGAATTCCTTCTTCTGAGGTGAAGGTCAGTACAAGCACCAGCACAGGGGGGATAGGAGTTGGTGATTAAGCCTTTTTGCACTCCACCCCCTCAAAATATCTAGACCTATATTAAAATCTTATGTTAGTTATGTTTGGATAACTGCCCTACAACTATATAGAAGCTGAACTGATTAAAAATGAAAATGATGTAAAGACTGATCCTCCCCTTAAGCTGAGAGTGAGCTGAATATCCCACGTATATCTGGCGATGGAAAACAGAACTATTCTAATTAAAGGACTTTTTTGCAGATATTGTATGCATATTTTGCAAATCAAATAAATTTCATATTATTTGTATTGATTAGGTATTCTTTTGCTTCAATTTCTAAAATTTAATAGCATAGTTGTTATTATATTTAGTCTTACTATTACCCACTAATGTTAACACTAGTTTTCCATGTACTGCAGGGATATCAAGTTTTTCTTTTAAAATAAGTGAAAGTTCAAAAAATGTAAGCTGGGGTAAATAAAAATATCAAGTAAAGAACAATAGGCCAGGCATGGTGGCTCATGCCTGTAAACCCAGCAATTTGGGAGGCCGAGGTAGGTGGATCACATGAGGTCAGGAGTTCAAGACCAGACTGGCTAATGTAGTAAAACCCTGCCTCTATTAAAAATATAAAAATTAGCTAGGTGTGGTGGCAGGCACCTGTAATCCCAGCTTCTTGGGAGGCTGAGGCAGGAGAATCACTTAAACCTGGGAGGTGGAGTTTGCAGTGGGCTGAGATCACACCACGGCACTCCAGCCTGGGTGACAGAGTGAGACTCCATCTCAAATAAAAAAGAACAATATACTTAGTAAAGAGATATGAATGGAATTCTTTTTTTTTTTTTGAGACAGAGTCTCGCTCTGTAGGCCAGGCTGGAGTGTGGTGACATGATCTTGGCTCAACGTAGCCTCCACCTCCTGGGTCACTGTTCAAGCAATTCCCAGCTTCCCAAGTAGCTGGGATTATAGGCACACACCACCATGCCCAGCTAATTTTTGTATTTTTAGTGGAGAGGAGGTTTCACCATATTGGCCAGGCTGGTCTTGAACTCCTGACCTCATGGATCTGCCTGCCTCAACCTCTCAAAGTGCTGGAAATACAGGCATGAGCCACCTGGCCTGATATGAATGGAATTCTAAAAGTGATAAGTAAATGACTCAAGATGTTGAAATCAAGCTCTAAGTGAGATAATTTCACACAATCAGTGCTTCTAACAGGTTTTATTTATATCGGGCATCTGATGTGTTCAGGATGTGAAGGAGTAGGATGACCTATTTTCCAGTTAGAGTTAAGAAAAAAGAGATGACTTTCCAAGATTCAAAGTCTTATTTTAGTTAATGGCAGAAAACAAATTTAAGTAACCACTCACTTATTGCTACTGCTCCCTTTATGGAAATCCTTGGGGTTTAATGACTTTTTAAAGTAGAACAAGTGCTACTGATTTGTTTTTAGGCACACTGCCAGCTTGGTTTGGATGGGAGATAAAGGAATTTTCCTTTCACTGGGATATACACAGAATTACAAACAAAGCAGGGTACCAAGGGAAAGAGTAAAGAAAGAGGAATGCATGAATGCACGTATAAGTTATATAAATAGACTACTATCACAAAGGTCAGTGTTTCTCGAAATGTGGCAGGTAGACTCCCTTTCACAGAGTAACTCAGGATGCTTGTTTAAAATGATGATTCTTGGGCCCCACCACAGACACACTGAATTAGTGGGAACCCAGGAAAATGTTTTTCTCATAGGTTTCCCAGATGATTCTTAAACACAGGTTGATTACTACTGATTTAACATAGCACTTTTTAAAAAATGTGCCAAAAGCAAAACAAAACAGTACCAAAAATCAACCTGAGACTTTATTTAGATTTAGGCAGGTCATGTCACTGCAAATCTCTGGAAATTTCAATCGTCCCACACCTACATCCTAGTCAGAAAATCCCCTAAACCTAGATCCTAAAGTCATCTAAAATGCATGAATACTAACACAGGTGTTTTTATGAGGGAACCTCCAGTTGATATGCCAGAAGGTAAACCACTTGTGATGAATATGGGAGTAAAAACCAAGAGGAATGTCTGGTTATTTCTCGAAAACATTTAGCCACTAAAAAGAGCTGTACATTCTTTCTTCTTGTTGCAAACAAGCCCCTCCCTAGTAAAGAAAAGTAAGGAGCAAACACTCTGTAAAAGGAACAATACTGATTTAGTAATATGTCCATCCTGCTGTAACATACTATTTCATCAAAAAGTATATTTTAAAACTGAAGATTACAATGTTTCAGACTATATCTAAATTACTTTTCCTGTACGGATTTTAGTAACAAATATCCCTTTAATAGCAACATTAAACTAAAATACCTAGGTATTAGTAAGCAACCAAGCTATTCCAAATGGGATTACATCTAGATTTCACTGATGAGTTCAGAAGTCTTTCTGACACATTCTATTCCTGGATAAAACAATTTAATATTATAAAGGCATCAATTCTCTCTTTAATTAACATAGATAATTCAATAAGATTTTCTAACAAAATAACAGTGAGTTAATTGAGAAAATATTAAAATTTATCTGCCAAAACAAACCTGGAAATATTTTAAAAGAAAGACTAATAAAAATTATCTATATCTAATATTTAAACATTTTATAATACTATCCTAACTGACAAAATAGCCCAGAAATGATACCTAATATTTATTGAGCTCATTGAGTTCATTACGGTATTTTTTCAATTCATAAATATATGAATTAAAGGCCCATTAAATGTATGTAGTAATATAACAATCATAAACTACTCAAATAGGTAGATACTATTGTTTCTTTCATTCAACAGATGAAGACACTGAGGCATAAGATTAAATAATTTGCCCAAGGATACACAGGTACTAAGCAAAGAAGCAAAGATTTGAAGCCAGATAACCTACAATTTGCTTTCCTAACCACTGTAGCACTATACACTATAATGCCTCTCTTAGACTTCAACACATGATGAATTGAGTATATAAGGATGCTACTTTGAAACAGCTGGGTAAGATGGCTTATTTAATAAGTAGTGTTGGGACAAATACACAAACCATTTGTTTTTGTTTTCTCTAAAAAGCTATTCTCAATATATCAATCCTCTCACAATAGTAATTTTAGATGAATCAAAGATTTTAATGCAAAGGAATAAAAGCATAACAAGAAAGCATTTTAAAGAATCTTAAATGGGAACTTTCTAAAACATTAAATTCACAACCCAAAAACTAAAAACTGATAGATTCAAGATAATAATTTAAAATCCAAAAAGAGCAAACAAATATATACTAATTCAAAAGAACAAACCAAACAGGAAAAGCAATATTTATAATATAACCCACAAAGGGCTAATTGCATTAATCTACAAAGATTTCTTATATATCAATAAGAAAACGACAATTCAAAAAAAAAAAAAGCAAAGAATTTTATGGTATGTGAACTATATCTCAATTTCTAAAAAAGGACAAAGTACATCAAAAAGCAATTCATGGAAACATAAACACAAATAGTCAACAAACACACCAAAATACGATCCTTCTCATACTTAACGATGTAAAAAGTAACTTTTTTTTAACTTTAAAGCAGACAAAAATTAAGACAGTTGTAATATTCAGACAGATTAAGATCTATACCACTTCACAGTGAAAGGAACCAGAACTTATATTGTTGACCAAGAATAGCATGGAAAAAAAAAAGAAAAGAGAGAAAGGAACCAGAACTTCTTTCAGAGATTCCAGGTTTGGAGCAGGCCTGGAAAATGAGCCTGGAAAAACTTGTCTACCGGAAATCAAAGAAGCTACCACTCACTACTAGCGTACTGTCAAAAGAGCATGGGGTCTACTTGAAGGGACTTCTACTGACCAAAAAGTAAAGACAGCAGTGGACTAAAACATACTTCAAAATGTTTAAGTCCAAAAGTTCATGACAAAACTTAAAAACAAAATGTGCAAAAGCCATCAATCACCCTTTTGCAAGTTACTAGGGCACAAACTCATTAGTCTTAAAATTGGTAAAGGGTAAGAGAGTTAAACATTTACCTGCCTTTCCTATATGAACTAACTAAATACATGATGAGGGCCAAGTTCTTTAGTGAAAAATTCCAATTAGAAAATGCAGAATAATAATAGAATGTTACAAATTCTCTTAGACTGAGCCCTCTGTCCCAGGAAAAAAAGGATATAAAGAGAATATCCTTTGGGATTATGGGATTTTTTTTTTTATAATAAACATCTAGTATTTGTAAATGTTTCAAAAACTAAAAAATCTTTTCTTTTTTTTTTTTTTTTTTTTTTTGAGACAGTCTCGCTCAGACGCTCAGGCTGGAGTGCAATGGTACATTCTTGGTTCACTGCAACCTCCACCTCTGAGGTTCAAGAAATTCTCCAGCCTCAGCCTCCAGAGTAGCTGGGATTACAGGTAGGCACCACCACATCTGGCTAATTTTTTTGTATTTTTAGTAGAGTTGGGGGTTTAACCACGTTGGCCAGGCTAGTCTCAAACTCCTGACCTCAGATGATCCGCCCACCTAGGCCTCCCAAAGTGCTGGGATTATAGGCATGAGGCACTGCACCCAGCCTGAATTATCTTTTCTATCACAATCATTACCATCATTAGCAAATGAAAGCTTTTTTAAATCCTGTTTTTCATCCTTTCTGTCAATATTATAAAAAGCAGATAAAACCTATAACAAAACAGTTATAGTACATGTCAAAGTCATTTCTCTCTAAAAATAAGGTTCTATTTCCCAATGACTTCTATTTTCTACTAGAAATTGCATTGTCAATCACCAACAATAGAGCGATATAAATAGTATTTCTTAATTTATCTGCATATCCTATAGGAAATGTATGTTAAATTCAGTGTAAGGAATGATCAAATCATATGTACCTAACTTTCACTGGAGACTGGGCATAAACTATTAAAGCCTTCCCTCATTCTGAAAAGAAAAGGGTCAGAAAGCTGCTACACTCCTACAGGTGAGAACAATACAATGCTTACCCGTATTTTCCAAAGAGGGAAACCGTTGTTCCTCCTACAGGCACTGCTTTTCCGGGTCCATACACATCCCATATGGTGAGGGCCACTTGGGCATTCCTGGGCAGGTCAGGGTATTTTACTGGTAGTTTTAGCCATTCATTCCAGCTATGGAAATAAAGTCAACATAAATACATATACACATATCTTTCTTTTAAACTATCAAAACACACAAAAAGTTTTGGCCAGAGGAAAAGGTTCCAAAGTGTTAAGTTAATACTCTAAAAGATATTATGGCAGTCACCTCAATTTTGCTAAAGACAACTTTCCATTTTAAATAAGAGAAGACATAATTGTTTTAATAGAACTCATGAAAAACAGCTGTTAAATTCTTTAATCAAGAAAATCAGCTGGGCACGGTGGCTCACGCCTGTAATCCCAGCACTTTAGGAGGCTCAGGTGGGTGGATCACAAGGTCAGGATGAGTTTCTCATTATTAGAACTCTCACAACTCACAATCAGAAAACTCAGAAATCAAACAGATTTAAATAACTGGGAATCTCATACTGCCCCTAAAATACTATCTAAACTAAGGAATGCAAACATTTGGATAGCAAGAGATCCCTTTATGGTCTAATTTCTTCTTTCCAAGGTTTACAGAATATCTCTTTTAAGCAAATACTTATAAAGAATAAGGATTATTTAAAGTTTTTACCACCATTCATTTTAGGATGGCAACTTTTGTTTTGATAAACTACTAATAAATTCAACTTTTGAATACTAAAGAGCAGGATGTATAAAATGTGCAAATGTTTTCTCTTAGTCTCTTTAAGAGTTTTGTTGTTGATGTTGTTATTTTTGAGACAGAGTCGCGCTCTGTCACCTAGGCTGGAGTGCAGTGGCTCAGTCTCAGCTCACTGCAACCTCTTCCTCCTAGGTTCCAGTGATTCTCCTGCCTCAGCCTCCCATGTAGCTGGGATTACAGGCACTAGCCACCATGTCCAGCTAATTTTTGTATTTTTAGTAGGGATAGGGTTTAACCATGTTGGTCAGGCTGGTCTTGAACTCCTGACCTCATATGATCCGCCCATTAAGTATTTTTTCAAACAAGCCTATTCTCATGGTATGTAACCCAAAATAAGGTGTTTTTCTAAATCTATTTTCTACATAGCTTAGACATTTTAATTTCAAAGTCATTTTAAATACTTTTAGAGTACTTTCCTTATTAAGTACGTTCACAGTTTAAAAACTACAAATTTTAAAAATTCAAACTTTTAGAGGTCAATCATGGGAGTTTTTACATTCTTGCAAATATATAATATAAAAAATAATGCAGAGAAGAGTTGGTAAATGGGAGGAGGAGCAGAAAACCTTTAATCTTCCTCTAACTGAGAATTTGCTTTTGCTGTAATTTCCTTTTTTGTCAAGGCATGGACCAGAAGTACTATACATTTTTCCTTACCAAAATGTTTTTGACCTTCTAGACCTAAATTTGTTATAACTCTTTTGTGAGTAATAGGTGACCTCAAAAATCTAATTAAAGCTTTGAGCTCTGTCCCTGAAAAATACACAAGACACAAAATTCTGCAGACACCTTCAGGGGTTTGAAGACATCCTGATTCCAGTTTAAGAACCTCTAATATAATTAAGGAATTCGCGTCCACTGTTTTAGGTGAGATGATGATACTGTAGTTATGCTTTAAAAACAGTTATACAGAAATACTTGCAGTTAAGATGTTATAATGTTTGAGATTTGTTTCAAAATGGTGAGAATACAAGACTGGCCATGAGTTAACAATAGGTATATAACAGAAACTTGAGCATTCACTGTATTATTCTATGCGTGTAGGTTTAAAATTTTCCAGATTAAAAAGTATTAAATATATGTAGGTATATTTTTACATGTGCATGTGTATCTACATACACACATATGTATACATATATACATATATCTACACACATACACATATATAGATAGATATACAGATATCTCTCTACAAAAAACTACTAAAGAAATTACACCATTAAAATAGTTGGTTTTGATACAGCCGGATCACCAGAGTTCAGGCTTCTGCTCTCTGAAAACCCTTCCCAGCCACACTGGGTAACACCTAGGACACACAGGATTGAACCCTCTGTGGCACAGTCCGGCTGTCCATGTGGCCACATCCTGCCTTCCATGAATACTCCCTCCTTAAAAGCATACAGCCTGTGTATCCTGCACTGAGCCTACCAGAGTGCTGAATAACAATCACTGATCAAACATCAGAACTGCACTATATAGCCTATCAAATAAGAAATGTCAAGAGTTAAGTTTAAGGATCCACATTACTCTTCTGAAAAAACAGGAACGTCATGTTCGTTATATTTACCCTGCATCTTGACAAAGTTTTGCTAGTGCACCAGGCTGAATAAACCATGAATCTAAATAAATTAGTTTCATAAGTAAAATAATAATAAAAATTTTACTGAACAGATGGCAATAGATCTCTCTAAAGATCTCAGCGCTAAACATCAGGTTGGACAATATTTCAAACTACCCAGAAGTATTTATGTGTTCAAGAGCACAGGATGGTAAAGAATTTTAAAATGCCACACGTGTTTTTGGTTTTGATCATGTAAATCAGTCAAGTACTTATCAAAATCTCAATATGCTAAATACAAAGATAAATCCATTTCCATTTCAATTGCAGTTATAACACTATACGCATAATACTTTATCTGAGTATGTTTCTACTTTAAATTATTTGATCAATGCATATAGGATTCAGAAATTCCTCCATAATCCTACGAAATTATACTTGCCACATCCATAAAGAAAGGTAAGAGCAGTCTGGAACATATCATATGCCACAAAACAACTTACTTCCATC
The DNA here is from genome assembly GCA_036589455.1 of Ateles fusciceps. Classification (NCBI taxonomy): domain Eukaryota; kingdom Metazoa; phylum Chordata; class Mammalia; order Primates; family Atelidae; genus Ateles; species Ateles fusciceps. The sequence goes on along the minus strand of JAZHEH010002924.1, from coordinate 3,837,487 downwards.
TTGTACTAAATGCCTTGTAGGATGTTCTCACTGGCAAGGCCAGAGGTTTCCCCTTCTGCAAAAACTTGACAAGTAACATAAAGGTCAGAGCACGTCTCTTGGTATAGTCCTGAAAACTTCAACATTGGGTCTTCTAGGACAGCCTTATAGCTCTTTTGTTCTCTCTTCCCCTCCAAGCTTCCTCTGAAAGCACAAGAGTAACAATGTTTTAGATATGAATTTTTTAAGCATGTACATATACACATAAGTACTAAAAAGGGTTTACCTCTGTGTCAAGGAAATTTTTTGCTACCTAAACAACATTTTCCTGTGTAGTAAACTAATGTTACTTTTATATAAGATAAGGGTTTCTTAAAATCCTAACATACCTACTATCAGTCCTATCTTCATCAACACCTTTTTCTATTTTATATTTCTGAATTTTAAATCCTGCTACCAACCCTTAATCTACCCTCTGGAAGTCGCCAGCTTTCTAGGCCTTGGTTTCACTTTCTTTATTTCAAGTTGACCACTTATTCATCTACTGTTTCAGGAAACATTTACTTATAGTAGGCATAGAAGCCCAGAAGAAAAGATAAACAATACAGTATTACAAGAAAATATTAAGTCATTGCTTCTGGGGGAGAAAAATTTCCTTTTAACTGCATGTTTTCATTCTACTCTTTATATTTTTTTTTACTAAGCATATGCATTATCTGATCATTTCTTTAAAAAAATTCATAAAAGGTATGCACAGGATACTATCACAGAGGGAGGAACATTTATTACACATCAAGATTACATCAGATACTGTCCCAGGCATTTTTTATATATTCTTTCTTATATAATTTTCACCATATTCTTTTTGTAAAGGAGGAAACAGACATAGATTAAACTCATTATCCAAAGTCACAAAGTAAGTAACAGAGATGAGAATAAACACTAGGGCAGGGAGGCCAAGACCAATGTTCTTCCCATTATAGAAAGATAAATCAGAGTCTCCAGAGTACTTAGCCTGTCATATGGAAGGGACTTAGTATCCCAAATAGATGTCTGAAAAGATCCTGAACAACGCATGAGAGTTAAAGCAAAAGAGGCAAAAAGTCATCCCAAAGGGAAAGAACAGCATATACAAAGGCAAACAGGCAAGATGGTGTGTCTGGAGACCTGAAAGTTGTTTGGTATAGCAAAAGCATAAAGCTCACATAGAGAAGAAGCTACAGATGAAAATGAAAAATAGGGGCTAAACAATGAAACTAAGTAGTCACCAAATTCAGTACAGTGCCTGGTCAAAATGAACATTTAAAAATCTTAAAAATCTGTTAATGAAATTATCTGAAGTGCGAGAGTAACATTTCAGATTTGTATTTGTGATACTTTTGGCAGCAGTGTAAGCACATACTGGTGAGGTGGAACTGAAGGACCCACTTAGAAGACTTTTGACTCAAAATAGAAAGGAAAAAGGCATACTAAGGCTGGGCCAGTGAAACAGAAAAAGGAGCACAGAACAAAGAGCAGGCAGATTCAAGACAATTTGGTGAGTGAGCAGAGATGGCAAGAGGCGGGTGTCATTAATACTCAAAGATTTCTGTGTTAACAAATTTGATAGACGATGGTATCACCGAAAGAAGTAAGAGAAAACAAAATGATCAGAGTTAGAGAGATAAGCAAATGTTGTGCTCAATTTTGGACACGTGCTTTAGGACATCCAAAGTGACCACGTCTTCTGGGTAGTCTGATATTCAATTACTAAACCTAAGTTGTTATTAAAACCATAGAAAAAGAAAAAAAGGGCCAGGTGTAGTGGCTCACACCTGTAATCCCAGCATTCTGGGAGTCTGAGACGGGCGGATCACGAGGTCAGGACTTTGAGACCACCTGGCCAACATGCTGAAACCCTGTCTCTACTAAAAATACAAAAATTAGCTGGGCATGTTGGCGGGCACCTGTAATTCCAGCTACTCAGGAAGTTGAGGCAGGAGAATCACCTGAAACCTGAATGAGGTTGCAGTAAGCAGAGATCAGGCCACTGCACTCCAGCCTGAGCAACAAGAGTGAAACTCTGTCTCAAAAAAAAAAAAAAAAAAAAAGAATGAAAGGGAAAAAAGGGCTGGGCGGAGTGGCTCATGCCTGTAATCCCAGTACTTTGGGAGTCTGAGGTGGGCGGATCACCAGGTCAAGAGTTCGAGATCAGCCTTACCAACATGGTGATGAAACCCCATCTCTACTAAAAGTACAAAAATTAGCTGGGCGTGGTGGCACGCACCTGTTATCCTAGCTACTCAGGAGGCTGAGGCAAGAGAATCACTTGAACATGGGAGGTGGAGGTTGCTGTGAGCCAGGAGGTTGCAGTGAGCCAAGATCGCGCCACTGCATCACAGCTTGGGCGACAGAGAGAAACTCCATCTCAAAAAAAAAAAAAAAACCAAGAAGAATAAAAGGCCTAGGAGAATAAGTAGAATAAAAAATTTACTATTTTTGATTATATGATTCCACATTGATACTTTCTGTCCCACTACCCCCACAAAAACCCAACAGTGGCAGTCTCAGAAACCATAGAGCCAAACCTCTGCTTTATGCTTTATCTTTGGATCAAAATATTGAATGTATCTGTATGTTAATAATGGACCATCTAAAAACAAAAAAAATAAAGAATAAGAAAAAAAAAGAGAACAACAACAAAAAAATGGACCATCTGGGCACAGTGGCTCATGCCTGCAATCCCAACACTTTGTCAGGCCGAGGCAGGTGGATTAGTTGCGGCCAGGAGTTTAAGATCAGGCTAGCCAACATGGCAAAACCCTGTCTTTACTAGATTAACCAGGCATGGTGGTGTGCACTTGCAGTCACAGCTACTAGAGAGGCTGAGGTGGGAAGACTGCCTGAGCCCAGGAGGCAGAGGTTGCAGTGCGCTGAGATCATGCCACTGCACTCCAGCCTGGGCAACAGAGGGGAGACCTTGTCTCCAAAAAAAAAGCACCGGTTTTTGGTCTTTCTTTATTTTTAATGTTCAAACATTTCAAAAAATGCATCCATATATCCAAAATACGAAGCATCGAGACTGAAGGAAAGCCCTTTATCAATACTGATCCTGTATAAACTACTAGTGGTGTATGCTACAGAAAATACCTTAAATGGGTGTATAAAGTATCATACAAAGGTACAGGGTGGTTGTTGACTTATTACTTTTACCACCATCACCACAAACTAAAAAGAAAAGGATCTGCCTGCGAATAAGTGACTTCTGAAAATAAAATAAAACGATCATTCAAAGGTACATCTGACAATTGAGAAAACGTACCTATCACTTACTGCAGGCCTCTGACCGACACACATTTGTTGAATATTGACTGAACATATATAAAAAATGTTTATTAATTATGGATGATGCTGTGGTCAATAATCTGTAGTAGCTTTGACAACACTTCTATATGACCACCTTAAAAAGGACATAATTTCCAACTCTGTCTTGCCCGTCCCTCATTATTATACCAGTTCCATTATCCTCATCTCAAGATATCATGCTCTTGACCTTTACTTCAGCCGTGGTGCCCCAAAGTTTTCCTGCAAAGACTCTCTTCTCCTATCTTCTTGGTATTTTTGCAACTGGCACCCTCATCTTCGACTTGCTCCCAACTTCCTTCCCTGCCTAAATACTGCCATACTACCCAAAAGTTCAACCTAGATCTCTATCACCTCCCGTGCAGCTAATACTACACCAGGTGCTCATCTTATTCTCGACTATCGCATCTCCCTGTGTCTACCTCTCCATAATTTCTGAAGTCTTCATTCCACCCGACAAGTCCCGTTCTAAAATAAAGACCGTCCACTTATTTAGGACGAGACTTGATTTCTTAATTTGCAAAATAAGACAGCAATAAACTCTCAAAAGGCTGCACAGCAAAAAGCTTCAAAGACTGTAAAATACCGTGGAACTTAAGGGCTATTCCTACCGCTGTGCTTCCGACGGAGACCACGTATTCTTCTCCCACAGAGCCTCCCTCCACGATTAACTCTCCCGTGGCTCCCTGGCTACAGCCCTCCCGCGGTCGCCACCAGTCTGGTCCTTGAGACCAGTCACCTCCTTTCTCCCTCTCACTCTCAACAGGCCCTTGCCTCCACGTGCCTACGCTCCAGAAATCCCCCCTGTTCCGAGAGTTCTCTTACATCTTAAGCTGGACGTTGATATCCAGGTCACAACTGTAGATGTAGTGAAACTTCTCTGCTTCTCCCATCGCAACGTCGGCAAAGGCACCACCTACAGCGGGAACTTAAGCACAGGAAAAACAACAGAAATGAATCAGCTGAGCCCCACAACACATGAACTTCCGGTTCCGCCTTCGCCACTACGCAGCCAATCCCCACCTGGAGCAACTTCCGACGCGACGGAACTCCCCACCGAAATGTCGCTTCTGCGCATGCGCGCAAGCGCCCACCATCTTGCTTCAGGGTAAAGGTATACGGGAAAACGGCTTTTCTGGTTACATTCCAGTCTTCCTGTCCTGCAAGCACTTTTTTTTTTTTTTTAAGACAAAGAGATGCTGTCACTTGAGCTTGAGCTGTACTTAAAACAATGCAAAAGAAAATTCAATTCAAAAAGAATTGTAACAGCTTTCACTGGCTGCCGGCTAAACAGGTTACAAGCACAAAAATTGAAATGTTGATAAGTTTAAATTCCAGTGGCCTTCCCAAAAATTGTAGATTTGACCAGTCATTTGGTATCTCAAGCAAGGATTTTCTCTAAAGAGTAGGGAAAGGACTAAATAGAGAACAAATAAATCTGCGTTTCATTTTTGGTTTTATCAATATTTATGCTACTTTGGACACAGTATTTGTGTGAATGTTTAAACTGGATAGATTCAAATTCAATGTAGGTTTCAAGCCTTAACCCAAGTTAGAACCTAGAGGCTTCCTGTAGTAACTCTACGTCACAGATCTCTGAACCCTGTGAGCTCCTATATTTATTTTTATAATTATTATAATCTAACATTGTAATATTCGTTTCCAATTAGATTGAAAACTCTTAGCAGGTAAGAATAGTGTGCCATTTACTTCAGTGTCTTGCCCCCCTTGCTGTCTAATACATTGCTGAGTTTAATACTTCCTACTTATTGGTTATTAATAATATTGAATGAAAGTCTCCATTTTCTTTTTTAATTAAATAATTTTTTTTTATTTTGAAGCACTGTGGTTTGTAGAAAGTCTCCATTTTCTATGTCTTTCTTTGTCTCTTTTTTTTTTTTTTGAGTCAGAGTTTCGCTATTGTCGCCAAGGCTGGAGAGCAATGGTGGGGTGTCAGCTCACTGAAACCTCCGCCTCCTGGGTTCAAGCAAATATTTTCCCTCAGCCCCCACAAGTGACTGGGATTACAGGCACCCGCCACTCCACCCAGCTAATTTTTTGTAATTTTAGTAGAGGCAGGGTTTCACCATGTTGGCCAGGCTGGTCTCAAACTCCAGTGATCTGCCAGCATCAGCTTCCCAAAGTGCTGTCTATGTCTTGATTTATAAGTGCTGCATTTTAAGGTGGACATCACTAGAGTATGTGCATATTAGAATGTTGAGGGATTCGAAAAATAATATTTCAGAGAAAGGTTGAAAGGTGTGGAGCTGTTTAACCTGGAAAGGGAAAAAATGGCTGATGCACAATGCTTTACACAAAATAAGTTCTTAAAAATATTTATGGAAGCAAGAAATGGATTTGGGTAGAATAAAGAAAAACAGGATAGTTATCCTCCTATAATTTAAAGTTGAAACAAAAAGAGAGCACTTCTGATTTGTTCCTAAGTATAACTGCCACCAATGGTTGGAACTTAGAGGAAATGTAATTTCAACAAACAATACAAACTGAACTAATTATCAGAGCCATTCAACAGTAACACAGTTGTCACAAGTGCTCTGTTTAAGGCATAACTCCAGCAATGAGTGTGAAGTTTCATGTGAAACCTCAAACTGGAATGAAATATTGACAATGTGTAAAGGACTAAATTATCCTATCCCACTGGTGAATAAATTACTTTCATTATATAATGGTATTTCATGTATAAACCTAAGATAATATGATATACATATACAACCAAACAAATTTATAAATTAAATATAAAAATATCAAATTAACAATCTTCATATAATAGATAGTGGGTTTTTTTGCTGAAATTATATTGCTTGCAAAGTGATTATGGAGTATAGTGTTGACTACGCTTACAGGACTGATTCTTTGAAATTCAGCATATCTATACTGCTGTATTCTACATGGCAATTCATTTTTTCAGCCTCTTTTTCTATTCAAATAACTATGAATTCTTCATTAGTATAACCACCATAATGTATTTTGGCTTTATCTTGGCTAAAACACATCTTTTTGTTTTAAGCCTCACTTTGTCCTTTTCTCATTAGCTCATAACAATTAAGTAATACTGATGATTGTTCCTAAAGCAGACACAAACACAACACAGATAAAGGCATGAAATCAAATGTCAGTACTTAGTTATAACATATTCATACACAGAATCCAAGATAGATTAACTTTTTAAAGATTATCAGGAGAAAAAAATTAAAAATATAGAAGGATCTCAGAAAAACTTGACTGTAATTCTATTAAATAAGTTAATACATCAAGAAAAACTAATGTGCAAATAAGGCACAAGATTTTGGTAAGTCATGGAAGCATGGAAAGAGTTATAGAAACCAAAACTGGTAGTGCCTTTTGTGCCGTAAGTCAGGGAAGTGTTGGTTGGTAGACTTGAGTACCAGAATTCAATTAGTAAGGCCATCTCTGTAAGGGGAAAAGAAGCCTTAGGCATCTTATCTTTTAAAGAGAGGAATGATTTTTTTTCCTTCCCATGTGAATTTTTTATAAATCATGAATATAACATACACTTATAATTATGGGATACAATTTGCATTGCAAGAGCCCACAGTGGTCTGTCTGCAGAAAAATAGCTTATAGAAATAGATGTTTTCTTTCTCTCTCTCTCTTTTTTTTTTTTTTTTGAGATGGAGTCTGGCTGTGTCTCCCAGGCTGTAGTACAGTGGCAAAATCTCAGCTCACTTCAACCTCTGCCTCCTGGGTTCAAGCAATTCTGCCTTAGCCTCCCGAGTAGCTGGGATTACAGGCGCATATCACCCGCCCGGCTAATTTTTGTATTTTTAGTAGAGATAGAGTTTCACCATGTTGGTCAGGCTGGTCTCAAACTTCTGACCCTGTGATCCACCCATCTCAGACTCCCAAAGTGCTGGGATTACAGGTGTGAGCCACCATGCTTGGCCCTTCTTGGTGTGGCAGGCCACTCCAGTGATTATTATATGATCCCATATTTAACCTCTGTTGGAGTTGCAGTTTTAGCTTTGTGCTTCTTTTGTCATCTTGTTTCAATTTCTATTTTAATTATTCTAGTAACCAGTTTTAATGATGGCTTAGAAATACGTTGATTGTGCTCCATTTCTTAAATTTTTTCTTTCTTTCTTTCTTTTTTTCCCGAGACAAAGTTTTGCTCTGTTGCTCAGGCTGGAGTGCAATGGTGCAATCACAGCTCACTCCAGCCTGAACCTCCTGGGCTCAAGCAATACCCCCCACCTTAGCCTTCTGAATAGCTGGGACCACAGACATGCACCACCATGCCTGGCTAATTTTTTAATTTTTTGTAGAGTTAGGGTCTTACTATGTTGCCCAGGCTGATCTTGAACTCCTGGGCTCAAGCAATCCTCCCTCCTCAACCTCCAAAAGTTTTGATATTACAGACGTGAGCCACCATGCCTGACCTCCATTTCTTCAATTGCCCAGGACTAACATAATGATAATCAGGTTTATTTTTGCCAGTTTTTATGACCCAATTTATTCTCTTTGCTTGGAAATTTTTAAAAATGCACTTATTGCTTTACAAAGCAACCATCTATTATTGAGCTCCCATCAAGAATAAACGAGTATGATACTGTGAGATTACATTTATCTTATAATTTCTTTTTTCTAATTAAAAAATGCCTTTGTAAGTTTTCTAATAAACATGTTTTAGAACTCAGTCACATGATAGAACAGACAACAGTGCTAAGACACTTGAAAAATCCTAACTCATAATTCAAAACTCTTGGCCATTTCTCAGGTGGGCTTGATGAATATTTATAAATGATCCTAGTACAGGAACCCCCTAATGCCTGGGGGGTTTTATTCAAAAAGATAATTTATATTAGCTGCAAAAGGGAAAGAGTAAAAACATAAGTTATTCTGAAAAAAAAGAATACTTGCATATGTGTTCCTTTGCAATATCTCTCTTATATAACAACGAAGCTGGGGAGCTTTCAATGCCACAAGTGAGAAAAGAAAACTTGGAGTCGAATGACATCACTGTCAAACATCTCAGTTATAATGGAGGAATGAGGTCTTATCTCCCCTAGGAAGTATGGTCAGGTCCTCTGATACGGTTTGGCTCTGTGTCCCACCCAAATCTCATCTCTAATTGTAATCCTCTCATGTGGATCTAAGGAGGTACCCATTATCTCCACGTGTTGAGGGAGGGAGGGGATTGGATTATGAGGGTGGTTTCCCCCCATGCTGTTTTCCTGATAGTGAGTGACTTTTCATGAGATTTGATGGTTTGTAAGTGTTTGGAAGATTCTCTGCTCCTCTCTCTCTTGCTGCCTTGTGAAGAAGGTGCCTTGCTTCCCCTTCACCTTCCACCATGATTCTAAGTTTCCTAAGTTGGCCAGAGAGCTCTCTTGCATTCTTGCCACGTGAGGGTACAATGAGAAGTCAGAATCTGCAACTCTTTTTTTTTTTTTTTAAGACGAGGTGTCACCATGTTGGTCAGGCTGATCTTGAACTCCCGACCTCAGGTGATCCGCCCACCTTGGTCTCCAAAGTGCTTGGATTACAGGCGTGAGCCACCACGCCCGGCCTCAGAATCTGCAACTCTTAAGAAGGTCTTTACTTGAACCCAACCATGCTGGCACCCTAATCTCAGATGTCCAGCTGCTAGAAATGTGAGCAGTAAATGTTTGTAGTTTAAGCCCTCCTTCCCAGTCTATGGTAATTTGTTATGTAGCAGCCTGAGCAGACTAATACATCACTCACCCTACTGTCTACTCCAGTTCCTGGCCTAGAACACATGTTGAAAATAAGGAAAGTCAGAAATAAAATAGTACTTGAAAAACTCCTAACTTTCATGTTAGGTGATTGCCTATGTATTATGTTATTATTTCATCAAAATTTTGAGGTAAATGTTATTACCCTATTTTATAGGAAAGTAATTGTAAGGTGGGTTGCATGAATTTGTTTATGATTGATAGCTAATCATAGTGGCAAAACAGTTATGTATGACTTCAGAAGGCATAATATGTTTATGAAACTATGAGGCAATGTTTCAGACTAATCCTGAACTTTTTGCAACAGAAGATAAATGATGAATTCCAGTATTTTTTTAGAGTCCTTGGTGTCATCAAGCATTGCCATCCGTCCCTCTGCCTCTTTATAGATTATATTCTTCAGCAAGCATCTTGACTCATTACAGATTAGCCCCATGCAGAGAGGATATTTGGGTTCATTCAGCATCTTGCAAGTCATTTATTTATTTAACAAATATTTACTAAGAGCTTAAAATGTGCTGCCAACTACAGCAGCAGTATACTAGACATTGGCTTTCTTCAATCTCACTAGGGAGAAAATAGCTTCCCCATCTGTGTGTAGTGCTTCTGTTACTCCTCTGTGTGTGTTTTCTATGTCATGATGCAACCTATGCTATCAGATCATAGGTTAGAAACAATTTTATTTAATTTTTCCTGTAAATATTGTGGAATGACAATGACTTTAGGCATTTCTAAGAACTCACAGTTATCAGGAAACCCATTGCAATGACTGTATTCTCAGCCTGCATTATGTTTGATCTGCAGTTCTGGTCTGTGTTCAGTCTTGTGCTTTTACATGCTTCACAGGACAGAGATGCTATTATTATCATTATTTTGGTTCTTATTCCCTGGATCTGTGTGCAGTTGTACTTGTCCATTGAAAACTTAATCATCGAATCCATGAAAGGTTACTGACCAACACTCAGACTTGCCTCTCTGAGACAGAAGAGGAGCATTCAGAGTCTTTGAGTCCACAGGCAACGATTAGTGGCACAAGTAATTCTCCATCATCCCCAGCATCATTCTAAGTTACTTTGCCAGCTATGCAGATTCCATAAGTGCACAGGGAAATAGTGACAGAGGCCCTAAGAAGGAGGAAAGAGCTTTACTGTATCTTAGGAATTTATCTTTAATAATAATAAAAAAGAACAAAATGCTTATGTAAACACTAAAAGACTGAACCCTGGAATGAAAAGAGAAAGGGAGAAAAAAAACAATTGTTCTCTTACGAATCTGCTTGGTTTTGAGCTGTGCATTAGTTTAAGAATTCTGAAAGTTAACATTGTTTCCAAGAAGAAAGGAGCGCTTATTTGGCTGGAGGTAAGATTTGAGAAGAGAACAGAGAAAGACTCAAATGAACAGGATGTATATAACAAATAAAAGACTGGGGCTTCCTCTTCTCAGAGAAGCCACTCCAACCATGGTAGAGGGGTGGAACTCTGTCTCTCTTTCTGTCTAGAGATGAAACAAAAGTGTTCTATAGGAGGGCTCTCCACAGCTGTTAAGAGGAAACGGAGGCTTTCCAGGATCTCATAGAATATATAGAACTGGAGCAAAGTTTTAGTTGTTTTGAAATTATCACTTTTTATGTGTCTCTCAGTGTTTGTTTGAGGATATCATTTTTGACTAATATCTCTCTCTGATGCTATATTCAGATTGTGTCTCTATATTCACCTTTGGTGGTAGAGTTGATTCTTATTCCTTGTGGGAGGTATGTTCTACAAAGTCACAGTAAACACTGCATTAGCAAATACTGAACTGCTGCTAGGGAAATATTGGATTATGTTTCTGCCAGTCTCTGGTAATAAGATTTTCATTAAATGATAAATACATAAACTTGTTTTCTGTGTTTTCATATAAAGGCATTTTATTTAATGTATATTGTAGATTTATTAACATTGAACTCATGTCCAGCAGCACTATAACTCAAGCTTGAATGAAGCCTAGGTAACACAGTTTTCTCCGTAATGCACATCACAGCTTTTTTGCACTTACAAACACCAGAGGGCACTTCTAACACCACATTTGGAGGATGTTTTAAATGAGATAATCAACAAAAAGCACAGAAATGCAAATATATGGCACTGAATAAACTCCCCAAAATATACTTGTTTATAGTATGGGAGCTGAAACAAGAAGGCAGAATGTCACCTTGTTTGACCTCAGCTGGGAACATGCACATCAGACTTAAATTTTTCCCTCTGCACGTGACCACAAATGGCCACAAATATTGATTCTGGCATTACAAATAGATTTTAGTGACCAAGTGAATTCACAATTATGGAATCTATGAATACTGAGAATCAACTATATTTAGTCTCAGAAAGAAACGAAGAGCTCTCTAGACCAGTGTGCTTATGATTCACTAGGGAATCTGACTAAAATGAAGGTTCCGATTCAGTAGGTGTGGGCTTAGTCAGGAGACCTGAGAGTTTGTTTCTAATGAGTGAGACTAAAACTGCCTTGAGTAGTGCTAATCTCTATTTCCCATTCCTTTCATTTAGAGGCACAGAAATTGAAACCTGTAGAGATTAAAGTAAATTGCCGAGGGTCATGCTGATAACTATAGAATTGAAACTTGACTACAGTTTTCCAGAAGACTTCATAGAGGAGATGAACCTCTGTGATGCTAACAGGTACCAAGTTAAACTAATGGTTAGGGCATCCCAGGAAGCTATGACCTGCTTTGGCTGTTCTCTGCTTTTGCCTTCTCCATTCCTTTTCCAAACCTCTTTTGAGTTTCTTGAAGGCTACCTCTAAGATATGGAGGGTCTTAAGACTTCTTTAAAGAAGCAGAGTTCTTTTCAACAACTCCATGTGGCAAAGAAAGAAACATAAAAGAAGCAGTTTTCCGGTAGGATTTCTAATAAGCTCAGGTAAGAGTTCATTCCATTCTTTCCATAAGGCTTACATTCTACTACATAGCTCAATGAGTTGGACCTCTCCCTGTTCAAAACCCTTCAATGGCTAATCACACGTGATGGAATAGAAATTAAGTCTTCTTGCTGGGACCTCTTCATCTTCCACATTCTTTCTTTAGTCTCCTTTGGGGATATTGTTTTCTACTGCTTCTCAACCTGCGCTCTCTGCTTGTGTTCTAGCCCACTGCAGTTAACTGTGCCATTCATGTTTCACCACATATCTGTTGCTTTCGTTCTATAGCCTCCCTAAAAAAATCTTACTTTCCTCTTAGTGCCACTTAGGTCAAGAATCAGTCTCATTCCATTTAGCTCTCCTGAATCTTCAGCCACAAATTTTCCAAACTACTAGATATCTTTAAAAATCCTACATTTATTGGCATGGATATGTATGTGCATTTGTTATCTTGTATAAATGGCCTGAAGACAAAATTAATTTGTCTTTGTATTTTCCACAGCATAACACGCACATTTATTATTGTACCTGCATTCATTAACTCTTCCAACAAATATTTATTTGTTCAAATCTGCCAGGGGCCAGGCATAGAATTGGAAAGAAAATATTTAATAGACACATGTAAAAATAGCCTCTGCCATTTCTGAACCACAACTTCGTAGGGAAAACAGAAAGCTAAATAAGTATAGTCTATCCTCATTATTCATGGTTTCTGTATTTGTGAATTTGCCTACTCGCTAAAATTTATCTGTAATCTAAAAATTAATGCTCACAGTGCTTTCAGGGTCATTCACAAATACGTGCAGGGCAGCAAAAAGTTTGAGTCGTCCAACATGCATATTCTTAGCTGAGGTCAAACAGAGCGATACTCTACCTTCTTGTTTTAGCCCTCATACTCTAAGTGTCCTTTCCCTTTAAGTGTACTTTCAGCAGTCAATTTAGTGCCACCTTGTTTCTTTGCATTTTTGTACTTTGTGTTGTTATTTTCACTGTTTAAAATAGCCTTCAAATGTACTACTAAAATGGTGTCTGGCGTTCCTAAGGGTAAGAAGGCTCTGAAGTGCCTTATAAATAAAATATTTGTGTTTGGTAACCTTCATTCAGGCATGAGTTATATTACTGTTGGCCATGAGTTTGATGTTAATAAGTCAACAACATATATTAAATAAGGTGCATGTAAACAGAAACATACATGAAATATGGTTGCATATTCATTGTTTAATGAAAATGTTGTGACCAGAGGCTTACAGGAATTTGATCGTGTATTTCTCCTAGGACTAATGGTTCAGTATTCATTAATTCAATATTCACAACTACTTTTCAGAACATAACTACCACAAATAACCAAAACCATCTGTAATTAGTTATGATAAGTGGAAGATGATACAGTATTCAATGGTAGCACATCAGAGTGGTACTTTACATTTGTTAGGGGCAGGTGCAACAAGGAAGTTTTTACAAATAAAGAAAAGATGAAGCAGTGATCTGAAGCTTGGTAGAAGTTAACTAGATAACTGGGGGAGAAGCATAATGGGGATGAAGAAAGAAAAGCATTCAAGGCAGAGGAAATAGCCTGTATATGCCAATAGAGGATGACTCAAAAGAAACACCACACAGTGGAGAGGGAATGTAGTAGTTTGCTAGGACTGCATAAACTGAGTGCCATGAGCAGTAGACACATATTGCCACATTACTCTTGAGGCTAGAAGTCTACGATCAAGGTATTATCAGGCTCAATTCCTTCTGGAGACGATGAAGAGGAAACTGTTTCATGTCCCTCCCTTAGCTTTTGGTGGTTTGCTGGCAATCTTATGTGTTCCCAGGTTTATAAATGCATCATCTCCCTCTCTGCATTCATCTGCACATGGTGTTCTCCCTGTGTGTGCTTGGGTCCAAATTTTCTCTCTTTATAAGGAAACCAGTCATATTGGATTAGGCAACCACCGGACTTCAGTATGAACTTATCCTAACGAATTACATCTGCAGTAATCCTATTTCCAAATAAGGTCACATTATGAGGTAACTGTGATTAGGACTTCAATATAAAAATTTGGAAGCGGACATAATTCAAAGAGGGAGGAAACCCACAAAAGAGGGTGGAAAGTTAGGAGGAGCTAGGGGTTAGGGAATAACTCGAAAAATTTTGGACTTCACTCTGTAACTGAGTAATCTATTTTAAAAGGGAAAAAAGAATTATTTATTTATTTTGCTTTTTCAGAATTATTATTTTTGTACTTTGTTCCTCTTTTCCCCCCTCCTTCTTAGCTCTTTAGGAATGCAATTATAACCTTTATATTCTCTCTGCCTGACACTCTCTACATGACAAGTTGTGTACATGTTTACTTAGATGTTCCAAGGACCAAGCCTTGAGACAAACCACCCCTGGAACTCTCTCTTACCAGGAGATTGTCTCAGTTTACAACCTAGCTCTGCCCATGATAGGACCAGCCAGACCACTCGATAGATAAGGAATCCTAAGCAAGTCACTTAGACCCTGCACTTCCTCGCCCCTCCCCTGCATGCCATTACACCAAGCCCCTCTTTAAAAGCCCCTGCTTTCTGCCCCAGAAGCTGAAGTGGTACCCTCAAAGCAGGATCCTGTACTGCTTCTCCTTGGCTAGCTCTGGAATTAGTCACTTTCTTTCTACCAGATCTCACACCTGTTAATTGGACTCTGCAAGCAGCCAGTAACCAGACCTGTGTTAGGTTACAGCCCTAAAGTTAACGTAATAAAATACGCTTCAGCAGGGAACTATATATTGTCTAGTGACTCTTTTGGCTTATATAATTCTAGTCTTTCATAGTCTTTGAGCTATTTTGTCATTTTGTAAAATTGTAGACAACTAACAACAACACAAAATAATTCCTATAGACAATTCCAATCGATGTTTCTCTACTAGTTTTGCCTTAATTTGTATATCATTTTAATATTCCTGATATAAATATATCAAGAATAGTCTTTGAATTCTCTTTTACACTTTTATAACATCTGCCTGGTTCCGGTTCCTGTACTGATTAGTGAGTAGAATAAAATTGTTAATTTTCATGTTCATTTTTGTATCTATGTGAAAGTCGTCATTTTATCTTTCTGTGAGAATTATCTTTTGTAGCAACATGAAGCCTTCAATGGTTGACATATCAATATATGAACAACTGCATAAATAAGTTAGGTTACATAGTAGGTGAACTTTCAAGAGGCAAGACAGTTTAGCTCTAGTTAACAACCAAGCTAAGAATGACAATGCTGAACTTTATCTGAGCCATGTGTTCCTGGAAAACAGGGATGGTTAAGAAGACGCTCACTCTTTTTGATCTGGGAAAATGGTTGCCAGGAACAACCCTTCCCTCTATGACTTACGTTAAAATTGCCAATGAACCTCTTTTTAATTGTCACAAGACCAGACACGGACCCCTCACATTCCCATTGTTTGTCTCATAAGTGATTAAACTGTCTTTCCCAAATTAACAAGATGCAGAGAGAAATATTCCCTCTTTATGCTGACTGAGACTCTTCCTGATTATAAAATAATTCCAACTATAAAATCACCCCATCTATAATTTGTTTATTCCTCCCTAGATAAGTGTAAGGTGAAACCATTCTGCCAAGAAACTCTGGTCTTCGACCAGGGGTGTTCTCCCTATTGCAATAGCCTAAATAAAATCAGTTTTCTGGCCCCTCAAAGTGGTGTGTGCCTGCAATCTCAGCTACAAGGCAAGAGAATCCTTGGAGCCCAGGAGTTCAAGGGTAGCCTGGGCAACATAGTGAGACCCCATCTCAAGAATGAATGAATGAATAAATAAACAAATAAATAAATAACACTTCGAGGTGCACTTTTTAAAAAAATTCAGTTGACAACAAAATGTAGCTAAAAAAATACATAAATAAAAAGTTATTTTTTAAAGATCAATTTTCTTAGTTGTTTGGGTCCCATATTCCAAGTGTCTCCAAACAGATCTGAAGGGAAATCTAGGATGTAGTTGACAATTTGTGGGTTCAGTGAAATTATTTCCTCTTCAACCTTTGTTTCCATGTCAACTCTATTTGTTTCCTCTTTTCCTTTTTGCTAGTTGTAGTTTCATTCTGCAGTTTTTACATCTATTGATTAAACATATTATCATTTAGACCCTCTGTTAAGGGATTGAGTTGTCTGCACAATAACCCTCTGATAAAAATAAAAAAAGTCTTACTGGATTTAACTATTTATAAGTTAAATGAAAATAATTCATATGAAGAAAGAAATAATTTTGAAGGTAAAATTATACAGCATGTTATTTTTGTCTTTAATGGTTCCTGATGCATATTTAGTATGGTAAAAAAATACATGTTGATTGCATTTTAGTATTCACAGTCCCAGCCAATTTTAATATTACTATATTGGAAGTATTTTTCAGTGCAATGCACAGAAGCTGTGGATTCCCCTTTTCTTTCTCTTTCTTTCTTTCTCTCTTTCTTTCTTCCTTTCTTTCTCTTTCCAGAACAGTGCCTGACACATATTGAAACTCAAAAGCAAAAGTATTGATGCTAAATTGTTTATCTTTTGATTAATTGCTTCAAGTGGGTGGTAGTGTTTGCAAATTTCTGTTTTATTAATATGCTAATCTTTTTTTTTTTTTTTAATTTTTTTTTTTTTTTTAGAGATGGGGTTTCACCATCTTGGCCAGGCTGGTCTTGAACTCCTGACCTCGTGATCCACCCATCTCTGCCTCCCAAAGTGCTGGGATTACAGGCGTGAGCCACCACGCCCAGCCAATATGCTAATCTTTTAAATGCCAAGACAAACACTTAAATAAATAATCTTGGGTCATCCCATTGGAGCAACTTGGATAAAAATTTTTTCAAATGTCAGCCAGTAAGTTCAGTTCTCTAGTGGCCCAGGAGAGGGATGATTTAGGAAAAAAAAAAAAAGCAAGAATCTCCATTTCTGTTTTACCTTATGTAAGAAGGTTGATCATGACAGGTGGTGATGAGGCTTGATTTTGTAAGTTCAGTAGGTTGTTAGGAGAATAGACAGACATTCAGAGTGAACGTGGAGAAGAGAAATATCAGCACATGTAATGTTGATCTCCGTGATGCCCAATTTTAAGCCTAAGAAGGCTGGCAGGGCCACTGATGTGATTTAAATCTTAGAGTGAATTCATACACCTTTTTTTTTGTCTCTCTGCTTCCTTTTCTACACCCCATCGATCAGCGATTATATCTGCACAGAGAGTGTCTACATCATTATGAAGCTGGGCTGCTTCCAGATGTAAATCGGTATCTTCATAGAGAGAGCGAGAGACCTGGAAGGGGAGAGAGATGCCAGGGGCAGGGTCATTCTCTGACCCCAGGCAATCAACCTTCACCAGAGAGCAGTCCCAGCACCAAGCGCCAGCTAAACAAACATATCTACCCCATCAGCTGCTAACTTGTCTCCTGCCTTTTGAAGAAAAGGCTTTCTCCTATGCCTGCTTAATGAGTGCTGCCTGCCACTCTCTCGAGCTGGCTTTTACAGCGTCAAGAGCCCTCTGCATAGACATTGAGCTCTTCTCTCTACTTTGCACTTCAACAACGTAGGAAGCTTCAGGGGAAATAAAGATTCAGGATTTTTTTTCTACATCCATTTTGATGAGCATTTGCTTTCCCTACAGGATGCGCTGAAGTACCTTGAAAACTCACATGCTACTTTCAGGAAATGGCACACTCAGGCAGAAGGCATGTGGTCTGCTAGGCCAAGGGCGGAATGCAAGGAGATTCTGAGTAATATTGAGTAATAAGCACACCGATCTGCTTCCTCTCCTCCTCCTTTATCCAGCCCTGCTAGGTAAATGAGATTGACCAAGGCTACAGAGAGGAAGAGAATAAATGCTGAAAAACTCAAATGATTGTGTTATCCGCAGCCTCAGTTGCTATGCCTCTCTCTGCTTTCCCTAATCCTTTAATCAGGCCTGCCAAGTCATTCTGCTTGTTCAGGTGATCCTCCTACCTCAGTCTTGAGTAGTTGCAACTACAGGCATGCACCACTGTGCCCAGCTGATTTTTTTAAAAAAAATTCTATAGAGACAGGATTTTGCCATGTTGCCCAGGCTGGTCTTGAATGACTGGGCTCAAGCAATCTACCTGCCTTGACCTCCCAAAGTACTGGGGTTACAGGCATGAGACACCACACCCAGCCCCTTTCTAGATTTTTATGACCTGCGTTAAGGGAGACAAGCAGGGAAAGATGAGAGAGAACTTCCTGCTCCTGCTGATTGCTCAAATATCAAGGTGCCATATTTTGGAGTAATGTGTCCTGAGCCCCATCAGGGAGAAACATGAATGTGAGGCTTGGTGTGCTTGGCTTAGTCATGAGCATGGTTTAGAAGTAGACAGACAGTCCATGAAAGCTCTACTCTGGAAATTCAGCTTCCTGAAATGCTAAATTTAGCCTCAGAAGGATTGTTCCCTACTGCCGTGATGATCTATGTAATGACTAACAGGGTACAGAATGTATTCAAAGCAATTTTATGCTTAATCTTATTTAATTCTCACAACAACCAGTATCACAGAATTAAAATCAGAGAAATAAAGAGGTGGATTCTTGCCTAAGAACACTCATCAGCAATGCCCTTGTTTTCTCTCTCAGTGTGTATACACACACACATGTACATTTACATACATGTATATATATGTGTGTGTCTGTCTATATGTGTGTGGGTGTATCAGAGGTTCTTGCTATAGTTTGCAGTGCAACTCGATATGTAAGGCTCCCTGAATGTTAGTTTATGGTTCCTTTATGGTTCATTAATATAATAGAGTGATGCTTCCACTCTCTAGGCAGTGTGTCCATTATGTATTTGTGCCTCCCATAATGTAAGTGCCCTGGATTCTAGCTTCCTAGAGGGCAGGGACAAGGTCTAAGGCAAAGTTTCAGTATCTAAGTCCTAACTTGTTTTGATATAGTGAAAAGAAAGATTATTTTAGCTTCCTCTATTAAAAATATCAGTTATCTATAGCCACAACTTGTTATCATAATGGGGGAGAGATCAAGAGAGTTTCCCATATTCAGTCAACAAATGTGGGAGACATTACTGATTGTCAGGAGCCTGGCTCCTGGAGCTAGACCTGTCCCAAATAGCTGGTGATCCTGGGCAAGTTACTCAATTTTAAAAAATTCTTCTGTTTACTATCCATGTAAAATGATTTCACATACATTTTGGGATTAAATTGCTTGATAACTATCAGCAATTATAATTATTGTTGAATACTTGTCACATGTCAGACACTCTGCAAGGTCTTAGGGATTTGAGGAAACTCTCAAGGAGTTCATAACCGAGTGGTAGGACAGTGAAACGAAGAATTACCACCACCACCAAACCCTCCAAAAACAGCTGTACAAGCTGGGATAGAGATATGCATAGTGGCGTTTTAAAACTACAGTTTAAATACCAAAAGGAGCCCTAACTCTTGATAACGTGGTGGCATTTCATTTAACTTTGTGTTTGTGTGTGGGGACAGCCATAACTGTTCTAAGGATATCAGCTTTTTAAATCTCAGCTGTGATTCCCTGCCCAGTCCCACACTGACTGGGAAGGCAAGTGGAATAAAACTGGTGTCTGCCTTCTGTAGTCCACTCTAGATGAACAAAGCTGCATTGAGGAGGAAGTGACACCCCAGAAACTTGAAGTTCGTACTCTGTTTCTCATTCTCTCCATCCACCCATTTCCATTCTTCCCAATGTCAGCTCTCCTTCTGTGAAAGTGTGACAGGTTACTTGGTCATGAGATATCGAGGTGAACAGTAACACAGGAAATGTTTTCTCTGTGGGTTTTCTGTGTATGTGTGCCCTTCCCTTCCCTTCCCTTCCCATCCCTTCCCTTCCCTTCCTCCCTTCTTTCCTGTTTTTCATAAGTTTATTTTTGCTAAATGAGCAACAAGAACCCCAAACTTACTTTTTCTCAGAATCAACAGCAAAGATCCCTGCACTGCTCATAATGTTGGAGTTTTCTCTCTGGGATTATAGGCCTTTTCACAATGCTGATGCATGGTTTTTAGCTATGTTAGTTCTGTAATGTTAGTTCTGAATGTTTTCATAATATTCCCCTGGTAGTTAGAAGCAGGGGAAAGATTTATTTTAAAAGAGAAAAAAAAAGAGATTATTATTTCAGCCCCAGAATCACAAGTTAAGAAAGGAAACTTGGAAAGTGTAAATGCAATACTCTTAGCTCAAACTCCAAACCACCTCAGGTTTTGCTCAGCTCTATTTATTTATCATTTCAATTACAGAAGAGATCTGCTGCTACAAAGAGCCATATTGTGTCTATTTTCTAAAGGAAGAAAAAGCTATTTAAGGCAATTTAATCTTTAAACTCTTTTATAGAATACTTTTTCTACTATTGACCATTTTAGGAGCTAGAAAACTTTACCTACAACCAGTTTCCTTTTATCTTCAAATCATCTGAATTCAAACAATTTGCTTTCCATCTTCTGTGATATTTCTTGTGCCCTTTCTACTGAAGCTTAATTATTATGCTTTACAATTATAAACAGGTTCACTTCTTTTAAAAACTCTATGATTCTTATAAGCCAAAGATATTTTAAGATTCTACTGATTTACATACTACCAATGGCTGTTCTCAAACAAATTGTGTATTTAACAATGTTTTTCCTACAGATTATTAAAGAATGCACATGGCATATATTTTCTCATAATACCATAAATATTTAAAACGGTAAAAATCAATAAAACAGCAATCGTGTTTAGGTATATTTTAAAGATGTTGTTGTCTATTTCAGAGTAAAATACAATCTTCACGTTTCAGTAGGAAAATTAGATATGTCAGGTAAAAATCATTTATCACTAGTTTAGAGTAATTATCAAGCCTAGTGAGAAAAAAATCACAAGCTCAATTAAAACATCTAATAATAAAGACATAAATATGCACTGGAAACACAGAGCTGTTTCAATATAATTCATCAATATAACAGAGCTCTTTCAATGTACATATTCGTGTGTTTTTATAGTGGATTGCAAAGTTTAAAACTAGAAAGTTGGCTATTTCTCCAAGTTTACTGAACAGATAGAAATATTGGCATTAACTTTATGAGATAGAATTACACTTAGAAATGAAGATTGAAGGCAAGATAACTATTCTAAGGAAATAATCACAATTATATAAACATTTGTTTTAAAAAAACTATACTTTTTGCAGCACTATAGTAGTAAAATTAAAAGTTAGGAAACAATATAAATGTTTAATAACAAGAGATTGCCCAAATAAATTAAGATTTGTCTTTAATCTGCTGCCAATAAAATTAATTTTCCTAATAATTTTAATCTCACAAGAAAATGGTCCAGGACAGTGTTAGATGACAAAAGTAAGATTTAAACTGTGCACATTATATGATTAATGCATCTAGGTAGACCAGAACAAATACTGAAAGGGAACATTCTAAAATATTGGTAGTAATAAGATTAAAGATATTTTTATTTTTTTCTTTAAAAATTTCTACATTTTAAAGTTGTTCTTAATAAGCAGGTATCATTTCTCTAATAAAAATTAAATTAGCTATTTAAAAGTTAAGGAAAAAAGATTTTAAAGTCAAATTTGAGGACAAGCCCAGCACTAGAGAAATGAGTATTTATTCTTTAAAATCTTGAAAACACGCATATCATAATTAAGTACAGAATGTTTTATGTTGATCTGTTTAGTTGTTCTAATAAAATGTCTTTTCTTTCTTAGAATGAAAATAAAGGGTGGTTATATTTAAATCAAATGGAAATGGATGACAGTGAGAAGAAATTTCTCTTTAAATCAAGTGGCAATGACCAAATTTTTTACTCATTCATTTCTTCAAAGCGTTTTTGCCTGGGAAGATTACTGGTTGGGCTGGCTCCTATCTGTGAATCTGGGGAGTGTCACACTTGCCTGAACGAAGGAAACACATCCTAAACTTCTGGCCAAAATAGAGGTCAATTTAGAAACCCTGTACATAACAGAACAATAAATACTCTGAATGGTGGAAAGAAGGAGATAGATTGCCTAAGGACTTCAAGATTTGGATTTCCTTATTGCCTCCCATATATCCTAGATGGAGCCTTGCAGATGCCCTCAAACCGGAATCACCAACAGGTACAAAAAAAAAAAAAGCTCCCAAAAAAAGCCTGTTTACCCTAGCCAAAGCACTGAGAAAGGGTGGCTTAACAGAACAGAAAAACTGTGTACAGAGTAAAATATTGGCATTTTACTCTGAAATAGCCAACAACAAAATATAGCTAAACACATGATTGTTGTTTTTTATTGTTTTTTGCAGTTTTATGTCTTTATGGTATTATGAGAAAATATATGCCATGTGAATTCCTTAATAGTCTGTAGGAAAAACATTATCCAATACACAATTTGTTTGAGAACAGCCATAGGTAGCATGTAAATCATGGTTTCAGTGGATCTTAACAGGGAGCTGATCTTTCACCCCAGCCCCATCTCTCTCCTGTCGCTCGCCTTATGGAAACAGCTTATGGGAACAAGCAGCAGTGCTCTCGTTCTTCTACAGGACTGAATGGGGAGCTGATGTCCCATTCCCAATCCCAACCCTCCAGTAAAGCAGTCAGCGCTCCCGTTACTGCAGCCAGGTCACATAGGAGGCTGAGCCTTCGCCTCCACCGGGCAGTAACAACTCTGAGTGTCTATGAGATAGCAGGGGAAGGGACACAGTCAACACTATGCTTCACTCCTCCTTAACCTCACAGGTGTCATTAGGGCCAAGTGGGAAACTGGTAATGAGATTGAGTGAGACAGTGCAAAGCAGGGTGAATCTGCACTTGTCACCCCCGCACCCCCCAAATCTAACACCTAGCAAGGCTGAATGGGTTAGTAGGAAGCAGGAGTAGTTGGCACTTCACCCCCTGTCCTCCTCTCTCCTGGTGTCAGGAGAAAGCCCAGCGTGGAACCCGGTTTACACTGGAGGTGATGCTGTGATGCTAGTGCTGTCCCACTTTTTCAGGAATGTGTGAGCCCGACCAAGGCAGCAGATGAACTTCATTCTGCCAATTTGAAGAGGCAGCCGGAGTTAGCAGTCCATTTTTGCTGGGGTAGTGTTGGGGGTGAGGAGGTGAGAGGTGGGGCCCAGCAAAGCAGAATGTGCACATCCACCTGGCACTCTCATTACACTTCAACTGCTGGACTGCTTGTAAAAAGGAAGATCAAGTAAAATCCAGACTCTCACAATATAATAGCTAAAGTATCCAGGATGCATTCAAATATCACTTGTCCTACCAGGAACCAGGAAAATCACAACCCAAATGAGAAATAACAATCTCCAGACACCAACACTAAGATTGTTGCTGAAAATGTGGTTGTCGGGTCCAAGGATGGCCCTGAGAAGGGCCTTTCTCCGTGCCCAGCTTGGGCTTTGGCTCAGGTTCTTGGCTTCCCTTGCTTGAAAAATTGAGCAGAGAGCCTTAACCCCATGGTGAGTGTTACAGCTCCAAACAAGAGGTCACAGATCGAGAGAGTGAGCAACAATGCAGTTTATTGAGCAAGTGAAAGTAAAGCTTCCACAGCACATGGAAGGGGACTCAAGAGGGTGTTGTTGTTGGTCAGGGCTGCCTGGGCTTATATCTTCAAGTAATTCTGAGTTGTTGAGTGTTTGCCCCCTAGTCCTGTGTGGGGGAGAAGGCTTGTGGCCATGAGTCACCTAATTTCTCCTCTTAAGTTGCCAAGTGTTTGCCCCCTAGTCCTGAGTGAAGAGAGGGTTGTGACCATGAGTCACCTAATTTTCTCCTTCGAGTGGTTGTTTCTTAGTTTCTATTGAACTTGCAAGCAGTATCAGAATGTGGTTGAACAGCTAACTGATACCTTGAACACAGCCTCCTGATATGGTTGAAGTACCCATGTGGACACTTTCCCATGCTAGAGTTTCCAAAAAGTTCCCCATTGACCCAAAAGGTTTTATTCCCTCAAGATGATTGCTATATTGGAATTATCTGACAAAGATTTTAAAGCAGCCATCATAGAATGTTTCAACAAACAATTATGAATTCTCTTGAAGGAATGCAAAGATAGAAAATCTCAACAAAGATATAAAATTATTTTTTAAAAAACATAATGAAGATTAATATAACTGAAAAATGTAGTAACTGAAATGAAAAGCTTGCTGGATAGACTCAGCAGTAAAGTAGAGATGACAGAGAAGAGAATCAGTGAACCTGAGGACAGATCAATAAAGGGTATCCTTTCCTGAACAACAGAAAGAAAATAGGCTGGAAAAAGTGAAGTCTCAGGGATCTGAACTAATATTTGTATCATCAGAATCTCTAAAAGAGAGGAGAGAATGGTACTGAAAATTTTTCAAAGAAATGACTGAAATGTTCCTAAATTTTTTGAAAGGCACAAAAGTTTTTATGAAAGATTAGAGTTAAGTGAACCCCAAATAAGATCACACACCCCCTCTGATTACAGGTACTAGCTAAAAAGGGTAAAAGCATCTGGGCTGGAGAGAAAGGGTACGTTGTATTGCTTAATGACCCCTATTGTTCTTTTTATTAAAAAAACACACTCTTGACCAGGTGGAAAGCCATTTCTGAGCTACTTATTTGCATGCTTATTTTTCAAATATTTGCTTCCTTTCCTCCTTTTTTTTCTTTGTTTTGGATATTTGTTTCACAAGAAAGCATTTTGTGTTTTCTTTACCAATAAGCATTGATTGAATAGCTACTATATTCTATTTTAGGCACTGTAAAAGGTTCAGGTAACACAAAAGGCAAAAAGATAAAGTACCTTTTCTCTAGGATTTCAGAGTTCAGTGAGGGAGACTAGCGTTGATATGACCACATGTAAGAGATGTCAGTGGACATTGTGCCAAATGGAGCCATAATTTGGTTTGGTTTTTATGGGAGATCATATAGTTATTGGAAAATGTTGGTACTAAGCCTATTATTAGGTGATACTTGCAAAGCAAAATAGTTCATATGTGGAAACGTTTGTATTTGCTGATGGGTAGTGACAGACATTACTCCAGAATAGAAAGATTATTCAGATTGGAAAATAATTAAGAATTGGCTTCATGAACAGACCAGCTTCCTTTACGGTGACTTTGTACAGGGCTAATGGCATTCAGCAACCTCAGAACAGCTGCACCCAAGTTCAAACTCTTTGGTGTCCATATTTAGATTAGATGACATCTTCCATGTGGAGTATCATAGAGGAAGCTCCAGAGGGAGCGTAACCGCAGAGGCCAGGATCCTTCTCTTGAAGCCCACAGCTTCATGGTGGAACCAGTGCTACTCAGCTAAGTACAGTGTTCCACCGAGTGGCATGAGTTTGGGAGACACACTTCTGCCAACCCTTTGCCTTAGGGCTCCAGTGTAAACCAAATGATGCCTTCTGGTGTTGCCCATAAGTCTGTTTGTTAAATATTTTTAAAATCAATATCTGTATGAGGAAACAAAGATTCAGACTGGCTAAGTCCTTTGCTCAAGGACTCAAAACTAAGAGAGGCGGAACGACCATTTCGTAGCAGTCTTCTCACCATCAGGCTGGGGGCCTCTTTACCTCATCAAACTATCATTACTTGAAGGATTGAATTCAAAGTGGATATAAATTCTGAATTAAAAAAATATGAGAAAATATATTATTCATAGCTTGAAAAGTTAAACAGCAAACTCTTGTGGCTTAAATGTTTAAAGATAGAGGAAATTTCCATCATTGACCAGATAGAAGGCATCAATGTTTCATTTACTAATGTTATGAGGTCTATGTGTATTTATCTTTAAATTTGAGGAACTGACTTGATCAACTCCATTAAAAAATTATTCTTTTTCATGTGCCATATGCCTTCACCTGAATAAGAAACAGATGGACCACACAATTTTCAGGTCCTATAATACCAAACAAGAAGCAATTATTAGTGTTGATATGATTTAACTGAATTTTTCTTCATGTTTACCTTTGCTTAAAAATGGTAATTAATTTTACTAGGACACGTGATTACCTGCATCTGTCTCTTGATCTATCTGACCCTGATCTATTTTGGTGTTGACCTGTTCTGCACAATACTATCAGGGTAATTCTCCTAAAATATCTTTTATCATATTATTTACCTTCTCCCTGTTGCATAAGGTATCATATTTTAACCACTAGTGGCCAGCTCAGCCCACGACGATGTCCTCACTCTGGGAGACCCTTGATTCACAGGACGAGCTGCCAGCAGCCTTATGTGTACCATGTCATCCAGCCTCCTGGCCTATAGTTGATTGAGTTGATGGGTGACATATGACCTGAGCAGAACCCGGGTATTATCTCTCTGGGAATTTGATACTGGAATCTAGAAATGACCATTCTGTGCCTGGAACCGCAACATGTAAACAAAAACTGAGAAAATCAGGCTGCAGAATGAGAAAGAGAGAGAGAGAAGAATGAAAAAGACATGGCAAAGAAGTAGAGGTAATGCTCAGAGAAACTGCTTCTACCAGTTTCCCCGATCTGATTCTCAACATTTTCTGAGTCTTGAAAGTGTCTCTGCATTTGGATTCCTTTAAATAATCCCATATCATTTAAATAATTTATCCTCTTTGGCTTATGTTTACTCAATTAGTTTCTATTACTTGCAGTTAATGAATTGGATTTCAAGGACTCTGTAAGATCTGGACCTATACTACATGACCAGCCATCGTCTCCAATATTTTTGAATGTATTCTTTACATTTGCTAGTCTCTTCTTTTACTCACATAAACGCACATCTCTTATTTTACTCAAGTTGCGTATCCCAGCCCAGAATGTTTTTCTCTTTTCCAGATAATAGTCATTCTTGACACAGCTCAAGCTGAACATACTTTGAGACAGATTTGCTCCATCTTTAGACTCGTAACATATATTACTTAGGATTGGTAAGTTGTGTTAAAAATTGCTTTGAAATATGAGTGATCAAACACATCTTTATTTCTTGCTCATGCTACATTTCTAATAGGGTCATCTGTGGTCTTTTATAGTCATTCAGGGACTAATTCATGAATTCCAACTGGAAAAAGAAATCCATACTATCTGGAACACACAGTAACCTCAATTATTAAGATTAGATTGTTTCTTTCTAAATAATTTGTGGAATATACTATCCCAGTTATTTAGAAAAAAGACTTTAGGTATATCCAACATATGGCCTATCTGTGAACTCAGAACTAAGTAACTAGAAACCAGGAGATTCCAAAATATCTGTTATGACATTCTAGCACTTAACAAACAAATTATTTCCTGCCAAGTAGATGCAAAGGCTATTACATTTTGTTTGTAATGTTCTAACACTGAAATGTTGGGAAGACAAAAAAAGGACAACAGGTGGCAGCCAGTTTTGATGAGGTTTCCCTGCAGATATGTTTTTCCTTCCTTTAGAAAAATAGAAGCCAACACTCTGTCAATATTCAGGGTTCAAAGATAAAAACTGTTACGTAAATTAAAAATATTCCTGTTTGGTCAACATGACCTAGTCAGAGAGGTATGCTAATTTATTTCAGTTGTATCTTTAAGTAAGATTAAGAAGCTAATACTATGATAATTAATCCCCTATACTTCTGCTTATGTTTTTTAGAAGGAAATAAGTCAAGAGAAGAACCCTGCTCCCGTTTCCTGGTGCCTCTACATCAGCTAAAAATTTCCTCCCTCCCCACTTCAATGTCCTTAGTGAAATGACATTAGTGAGAAAGGATATGAGATAGGAGAAGGGGTTCTTATCACAGAATAGAGTTTCTGGGAGTGGCATTTTATGAAGAAAAAGTCCTGGTACCCATCCCAACTCCTCTAGCTCTCCCTGGGACTGCAGTCAAGATGAGGACTCTTTCCTTTCTTCAACCCTGAATCCGTCACAAGCCATCTATCCCAAGAGGAGAAATGGCTGAATGTAAGAACTCAAGAGCCTTCTACCTGTCAGTCAAGCTGAGATGAAGAAGAGTTATGGGATACTAGAGTAAATGACCTTTATTTTCATTTTCTCTCTATAAAAGGTCCCTTTATTCTTCCTTAAAAGCAATTGATACTAAAGAATTTGTTTGGTTAAAACATGAGGGAGGGTTAGCGAGAAGTGAAACAATCTTTCTGTAAATCTATAAAAAGGCTTCACAGAAGTAATTTCGTAATAACAGCAGAAGTAACTGTTGGCAGCCCAGGAATAGATGGCACCCGAAACCAATGCAGAGTGACAGTGCATAGTTGTGTATTACAGGGAGTGGATATTCACAATGCTGACCCTGTTTCATGAAGAAAAGGTGGGCATTTTCACTGTTCTCTGCCTCAGAAGTCAGGGAAATACAGCAATTTTTTTTTTTTTTTTTTTTTTTTGATACGGAGTTTTGCTCTTGTCTCCCCAGGCCAAAGTGCAATGGGGCGATCTCGGCTCACTGCAACCTCTGCGTCCCAGGTTCAAGCAATTCTCCTGCCTCAGCCCCCTGAGTAGCTGGGATTACAGGCGTGTGCCACCACGCTTGGCTAATTTTTGTCTTTTTAGTAGAGACAGGGTTTCGCCATGTTGGCCAGGCTGGTCTTGAACTCCTGAACTCAGGTGATCCACCCACCTCGGCCTCCCAAAGTGCTGGGATTACAGGCGTGAGCCACCATACCCAGGTGGAAATACAGCATTTTGAGGTATTTTTCATCAAGTACGATTCAGAAGAACACAATGTGGGGGGTTGGCTGCAGATAAATTTCAGTTATTTTGTACTATCTACCTATGTGGAGCAACTCCTTCCTTAATAAAGACAGCTGAACATAACAACACTGAATTTTAATTTCTACAAAGGGTTTTCCTGAAATCTGATGAGAAGGAGATTGTATTTCATATTTAGAAATGAAGCCCAAGAAGGAAATGGAAGAAAAATCAAAATCTGGTAACAAAAGCCTTAGGTTGATTGTTGAACAAAACTAAGAAAAATCTCATAAAATTGTATAAACCAACCTCATGACTTCAGATTTTTTAAAAGTCTAAATACATTGTGACAGGTTTTAACACACTTTCTTCTGGAACCCCTCTATAATAATGAACCCACATATCCTCTTGGAGCTTTCCAAAGAAATTCTAATAATTGTAATAATCAAATTATTCTTTAAAAAACCTAGCTCCAGACATTCCCCATTAAATTTTTAAATAACAGCTCATTGAGATATAAATCACATAGCATAACATTTACCCTAAAAAGGGTAAATGTGTTTTTTTTTAAAAAAAAGCATGTAATTCAGTGTATTTTAATATTCAGAGTTGTGCAAGCATCACCACTATTTAATTTTAATACATTTATATCAGCTCAAAAAGAAACCCCATCCCCATCAGCAGTAACTTTCTATTTTCTCCTTCCCTTATTCCTCCCAAATCACTACTTTCTTTTTGGATGTTTTTGCCTATTTTGAACATTTCATATAAATGGAATCATATAATGTGTGACTGTCTTAAGCCATTTGGGCTGCTATAATAAAATACCATAACTTGGGTGGCTTATAAACTGCAAAAATTTATTTCTCACAGTTTTAGAGGCTGAGAAGTCCAAGATCAAGGCAATAGTAGATTTGGTGTCTGGTGAGGGCCTGATTTCTGGTTAATAAATGGCAACCTCTACCTGTGTCCTCACATGGTAGGTGAGACAAGGGGTCTCTTTGGGCCTCTTTTATAAAGACATTCATTCTCTTTATTAGGTCTGTGTACTCTTGACCTAATCACCTCACAGAGACTCACGCTTTCTAATAATATCACCTTGGTAGTTGGAATTTCAATCTGAGTTTTGAGGGACAAACATTCAGACCATAGCAGTTACCATTTGTGTTTGGCTTCTTTCTTTTTCTTTTCTTTTCTCTTCTTTTTTTTCCTTTTCTTCTTTTCTTTTCTCTTTTCTTTTCTTTCTTTCTTTTTTTTTTTTGAGACAAAGTCTTGCTCTGTTGCCCAGGCTGGAGTGCAATGGCGTGATCTTGGCTCACTGCAACTTCAACTTCCCAGGGTTCAAGAGATTCTCCCGCCTCAGCCTCCCGAGTAGCTAGGGCTACAGGTGTGTACCATCATGCCTGGCTTATTTTTGTATTTTTAGTAGAGACAGGGTTTCACCACATTGGTCAGGCTGATCTTGAACTCCTGACCTCAAGTGACTGGCCTGCCTCAACCTTCCAAAGTGCTGGGATTATACGCGTGAGCCACCGTGCCCAGCCAGGCTTCTTTCGCTCAACATCATGTTTTCAAGTTTTATTCATGTTGTAACATATATCAGTACTTTATTTCTCTTTGTGACTGGGTAATACTTCACTATATGGATGCAATGCATTTGTGTATCCATTCAAAAGTTAATAGACATATGGGTTGTTCCTACTACCTGGCTATTATGAGTAATACTGCTATGAACATTTATGTACAAGTGTTTTCATGGAGACATGGAGATATGTTTTCAATTCTTTAAGTATATACTTGGAAGTTGGATTGCTGGGTCATATGGTAATGCTATGGTTAACTTTTTGAGGAGCTGCCGAACTGTTTTTAATAGTGGCTGTACCAATTTATAATACCATTAGCAATGTATGAGGTTTTAAATTTCTCCACATCCTTGACAATGCTTGTTATTGTCTGTTTTTTTTTTCTTATTATAGACAGACTAATGGTATCTCATTGTGGTTTTAATTTGCATTTCTCTAATGACTAATGATGTTGAGCATCTTTTAATGCTCATTTGTATATCATTTGTATATTTGTGTATGGAGGCATGTCCATTCAAATTCTTTCTCCATTTTTAAAATTGAGTATTTGTCTTTTTATTGTTGATTTGTAAGAATTATTTATGTATTCTTGATACAAGTCATAGACATATGATTTTCAAATATCTTCTCCCATTCCAGAGGTTGTATTTTCACTTTCTTGCTGGTATGCATTAAAACTCAAAGTTTTAATTTTAATGATCCATTTTTATTTTGTCTCTTTTGCTTCTATTTTGTTTCATATCTAAGAAAACATTGCTTAACCTAAGATCACAAAAATTTACTTCTATTTTTTTCGGAGAGTTTTGTAGTTTTAGCACTGACATTTATGAACTATTTTGAGTTAATTTTCAGGTGTAACTGAGGTACCAGTCCAACTTCATCCTTTTGCATATGGATATCCAGTTGTCCCAGTATCATTTGTTGAAAATGATTCTTTCCCCGCTGAACAGTCTTGGCAACCTTGTTGAAAATCGATTGATCATAAATATAATGGTTTATTTCTGAACTCTCAATTCTACTACATTGATCTACATGTGTAGCCTTATGCCAGTACCACATTGTCTTGATTATCGGAGCTTTGTAGTATTCCTACTTAAATTTAAATTGATTTCTTCTTTCTATGACAGAGAGAACAACTTTACTAGCCTGCCTCATCATTATAAGTCCTTCTTATCACAGAATTATGGAATCTCTCAGCTGGAAGGGAGCTTGGTGATTAGCTGGTCCAGTCACTTCATATTACAGATGGTGACTCTAAGCCCCAGAGATTTGTCTACATGATGTGATTATGTGGGCCTTTCTGCATACATAGTACCAAGTATATGAAATCTTATCCATTTGCCCTATTTCCTTCAAATATTTTGAAAGACATCAAATATTATAGACTGTGTACTGCTCCCTGATTCTCTTCTTCTCATTCCAACCCCAGGAAAAACTACCATTCTGATTCTAATGTGTATAATTTCATGTTTTTGTACTTTTCCAAAACCAACACAAAGTAGCATAATTTTTAAAAATCATTCAGCAACATTTTTTTCTCATTTCAACATTGTTTTATTTATGTTGATACATATAGATTTGATTCATTTATTTTAAATGTTCTATCATATTACATTTAATGAATATAACTTTAATATATCCATTCTCCTGTTGAGAGACATTTAGGTTTTTGTATTCTTTATTTTTATTTTATTTTTCTATTATAAGAAATGCTTGTATGTGTGTCCTTGTGTTCAGATGTGACTGTATGTCACTGGAGAAATGCCACTACAGGGCAGCAGAGGATCTGCTTTTTTTTTTTTACTAGATATTGCAAAATGCTCTCCAAAGTGGTTATCATAGCTCCTGCTTTTGCATCCTCACTTGTATTTGACATTGTCACACTTTAAATTTTTTGCCAATCTGATAGGTTTATAATGGCATCTTATTACTTAATTCACATTCCCCTGATCACTAGTAAAATTGAATTGTTTTTCTGCATGTTTATTGGCCATTTTTTCCCCCTTCCATTGTATGCTTAAAAAATATATTGCAGAATAGTGTGGGTTTCTTTTCTTCTACAGCATGAAATTACTGCTTTTTATTTAGCCTGTAGTTAAATATGATTTCCCAAAGACTAGTCTATTCCTCCTGCCACTGCTGTTCTCCTGCTGCCACTACTGATAGTTCCTCTACTGCTTATTTTCTGAATGGCTATTCTGTGATGGAAATACTTATTACTCCAATTCTCATAAGGAACATGCAGAGACATTATAATTTCCATTTTAAAGATAAGAAAACTGAGTTTGAGAGGGACTAAGTGATGTATAAAAAGTTATACATTTAAAAAGTAGAAGAGTTTTATTCAAGTTTACATTCATTTTTCTAAAAGCACTTTTTCTCCCCTGCCTCCCTATTTTTCCTTTATCCAGCTTTTCTCCGTAGTTATGTTCTTTAAATATATTGCATTGTTTCCGTCCATTTTGTACTTTTTAAAGCTAATTTTCTAATTTGTCAGTGATATTTCAAATTTTCTTTCTGTCCTCTAATAATTACGTTGTGATATATTGACATTTCTTAATTGCAATTGAGTTTTTTTAAATTGGTCATTGTCTTTATACAAATAGATTGATTAGAATGGTTAGCAACGATGCGTCATTTGAGCCACATTTAAAATTGTCAAGTGAAAAGTGAGTCATTTTTAATTAACTCTATTTCAGAGCATCCCAAGTAACAGCGATGGGGGCAATGGCTTGTTTCCTTGAGTGTTAATATTTGTGATAACTTATAACACTTTATTAAAAGCATGTAATATTTCTTCTTTCTGTAATCTATGCTTTAGCATAGGAGGAAGCTAAACCAGTATAAAATGCTATGTTCTTCTGGAAACCATATTGATGCTTGCACAATATTTTATGCACAAAGTAATTGCTACTTAATTAGTGACTTGTTCTGGTATTTCAGGTACTGATGGCAATCTGCCTAACCTGTCTTTGTTAACTCATCCTATTCAACAAACATAGAATTAGTTCCAATTGTATAACATGTACAACATGCTTGGCTCTGGGAATAATAATCCACTATCTCATACTAATTGAGATAGGAAAGGAACTTCACATGCATCTTCCTCAGACCCTTTGTGGGGTTATTAGCTCGTTTCTACAAATGAGAAAGCTGAAGCTGATGAAATTGGGCCATATACCCACTGTACAGAACTTATAAGCATTGGACACTTGATGAGTCACACGCATTCTTTATTGATTTCTATAGCAAGCAGATGTTAGGCCAAATTCTTGTGTTTGATTACCTATGTTAGAGTCTTGGAAGAAAGGAAGAGGATAAAATAAGTACCAGCAGGGAAAGAGAAGGAATGTGGTTAGGTCTAACTTGAGCCATCTGAGTGTAGGCTCCTGGGAAAGTAGTTAGCCCAGCATCCTCAGGATGCCGAGACTTGGAAATTGGGGAAGAGAAAGGTAAGTTTATTTAAAATTTTACATGTGACAAGGCCTGCTACTACCTTTAGATGCTGTGGGTAGGTAAAGTGGAGAACAAAGGCCTGGCTCCTGAAATAAAAATGAATAACTTTATTTATTTATTTATTTATTTATACTATTAACTCACCAGTGATTGTGTTTATAATAACTGATCTTCACAAAGAGCTGTGTAGTGGTCCATAAACAATTACTTTCAGGCTTACTTGTTAGGAAGCTCACCTACATTGCTTTGCAATGGATTCTGAATATAGTACAAATGGATTTTATCATTACTAGCATCACTATTTTTATTAAATGTGAAATATGACAAAGAGGATTAATGCTTGTCAACAAGCCTACTTAGCACTTCATAGTTTTCCTTTTCAAATGTGCTTTTGCAAATATTAACCAGACAAATGATTCTACTGTGATGTGAATAGAAGCCACACAGCTGTAACTCTATACTCTGTGAATATGTTTCCTGCAATGTCAATTAATTTTGCTTCCTGAAGCATATTCTTTCATGTATAGTTTCATCCATGCTGTGTGTTCTGCCTGGAATGATTAGAGGCCTGCAAAAGTGGATAAAAATAACAAATTAAAACAGAAAAAAACAACAAAACATAATAGCTTTTCAGGAGTTAGGCCCAAACTCAGAATCTGTTTTCTTTCCATTTTCTATGTTTTAATTTATAGTGTAAATTAATTGCCTTTCTCCCACGCCTTGATAAGAATGGTCTTTTGCACTCTATTAACCCCAGGTTCTAGAAAAAAGCAATTTCCTAACAGGTGAATTAACACTAGATAACATTACCTCAAATGCCAAGTCATTTAATGTGTAATTGAAAAAAAAAAATTTTGGGAGGGAGTATTGCAATGTCTAATTTTTTTTTTAACATTATAAAGGGTCTTTACAAACTAACTATAGGCTCCCAACTTCCTGAGAGTGATTTGCCTATTAACAAAGCTTAAGAACAACTCCCACTACTAGTACACGGAGAAATAGCCCCCAGTTTCCAATTACTTTTGCCGCTGACAGTTCACTGGACTGTTAAGACGCATTCTTCACCATTGTGTGGATGTGGTGAAGCCAGGCAGCCGTGTGTGCTTCTCTTTTGATTATGCAGTAATTAGACTGTTCCACTAATGGAAGAAGGGAAAAAAGTTTCTAGAGAAAATGACATCCGATGGAGCTCGCTTTGAAAAACTCACTGGCACAAAAGAAGAAAGAGTAACCTTTTTGTCACGAACACTGTGAAAGGTTTTATGCGTTAGCTAAGCAGCATTAAAAATGAAAAGTTGGAATCTCAAATTAGCTCAGGCATAATTGTGTGTTTGCTTGCAAATAATAAAGCAAATAGGTGTTTTAGACAAGCTCATTAGTCAATAATAAGGCCTTTCAGAGATGTACACAGGAGACTTGCTGGATGTGGATGAGCATCTCTAAGAATTCTGGATTCTGTGTCTCTGCTCTGTGAATTCATTAAAGATCCCTTGACAGTGTTCGGAGAGTGGGAGTTTGCCCTTTTGTCCTTGAACCGGCTTCACCTGAGAGCTCAGCTCTTTCGGTAGGTTATTAATGTATTAGTCACCCTATAAAAGTTCCCTTGATTTATTTTTCTGGTGGCGAATTTAATTCCTACTCCTCTTAAAATTAAAAACTCAATTCAGTCTCACCGCTCTATCAGTCTTGCCCGAGCCCCTGCAGTCTTCTTTTCCCTTTTCTCTTTTCTTCCCAATCACTTTTTTTCCCTCACTCAACTTTGTATTTTTAGTATTTCGTATGAATGTGACATTTTCCTTTTTACCTATAGAATTTCCCCATTTTCTCTCCCCCAGTGTGAATTGAAAACGGCAATTCTTTATTCAGTGCACTGCAAATGACTGGCAATCTATTGCAGGTACGAATATAACCAAATGTCTCCCTTTTTGCTCTTATAAATTCTTAGAAGCTTAGATGCTCTTTGAGGTTTCTCTCTTCTTTTTCTTTTTCTTTTTGTTAACAGACACAGTAAAAAGATTTTGGAGAGGGAAAATGTTAAAATTATCAGTTAAATGAATTGCTCTGATGAAACATAATTTTTATTTATCTGGGTTTTCATATTACTGGTTTGTAACTGAGTTATACCTGAGTAAATATCTGGGTGATCTTCCCTGATTCTGTTTCTCTTTTATATGACAATTAAAAAACACTTTTTTAGCAGATTTCTAGGATGACTATATTTTTCAAACCAAAATTCAGGATCCAGAATTTGACAGAAAATTTTTGTGCCAATTCTGCCATTGAGAAGCATATTGTTAGATTTAGATTAGATCCCAGACTTGAATGCTGGGATCTTTCCTTGTTTATGATATGACAGGACATTGAAAATGAGGATACGTGAAGGTTTTCACCATGGGACTGTGGCGTGAACAAAATAGAAGGGTTTTATATGCAGTTTTTAACATACTAGTTACATCTTCATTTTTTGCCTTGGGAGAGAGCATAATTTGAAAGCAAATGAGTGAAAATAATGTAATTCATGGTAGAACCTCAAATAATACTGGTTTATTAAAAATCACATTTTAAAGTACTTTCTCTATTAATATCTAATTGCATCACATATTAAGACTGATCTTAAAGTTCTTCACAGATGTTATGAACAAATGAGTATGTCATGACACCTTGGTTGAGAACTGGTGATTTAAGATATAGTCTCCTGTGTCAAGGAACACAATGTGGTTTGAAATTATTTGTGATTCTCTACCTATTATTGCCAATGGAGAAGGGGAAAAAAGGATGAAATGACAATTTAAAAGGGCTCATTTCAACAATACGATTTTTCATTTTGCCGGTCCTGAATACCTCTGCCATCAACATTATGACTGTCATTAACATCATTAGCTTAATCACTGCTATCATCAGACCCTGAAAATCTGGGAATTACAAAAAATAGAACACTATGAATTTTGGCTCCTGAGGGCCTTACATTGTTGTTGTCAGTATTAAAACAAAACAAAACAAAAAACCCTTTCCACAAATACTTGGAAAATGTGCATTTAAATTGATTAATTTGCTCTTAAATAAATTCTAGACTTCTCTCTACTATGTATTTTATACTGCGTATTTTAGTCATTATTAAGACATGTAACATGCAAATTAAAGTTGGAAAAAGCAGACATTCGATGACATATGCAAAAATGGAGCTGCTTCTCTTCATGCAATATTGGTGTGAGTTAAATTTTTGTAAATAAAAGAACGTTTTAATTGAAACATGCTTTTACATGAACCTTGACTGTTCAATTTTAAATTAACTGTGCAGCAAGTTATCTATTAAATAGAATACATTTTTTTCAACAATGGAAATAATTGCTTTCCAACCTTTTAAAAATATGTTTTAGAATTTTTTATTCATAT
Organism: Ateles fusciceps; assembly: GCA_036589455.1. Taxonomy (NCBI): domain Eukaryota; kingdom Metazoa; phylum Chordata; class Mammalia; order Primates; family Atelidae; genus Ateles; species Ateles fusciceps. Next base: position 3,800,498 of record JAZHEH010002924.1, on the reverse strand, counting down.
TTTCTTATACTGGATTTTCTTAAAGTTTGAAACCCATTCAATGTGTAATCCTTTTGCCTCATCGTATAAGCAGCTTATATGTAACAAAATCTATGCTTTAGGACAGTTCTGATTTCAATTTTCAAAACGATTGAGGAATCTTGTTACACTTGTGACCCAGTATATGAGCATATATTTACAGATTTATTTAGAAACTCAGATGCAGCGTTGACTTTTGAAAAAGTGTCCTGTTTATAGAATATTGGCATCATGACTTCAAGCAAGACCTCTTTTGTCTCTGTACCCTACTCCCATAATCTTGTTTCTCTTTCACAGCCACTTTACTCTATTAAATATATACCTTTTGTTTGTATATGTTTTTATTAGATGTGTTTTACTTGTCTGTATTTTTAATGTCTATAAATGGTGTGAGTATAATATTCTGGTTTACTATTATTATTATTACTTTTGTACTTAGCATTCTCTTTTAAAGATCTGTTCATGTTGCACTGAAAATTCACTGCATATTTGGAAGCTAGGAAGCAGCTGGCAAGCAAACAGCCTTGATTCCAATATAGAGTAAGAAAAGTCTTATCTACTGTTGGAAAATAGAAGAAGGTATGAATCCAAAATCCAGACTGATATTGAAACACCCCAAAGTATCATTATAGCATATTATTAAATACTAAAATATGAGATGCATGGTACTATTTGGTAACATTTCAGATGAGGGGGAAATGAGTAAGGGATGGGAAGGTAAAAGAAAGCTGGAAATTAAAGGATCCAAGATTTGAAAATGCAGCAGGAAAAGAGATTTAGAAGTTGAAATTGGTGGGTGGAAGAGTGGCAACATAGCAATGCAAGTAAAGGCATAAACTTGGAGGCTCCATGATACAGTGTAGCAAGAAATAATTTAAATAATGTTTATAGACCTATAACAAGGTTGGAAAAGTGGTTTTGCTACCTTATGTTCATGGGCTTCCTCTGTCTTCTTCATTTTTCATATTTACTTCTTTTTATCTCAAATTTTATCCAATTCTCTGCTGTCATAGACAGCTTTTCTTATGTGGTTGGAGGAGATGGTAGCAAAAGCTCCAACCCACATTTTCCGTGCAAAAGGTGATCCAAGAAGAGGAGGCTCTTTCTCACCCAGATTCTGTTTGTATCTAAACTCATGGATATATTATTCCTGATTCTTCTTGGATGCCTATTATTGGACCAATCATTGAGAACTTGGGAATGGAGTACCACCATTAATCAGGCATCTACCAATATCCCAGTGACCAACAAATCCGCAGGAGACATGCAGCTGGATAAAGAGGGCAGTCCCTCCAACGAAGGCAGGAGTTAGGCAGATAGGAGCAGCAGATATCCATTAGAGCTTCCCACGTGATTGGCACAGCGATTTGAAGAGGCAGGTAGCACAGGAATTCACATTCTCATTAGCAGATAAGGACACAGTACATGACCCAAAGTCAAAGACTTTGTAAGTAATTGAACAAGAACTTGATCAAAATCTGTTGAAGGTTTTAGAATAGTAAAACCTAACAGTTATGTCTTATTTTTGGAGAAAATTTCTATTTGTTGTTTTGGTTTGTTATTTTCCCCCCATATTCTTATAAACTGTGAATCACATGACAACTCTTTAAGAATACAATTCAAAATCAATGCCAAATGCTTTAAGCACACAGGCATATACTCACATACTCTCATTTGCACTTACAGTTTTGTTACATTTATTGAGAGCTTATTGTGTTCAAGTCACCTCCTACATACCTTACCTATGTCATCTCATTTATCATTTCATTTAACCCTAACACAATGACTCTATGATCTAGGCTGTATTATTATTTAGTTTGCAATGTCACAGACAAATTAAATAATCTGCCAAGTCCATATAGATAGTAGGTGGTACAACCAAAATCCATATACAACCCAATAGTCCAAACAGATTTTCTTATCCAGCAAGCCATACAGCTGAATAATGCATGCACATATAGGAAAAAATATGTGTACATACCTTTTATATAGGCATATTTTAAATAATTCATTTGTGATTGCTAATGCCAGACAATCTGTAAACAAATTAAACCACATGTTTATTCTACTGGAACTTGTAAAGTTCCTTAATTTGATATTCTACTGTTCATTAGAGTCAACGGACACCCATAGGTCTGAACCAAGGTAAATTTAACTGCCAATAGATAATCAGCTTCATTCTTTCTGTGTACATAAAGCCTAAATTAGTCGTGAGGGATAATTTCAGATGTTAAATACAGTCTGATAATTCAGAAGCACATTGCCTTATGTACCATTCTGTACTCTTATCGTCATCTAAACACCTCTGCCAGAACTGAAATCTTACTAAGTGTATTTTTTATGTTGCATTCTAAATATAATTGATCTTGAGTTATGATATAAAAGACCAGCGCTCAGCAGCTGGAAAATAACGTTTTGATGGTATCCCAGACTTGGGAAAAGACCCCACCACAGAGCCCGTCAATATTCAGCTGACAAAGACTATTCATGTTTGTTTCAGGAGGAGATTTTCAATCTGTCTGCAACTAGCTGCCAAAACTTTTGGATGAATAGGGAAGAATGCAGATCAATCACCCAGATGTTCCTTCTGCAGGGGGCCATGCACCCAGCTATTTGGAAACAACCAGGTGCCTGGAACATGAAGACAGCACATCTGGAATGTATGTGTGTATATGTGTGTATGTGTGTGTGTATTAACTTTTTAAGGAGATATTTTGATGTCATGTTGAAACAATTATTACACCTCTTGAAGTACCCAACTCTGAGATAAAGTGTGCACAATTGTAGTTTAGAGGAACATTTAAGTGTAGTTCACATTATGTGTTGGTCATGTGACTAAATGTTGATAATTCTATCTCAGGACATCCATGAATGCTGATTATCTATTGCTCAACCCTATTTGAATATTGAATATTGAACACTTAATCTCTGCTATGGTTAATTTAACAATATACTCACCTCCAGTTTTTCTTGACTCCCCGCTGTCTCCATCCCAACTTCTAAAACTTTATCAAGGTTATCTAGTTCTGAGTGAATTCAAATGACTGATAAAGATAATAAAACACCTAGTTTCTCTCTAGTAACTCAGTAAATGTGATTTAAAATAACAAGATCCATTGTAGAGATTTTAAACAGAAGGCAGATATGGTCAAAATGCTTTTTAAAGGCTTAGCTCAAGATGTAAAACAGATCTGAGATTTTTAAAAACATGAACAAAATATAGTAATTTGGTACAGGGAATTATTATAAAAATATTGTTGTAGTGAGATACTGAAAGCTGGCATTGCAGTCCTAATCTTAGATGCATTTTATAAGAGTCTCAGTCTTGGATGCACAGAGGTAATGGCGGGATGTGAAGAAGAAAACAGGACCAGAGAATAAGAAACATGGACTGCTACCCAACTATGGAATAAAGGAAGGTAGGTAGAGGGGTGTTTATTCGGTGTGGGGACTAGGATGAAATGTGCTCACTCCATACTGCAGAGTCTGTTCAAATGACTGTGGTGAAGCGGGGGACTTGACTAGGAGTCAGGGTGAATGGGAGTCAGTTAATGTACTGTAGACCCTTGGACAAAATGACTGAGATCCATTAATAAGTATCAGTCTTTCTACCCTACCCCACACTCCTAACCTCTATTTACATTGGGGCTTAAAGTTTTTTGTCTTACAGCTGGCACTAGAATTACACTTAAAAATGATGTAGTTATTTAGGAAAGTACCTCAGTAAGACTCAGAGAGAAAGGTGAGATCTTACTGAATCTATAGAAACATAAGCCACAAGTAAGAGAGTTGCATTACTCTAAGTTAGAAAGAAACAGAAATGAGGACAGTAGAGGAAAGATAGGAGAAGAAAGGAGACAGGCGTCAGTGAGAAGATGCAGGGCTACAGTATCACAGGTGAAGTGGTCAGTGGAAAAGAGTCCCTGTGGAGTGGGGTAAAACAGATTTAAGAGCAAGACTACTTGAAAGGCTATTCATTTTGAACTTGTTTGCAATTTTGTAATGTGAGATTCCCTTCTCTTCCCCCGTCAAATATCAATAATATCTAATAAGTTTTTAGGGGGGAACTGAGAAAGGGGCTTAGCTTTATACTCGAGTTAATGTGGTATAAAACACAGAGTGTGTGTACCTGAGAAGGTGAGAAGTAAGACCTCTAAGCAAGAGGTCATCAGGATTGTATATCCCACTCACCGTCATATTCCCTAGAATTTGGAGAAACACTGGTGAAGGCTTTGGATTTCCCAAGGACATTAAATAGAACGTGAGTTATTTAGATAAGTTCTACATAAAGATTTTCAAGGTCAGGGAGCCATGAGCTGACATCTAGGCTATCCTAGAGGTCTGGACCCCTACTTTCTTCCTCTTATAATAAAAATGTTTTTTCTCCTTTAAGGAATGGATTTAATGCAACAGCTGAGCACTATGATAAATCATCTGAAACTAGTGTGGGCCATCTGGCTGTCATGAATAGTCTTAAATAAATTGAACCCAAAGTAAGAAATATAAAGAGACAGTAGCTTCCATCTTAGTTGAGCTTAAAAAAATGAGCAAGGTTTAAAAATTACGCTCTGGTTTTCAGAGGCTTCTATATTGCCTTGTGAAACATAGACTAGTTGTTGATGATTATGACATCATGACTAGATCTGGGCAATGAAAGCAAAAATAGGATTATAAAAGAACTCACAGAATTCAGAATGGCAGAGAGATCCTGCAGATAATCAATTTCTCTGTTCCTATCAATTTATAGTTAGAGACTCAGCCTTTATTTATCACTAATGGAAGCTTAATGATGTTACAACCACTATCTCTTGATGATTTCTTTTTCTTATAGGTCCAAATCTAGAGGTATCTGTGTATTCATTCATTTTCAAGCATTTATTGAGTATTCACTACATGTCAGATGCTGATACATCACTGAGAATGCACAGATAAATAAGTCTGGTCCCTATCCTCAGGAGCACATACTCTGATGAAAAGGTAGCAGGCAAACATTGCTAATAGAATTACAAGTCATGACGCTTTGCCATGGTTTCAGTGTGAGCATGGTAAAGAGAGGTCACTTTAACTTTGCCTGGGGAAGACAAAGAATCCTTCAAAGAAGGGGTTACTTGTGAATAAAAGCATAATATCACTAGAACCAGAAACTTGGGGTATCTTCTAGGAAGTAAAATAGGTGTATTAAGATGAAATCAAGCATAGAAATATGAAAGGTCTAATTTTATGGGTAGATACTATATTTCTCATCACTATTCTAACCACAGGAAAAAAAATCAATGTGGATAAAGACTCATCCACCTATAGATGAAGACATATATCTAAATATTTATATCTACCATAAATATGTTGCATATTACATAAGTTAATGTAAACTAAGCTGTTGTAAAAATAGACTCCAAATTTATTGGCTTAAGGAACAGTTTATTTCTTGCTTATGTGATTACAGAGTAGGTTTTCCAGGGCTGAAGGTAGCTCTTCTCTGCACAGAGATTCAGGGAACATGGCTACTTCTGTCTATGACTCTATCATATCCAAGGGTTTCTTGTCAACAAAATAGCTAAGACTGAGTCATCGTGTCCAGGTTCGAGACTAGAAAGGAGGCAGAGGGTGAAGTAGACATGCTGCTGCCTTAAAACTTCCCCGCTTTGGTTTGAATGTGTCCTCCCCCAAATTCAAATGCTAAAACTTAGTTGCCAATGTGATGGTATTAAGGAGTGGGCTTTTAAAAAGTGATTAAGTTATGAGGGCAGAGTGCTTATAAATGGGATTAGAACCCTATGAAAGGGCTTGAGGGAGTGGGCTCGTTCCCTTCTATCTTTTCTGCCATGTGTGAGGATACAAGGTTTGTCCCCTCTGAAGGATGCAGCAACAGGGTGCCATATTGGGAGCAGACAGCAGCCCTCACTAGACACTGACCCTGCAAGCACCTTGGTATTGAACTCCCCAGCCTCCAGAATTGTGAGAAATAGATTCTGCTGTTTGTGAATTACCCAGTTTCCAGTATGTTGTTTTAGCAGCACAAATTGACAACGACACCCCCTAAAGTAGTATACATCTTGTTTACTTATGTTACCTTCAATTGGCCAAAATCAGTCTCATGGTTGCATTTAACTACAAAGGAGGTGGGAAAGGTAATCTGATCGTGTGCCCAGGAAGGAGAGAGTAGATTTTGATTGGCAGCATGCATTCTTTGTTACAGAAATAAAATTAAAATTGATAAAAATTAAACAGTCTAGATCATTCTAAATGGATCTAAACTTATATAAAATGTATCAGGATGATGTATAAATTCCTTCACTTAGGCTAAAATATTACTTGCACGAACAGAGAACAGTAAAGGCAAATTAACAACGTTCATGTGGGAAAAAGATGTGGAGGTTTTGCTTGGCGACTAATTCAACATGTGCCCACAGTTTAATGTGGTTCCTGAAAAACAAACCAACACACAAACAAAAAGTGAATATAATTATAGGCTGCATCAATACCAGTGTACAGGAAGAAAATGAATTCTGCTCTAGAAAGATTTAATTCAAGATCTTTTAATAGTGTTCTGGTTCTATTTTTAAGAGGCACACGAGTAAGCAGAAAGGGTTTAGGATGACAGGGTAACAGAGATTTAGAAACCAAGTTATGTAAGGACAAGTAGTATAGAAACCATGTTCTGTCCTACAGAAGAGGTATCATGATGATGGAAGGGTGTGTGTGTGTGTGTGTGTGTGTGTGTGTGTGTGTGTAATTGAAGTGGGAAAAGGTATGGATTAAAGTGGTCTTTAAAATTCAAAGAAATTTAAAGTTTAAATGCTTGAAGGTTAGCAGTATGGAAGAGAGAGTAGATTCATTCTCTTCTGCATCACAGAACCAAGGAAGGAACATTTTGGCTTAATATGATGAAGATCTGCATAATTGAAGCTATCCAAGAATGGTGGAATGGGCTGCATAGAGAATTATTGAGATTCACATCACTGGAAGCGCTTGATCAGAAGCTGAATGACCTCATGTCAAGCCTACTGTAGAGAAACTTTCCTCTTAGAGTGGATTAGATGATGTCTAAAATGTTTTCTAATTTTAGGGGAACTGTTTTTATTCCCAACACTTCTGACACCAAATATGTGCTTTTTCTTTAAACCAACAATCAATTTTCCAACTTTCTGGACACCAACTGGATGTCCAATGACTAAATTTAATTACGACATTAGTGGAGTTAGTGTCAGATCCCACAGGTTAAGGGCTCTGTCTCACAAGACTGCCTCTACTTCAGAAGCCAATTGCAAGCTCTGGACCTCCTGTACTTCTGATCAATTGGCTATCAATCAGGAGTTCCCATGACTCCCTCCTTGGGTTTGACAATTTCCTAGAGCTAGAATGGCTCACAAAACTTAGTCAAACAGTTTTCTTACTCTTTCTGGTTTATTATAATGCTACAAGTCAGGAACAGCCAAATGGAGGAGATATGTATGGCAAGGTATGTAGGAAGGGGCATGCCACTCTCCCAGCAACCTGGAAGCTCTCAGAGCCCCATAGCTTATCATTGGCCATTTGTGATTAACTCAATCTTCAGTCTCTCCTCTCCATTGATATTGTTGGAGTGGGACTAAAAGTTCCAATCCTCTAATCATGCTTTTGGTCTTTGGCAATCAGGCCCATCCAGGAGGTATCTAGAGACCCCCAGGTATGGTGATCTCATTAGCATACACAAAGATGCTCATCACTCCAGAGATTCCAAGGGTTTTACATGCTCTTGTGTCAGGAACTAGGGACTAACACCAAATATTATAACAAAAGATGTCCCTGTCACCCCTGTCACTCAGGAAAATAAAAATGATTTTAAGAGCTCTGTGCCAGGAACCCAGGATGAAGACCAATTATACATATATTTTAGTATATAGCAATATCCCACTAGGTTTCACTAAATTCGACATTATTTCTATGGCTCTTCTGAATGATTCAGGCCAAAATAATATTCCTGTTGAAGTATATGAATAAAAGCTACCACACGCAACTTGCTCATGAGACACAGACAGTGTGGCCATCATCATGGACACTCCCTTCCCTGCTGGAAAAGCACTTTTATAATTGTTTAACTAGCAATTATTTTCATGACACACCATTTTGCTTAAAATCAAATACTGAAAGACAAACTATGATTATTCAGACTTGAGAATTTGGCAGAGATTTTGAAAGTTAACAGTGTAAGTCTGTCACTTCAAGAGGACAATGAACAGTATTTATTGTTCATGAAAACATTTGAGCTTTTAAGCCAAAATTAGCAGTGTGGACTCTTGTATTTGCCACATAACCATGACAGCTTCCTGGTACTTAAAAAAATTTTCTGATGAGGCCAGTAGTGATGTTAAAAAGTGTGATTTTTTTGGATATTACATAATGAAACGTGTCAACATTTGAATGATCTGTATAACATAGTGAGCCATTATTTTCCAAATGAGCAATTCCAAATGAGCAACGATGTTATAAAAATTATGCATGAATAAGATATCCAAAGCACACAATAAACCAGTAGATTTTTTTACATAACCAAGTACAAAAATTGTTGATATGGTTTCAGATTTCACCCCACAAATGACTTTAAAGAAATCTATACTTGTTGAGTTTTGGTGTAGCATCAAAGAAGAATATCCACAATCACCTGAAATTACAACTAAAATATTAATCCCTTTTGACTACGTTTATCTTTGAGGCCAGAGTTTTTTCACGTTCTGAACTCAGACTGCACTCAATAGATTGAGTGCAGAAACAGATTTAAGAATCTAGCTGTTTTCTTTTTTTTGTTTAGTCGAATGAAAATTAGAAGTTTATAGGAAATGAGAAAAAAATTATTACAAGCAAGCAGATAAAAAATCAAAACAGGAATTAGACAAGGGTCTTGGTGTGTTATCTTGGATGTTAAGTGAACACTTCTTGAAGTCATTAGCATATCTAGCTGTTTTCTATTAAGGGAGACATTTTCTAAAAACTGGGAAAAACAAATCCCCAAACAATGCCAGTCATCTCCCTAAATTATTATATTTTTAAAAATATAGTTACTTTTCATATAAATATATAAATATGTAATGGATCTATTGTAATTTAAGACAAATTAATAAAGATTTTAAACTTTCATTTTATTTTATAATACAGTAGATATTTTTAAAAATCCTTTTGATTTACACAATGCAATTTAATGCTTTCAGTAACTATGGATGTGGGCATAATCACATTTTACTTTTCATAAAAGGAAAAAGAAAAGTTAAGAGACATACTTGAGATCATATGGTGAACTATAAAATTATAAGTCCAATTTAGATTCTTTAGCTCTAGATTAACCTTATGCTTTCTTATAAGCAAAGGCCAAATCAATCCAGGCAGAATAGTGGCTGAAGAGGCACCGGGGGCAGCTACACTAAGGAGGCACTTAGGGAAATTATTGTACTGAACTTGGAAAACTCATGTGGTATAATTAGAAAACAACTTGATTTGTTTTGTCACTGCCAATTCAAACATATGCTGCAGGACTAATATTTGCCTTTACCTTTAAGTTAAAAATGAGACATGTTCCAGCTCAGTAATTAGTATATCTAGAATAACAATAAAAATGTAAAATTTCTCTTGAAATTATAGCATCCTTACCTCCCTACCCCAAGATTAGGCCTTGCAAAGTGTAAGAGAGTTGTGTGTCTTTCCCCTCCCCGCCACCTAGTGAGTGCCCCTGCTTTTTAGTCACCTTCCTTAATGTGAGTTGTAATATTGGAGCTGGGAATTGGGGGAGGGGATAGAGGAGAGTCAGTGGCAGCAAGAAAGTGTTTACTTGACTGGTGGTATCCTGTGATCTGAGCACCCTATACCAAAGGCTGATTCTTTCTCTCCTGGAGGTACTTCTGTGGTTCTACAGAACTCCACCTGCTTCCCTTTCCCCCTAAGTATTTCTGAACATCAGGCTCCTCAAAATGGGTAACTGTATTTCTTTTTCAGACGGTCACTTGACTTCCAGGTATCCCATGGTACACACTTTGCTTTCTTTTGCTTGAGTCCTTCTCTGTGCTCAGGTTTTCATTGCCCTCTTGATGAGGATCCAAGACAAACCCACAACATCTCTCTAAAGCTCTTGGTCCTCGTTGATTCCACAGGCAGCCTTGAATTTGTGACCTGTCATTGGCGGGAGGACAGTAACTTCACAAACTGCAGTGCTTTATCAACCTGTGTTTATCCAGGGTGAGTCAGACAACAGCGTATGGCATCCTCCAGATTTTGGGAGACACATATCAAGCTCTCTGAGAGGTCTCATCGCATTACCTCTTTGTAGACTTCAGTTTAATGGCACACATGCTTTACTGTTTTTGGTGTGTTTATTAGTGGGGGGAATGTTAGTTATGTTAAAGCACGGCACCTCACCTAATCTCCAGATCCTGATGAAAGTGATGGTTTAATAACTACAAATCCAGTTTCAGTCAGCTCCTTTATGGTTCTGTGGAGGAACTCTCACCTCGCTGTGAAATGTAGCATTTATTCAGTCTTGAGGTAGATTGATTGCTGAAATGGTCCTCCCTACTTTCTTTTAAAACTTATCCTTTTATCCAAATGCTGTGCAATGCAACTTTTACTTCATCCTATCAGAAGGTGGAGCATTTTTTAAAAAAAATTATTTATTTATCTGTTTGTTTACTTATTGAGACAGGGTTTCACTGTTACCCAGGCTGGAGTGCAGTGGTGTAATTTTGGTTCACTGCAACCTCTACCTCCCAGGCTCAAGCAATCCTCTAGCCTCAGCCTCCTGAGTAGCTGGGACCACAGGCATGCACCACTATGCCTGGCTAATTGTTTGTATTGTTGGTAGAGATGAGATTTCACCAAGTTGCCTAGAGTGGTCTCAAACTCCTAAGCTCAAGTGATCCACCCGCCCTGGCTTCCCAAAGTGCTGGAATTACAGGTGTGAACCACAGTGTCCAGCCCAGAAGGTGGAGTTTATTTCATCATAATCAGAACTGCTCTTGTGATTTGCTTTGGTCATCTGAATGCAGTGGAGTTCTAGTTCTGAGCTCAGTCCTCAAGAAGTCTTGTATAGGTTTGCTTTCTCTGGATACCTTGCCCCATCATGTGAACAATCCCAGTCTAGTACGCTGGAGGCCAAGAAACCATAAGGAGAAGAACGTAGTTGTCCCAGCTGTGACTATATTAGACCAGTCTACAACCAGCTTAACCAACATACTTATGGGGGAGAGCTGAACCAAGAATAGCAGAACTGCCCATCAGATCCACAGCTGATGCGTGAGTACGCCTAGCTAAGACTGGAAACTGAAACTACCCAGCTACCTTAGAGGCTTGTGAGTTGTAATAAAAGCTTGTAGTTTAAAGGTACTATGTGTTGGGGTGATTTGTTATGCAGCAAAAACTAGTGAATACAAGACTCGATGAAAACCAAGACTAAAATAGTTCCATTCTGACAACTTGTTACAGTAATATAGAACTTGAGGGTTGAGTAAAGTTGAATAAGTGAGGAAGGGAGGGGAAGAATATCACAGACTGGGAAGAAGTGGCAATGATAAGAACATGAAGAGAGGCTGATATTCAGGAGTCAATGAATAGGCTAATGTGTAGATGATACTTTATACTAATGCACAGATGAAGAAGGTGAGATTGGGTTTAACCGAAGAGACTTTGATTTGGAGATGGGAGATTCTGCTATCACTCTGTGTGTAACCGAGAACCACTGAAAGTGATGACTGTGGTTTGCTCCATCCCCCAATGTTCACATTTCTCTTTTGTTTCGGCCATTATGCAACCCTAGAATGTTTGCTAAAATAGAGTATAGAAGCAGGAGAACCAGTTCAATTTTATTTCACAGAGCAGTGATTATTGATAAAGAAGCCTTTCTTTCTCCATTTGTTTCCTTGTGCATAAAGCCCAGCCTACATTTTATGGTTTGAAGAACACTTTAACAGAAGATGAGCCAAGATACTTCTATCCTGACCAAAGAGAAACAGATGGAAGAAATAATTTCCTCAGAAAAATGCAAATACACAAAAATCATCCTGTTTTGTATAAAAAAAGATAAAAACATGTTTGGTTATTTATGAAAAGCTTTAAGTCTTTTCTTCTTTCTTAAAGTGGCATGTTAATTTATTGCTAACCACTAGATGGCACTTGTGTACAGTATTTGAAATTGCAGTGAAAATAAGAGTACCTGTGGTGTGGTCAGAACAGAATCTGAGGTTTTGCGGTTATGCAGCCCACTTCCTCCCCCCGCTAAGTTAGGAGAGGTGTAGAAGAGAAGGCCTAAATTTCTTCTGCGCCTTTTTGACTTATAAAGAAAAACGAAGATGGCAGAAGTGTTTCTGATTAGATCGGGAGAAAAAGGATGATGCATTCTTGCAGGATGAATCAGGAGAGATGATATTCTGTCGTTCTTTAGATATAGACCTGAAATACTAACTTTAAATTTATGGTTGCTAGTGTGAGCCATGGTTCTCTATTTACCCAGTTAGTGCATTTGGGGGAAGCATGAATTGTGTCTTCCAATTGGTTACTTTATCATACTGACAATTTTGGAAGATATAATAACTCTCACCCTTTTGGGTGAAAAAAAAAAATGGATCTCACAAGTCTGCTTATCAGATCACCATAGTTTGATTCATCTTTATGAGAGGTGGCTGCCTGGTTGTTCATTGCTGTCTCCAACTCATCTGGACATTTTCAGATGACGCAAAGGTTGATAGCAACTGTGAACATCATCCACAACTGTAGTGTTGAGAATAATGTAGAAAAAGTCTTAAGAAGAAAGAACAGCAAACAATCAGGCAAGCAAGCGAACAAACAAAAATTCCATAATTTGAGACATTCCAGTGGAAGTGTAGAGGAACCGCAATCTTGCCTAATTGCGCTCCTCATTTCTCTGGCCCTAGGACTATTAACAACATATAGAACTACCCAGCAAACTGTTTTCTGGGAGGTAAGATGCTGGCAATCTGCCAGTTTCAGCTTTGTCAACCCCGTTAGCTTGTCACCACTGTGCTGATTCTGATCTTTTCAGGGCTCATCTAATCTGGCCTTTCAGTAGCCTCAGCTTTCTCCTGTTTAGCCTAAGCTGCTGTAAGAGCACGTTTTGTAAGACCACTAGATCTGATAAAAAAGGGACATCTGTCCTAAAGAAGATTAGGGTGGGGTCAGGAAATCCCCAATAGGGCAACAAGAAAACAGCAGATTTGGTCATAGGAGTAAAGAAAAATCAGAAACAGAAAGGTACATGTTGGGGAAGTACACCACCAGACATAGGAGCCCTTTTTGATGTCTCTGGTTCTATGCCTCTGGCCTTCAGAATGGCATCTCTTGGTCTTCTCCTTGGTCACTTGGAGCTTGTATGCTCTTTTCCAAATCTCTGTATGAAATCCTACCTCAGGAAGAGGATTGATAAATTAATTCCAACTGAAGATTGTTATTTCACAGGAAACAAAGCATGAGTTTGATAAAGCAATGGAATCCAATTCTGATGGTAAGAATGTAAGTTTTGACAGTGTCAGCAATACCTCCCTCTCATTTGTGAAGTTACCATTTCATCTATCTATATCTGTGTTATTAAAAAACTAATCTTTACCACACAAATTCATGTATTTCCAGAAACCTAGTTAGCTTCCTGCTTTCAACAGCACCAAATATGTTGTAGAGGAAATAAATGGTGGCAAATTATTGGTAGAGTCCTGCAGTTGGAATTTGGGGAAGGCCACACGTAAGAACACAAAAAAGTAAATACGTTGATAGGTATGCATGAGAAGCTAGAGGATCATTTGGAGGTCGAGACAGCAAAGGGGCTTAGAATCTGGCTGAATTGAAGGAGTATGAAAGGTTACTAAAAACTATGAAGGAAAGGGATAACCCTTCATGGAAGGTAAAGGCAAAGAGCCACCAGTCCAAAAGGCAATCTGCTGCCAGAGCTGGCAAGGTCAGAATGAGATAGAGCTTCACTGATGGCAGGCACTGCCAGACACCATGCAGTGGCCTGAGAGTAAGGGTTTGCTTGCTTTCTGCTCTTAGTTATCCTCCCTCATACAGTGGCCCTGAACTTGGAGGAATTAACCAATGCCAGAAGTCTGAGGATTTGGATATTTTAGTGTGTTTGTGCTCCTGTAACAGAATACCATAGACTAAATAGCTTCTAAACAACAGAAATTTATTTCTTGTGGTTCTGAAGGCTAGGAAGTCTAAGATCAACGTGCTGGTAGATTTGATGCCTAGTGAGGGCCTGCCTCCTGTTTCACAGATGGCCTCTTCTCATCATGTCCTCACATGGTGGAAGGAGCAAAGGTTTTCTCTGGGGCCTCGTTACAAAGGCAGTTATCTTATTCATGAGAGCTCAGTCTTTATAACCTAATCACCTCCTACAGACCCCACCTTCAAATACCCTCATATTGGGGGTTAGATTTCAACATAAGAATTTTGGGGGACATAAATTTTGGGGGACATTTGGATCATAGCATTCCAACCTTGGCTCTCTCAAATCCAAGTCCTTTATGCATGCAAAATATATTCTTTTCATTCCAAGGGCTGTAAAAGTCTTAATTTTTTCCAGCATCACCTAAAAACCAAAGTCCAAAGTTTCATATAAATACCATCTAAATCAGAAATGTGTGAGACTCAAGGTATGATTCATCCTGATACAAATTGCTTTTTAGCTGTGAACCTGTGAAATCAGACATGTATGTGCTTCCAAAATACTAGGATGGTACAGACATAGCTTAGAAATTGTCATTTCCAAAGGAAGAAATAGGAAAGAAAAAGAATAACAGATCCTGAGCAAATCTGAAACCTAATGGTGCAAACATTGACCCTTAAGGTTTGAGAATAATCCTCTGGCTTTATGGTCTTCCCTCCAGGTGTACTGGGGTGGGGGATCCGACCTGCAGACCCACTGGAGTGGGGGTTCCACCCAGGGATCCCACCCCTATGGTGGCTCTGTACTTGGTCTCTGCCCTTGTGATGACTCTCTTCAGTGGTCTCACCTCCATGGTGACTCTGTGCCTGTGTCATATGCCCACAGGTGGCCTAGTCTGGAATCAGGTGTAGGTTGCTCTATGATTTCTCTGCACATTTCCCTAAGGAGGGATTTCTGTGGTGGTCTTGTGCTTGCTGGGGCTTTTGCACTCTGAGTCTGTGATAGGAGGGGACAGCTCCGATTAGTTTTCAGTTGCCTGTGGGGTCAGTCTTCTGTTGTCTTGGATAAGAGCTCCTGACTTCCGTTTAGGTGGCTGGCTCGCCCTATTAGATGATCTTTGGCTACACTCTTCGTGTTTTCTCTGGAACAGGCTTTCTCATTTATTTCAATATGGATGAGCTGAGAATTTTCCATATCTTTAAGTCCCATTTCCTTTCCTTCAACAATTCCATCTTTAAATCATTTCTGTCTTCTCTCATTTGCAATAAATAGTCATGAGGAACCAGACAACTCCTTAAACACTTTGCTTAGATATTTCCTAAGCCAAAGATCCAGTTTCATCACTTGCAAGTTTTACCTCTCACAAAACACTAGGACACAAACACAATTCACAAAGATGAGCTTTCCTCTATTGTCTAAAAATATGCTGCTTATTTTTGTCTGAGACTTCATGAGAATGGTCTTTATAATCCATATTTCTACCAACAGTCTGTTTAGGATCTCTAAACAGTCTGTTAGAGAATTCTTAGGTATTCTCTAAAAAGACTGAAGCTTCTCTACAGCTCTCCTCTCTCTTTCTCTCTTTTTGTGTGTCTGAGCTCAGAATTGCTCTTAGCAGTCCCTTCAAGTCAATATTGATTGTTTCTAGCTTGTACCTCAAAACTCTCCCAGCCTCTACTCTTACTCAGTTCCAAAGCTGCATCTGCATTTTTAAGTATTTATTGTGGCAGTATCCCCACTTCTTGGTTCCAATTGTCTGCCTTAGTTCAGTGGGGCTGCTATAGCAGAATATCACAGACTGGGTAGAACAGAAATTTACTTTTTACCATTCTGGGGGATGGAAAGTCCAGGAGCAAGGTGCTGGAAGGTTTGATGGATGGTGAGAGCCACCTCCTGTTTTATAGTCAGCCTCTTCTCATTGTGTTTTCATATGACAGAAGGGATGAGAGATCTCTTTGGACCTCCTTTATAATGGTACTAATGCCACCCATGAGGGTTCTGTCTTTATAACCTAATCATGTCTCAGGACTTACTTCTGACTATCCTCACACTGGGGATGAGGTTTAACATATAAACTTTTAGAAACATAAATACTCAGATCATAGCATTGATCCATGTTGGAAGCAAACAAAGAGATGACAAGATTTCTAAGTATAGTGAAGTAGATTTTGATCATCGATGAGAAATGGTCATCTTCAGGCTCAGTGGCTTCCTGTATTGCACTTTTTTCCTGCCCAGCTATTACTTTTTTTTCTTTTTCTATGAATATGTTCCTTCCTTCAAGGAATTGACCTTATTCTACTCCGTATGGTTCTTTTGGGTCTGCCAAAGATAGCCTCTTGATCTTCTAGTTATAGATTAGGCATGTTATCAGGCCTCATCAAACATCGTATCTGGCATATAATTCACTTATGATCTAAAACCAGCCAGAGTTCTTCTCTGGGTTTTATGTATGGAAAAGTGCTGTGCGTATATATATAGTCTGGAATAGCAAAACTAGGGTGATTCAAGCCTGGAACTTCTGATAGCCTTGCTCCTTCCTCTCCTCAGTGCATGGAGAAAGACTATCTGAAGTCACAGAAAATGAGGCCAACATGTAGGAAGATGCAAAGAGTTGAGTAGAGAGAGGTAAGAAAATAACTCAATCTGTTTTGAGCTGGGTCTGTGTCACTGGCAACCATGAGAATTTTGACTAGTGTATTCCCCAACCAGTCCAACTGAGTTTCCTAATATGGCACATGTGTTGCTTCTAGGAATTAACTAAAGTGAAATGAAAGAAAGAATTTTTGGAGTTCTAAGCTAGCGTAGGCCTGACAGCAATGAAATCAAGAGAAGGATAAACAAGCATCAGCATAAACTAAAGTGTGACTTATCCCTTTTAGGTCCCATAGACTATTCCTCTTACCCTCCACATTCTCCTGCCATAGAGGAAATGGCAAGGACCTCAGTCCAACTCCCTTATTTTATAGATGAGAAGACCCAAGAGGTTAATTAAATGACCTAACCAATGTCACAAAGCAAGTTCCTGAAGAAACAAGATTCCTAGTTCTCTTTTGATATGCCAAATTGCACTTACATACTTGTTCTAAGAGAAATTACTTTATGCTATCACTTAAAATGGTCATGTTCTTCCATTAGTGTGTCCCAGATAGTAGATAAAGAAAGGGGTTAGGTAACCTCTATACAAACATAAAAGAAAATACATGTATATTTGTAGTTTGGCTTTTTTCTAAGCACCATCACTCCATATCTTGATTTTTTCTGTCCCTTGTGCCTGCCTTAGTTTACCAACTCTGTGCTAGTATTACTGTTTGCATTTGTTGGAATAACTTCCTTACTCCTCAGTCTGGTTCAAAACACATCTCTTGTTGGAAGGAACACAATTAGTAAATGATAAGCTTGGGTTACAAAGTAGGTCTGTCTAAGCGCTAATGTAATATTATTTCTCTCTCTTGTTAATTCCAATGTGGCCTCAGGCAATAATGCAACAGCAAGATAAATGACCATTAATCTGAAGAAAAGTCTCTTGAAGCAGGTCTCAGGGCTCTATAAAGGACTTTGTCCAGCTACTTATTGAAGACTCGTGTGAGGACAGGGAAAGAATGCTGATCAAATTTGTAAGTGGCACAAAGCTAGGCTGCATATTTAATATGTCAGAGGTCAGAATCAAGGGTCAAAGAGGTCTTTAGATGCTGGAGTAATGGCCAAAATTCAATAAAAACAAAATTTACAGGGAATAATGTAAGGTCTTGAACTTCAGACTGAAAACCCAATTGGGGGAGATGTAGCTTAATAGTAGATCTGTGAAGAAAAATCTCAGAGGGTGGGGGGGGGGTCTTAGCTGACTATAAACTTGATATGAATCCAGAGTGATAGGATTGTTCAAAGAGAGAGGTCAGTTTGGGGTTGCATTCATGGATGTTTTGCATCCAGGATGGGAGTAGTGATCAGTCTGGTTCTTTGGGCTTCTTAGACAATACCTGAAATTTTACATTCAATTTTGGGGGCTACACTTGAAGATGGACAGAAATGTATGAGGACATGCTCATCGTGGAGACAAAAACATTTGGAATCATTCATTCACTTATCCACTTACTCATTCAGTAAATCTTTAGTGGGTGCCCACCATGCTCCAGGTACTTCCCTTGCCACTCAAGACAAAATTAGTGAACAAGGCAGACAAATATTTCTTGAGGGAACTCAGGAAATTTAGCCTGTAGAAGAGAAAAATTAGTAAATATGTGCTTTCTATTTTCCAATATTTGAATGGCATAGCACCCTTCTGGGTGATCATAGAGCAGTGCGAATGTATGTACATTAAAATAGAGTATTATCTGTGCCATGACTTTCCACCAATTAAAAGTATCCAAGGATGGAATAGGCTTTGCAACTAGGGTGCATCAAAGGATTGACTTCTTACAGCTCATTAGAGGGAGTCAAATATAGTAAAATTCTGTGATAATGAGCCCAGTGATAATAGGGATTCTCATATAATATACTTGGCATTTGGTTCCTTTGTCCATTCCCTTCTTCAAAAAGAGCTGGCTAAATTTATTATATTCTCAGGAGTGGGGGGAATGGAGGAGCTCACTGGAATATGAACCGAAAAGTGAGGTTAAGTAGAGAAATAGTAGACAGCCCCATCTGGGGAAGCAGGTCTGTATTCTCCTGGCCCAATCTCTCCTGGCCAGGCCTATGAAGCAGGTGCTGCCTAATTAAACAATTCTTGGAATTGTTACAGCAATCTTAGAAGTCCCAGCCAGCCCTAAAGCCCTGAATGGTTCCCATCAATATTAACCTGAAATAGATAACCACCATCAGGTGGCACTATACCATAACTGGGATCTGGACACATCCAGATTGAACTACCAAATGAAATGCCACACTTGTCATTTCATCAATTTTACAATGATGCACCTAGGCATTTTATGTGATTGAAATTTTTGAAACCACTTTTCAAATTACGGAGGGATATTACTGTACCAAAAGGATGGCTGGGCTATATTACCACTGAACTTCCATCCAGCTCTCTGCTTATCTAACTGTAACTATCCTAATTCTGTCCTGATGCACTCATCCATCATGGCCCCACTACAAATGTTATGTCGCCTAGTCTGACTTTTCTAGTCAGAAATAACTTTTCTTTCTCTGTATTTCTATGGATTTTTTTCATATTTATCCTCAAATAGTTATTAAATTGCATTGTAATTCTCTAGTCCAAATACATTCATCAGTAAATATTTGACAAGCACCTACTCTCAGGTAAGCACAAGAAGAAGTAATTGCACCTGATGTTAAGGGACTTTTAGGACAATTGGGAGATCAGATCAGACCAGCATAGGGTCTCTCACACAGCACTGATTGGGGGGGGGGATTCTGTCGAGTGCTGAATGGTGCAGCACTGAGAGGTACGTAGCTCAGAGATGGGACAGGTTTGGGAGAACCAAGAAGAAAGAAAGCCTCCCAGGGAAGCCAGGACTCCTCGATCTTCATGTTACTCTGCGGAGGGACTTCTGGGTTTTTCACAGCATTATTTTTTTACTTGATCTAATTCTACCACGTTCACGCTGTGCTGAACTGGTATTAGATGAGAATATATGTACATATGTTTTTATATATGTATATACTTTTTAAAAAACATTTTAGGTTGTGGGCTCATTTTTTTAGGGCTTATGTCATAAAGTCATCAAGTATTACATCTCAGCAACAATAGCACCATTAAAAATCAAACTCACCTACAGTCTGAAAGTATTATTATCTTGATAGTTAGAGAAAAGTGCCAGAAAATCATTGTCAATATAATTACCTTTAAACACAGAAATTTAAAACAGGATTATTTCCCCAAACACTGTTTACTTTTTCTTCTTTCCTTTTTAAATTCAGGGTGTTGGCTTTACCTTTGTGTATTAACTCATTAACCGTGCGCTTCTAAGTCAGCCATTTTATCTCTCTGAGTTTCAGAGTTATCATATATTAAAATATCTTCCTAAATTTCAGAAGTGTCAAGAGAGTCATCTGTAATGCTTAATATAGAGTTAATGCTTACTGTAAAATTACAGAATAAATGTCTTTGTAAGTATATTTTCTATGCTAGCCATATGCTGCCTCAGTTTCCCATATTCTCATTGCTTATTTCCTTGGTTTCTGCCTGCCGTTGACTTTGCTTGATGAAGTTTAATTGCTGTTTTCCAAGATCAATTGCTGTTGGTAAATCTCTCCAAATACCTCATGTTTTTTCCATCAATAAATAAGGGATTAAAATTATTTTATTGAGTGCAGAGCAGTCTATTGGTCTTTAGGAGGGTTTTTAGATGATCTAAAGAAGACTCGATCCTTGCCCTCTGAAAGTCAATAGTATTAAGGATGTTTTAACTGAGACACAAATTTTCCATAAATACATATGTATGCCATCCTCCTAGAATTTATTCTACCAAGGCACAAAAGGAGAGGTTGTGGGAGCCCCTGGCTCTTCTTCTTGGAGTCAAGGAGTTAAGAGGATTCCCTAAATACCCTGACTCTTCTCAAGAACGGCTTTAGATTTGCTATCTATGAATTCATATCAATCACTTTTGAGCACTTTAAGATTTCTAGCTGGTATTTCAACTTGAAATTCAAGTATTTATTATATTTTACTATACTTCATGCTTCACATGTGTTATTTCATTTTATTCCTGGAACAACCTTGCAAGGAATGATACTCTGATAACCTCCATTTTACAGATGGTCACATTGAGGCTTTTTGAAAGGTTTTTTGCATTAGGGCACACTTAGAGTAAGTGAAAGAGCTGAGATTTTAATTCAGGTATTCTGATTGCAGGATTTGTCTGCATGACAACTACGCTGAACTGCCTTAATAACAACTTCATTCATTTTAAAATTGATTCTTTCAATTTTTAAATGTCTTTTCATTCCCTTTCCCAATTCTGACCTACTGCAATGTCATAAATCCTTCCCCTCACACCGCTGCAAACCTTTTGTGAAAAAAGATTTGTAGTGCAATGGAAACACATTGGTTTAAGAATTAGAAGACCCTTTAATTTTGGCTCTACCAATATATGTATAGAAAAACATGGGAATCTCACTTCTCTGATTCTGTTTTCACCTCTGAAAAACAGTGATAAATCATATCTTCTGTGTGGATTCAGAAAGTAATGACTTACATGAAACTATATGGTAAACTATAATGAGTAAACGTAATATTAGATATAACAAAAATATAATTGATTTCAATCCTATCTTGTCAGTCTTTGCACTTGCTTTGGATCTTTGTAGTTAGAGAGAGAGGAACTACCATTTTCTTAAAAATCTTAGATAATGTTTTCTGGATCTTTCCAAACAACATGAAGAATTTTGGAGGTAGATATTCTAAGAGAATGGTATGCTCTTCTTAGCTTTTCATTTCCTATCTTAGAAATGCTCTTCTTTTTCACTCCTCCAGAAGATTCTGAGAAGGGGTGAATAAGTTCCTAGACACTGCAAAGTTATATTTGTAGAGCAAGGAAAGATGTGGTCAATTTGGTTGCCTTATAAATGGTAGTTCTGAGTGCTGCACAAGCAGTGCTGGAAGCCAGAATTAATTGGCTTTTAAGAGATGCAGGTCAGTGATCACCCAACGAAACCATTTCTCCTTTCTAAATGTATGTTACGGCGCTAAGCAGCAATGAGAGTACAAATCTAGGGAGAGTTCCGAAGAGTGTTCTGCTTGAACAATATAGATTCCTGTCACCATCCAGACCTTTAGGAATATCTTGGTATGGGGAATAACTGTATCTACCAGAAAAGGTGGAACTCACAGCATAGCTCTAGGGGTGAAATTCTTGAGCAATCAATGGGTAAAATGAACACTCCTATAATGGGGATTTGGGGGATTTACCTGAGAGGAAATGATTTTTGTGGTGTGCTGTGCTGACTTCATCTGGGTCAGAATGATGATTCAGTTTTGTGCCCAAAAACGATTTTTAACATTGCACCATCTGACACTTGCATATCTTGCTCTCTTCAAGAATTTTTGTCCTGCAGCATGCTCTATTCCCTGTGAGTAGGACCTGTGAGATAATCAATGAAGAGAGAGGGAAGGATATGAAAATGAGAGAGGTTGGCGTGGTTTTTCAATCTTTTATTTGACAGGGGTTGTAAATTAGAAATTTTATGGATACATTTTCCTTGGATTTATGAAGCCTAAAAAACTTGGGCTTAACATACTTGACTTCTCTGTTTTATAGGAAAGGCAGACCTAGATCATATGATGGTGTCAATCTAAAAGGAAGAAGCAGAGGCAAAATTAGTATACTCATAGCAATTTGAATCCATGCTCCCTTAGTCAATTCTTAGGCTTGGCCCAAACAAATTCTCTACTTATATTAATTTTCCCTCAGCTTCTCCTTTTTAGGTCAACTATGCATACAACAGTGTTTTTATAGTCCTTACTCCATACACCTAACCACCATGCATATGTATTTTTACTGTAATCACCCATTGGGTTCTTCTTGCCCCCTTCACAGAGAGAGCCAATTCACTGAGACAGCAATATTGTTGTAAAGAAAGAGTTTAATTAACACAAGGCTAGTCATGTGGAAGAAAAGGAGTTTATTACTCAAATTAGCCTCCCTGAAAATTTGAAGCCTGAAATTTCTAAGGATAATTTGGTGGACAAGGGTCTAGGGAATGGGTGCTGTTGATTAGATGAGGATGAATCACAGGAGTATGGAAGGCAGTCCTTATGCACTGAATTAGCTTCTGGGTAGGGGCCACAGGACTGGTTGAGTCACAAATTCCAGGTCCAGGTGGAGTCAGTTGGTCACCAGAAATCTAAAAGTCTGAAAAGGATTTCAAAAGACCCATCTTAGGTTCCACAATAGTGATGTTATTATAGAACTTAAGGAATAATTGAGGAAGTTACAAATTTTGTGACCTCTGGAACAATGCCTGGTTATTGTTTAATTACAGCTACATCTTAGCATAATTCTGGCCCTTTTCATATTCTCAGTCTTGTGGCCTCTCATTAGTTTTACAAATGTGGTTTCAGTCTCCGAACAAGAAGGAGGTACATTTGTGAAGGGCTATCATCCTTGCTTTAAGGTTTACACTGTAAACTAAATTCCTCCCCAAGTTAGGTTGGTCTATGCCCTGGAATAAACAAGGACAGCTTAGAGATTAGAAGAAAGATTGAGTCAGCTATGACAGATTTCTCTTACTGTCATAATTTTGCAACATTGGTTTTCATTACTACCTATAGAATAGCCTTGGGAAAGTATTAGAAACATTGTTTATGAGAATGAATCACTGTGAGTGAAAATTATGAAGTGGAAAGTTATTTAGATTACTCAGACTATTGTATCAATGTATCACAAAGTATAAATTTCTCTGTAAACTGCTGAATATGATGACAGAGAAGGATATTAGCAAAAATATTTAGTAAATTACAGGCTGAGGTAGTGCCCAGAGATAATTCAACCATAATACTACTTAAGAACTATCAATCAAGGCAGAGGGTCACCTTATTAATGTGAGTAGGGAAGTTCCACAGTTGGATAGGGGGAAAAGCCCTCATGCTCTGTCACATTCAGATAGGGGATACGGCTTGACCCAATATTCCATTTTTCTAGTAATTACTTTTTATAATCTACCCAATTGAAAGGAGGGGCATTTAGAGCAAATCTCTTGAAGATGGAGCAGCTTCCACCTCATATTTTGAGAGGGGCACTTTCTACTGTTTGATTAAGTGCCCAAGAGCCCAAAGACCTTTCCTGTCACCCAGAACCAGAAGACAATGCCTTTCTTCATCAACAGAAGGGGACCAAGAGCTGGTGAAAGGGCTTTATACAACTATACTACCCTTCTCCTTGAAGTCTTACTCTATTTTTATTTTCTTTTTAAGGTTTAACTTCTTTAGGGGGGTGGGATGGAGAACAAACCTTTATTATGTTTATAAAGCAAAACCTTATTTTGAGCTTTGAAATTCAAACGTAAGTTATGGGGGATACTCTTAAGATCTGTGCTGTAGAAACACAGAAATAGGGTGGACACAGTGGCTCATGCCTATAATCCCAGCATTTTGGGAGGCCAAGGTAGGTGGATCACTTGAGGTCAGGAGTTAGAGACCAGCCTGGCCAACATGGTGAAACACTGTCTCTACTAAAAATACAAAAATTAGCCAGGTGTCATGGCGGGCACCTGTAATCCCAGCTGCTCAGGAGGGTTGAGGCATGAGAATCACTTGAACCCAGGAAGTGGAGGTTGCAGTGAGCTAAGATTGCTCCACTATACTCCAGCCCAGGTAGAGAGAGAGACCCTGTCTCAAAAAAAAAAAAAAAAAAAAAAAAAGATACACAGAGGCATCTTGGAAAGTTGAGATGGGGACAAGGGATCAGAAAAGCCTTTTTAGAGTAGATGATACTAGAGCAGAGTCCAGAAGGATGAGCTCCATGTGTACTGATATCACATTGGTGGCTTAAAATGACCCATCACGGGTGTATTTATACCACGGAAATAAACAAACACTACAAACCAGGACTTGATTTGTTATTTTGATTGTCAAGACTCCAAAATTGATAGAAAAAATCCTAATAATGCAGAATAACCCAAAAAGTGTACTTTTTCTGTAGCTGTTACATTATGAACATAACAAAATTTGAGGAAATATTCTTCAAAGATATTAAAAACTATTATCTGATAGAACAAAGAAGTCCTCATATTATTTACCAAAGAGCAAAGGCTAGCATTTCCATTGTTTTACTTTAATCTTACTCATTAATATTTAATTAATTTTTTCCCCTAGAGAACCAGTTGTTAAACATTTACCAGCACATCACTGCTCTAAGACTAGCATTCACCAAGAAAGATACTATGGGGAACACAAAGACTGGGGACAGGGTGGGGAATGTTGATGAGTTGGTTATGTACACATGTCAGTAGGCAGTAACAAATGTGACTCTTGTGAGAAAAAGGTTAATAAGGAAGGTAGAAAATGCTAGGAAGGTCAGTGTATAAAACAGTCATGGTTGACTTAAGTGGGGCAAAGATTTATGCATTAGGGAATATTTTCCTTGCACTATACAGAAAAAGGTAGCTTTTCTTTTGTGTGTGTGTGTGTATTTTTTTCAGTCTTTTTAATTTTTTTTTTTCTTCATTAGTTTTGGGGAAACAGGTGGCGTCTGGTTGCATAGAAAAGTTATTTAGTGGTGATTTCTGAGGTTTTGGGTACACCCATAAGCTGGGCAGTGTACACTGTACACAATGTGTAGTCTTTTATCCCTCATTCCCTTTCCATCCTTCCCTGGTGAGTCCCCAAAGTCCATTATATCATTCTTATGCGGTTCCATCCTCATAGCTTAGCTCCCACTTATAAGTGAGAACATGCGGTGTTTGGTTTTCCATTCCTGAGTTACTTCACTTGGAATAATGGTCTCCAACTCCATCCAGGTTGCTGTAATTGCCATTATTTTATTCCTTTTTATGGCTGAGGAGAAGGTAGCCTTTTGATAAGTAGAGATGGTAGGCACAGACGCTTCAGGGCAAGAGAACAATGATACAAAGGCATTTGAGTGGAAGAGTGTGGGTGATTTTAGGACACAGGAATCAAATTTGCCTGGGAATTAGGGTGTATATTGTAAGAAGTAAGTCACAGGAGATTTTATTAGAAAGACTAATAGAATTATACTGAAGAGGACATTGATAGCCAAAATGAGAAGCCTGTTGAAGAAATATGAGATGAGATAAATTGTAAGTTAAGGGTTTTTAAAATATAATGTTGATGGAATACGTCCACTTTCAAACAATCTTCAATAGATTTCTAAATTTATAATTTAAGGGCTGGAAAGAACATTACTCATTCAATCCTGCTCTCTAACTTTTACATGAAAAAATAAAAATATAGACAGATCTTTAAAAGCACATCCAAATTTAGAACCTCAGTCCTCTGGATGAGAATACCAGGCTGCCCCTCTAGCTGAAGTCTGTTAGTTTCTCAACTCAGTATATTCTGGCCTGTATGTTGACTGTTTGTTTACATTGGATGCTGGCAATCTTATAGGAATCCAGCACAGAGGCTGAAACATCGCAGAAGTTCAATAAATATATAAGCTGAAAGGATGCATGAATATTCTGGAAAAGGGTGATGACACATTTCATATACATTGGAGGGGCAGGGAAACAAAAAACCAAACTCTTAGAGATGTGACAAGAGTAAGTCAAAAGCTCCTTCCTCTTGTTGGATAACTGATTAAAAGTGAAATAAGCACAAAAAAAAAAAATCACAGAGGGAATAAATGATCATGCCAGTATCAGGAATGGCGATTTGGAAATCTGGAAAAAGCCATGTATACATGCACGTTTGCGTGTCTTGCCTGCTACAAACTTCATATTGACTGAATGAGATTGCTATATTGGACAGGCCTGTGAGGTGGCAAGGAATGTTCAAATAATCCTTGAGTCTGTCACATGGCAGGTCCTGACTCCTCACAGTAAGAGAGAGACTATTAAATAAGCCCAGTGCACACAAGACTCAGAGGCTGGCTCAAGTACCCACTAGAAGCCTCTTCGTAAATTTAGTACAGAGTGAGCATAGAAATGGTGATAACTGAAATGCTCTATAAAAGGTTTCCCAAATTGAGATTTGAATTTGGCCATAGATTACTAGAAAAGATTTGGTAGAATTATTTGGCTTGGAATTAGAAGGTAATAGGACTAGAAATAGGGATCCCACAGAGATGATATTCTTTTAATTATCAATGGTTGTCCAGATTGCTAGGACAAGCATGCAAATAGAGGTTGTACTAGGCCATTCTTGTGTTGCTATAAAAAAATATCCAGGACTGGGTAATTCATAGAGAAAAGAGGTTTGATTTGCTCATGGTTCTGCGGGCTGTGCAGGCAGCCTGGCACCCGCGTCTGTGCAGCTTCTGGGGAGGTCTCAGGTATTTAAATAGAACTTATATTTTGTTTAAATATATTTTGATATTTTATTGTTGCTATTTAAATGAAAAATTTAGATTTACAGAGAATTGAAAATATACTATAAACTATTCTCATATAACATTCAAACAGTTTTCCCAAATGTTAAATCTTGCATAACCATAATGCAATTAGCAAAACTACAAAGTTAGCATCCTATTAGTTTTTAATGCCCGTTGTTTTTATATTATAGGCTTCCCTCAGAGTGGCTGGGTTTTCAAGTCTTTCAATACTTTCTATCCAGGAACTGAAGACAGTTCCCTAGATTCCTTCCTGCCCCTCTTCCTCCCTGCCCACTCATCCAGGGCCTCCTCCAGTGTTATGTTCTTAAGTGCCCCTCCATGTCTGCCATGGTCACATGTGCCAGGGCAGAGACCAGACACTGTAATATAGACTGTGATGCTTTGACTGGGAAACCCATAGTATAGGCGCTATAATCTTGGTGTCCTGTCTTGAAGTCCAGTGTTTTGTTTACTGTATACTCAATTTTTTTTCTTTTTGTCAAGGTTTCACTCTGTTGTCCAGGCTGGAGTGCAGCAGCATGATCTCAGCTCACTGCAACATCTGACTCTTGGGCTCAAACAATCCTCCCACCTCAGCCTTCACAGTAGTTGGGACTACAGGTGTGTATCACCACACCTAGATAAGTTTTTGTAGTTTTTATTAGAGACGATATTTTGCCATGTTGCCCAGGCTGTCTGGAATTCCTGGGCTCAAGTGATCTGCCCACCTCGGCCTCCCAAAGTGCTGGGATTATAAGCATGAGCCACTGCACCCAGCCCTTACTCAGTTTTGATAAAATGTTACATGTAGAAGAAAATAATAACTGAGGATTAAAAATGAGTCTTAGTAGTTACACTTGTACCATTTTACCACTGTGGAAATGGACTGGAGTGGGTAACTGAAGGAAAAGTAAGCTAAAAATAGGTTGGGGATGGGTTAGGATCCAAGATGGCAGATTAGACACAACTCCAGCCCACAACACCCAGAGAAAGAGATGCAGAAACCCAGAGATCTCCTAGCTCCAACCGAGGTACCAGGTGCATTTCAACAGGTCTGGTCCGAGGGTGAGCAAAGCCCACTCAGGGCAGATCGAGGTGGGGGGGGGGGGGTGCTGCTTCACCCAGAAAGTGCATCTGACCGGCGAGTTGGAGGCTCCACCTCTGGCGTTCTGGTCCAGATACAGCGCTTCCCCCAAAGCCTCAAAAATACACAGAACGGGGGATCTTTGCCAGTCAAGCGCCGGGAATTACAAGTGCGGAGTTGAATAAGAGTTTGCAGACTGAGCTATCGCCCCCTCCCCCCGCCCAGAGAGAGAGGGGAGCTGTAAGCGGGAGCAGCTGGGCGGTCACTACCCCATGACTGGGAGAGAGAGAAAGCTGGGGCAGACTGCGGGGTTCAGCTGGGTGGGCCCCTAACATCCCCCACAAGCCCTAGAGGGCTGAAGCTCTGACTCTAGTGGGTTGCACAGCCAGTGCCACAGTCTGAGAGGAACCCTGAATGATCCAGCCTAGCGGAGGAAGGGCACAACCCACCACTAGAGGGGTGGGACTGGGGCTACATGTTTTAACAAAAAACACAGGAAGCCTACGTAGCAACGGGACGGCGTTCTAGACAACCCAGCAGTGCCTACAAGTCAGCGGAAGAGGCAGGCCTAATCTCCCAGCATAAACAAAAAAGACACAGGAAACTTCCCTAGTAACCTGAAGGAGTCCCTAGAAACCCAGTAGCGCCCCCACAGGCAGACAAGCGACCTCATCAAGCAGCTCTCTGACACCACAGCCAGGTAAATCCACAAAGATGGGAAAAAAACCAGCACAAAAAAGGTGAAACCACCAAAGACCAGAACACCTCTTCTCCTTCAAGGGATCACAACTCCTTAACAACAGAGGATCACAACTTGACTGAGAAGGAGTGTGAAGAATTGACGGAAACAGGATTCAGAAGGTGGATAATAACAAACTTCTCAGAGCTAAAGGAACACTAACTCAATGCAAAGAAACCAAAAACCTTGAAAAAAGGTTAGATGAAATGCTAACTAGAATAACCAGCTTAGAGAAGAACATAAACGACTTGATGGAGTTGTAGAACAGCACGAGAACTACGTGAAGCAAACACAAGTTTTAATAGCCGAATCAATCAAGCAGAAGAAAGGATATCAGAGATTGAAGATCAACTCAATGAAATAAAAAGAGAAGGCAATACAAGAGAAGAAAGAGTGAAAAGAAATGAACAAAGTCTCCAAGAAACATGGGATTATGTGAAAAAACCTAATCTATGCTTGATAGGTGTACCTGAATATGACGGGGAGAATGAATCCAAGCTGGAAAACACACTTCAGGATATTATCCAGGAGAACTTCCCAAGCCTAGCAAGGCAGTCCAAATTTCAAATTCAAGAAATACAGAGAACTCCACAAAGATATTCCTCAAGAATAACAACCCCAACGCACATAATTGTCAGATTCACCAGGGTCGAAATGAAGGAAAAAATGCTAAGGGCAGCCAGAGAGAAAGTCAGGTCACCCACAGAGGGAAGCCAATCGGACTCACAGCAGATCTCTCAGCAGAAACTCTACAAGCCAGAAGAGAGTGGGGGCCAATATTCAACATCCTTAAAGAAAAGAACTTTCAACCCAGAATCTCATATCCAGCCAAACTAGGCTTCATAAGTGAAGGAGAAATAAAATCCTTTATGGACAAGCAATTATTGACAGATTTTGTCGCCACCAGACCTGCCCTACAAGATTTCCTGAAAGAAACACTAAGCATGGAAAGGAACAAGTGCCAGTCACTGCAAAAGCAAACCAGTTGGCAAAGACCAAAAGTGCAATGAAGAAAATGAGTCAACAACTAACGAGAAAGAAAACCAGCCAGTAACAAAATAGCAGGATCAAATTCACACATAACAATATTAACATTGAATGTAAATGACCTAAACGCCCCAATCAAAAGACACAGACTGGCAAAAAAATTTTTGCAATCTACCCATCTGACAAAGGGCTAATATCCAGAATCTACAAAGAACTAAAACAGATACACAAGAAAAAAACAACCCCATTCAAAAATGTCTGTTCATATCCTTAATAACACAGGATCACAACTTGACCGAGAAGGAGTGTGAAGGATTGACGGAAACACGATTTAGAAGGTGGATAATAAGAATTGCGAAGGTTATGACCAGACACTTTTCAAAAGAGGACATATATGAGGCCAACAAACATATGAAAAAATGCACATCATCACTGGTCATTAGAGAAATGCAAATCAAAACCACACTGAGATATCATCTCATGCCAGTTAGAATGGCAATCATTAAAAAATCTGGAGACAACAGATGCTGGAGAGGATGTGGAGAAATAGGAACATTCTTACACAGTTGGTGGGAGTGTAAATTAGTTCAACCATTGTGGAACACAGTGTGGCAATTTCTCAAGGATCTAGAAATAGAAATTCCATTTGACCCAGCAATCCCACTCTTGGGTATATACCCAAAGAACTATAAATTGTTCTACTATAAAGATACATGCACAAGTATGTTCATTGCAGCCCTGTGTACAATAGCAAAGACCTGAAACCAACCCAAATGATAGACTGGACAAAGAAAATGTGGTACATATACACCATGGAATACTATGCAGCCATCAAAAACGATGAGTTCGTGTCCTTTGTAGGGTCTTGGATGAATCTGGAAACCATCATTCTCAGCAAACTGACCCAAGAACAGAAAGCCAAGCACCATATGTTCTCACTCATAGGTGGGTGTTGAACAATGAGAACACGTGGACTCAGGGAGGGGAACATCACACACAGGGGACAGTTGGGGGCGGGGTAGGGAGAGACAATGGGAGGTGCAGAGGGATGGGAGAGTGGGGGAGGGATAACATGGGGAGAAATGCCAGATATAGTATGCACCTAAGTAAAATAAATAAATTATTAAAAAATAAATAAATAAAAATAGGTTGGGTACACTTCCTTCCCCTCTCCTAGGATGCTATTATTTTACATCAGGTGCAACATGGGTAGGTATTGTGAGCTCAAGGGAGTCAGAAGACAAGACCAAGAATTAAGATTATGTTTCTTTTCTGTTTTCATAAATATTTATTTCATGTCTCCTATATGAGGTCAGTGATACAATGGTTAGTAAAAAGAGAAGTGATTTGTGTCTTCATGGAGTTTATCATCCACTAGAAAAGATGTGGGAAAAAATGCTTAAAATATGTACTATTCTAAATATTGTGTGTGTCTGTGTGTGTGTGTGTGTGTGTGTGTGTGTGTATATGTATATGTTAACGTATTTAATCTTGTAAGAGCCCTGTGAGGTAGTAACCTCATTTTATGAAAGAGGTGCAGAGTGGTTAAGTAACTTGGCCAGCAGCAGAACTGGGATTTGAACTTGGCAGTTTAGCTCCAGGGTTTGTGCTGTTAACCATTTTACTATACTGCCTCTTGTGCCAATTTGACTTGAAGGAAAGGGTATAGCATGAAAGAAGAACATATAATAAACTTACTTTCCATGGTTAAATAGGTTTCAGACCAAATGACATCAGCGCTGAGATGGTGTTAAGTAGGGAAGTGGATGTTTGTGGGCAGGGAATGGGGGAGTAGGACAGGAATAGAAGATTTTTGTGAACAAAGAGAACACTGTGTGTAAAGGCCTTGAGTAAAGAATAAATGAGGTAAGTTTGGGTAAATAAAAGAGGTCCTAGCTGGGCTGGAGATCACATTAGGAAAATAAGATGAAGCTGAAGATGACTACCTCGCAGAGATTTTTGAGTCATGATCAAGATATTTTTATTTTATCCTGTGAACATTTTTTTATTTTTACCCTGTGAACAAGGTAAACATTCCCAAACTCTCTTGGTTCATAGCACCCCTAGGCCAACAGAAATACCTAAAAGTTCCATTAATTAAAAAGTTAGCTCAAAATTGCTTATTAAGTTTTTATGATCTAAAAATTTTAAAGTTATTTGAAAAAACATTATACATAAATGCGAAGAAAACTGTACTTTTTATTTCATTCTTAAATAACTACAATTGCTTACTAATTATACATGTTTGTCTGTTAGGCACTGTGCAATTTCTCAAACGTTGGAATCAGATTGAATACCTCCACCTTTATTTCCTTTTCCACAATGATTATTATGTGGAATTGCCTTTCTTATCACAGCAGTCACTGAAAGCCCAAGCTTCACAAAAAAATGATGTCATTGAAAGTAATGTAGTGCAATCTAATGTTAAAACTGTGCAGTGTCTGACTGATGTGGAGTATTATTGTTTTCCTCAAAAATTAAAAATATTCCAGAGAACTCCTATGAGTCTGAAAGGAGACTTGGTGCACCTCAGTGTACATTTTGAGAACTTTATTGAAGTAGGAGATTCATATGGCCACACTGTGTTTTGCTTTGGTTTTGTTTTTTTCTTTTATTTATTTATTTATTTTGAGACGGAGTCTCCCTCTGTCTCTCAGGCCAGAGTGCAGTGGCAAAATCTTGGCTCACTGCAACCTCCGCTTCCTGGGTTCAAGTGATTCTCCTGCTGCAGCCTCCTGAGTAGCTGGTATTACAGGCATTGCACCATGATGCCCAGCTAATTTTTGTATTTTTTAGTAGAGATGAGGTTTCACGAGTTGGCCAAGCTGGTCTCGAACTTCTGACCCCAAGTGATCCACCCGCCTTGTCCTCCCAAAGTGCTAGGATTACAGGTATGAGCCACCGCGCCCAGCCACACAGTGTGTTTTTAAGAGGCTATACTGGTCTATGGATTGGATAGAAGCAAAAATGGAATTAGGGGAGACAAATTCAGAAGCTGTTTCAGTAGAGAAGGTAAAATGATGGTGGCTTATAGTGATTAGAAATGAAAAGGGACAGATGAAGTTGAGTTAATATTATGTAAGAGAAAAGCCATCAAAACACAAGGTTTGGAGCCAGAATAAGGACACGGAAAATAAAAAATTAGGGCCCCTTTTATTTATTTAGGATATACTACTTTTGAAGTATAGTATTATGTTGGTAATGATCTCTTCTTGATTCAGGTGCAGGGATTTATTCCTTAGCACTCTGGCACCTCAGGCAAATAATTTGCTAATCCTTTGTGTTTAAAATTGTCTGTAACTCTTGGTTTCCCCAGACCCCTGCTATGGGGTAAATCAGGATTCATATGATATGCAGAGAAGCTCTGGGTCCTGTCCAATCCCATGGTGGCTGCATGTGTGATGATCTGTGCTAGAGGAATGAGACACATTTTCTTCTTGTCTGTCTTTTTTTTTTTTCTCCAGAGTCACAACCAACTCAGTAAAGGTTGTGGACAAGGCCAGATAGTCTGAAGGCTGTAAAGCCCCTCCTCCTGATCGGCCCCATGCTGTTGAACCTCAACTCTGAGTTTGTGCTCTCTTCTTGCTTCCTGGCTGAGCTGTTGCCAAAATATCTCAGCCTCAGTTCACAGGGGCTGCAGATGGCTATCTGGTCCACTGACAGTTACCACTTTGTCTTTGAGTGCAACTTTTTTCAGCCAGCAGTGCTCAATTTGCACTCTAATTCCGGCCCTTTTGATGCTTAAAAGTTGATTTTGGTCTTCAGGGTAACTGCGTCTTCTATCAAGTCTCCTCAGAAGGAAGAAAGTCCTCACTTGGAATCTCTTTTTGTGTCCTTGGGTAATGCACAGGTGTCCCTTCAATAATTCTGACTGACCCAGGCCCCAGGCAGGGCCATGCTCTGTGAGAACGAGGGCCAGGTGGCTGCTTTCCTGGGCATTTATGCCTGTGGTTAGGATCATTCTCTTCTCTTTGTGAAAATCCCTTCTCTTTTGTAAAAATGTCTTAGTCCTGAGGTCCAGTGACCTAATTATCAGCCCCAGATTCCCCTCATGCCTCTTAGAGCCTGTCACAGTGTCTCATGAGTCACAGTGAGTTGATGGTGATCATGCTGTTCCTTCCTGAAAGTTTAAGGAAAAGTACAAGTTCATTTTGCCTCTTCTAGAAGACAGATTTTCCAAGCCTAATGCCAAATACATTCCCCAGTGTACCTATTTCTCTGTTTATTCATGCTTAGGGACTTATTTCCTTTGGAGATTCAAGGCTAGAAGCTGGAACATCACAAACATAGCTATACTCTGGATAAATTGAATGAAACATTTAGAGATTGATAGTGCTTATCCCCCAAATGCTAAATAACCCTGAATGAGATAGGCTTCTAAATTTATCTTAAATCCACAGTGCTAACGTGACCTGGATCTATACCCTAATTTATGGGAGGCTGTTAGTGTGAAGAAGTCTCACAACAGACACACACATACATATGACAACTTTCCTGTAAACATACATCTGTGTATGTGTGTGTGATATCTTGTCTTTTCAACATCAGTGTAGGAACAGCAATCTAATTGTGTGGTGTGGCTTTGCAAAAGTCTTCTCGTGGTCAAACATTGCCCCTTTGAGAGGACCTTGGCTCTGAAGCATAAGAAATTTGAAATGGTATTTGCAGGATGAAATCAACCAACAGATCAGCATTTGTGAGGTGTAGGCAAGATGACTTCAAGCTGCAAAGCTGGGCCTTGACAGACGGATTTAGCACCATTAGCAGTGGCTTGTTGAAAAACAAAAATGACTTCAAAACTCTTTCCTCTGAACCAGAATGTTACATTCATCCCTTCGTTAAAACATCCGTTATTTGCTGACTTGTTTTCTGTGGCCCCCCACCCCCCAGCCTCTCACTCTTTTGTGTCGGAGCTAATGTTCCCAGCGTCTACACTGCGTAGGCCCTGATTATTTGTGAGACAGAATGAGTTAATGCAGATTTGCAAGCTGTTCCCATTTGTTAAATGTCAGAAAAACACATGCAAGTCACTGGCTTTAGCACTTAGCTGCCAGCTGGCTCTTCTGGAGGCAGGGGACAAATGACAGTCTATCACACAGCATGCTTTCAAAGAAAGAGGGGACCTACTCCAGAACCACAGCATCAGAGCGGCTTTTAACAGCATAAGCAAAATAAGAAGCCAACATCAGTTTTTTTCTTCCCTTATTTCTTCCCCTGTTGTTGAATGAATGGCAGCACAACATTTGGGAGCTTTTTAAAGCCTTGGGAATATCGATTCCACTGCCCACCATCTGAGAGAGTGATGGGATAATGGGAGCTTGCCAGAAATGCTGCACACTCTCTGGTGAGTGACGACAGAGATACCCTTCAAGCCTTGGAGGAGAGGGTGCACCGCTCCCCCACCTCTGTCCTTCAGGTAGTTTTAGTTCCCACCTTCCCACTGCCAACCTCTCTGCATGTGCCTGGATTAAGGTGGGATTTCTGCCTCCCCCCTCCCTATTGGAATAATGCTGGCGTCCTTGTCTGGGTCCTAGAATCTCCCATTAGAATTTCCCATTCAAAGCCCCACACCACCTCACCTTAAGAAGGTAAAAACATATAGGAAGAAAACAGTACATGAATTTCCCTTTGATTTATTAATGCAGCCATCAATCAGTTAGTATCTAGTGTATGTTAGGTACTTTGGGGGCTGAAAAGAAGTAGGAGACATAAATTGCTCTTGCACGCAGGGCTCTGACAGAGTTGGTGATACAAAAATAATCACAACTGAAAGTACAAATGGGTACAAATGGTGACAGAGGAGAATAAAAAAAAGTTGTAATTCTCTTGTGTCAGAGGAAGATTTCGTGAAATGAATGGATGATGGACTGAGCTTGGAAGGACATGAAAGATTTTAATAGCCAGAGAGGAACAAAGAGGGCAACTGACATCAGAATGATGCAGAAAGAGGGGCATAAGTTTGAAAAGATGGGAACAGGTATTGACGGTGGCCATTATCAGCCTGATTAGGATGAAATATTAGATAGGGGAGTTGTGGAGAAAACAAAAACTTGGTTGAAGCCAAGCTAAGCAATATAGCCTTTCAATGCAAGTTTTGAATCAGACAGTGCCATTTTCAGAATGGTGTCACAGATTATTTTTATCCACTTACCTGTGTAAGATCCTATTCAATGCTCAGATATACTGATATGATTTGGATATTTGTCCCCACCAAATCTTATGTTGAAATGTAGTCCCCAGTGTTGGATGTGGAGCCTGCTAGGATTATGGGGGAAGAAATCTCATGAATGGCTTAGTACCTTCCCTTTAGTGCTGTCCTTGAGAGAATGAGTGAGTTCTCATGACATCTGATTGTTTAAAACTGTGTGGTATCCTCCCTCCCTCTCTCTCTCTCTTGCTCACACTCTTGCCATGTGATGTATGTGCGCCCACTTCATCTTCTGTCATGAGTAAAAGCTACTTGAGGCCTCCCCAGAGGCTGAGCAGTTGCTGGTGCCATGCTTCCTCTAAAGCCTACAGAACTGTGAGCCAATTAATTGTCTTTTCTTTATCTATAACCCAGTGTCAAGTATTTCTTTATAGCAATGCAAGAATGTACTAACATACATACCTAAGTGATGTATGCACACAGACTAAATCAGGTTTTCTCCATGGTGAGGCCAAAAAGGGTATATTACAGAGAACAACTGCATGATTCAATTGGGACTCTGTTTCTTTGGGTATCAAACGACATTCTTGATGGAAACCTGGCTTCCTGCTAAAGCTGCCCTTATGCTAACAGAGTGGTTTGTCTTCTGATATTTTGTAAGCATTTTAAAAAATTCCCCATTGCTGCTTCCAGATCATTACTCTTCCATTACCATGAAAAAATTCCCCCTTACTTTAGGTTCATGCAACTGGTGGCTACCCCTCACAGTCCTTTTTTATTTAGGATTATGGTTACTGCCTTCCCATATTAATCTCTCTAAGGTCCTGGGTGACCTCAGTATTCAGATAGACAGCCTAAGTAAGAAGTGGCAAAAATGCGCCATATGTTTCTACTTGTACTACCTCAGTGCAGATATCACTCATTGACTATGACACTCTTTTCCATTAAGCCTAGATGGATTCTTAGAATCCTTGTCAACACAGCACTTCATGAGACAAAATATATTTGACCTTCCTGTACCAGCCTTAAAACTTAAAGCAATATTTGTTCTTCTAATTCGAGCTCATAATTTCAAGATCACACTCTGTTTTTGTATTTCTTTTAATCAACTAACATCTTCAGCTGGCTCTGTGGCCTTTGACCCTTCTTCTATCTTTCTTAGTATAATGGACTTTCAGATTCTCTCATTTAATTCCAGGCAGCTGTTCAGCATAGTTTCACCTTGTTAGCCTACTTCTCTCCATGGTTCTCATCTCTGTCAGATAAGGCCTACTCTCCATCTCCACAAATCTCTGCTCTCCTGTGAAGGATCACTTTCATGTCCATGAAGTCCCCAGCCCCAAATCTACCCCTGTCATAGCAGATGACCTAAAATTTTACTTTCTGAGAAATTTATACCTTTATCCAGTCTCCTTTCCTGGGGAACAGATGAAGAATCTCTCCAGAGCCTCTGATGATCCATCCCCCTGACCTCTCCCCTATGACATTGTCATTTTCAGCCTTTCTCCTCATTTTTAACTTTTTTCTCTTTACCTTTGTTTTTCTTTATTCTACTAATATGTTTAAACCTCTTCTGTCTTAAAAAACAAGAAAATCCTCAAAACAGCCTCTCTGTACTCCACACCTCTCTGTAGAAATGGTCTTTTCTTTTTTCTCTTTGGATAGAGCCAAACTTCTTGAGCTTACACACTTAGGCTCTAACTCATTGCTTTCTGCTTTCCATCCCCACTCTACACTTCCACGCTCCTAGCAGAGAGTATGAAGGGGCATCCGAAACTCAATCTAGCAAACTTTTCTCATCTTACATGATCTCTTAGAAGTGTTTAACCTTATTGAACATGCCTCAGGAAACATGACCAGATTTTATCAATGTCCTTATGAAGCTTCACTGATGTTAATGGGCTTGGGTAGTTATAGTCATGAGTGACTTGCAAAATATGTTTCCGTGTGAAGGTAGGCTTAGTTCATTATAACTTTTTAAAAAGTCTACTTTTTGGACTGGCTTTGAGATGTGATATCAGTTACTCCCTAGATGTTGGTGTTCATCACATAGTAGGTGTTCATCACGTAGTAGGTGCTCAATAAATATTGGCTGACTATATAAATGAAGTCAGCAGAGAATCTAAGTAATGCTCAACTCATTGGATGCCTGCTTCATCATCTAAACTCTGGTGGTTTCCAGAGACTATGAATATTAAATGCGGGGTAGTGAGTGTCGAACCTGGCACCACTAAAAAGAAAGAACATGTAACCCAGGCTGCTGGTTTCTGGAACTGCAGCTGAGTCTTGGTGGACAAGTAGAAATCAGTCAGTCAAAAGGGGTTATGAGGGCATTCGGAAGAGGCGTGGCTCATGTGGTACCACTGGACTTACCACAAATACCAGATTCCATTCTTAACTTTTTTTTCTTCCTTCTTGATCTTTGCAGGTTCTTCTTCATCTACATGCTTTTTAAACATCATGGTGATAAACACAGTAACATTGATGGAATACTTATTCTATGACTTGCATGAATTATTGAAGTTAATAATCATAACATTAATCCGTTGAACAAATACTAAGCATCTACAACATATCTGCCATTGATTTTGATTCTATGAGACAGAAAAGAAAACCTGCAGTCCCTGTTCAGCAAGCTTATAACCTAGAACTCAGGCACACAAAGACATATAACATTGTGATTCAGATAATTTGATGTCTAGAACATTGTAAGTACTCAATGTTTGTCAACTAAATAACATTCAACTATTTAGAAGTTATAAGACTGGCTTCCTCTCCTCATCTTAATCTCTACCCTCACTG
This sequence comes from Ateles fusciceps, assembly GCA_036589455.1. Taxonomy (NCBI): domain Eukaryota; kingdom Metazoa; phylum Chordata; class Mammalia; order Primates; family Atelidae; genus Ateles; species Ateles fusciceps. The sequence goes on along the minus strand of JAZHEH010002924.1, from coordinate 3,761,633 downwards.
AAGGCTCATTTCTCTCTGGCTATGATATATTTGTGTATAAACTCCAAATAAATAAGTGAAAATAACACAGAAAGAGGCTTTGCTTAACCTCCTTCTCTTAGTCAGACATAGTCGAATTTTTGCCCTTTCCTAACTAGCATTTAGAAGGTGGCTCAAATGATTCAATTTTTGTGGTATTCAGACATAGTCGAATTTTTGCCCTTTCCTAACTAGCATTTAGAAGGTGGCTCAAATGATTCAATTTTTGTGGTATTTTCACCAATTGTTGCTAACATACAGAAAATGCTCCACTTCCATGAGGTGTCTCACTCAATAAAAGCTACAGGTTATTTAGCAGTTCTTACAGAAATAAAAGGAGCACAGTTTGACCAGGAGTCACTGGAAAGGAGAGATCAGAACAAAACAGTATAAATGGTCTTGGTGATCTCTGATTGTCAGCATTCTCTATCTCTACCCATTCCTAGATATTTACATATCTAAATTTATACCCCTATCCAAATCCACATTTAAATATATCTAAATATATTTCTGATAATACTGCTTACAAATTTGTCTTCATAAATTACTGCAAACTCCTTGTCACTACTCCCCCAAAATCAGAGTTATTAGATAATTCCCTTGACATTTGATATACGTTTTCCATCCTGTATATGAGTACAAAAGAACTTTTCAGGTACAGCTCAAGAAAACATTGCAAGGTTTTCTATTCTGCATCATGCATGCAAAAGCACACATGGCCAAGGCAAAGTTAGGGTATAGAATATAAGAAGTAGACAAACAAAAGCTCAGGATGGTGCGAGGGAGAAAAAAGAGTATCTAATTCAGTAATTTCCCATTGACAAGAGACCAGGAGGGGAAAAAAATAGCAATCTCTATATAGAGTCGATTCTATTGGTGTTCCTAACAGGATTATGTCATCATGAAAAGTGCTGGGTGGGTGGCCCTGGATGCTGAAGTCTGTAGATGAGTCATGGTGCATGTGCAATTCTGATATCCTGTGCACCCTGACTCATCTACATAACAGGATTATGCCCTCTGCTTGTGTCCAGTCCAGGATGCTCTCCAGGTGAACAGAGGGTTCATAATGAAGCTTTTGTGAGTGAAGCTGATTTGTGATTATGTGTAATGGTGCTGAAAATGATGTTTGTTCAGAGCTTTATTCTTATTAACAAACATTGTGTCTCTTTTAGATTATCAATTACATCCCATGTTTATTAATACTATTCTTATTGTTCTGCCTAATTTCCTACTTCTTATCCTATATGTAGCCACTACTTTACCCAAAATTGATAATCTCTGACCCTCAAAACTGGCTTGTACTTTTATATATCATCTTACCTGGAATGCCCTCATATTCCTTTCTATCTTCCTAAATTCTTGAACTCCCAACCTCAGGTGATCTGCCCGCCTTGGCCTCCAAAGTGCTTGGATTACAGGCATGAGCCACCACGCCCGGCCTTCTTCCTAAATTCTTAAAAGCATAGATCGAATTTCCATCTTTTCTAGAAAGTCTTCCCTGAACTCCTATGCCAAATTCTCTGACTTTCATTATCTGTATATCTCACTTGGCAGATGTCTCTATGTATTAATTTGTTCTTTTTCAGTTGTAAGTGATAGAAACCCACCTCAAACTATGAATTTTTTGGGGAAGGTCCTAGACCAGAGAAATTTAAAATGTGTATGTAGCTTCAGGGGCAGCTGAACTTAGTTGTTCAGTGGTATTGTCAGGGTTTACCATCTCTCTACTCTCTCACCCTGATTTCTTTCTGAGACAGCCTTTCTCTGGGTGTTGGGCAAGTTGCCAATGTCCTCATTCTCCTAGTTTAGCACTTCTTGATGAGAATGAGGGATCTTCTTAGAGACCTCTAGCATAAAAGTCCTGGGGGAGAACCCTAATTTGCCAAACTTAGTTCATTGATCATTTCTGTACCAATTACTGTGGCCAGGAATATGAGCTACTGGAGAGTCAGTGCCATCTGAATCACAGAGAGACTGTTCCCTGCAGGAATAAAAGAATGAGAAAGGTAGGCAAAAACAAAGAACATTCATAATACTTAGTAGTATAAAGTTCTGATGTATTCAATGGTTTTCTCTCTATTCAAGAATGCAGACCTTTAAGGTTTGGGACTCAAATTCCTTTGCTTCTTTGACTATCCCTTACACATATTGGTGTTCAAAAATATACTGAAATGATTTCTGAGTAATCATATATCTGCAGGTGGTTATTTTGGTTAGTTAGGATATGATTTTGTTTTGCTTTTTAAAAAAGTATCTTTCTCTGTCTTCCATGCTAGGGTGCAGTGGTGCAATAATAGCTCACTACAAACTTGAATTCGTGGGCTGAAATGATCCTCCTGTCTCATCCTCTAGATTAGCTAGGATTGCAAGTTCACACTACCATGCTGGGCAACTGAAAAAAAATTGTTTTATAGAGACAGGGTCTCACTATGTTGCCCAGGCTGGTCTCAATCTTCTGAGATCAAGGGGTCCTCCCTCCTTGGCTTCTCAGACTGTTGGGATTGCACATGTGAGCCACCGCACCCAGTCAGGATATGGTTTAAAGAGACCAAACTATTGAATGTTACTCTCACAAGGGCCACCTAATTGCACATTCTTCCAGGGCCATGGATTTCTCATAGACCTCACACAGCAGTTCTACAAATATAGCCTTTCGTCTGGGGTCAGAGGTGGGGGTGTTAATGAGAGCCCGGAAATCACTACAAATCTAATCCTTTCGTTGGAAAAGAAATTCTCTGCGCACATTCCGATGGTGTATTATCTTCACCAAGAGGAGAACATGATTAATAGCAGAACAAAATATATGACTTTAGGATGACTGGGGAAAAAAAGCCAATTTTCTCTTCAGCATTTGGACTCCCTTGGAAGTGAGTTGTATTGTAAATTCAAGAGTCTTGTATAAATCTGGTAAAATTTCTATTGGAATAGATGACCTATTTAGTCTATTACATCTCTAGTTTCTACAATTCTGAGATTCCTTGGGGCATGTGCAGAATGGAGCAATCGAAGAACAGCAAATTTCACAGTATGGTCCTCCATCTGTATAGGAACAGCAAGAAAACTGATGGGATTTCTCTCCCTGGCAGATATTTATTTCTCAAGTGCCTTTAAAACAGGAGGTCTGCAAAATTCTTCACAAGCGGTTAAAACATGAAGATTGATTTACAAATGTATATTTACGAGGAAGAACTATTTCACAATATGTCTAAAATTTTCTTTAAAAACCTAACCAAATATTTCTAGCTTCCCCCAGACTCCTTTGCTCTACAATTTTAATAAATCAAGGAATATTTGTAAGTGCTAAATGTTAAATGGTTATTCACAGTTAATTTTTAATCAACTAACAACAGTTATGTGTTAATTGAATGCCATTAACAAACCATAACTTGATGCATTAGCTCTTTTGTTATGCAAAGAAACTTTTCCCTAAAGCTTTTATATATTGTCTGACTTCCTTCTAACTAGAACATCAATATCTATAGACTATGAATTTAACAAACGTGTTTCTTGACATTTAGGTGTGTGTATGTATATGTGTGTCCCTGCACCCATGAAAAACAAATCAGAATGTACTGAAGTACTGAAAATGAAAGAGAAATCCAAATATACTCCTGATGAAAAGAGTTAGATATGCAAAAGCCAAAACAGAAGCCAATTTGACATTTGGAATTTTAATCTTAGCTCTTGTTATTTTTACTTTAAATTTCTGAATAGGTTACTTAATATTTCTTTTCTTTTATTTTCAAGAAAACAGGGCTGGATTGATGTTGGTGGGGGATATTTCTTCATTCCAGACTGAAATAGAAAATTAATACCACTCCTACAACTAAAAAGACTAATACAAATTTAACATATATTAGCATTCTAATATATTATTTATTTATTTATTTTTGAGACAGGATCTTGCTCTCTGGCCCAGGGTGGAGTGCAGTGGCATGATCTTGGCTCTCTACAGCCTTGACCTCCCAGGCTCAAGCAATTCTTCCACCTCAGCCTCCCAAGCAGCTGGGACTATAGGCATGCTCCACCATGCCCAGCTAATTTTTGTATTTTTTGTAGAGATGGGGTTTCGCTATGTTGCCAAGCCTGGTCTTGAACTTCTGGCCTCAAATGATATACCCACTTCCGCCTCCCAAAGTGCTGGGATTTCAGGCATGAGCCACTGTGCTCAGTTGTAATATATTTTTAAAATTGTAGCATAGCTTTGTGGTTAAAAGAAGATGCAACTTGAGTCACAGTGTGACAAATTGTAATTGTTCCAATAGAATAGGCTGGAGGCATACTAGGGCCTTAAGAACAAGATCCAATGGAAGTTGAAAAAAATGGCACCTGCAATATCAGCCATATTGTTCATGTACTCTGTTCAAGAGCTCTTCTGCAAATATAGTCATCGGCAGGTGCAGGCCAAAATGTACTGCTGATAGGTACCAAACTATAAAGTCTTCTTCTTTCTTTGTTTAAAATTTGTTTTCTCTGCTCACACACATATTCCATTATCCCATCAGACTTGCTTATAAAACACAAGTCCAAAGATAACAATAATAAAAAGAACATTAAACTAAGTATAGGGCCTTTCTTAGAGGGGGGACCCTGTGCAATTGCCTAGAAAAACAGCCTTGACTATGGCCCTGGTCTCTCCTTGGTTCTAAAGATGTATGGGAAACAGACAGATAATAGTATTCATTAGGAAGAATTGAGATGGGGCTAATTAAGGCAACAGGAGAAATTTACCCCCAAAGCTAAATATATTATGAGCTTGATCCTTTGGAATATCTTTATGATAAGCTTGAAATTGCCTCAGTTATTAGCAATCTATTTTTTTTTTTTACTTACCCAGAGTGGTTGTTGACTAGCCTTAATGTCATCTAAGGCTTTCAGAGCCATAGGTAACGTCCTTGAAGCATGTGTAAAGGAAAATATAATGCATTGTACATTGTATTAATGCTGTAATTAGAAAATAGGTTGGTTCTATCAAGAAGCATGCGATCTTCTTAGTATTATGATATATGAGGGGGTCTAACCAATCAGATGTATAGAAAAATATTCTATAGTTGTGTTTTCTGAAAGCAGTCACAGCATTTTGTGTATCTAAACATTGTTGAATTCTGACTTCTAGAAGGGTCAAGGTGAGCTCTCAGCCTATGCACTAATTTTTCCACTGCTTAAGAGGTAATAGGCTGGGCACAGTGGCTCACACCTGTGATCCCAGCACTTTGAAAGGCTGAGGCAGGTGGAGCACCTGAGGTCAGGAGTTCGAGACCATCCTGACCAACGTGGTGAAACCCCATCTCTACTAAAAAGACAAAAAATTAGCCGGGCATGGTGGTGCATGCCTGTAATCTCAGCTACTCCGGAGGCTGAAGCAGGAGAATCACTTGAACCCGGGAGTGGAGGTTGCAGTGAGCTGAGACCGTTCCATTGCACTCCAGCTGGAGTGACAAGAGGAAAATTCCATCAAAAAAAAAAAAAAGTAATAAACACACAGTGAGAATTGCTATGCCAGGAGGCAGATGCATGTCACATATATACTAGGTCTTAAGTTTCAATTTTAAGTAGATCTTTACTTTCCCGGAATATAAGTTCTTTTAGGACAGATGAATTTAATTCTGTTTTACGCACTGGCATTGGATGGCTTCCACCAGGCATTCTGGCCACATTTACATTTAATCATATTTAATAATATATTTAATAGTGATGATAATTGATGTTTGTGTAGCTTTGTGTAGGATATTTTTTGGCTTTATCTTATTTGGCTCTCATAATCTTAATAAGTCAGTAGTAAAAATTCTCTTAGTTTATAGGTTATAAAACAAGCTAAGGAAAGTTACATGATTTTTCCAAGTTACTCTCAGGTTAAGTGATGAAACCAGGCCTTGAATTTGGATCTAATTCACTCCACTGCTTTAGAGAAATAGACCAAAAGTTTAACAGCACTTCAAGATTTTCTGGATTTCTTGATGCCTGAAAGTGGAAAAAGATCAAGACTACCAAGACCACTGAGTAGACCTTGTACAAGAACTACCTCCTGAGTTCTCATTTTCATTACTCCAGTCTCCAGGACTGCTTACGGTCCCAGAAACATGCGTTATATACCTTCTCTGTGTCCTTCTATAATGTACCATCCCTGATCTTCAACTATTGAGGTCTACCTTTTCTTCAAGTTCAGGTTCAGGTTTAGTGGCACATTCACAATGAAGACTTTCTACAGTAGAAGTAATAAACCACTCTCTCCTCATCCCAAACACATACCCTTATGGTTTAGGTTTTGCTTATACTTCCAGTCTGGACCTTATTTCCTATCCTAGTAGGGTTATTTCTGTACATAGGCTATTTTCCCCTTTCAGGCTGTGAAGGTATCAAGGCTTTCTTCATACCTAACCTACACCATTGACCATATTAGGGTTCAGTGAATGTTGATTGGCCATACTTCTAAACTGTAGCCATTGTATTTCTTCTGTTGCTAGGTTTCTGTTAATTTTATCTCTTATCTTTTCGCCATCTTCTTAAGAAAAGAAACACGTTACATTCTCTTCTGTATCCCTTACAGAATTTAACACAGAGTAGGTTTGTGTATTAGTCTGTTTTCATGTGGCTGATAAAGACATACACGAGACTGGGTAATTTATACAGGAAAAAGGTTTATTGGACATACAGTTCCACATGGCTGGGGAAGCCACACAATCATGGTGAAAAGGAAGGAGGAGCAAGTCATATCTTACGTGGATGGCAGCAGGCAAAGGGAGAGCTTGTGCAGAGAAACTACCATTTTTAAAACCATCACATCTTATGAGACCCATTCACTATCACGAGAACAGCAAAGGAAAGACCGCCCCCATGATTCTCCCACCAGTCCCTCCCACAACACATGGGAATTATGAGAGCTACAAGATGAGATTTGGGTGAACACACAGAGCCAAACCACATCAGTGTGCAATAAATTCTTGCTAAATGAGTCATTAGGCTTATGTTAGCCTCTGCTTTTCTTGGGAATCATTCAAAGTTAATAATAGCTCAAATTATGAAATAGGTAATTATTTTCTTTCTTTTCTTTCTTTCTTTTTTTTCTTTCATTTGTTTATTTTCCTAAAAAACTCAGCTACTTTCTCTCCTCAAATTGTAATCTGGCTCAATTCGGATCCACCTTTAAGCGACCTTTATGCTTTCCCTCCTTGGTCAGCACCCATTGCTTCAGACTCTACTCCTCCATTCATGGGCTTTATGTCCCATTCAATCCCTCAGTGTCTTGCTATGTTAATGTGTTAATGACTGCTATTTGATTCATGTGTTAGCTTTCCTAGAAGTAGCCACTGTGCTGGGATTTTCTGAAGACATAATACTTTATATTTTATTGTTTTAGGAATCATTTCCTAATGCTGAGAACTTTAGACACCATGGTAGGCAAATGACAGGGAGAGTTCAAGGTATAAGGGTGCTTTTTTAGTTCTCATAAGTTGTACATCATAGGTATCTGTCAAAGTACAAATGTGGCACTGCATCAGAAAAATAGGAAGGGGTGTAGAAGGAGAGACTCCTTGTAGCTATATTTATCATGGAAAATAGAATTTTTAGATCCAGTCTAAATCCTTTGTGTACATAGACTGCTTTTTTCCTGAGTTGGTTGATGCTTGTGGAACATCTCTTCTGGGAGGCAATAAGAGGGCATAGGAAAAGGCAAGGCTACAAGAGAAGGGATCCGGCTGTGTGATCCTGGATTATTGGTTGCTCCAGTTGTCTCAGCTGTAAAGTATATGATCTGTCTAAGGTTTCTAAGAACTTGTCATTGAAATTTTAGCTGATCAGTGCAACACATTTAGGTGATCAGGGAGGTTCCTGAGTTTTGGTAAATCTTGTCTCTTGGAACCTGAGCTTCATCATAAGGTGGAGTGGCAGGGATGGGGATGCAGGGAGTGTGGATTGCTTCATCTTTACGGACTCTCCCAGCAATGAACATGTTTATTTGAAGGCAATTATTAATCGCACTTTAGCTTTCCTAGGTTTTATCATTTGGATAACAGTTTCACAGGTTAAAAAATCTCCAACTTTCTGCTTAAGTTGTTTACAAAAATATTTCTAATTTGGTGCTTTTCAAGCTACTAATTACTAAACTGAAGATGAAATATCTATGCCTCTCAAATTTGACAATGTCTTTCTAAATTGCTTTTTTCTTCCTCACAGCTAGATCCACATCTGTAAATGTCTAAGCCATCCTGCCAGCCAGTCTTGCCTACAGCTACTTGATTCTGGGAGAGCCTTCCATAAAACTGATTATAGCATTTCCCTGCCACACAGTGAAAAAAAAAACAATGTAGTTTGATATGATAAAACATTGATTGAATAGAGGGGATATGAAAGTGTCTGTCATCAGATTGGAGGGGGCAAAAAGAGTGGCTTTCTTCTTTCTCTGGGGTGAGGTAGGTATGAGAATTGCATAGATATTCATTGAGATAAACTTGTGGGTCTTTCCTGTGAAATCACTTGTTATCAGAGCTTTGCCACCTTTCAGCTTCCAGTGAATATTTCCATCCCTTTAGAAGTGTGCGTGTTTTGTGATAGGGGAGACTGAGAAAACGAAAAAGGATTAGTATTTGCTAAATATTCACTCATTCATCACTGATTATTTCCTTTTATGTTAATTGATAGACTGATATCTTTCTAAGTGTCTTGCATCTAATAGGTATTGAATTAAACCTATTAAATAAATAAAAATACAGGTTTCCCGTTCAATAAAGTAAAATATAAAACAAAATGAATATTTTATTTTGGGGTGAAATGATGTATTGACTGAGATTGGGATTCTGTGAATGGAAGAGGCAAGGGGGCCCGGTCACTCTGCTCAGGGAGATTATAATCTCATTAATTAAACAGTTTTGTCCGAGGTTTAATAACAATGTGAGAAATAATTAAAATGACGATTGGAAAGCTGTTTTAAGACAATGTATTGTGTGTGTTGATTGAGTGGGTTTCTGAGCTTTTCCTAAGGGAGGGAGCTGCCTGTAACACTTTAAAAGAGGGCCAGGTGGGAGAAGGGAGGTCTTTAAATGGGTAGGGAACAGGATATGCATAAAGGAATATATTTAAATGAAAATATTTATTGAGTAGCTAGTGGCCAAACACTCTATTAGGTTCTGGCCTTACAATAATAAGATTTAGATCATGGATACACTCAGAATTTAAACGAGGGATTCTCAAACTGTTATGTGTTTTTCTCTTTTTTTTAGACAGAGTCTCACCCTGTCACTCAGGCTGGAGTGCAAATGGCATGATCTAGGCTCACTGCAACCTCCACCTCCTGGGTTCAAGCAATTCTCTTGCTTCTGCCTCCCAAGTAGCTGAGATTACAGGGGCACACCACCACACCTGGCTAATTTTTTATACTTTTTGTAGAGATGGGGTTTCACCATGTTGGCCAGGCTGGTCTTGAACTCCTGATTTCAAGTGATCTGCCTGCCTCAGCCTCCCAAAGTGCCTGGATTACAGGTGTGAGCCACCATGCCCAGCCTAGGATTCTTAAAATTTTATGGATTCTCAAAATTTAGAATGTCCGATTCAGAACTCATCTGTGATACTTGTGACAATACAGATTCCTAGAACCCATCCGACAAATCATACTCAACAAGTCAGGAGTGAGACATCATAAGCTGAATTTTGATAATCACTCAAAATGATTGAACATAGATTCTCTGAGGACTGTATTGGGAGACACTGACCTATGACAATACTGAAAGCATGTTCTCTAGACCAGCAGGGCCATCTGGAAACCTGCTAGAAGTACAAATTCTCAGGATCCACCTTAGACCTACTAAATCAGAACCTAAGGGATGGGCCCAACAATTTGTGATTGTGATGCTCAGTAAAGTTTGATGACTAAGCTGTCATGGGTCTGGAGATAAATTTTGCTTCCTTCATAATTCTTCTGGGCACATCCATGAATCAACATGTATTCCTTGAATATGTGTTTGTATTATTTACTTCACTCTGAAAACACAGATTGTCAAAAAGCCAACAATCAAACTTTGTATGAAATTAAAATACAGATAACTGTCATAGATGAAAAAAACAAACTTAAATAGAGACAGCTTCCTAATGCTAAGTGTGTTTTCATCTGTTGATAAAGTAGCAGATCAGATGTTAATTACAGCAGAGGAGTGCTCGGCTAGCAAGGACAGCTATATTTCCTTCAATCATCTTCAATATTTGTACATTTCCACACATTTGTGTGTTTTTTTTCTCACTTATGCTGTTAGGGGACTGTGTGACACGGGGCCGGCACCAGGCAAGTGAGACTGCCTGTAGCTGATAACCTTTACTAGCACTGTTACCCTTTGCAACTAACATAGTTTCTCTCAGCCCAGATTTTCTCTTTAATGTATAAATAATGTGTGCTTTATTTACCTTGAAGCGTAGTTTTAAAGTTGATAATAGAAATAGCTAACATTTATTGAGGGCTTTCTCTGTGCCAGATACTGTGTTAAGTGCTTTACATGAATTATCTCTTTTAATATTCCCTAGAACCCTATTATCATTGTTGTACAAATGAAGAAATTGAGGCTTGGTGAGATTAAGCAAATTGCCTGAGGTCACACAGCTGGAAAGTGGTAGTGCCAGGATTTAAATTTAGAATGTCTGATTCAGAACTCAAGCATATAACTGCCATGCTGGACTATAAAGTTTGAAATGAGATAACATATAAATTGTAAAGTGCAATTTACATTGAGAAGAAGAAAGGTGTCCATGCACTTTACTTTGTTTATTCATGGTATCATCTAATATATTGTGCATGTAATAAGGGCTCACTAAAAACCAGTTGATAAATGACAATGTTGTGTTCTTTAACTTTTTTCCCCCCCTCATCCAAAGGTCTTGTCTGATTGTGTTTTAAATGTTATATAACAAGCCCTACATAGGAATGAAACTGAGAAACAGAATAATTCCTAGGGTAATATAGGCACCGAGGATGTTTTCCAAAGCTTTTGTCCGGCTCTGGGTTTTAGTATCTGCTCAGTATCTCTGGAGCAGATGGGACATATATGATGTTTGGTTCTATCTCCATATCATAATTGGGGCTCTGTGGGTTTATTCTTTTAACATCTAGGCTTTTCTACCTATAGAATAATCAGTAAATTTGTTAAACAAGAAACGGTGATTTTCTTCATGTATCCAGAACTGTGTTAAACCATGTGGGATGTAAAAAATGTTTATGTATTGAAACTGTACAATTACTCAAGGACCTTATAATTGAGCAGGTGGGGTGAAGGATGAGGCACACCAAGTGAAACAACAATGAATCACATAGCCTATAACTGTGGCACAAAATAAAGACTTATGGAAACACAATTACCAGATACACTGAAAAGAATTCTAGAAAAGAATCTATGGAGAAGGAGCTTAATAAATATTTGTTAAATGAATGAATGGACAGTTTAGAATTGGAAGATTTGAACTGTAGTCCTTACTACTATGGTTATGATTTAGAAGAAGTTACTGAATGTTTTGGGGCCTCATTTTTTTTGTTTGTTTGCAAAATGGGTAAAATAATGCTGACCTTAGTACATTTTAAAGTGTATGATGATAATGAAATGAAATAAAATAATGAATGTAAACATACTTTGTAACTGGAGAATAATATATAATTTTAAATTGTTGTTTTCATTTTTGGATGTCTGCAACATTCAAAAATATTTTTAAATTATTGTTTTAAAATATGCTGCTTGTGAATAAAGGTAAATGAAAAACACAAAAATAAAAGGAAGTTGAGCCACAGTGGATGGATACAGGCCAGTGGGCTCCTTGGCTGTGGGTGGACTTGAAGAAGAAGCCATTGTTCCCTAAATAAAGCCAGATTCCTGCTGCCTCATTAGCAGAAATGGGGAAGGCAGGCTCAAACCTGTTTCCACATTGAAACAGGATGCATTTAGATACAACCTCAGAATCAAGAACCTGTATGTTTTATTGAAGAATAGTTCTTGAATGTCATACACAGATATAAAGTGGATTGAAACAATAAATACCTCATGCCAACTCCTCTTTGTAATTTTGGAAAGTAAAAACAAAAAAGGCAAAAAGCGGAAGGCTACATTGATTACTGTCTTTAAAAAAAAAAAATCATAAGTGGTTTGTGAATTTCAATTCTTCTTTATAAAAAGGAAAATTAGAATAATAAGAAAAAGCTTACTTTTATCTTTGACTACCAGTTTCAATTCTAGTCCTTTGTCTTTTTGCCAGAGGGAATCACAGTTGTGAGTTTGATGTGTGTGTATCCTCAGCTAGTTTTAAAAAATCATTAGTTTTATATGTCTTTAACATTCATATAAATAGTACACAGTACATATTGTTCTATCATTTTGTTCACTCTGATTTGCTTTAATTTCTAGTCTGCAGAGATATAAATATTTAGCTAATTCCCCTTAACTAGACAATGACCTATTAAAAATATGTTTTCAGACCATATCAGACTTTGTCCTCCCAATGGACTCACTGCATTTAAGAAAGAAACACAGAGTAGCTCCAGGACACACTGCCTCCCATTTCCAATAGGACAGGCAAAGCCTGACCAAAAAGGTAAAGAACTGCTGAGGAGGTTCGTAATCAATATCATGAAACACAGTTCAAACAATGGCCTGCTTCTGAAAGCGACTGTTCAGTTGACCTGAAAATAATCTCTTTTCCCTCTCCTAGACTGTGCTCTCTTCTCCACCCCATCGTCCCCCTCCCCAGAGTCTTTGTGTGTGGAATCCGAATGAATTGAGTTTGAGCTCTAACAGCTCTCCCAAGAGTGTTATTATTTTTCCCCCTTTAAACTGAGGGGTGCTAATTAATGTAGGAAAAGTTATATGCCAAGTTTGCTTTGCCTGTGGTTTCCTTAGATTAAAGGCTACTGGCAACTCCAGCTCTGTCAGAAGGGCTGGTGCTGTATTCTTATCCCCTGAAGGAGGCTTCAGCTCTGCTGACTCAAGAAGACTTCAGCTTTTGATTTCGAGTTATTGGATATTGACCCATCACTCACAGCAGAGTTATGGGCCTGCTGCCCTGGATCCAGGGAACTGGGCTCAGGCTTTGCTTATAGCACCTCCCAGCCCTCCCTTTCAGTTTCTGTTGAACCTAAGCCTGTAAATGTCAATTTCATTTTGTAAAGGCCAGGCAGTTGTCAGTTCTTCCAGGGGATTCAGGGAGAAGGAGCTCAGGATGAGGCTTCCAGTGACATAAACATTTTGTAGTATTTTACTGCAGCTCTTCAACTTCAGCCTCTCCCTCCTTCCCTGTCCCAATCTCATCCAATACACCATCTTCCCTTGCCTTAGAAATTATCAGTGTACCAGCTTTGTATTGGATCCAAACTGGAAATATTACCAGTTTCAAACTACTCCCATGTCTGGCAGATCTATTGTGAAGTACTAAAAAAAAGTTGTTTGGGTACAAGCTCCTGTTTGTCAGAGACTGCTTCCAAAAACAAAGTTGACCAGATCAGGTAATGAGACTGGCAGAGAGTGATGATTTGGATGATCTTGTTGGTGAGGAAAGTCCTTATTTTATTTTATTTTTTATTTTATTTATTTATTTATTTTATTTTTTTATTGCATTTTAGGTTTTGGGGTACATGTGAAGAACATGCAAGATTGTTGCATAGGTACACACATGGCAGTGTGATTTGCTGCCTTCCTCCCCATTACCTATATCTGGCATTTCTCCCCCATGCTATCTCTCCCCACCTCCCCGCCCCCTGCTTTCCCTCCCCTATTTCCCCCCCGACAGACCCCAGTGTGTGATGCTCCCCCTCCCTGTGTCCATGTGTTCTCATTGTTAAACACCAGCCTATGAGTGAGAACATGCAGTGTTTGATTTTCTGTTCTTGTGTCAGTTTGCTGAGAATGATGGTTTCCAGGTTCATCCATGTCCCTACAAAGGACACGAACTCATCGTTTTTGATGGCTGCATAATATTCCATGGTGTATATGTGCTACATTTTCCCTGTCCAGTCTATCATCGATGGGCATTTGGGTTGGTTCCAGGTCCTTGCTATTGTACACAGAGCTGCAATGAACATTCGTGTGCATATGTCCTTATAGTAGAACGGTTTATAATCCTTTGGATATATACCCAGTAATGGGATTGCTGAGTCAAATGGAATTTCTATTTCTAGGTCCTTGAGGAATCGCCACACTGTCTTCCACAATGGTTGAACTAATTTACACTCCCACCAACAGTGTAAAAGTGTTCCTGTTTCTCCACATCCTCTCCAGCATCTGTTGTCTCCAGATTTTTTAATGATCGCCATTCTAACTGGCGTGAGATGGTATCTCAATGTAGTTTTGATTTGCATTTCTCTAATGACCAGTGATGATGAGCATTTTTTCATAAAATCCTTATTTAACCTTAAACTTTAGTTTCACCACTAATCCAGTCACTTCTCTTTAATTCTGATGGTGGCGAGATCCCAGTTTAAGATGAGAATCCTATATGATCATGCCGACATAACAGCTGGATTTGAGGACATGTCAGAAGACATTTGCATGAAAGGTAAGTGGGCTCTTGGGAGGCACACCTTGGATACTTGAAATCTCAAATCAAGAAAATGTGCAGAGATTTGTGACATTTAATGAGCATCTGTTATGTGCTTCACATGTTCACACTCAAGGCTTTGGCCTAATTATAATACAATAACATTTGCAAACACTTATCCACTTTATGTATAGAAGAAGACACTAGGAATCTTTTTGTCCAGCTCTGGGAGCAGATCTCTTTTTAAGACACAAGACTATGTCAGCTTTTCCGCCATCAGAGCATGATGACTAATATCTACCTGTGATTGAAAGGTACAGATGTGTTTTTAAATAGGCCTACTTAATTGTGGATAATATTTTAATAAAATATTTCTAGAACTTGAAGATAATAAGAGTAAGCATCAGCAAAATAATAACATCTTATTGTTTGGCAACACTTCTACTTTTTTTGGATTGTAAACTTTCTGTTTTAAAAGAAGGTGGGATACAGATTTTTCTTTCATTTTGTAGATGAAGTCACAGAAAATTTGAATGACTTGCCAGAAGAAGGTACTTAGCCAGTTAGTGTTACAACCAGACGTGATTTCTGCCCTAGAATAGAAAGGCGTAACCCAGCTTCTCTACTCTATGTACCACACACTTGACATGTGATTTCACTTGGCCTTCACAACAGTCCTTCAAGGTAAGCTTTATTATTATTATTTATCTTTTACAGATGAGGAAATTGAATATCAATGAATAGGCAATTCTGTTAACCATCTATTCAGGGTTCAAGAATGAGTTGAACTTGGATCAATCTTTCTAGCTGTGTTCTTTCTACTAGTCCAAGCTTCTTCCATTCTGCTGTTCCCATTAGTGAGAGAGGAAACACTTATGTATTACAACTCTGAAATTGAAAAGAATTCCCTTGAAAGGAATCGGATGCTGGTGAAGCAGAAATGGAATTCAGCGGAGCCAAATCTATAAGTACTGCTAGGTTTATGTTGGTAAGAGAAGCTGGTGGAGAAGGGGTATAAAACATGGTTTGTGGACAAATTCAGGAGCTGAGGGGGATGCGGGGTCACTGCTGAGATGGTGACCTCAGACCATGCCTGATGGGGGACAGAATGGTTGTTAGCACTAAGCACTTACCCAGTTGTACAATTTGGAGACTGGAAAAGTTCCCTTCTGATCTCAGATAGGCTTAAGCCCCGAAGCATGAAATGTGAATACCTTTTGCTCAGCATCCATTAAATAAATGTTATTCTTCTCCCTGGCAGAAAACACAAATTTCTCTGTTCAGAGCCATGATTTTAGCAGAAGGAACAGAATTTTACAATATCCCTCTTTACGATAATGGCTCTCACCTTCCAAGGAAATGAGCTTGGAGGAAAGGAGCGCCGTTGAGTGCCCAGTGACAAGTCAGCGAGGCTTGCCACCGCTGCTAATTATCCGGCAGGGAGGAAAGGCTGCGTGTCCCTGGAATACGGAGAAGGGTTTGTGAACTTTGGAGAATGGGCAAGGCACTTTAGTGTCTGTGTCATGCAAACTGGAGAATGGCCCTCATCAGGTCATGTCTGACCTTTACCTCTTCTCCACTACTGAGCAGACATTTTTGCCAATTATGATCCAAAACACGCTGAAAAGTATCCTTGGCCATTGACAGTTTGCAAGGGAGAAGCAATGCCTCTGGAATAATACCATATCCAGGACAAAGAGGAAGGGTAAACAAAGCATTACTTTGTGTTGCAAATAGATGGCTTTGTTAAATACTGGAGAAATCCCCTCTGCATCCACCTTACGCAGCTCTGATAAAAATGCATTTGCAATATGCTCAGTGTCAAGAAATCACATCTTACTGGGACAAGGAGGTTAAGAGCATCTCCCCAACTACAGAATAAAACTCATTAAAATAGTCTTCCCAGCAAGAGAAAGCCCTGTTTGCTACCCTCCCCATACCCTTCTCTTTTCATTTAAACTAATGTTTTGCGAGCTAGACACATGATCAAAATAGCACAATCCACATTTGTATTAAAAATAATAAGCACAGCAAAAATGGGAGGAAAAATTAATGGTAAACAGCATCAGAAAACACAGCAGAGGCAGAAGTCAACTTAACAGAACATACTTGACTGGCAGGTAACACATTAAAATGCTATTTTGGCAGACAGAATTGATAGCAGACTTGCTCAAAGAAAATCCGCTCCAAAAAGATGACAAATACAATCCTAATCCCTTTTTTCTGCCACATGCTGCAGATGAGTGAAACCCAGGGGGGAAATTCTTATTACAGCAAATAGGTGTGAGTCCAAAGGAAAAATTAAGTCAAGTTGACAATTTACAAATTTCCTTTCAAGCATGAAAGCAGACTGGAAACCAGTTTATTTTTATTTTTTTAATCTCACGTCTGGTGTTTGGTACGTTTTAATATGGGTGACCGAGAATAGAGGTCTAAGAAAAGGCTCATTACCAGCCCAGGAATCATCTCTTGAAAATAAAGCCAGAAATAAAAAAAGTTTTGTCAGGCAAACAACATTAGAAAATCTAATATTGGGATGAGACATTTTTCCTGCTGCCTGATGGTTATTGACAGATTGGCAGCTTGGGTTTAGCTATGGGAACACTGATAAATGTCAGAGGGGGAAAGCACAGCATCTCTCCACAGTTAACTACAGAACTGTCAGGGTCATCAGATAACCTCAGGAACATTCCTCTTTAGCTGGGAAGGTTTCTAAGGGTCCACATGTAGTCTCTGATATTCACATGAGCTTCTGTTATACCTGCATTGCAGGCATCTTTGCCCATTTAAAGGGAAGACACTCCCAATGTGTTAGGGTACTGAATCTATGAATTATTACTAGTGTGGTTTTGTCCAAGCCCCAAGATTAGCCATCTAGAATAGGGTGATATGAAATAAGTACAGAAACAAAGATAAACATTCTTAGGTTGATTCTGAGACATAAGGTTGAACATGGATCAACAGTGAAGTGAATTTGAATCACACAGGCTATGCCTTTGGTTGATAAAGAAGAAGCCTGGAGGCTGAAGTTGTAGTCCCATTCATTGATATTTTTAGGCCCCGTCTTTTCTCTTTTCTTTTTTTTTTCTTGTCTTTTTTTTTTTTTCTTTTTTGAGACAGTCTCACTCTGTCACCCAGGCTAAAGTACAGTGGCACAATCTTGGTTCACTGTAACCTCTGCCTCCCAGGTTCAAGTGATTCTCCTGACTCAGCCTCCCAAGTAGCTGGGATTACAGGTGCCCTCCACCATGCCCAGCTATTTTTTATATTTTTTTAGTGGAGAAGGGGTTTCACCATGTGGACCAGGCTGGTCTTGAACTCCTGACCCCAGGTGATCCACCTGCCTCAGCCTCCCAAAGTGCTGGGATTACAGGTATGAGTCACCACATCCGGTCAGGCCCTAGCCTCCTCTTTTCAATATTAACATTTTTTGTAATGCAGACAAGTCACTTTTAACTAGGGTAAACACATATCCCTGTGTCCCTGGAGAGTCCTGCTTTATATCTAAAGTAACTATCAACAATTTTCTTCTCACTTTCAAAAGTATACTATTTTGGTTAAATATTACATGGTAACTATACTTATAAATTATCTGGGGCCAATGTCCACATTTGAAAATAAAGAGACGGTTGTAGAAAATCCTACTCACAACATACACAAGTATTTCTTGTGTTCTACTGTGTTAAGTATGCTTTTAATCAGTTAGTACAGTTGTCGAGAATCAGCAAATAAGCTGTGGTGAATTAGGACGTTGCCCCTATTAAGGATGTTTTCTTTCAATGGAGAACTTTTGAAAATGAGCTTTTAATAATTCAGAGCTGTATTTTTAATTGTAAATGACAGGCAACCTCAGCTTATATCAGCGATTTTGTCTTCTTTGAGAATCACTAAACATTGGGCTGGTAACCTTCAGTGGATAGTTTAGGAGATCCTAAAAACCATTTCAGGTTAGGCTATATATAAATAACTTGGGAAATCAAAAAAAAACATAATTGTGGATGCTAACCTTCAAGGTTTTAGTGAGGCCCTTAATTTAGATTTTTTAAAAAGCTCATCAGGTATTTCTGATGCTGAGCTGGCTTTGGGGATATTGATCTATTCCAGTATTTTCATTTTATAGATGAAGAGACTGAGGTCTGGAAGGCAGCTGCAATAGCAATGACTATTTGGTCTTTATTGTTTACCATGGGTATCAACAAACAGTATTTCCTTTAATTTTTATCAGTGTCCCATGGTGGTTGAAATATTAGGGACTAATATAAGGCAAAATAAAATCATGTGCCCGAGTCTCATAGCTAGTTAGAGGCAGGATCAGAATTAATATTCATGTCTCCTCATTCCTATTCTGGATCTGCTTCTGTTACCCGTAACTGCTTAGGATGTTTAGAGAAAGCCTGTGTTTTTTTTTGACTAAAGTGCTCAGCTCACTTTCTTTCCATATTTTCCAGAGATAACTATTTAGGAGTTTGTTGTTTTCTTCCTGATTTTGATCTTTTTTGGATGAACATTTAATTCTGCTCTTCCCCCCTCCCTGTGTGTGTAGTGGGCTGCCTGGCAGAGATGGCAGGAGATGTTTTCATGCGTAATCAAGGACATAGATGCACTGGCTGCCAGCCTCAGGCAGGGACACAGACTTGTCTCCCACCAGCAGAGCGATGATGCGTTTCCCCAAAATGTTCCAAGAATGGCCTGGAATGTGACTAGACAAGGTCCATGCGGCCCCATGAATGGCTTCACACTGCACCGGCCAGAAAACAAACACAACAGTAATTCTTGGATTAGCATGAAAACACTTCCAAAGGGGGCTCAAAGACAGCCTTTGTCCCTTCCATAAAAGGGAAGAGATGAGGTGTGACAAATAGTCTGTTGGATGTCTTTCCGTGCTAGGCAGAGGTCATCTTGGAAGGGTACCACAGACACAATCAGTTTAACAGAGAAGAAACAGACTTGAAGCTAAAGGACAAAGAACATTTCAGAGGAGACAAGGTGGTGTCTGAAGAAGGCAATTTCAATTAAAATAGAAAGGAGAGTTAGTATGAGTCACATATTTTAAAAAAATACACTGTCTTTTGCACTGAGACATGATGCATGTAGTGCAAACAACATGGAGTTTGTAGTCAGGAGGTGTAGGTATTTCAACTCTAGTCAAGATCCTCTAAAGTCCTGGGCTTCAGCTTTTGCGTTTATAAAACAAAGCTATTAATAGCTACTTTTCCTGGTTGCCATGAAGATTAAATGAGGTTAGAGGTAGGAAGTCAAGAGGAGATGGATTCGTCTACAGAACCTGTCCTGGGATATAGATGATTCGGCCCAGAATCCTTGTTTCTCTGACTAGGTGATAAGGGCCAAGTGATATTGCCTAAGTGGCCCTAAAATTTTTCAAACATTTTTGGATGTGTCTGTTGAAAATTTGACAAATTAAATTTTCAGCAAAATTCCAATGTATAATACAAATAGATGTGGAGCAGCCCTGTTTAAAGCACAGGTGGGTTGAGAGGAGGTGTCCACTGTACCTCTCTGCTCCCATCTCTTCTCCTGCCATGACAACGCCTGAGACAGCTTTTCCATTTCCATACTCTAGGACTCAGCTGCTGTTCACCTCTGCTGCCTTTTTTGATCTTTCCAGCATGAATTGGAAAAGAATTCTTTCAAAATCTCTCACTCAGTCTTCTGAAACTTCAATGGAGTGGCTGAACTTCTTCATCTTAGATGAAGATGTTTTATAAACAAACATAAGAAGATCTATGTGAATGAATATCTGGATAACAGAGTTAAACACCTCTGATGGACTTAGTGCTGCTTCCCAGAACATGGGCATTTAAAAAGTATTACTGGATTCATAGTCACAACATCATTATTATAGTCTATAATGTTATTTACTTATTTATATTTTCAATAGAAGGGGAGAGTAAGAATCTTAGTGTAAATTTCATAGGTAAGGAGTCACTTTGCATTTCACATGACCTAAGTGGATATATAAACAATGAATCCCAGTCTAAAATCAAGTGTCCCACGAAAAATAAATGTGATCATCTTTCATTTCATAGCATGATCTATTACACGTTACCCTCACGCTATTTCACATTGGTATGCCTGTGTGTGCGTGCATGCACACACATACACACACACACACACAAACACACATACACATATTACTATATAGAGCCCTCCATCCTCATAATGACTTATTACTTCAAAAGCATTTCCTTTGTGGTCTGCTTTAGGATCTACATATCTCTTTCTTTATGGAGATTAGATAAACCTTCAAAACTCTAAAGACAGAAAAGAATTATACATTTGGAGCCATTTCAAGAAAAATGAACAAAGGGATCCCTATACTTTGCACTTTATAAAAAATATATATCTTAATGCCGTGCCATGTGTCCTGGCTTTAACATGCTTGCCCTGTGTAATCCCGGATAATCCCCTTGAACCTGGAGTTTAGTTTTCCTTATCTGTAAAATAGGGATACACAATGCCTTGTGAGTATCAAATGGGATAGCATTTATTGTGTTTTGAAAAGCTGAAAATGATAGTCAAATATGGCCTTATAATTAAAAAACTAAAATGAATGATTATTGTTATTATTTGGCCAATATTTTAAAAAACAAAGATATAAAAAGAGACCTATTCTTCCTTTCATTAACAACCAGAGCACCATAAACCTGTAACCAGTAACAAAAAGAGTCATTGGCCTTCAGCACACATGGGTCTCATTTAAGCTTACAGAGTTTCCTTGCAGTGGCTTGGAATGTAATCATAACGTTCTGTTTTTTATTAGAGTTCTGAGACCTTTTTTGTTAATTTCTGGTAGAATTAGGAGAACACTGAGTAGTAAATTGGAGCTCTATTCTGCACTTATTGTCCTGTGACCTCTGGTGAGAAGTCTTTGGTCTTCCACGCTCTTGGGCTATATCAAGTCTCATGGGGGATATAAAAATAGAAACTATGCTTAGGGGCAGATCCCCCAAATGGGTTGCCAATTCCAATCATGCCTTCAACTTGCCTACTGTTTTGTCAATCACGTTCTTCATTGGGAGAAAAGCCAATATGGTTTAGCTGTGTTCTCACCTAAATCTTGTCTTGAATTGTAGTTGCCATAATCCTCATGTCGTCTTGGGAGGAACCTCATAGGTGGCAATTAAATCATGAGGTGGTTTCCCCCATGCTATTCTCATGATAGTGAGTGAGTTCTCACGAGATCTGATGGCTTTACAAACGTCTGGCATTTCCTCCTCAGGCACCCATTCTCTCTCTTGCCTTCCACCATGACTGTAAGTTTCCTGAGGCTTTCCCAGCCATGTGGAATTGTGAGTTAATTAAATCTCTTTCCTTTATAAATTACCCAGTCTTGGGTATGTCCTTATAGCAGCATTAGATTGGACTAATACAAAAGCAATCTGATAAATTGATTTACCTTGAAGCGTTTGCAACTAAATGCAGCTTCTCGTGAATACTAAAGAAAGATGCCTGAGCTGTTGATGAAGCCAAATCTACCCAAACCACATAGTTGAGAATGGGGGGCAGGGTAGTCTCCTAAAAGGAATTTGGGATGCTACTAGGAAGGGGAACAGCTGCCGGACCTCCTTAAAACAAAAATAACAACAATAACAAATACTCTTTCTGATATGTCTTAAAGGTTTTTGGGGGGTTTTCTTGTTTCTGGTGATAATTTGAGCTGGATTTTTTGTCATTGCTCCTGAGAAGCAGTATTAGGGGACATGCTCTCTGTCACAGGTCATGGATAAACTGAATGACCTTGAGCAGTGTCATTTTACCTCTCTGGTTTCAGCTTCTTTCTCCCCACTTTATTTTAGTTATATAGGTTTAAGGTGTACAACTGATGTTTTGATATATATACATTATGAACAAATCACAACAATCAAGATAACTAGCATATCCACCACCTCACGTAGTTACCTTTTTCTTTTCTTTTTGGCGAGTACACTTAGGATCCTCTGTTTTTGCAAATTTCAAGTACACAGCCCAGCATTATGTTCCATAGCCACCATGCTGTACATTATATCTCCATAGCTCATTCATATGGTTTTCCCTTTTTATAAAATGAGTTTGAATGCAGAGATTTTTCAAGGTGCCTTCCAGTTTTAAATATTGTAATTACTTTATTTTCTATCTATTCAGCTCTGTAGATGGTGAGGAGCTTAATTATGATATGTAGGTTACTACTAAAAATTACAGGGAGATAAGAACACTGCAATGAAACTTGACCACTGTGGGTGTCCTTCATCTTGTTTCTTTTCACCTCCAACATGGGAGGGCAGGAGTGATGTATTTTCTGTGTGCTACACAGATTAATATCTGGCACCTGATTCTTGATCATTATAAGTGATGTTTAGATCAGAATAGCTGAGGTGAGCATAGATGATAACTGGGAGAGGAACATTATTGCTCTAGCAGGACTCCTCGCTCTTTTAATTATTGTGAAATGAAAAACAAAAAAACTACTCCATCCTGGAAATGTAAATGGAAAGAATTGACTCCTTTTCTTTTTGAATGGCATAGATTGCAGCCTCAACCAGAGGCAAGAGGAGGAAGACTTGACCTCTGAGAGTCCTGTCTCAGTCCCTCTGTTCTCCAAAATGCTGGCCCTGAAGGAAAAGTGTCACCCGTCTTCTCGAATGCCCTGTCGCACACTGAGTAATGTTGCCCCTCTGCCCCCAGTGGAGCATTTTAATGATAATGTTGTCTTCAGGGACAGATTGTGACTTGTCTTTTAAAGGAAGATGAAATCTATTAAGACAGTGAGGACAGAAAGAAAAGCTATGTCCCTGGGAAGAGTGCTCTAGAGGAGAGCACTATTTGCTCTTTCGTGCCCCTCTCCTTCCACTTCTTCCTCTCTTTGTTGGAACAGCGTACCCTTCAACTGCTTTGCTTTGTGTCTGGATTATTATGGTTGTTGGTGTATAAAATTGCTGCTTGGTATATATACTTTATAAGCTCTAAAAAATGATAAATAGTCTCAAATAAGAAGAGTGATTTGTGTTAAAGTCCTCAGGGTACTTTTGTACAGGAATTTAATTTCTTGGGGGAAATTACCTGTAACTTCCTGTGGAATATTAGTTAACTAGTTCATAGCTGGGATTTATTTTCTGTTGTCTGTTATTTTTTGTTTTTGTTGCTAAATTTTTCTGTTATGGGTCTGGATAGTTTTTACCTGAGCAAATGAGATTATATAGTAAAGTTTGATGTGCTGGGAAGCTTAGGGAAACAGACTAGAGCCTAGTTAATTTATTTTTCTTAATTTTGTTTCAAACCAATCTTTATAATTCTCTAAGTTGAATTTATTTTTGTACTCTAGCCCAGTGAATCTAAATCAGGGGCAGTTTTCCCAGCCAGGAGACACTTGGCAATGCCAGGAGATATTTTTGCTACTGGCATCTAGTGGGTAGAGGCCATGGATCCTGCTATACAGCCTGTGATGTACAGAAAAGCACCCCCTCCCCACTTCCCACAACAAAGAATTATTAGGCCTAAAATTTTGATTGTGTCAGGGTTGATAAACATTTCTTCAAATCACATATTACTATAGAGAGTAGGCTCCAGGGAACATAACTCAATATATTTTTACCAAGGAATTTTCTACAGAATACTGCCACTTTTTTCTCCACTTGAGTTCCCATCACCAAGAATGGGAAATGGGGAAGAAGCTGCTGGAGTTGAACTAAATGTAAATGGGTCCCACAGTATATAGTTTTAAATAAAAACAGTATTTAAATAAAAATGACCATAAGATGTTTTACTCTCTCTCTTTCTTTGTATTTCCCTAATATTTAAGTTCAATTTTAGATTGCAATAAAAACAAGTTTGGCTAATTGAAGGAACCAGTGAAATGGAGTTTTACTTATTAGAGGTATTACCACCATAGCCTTCTTGAAAAAATTTCTTAACAAATGATGGTCAGGCATTGAAAATGTCATGCTCTAAACTTGCACTGTTTGTGTACGACTATGAAGATTCAGATCAAAGGTTAGACAAGAAGTGTTTACGGGTGGAAGTGGGACCTCAGATACAAAGATCTCCTTGCTAATACCCTTTTTACTTTGCTGAACACTGACCCTGGCGGTATTGTTGAGATTAGTGGATTGATGAAAAGTATAATAAGCTATGTGAACATGAGTATAGCATTCAGTTATGCAGTATGAATAGATTTGAACTCCCTAGCCTTTGCTTAGTTTTCAAAACTCTCTACCACTTAATCTCAGTTTACTTCTTACTAATTCTCCTTTTTGGATCTTCTGTTCTAGTCAAACTTTGTCCCTATTGCTTCATAAACTCAACTTACACATTCACAGATAGTCATAAAGCTACAGTTTTGTTCATGCCAATTCCTTCTCCTACTAGTCATTGACATTTCAGCTGTCCTTCTAGAGTGAGGTAAGATTTCATCTCCTTTGTGAACCAACCAGCCAGAAATGCAATTAAGCCATGTCCCTGCCCTCTACTTACCTCCCTCCCTTCCTTCCTTCCTTCCTTCCCTTTCTTCTTTGTAAATGATAGCATTTATTAATTACGGGTAGTTAGCACATAGTTTGTTTTTTCAAGTCTATAAGATTGGCAGAATAATACTCATTCTACTTGGCTCAAAAAATTGTTTTTTGTTTTTTAGAGAGTCAGATATCACTTTGCTGCCCAGGCTAGACTGAGAGTGCGCTATCATAGCTCACTGCAGCCTTGAACTCCTGGCCTCAGGTGATCCTCTCACCTTGGCCTCCCAAAGTGTTAGGATTACAAGTGTGAAGCACCATACCCAGCCTCAAAAAATAGTTTTGGATTAAATAAGATAATGAACACAAAAAGCCTTTTAATATAAAAAACTACATAAATGTAAGGCATTATTATTGTCATCAACTTACAAAACTACAGTGAATCCCACAGAGTGCTAATGCTGTATATATTCTGTAAAGCACTTAGCTATAGTCGGCACTTAATAAACAAGAGCTCACGCAAGAGAATTGTTCCCACAGTTAAGACAGACTGGCATGAACAGCAGTTAGAAACAGGAGGCTGAGTAACAGGTTACTACCTGTATTGATAGAGAAGCTATTAAAAGCAGAATGTGATTTTTAACATCCCCAGAACCATGATAGAAATGAATAAAATTTTGTGCGCTTTATCATTTGTGACCCAGAAAAGAGAACCTTGAAGCCATGAAAAGTCTTAAAATAAATTATTTGTGTGCAAAAGGAGGCAACATATTCCACTGATTTGACAATTTCAGTTTCCCCATTAAGGATACAAATAGAAGATGGGGTCACCTACACAAAATGGTGCCTTATTTGTTAAAGCCTTTCCTGACTACAAATTAGTAAGTCTGAATTTATTTTCATGGCTCATAAACTGGTTCAGTGTCCAAGCTTCCCTTCTTGATTGGTGGGAGAAGAATAGTCTTGGGAGATGAGTCTGAGGGTGAGGTCTCATAACTGGGCAGAATTGGCTTTCAGAGACTGAGCATGGAGCTAAATGAATAGGGAACAAGTACAGGGGACAGAAATGGGAGAAAAAAGGAAGGAATCAGCTGATGACGGCTAATAATTAATGGGTGGTAGTGGATTACCTAGAAAAGTTACAATTTAACTAGTAAATATTTTCCAAGATAAAGTGCAGGTTGTTGGGGAGGGGGATCTTTTATAAATCACCTGTATCTCACTCTCCCTTGGTGGATGGGAGGAAGCTGTTCAGCATTTCCAGCTGCAAGTACAATACATGAACAAGAGACAAATCTATTTCCTAGAAGTAATGTAGTTATAGTTTGCAATGTAAATAGAGTATTAAAAGACATAAGATAGTGAATGGGAAGAGTTAGACTCTATGCTACACTGCTTTTGTTCAGTTTCTGTCTTGGCCATCGATTAATTAGTTGATGTGGCCTTGAACAAATTATTCAGTGTTTCCTGGGCTCAGTTTCCTTATCTTAAAATAGGAAGAATAGTCCCTACCTTACCGTATTGTTGTAAGGATGAAATCAGATAAAAAAAAAATGCAGTGCACCTTGAACAATGCCTGTCAAAAAGAGTTCTCAGTAATTGCTAACCTTTGTTACTAGATGATCAACAAATTGAAGCAGGCAACAATTTTTCTTATGGTTTTCCCTTTCTGCCTCCCCAGTTATATCTAGCTGTTTAAAGAAATACTTAGAACTGAAGCACTGTAAAGGTTTGAAAACAACTAGT
This sequence comes from Ateles fusciceps, assembly GCA_036589455.1. Taxonomy (NCBI): domain Eukaryota; kingdom Metazoa; phylum Chordata; class Mammalia; order Primates; family Atelidae; genus Ateles; species Ateles fusciceps. The sequence goes on along the minus strand of JAZHEH010002924.1, from coordinate 3,734,928 downwards.
ACCTTGTTACTCAAAGTGTTCTCCATTGGCTAGTAGCATTGTGTCTGGGATGTCTTTAGAAATGCAGGATTTCAGCCTCATCTAGCCAGACCTATTGAATCAGAATCTGCATTTTAATAAAGTCTCTGGTGATTCTTGTGCATATTAAGGTTTGTGAAGCAGCACTGCAGAGCAATGATCCAATTGGGAGAAAAAAGAAGGAATGAAGGAAGGAAGGAAGGAAAGAAGGAAGGAGGAAGGAAAGGAAGAAAGGGTGAGCTGAAGGAAGGAAGGGAAAGAAAGGAAGAAAGAAAGAGAGAAAGAAAGGAAGAGAGAGAGAGAAAAGAAAGGAAGGAAGAAAGAGAAAGAGTGAATGAGAAGCCATACATTGTTGGGCAGTTTTGAAATTGTTTAGTCTTAATATACCGAATCAAAACCCAAAAGTAAAATATTTTCAGAAATGAATGAATACATATTTGAAAGAAAGTAATGTTATGTGGTAGTGGCTTATGACAAGAAAAAGGACTTCAATTTATTGGACATGTAACTGTGTGTCAGTCACTGTGTCAAGTGCTTTATTTACAAGGACTCATGCAATTCTTATTAACCACAGTATGAAGTAGTTGCTCTCATTCCCACTTTACAGATGATAATATTGAGGCTCAGAAGAGTCAAGTGATTTTTTTAGGGTTGCACTAGCTTGTCAATATAAAAAAAAATATGTTACTTTTCCCAGATAAGAAATGGGCAATACTAAGATTGCATTCTTCATTTCCTGTGTGGAGAATCCACAGGAAAGATTCTAATATTAGACCCTGGGGTAAAAAGATCAAAGAAAAGTAGAGTTCTCCTGGGTGATGCTTTGAAAAAAAATTATTTACCCCAGGTATTAGGTTTGGGATTGCATGTAACCAGTGTCCATGAGGTTTGGATGTCTTTATAAAGCCTTTGAAACCAGGACACAGCTTTCAAATAACATTACGTCAATATAAGTGGCCATATTTTACATTATCTAGTGAGATCAAGATGAAGCTTGTGCTCTGAACTCTACCTTCTCTAAAATCCTTTCTTGACCCTCTGTTCTGATTGCTCCTTTCTCTTGAGTATTTTTGGGTGTTGGTTGCTTAGTTGAAATATACATTGCATTATATGGTTAGTTACATGGAGAACCCAGATGTATGCTTTGATCTTGTTTCTTCTTAAGATCTAGGTTGGCCTACACTCCTGTTTCATGCCTTGTGTTAAAGTCCAGTGCCCTCCCTGAGATTTCCAAAACTTTTGACATTTCTGAGAATGAGTTATGTTATCAAGGTCAGTGTCTGGCTGCAAGCCCCTTTGAATTCCAGATTTTCCATTCTGTGTTTTCTCTCTGTTTATTTCCACTAAATCACTTAGCCAGTAACCATGGATCTCAGCTCCTTTCTCTGATTTCCATAATAATACCAGGTTTTGGATTTTGAAGACATTCTTGGTAACTACTTTATTCTTGAGACTTGATTTTCTCATTTTCTTTAAAAACTAATAACAATTATTGTTATTATTTTAACTATTCTTCTTTCCAGCTTGCTAGATTTATGTTCTTTGGATGGGTAAGGGGAAGATTTCAGCAATTAGATCTTTTGGTGATAGGGTTCCCTAGAACTGGGGACTAGAATTGAGGACCAGAACTGGAGGTTCTGGCCTGGGGGGTAATCAAGAGCTCCAAGAAAAACAAAAACAGTATGGAAGAGTAGAAAAACAAAAATCTGGACTGGGAGGGCAGAGGGTTGTCTGAACCAAGGTAGATCAGAGGCAATTTTGAATTAGGTTATGGAGATGAGAATGCTGAAATGAGACAAATGAGGAAACACAACTTAGATGATCTAGCCGGGAGGGGAAAAGAGGATATTATGGATGCCAAGCAACTTTGAGGACACTCATTGTTTTTCATTATTTTTGTATGTTTGCTTTTGTTTTTGTTATGAGCAAGACAAAGAAGATTTATGTCTTAGCTGAAAAGGTACAGGATAGAATAGATACTGGCCACTCTTCCTTGTGAAAAGTATACATTTAAAAAATGTTTATTGAAAGCAAACTATGTATTAGAAGCTAAATGAGGCTTTTGTCCTCTTTTAAACTTTTTTAAAAACACCAAATTATGCATATTTATTGTAACAAAATCAAACAGCTGTAGATAGATATATTTTGTGTGTGTGTGTGTGTGTGTGTGTGAGAGAGAGAGAGAGAGAGAGAGAAGAGGGGGGATGGGAGAAGAATGAGAGAAATGTATAGAGTAAAAAGTTATTCTTTATCTCAGTATCCTCCCACCCCAATCAAATTCTCTTATGCAAAGCTTCCACTGTTAACAACAATGTCACTATTTCTAAGACTCAGAATATCCATTTATTTGATACCAAGAGAGGACAGATTTCTTTTCTCTTTCTGACCACTGGAGGGAACTTGTCTTTTGTTTGCTCATGAAATAGTTTCCTCAAAGGTCCCTTTACTCATGACCTGTGTTTTCAGACCACAGATGTACTCAGATTCAAATCTACGAAGAGTTCTCAATATATGAAAAGTGAGCATGGTCTTCTACTGTGCTATTTTGTTTGTTGTGACATCGCAGCCTTCTATATGGGTGGAAGTAGGCTATTTCATGCTGTATTGTTCACAAAGGGAAATATTGAGGTCGAGAGAAGTTGTTTTACAGGTCAGGCAAGCCATAGTGTATCAGCACTACTCTATTGATGCCTTATTATGAGATACTGACATAGAATAAAAAGGAACGATTCTTTTAATGAAGACAAAATGCATGGTTCATTGAAGGAAGCAGAAATGTCACTTGCTACTTTGAAAATTGGACCATTTGACTGAACATTTGTGTTGCTTTATTTGCTGCCTATTGAAAGATATTCTGAAGTCCTGAGCTGAATTTGTGGGGGATAACTATAGGAAAAGAAAGAAATATATATACACATATCTATGTAAATTTTAAGATACAAATTTACTTTTAGAAGTCTTTATAATTTTAAAAATTGTCAAACAGGCCCCATTATTCGTGGGGGAAACAGAGTCATAATTTGGGGCTAAGCTAGAGAAAAAGAGGGACTGAGACAGAACACAAGGCCATGAGATCTCTACAGTCCTCAGATACTACTTCCTGTTTTGTTTGTTTTTTTTTTTTCCTTGTTAAAGCCTAATCAGGAAGTTTTGGACTTCAGTATCCTTGGATGCAATCCAGAAGCTATGGGTAAAAATAATTGTTCTTTCCCCCATCAATTTTTCCTAAAGATAGAAGAAATGGACTTATGTAAAATGAGTGAATTAGGTTTACTAGGTGCTAAGCTTCTTGAGGATAAACACTTGGGCTTCTTTGTGTTTTGAATCCCCCACTGTGACTAGTATAATGATTGGCATTAGTCAGACACTCAACAATATATAGTTTGTGTTTGTTTTCATTTGTTACCATTAAATATTAAATATAAATAGAATGGACTGACAGTCTGATTCTGATTGATATGGACGGAGAGCTGAGATTGTGTAGGTGGGTGCTGCTTGAAGGCTGAGGAACGAACCAAATGACCATTCAAATTCTCTTCTCATTTAAGAAATCCACTATTCAATCTAAATACTTATGATAAACTGTGTAACGGGAGGAAACAATAATAAAATGACCCTTTTGCAATTGCTTCTGAGACAACCAAATTAACACTTTGTCACAGACCCATTTATTTTAATTGTTCTCTCCTAGGTAATATCAAAAAGTCAACATGGATAGAGGAAACAGAAGAAAAAAACAATTTGTTCCTCATTAAATGTGAGAAAAGTCCAAGATAAACCTATTTAAAATTGATCTGATAAGCCCGAGAACAGTGATGCACTGATGTGTTTTCCTCGGCTAATGGTCTTCAGCTAATATTTATCCATTGCTTTGAGTAACCATTAATCTCTTGTGTTGAGAAACTCCACAAATGCAATTTCTAGGGCATTTAACCTTTCCACGTTTGCTGTCTCTTGAGTTTGGGTGACTTGGTTTTGGTGTATACTCAATTTCATTTAGTTTTCTTGGGTCCCAATTGCCAACATAATAGCACCAAGGCCTTTTAAAATTAGTGTTTCTCATTTCACAACACAGCAATATATTCCTGAGGTGTAATGCAGTTAAATTCATTTTGCCTTCCCACACTTACATTCTTATCCATTACTACTTTCTCTTCCCCTGCACTGCATTCTCTGCTATTTTTCTCCTGTGTAATTTGACATCAGGAATGGCCACAAAGGAAACAACTGAGCAGTGTAAATGCCTTTCTAATGATCTCAAAGCTTCTCTTCGAGCCTAATAATGTAAATATCTTGGATCAATCTTTAGTGGGTTTTTTGTTGTTGTTCTTGAAAAATTTTCATAAGCTTTCTTAAATATACAGCCAACTCTAGTTCACTTTTTAACCTAAGGGCATCAAATTTGACCTTCTCCCCGTCTCTCTTCTTCTCCCCGCTCTTCTCTTTTTTCTCCATCTCTCTCCTGCTCTCCCAGTCCAGGCTTGACAAGTAAGACTTTTGAAAAAATGACCATGGTTCTGAACAAAGCCTGTTGTTGCAGGTAATTGTTGAAATATCAAGGGTATTGCGTCCTCCATTACTTAAGCTCTCATTTGTGGTTTTCATGGTTTTGAGGAATGTTTATGGCTGACAGTCCTTTCTTTACAACTCTATCCTTCAAGCTCCGACTGATACCGCTGAGAATGACCGCTTGAGTGACTGATAAAATGTCAAGATGCCATTATTTCCAAGAGAGTGTTTGGGAGCAATAAGATCTGTTTCAATCTATCTCATCCACCTGAATTTAAGTCTTCAGATTTAACTTTGTCGGCTGCTGCAACCAAATTGTCTCTGGGTTTTGAAAGAACAGCCATCATGGAATGCAGACAGGATTATAATAATGGTCACGCCATGACATTTGTGTTGTATTTCACTGTGCACATTGGTGCAATATTTTGGACTTAATTAATACTCTCCAGGAACCTCAGTTTATGGATGGCAATAACCATATTTTAGATCATGTGAAATACCGCAACAAAAATTCAATTCATAAGGCAGATGGCAAAGCCTAGTTTGAAGAACAACAAAACAGGAAGATTTACAATGAGTTTCAGAACTCTTCAACTGGAATCCAGCCGCTGCCAAAGCTCTGTTATTTCACTGGAGGGTAACAATCTGTGAGGGTCATTAGTGTCTTCATAAAAACTGAGATTAAAAAGTAGTCAAATGAAATGAATAAATAGTCGAGTCTTTGTGCAATGGAAGTGGAGTATTTAAAATGCAAGGTTTCCAAATGCTTAAAAAAATCATTCTGTAGTCATTTGATTTTCAACCTGAAATTTACTCAGGTAACTTGTTTAACAGAATGGTAAGGATTTTGTTACAGTCTCAAGTGTGTAACATACAGGAAGACATTCCAGAAGCAGGTGTATTCTCTCTCTGTGTGTCTCTCTGTCTCTCTCTCTCTCATCTTTTCCAATTTCAGAAGAGAACTCAGTGTGGACACAGTTAGGGCAGAAAAGGAAGGTTGATGAACAGAATGTTTATAACACCAGTGCCCAGTTGCCTTGGAATTTTTAATTTTGGCGCTGCCACAGCACCATATAAAAGTGAAGTATGGTTTATATAGGTTTTAATCTGGTGAGGCACAAAGTTTATCAATAATTCAGGTTTTTTGAGCCTGTCAGTTTTTTGAGACTAGCTTAGGGGAAGGTTACTAAGGCTGAGATCTGACTATCCATGGACTTAGTAAGCAATTAGTTTCTGTATAAGTGTTCAAGAAAATGGGACAGTGAAATACATTTTTACAAATTAGAATAAATATGAGGCTTGCAACATCATAGGACGTTAACTTTTCAAGATGAACTTTTATGAATGCTTGTGTATGTGTGTGTGTGTGTGTGTGTGTGTGTGTGTGTATGGAATTTGTAGCAGTTATTCATGTTAATTTATTTCTATTCTAAAAATTATGATTCTGTATAATTATGAAAAATAATGAAGTCAACATTGTTGTGATCTTTACCCTTAACACACTTTTGTACTTCAGTTGGAAATTCCTAAAATAGATTATTTGGGTAAACATCAGTAAAAAGACTAAAAGCTCATTGTAATGAATATGTTAGTTAATTGACTATGTTGCATTCAGGTAGGATAAATTGAGGCAACACGTCTGGCTCTAATCACAGAGACTGTGATATCAGTAGAAAGACAATATTTATCCCAGTTCATCTTCCTCTGCTATATGTATAGGAAATAAGTTTAGTGGATGCTGCTGGGAGATTGGGATAGAGCAATGATTTCAATTTGCCAGTTTCTAAGGTCCAAGATCTTAGAAGGATCTGAAAAACCATGACATTAAGCATCCCACAAACCTTCCTCTATTCTGGATCATCCTACTTGTAACCACTGCACTTGACCACTTGGCCAAGATAATACAAGCACTTTGTGGAGAGTCTGAAATTTAAATGTTACTCCTGTTTCTTTGTAAATTTACCATTCTAACCTGGGCACTCTAGGCCAGAGCTTCCCCTTGATGTGTCCTTGATATGCTGAAATATTGTGAATGGGTGTTTGTGCCAAGATATTGATCCCTATAACCTCCTTGGTGGCCAAGCCTTTATAGATTGTCCAGTGTGCCATTAAATGTGGTACTTTCTATGTTGTCATGACATGATCATGGTTGGGGAGTATTGCTTTAGATCTCAGTTTCCTATGAAACAAGAGGATTGGGTGACTTGATTCCCAAGGTCCATTCCATCTCTGTAATTCTATGAGCATATATCAGCATGCAGTTAAAACATCCAGAACTCTGTTCCTTTAGCCATATTTCCCTCAGCCTACAGAAACTCATAAAAATGGAATTAAAAAACATGAAAAATATAATAGGGTATATTTCATATACTTGGAAATCTACTACCTGATTTTTATTAGACTCTGTGCACAGGAGGCAATCCTTGTTTTTGTGGTAGAGAGGGGGACTAAGGAACTAGAACACAATCTATTATTTTAAAATATTGTCATAATAAAAGTCTTGTGATGTATTTTTGTGATCCATCCAGTTCTCTGCTTCTTCTATCTGATTTGTTTTCTTTGGCCATCCCCCAGTGGTTAGCTATATGAGCTCTCAAATTCTTGCAGAGAAAGTCCTAAGAGAAGAAAAATAATTATTTGCCCATTTCATTAGTCACCAAGAAAGAGTAAGGAGAAAGAAAAACAAAGGAACTGACCGAGTCTTACAAGTTCCATAATATTCTCTTTCTAAGAAATCAAATTTAATTATTTGTTGAAAAGGACACAATAATTTTCTTCTAGATTGAGGGCAGTAGTACTGAAGAAAACCTTCTGTGTCTTCATTTTGCTTTTAGTTGCCTTTCAGGATTCCATGCCAGGTTTGCAATCATTTTCTGAAATCTTCAAGATCCAGCTTATTCTCTTGGAGAAGATATAATCCTTTAGGGATCTCACAGACAAAGACAATAAAATGATATCACTTTAACTCTACAAAACTTCATTTTGGCACACGATTACTTGTGAAGCCTTCCTTGACTGATTAAGATAAAGTTGGGAACTCGTTGCTTGATAATACAGCTCCAATAGTTTTTTGCTCTATGTTCTTTAGTATATCCTTTTCTAAGGCAAATAAGTTAATGTTTATGAAATGGCTTTGTAGACTATATGACACCTTATAAACGTTCAAATTGCATAGACTTTGTTATTATCATTTAGAGTATAAATGCAATAAAGTATATTAATTTGTTCACTATTCCCTCCCATTTTGACATTATGCCTTTTCCTTTAATTTTTAATTTTTAAATTTCTTATAGAGATAGACTTTTGCTATGTTGCTCAGGCTGACCATGAACTCATGGCCTCAAGGGATCCTCCCAAAGTGTTAAGATTATGAGCATGAGCCACCATACCTGGCCACCTTTTTCATTTAAATGTTACTCTGCATTTTTTCATGTGTCTTTTTTTTTTACAAATACCTTAAAAGCAAGGATAAAGTCAAGACTGTTTTGCAAACTTCCTCATCAAGTATTTCTAACTATGTTTTGTGATCTCACTGTGTGCAATGAAAGGAGTACAAAAAAATGCTTGCTATCCTTATTACTCACGAAAAGCTTACAATTTCATTGAGGAAACAAGATCAACATACATGAAACCATCGTAGAAAAATATGAGAAAGAATTAATAAAGTAATAAAGTATCCTAGATATTTGGTATTATGGGAGCTCAGGAAGTGAGAGGTGGCTGTGAACTTGGTCGGTAAAGTTGGTGCTGAGCTGGTTCTTGGCAAAGGAAGAGGATTTGTATTTACTGATAGAGACAATATGCATTAATAAACACTTTACTTAAAAATACCATAAGAAAATGGTATTACATCAAACTAAAATGCTCCTATATAGTAAAGGAAACAACAGAGTGAAGAGACGACCAACAAAATGGGGGAAAATATTTACAAATCATACACTTGATAAGAGGTTAATATACAATGTATCTATGAAACTCCTACAACTCAATAGCAAGCAAACAAATAATCCAATTAAAAAATGAGAAAAGGATCAGAATCAATATTTTTCAAAAGAAGACATACAGAAGGCCAACAAGTATATGAAAAGATGCTTAACATCACTAATCATCAGGGAAAACCACAATCAGATGTCAACTAACACCTATCAAAATAAATAACAAGAATAACAAGTGTGGGCAAGAATGGGGAGAAAGAGAATCCTTGCTTACTGTTGATGGGAATGTAAATTAGTGTAGCCATTATGGAAAATAGTATGAAAGTGCCTCAGAAATTTCAAAATTGAAATACCACATGATCCAGCAATCTCACTATTGGGTATATTTAAAAAAAAAATCAAATCACTATGTTGAAGAGATGCCTGCATTCCCATGTTCATTGCAGCATCATTTACAATATTTACAGTTACATAATTTACAATTATTTACAATAATGCTGCAATAATAAAAAGTTAAGCTCACAGGCTAAGCACAGTGGCTCACGCCTGTAATCCCAGCACTTTGGGAGGCTAAGGCAGGTGGATCGCTTGATGTCAGGATTTCGAGACCAGCCTGGCTAACATGGCGAAACCCCAGCTCTACTAAAAATACAAAAATTAGACAGGATTAATGGTGCACACCTGTAAACTCAGCTACTTGGGAAGCTGAGGCACGAGCACCACTTGAACCTGGGAGGCAGAAGTTGCGGGGAGGCAGAAGTTGCGGTGAGCAAAGATGATGTCACCGCACTCCAGCCTGGGCAACAGAGTGAGAATCTGTCTGAAAAAAAAAAAATTAAGCTCACAGAAGCAGAAGAGGATAGTGGATATTAGGGAGGGGCTGCTGGTGGGCATGGTTGGAGGAACACGGCTGAAGAGCTGTTGGCCAAAACATAAATTTTCAGTTAGATAAGAGGAATCTGTCTAAGGAATCTATTGTATAATATGGTGACCATAGTTAGTAACAATGTATTATATTTTTGAAAATCACTAAGAGAATTTATTTTATGTGTTCTCACCACAAAAAATAAATATGTGTGGCAATGCACATAGTGATTAGCTTGATCTGATCATTTCACAATGTATAGATATTTCAAAACATCATGTTATACATATTTATTCATTTTTTATTTTTCAAACTAAATAAATAAATAAATTAGAAAACACCACAACACAGTTCTGTCACCAAAAATTTCACTCTTCACATCAGAATCATGTCTTTTGAAATTGATATACATTCATAGTTTTTTGTTTTGGGGAAAAATATTATTATAGTACATATAATCATACTATGTGACAGTACATGTCAATGAGTCATTGTCACTAGAATGTGAAGTAAACATCAATTAAAGTCAATAAACACTTTTAAGCACCCACTATTTATTCACTTAAACAGTAAATAATCTAGGAGGTGAGAAATATAATTTTACAGCTATATAATTCATCCATGTAATCAAAAATCACTTGTACCCCTAGAGCTATTGAACTTAAAATTAAAAGAAATATAATTTTAAATTTTAGTGTTAAAATTAAGTTTTTAACTTTAAATTTATTCAATATATTTTTAAATCAAGTTTAAAAATATTTTTAAATTTAAAATACAATTACGGAAAAAGTGAGGAATCAGTTAACCTGAATTTTATTTTAAATTTTGCCCCATTGCCAGGCACAGTGGCTCATGCCTGTAATCTCAGCACTTTGGGAGGCTGAGGCAGGTGGATAGTTTGAGCCAGGAGTTTGAGACCAGCCTGTGGAACATGGCAAGACCCTGTCTCTACAAAAAATACAAAAAATTAGCCAGTTGTGGTGGTGGGTGCCTGTAATCCCAGCTATTGAAGAGGTTGAGGTGAGAGGATTGCTTGAGTCTGGGAATTTGGGGCTTCAGTGAGCCCTGATCGTGACACTGCACTCCAACCTGTGTGACAGAATAAGATTCTGTCTTTAAAAAAAAAAATTCCCAAATTGTTGTCAGAGTATGAGGAAATGTTCTTATTTTTCCAGAGTTTTATTTTTTTCTCTTACAAATGCATGAATTGGGTTTGATTAACTCTCTTACCCACCATCGTAATCATTGCTCTAGAACAAGTCTCACATCATCTCTGCAATGGCCTATTGCCAGGGATGACTAATTTAACTGTCTCCTCTCTCAGACTTGCCCTCTTCAACTACACTCTTCATATACATGCTAAGAAAATAAAGTATAGAACTAATCTGACCATGGCATTCTTCTAGCTCTTGAAGGTCTCCTTAGGGTGACTCCTTGGGGACAAAAATCTCAGTTCTTTAACATGGTGTAGGAGGCTGTTTATCATTGCATGCTCTTCCTCTCTGGTCTTCCTACCACTCTCAAGGAAGGAGAACTGCTCCTCCCGAGCTTCTAAGGCCGTTTCCCCTTTAGCCTTCTACATTACATCTCAAAAGGAGAAGTTAAAAGTCAACCAGAAGAGGGACCGGTTGGCGCCACTGGTCAGGTCTAAAGGATTAAACTCCCTACTGCTAACCACAATCCTCTCCATTGATCATGGATATGATATGGAAAAATTTTCCCCAGAAGGTACTGTTCTTGCTTGATCACGATTAGACCCCCCCCACCTAAGTCACGTTCCCCACACTCTTGACACTCACATGTGTACCTCTTAGACTGTAAGCCTTTAAAAGGGCCAGGGTTTTCTTTGTTGGGGGAGCTCTGTTGTTGAGGCATCCATGCCTGCCGCAGCTCCCAGCTGAATAAAATTACCCCTTTCTTCCCTGTTCAGTGTTCGAGAGGTTTATTTGCAGTCCTCCTGCTTCACTCTGATTCCTGTTTTGCACCTGAACAGTGCTGAAATAACTACAGTTGCCCAGAAGCAGCACATTGCCTCTACCTCTGGGAAATTCACTTGCATGTGTGGTCCTTTTTTATAGGGAATGCTCTGTCCCTTCTTGTTGGGCTTACTTATTTCCTGCAGGATTTCCCTACATCTCTTCCTGCCCTCCCTTCTCAAAGTTCCTTAATGTGAAGCTCTCTGTATATACCACAATCACTGAGCCGCCATATTGCATATCTGTGTCACCCCCTCTTAGGAATTTCTTTGATGTCATGCACTGTATTGTATTTATTTTTGCTTAGCACTTAGGAGGCACTCCATAAATACTTTGAAATGAATGAGTCCATGAATAAAGAGTTTTATCTCCTGTCAGTGAAAACCCATAGAAGAGAAATATGAACAAATGGTTACGGGCCTAGACAGGAGAGAGAGGTTACTTCTGGCTAAGGGAATTGAGTTAGTTAACTTTGGATGAGTGGGTGAGATTTTAAAAGACAGAAATAAGGAGGAATATAGTTCCTAGCAGTTGGAACTGGCATGAGAAGAAGCACAGAGCCAGACAATTTGGCTGGTTTCAAAGGATCTCAAACTTGGTGGCTTAAAAACAATTTAGAATGATCTGTCATAGTTTTTTGAGTTGATGTGGCTCTGCTGGCGTGCCTTACACAGTTGTACTCAGAATAGCTGGGGCTACATCACCTGCAAGCTCAAAGGAACAGGATGTCTGAGAAGGTGAACATTTCACTCATGTGTCAGGAGCCTCAGTATTTCCCCAAGTGCTTATCTGTCGCAGGCTTCTTACAAGGGCTCCAGGAGGCAGGAGCTAGAAGGCAGGAAGACGCTTGGCCAGTTAAATGTTATACCAGGAAGGGGCACAGCATGACTTTGCCCTATTCTATCAATCAAAGCCACCATAGAGCCTACGAGGTTTAACAGAGTGGAGAAATAGACCCCGCTTCTTGTTGTGGAGGGTCAAAATCAAACTGTGAAAGAACAAAAAGATGGGAGACATTGCTGCAGCTGTCTTGGAAAATATACCCTACGATAGATTTTTCCCTGGGAAGAGTAAGGAGTTTGTGTAGGTTACAGAAAGGGCAATATGGGCTCTTCCACAGTACAGAAGGTTGACCTGAGCACAGAGAGCTTTGAGTGCACAATCTCATTGGAGTTTTACTAAAAGGTGTAACATTCTATCAGTAGGCAGTTCATGGGGTTTTTCATTCTGCTGAAATATTGCTCTCTTTGAATTTCACGAAGCTTTTTGTTTTAGTATGAGTTTGTTCTACATTGACCTATTCCATTGAAATTGAGTACTGTATGATAGGATATCAAGATGTATTTTATCAGAGTCATTCATCTTAAGACAAAATGGAAACAGCAAACTTATCAAACAGGCATATCTTCTGTAATATTTGATAGATTTCAGTGAAATTTAGTACACATGTAGGGGTTATAGAAATAACAGATTGCATTGGGTGATGGTTACAGTTTACTGAACTGCTAGGATAGCTGTCTCTGAATATCTTACAAAAAATGGCTTGCAGTAATTGATGCCCTGGGAGACGCTAATGCATTGGCAGAGGGGCTAGAAATTTAAGAAAGCTATGTAGTGATTTGGTCGATGACATAGCCAGACTATATAAATTTAGATGCAACTGCCATTTTAGTAAAAAGTTCCTTTTTTCCCTCCTGCCAAAGATTCTGAATAATTATATCTCTACTTTAGGATTCTTAGATAGGTACAGCCTCTGGGTCCAAGAAATCTTAGGAAGCTTTTCAAAAAGCCACAGCACAGTCAGTAACAGCCCATCTGTCTCTTAATTTTAGAGTATTTTTTTAAAAAGAAAAATTGCTAGGCCAGGCGCGGTGGCTCATGCTTGTAATCCTAGCACTTTGGGAGACCGAGGTGTGTGGATCACCTGAGGTCAGGAGTTCAAGACCAGCCTGGCCATCAGGGTGAAACCCCATCTTTAAAAAATAAAAATAAAAAATAAAAAAAAGAAAAATTGTTTTAGATTTTTATGCCTACCTCTAAGCTGTAATGCAAATTACACAGCAGGCTACCCTGACAGGTGATAAACAAATGTCCTCACTTGCTAATTTCCTAATCAGATGCCTAACTTATCTATACAATTAACAGCAGAAAATGCTACTAGTATGTTTAACTTCATTGTCATGTCAATGGCCACATAGACTTTCTAAGAAATAACCCTAGTAAAATCATTAATGCAGTCATAGTACGGATGCATTTTTTTAAGGAGATATTCACTGCATGAGACTGTTTTTCCTCTGCTCTTAGTACCAAAATATCAGACTTCTCCTGTGCATCTGGCTTGGGTTTTGCCTTCCAAACACTAAATTATGTGATTGCTAGCTTCTTTTTTGTTGTTTCAGTTCTCTGAAAGCATAGAGACAAATTTGTGTTTCTTCTTCAGGTAAATGCACTGTATTATACTACATATACTTTTGAATTCTACTTTAAATCCTTCTAGGGACAAACAGGTACAGAAACAAATAATTACCAAAATGATTAATTTCAGTTTGGTTTTTCTAGATTTCATTTACTGTAACAATTGCTTGACTCTACAATATGGACATCAACCTCACAAGAATACTGGGAAATTATAAATTTAAAATCTTTCTCTTGAGATTGAACTTGAGATTCAAGTTCATTAATGTTTAAGGTGAGATAAAGCATGTTTGGTTTGCCTTCCCCCTGAATAATGGGTGGTTGTTGTGATGTGTTAGGAAACATCTAATTATTTGAAGAATCATGTGTTCATGTGGTTAGGGTTCCTGGCTTCTCTGCATGGGAACTTCACTTCCAAATTGACTTCAGTTGGTAAATATTATAGAAAGCAGAATTCTGGCAGGAGCTCTGAATTACTTTTCTCTTCATTGACAGAATGTCTACACTAACCTCACATTTTTTATGGATAGTCTCACATATCTTCCCTGCTGAGGCTGTCAGGGAATCTGTGAGATGTGAGGCCAAGAGCAGTGTCCTCTACTAAATATGTGCCAAGAGACGGGGGTGTTTTGGTGGCACATATATTTAATTTTTGCACCACTGACTGATATAAGTGGGAAAAATATTTAGATTAAGGAGAACGGGTTATCTGAATGAAGCACCTAAACTTGGATAAAAAGTAGTATTCATTCCAGAGCATTCATGTCTTTATTTGTAAAATATATAAAGTATTCTTGTGGTTTAGCCTATGGGTTTATGTGTATTGTAAAAAACAACAAATAACAATTTATGGTGGAAATAAACCATGTTTGTGGTTCACCACCACCCAAACAGTGATGACACAGACTCTCAATCTCTTTGACTTTAGATTCAAAACACAGTGAAAAATGCTACCCAGTTGTCTGTCAGAAATAAATTTCTGGATTAAATCAACAAGGCTTCAACTCAATTCAGATAAAATTGTGGCAATGTTGGCAGCATAAAGGCATGCTCTGTGGAAGGCACCAGAAATGCATCCTCACTAGAGACTCATCCAGTAACTCCTCAGAGAATCAAGAAAATGAAAATGGGTTTGGGTTGAGCATGTGCATACTTTGGCCACTCACCACCTCATGCCTGTGTTCCATAATAAGGAACATGCATTATTTATTGTGGAAATCCCTTGTGTGCAGGACATGAGCAAAACTTTGAATCAATCAATTACTCAAATGATGACGAAGCTATAAATGCCAACCAAGGCAGAATAAATATCACAGGGGCAGATACAAATACATATAAGACACTATTCTTCCTCTTGACCAGTTGAACATCCACTTGGGAAGATGAGCTATGTACATAAAACAGAAGCAAGTTATGGACAAGTAGTATTAGATGAAGTTTCACAAAAGTTTAAAAGGAGGAGAGAAAAAGCTGGCAAGGCAATTTGGATTATGCTTCGCAGAAAAAAAAGTTGATCTTTCTGTACCCCTGGCATCTCTCTGTTGGTTCACTGATGCCCAGGGACCATCTGTCTCTGAATTTCTTGTGAAATAAGCAATATATAGCACCCTTAAAATCTGAGCCACTTTTAGTTGGATATTCTGCTATTTGCAGCTGAATGTGTCCTGCCATCAAAATCAGCTGGTCTAGATTTAATCCCATGAGAGGTCTGATGTATTCTGGTTTGTGCAGCAGCATCTAAAACATTCCCTTGGGATCTGCCATTTTTCAAATGCTTTGTGTTTTGGTTCAGTTTGAGAACATATTTACTCAATCATAAAATACACTTTTATTGAATTATATTTCATGAGATAGACCTCAGATGGACACTAGGAACTTAAAGATTAGTGAGATGTGTTTCCCTTCTCAGCTCACAATCTATTGGGTGGGGTTTAGGGAGAGACACAAAAATAACTCACTATAACAAAAAGTGCTAAGTTTTCATGAAAATATAAATAAGGTACTCTGAGGTAACAAAAAAAGTGGCATGGAAGGAAGATAGTAAGAATGACCTCCCTTGAGAAAGTTTCTACAGGATATTTTAGGAATAGGAAGCCTCTTTAATGATGAGAATTGTAGGCACCATGGCAGGATGGAGCCATCATTTGACAGCCATCTTTTTCTCTCGTCTAGAAATACTGTTTCATACAGAGCACATGGAAGTATGCCCTATTCAACAAAAAGAAAAATCTCTTCCAGGGGCTGAGAAGAACCCTAAATGCAAATTTCTGAGCTACTGGGATCTGGTCCTGTCTCTGACTGTATCAGTCTGTTCTGACACTGCTATAAAGAAATACCAGAGACTGTGTAAGGTACAAAGAAAAGAAGTTCAATTGGCTCATGGTTCTGCAGGCTGTACAGGAAGCATGATGCATCTGCTTGACTTCTAGGGAGGCCTCAGGAAACTTACAATCATTGCAGAAGGTGAAAGGGGAGTAGGCATGTCACATGGCAAGAGCAGAAAGAAAAAGGGCGAGAGGTGCTACACACTTTTAAACAACAAGTTCTCACGAGAACCCACTCACTGTTGCCATGAGAGTACCAAGGGGAATATCTGCTTCCATGATACAATTATCTCAATTGTCTCCCACTAGGCCCTGGCTGCAACACTGAGGATTACAACTGGACATGAGACTTAGGTGGGGACACAAATCCAAACCATATCACTGACATTTACTGACTCCTTCACTGTTGGGATCACATCTGTGCCTGAACTCTTTGCTCTTCATTTCTAAAATGAAGATCATAAAACCTACCTTTGGGTACAGATGTGAGGCTGGCCTGGAGAGAAGAGGGGATGCCAGAAAATGTGTTCCTAGTGAGAGAAGGAGGGCAATTTAGTTGTGGGCATGAGCAGTGGGCTCAGGAAAACTGGAGGGGAAGGAATAAACCAATCAAAAAAATTATAGAAAAGGCCAACAGAGTTTGCTGTGTGCCAGGCATTTACCTAATTCCTTTACTTGTATTGTGTTCATTTGTAACAGGTTTTATCCTCCTAATAATCTTTTGAGATAGATACTATTAATATCCTTATATTACTGATGGGTAAACTCGACTCAGGAAATGTTAAGCATTTCCTGAGTCATGCAGTAAATATTCTAACTTAAGCATATAGCTTCTAGAGCCTGCACTTGTAATACTCTGTACTTCTGAGTCCTGGTTGACTAATACCATGTTGGAGCTGAAACTGTAATTGAGACAGAAAGTGAATTCCAATTGCAAAGTTAAGGGTGGCAGGGAGTAGAGAAAACCATTGCACTGTTATGGCATTCTTGAGTATCTAGCCTATGTATTGCACACTTGAAGATACAATGCTTTTCCAGGAAAGACCACATTTTAAAATCTGTAGCCAATGTGAAGATCAAGATAAAGTAACCACACAGAACTGTGACACATTTAGGCTGATAGAAAATTTGGCTATAAGGGGAAGGTAATTATTGTAATATGGGTCTCATTATACTACATCTTTTAAGCTTAGAGGTAAAATAAGCAAAATTGTACATGTGAAAGGAGAGGGTAACCTGAAGTATGTTATCAGCAGTGGGAAGAGAGAGAATGAATGGATCTGAGCTACTGAGGAAGGTGAAGTAACAGGATTTGGTGATTGGTTGGATGTAGGAGAGGAAAAGGAACAGGAAAAGACAGAATTGGAGATGACTACCAGATTTCTAGTCCAAGTAAGAGGGTAGATGGTCTGACCATTCACAGAGAGAAAGAAGAATATGAAAGGGGTACATGTCTGTGGAAATAGAATAATGGGTTTGTTTTTGACATACTGAATTTGGGTTGCCTCTAGGATGTTCAAATGGAGGTGTTCACAATATGGTATAATGGTTTTAGAGCTCAGGAAAAAGATTGGGCTGGAAATCCTCAGCACATAGGAATTTCTGAAGTCATGGGAATAGATGAACTCACCCAGGAAGACAAAGGAAAAGGAAAACAGAACTTAAATATACCTTGATATTTAAGGTGTGGGTAAAAGAAAAGTCCCTGAAGAAATGGCTAGAGGGGGTAGAAAAACAACAACAACAACAACAAACAAATGACTAGAGTTTCCAAGAAGCCAAGGAAAGAGAACACAAGTGTTTCAATGAGGGAGTGGGGACAATGTCCATAGATGCAGAAGTCACGTAATAGCTGCGGAGTAAAAGTTTCACTGGATTTACTGGCAGAGATCATCACTGGCCTTTGGGAAAACAGTTTCAGTGTTGCAGTGAGTTAAAGAGGGAATGGAAGATGAAAGCTGAGAGGAAATAAAGACAGTGATTGTGGACAACAGTTTCAAGATGCTGAGTTGTGAAGTAAGAGAGAGACAAGGAGGTATCTAGAAAAAACAGATTTGGGGATATTTAATGTGATTTAAAAAGCCAGTGGCAAGGGGACTTTTATCATTTATTTATAACTTACTATTTAATTTAATTTAATTAATTTATTTTTTGAGTTGGAGTTTCACTCTTGTTGCCCAGGCTAGAGTGCAATGGTGCCATCTCTGCTTACTGCAACCTCCGCCTCCTGGTTTCAAGTGATTCTTTTGCCTCAGTCTCCCAGGTAGCTGGGATTACAGGCATGCACCACCATGCCTGGCTAATTTTGTATTTTTAGTAGAGATAGGGTTTCTCCATGTTGGTCAGGCTGGTCTTGAACTCCTGAGGTCAGGTGATCCACCTGCCTCAGCTTCCCAAAGTGCTGGGATTACAGGCCTGAGCCACTGCACCCGGCCTAATCAATTAATTTATGTCAGAGACAGGGTCTCACTCTGTCATCCAGGCTGGAGTACAGTGGTATGATCATGTGTCATAGCAGCCTCAAATTCTCCTCAGCTCAAGCAGTCCTCCTGCCTCAGCCTCCCGAGTAGCTGAGACTACAGCTATGTGCTACTGTGCCTGACTTTTTATTAAATTTTTGTTTTGTAGACATTGGGGTCTCATTATGTTTCCCAGGCTGTCATGAACTCCTGGCCTCAAGCAATTCTCCTGTCTCAGCCTCCCAAAACACTGAAACTACAGGCATGAGCCACTGTTCCCAGCACAAGTAGAACTTTTAAAGATAGAGAATGGAGGGGGAGTATTCTGAGTAATAAAAAAATATTATGAAATAAAAACTCTTAATAAATGAAAAAACAAATTTTTTTTATATATGCCTCTGAACCCAGAAATCCGACTGAACTCCTGTCTAGGACTACTACTTTGGGTGCCCCGGAGGGACTGATAGAAATGCTATATTAATGTGTTTTAGGGAACATAGTTTCTCTCTCTGAAGAGGATCAGGGGACCAACACAGCCCCCCAAATATTCATTGTCCTTTCTATGGAAATTAAAGAGGTTGTTAGAGAACCTTCTAGCATACTCTGTAAAGATGAGCCCAGCTAGAGAATAAATCAATAGGAGCAAGGGTGGTTTATTAGCAATGCTGACTAAAACAACGAGCAAGGAAGGGGAACATGGAACACTCTCAAGTTTAATGAGTCTGGTCTGCCAAATCTGCAGCCTGTGAGGTGAAGTGTAAATCATGTTTCTCTGGCAACAAGAAGATACCCTAGTGGCCAATGTATATGAAAATGGCTTGAGGGAAAAACAAACAGAAAGAAAACCACCAGCCCTGGGATAGGACCCAAGCCCTTGAGCACCTGTGGTATATCTGTCTTGAAAGGAAAGATGCTAATTCACCTATACTCATTTTCTCTCATTCATTTATTCATTTCTTAAAGCTAGCATTGAATTTGGCCTCATCTGTATGACAAAGCACTGTGGTGGGTTCTGAAGAGTCAAAACTGAATAAAGTCCTATCCTTATTTTCATAGGGGTCACAGTTTCCAAAGAAGGTCAGACATGCAAACAAACAGTCCCTGTGCCATGTGGTAAGTGCTGTCTCTACTAAAGATACACAGAAGAACTATGTGTACCTAATCCTTCCTGGATTTAGGAAAAACTTTGGAAAAGGGACACATGATCTTTCTCTTATTTTAAAACTATATGAAATAAACAAGTCTATACAGTCATGCTTTTTCATCAAGGTGCTTTCTCCAGACTTTTTAAATGGATCTTTTATCTTGATGAGGAGCTCCTTATCTCATTTATACTTGTTGAACACATTAACGTGAATGTGTTTATCAAAGGATCATAGAATTCCATAGCTGGATGAGACCACAGCAATCATTCTAACCACTCCATTGTTTATTGAAAAGACTGATTTTTCAAGCTGCTATCAGTTATATAAATCACTCATTATTAAACTACTCAAATAGCTATTCTCACTTTTTATATAGTGTATGAATTTTTATTTGTATGGTTACCGAAGCAAAAATGCAGTAAAATATTTTTCTCCCATTACGTAACATTGACTTAGAAATGTTTTATTCATGTTATTACATAGTTTTTGTAATTTTCATTTTAATGGCTGCATGATAGTCTATTGTCTTGTTTCACCTTAAGTTACTAAATGATTTCTGTAATTTTGGACATACACAACAATTTCACTGTACAGATGAAAAAACTGAGTCCAGGAAAGGTACTTTGTGCTTTGGGTCTCCGTGACTCCATTCATTATGTTATGTTGTCACTTTCTTTCTTTTTCTTTTCCTTTTTTTTGTTTTTTTTTTGAGACATAGTCTTACTCTATTGCTCATGGTGGAGTGCAGTGGCATGATCTCGGCTCACTGCAATCTCTGCTTCCTGGGATCAAGCAATCCTCCTGCCTCAGCCTCCTGAGTAGCTGGGACTACCACCATCCCTGTCTAATTTTTTGTATTTTTTTCAGAGATAAGGTTTTGCCATGTTGGCCAGGCTGGTCTCAAACTCCCAAGCTCTAGCAGTCCACCTGTCTCGGCCTCCCAAAGTATTGAGATTACAGGCGTGAGCCACTGCACCTGGCCTACGTTATCACTTTCATATGGAAGATGAGAGTTTTAACTGATAGAAAATTATTGACAAAATGTTTTGTGAGGTTGATTTCCTTAATTCCGGTACATCATTTGGTATGCTTAACATATCAGATTATAAGGCAAAACAGACACCAGCTGAAAATTGATGAAATTGGTCAACAGAGAGGGAACATGGATGACTCTTTCCTGTGTTCAACAATTGCTTCTTTTGCCATGCTGGACGAATTTCATGGAGATCCTGTATTCTCACATATGCAATTGAATGGACAGCATGAACTTACTTAACGCATCAAGTATTTCACATCAGTAGCAAGTTTTTGAAGAACTGAGGCACATGTGTGTAACACTGATATAGATGATATCTGGTAGATATAGTTTCATCCTTTAGAAGCTGTTTTAGGAGGGCATGGTTTGGAGGAAAAGAACACAACCCAGGAGGAAAAGAGGGTATTAGGAACTTAGGTATGGAGTTACTTATTGAAGATAGAGGAGGTCCCATCAGACCTCTCAAATGCTACAACGTTAGTGCTGGAAGGGACGTGAAAGACTATTTTCAATTTGTAAAATATCTGTTCAGACAGCAGAAGTTGAGCAAGAATTCAGATCTCATGATGTCAAATTGAGTGCACATTGTCTATCATGAAATAACCAATGTCAGGGACAAATTTCCTCCTTCAATGACTGAAGACTTTTATATGCAATTTCAATGTCTTTCAAAAAATCTCTGTTAGCCTTATTTTTATTTCCAGATTCTAGAAAAATGTATTTGGTTCTGCTCCTTCTCCATATACTGGAGACAGGGAGTAATATATAGCTGATGAGTCCATCTTTAGAGCCTTCAGCTTTGTTTTAACATATCTGGAAATATATATTTTTAAATGTAGACAAGTTAAATAGACTACAAGTAGTCTAGTTAGTAGTCATTCAGTAACACCTCTCTTAGCCCTTCTGGAAGTGGTGAGTTAGTTGGATTAGGGTTGAAGGAACATGTGGAATGCAGAGGGCAAGAAATAGGACAACATAAATGGGATCAAATTAAACTAAAGAGCTTCTGCACAGAAAAAGAAACTATCATTAGAGTGAACCAGCAACCAACAGAATGAGAAAAAAATTTTGCAACCTACCCATCTGACAAAGGGCTAATATCCAGAATCTACAAAGAACTTAAACGAATTTACAGGAAAAAATCAAACAAACAACCCCATCAAAGGTGGGCAAAGGATATGAACAGACACTTTGCAAAAGAAGATATATATGCAGCCAACAAACATGAAAAAAAGCTCAGCATCACTGGTCATTACAGAAGTGCAAATCAAAACCACATTGAGATACCGTCTCATGCCAGGTAGAATGGCGATCATTAAAATGTCAGGAGACAACAAATGCTGGAGAGAATGTGGAGAAATAGGAACACTTTCACACTGTTGGTGGGAGTGTAAATTAGTTCAACCATTGTGGAAGACAGTGTGGCAATTCCTCAAGGATCTAGAACTAGAAATACCATTTGAGCCAGCAATCCCATTACTGGGTATATACCCAAAGGATTATAAATCATTCTATTATAAAGACACATGCACATGTATGTTTACTGCAGCACTGTTCACAATAGCAAAGACATGAAACCAACCCAAATGCCCATCAATGATAGACTGGATAAAGAAAATGTGGCACGTATACACCATGGAATACTATGCAGCCATAAAAAAGGATGAGTTCATATCCTTTGCAGGGACATGGATAAAGCTGGAAACCACCATTCTCAGCAAACTGACACAAGAACAGAAAACCAAACACTGCATGTTCTCACTCATAAGTGGGTGTTGAACAATGAGAACACATGGACACAGGGAGGGGAACATCACACACTGGGGCCTATCAGGGGGTGCGGGGCTAGCAGAGGGATAGCAGGGGGTGAGGGTATAAGGGAAGGATAGCATTAGGAGAAATACATAATGTAGTTGATGGGATGATAGATACAGCAAACTACTATGGCACATGTATACCTATGTAACAAACCTGCGCATTCTACACATGTACCCCAGAACTTAAAGTATAGTAAAATAAATAAATAAAGAGAAAACTTCACTTCCTTTGGGCATTTCCAAAGGGTATGTGCGAGTAAAACAATACAATAATAGAAATTTAGTCTTAGGATCACTATTGGAAAGCATATAATTTAACATTTTTATTTTATAGATTGGAAAATTGAAACTTAGACTTGTACAAAAGAATTTATCAATGACAATGCAAGTCCATATCTTTTTTCACTTTAAATCTAGTGCTTTTTGTTAATCAATGGAATAATTATTGAGCTACTACTGTTACCATAACGCAGGATGAGTATCATTGTAGACGATGAAAGAAACAGAGGGTATATTACTAACTTTAAGATTTTGCCAGTTTGGACTGTATAGAAAGAGACATAGTAAAGACTCAAGAGCTCAATTGTGACATTAGTAAGTCTTAGAGAGGTTCATCAAAGGGTGATTTGGAAGAAGTGGACTTTGTGGAAGTAGAAGCTGAGCTAGTCTTAGAGAAGGCATGAGGTTTGAACTGGCAGGTGGTAGTTGATGCTAATACTTATTTCAGGCAATAGGTATTAGCATTGCCACAGGAAGAATCTGTGACTGCAGAGAACATTCACTTTGTTCTTTACAATAGTTTTAATATTTTCATTTTAATCCATGTGAATAACTTTGGGCGAGTTATTTAGCCACTCTCGTCCTCTGTTTCTTTAGCAGCAAGGAGGGAATAACAAAGCAAGGCTGCATTACAGGGAAACCAGGAGGCATCGTGAATTTGAAGCATTATAAAGAGTTTTATTCACATAAAAGGGAAGGAGAGTATGCTCCACAAAATTCTACAGTCAGAATTTCAAAGCATCATTGTTGCCTAATGATAGTTTTCAGCTTTGCCCTCGGTGGATATATAGTTGGAGTTTTGAAACTGAAATATCTTTGTTATGTTTTGCCTGGATCAAAGCACACATAAAGCCTGATCGAATGGAAAAAAGGCAGAAGATACAGGCAAGTGCCGCAGCATGACAACTAGCAGCCCTCAGGTTTCTGCTAATGTCCTAACCAGTTAAAATGTTCTGAAACCTTTGTAAGCAGGGACTGAAAATCCAACAAAATTATCATTCATATATATATATATATATATATATATATATAAAATGGGTGCTCACACCCTCCTGGAGATCAGAGTAGCTACAGATAGAAAGACCAACATTTTGTTCTTTTCTCTACAGGGTATGAGGCCATGCCCCAACAGAAGAGATGTTTGTTAGAAGAAAAGTGAAACTGCACAAAGTTAGAAAACTGTAAGAGAGGGTGAAGATAAGGAAATCTGTGTAAATAAGAACTAGCTTGTGTAACAAAATCCACATTTTTCATTCTTGGATACACAATGACCTCCTAATATGATGAGGTTTTATGAACAGATAGAAGCGTCTTCCAAGGAACCTATCAATTGTTTGCATATAAATGGGATTTAAAAGGGAACCCGAGAATCCTTTCTTAAAATGAATCTGATTCGTGTTCCTATTAACACTGGATGGACGGACATCTTCCTTTTCTCCTAAGCTGTAGTTTCTAATGGCACCCTCACATACTGAAGAGATGTCTTTTATCATGATTCTAGGTATAAATCAAAGCAGGAGCTGTTACCATTAATGCTGTAAATTCCAACCAAATCTGGAACAGTCATATGTGGAATGAGAATTCCTGATGCATACTTTCAGCATTATTGGCATCTTATCTTCTTCTGTGAAGAACTAATTAATGTCTAGTTCTTGTCTTTGATTTTTCAAACCTTCTCTCTACCTTTCTCAACAATTCTCTCAAGAATTTATTTTTTCCTGCTTAGAAGGCAATTCTTTGGAGTCCTGAAGTCTCTTTGCTACATATGGGATATGTGTAATAAGACAGATGGAAAAGTAGAAAATTCAATTTAAAAAAGATATATGGCTTTTCAGATTCAAAATTAAAAACAAAAACAAAAACAGCACCTAATTTAATTGGGTATTTCTTCTCACTGGAATGATTATTTATATAATAAAACTTGACTGCATTGTAGTATTCTGAGTGTTAGAAATTATTCCTTCAGTTTTCATTTCACGTCTTCCGTCTCCTTGTCCCAATATTTAACATAAGGTCTTGTGCTCAGAAAATGCTCAATACATGTAGGTTGACTGAATGATTATTTATTTAGCAAACTGGTTTATCAACATGCCATAGATATTTTCTTGATGTTTCAGAATAGTTGGGGGTTTCCAATGGAGACCTGGGGAGGCTTTCAGGACTGTGGCATAGCTATCCTCATCTCCCTTACATTTCTTAACCTCATACTCTGCACATGCCTCCTAAAGGAAGGTGCTCCACTTCTGTTTATTGAATAAAAAACAGCTTCTGTTGTTGAGCAATAGCTCTTCCATAAAGTTCTGTTATGAGAACTTGTACCACCAGATTGAATTAACAAAAGTCTTGCTAGATGATCTGGCCTTTCACTATTGAGAATCTAATATAATAATAAAAGGTTATTTCCTTCAGGGTGTATTATCTCTCTAGCCAGATGCTCATTGTAACATAAAAGACAAGCTCCTTTGAGCTAAAAAGTTCTCCCTTATGTGGATGGAGGAAAAAAAAATGAAAAGCACTTACCTGGTCAACATTATTTCATAGGGTGCTGAGGAATAAATCAGGCCTGGCATGACCTTCATTGAAATTTCCGATTTATTTACAGAGGTTTGTGCTGATCGCTTTATCTACCGGAGGCCCTGTTTCCCCTTGGTGACTCATAAGTAATGTGGTCCACGCAAACCCGTGTAAATAGAGCTAATATTTCAAGGGAGGTCATGCTATATACTCTTCCCCTGAGAATAGATGATGGCTGACTGCCGGGCTGATATGAAATTTATCTTTTTGAGAGAGAAGAAGGATTTTGTGGCCTAGAGGGCAATATACAGGGCTTCTGAATCTTAAGAGGGGCTGAGGTACATCAGAATCCAAGTGTGTTTGCATTGTATTTTTCTGCTTATGGGCAAAGATTAACAAAAGAAAACAAAACAAAATAACTCACTCAAGTCAAGTCTTAAGTAGTCTACAAAGTCATCATTGATTTTTCTCAATTTAGTTGTGTATTTGTTTTTTCCTTTGAACGCTAAATCTAGTGGTCTCCCAAGAAGAATTTGTACTCGCTAGTAAATAGATCTTTAACCAAGATTGTCTCAATCACTTCTACCTATTCTTTCTCCTTTGCCCACTTTTATTCTCTCACCACATCCCTGTTTCTCCTTGCCTTGTAAAAACATTTTCTTGGGATCTCTTGCACTTAAGTGGTTCCCCTTCCCCAGTTCTACCTTGGCCTTTTGATTAGCAGCCTTCTCATTCATTGCCTAGTCTTCTCCAACAGACAGCCACTTATATGTTTTCAGGATAAATGTAAAGGCTTTCAGAACATAAAAACAATTTCTGTTTGTAAAATGTATAAAATACAAAACCCTGTGCTCTAGGATTTCTATTTTATGCTTTATAATATGACAATATTAAACTTTATAAATGTTATTAAGAAGTCTAGAAAGAAGCCACATAATAGTATTATCATTAATTAAAACATATGTATCAAGCACATTTTGTGTGGCCTCAGTATGTCGCTGCTTGCTTCTCGCCCTGGCCAGGCATGGTGACTCATGCCTATAATCCCAGCATTTTGGGAGGCCGAGGTGAGAGGAGTGCTTGTGCCCAAGAGTTTGAGACCAGCCTCGGTAACATAGTGAGATCTCATCTCCAGAAAAAAGTTTAAAAATCAGTTGGGCATGGTGGCATGTGCCTGTGGTCCCAGCTACCAGGGAGACTGAGGTGGGAGGATTTGCTTGAGTCCAGGAGATTGAGGCTGCAGTGAGACATTATCGCACCACTGCACTCTAGGCTGGGTGACAGAGTGAGAGATCCTGTCAAAAAAAACAAAAAAAAAATCTTTCTCTCAAGTAGTTTACCATGTATTTGAGAAAATGAGACTAAGATGCTCAAAAAAGGAAAACAACAACAACAACAACAACACTTGAAGAACACAAATCTATATAAAGTTAGCTGTATGATCCAGACTTCAGTGACATTCTAAATATGTATGTGGTCATGACACTTTCTTTAAGTTGTCCCAGGGGAAAGTTCAGTCTTTTTCACATGATCCACAAGCGCTTCGTATCCTGGTCCCAGCTCATCCAACCTTATCTCCTTCATGCCCCAGAAACTCTATGTTCCAGCTTTACTAGACACAAACAAACCACTGTTATGTTTATTTTGGCATGAGGTAGCTAAAGGTAAATAACCTGTGTAAGATGATAAAGCGTATTAGTTACACTCATTTGGCATGTAAAGTACTTTCCAAACATATCACCTTATTATCTTTATCTTTATCTCTCAGTTTGGAATGACTTCCACCACCATCTCCAATTGGCAAATATCAGTATCTTACATCCTCCCAGGGCTAAATGAGTTACACCCGCCCTGTGCTCACATAGCCCTTTCTTCTGCTCAACTGCATTTTAAGTTATCTCTTTATGTCACTCCCCCACTAGACCATGAGCTTTTTGAGGGCAAATGCTGCATTTTATTCACTGTGGAATCCCTAGTGCCCAGCTCCAGAATGTTTGATGGGTGTCTTATAAGAGAATTAGTTCTCAGAAACCGGCAGCCTGACCTTCTACGTGATTAGAGAATGCAGCCACATCCTGAGACCTGAGAGCCACTATTATCCCACTCTCACCAAAATATCCCCCTTGCCATTCTGCTTCTGTAGCAAGAGAATCTGCTCATGCTCCATGGGGCTAAGATTACTGTTGTCTTGGGGGTGTGACCTGGGGCAAGTTACCCTTACCTGTATCGTGTAACACCTTGAATCATCATCTGCATCATTATCTTCAGCAAGAGCAGAAACAAGGGACATTTACTGAATGTCCATGGGATCTTCTGCCAGGGACTGTGGGTAGAGAGAGCCATGAAATCAGTCTCCGTCCTGGAGAATCAAGTATAGTAATAGAAAATGATGTTATACAATAGAATGGAGCTTTCCACAGATTACTGCTATCTCAAGAACACTTTAGAAAAGAAGGGTGCTTTGGACAAATAAGATGCTATATCCTCTTTCTGGAAATTTATAATTTATAACAACCTGGTAGAAGCTTTCTGAAGTTTTGTGATAAAGACAACTTTTTCACTGAGATATAATTACATACAGAAAAATACACAGTTTGGTGAGTTTTGGCCAATGGATACGCTTTTATAACCAAAACCCCAAACAATATATGGAATATTTCTATCACTCTCAAAATTTTTCTCATAATCCTTGCCAGTCAATCCTCTTCTCTGTTACTTCCCTTCGTACAGACAACCACGAATCTGATTTCTATCCCCCATAAATAGTTTTGCCTGTTCCTCACACTTACTAGAGAATCCTTTTTTTTAAATGTAATAATTATTTTATTGTGGAATATGCTTTAAAAATGCTGGGTTATCACTTTACAACTTTCAATGAATTTTCATATCAATTATCTGATTTAATTCAAAATAATAAAATAAGAATGCCTTAAGGGCCAAATGAGTGATGTATACAGTGGTTGCCATAGGAATTTAGCTGAAAACATGCACACAGGGTTAGTTTGAATGGGAAAAGCTTCTCAGTGGTTGCCAACCAAACATCAACTTGACCTTTGGATGGGTAGTACATAGTTAAGTGGGGAGAAAGGAGAGGGAGTTCCAGTATGCAGGGAAAGGATGGGCTAAGATTTAACGATGTTGATGTATATTGATTTAACAATGGTGATGTACATTGTGTATCAGGAGAGCAACCCTGAGAATGAGAGCAGTGAGAATGAAGCTACATTTCAGACCCCCCCAGATCCTGCTCCCCCAGAGTTGAGTGCACCATAGTCTGCCTGGAGAGGCGCTGCTTTCCTGACTTCTGGTGAGATATTTTTCCTGTATGTCTCGGAAGTTGTGTTTCCTAACACTACTGAGGTTACATCAACTCCTTGTAGAAACTAAGCTCACCTCATGTTTGAATTCTATTTACTTCTTACACCTGGGAGTAGTACATTGCTATCAACAAAGCTTTTTAAATATTCATTTTTCTTTCAGTAAATTTTAATGGAAAGGAGACTTGCTTACAGCTTTGTACTTACATTTTTTATAGGGTAAGTGATTTGCAAAGATTTCTGATGTCTGGGAACTCTAAGGAAGTTCAGACCTTATTAGGATGGTTTCTTTTCAGACCTTTCTCTTTCTTATCTGGTCACAGGGCTGTCCTCCCAGGGGTGTATTTATCTCATCTCCCAGCTCTGGCCTGTCACTTGCTCAGATCTCTTTAGTCATTCAGAGGAGAATGGTGTTAGGGGCAAAGGACTATGAACTGAGAAAATGCACATCCTCACTGATGACCAACAGGTAGCTTTCTTGGCTGAATGCCCCCTACTTCTCAGGGAATTCATCTCTAAACAGGTAGGTAGGGTTTTCGGTAATTAATTCATTGAATGGGATCACAACAGTTATGCTGAATCACCAATCCTGCCAATTTTTGAATAGGATTTGAGGCATTGGGCCTACTTGTAACTGTTTCTTTTTTTTTTTTTTTTTTTTGAGACGGAGTTTCATTCCTGTTGCCCAGGTTGGAGTGTAATGGGGTAATCTTGGCTCACTACAGCCTCTGCCTCCCAGGTTCCAGCAATTCTCCTGCCCCAGCCTCTTGAGTAGCTGGGGTTACAGGCATGCGCCACGACACCCGGCTAATTTTGTGTTTTTAGTAGAGATGGGGTTTCTCCATGTTGGTCAGGCTGGTCTCGAACTCCCAACCTCAGGCAATCCACCTGCCTCGGCCTCCCAAAGTGCTGGGATTACAGGCGTGAGCCACCACGCTCCGCCACTGCATTCCATTTTTAAAATTAGTGGTAAGAGAAACACAGGAGTACAAACACATATACACACTGCTCACAGAGATAATGCATTGAGTAAGTGATATGAAAGTGGTGCTGTCTTAAAATGAATAGCAAGCAAGAAAGAAACAAATACTATGTAGGGTTTTGGTTTATTGATGAGCCAAAAATCAGTGCAGGCATCTTTGGCAACTTTCTGCCTTTATTCCTTTTACACTCCACTCATCCAAACCTTTGTGCCCTCTCTTTACTTCTGCAAATTTTCTGATCCAAGATGGATCAAAGACTTAAATCTAAGACCTGAAACCATAAAAATTGTAGAAAAGCCGGGTGCGGTGGCTTACGCCTGTAATCCCAGCACTTTGGGAGGCTGAGGTGGGCGGATCACCTGAGGTCGGGAGTTTGAGACCAGCCTGACCAACATGGTGAAACACCATCTTAAAAAGAAAATTCTAGAAAATAACATTGGAAAAACTGTTCTGGACATTGGCTTAGGCAAGGAATTGATGATTAAGACCCCAAAAGCAAATGCAACAAAACAGCAATAAATACATGGGACAAATTAAACTAAAAAGCTTCTGCATAGCAAAATAAATAATCAGCACAGTAAACAGACACCCCACAGAGTGGGAGAAAATATTCACATACTATGCATTTGACAAAGGCCTAGTACCCAGAATCTACAAGGAAATCAAACAAATTGGCAAAATAAACCAAAAAAAAAATAATACCATCAAAAAGTGGGCAAAGGACATGAATGGACATGTCTCATAAGAAGATGTACAAAAAGCTAACATATATATGAAAAACTGATCAACACCACTAATCATCAGGGAAATGCAAATTAAACCACAGTGAAATACCACCTTACACCTGCAAGAATGACCATAATCAGAAAGTCAAAAGACAATAGATGTTGGTATGGATGGGGTGAAAAGAAAACACTTTTACACTGCTGGTGGGAATGCCAATTAGTATGACCACTGTGGAAAACAGTATAGACATTCCTTAAAGAACGAAAAATGGAACTATCATTTGAACCAGCAATCCCACAATTGAGTATTTACCCACATGAAGTCATTATGAAAAGACACATGCACACGTGTATACTTTGCAATTGGAAAGATATGGAACCAACCTAAGTGCCCATTGACCAATGAATGGATAAAGAAAATGTGGTATATAGACATGATGGAATACTACTCAGCCACAAAAAGGAACAAAATAATGTCTTTTGCAACAACGTAGGTGGAGCTGGAGGTCATTGTTCTAAGTGAAGTAACTCAGGAATGGAAACCCAAGTATTCATGTTCTCACTTACGAGTGGGAGCTAAGCTATGAGGATACAAAGGCATAAAAGTGATGTTATGGACTTTGGGGACTAAGCAGGGGAAGGTTGGGAGGGTTTAAGGGATAAAAGACTACATACTGGGTACAGTGTACACTACTCAGGTGACAGGTGCAATAAAACATCAGAGATCACCACTAAGGAATTTATTCATGTAACTAAAACCCACCTGTATCCCAAAACTATTGGAATTTTTTTAAAAAATTGTCTTTTCAAGTTCACAGAGTGAATTAGCTGTAGGACTAGGAATAACACTCGCTTTCTGGTTTCCTCTTGCTATCCTTTTGATCTGCATCTTGGTGACGCAGGAAAACAAAGAGGAGCAAGCTGTGTGAATGCTTTCTACCCTGGGGGACATATTGTTTCCTCGCTTTAGAACTCTATCCCCATTCCCCCTATCCAGCGGACTCCTCCTCATCCCCTATGTCAAAGAAAAAATATGACTTCTTCATGGAAAGCCTTCTCTCAGTTCCAGTCTGCCACCACAATCTTCAGTAGGAGCTTCTTTTCCTTCCCACACATTATCCTTCTAATTAATTACCTGTTAACTCTTTGTCCCCCTCTCCTCACTGTGAGCTATGACAGTACCTGATACATAGTTTATGCTCAATGAATATTTGTTGGTTGAATGAATAAATATGGATTGAGCCCTTAGGCTTGTATATTTCAGATATATTCACAAAGACACAGTACATTTAGCATATAGTTTATTTTTTTAAACATATAGTTTTATTGTGTTGTAGACAACTCCAGCTAACTAAAAGAAAAAATCGTATTTCATGGAGTATGTTGCTAATACAAAAGGCTGAAAACCAGGGTTGGAAGAGGGTAGAAATGGAGCCAGTTCTGGAGGAGCAAGACCTGTAATGACTGCAACAGTCTTATGTCAGAGAAAGCTGGTCAAAGGCCATGTCAATAATCAGTAAATTACTACTATTTAAAGGCTCTCTACCACTGTAGAACACATTTTGTGTGTCAGATCAGGGAAGGAGAACCCAGTCAGCATTGGTCGAGTCTGCTCCTTGGCCAATGAAGAAGAGAAAATTCCTCAAAAGAAGATCCTATTAGGAAAGAAGAATGAATGGTAAGTGACTGAGACGGAAAGTATAGTAAGACACATATCCGTTCCATATATATCCTGGTGAACTGCTTTGAATCCTTTTATGTTTTCATCCTCTGGGGTAGGTGCCCTCCAGAATTTTGGGTGCCTCTTATACAAGGGTGCCATATTCTGCTGAGATGCCAGCCTTCTCTGTGAGTCTGTGAGTTTACACTGCCTGGCGTATAGTTGGTATATGATAAACATGTGTTGAATAAATGAAAGAGTGAATAATAAATGGGTGAAGTGGCAATCAGCAGAGATGCTGTCAGAGAGGATGGCAGAAGTGGAGATGCCATAAGTTAGATACGGACAATAAATAAGCATTCTACTTCAAGTTCATATTCAGTTTTCAAGTATTTCTCACAACCTTGTAAAATAGACAATACAGTTATGTTCTGTATTTTACTGATGAAGAAATTAGACTTAGTGAGAGTAAATTATTCTGGGTCACAAAACTAATTATTTGCAAAGCTGGGATCAGAATATAGGTCACCTATTTCCACTCTAGTGCTGGATATAATGGTTGAGTAATTTTTTTTTTCAACTGTTTGGTTATGGATAATAAGTCAGAGATGAGTATAGTGTTTTGTAAGAGAACAAACAATGTCTGAGGAAATTTGAAAATAAGGACTGGTATTGGAAGTGAAGCTAACAAGAAGTACCATATTTATCTGTGCATAGGGTGTGAGAGTGGAAGGGGTATTTGTATATGTATGTGTGTTTAAAGGGGAACATTTAGATAGAGATTCTCTTAGAAATAGAATTCTGAGCCAAGGAGTAGAAGAAAGAATATCAAGGAGTCTTTTAAAAGGTTCATTTCTCATTGTTCCTATCCCTGGTGTCTCTCTGAGCATTAAGAGTTGTTTTTAAATTATTATGTCATAAGGAAGTATTATTGAAATGGAGGTTTTTTTTTTTTGGTATTTATATTACATAATATACTCCTCTGGCAACAATAACAACAACAAAAAAACAACAACAACAAATTCTGGAGAAATAATTTATAGAAAGAGAAGAATTACTAAACACACATTCAAGATATTTTAGATTGAGTAGTCATGTGGTACCCAATTATTGCTATGGGGTGAAATCCCCTTAAATAATACTTGTGAATACCCTGAATATGGACACAAAGCCTCTGGAGAATTGCTACTATGCCCACAGCACAGTTCAAGATCCTATGACTCTTTTGATCAGGGACAATGTGGATTGCCTAGCACTGCAGGCAGGTGGGCCACCTCACCTCCTTTTGTTGCTTAGACAGCCTCCGCTACTCTGGAAGGAGGATGATGTGCTGAGACCTCTCAACTCACAGTTTTGGCGGGCAAAGCAGAAAGTGTTCTAGTTTGGCAGTTTATTTTCAAGCCAACTTATTCTTCACTTGTCATCTTTAAGTATTATTTAAAAATGCATATTCAGGTTCCCAGGAAGGATTAATCTAAGACAGAGAAGGAAATAGGGTGTTTGAGTAGCTGACATGTTTTGCCTATCCCTAATCTCCATCTGCAACTAGAACATGCATGTTCATTTTGGTGAATGAAGTAATTTATGTCAGAAAGGAGGAATGCTAGAAAGAAGTGAGAGCAATGAATGTGGTTGGTCCTAATTCTTGCTTTGTTAAAGATTGAAGTGAGTAGAATCTCAGTAAAGATATTCCTGAAAGCAAACAGGTCAAGAAAAAGGCAAGAAATAAAGAAAGCCAGAGGCAAACAGAGACCTCAGCAAGAGAAGGACATGACCTGCAGACATCAGCCCATGATGGGAAACAAACCCCAAAGAAAGCTTGAGCCAGAACAGCAAAGAAAATGATCAAACTCCAGTCTCATTGGAACCTTGAGAAACTCACCTCCCAAAGACTGTGCTGTTGGCGGGGGCAGGGGGGTGTTGGATAGAGAGAGAGCAGTATATGTCAGGACTTATTGTTGGCAGCATTTTGATAATGAGAATGATAGTTCTATTCAGAGTTTCAGCTTAAAAAAAGTGTTTCATCATTTTGGCAGTTTGGAGGCTTGGTAACTGGTGTAAAAAAAAAAGAATCAACATTTAAAACTGGTGAGTTTTAGCTTCTTCCTCCATTTCTCTGAGCTCCAGTTTTTCTGAGGCAGAAGAGTAAAGTCACCTATTCCCTGAAATTCTTGCAGTTAGTCTAAAGAGAAAAGTATTCCCAAGAGATTTCTGAGACGTATGTTTTACCTTTTTATAGAGAGCAAAAATTAGCATTCAGATTCCTTGTTACAAGTCCCATTTTGATCTTTTTTTAATTGTCAGTGAAAAAGTAATGAAGAGCAATTCTGATTTAGCCACAAAAATTCTACAAATGATAAAAAAGACCAAGCTGACAGGTGCACTGAAAATGATCATATTCTTTCCTCTTACTTTAGTTTAACTACAGCTAATAATACTGACTCATCCTTTGAATTTCTCTTGGCGTCTTTCATGTGAAGAGTTCAAAGCCCTTTATGAATCATAAATACTTAGGTCTTCCTTACAGTAGGAGCGTGAGAATGACATTGTACCCATTTCACAGTTGAATGATGGGGCTCCAGTCAGAGAGCTGGCCATGGAAACACAATCTTCTCTGTGGTCTCTGCCCTTGACTTATTTATCTCACTTTGTGGGTCTCTCAAACTCCCCCACACTCCTAGAAGTCATCCTCCTTATTTTCACTTCTATCTTGTACCAAACTCATTAAGCAGCCTTTATTGATCTTCCATTCTCTATTTCTGTCTATCACTTGTTTTTGCTTGCTTCTAGGCTTATGTAATCAGTGTCTCTGCTGCTTTGTGGGAATTACTATGTCTCTGGTGTACCCTGCACCTGACAAAATAGAATAGGGCTTCTATTTCCTTTTAAAAAACGGTTAATGAAGAAGTGTTTCTTGGTTCCCTAGTATGCCTGCAGCAGCAGCCTCAGCATAGCAAGAGCTCCAGAAAGACCAGAAGACACAGATCCTTCCTTGGAAAAGCTGTAGGGAGGTGAGGAGACAGCTCTGACACACAGGGTATAGCAAAGAACACCACCAAATCCTGTATCAAATACCTCATCCTGTGTTACCAAACCTTAGGAATACAAGAATTTAGAAGAAAGGGCTGAGGAGTCAGACACTTCGAGGAGGTTGTGTTTGGTTGAGATTTTGAAGACTGGGTCAGCAGAGGATTTAGGTGTTCCACATGTATTAGTTAGTACATGATGCAAACACTATTATTACATGAACTACATTCATGTTATAGATGAGGAAACTGATGCACAGAGACATTGAAGAACAAGGCCATGCAGGTAGTAAGGAGCAGAGCTGGGATTTGCACCTCAGTGTTCTCCTTCTGGTGCTCAGGCTCTTCGCCATTTGGTATACCACCGCTCAGATGAAGGGACTGAAAATTCAAGAGGAAAATCCTTTGCCTTCAGGCATCCAACCCCATGCCATGTTCACAACAGTATTATTTATTGATTCAATCACTGTTTAGAAGTGGCTTTCCCTTGAATCTCATTTAATGGCTGCCCCTGAGTCCAGAAAAGCCTCACCCAACCTTGTCAAAACAAATCAACACTGTTCCTGTACTTTTTGAATTCCAAGGTAGAAACATTAGAAGTGGCCTTTGATGAGGACCAGCAGTAATGCTGCAGCCCAAGCATTCCTTCCAGGAATTGGTGGTGAGCCCAGTGAGGCCATCCCTGAAGCCCTGGCCAGGTTGCCTGAGAGGAGTTGGAATGAAGAGTTATAAACCGAGAGGTTGTGTTTGAAGGGTCCTGTTACAAACTAAATCCATATTTCAAAAAAGCATGAAGCCTATTTTCCAATGTTTCTTACCATTTCCTTTATTGAGTCATATCATGAATTAATATTGAATCCTTACAGAGCAAACTTTAAAAATAATACACTATAGAAAGAGCATGCCATTGAACAACAACCAAGCCACAAACTCCTTCAGGGAAGGCATCATGTTCTCTGGTTCTCTTTTGCACCCGTGAGAGTCTGGGCATAGCAATAAACACATAGGAAATGCTTGACCAATAAAGACTGAATTTAGCTGAATCTTTCAGGAGTCTTTTTCTGACTCTCTCACCAGATAAGTAGGCAATAAGCAACTCATGGGACTCAGTGGAGGCAACAGGACCTGAGGTCCAGGATAAAGGAGGACATACTCCTCTTCAATTCATGCAAGGAAATCACAAATCTATTGGTACTAGCATTAACTATAGCCTGAATAAATAATCTGTTTCATATATACGTTTTATGATTATTTTTCTTGAAGATAATATGGATGTGGGAATGAATAAAATTCAGACACATTTGGTAATGTCACTAAATTCACAGTTGCTTTTTGTAGTTATGAAATTTTTTTTTTTTTTTTTTAGAAATGGTCTCACTCTGTTGCCCAGGCTGGAGTACAGTGATATAATCTCTGCTCACTGCAGCCTCAACCTCCCAGGCTCAGGTGATTCTCCCACCTCAGCTGCCCAAGTAGCTGGGACTACAGGTGCGTGCCACCATGCCTGGCTAATTTTTGTATTTTTAGTAGAGACAGTTTCACCATATTGCCCAGGCTGGTCTTGAACTCTTAGACTCAAGTGATCCTCCCACCTTGGCCTCCCAAAGTGCTGAATTTACAGGTATGAGCCACAGTGCCTGGCCATAATTTTGAACTTTTTAAATCAGTGAATGCAACTGTTATGTGGGGGAATCTGGGACATTTTGTGGCACTTTTACAGAAGCTTCATATTGGAAATATTGGACTAGACAACTCATGTGGTTCTTTTCTATTCTAAACTTCTTTATTTAATGATTCCCTGGCTTAAAATAGGGTGAAATGATTTGACAGTGTTTTCCACAAGTTGGATTCTTAGAATTGCCATACAGTGGTGACAATCTCTGCAACTTACCATCGAAACATCAGGAATTTTTCATATTTCTGTATCTGATTCTTTAAATGTTTTCTGAAAATTTCCTGAATTAGAAAAATAATTATGATCTTAATTAGATTTCCTTGTCTTCTTCCAAAAGAGTTAGGTCTTTGAAAGGATACAATGAGATTTTCAACAGTGGATGTAAATTTATCAGTACCATCTGTCATTATCTTCCTCTACACATTATTTGCTCTTATCACACAAAACCATTGTTTTTCTTTTTCTTGCAGTTGCCATTTACCTTCACACTCCTGCTGATCCATTAGCTGGGGATACACCTTCCCTTCTTCTCAGCCCAACCTCATTGCCCTTGATTCTTTTCCCATTGCATCACCACTATTAGCCACTCTTTCGC
Source organism: Ateles fusciceps (assembly GCA_036589455.1). Taxonomy (NCBI): domain Eukaryota; kingdom Metazoa; phylum Chordata; class Mammalia; order Primates; family Atelidae; genus Ateles; species Ateles fusciceps. Next base: position 3,697,655 of record JAZHEH010002924.1, on the reverse strand, counting down.
ATGGCTCAGCGGTGTGTGCCTCACCAAGGTGCCAGGTGTTTTAGTTCTTCCTTTGTACGGCTCTGCACTCTCTGGCCTGAAAGCCACTTGAGCACTAGCACTGTCTCTCACGTATCTTCTTTCCTCCAGATAACTAGGCTAAGGTGATCTCTAAGTGCTCATTAAATGTCCTGAATGAATGAAATGATAGATGCAGTCCCCATGGAAGGCAAATATCTTTGATTAGGAAAATATTACAATTGAATTCAAAAAGTTTAAATTGGTTTCCAACTTGTACCTGACATGTTTTAAAAATAAGTTTAAACTTAAAAAAAAATTCTTAACCTCCTACTCCTAATTACCTGATGTTCTTTACACTTTATCAAAAGAAAAGTGAAATGGAATAAATTCTTTCTGCAGAGTTTCTAGGTCCTGCTTCTATACTCTACAGAAAGAATTAATAAACCAACATTATTCCTGGAACTGGAATGATATAAATTGATGGCTCCAGTACCCAGACCAAGATGTGCTGGTAGGATAAGCTCTGAGAGCATAAATTTTTGTTAAACAGAGAAACTACCTTAATTCTATCACCACATATAACAAACTAAAATTTTTTAAAAAATAGAAAAGAAAAGAAAATTACATTTCCTTTGTGGGGGTGAGTGTAGACAAGGGAGAAAAAATGTATTTGTTCTTTTATTTCTAAACCAAGTAGAAGAAATTAAAATATACATACAAGAATGAAGACATTTGCTAAAACAAAGGATATTGCGTTGTTTGTTCTCCTTGCAAAATTTTATCTTCTCTAACCTGCAGAGGGATAGTACACCATTCAGCAGAGAGCCCAGGACATAGGGTGGATAACTGCTAACATGGACAGATTACTTCATCTTGGTCAGGTACTGTGCTAAGCTCTTTACCTGCTTATAATATTTCATCCTTACAATAGTACTATTAGCTGTAAATTGAGTACTCTTATTATCTCTATTTTACAGACGACGCTTAATAAGATTAGTTTGCCTAAAACGTCAGAGTTACTAAGCAGTGAAGCCAGGACTCAGACTCAAGTAGTCTGATTTCAAAGTCCTAACCATTTTTTATTTCTAGTGTGGCTAGAGAATAGAAAATGTGAAATCTAATCTCAATTTTATATTTAATCTAGATTTTGAATATTAGGCAGAATATTGACAAAACTGGATAAAGAGTAAGATTTTCTAGCTTGAGAGAGCAGTGTCCTCATAGACGTGTGTACTGTGTGTGTATTTTTAAATTTCCTATGTGTGTGTATTGTGTGTGTATTTTTAAATTTCCTATGTAATATGTTGACATTTTATGAAACATTTCTGGCTGGGAAAGAGACTGCCCGTCCAAGAGCTAGTCAACATTTACAGATAACAAAGCACCAAACAACTATGGACCACCTCCAAAGCCCACTGAAATTCTTCAAACTGCCAGTTCTATATTTATCTTGCCATGTCTTGCCTTTTGCTGGGAACCCCAATGAAGGCTGTGGCCTGAGGGCTCCCTGGGCCTGTCCCCCCATTTCTATCTTCTGCCTCCTGTCCACTCCAGTGTCTTTCCCATGTGTCACACCATGCCTCCTGTCTCAAGGACCTGTACATATAACAAACTTTGCTTTCCTGAGCCTCTCCTCTGTCTCTACTTGTGGCAGCACCTAATGGATCATCATGTACAAAAATTTAAAACAATGTAGCAGTGAGAAAACAAGTGGTATCCCCAGGGTATGGCAGTGGCTCAGTGGGACAGGAGCACAGTATCTCTGTGGAGCAGAGGCTGGTAAACTGGGCCATGGGCCAGATCTGGCTTAACACCTGTTTTCATACAGCCTGTGATTAAAGAATGAATTTTATATTTTTAAGTGACTGGAACAAATATCAAAAAAGAAAAGAATGACATTTCATTATGTGAAAATTATATAAAATTTGTAAACTTATATAAAATTTCAGTATTCAGTAATAAGGTTGTATGGGAACACAGCCACATTCATTTTCTATTGTTCATGGCTGATTTCAGAGAATTGAGTAGTTATGACATAAACTGTGGGGGATGTGAAGCCTAAAATATTACTACCTGGCCATTTTCAGAGTTTGCTAACTCCTGATCTAGAGAATTAATAAGGGGATGTTCAGAAGGGTGGGTAAATGACAACCAGTCTTTAAAAACATGCTTGATGATTTATAATTTGAAAGGCACTGGAGAATGCTGAAAGACTTTGAGGGATAAGTGGCATAATCAGAATACTAAGCTTTTAAGATCGTAAACAAAAGACATTCCCAGATGCCCTCTGTAATAATCATTTATTATAAGGTCACGAAGGGAAGCAGTTGTCACAAGGCAACTGGCTCAGGGGGGAGTGGAGCCATTCTGAGTCTCAGGACTTCTTTGCCTCAAGAAAAGTAGCTCATCCACTGCAGGACTCATCATGACTTCAGGGGAACCACCAACAGAGACTGTCTGGTTAGGTTGATTTAACACCCTCTAATATGGAGCATACCTTATTCCACAAGGCATGGTGGCTGGCCTCCTGTATGCTTAGCCAGTCCATGGTCAAGATAGTGGTAGAAGAGCATGTTCTGTCTTTCTCAACATTCAGTACTGGAGCCCCAGCACCTGTACAAGAACTGCTTGAGGGCATTTTCCTTTGAAGGAAGATGTGAGGACAATAGCTCCTTAGCATTTTAGGAATCTTTCTCAGTGTTAGAGTAAAATCCTGCCCCCATGGGCCCTGGTGCTACCTTGGGTGATACACTTACCTTGGCTGGGGTGGTGGGGGTGTTGGGAGATAGGGAGATCCTCACATCAGCACATAAATCTTCTATCAGCAGATAGATGTCTCACTATTCTGCTCTAGGCTTCATAACTACACCAGATATCTTGTTGGTTCAAAGTATCCAAAGGTAGGTGTATTAGTCCATTTTCGTGCTGCTAACAAAGACATACCCATTTAATGAACTTACAGTTCCATGTGGCTAGGGAGGCCTCACAATCATGGTGGAAGGTAAAAGTCACGTCTCACATGGCAGCAAAGAGAAGAGAGTTTGTGCAGGGAAACTCCTCCTTATAATAACTATCAGATCTCATGAGTTTTACTCACTATCATGAAAACAGCATGGGAAAGACCTACCCCATGATTAAATTACCTCCTACCAGGTCCCTCCCACAACATGTGGGAATTCAAGATGAAATTTCGGTAAGCACATAGCCAAACCATATCACTCCACACCTGGCCCTTCCCAAATCTCATGTCCTCACATTTCAAAACCAGTCATGCCTTTCGAACAGTCCCCAACGTCTTAATTCATTGCAGCATTAACACGAAAGTCCACAGTCCAAAGACTTATCTGAGACAAGGCAAGTCCCTTCCACCTGCGAGCCTGTAAAATCAAAAGCAAGTTAGTTGCTTCCTAGATACAATGGGGGTACAGGCATTGGGTAAATACAACCATTTCAAATGGGAGAAACTGGCCAAAACAAAGGGGATGCAGGCCCCATTAAAGTCCAAAATCCAGCAGGGCAGTCAAATCTTAAAGTTCCAGAATGATGTCCTTTGACTCCTTGTCTTATATCCAGGTCACACTGATTCAAGGGGTGGGGTCCCATGGTCTTGGGCAGCTCCACCCTTGTGACTTTGCAGGGTACAGCCTCCCTCCCAGCTGCTTTCATGGGCTGATATTAAGTGTCTGTGGCTTTTCCAGGTGCACAGTGCAAACTGTCAGTGGATCTACCATTCTGGGATCTAGAGGACAGTAGCCCTCTTCTCACAGCTCCACCAGGCAGTATCCCAGTAGGGACTTTGTGTTGGGGCTCCAACCCCACATTTCCCTTCTGCATTGCCCTAACAGAGGTTCTCCATGAGAGCCCTACCCCTGAAAGAGACTTCTGCCTGAGCATCTAGGCATTTCTATACATCCTCTGAAATCTAAGCGGAAGTTCCCAAACCTCAATTCTTGACTTCTGTGCACTTGCAGGCTCAACACCACGTGGAAACTCCCCAAGGCTTGGGGCTTGCACCCTCTGAAGCCATGACCCAAGTTCTATGTTGACCCCTTTCAGCCACGTCTGGAGTGGCTGGGATGCAGGACACTGAGTCCCTAGGCTACACACAGCATGGGCACCCTGGGCCTAGCCCACCACACCAATTTCTTGTCCTAGGCCTCTGGACCTGTGATGGGAGGGACTGCCATGAAGACCTCTGACATGCCCTGGAGACATTTTCCCCACTGTCTTGGGTATTAACATTTGGCTTCTCATTACTTATGCAAATTTCTATAGCCAACTTGAATTTCTCCTTAGAAAATGGGATTTTCTTTTTATCACATTGTCAGGCGGCAAATTTTCTGAACTTTCATGCTCTCCTTCCCTTTTAAAACTGGATGCTTTTAACAGCACCTAAGTCATCTCTTGAATGCTTTGCTGCTTTGAAATTTCCTCTGCTAGATACCCTAAATCATCTCCCTCAAGTTCAAAGTTCCACACACCTCCAGGGCAGGGGCAAAATGCTGCCAGTTTCTTTGCTAAAACATAACAAGAGTCTTCTTTGCCCCAGTTCCCAACAAGTTTCCCATCTCTATCTGAGACCACCTCAGCCTGGATTTCATTGTCCATATCATTACCAGCATTTTGGTCAAAGCCATTCAACAAGTCTATAGAGAGTTCCAAACATTCCCACATTTTCCTGTCTTCTTCTGAGTCCTCCAAACTGTTCCAAACCTCTGCCTGTTACCCCGTTCCAAAGTTGCTTCCACATTTTGGGGTATCTTTTCAGTAGCACCCCCACTACTGGTACCAATCTACTGTATTAGTCCATTTTCATGCTCCTGATAAAGACAACAGTTCCACGTGGCTGGGGAGGCCTCACAATCATGGCAGAAGGTGAAAGGCATGTTTCACATAGCAACAGGCAAGAGAAGAGAGCTTGTGCAGAGAAACTCCTCGTTATAATAACCATCAGATCTTATGAGACTTACTCACTATCACGAGAACAGCACGGTAAAGACCTGCTCCCATGAGTCAATTACCTCCGATCCAATCCCTCCCATCCAGACACGTGGGAATTGGAGATGAGATTGGGTGGGAACACAGCCAAGCCCTATCAGTAGGTAAAAGCTTCAGCTTTGAATTCTAATGTTGTATCATTAAAACCTAGTCTGCTTTATCTATTGCTTTAGCATTCTGTGTCTTTTAATGCAAGTACTTCTATTCTTTAAAAAAAAAAAAGGAACAGGAAAGAAGGAGAAAGGAAGAGAGTAAGAGAGGGAGGTAGGGAGGGAAGAAGGAAGGAGAAGAGAAAGAAAGGAAGAAGGAAGAAGGGAATGAAGGGAGGGAGGAAGGGGAAAGGAAGGAAGGAAGGAAGGAATGAAGGAAGGAGTAGAGAGAGAGAGAGAGAGATTCCCTTGAGAATGTATTTCTCCATTAGCAATGGAAAACTGGCAGGGAGTTGGTCATTGATTCTTCTCTGAAGATCTTTATTTGTGTTATCCTTACTTTGAATAAAATAGTAAAAGATTATCTTTTTAACTAGCTCAGCAAGTCCCAACAGTTTTCAAATCTGGGTTTCTGAAAAGTCTTTGTCCTTCTCTTTTTCTAAAGCATTTAAATTATTTGAATAGAGCAGCCAGAAACCAGAGTTTTTCAGGAAACTTAAAACCTGAAAAACTAAACAGTTCTTATATAGTTGGCAGGGCCCCTGTACTGAGTGTTGAGAATTACAGAACATTCTCTTCTACCATTTTCTTAGCCATGGACAGGCTGAGCATACAGGAGACCAGCCACAATACCTTGTGGAATAAGGAATGCTCCATGTTAGAGGGTGATACATCAACCCAACCAGACAGCCTCTTTTGGTGGTTGCCCTGATGTGATGATGAGTCCTGCAGTGGATGAGCTACTTTTCTTGAGGCATAGAATTCCTGGGACTTAGAGTGCCTCCACTCCCCTGAACCAATTGTCTTGCTGTCCCACTTCCACAGATGGAGAAAATGGTAAAGTGAACCTGGTGAAATAACCAGGGTGAGAACCTGAATTTTGATCCTTCCTCCATCACTCAACCTGTGAGATCTTGAGTGAGTCAAAACCCCTCAGAGTCTCTAATTGTTCACATAGGAGATATGAAAAATAACAGTTCTGTCACATACATCATAGCTGGCATTGGAGGTCAAGTGGAAATATATACATTCCAGGCTTTAGAAATTGTCAAATATAGGATAAATGAAAATAAAGGATATAAACATTAGTTTATAGCCAAACATTTGGTTTGGCTACATCCCCACCCAAATCTCATCTTGAATTGTAGTTCACATAATCTCCATGTGTTGTGAAAGGCACCTGGTGGGAAATAATCAAATCATGGGGGCAGGTTTTTCCCATGCTGTTCTCATGATAGTGAATAAGTCTCACAAGCTCTGATGGTTTTATAAAGTGCAGTTCCCCTGCACACACTCTCTTGCCTGTCACCATGTAAGACATGCCTTTGCTCCTCCTTCACCTTTTGCCATGATTGGGAGGCCTTCCCAGTTATGTGAAACTTTTTCTTTATTAATTACCCAATCTCAGGTATGTCTTTATTAGCAGAATAAGAATGAACTAATAAATGTGACTGCATTCATATTGCCAGAGTAAATGTTCTTGGCTGCAGAAGAATGAGCCCTCATGCCAGGCCACATTGATGAGGAGTTACTTTGTGATAATTTTGAGTTTCATGAGGGTGTTGAAGATGAGTGAAAGAGAAAGCATTCTAGGCTACAAGAAAGGTGTGGAAATAAACATGGAAGCCAAAACGTTTGATGTATGTTTAAGGAGCAGTAAGTAAACTAGATTACTGGCTGGAGCAGACTAGGTGTGCTAGCAAAGTTGTGGGTCATGAATATGGAAAAGGTAAGTTGAAGCCACACCATCGGAGGCCTTGAATGCCAGGTTTAGATATTTGAATTATTCAGAAAAAACATGCCAGTGATTTTAGACTAATGACTTGCCAATAGTGTGCAAGTTACATCTAGGAGAGATGGGCAGCAGCCAGACTCTACTAGGAATCATTGCTTTCATCCATCTAGGGACAAGATAAGGAACTAAGCTGAAGCTATAGATGTACTGGCTGCTCTGAAGGACCTGGTAGCTGAAGAGGCTATAAAGGGAGACTGAAGACCCTCTTCTTCTGAGTTCAGCTGGTGTAAGGAAATGAGATACTGCTGTTGGAAATGGGAACATATAAGAGGGAATATTCATCCTGGGAAGAAAAGTTAACTCACTTTTCAGCCTCAGTGTTAGAAGGGAGGAACATATGGGGCTTGAAAGGATTCTAATTCGACACACAGAAAAGGGTTTTGAGGAAGGAAGGGGAATGAGGAGCTTGGACCCCCTCCCTCCACCTCCCAGAGAAAGGCAGGAGGCTACCATTGCCAAACACTGATAGATTGAGAAGGCTCCCCAAAACATGGCTTGAGGAAGGCTTAAAGAACTCCAGCAATGAGGGAGGCTTGCAGAGGAACTGAATAAGGGAAAAGAAAGGCTGAACTCTCACATTCAAGCCCTTGGTGGTCTGAACCCGACCTTCCTGTTAGGTCTCCCACACAGAGGAAAACTGCAATTCAAGACAAATGTTTCTGAACCAGGCAAATGGGGAGTCAAACACCAAGGAGTGCTCATTTGTATTTAAGTACAATATTTTATTACTTTTCTAGAAATTTGACACCAACCCTCATTTTAAACTAGACAAAGCAGCATAAATTTTTTCTTTCAAAATGATTGACACTCAAAAGGTAATACCCTTTAAATTCCTCCAATTAAAGCAAATTTAATTTTAAGTTTAATTAAAGGAAACTTTAATTAGAAAGAAGATTAAATTTTAATTAAATTTCTCTAAAATCTTCATACCGGCCTTTACAGCTAATATTTCTGTCAGAAACCAAATCCCTTCTTAATATTCTAAAATTCTTTTCTAGCATTTTCCTTTGTATTAAAACAGCATCTCACCAGCTGTACCTGCCACTGTGAAAATTATTCCCATCTTAAAATACTGGAAATACAACAGAGAAACCAAAGTCTCCCTGGGCAGAGAAGGAAAAACAACAGATTCTATTATTGATGAGACTTTTATTTTCCATCTCCTCCCAGTCCTTTCTGAGGTGATTAGGTGTGATGGGCCTGCTGTGAGCCAGTTGTACTGCATCCACAACATCAACAAATATTTATGGAACACCTACTGTGTGCATGGCCCTGCACTAAGTTTCCTGTCTAGCAGGGAAACGTTGTTAAAATACGAGCTCAGCCCGGAGATGCCAGCCAACAGAGCCTGAACAACAAGCTACGCTTTGTGGGTTCTTGGTGGCTGCTCCGTTCCCAGGGTCAGGAGGAGAAACACCATCTCCTCACAACAGGTCCAGCATCTTCCCCCTGCCCCACCTTGCTTGATGCTAGTAGGAAAGGCCTTGAGTTAAGAGACATAAGTTTCAGATTCTAGACCTAAATCACCACTAGATAACAATATTATCTTTGGGAAAACCCTAAACTCTCCATTTCTCACATTTCTCCTGTGTAAAATGGGGTAATAAAACCCAAGGATGTCATAAGAATCAAATGAATTAACGTCGATAGAAAAAGTTTCTGAGAACGGCCAAGTGCTGGTTAGTGTAACGTATGAGGATATTGCTGACTGGCCTTCCCCTTTCCCCCAGCAGGTTCTGCCTGCTTTGAATTCTCTAGCTGGGTCCCCCCCCCGCCCTCCCCCGGTTGTCTTCCAGTTCATCGCTTGCTGTTCTCACATTCACCATGCTGGAAATGTGGTTCTGTCAAGCTTCCTTCCCACAATCACCTCCTGTTGTCACATTGCGTGTGCTCATTCCCTTCCTCTCAAGACCTGCTCACTGTCAACCCATAACCAAGCTCAGCTCCTACCAGAAGCCCGCACTGAGCAGAGTCCCAGACAGGGAATATTCCCTTGCCCCTGATACTCCTTTACACATACATCCTCCCTAGACTGCTCTATGCTCTGGATACTGACATATAGCAAAGCCTCTGCCTCCAGACACATGGAACATACTTCAGATCCCCCACAGAAGACTGAACTTAAAATAAAGTGAGAATAAAGAATTTCATTAAGGTCTCCCCTGGTGGGGATGCTGGGGCTTGGCAGTGGGCTGCGGCAGCTCGGGGCAGCTCTGAGTACCCGGGGCTCCACTCGGCTTCCTCTTGGCACCCAGATGAAAGCTGGTGCGATGACCAAGGGTAAAAGTCAGATCAAGAAACCAGAGAGACTACTTCCTCCCTTAGATCCTATGGCAGTTAATCCTAAAGGTTGTGTCACCATAGCCATCCATGCCAAACCTGGCTCCAAACAGCAAAATACTGTAACAGATTTGACAGCAGAGGCAGTAAATGTGGCTATTGCAGCACCTCCATCAGAGGGGGAGGCTAATGCTGAACTTTATAGGTATTTTTCTGAGGTCTTAGAACTCAGGAAGAATAATGTGGTTTTAGATGAGGATGGTACATCTCATGAAAAGGTAGTGAAACTTTTAGCCTCCACAAATCCAGAAGAGATCTTGAGGAAATTTTAAAAGAAAGCTGAAAAAAAAAGCAAGAAATGGAAAATACACCCTTGAGAAACCTTTATTTATTGCTAATGATGAAGAGGATGTTAAAAAGAAAAATATACTTACATGCAGAGAAGAACTTGGGGATATATATATATATATATATATATATATATATATGAATAAGACACCAAAAAGTAGACATTTAAAAAGTATTATATGTTGAATACAGGTTCTAAAATCTCTGACCCCAAACAGCCTGGAACATGTTACTCTGATTTCATGGCATTATACAATAACAGAGCTGGAAAGAATATTCAAGATGACCTGATTTAACACCTTTCATTCTGTGGTGGGACTTCTGATATCTAGGAGTTGACAGACTTACTCAAGATTGTACCATGCTGGTGCGTGCCTGTAGTCCCAGCCACTCAGGAAGCTGAGGCAGGAGAATTGCTTGAACCCGGGACGTGGAGGTTGCAGTGAGCCAAGATCGCGCCACTGCACTCCAGCCTGGCACCTGGCAATGGAGCGAGACTCTGTCCACCCCCCCCCCAAAAAAAAGGATTTTACCATGCAAGATGGCAACTAGAACCCAAAGCCCTTGACTTTTTGTTATCCAGATTGTAAATTAAAATTACCATGTCTCCTCAACAATTCTGGAATTGTGGGGATTGCCTTCTAATCCCATTTTACAAGTGACAGAAAACCTGTTATACTGCTTTGTAGTCTTACCTTATATTTGAAAACACTTATTTAAATTCGAAAATAAGTTTTTACATCTTAGACTATATTGACCATTTTGTAAAAAAAGGTAATAAAAATTAATGACTTGTAATTAAATGTGAATTATAACTTTTGAGAAAAAAATTCATTAAATGAAAGCTACCATGAATTTGCTTGACAGGAAGAAAATCTCTTCTTCACATATTTCTAGGTTGAGTTTGCAATCCCTGTAAAGGAGCTGTGCTAAGTGCATAACATTCAAAAAAGTTAGCCCAAAAAAGTTAAAAGTTAGCTGTTAGTAGGTGCTATAAAATTATAAAGTTTGCACTCTCTGACCTTTGGAATTGAAACAATGGCATTAGATGGGTTTAAATTCTGGCTGTTGTACTGACTAGCTGGGTGATCTAAGTAATTTTTTTTCTTATTTCTCTAAGCTGTCCTTCTTTTAAAAAAATAAAATGGGGGACAATAAAACCTATTACATTGCTCGGGAGAGTAAATGAAATGATGACATAAATTTCTTAGCACAGTATCTGATATACAGCACATGGACAATAATGTGTATCTATTTTGATTCATAACGGCATTTGATGATGGTGATTTTATGAACATATTTGTGATTGGCTGCTATGCAGCAATTTCAGTGCTAATAGTTTTGAGGAATTAAAGTGTCCTCTGTCTTCAGAGAACTTACTAACTTGCAAAGGAGCTAAGAAATACAAATAACCAACAATATAAAGTAAACTATTTGTTACCGAAAGATGGTACAAGCCATGGTATGATTAACTGTCAAATGTATTATGAGTTCAAATAAAGCAAAGAACCAGCAAAAACCTCTGATTCTGTGATAAACCAAGACTTTATCTTAAAAATATATTTTTGGAAGATGGCAGCAAGAAACATTTCACCTCTCACAAGTATCAGGGATTCTTCCTCAAATGTACAGAGAATGAATAGCACTTTTTCCTCTGGTTAAAGTCTAAGAATGACAGATGTCCAAACTGGGAAGTCTGTCATTACCATGTGCTGACAAAATTGGACCCTTCACGTAGAATGTTTCTTTTAGTTTATTCTGGGCACTTTGTAGAGTTCAGTTTCAATGACTGCTACTGCAACTCTGGCCATTTCCCCCAAGGAAGCCATTCCACAGTCGTATTGACTCTTGGTTAAGAACTCTTCTCTTGCAATAAGCCTTGTATTTTCTTTCTCTCAGGCTCATTTCATTTCTAATGCCCCCATGGGTGACGTAGAGCTATTTCCCCACCTCTTTTGCCACTTGTGATCTTTCAATGTTTGCTCACGCTCCCCTCTCCACCACTGCCACCCCCATCTTAATGGCTTAGCTCCAGTGTTAGTATAAACTTTCCAAATTAAAATTCCAAATCACTAGGTTACTTTTTAAGACTGTGAGCTGACAGAAGTGAGGAGGGAACAAGAAATGGCTGTTGATATAGAATAGTGGATTGCAAGCCAGCAGAGGTGAATGATTTGTGTGTGTCTGGTGAACTACCTCCCATCTTGCCCGGCTGGTGAGGAGGGGGAGATATGGCAGGAATCAGCAAGAGACCAATTAAAGTCTGACCTGTTAGCCAGTAAGGGTCCTGGCTGCAGGTATCTGGACAAGGCAGGTGGCCTCTAACTACTTCTCAACCTATGCACCTGGTTTCAAAGCTTCTATTCTGAGATTAGATGAAGACAGGGTGGAAGGGCATACTGCAAAGAAACCATGGCTTAAGAATAAATTAAATGGCTCCCTTGGAAGCTGACTGTGAGGATGACTAAAACCTTCTGGGAAAAAAAGTGAGCAGAAGGCATTGAGAAGAGAAAGAAGAGAAAGTGCAATGGAGCAAACGTGGGGGTGGGGGAGGGGACGGGCGATATTGTCAATTTGTTTTAGAGAATGAGAGGAAAGATCCTCAAAGACAAAGGGTAAGAAGCAAAAGGGAAAATGAATATACACTCTGCAAACACACCACACCACACACACATACACACATAGGTGCATGCTCACGCTCATTCACCATATTCAGGGAGGGTTCTCTGATGTTCTGTGCAGCAGGATTGACAGGTTCCTGTCTGCAGGCTGTCTTTGTCCTACAGAATCTGTCAAACAGGCAGTTACAAGAAGGTGCCTTTTTGGGATGACAGTGTTAATGATTAAGGATTTTCTTGTTGAGTTTAGCTTACCTGACAAACTGGTGTTACCATAATTAAATGCACAAACTTTCCTCCTACTCTTCAAATTATCATTACCTGAGGTTATTTTTTTCTGTTTGCTTCAGTTTTTCCTGACACCTCTCCTCTTAAACACCTCCCTCCAGGGAAGAGTTCTGCAAGATTTAGGATTTCTTTTTCTTTTCTTTTTTTCCTCTGAAAAATGACTTGTTTCTTCAGTACTGCTGAATAGAAATGTGATTGTTAATTATTTTCAACTTAATTGTGCTAGAGATGTAGCAGGCTGGCCTGGGCACCTAGAGTCAAAGGTGAGTGTTGTGCAAGGCCACTATAAAGTTTTCTGAAATCACGTGCTTTGACTCTAAGAGCTTCAGTCTCATCGTTACTTAGTCCTTCATTTTGACTCTATTGAGTAAGCATGTTACAGCATAATGAATATGATGATGCTTGTTATTTAAAACAAGGACCTTATCTTCTAGTTACTTCATTCTTCAGACTTATTTCCAAGTACTTTCCCACATGCTCCTTTTGGTAGAATGAGGATGGGTTCTGGGAAGACCAAACATTCTGGGCCCCTGGCCTTTGCTCATTGTAGTTTTCTGATTCCACTGAATGCATCCTAATTCAACTCTATCTCAACCCCCAAATCAAGGTCCATCTCTGGGTTCATTATTTCAGAAAAGTCTTCTATGACTCTCTGCCTAGTTTTATCCTAGAAGACTTTCTATCTTCCTATTTGGTTATTTATAATGGACTTTTTCAAAAAAAAGAGTAACTTTAGGTTGAAAGCAAAATTGAACAGAAGGTACAGGTAGTTTCCCTACATCCCTTGTTCCTACACATGCTCCCTGTTTTAAAAAATTTATTCAGAACACCATCTTATTTTTTGAGCTTTCATTTGTGTGTGTGTGTGTGTGTGTGTGTGTGTGTGTGTGTGTGTGTGTGTAAGTTTTATCTTCCACCTAGGGAGGACAAGAGTCTTGAGTTCTTGCAGAGTGCCCAAGGTGATACTAGTGCATAACTAGTGCTTAAAAATGACATGTTGGTTGACAAGGCCATTGCTTTTCCTTAGTGGTAGAAAAGATGAAAAATTATGGTACATTGTTATTTTTCTTGTATCTTGCTTTCCAATGTTTCTATTGTTTTTATGACACACTGGAAATAAGGAACAAATGGCTAAAATGTCCACAATGCATGATATCTCTGTCTGTATTTACTCCCGGGGCAGACAACAATCCTCATCTTGGCTAATCATTTGAAATAAAGTGCTGTTTGTCATAAGAGTAACATATTGTACAAGAAATTATGTGTTTGGTTCTCTTTAGATTTGTCTGTCCCTTCCTAATTTTTGGAAAAGGAACTTAAACTCATGTTACAGGGATTCCTTTGTATACCAATGATTATGATAAATAAAACAAAAAATTTCAAAAAGTCATCTTGATTTCTGCTTTCTCACTTGAATAGGCAGCTCAAATCTATTTATGTACAGAATGAAAAAAAACCTCACTCACCTAAGAACCTATGACTAAGGATATTGAAAGATAAACTAATATGATTCCCTCACAAAGGTAGGATTAGAAATGAACTATTAAAAATTTCTGAATCATATGCTCCAGAAGGGGCAACATTTATTCTATACAGACAGCTCTGTTTTTTTTTTTTTTTCAGAGCAGGAGTTTGTGAAGTCAGTCCTTAAAATCACATCTGTTCACCTTATGTGATGGGAAGGAGAGGCAACTTCTGAAACAGGGTGATTGAAATGGAAATACATTCAAATAAATGGACTCTGGAGTTCCACTTTGTTCTAAATAACCTCTACTGTAAGTGATCAGCTTATTTGAAAGTATGATGGGTGGGCTATTGGGGCAAGGCTGTGTCTGATTTTTTCTAGTCATTAGTCTATCTTCCCTTTTCATTCAACCTTTTGGAATAAGGTCTTACACTTAGGGCAGAACAGGGGATGGTGGAGCTGAGCCTTTAAAGGACACTTTGCATGTGTTTCTAATGGGTTTTCAAGTGCATCCTGCTCCCCTTGGACTATGTCTCTATCAGAATACCTAGATTTGAAATTTGCTGTGTTATTGTGAGGTGGTCAGAAACCAAGGAATGCCTTAAGTACTGATCTGTGTGTAAGAGGAAAATAAATCTGAATTTTTTCTTAATCAAGAAAGCCACATGCTCAGCACCCTGCAATATTAATAAGTACAGCTTGCCTACCACAGGTGTGACTATGGCTGAGCGTGGCTGAGCTGCATAGGAAGAAAGGGTAGGTTACAATGGTATGTATATATCTGTGTATGATCACCTCAGTTTTTCTTTTCTAACCCTCTGACACACTTTAAATCAGCTTCATTTTATTTACTTTGATCTGTACATTGGACCTGTTACCTGAATTGCCTCTTTTGCTAAGTTGAATGCCCTTTTATCCATTCTTTCACACAGAAGGTAAAGAGAACTTCCCTCTTCATTGAAAACATGATATGTTTTAGGCATTGTGCTTGGAGCTTTACAAACTTTATCTTATTTTATCCTTTTAGCCACCCTAAAAATATGAAGTAGTTCATTCCCCATTTTATAGTTGGAAAATGTGAGGCTTAGAAGGGATTGAATAAATTGTTCAAGTTTCTACAACTCATAAGTGATAATCGGGATCCCAATTCTCTATCAAGATTCAATCATGCTCTCCTTTTGCTCTAAATCCTATGTGTATTTTATTTATTCATGGATTTAACTAGATTTTTTAAGCTCCTGAACAGAACTATCTACCTGCTCTTTCTCCTTTCCTGCTTTCTTCCCTTCCTTCTTCCCCTTAAATTATATGCTGGTGGCACAAAATTCAAACAATCAAGAAATATATAGAGTCAGAGTTTCAAGTCTCTTTTACCTTCTTGGCCCAATTTTTCCTCCATCACTTGGGATAGCACTTTGCAACTTGGTGCATCTTTCCAAACAACAGTCCATGCATGAAGACAAATACACAGACAGACACACACACACAGACAGACACAGACACAGACAGACACACACACAGACACAGACACACACACATACACAGACACACATATGCGCGCGTGCGCACACACATACACATACATGCTTACACACACTGTTAGGCTGGGAAGTCCAAGATCAAGATGATAGCAGATTTGTTGTTTGGTGAGGGATCACTTTCTCATAGATGACATCTTCTACTTGCATTTTTTTTTTTTTTTTGAGATGGAGTCTCACTCTGTTGCCAGGCTGGAGTGCAGTGGCATGATCTCCGCTCACTGCAACCTCTGCCTCCTGGGCTCAAGTGATTATCCTGCCTCAACCTCTTGAGTAGCTGGGACAACAGGCACGTGCCACCACGTCCAGCTAATTTTTGTATTTTTAGTAGAGACTGGATTTCACCATGTTGGCCAGGTTGTTCTCGATCTCTGATCCCGTGATTCACCCGCCTCAGCCTCCCAAAGTGTTAGGATTGTAGGCGTGAGCTACCACGTCTGGCCTCTATTTACATTCTTATATGGTGGAAGGAGTAAGTGAATTCCTTGGGCATATTTTAAGGTTCTAATCCCATTCATAAGAGCTTGACCTAATCACCTTTTCAAAGGGTTTACCTCATAATACCCTCACTTTGGGGGTTAGATTTAATATATGAATTGGGCGGGGGTACCACAATACAACATGTCTCTCTTTCTCATGGATTTATATCACATATATTTCTATGAGACTTTATATCTTTTACGTAAAGTATCTGTTCTAGTTATTTGGCTGCATAGAAAATTATTCCAGAACTTGGTGGCATAAAACAATTATTTGTGATGTTCATGAATTCTATGGATAAGATATTTGGAAAGGCCACAAGAGATCTTCCTATGCATGGATGAATCCCATCTGTCATAATAAAGCAGATCTCATCCACCAAGCAGATCCCACCACCAACTTGGCCAACATGGTGAAACCCAGTCTCTACTAAAAATACAAAAATTAGCCGGACATGGTGGCGTGTGTCTGTTGTCCCAGCTACTCACAATAAAGCAGATTCCATCCACAAATCTACTTGGTGGATGGGATCTGCTTTATCTTTTGAATTTGTCCATTTGTGTTTATTTTGTGAATTGTTCACTAAACATTTTGGCCCTTCTTTGGAAAATCCACATTGTGGAAGGTGTGTGTCTACTTCCCAATGTCTAGAGTTTGAAGGACTTGAAAGTTGGAAGCTGGAATCATCTGAAAGGTGGTTTACTCATGTGTCTGGAGAATGATTATGGCTGTTGGTTGGGTCCTTAGTTATTCTTTATGTGGCCTTCTTTATTTGGTCTCTCTGTGTGGGCTAGGTTGGGCTTCCTCACAGGATAATGGTGGCTCACTCCAGAGTTAGTGTACCCCTAAAGAGAAAGCCAGGTGGCTGCCATATCTTCTTTTATAACCTAGCCTTAGAGGTCATATAGCATCACTTCCACCATAAACTCTTGGTTAAAAGAGTCACAAATCCACTCAGATTCAAAGGGAGGAAAGATAAACCCTATCTCTATGTAAGAGGAAAGTCAGTTATATTGTGAGGAAAGCATGTGGAATGAGAGATATTTTTGCCTTCATTTAGAGAAAACAAATCTGCTACAATAGCTTAGATGTATTTCCATATCAGTTCAGAGTTCTGTAGAGTGTTTGTAAATGGTTATATAGTATTCCATCTTACCCATATGCTGGAATTTATTTGACCTTCTGCCTGTTAGTGTATATTTTGATGGTCCCCATTTTTTGTCAGTATTAGAAATGCAGCAGCATATATCTTTGTTCATGTAATTTTGGGCATCTGTGTATTTCTGTAAATTTGCATCCCAGAAATAGAACTCTGGGCCAAAAGCTATACATATCAGATAGTGTAAAATTGCCTTCCATAAAAGCTGTACAAAATTGTGTTTCCACAGTATATAGAGGGCCTGTTTCCCTGTGTCTTCATAGGCAAAAATATTTTTGATTTTTGCGTATCCAATGCACAAAACAGATTCTGGTAGTTGTTTTTAAATTTGCATTTCCCTGATTTCTGGAGCAGTTGAGTTTTTTCCCTTGAATGTATCCATTCAAGGAAATATCGCATAGGAAAGATCTTCCTATGCATGGATGAATCCCATCCATCACCCCACAAATCTCCTTGACGGAAGGGATTTGCTTTATCCTTTGAATTTGTCCATTTGTGTTTATTTTGAGAATTGTTCACTAATATACTTTGGTCCTTATTGGGTTCCTTTTCTTTTTATTATAGACTGAAAGAGCTCTTAATATATTACTAGTGTTAATCCTTTCTTTATTATCTATGTTCTATTTGTCTTCAAGTCTGTTACTTGTCTTTGAACTTAGTTCATGGTATCTTTTGTCTTAGAGAAGTTTATAAGTTGCCTCACACTGTCATATTATAAAGATATAGGTTGTGGTTTTCTTTATGCCTTCTGGGTTTGTTCTTGCATAGAAAGATCTTTCCTACTCAAATATTTTCCTGTATATTCTTCCAATATTACTTATGGCTTTGTTTTAATATTTAAATATTTAATCTATTGATAGCATATAAAAATGGGGAAAGTAAATAATCAGAAAAGACCCCAAACTCATGCCTGCTGTCTCATGTTTTCTCTCTAGTGCTACATGCTTAAATGCTTCATTCCTTGCCAGCTTCATGTCATCTAAATGCATGTTTTTAATTTTCCTCTCGATTAAATTTAGTGATTAGAATGGGAAATGCTTTTCCTGATGTCTTCAAAGGTTAGGGATGTCAGCATACTTATTTAACATATGTGAATCTTTATCAGAAGTTGGCTGGAAGAGGACAAGTTTATCTGAGTAAGAAAGGTACTCACTAGCACTTCAGGAACACCTCTGCTCATTAACCACATGCTCCAGGTCTGAGTTATCTTTTACCTGCTTTGTGCTAAAAATAGAATGCCCTAATTCCATTCTATAGTACCATTTTACTGTTCTGACTTATCCTATCAGTTTTTCTGTTGTCATCCATAGGATCCTGAGAGAATTACAAAGAATCTCTAATAAGAGTGAATCTCTAATACCAGGATTTAAAAAACTGTTTCCAATCAGGGAAACAAGAAGCCAATTTAGTTGAATGTGAATGTTATTATTTAAAAAAATTTCCTGAGGAATGTTATTGTCTTGCATCCTAGGAAAGCTGGTATCACTTTCATAAGCCACACTCATTCCACAGTAAACCTCGGACTCCCCCCGAGACGAGGCAGGAGGTTGAGTGGTGATCATAGCTATGGATCTTCTAATAAGTACTATATGATGGAGGTTTCACATATATGTTCAATTTTCTCAAGTAGCCATTAATATCCCAATTTTCAGACTCAACAGTTGAGGCTCAGAGGCATTAAGAATGTGCCCTAAATCATGTAGCTAGAAAGTACCAGAGGTAACACATAAATTTGAGTTTGTCTAACTCCAAAGCCCATTACATCCCATGCTGCCTTCCATATTTATGCATTCAGAAATTGCTACCTGACATTAACAAACACAAAACCAACATGCAATACCTACTAGACACACTGAGTTTAAAGATTTTACATTTACTAACTCTGTTAATCTTTATAACTCTATAAGATAGTTATAATATCCAATTTCTCATTAGGAATCAGAAATTAAATAGCTAGATTAAATTTTCCTTCTTAGTAAGTGGTAAGGTTAGGATCCCAAAGATGCTATTGTCCAGAAACATAAATATGTTTAAAAGATTTTGGGTTAATTGGTGAATTATAACTCTGTGAACTATTTTTACAGGGATGTTGATCTTGAGGCAACATTGTTGTACTGTGTAACTGTCAAGACTCTTCCCCTCTACCTGCCCTGCAGGGCTACTCTTGGAGGCAGAGTTCTGGCCTGGGTGGATCCAGTTTGTCAACACATGCATTATTAAGTTCTGATCTTAATAATAAACCTCAACAGAGGAGTCTGGCTAACTCACCCACAAATCTGCTTCATCTTGAGCAGCAGGATTCACACCCCTTCTGAAGTATCTAATTAACCCGCCAAGTCTTCTCACTGTGACCAGATGAACACAGCCTTGGCAGAGCAGAGAAGCACCTCCGGCCTGTTGAGATGCAGGAAAGAGGTTGGGCACCCTGGAAAGGCCTTGTTTGGAGGTCAGCAGAATTATTGGTGAGCAATTTCTCTAACAGAAGGAGGGAATTTGGAATTCAAAAGTGTCTCCATTTCATGAGCACACATGCATGTATAAGGAGATAGTGTCCAGTCAGGGCTGGTGGCTTAGACACCCATTTATAGCCTCAGCAGGAGAAAGGCTTGGTCCTGAGGCAACACTACCGCTGTCAATTAAACTTGTGGAAGAAGCTGTGGAGGAGCCATTCTAGGATGTTGCTTCCAGGGGAAATATCTCCAACTGTGGACATCTGGCTCCAGAAAGAGCTCTGGAAAAAGTTCAGAAGAGGGCTGAATCTGGGAGTGATAGGAGCCATCATTCTGTGGCCTTAGCCCCCTTCTTAGAATCATAGTCTTTTAAAACTAGAAGGACCACAGTTCAGAATTCTCCACCCAATCTTCTCATTTCATTGATGAAAAATCAGAAATTCCAAAAAAATGAATAGCCTGCCCATGTTTGTGTAGGAATTAAGTGGTAAAACCAGACATAGGATCCATCAAACACTCAACAGATACTTGATAAACTAGCAGCTTTAATAAGTGCATACAGTAGGATTAACTGTTCTCCATTATCCTTCTATTGTTTTAAAAATTAGAACCTTACAATTATAACACAAAAATTGTTATTTGAAATCATGTTCCTGTGATATAACAAGTCTGTGAAGTATTATATTATTCTTAAAGATTAAATGATATCTGGTGAAATATCTTGGTCAAAAGATATTATCTAACTTTTTAAAAGATTTTTAATTCCTACGGAGCACAAAATAATTCAATCAACTGGAAAGTCTGATGAACTAAAGCAGTTCAGCAGTTCACTACAAGCAAATTGTGCAAACAATGAGGAGTTTGTTAAATTCTGAAGTGCTATCTGAGATTTCCTGTCAGATGGAGTATGAACAAGATGGAACAAATATGGAAACCTTGCAACATCCTCTTTCTTACATAAAAACTTCCTCAGGTATATACATTGCCATTAAAAATACAATATAGTTTTATTGAATCTACTATAAGTTTGGTTCTAACAAAGGGCCAAAACTTTCTTTGGTTCAATGAAGATAGAAGTCCACTTCTCTCTCACATGAAAGTCACAGTTGATCTGGGAGTTTAGACTGTCCACAAATCTTCAAGGTGCCTAGAATGATTCGGACAAGTGCCTGTGGCTGGGAAATCTTATTGGGAAAGGTTATTTGTCCCCATACACAAGATATCTCTTTCATCCATATATTTCAAGTCAGCCGTCTATATTCTTATTATGCCATAGGAATGAGCTTTAACTTTTAACAGCGTGACCCAGAAGTTGCCAATATCAATTGCATTAATGTTCCATTGGCCAAATATTAACCATGTGGTTGGCAAATGCAGTTCTAGCTAGATGGCCAATTGCCCAGCTGAAAAATCAACTATAATGTAAGAAGAAGAGAATGGATGATAAGGAACCATTGGCATGAGACTTTATATAAATAAGAGGTATGGCTGATTTTTTCTCTTCTTTTGTTACTGATAGGTTTTGTGAGCAGATCCTATAGCTTTCTGTTAGCATGACGAGATGTTTATGCAACTGACACTTATTCTGGTTCCATGGTATTGAGTTCAGAATGTACAATATGCAGGTCTTTAACTGCCTACCTAGCAGCATCATACCAAAGTAGCTACCACCAATAAGGGATTTCAGGTTTACTATAGAGCAGACTTTGCCAATGTAAAAATATCTCTCTGGTTCACTCTCAGGCTCTGCTGTTTCTATCTCTGTTCTCAGGGTGCTTATGTCTGGTGAAGCCTTACTCTCTCCTTTAGAAACCTTGACTCATCTGAGCCTGCTCTTGATATTCATTTGCACAGGTTCTTATTCTCATTAAAAAGTGAGTGGGAGGAAACTCACACAGCATGACTTGGGTAAGGACATCTTTGAGTTTGTATGTTCCTGGGGCTATCTCCTCCAGTTGTTTTGTGGAACGAGCTTCTTCATAAATTCCTAGGCCAAGGCTCAGTCTGTATGGCTGAATTGTATATCCTCAGTTTTTAATCCAGGATATGCCATAAAGTAGGTGCACAGTAAATATTTGTTTATTGCATATGTGGTATTCAAATATAAGAAACATTATAGAGGCCACCCTAGAGCAATATCAATGACTTTTAATATAACTTTCTCTGTTTGAATAAGAATTAGATGTCAAGATCCTAACATTCCCTTAACATGAATGCTGAATTTATTATATATATGTATAAATTTTACTAGAAGCCTGTTTATAGGAATATGAGTTTTTAGTGTTCTTTGAAGAGCATTGTAGACAATCCAGTGCTATGTTGACCTCAACATTTAGGCAGTTATAAAATTTAAACTCATAGTTGATAAATCAGAATTATACAAATGCTGATATAATAGATTTTAGTGGATGATTTCTCATTGCCAAAATATTTTGGGATTGAACTCACTTAAGCTAATTTAATGCCTTGGTCAATTTTCTATACATTCAATTAAACAGTTTACTCTTTTCATTTTTATCCAATTTTATTTTATGTAACTAAAATTATTTCATTCAGAAACAAATCTTCATGTATAAAATGTAGAAGCATGATTTGATTCATCAATCATCTATATAAAATGTTACAAAAATGCTTCGACCCGTCTGTATTTTTCTTCTTGATAGTTATTTCTACCAGGTCCACTTGTCCTGGATCAAATTCTACAGATCAAAATTTGAGCAAGATTAGATAATTGTATCAATTTCAGTCAATAACACATTTTTTTCCACAATGCAGTTTTAGCCATTGCCAATTTTATTTTGCAATGATTATTTCTTCTAAGTCTAAAATTTCTAGGTCAATTTTTACAGTTTTGAAAGTTATTAACATGATAGGATTCTTTAATTTTTCTCTTATCTTTGCTGAGTGCAGTTTTAGCTTTTCTCTTTGTTGAGCATTTCTTGCAGTATTTATTTCATGGAATAAAAAGCACTAATAGGTCAAAGGCTTTTTAGGGTGCAGTCAAATGGTGGGGTTAAAATGACCTTGTTCTGCTTCCGCTAGAGGTACCTCCTTAATGCTTTGGTGGAGAAATGGAGAGAGCCTTTCTTACAGAAAGTTTATAGTAATTACTACTTTGTGAATTTGTATTGAATTATCCCTGAATACAGAACTAGGACCAGTATGACCCAGGACACACTTTAATCTCAAAATGAGAAAAAAAAAAGTCTATCAACTAAAATGGTCTCAGTGAAATGGAGTTGGTGAGCTGCTCCTAGTATTCAAACAAATATGAGGGAAAATCTGTTAAAGATTCCATTAGGTTTTCTAAACTATCTGTCATAAGTCCCTATCAACAATATTTTATTTATCAATTTATATTCCATATCATACTAAAATATGGTTTAATGGCAGATGTGAGCTTTCTCTTTAGCCTCCATATTTCTAAATTATAGAGAACTCACTGATTTAATCATCTTTGTAAATTTAAAGAACGAATTGGCTTAATCTATTTTATTTTTAGGTCTTTCATGATAAATCCTCCTTTTCTCTCTTGTTCCACTTTGTCTTACCCCAACCAATTCTTAAGTCCGCTTCCTGAGTCTCTAAGAATGTTGCACCCTCTCACTATTTTCACTTGGGCTTCCTGGCTCCCCTGTGCTTTGTCTTCAGGATTCTTCATCTCTCAGTGGCTCTAAGAAGCCAATGCTGGTTCTCTGAAGGTGAGCTCAAGGTCTTCAGTATCATTCAGATGTTTAGTAACAAGTGGCATTGGCTCATCTGGATGGCTGATGGATTTTCTAAAGTTTTGTTATAGATGCAGTGGTGAAATACAGATAGACCAATATAACATGCTTTGTCAGAATGACACAAAGAATTTTTTTTTATTGCATTTTAGGTTTTGGGGTACATGTGAAGAACATGCAAGATTGTTGCATAGGTACACACATGGCAGTGTGATGTGCTGCCTTCCTCCCCATCACCTATATCTGGCATTTCTCCCCATGCTATCTCTCTCCAACTCCCCACCCCCCCACTGTCCCTCCCCTATTTCCCCCTGACAGACCCCAGTGTGTGATGCTCCCCCCCTGTGTCCATGTGTTCTCATTGTTCAACACCCACCTATGAGTGAGAACATGCGGTGTTTGATTTTCTGTTCTTGTGTCAGTTTGCTGAGAATGATGTTTTCCAGGTTCATCCATGTCCCTACAAAGGACACGAACTCATCGTTTTTGATGGCTGCATAGTATTCCATGGTGTATATGTGCTACATTTTCCCTGTCCAGTCTATCATCGATGGGCATTTGGGTTTGTTCCAGGTCTTTGCTATTGTAAACAGTGCTGCAATGAACATTCGTGTGCATGCGTCCTTATAGTAGAACGATTTATAATCCTTTGGATATATACCCAGTAATGGGATTGCTGAGTCAAATGGAATTTCTATTTCTAGGTCCTTGAGGAACGGCCACACTGTCTTCCACAATAGTTGAACTAATTTACACTCCCGCCAACAGTGTAAAAGCGTTCCTATTTCTCCACATCCTTTCCAGCATCTGTTGTCTCCAGATTTTTTAATGATCGCCATTCTAACTGGCATGAGGTGGTATCTCAATGTAGTTTTGATTTGCATTTCTCTAATGACCAGTGATGATGAGCATTTTTTCATATGTTTGTTGGCCTCATGTATGTCTTCTTTTGTAAAGTGTCTGTTCATGTCCTTTGCCCACTTTTGAATGGGCTTGTTTGTTTTTTCCTTGTAAATCTGTTTTAGTTCTTTGTAGATTCTGGATATCAGCCCTTTGTCAGATGGGTAGATTGCAAAATTTTTTTCCCATTCTGTTGGTTGTCGATTCACTCTAATGACTGTTTCTTTTGCTGTGCAGACACAAAGAATTTTGTGTGGCATTTGGGGCATGTGGTAATCACACATACACACAAAATCCTCATCATACAGAAGAAATTATTCAAAATTTATAAGAAAATTGAGAAACTCTGGCTAAATTATGGTCCAGAGAGAGGGTAGTTGAATCTCGAATTTCCTGAGAGATCTCAAAGAACAAAAGTGAAGAGAAATTCCAGGCAGCATAGGATTTTTTTTCACTCCTGCCACAGATATTTACTGAGTACTTGTGGTGTGTCAGATGCTACGCTAATTACTGGGGAGGCAGAAATGTACTAGACAGATGCAGTTTGGACTTTTCATAATTCAAAGTGGGAGAAACCTCTACGTTCTTCTTGTTTTCCGTCACCCATTTATAATATCCATTGTGCCTCTAGCTCTATTGTGCACGTAAAATATTATTTTGTCATGAAGAGCAAACGGAGTTGCCTAAGGAAAGAGGAATGGACGTAATGATCTCTGAATGCTCTTTCCAGCCTGAGAAAACCACGATGCTCTCCAGCGCTCTGTGATCCATGAATCCTGGAGAGCTGATTGTCTTTCCCTGGTTTTCTCCATGCTTATACCAGAGTTGGGGCTGTTCCCCTGCAAGGCTTGCAACTGACAATCATTGAATAATGCGCCTTTGCTTTTAACCTGGGGTTGCTCACTGTAAAAAATGGATCTGGAAAGTCATATGGGGGATTATATGTGTGTATTTTCCTTTGAAGGTGGTAACATATGGAGCAATAATTATAGCAAGATTTTCTTCCATCATTATTGTATTTAACACTTTTTTTCACATGGAATATTCATTTTTAACTTGGCCAAGACTCAATGTTTTCTTTTCAAATGAGTAAACCTTTGTTGAGTTTTCATGTACTGTGTGATATAGGCTTAGCTAATTTGCTTCACCCAGCTCATATATCATAACAAAATATTGCTTAGAACAACTCAGTTTGGTGGCATTGATAATGAAGCTATTGGATTTAATGGACTCATTTCAGATTTACCCTTTTAAACTATAGTTTTGGTGTCTGTGACATTAATTATTTTTCGTCTCTCCTATCCCTCTTTCTCCTCTTCCTCTTATACCTCCTCTCCTCTTTATTCTTCTCTTGTTCTTCCTGCCTTTTCTTCTTCTTCCTCCCTTTTGCTAAGTTGCATGGAAGGCAGTCATGACATCCTTTCTGATCACTGTCTTTAATCAATAAACCATGACAAACAATGTGAATTTCCTGATTCTTCAAACAGACGAAATTTGGGTCAACCCTCTCTAAGAGCTACAGGGTTTGCCCTGTCTCCACAAGTTTCTTACCCTCTCTTCTGATTTACTTGTAGTTCAGTTTCCTCCAATTTGCAGAATCGTTTCCTTACTGCCCAAATGGCCTGGCATTGTCAAATTCTGCATCTCTGACTTCTCTGCTTTGCTAATCTGGCCCTTGCCATGTTCTGTACTGCACT
Source organism: Ateles fusciceps (assembly GCA_036589455.1). NCBI lineage: Eukaryota > Metazoa > Chordata > Mammalia > Primates > Atelidae > Ateles > Ateles fusciceps. The sequence continues at coordinate 3,671,765 of JAZHEH010002924.1, read as the reverse complement.
GTTCATCAACTTTTGCGTGGGTAAGATTTAAGGTATGTAGGGAAGAAAAGGGGAAGATAACTCATTGGTGTGATCCTCTACCACATGTCAGGCAGTGTCAGAAACTTCCCATAGATGATCTTCTTTAGTCCTAACAGCAACTTGATGTGGTGGAACTTGTTAACCCCCGCCCCTTTTTTTGAGACAGAGTTTCACTCCTGTTGCCCAGGCTGAAGTGCAATGGGGCAACCTCCGCTTCCTGGATTCAGGCAATTCTCCTGCCTTAGCCTCCCAAGTAGCTGGGATTACAGGTGCACACCATCACACCTGGCTAATATTGTATTTTTAGTGCTGATGGGGTTTCACCATGTTGGTCAGACTGGTCTTGAACTCCTGACCTCAGGTGATTCACTCGCCTTAGCCTCCCAACGTGCTGGGATTACAGGTGTGAGCCACTGCCCCCAGCCTCATTATTCCTTTTCTAATTTGAGAAAACTGAAGTTCATAGGGTGTGAGACTATTTGGACTTGAAACCCGGTATATTGACTCCAAAACAATTGCTCTTGTTTTGGAACAAGCTTATTTCCAGCCAGTTTGCATACTACTAGAGGAAAAAGGTTGTTCTTTTGAATGGCTTGTATCTAGCATAGCACCTTGCATATAGGAAACATCTACACATCCTTGTTGACTATTTCTGTGTTCTGAAATATCTCAGTAGTTTCAAAATTGGTGCCTATTTAAATAATCATCAATTAATTAGTGTATTTATTGATTTTCTGCATAATTTAAAAATATTCACAGATATGCATTTTTGAGATACATATACTGGCTATCCATAAAAATCAACATATTCTATTATTGAACATAAAAGCATTGTTTATTGTCAGTCTTTTTTTCTAGGCTTTGGATTATCTCCTTACATATGTACATTACATTTTCTTCCTCCAGTTTTTCATGCTTAACTTCAATGTTGAGTTTAAGAAATCTATGTCATTGTTAGAGATTTCAGGGTAGGGTTTTTGTGTCTAATTTATAACTCTAAACTCTCTTCCTTCTGAAATTACTAAAAGAGAGAGTTACACACAAATAGTCACAGTGAAAATAGAAGACAAAATATTATTTTGTGGATATCTAGGCTCCTACATCCTTCTTTTCCAGTGCAATGCTCTAAAAAAGGACTTCATTGGGCCAATGAAGTCCTTTTCTCTTCCATCTTTTTCTATGAATATCGAACAACCAAGCATTGTCAAGGTGATATTGTACCTAGGATATCTCCCAATTTTCTCCTTCCTTTCCCTGGTTGTAGCAGATACAGTGAAAGAAGTTAGAGAAGGACAGGAGGCCTGTTTCTGGGAAGCAGGCCCTTGAATATGACTGCATAGCACACTAACCATGTGGAAAGTCAGAAAGACAGGCAAGATACAGGAGGACTGGTTGGGCTAGAACAGAACAAACCTAGCCCTGCAGGGCTTAGCACATGGAGCAGGAAGTGGGAGTGCTGTCTCTAACTTGGACACTGATGTGTAACACACGGTGACCTTGGCCACTAGTAAGACATTTCTAAAAAATGGCTTTATGTCCCTGACCATTAATCATCAGGCGGAGAGCTTCTCTTTCCTTGTTAGAAATTAATGAGGATGATGGGCAGAGGCTTGGGAGAAACTTTCCTTGACAATAAGTACTCATTCCAAATGTTCTTCTGTGCTCACTGAAGACTCCACCCAGAAAGTGGGGACATGGGTGTTTCCCTGTCAAATTGCAGATCAACCCGAATTAATTAATGTATATATTTTCCTGTTTGAGAAGGAGAATGGAGAAAGCAGCAGCTATTTGCTGATCCTTAGGGTGCAGCCTCACAATAAGCTGGAATCGTGGGACTTTTCCTGTCCAGAAATGAGCAGGTAGCCCCAGTCTGCTGCCCTCATCCCAGTCTAAGCCATCCCAGCATGGCCCACCTGGTTCACCTTTGTGCGTTTGTCATTGTAATACTGTGTTATGGGTGGTGGAAGGATAGGCGATGATCCTTAATGGCGCATTAAACAGTCACTAGCCAACAGAGAAAAACAACTAGACAAAAGTGAAGGAGAGAAAAAGTGGATTTGGAGCTGCGACTTCAAGAATTGGAAGCAGGTCTGAGATCCAGGGCAGCCAGTCCTGTGCTTTCTGTTTCCAGGCCTTGGCATTGGCCATGTGCCTTCTGCTCTCTGTCTTTCTGGCTACCTTGAACCCCACGGTCCACACCCACCTAGTCTTGAGCCTTTGCTGAACATCTCTTTTTTCTCTGCTATTTCCTGCCTTTGTCAGGCTGGGTTAGGAAGCATCCTCCTGTGTCCTCCTGAGGTCCTATTCTCATCTCTAGCACCTTAGTTGTTAATTACTTATTTAATTGTGCTCTACACTGCTCCCCTGGCTGTGAATATCCCCCAGGGCAGCTTATGGAATAGGGTGTCAGGTTCACTGAGTACCTTCAACTTGCCAGATGTGTGCCAAATGTGTCCTATTCATTACCATAATACATCTTTGCACCCTGCCCTATAAGGGGGGATTTTATTATTTTTATTTTAGGAATTGGGCAAATGGTGACTTAGAGATATTAAGTAGCTTGCCTAAGGCCATTTATTAAGTGATAGAGCAGGGATTTGAAACCAGTTTCCTCTGACACTCCAGCCCTTGCTTGTCTCCTGGTTTACCTCTTCAGATCCTCTGGTATAGTTCATGGCCAGTACTGACTTGTATATTCACCACTGGCACAATTAATGTTGCTGTCTCCACTTCACTTTCCTGACCTCCTATCAGGGGCACCTCCAGCCGTGGCTGAACTTGTTAGCTTCTCCATTTTCTGTTCCTGCTTCTGGGTCTCTAGTGCTGACTGGAAGATTTGCAACTCCAGTGACAGAGTGACTGATATCATCCCCACTCATTTCACTGTCAAGGGTTGGGCTTGTCAGCAGTTGGTGAATAATATGCCGGCAATGGGCAGTGGTCATAAATCGTTCCCCATTAGCTGCAGCGGTCAAATTCACCTCCCCAAGTCTTGGAGATTCAGCTGGGCCACTTCCTGCTGTTATGCTGAAAAAAATTCACTATTTGGTCATTTGACTTTTTACTTTAGCAGGAGGCTCTCTGATTTCCTAGGGGCTTACATTTCTGTAGCCTAAGAGGAAAATGTGTATCATTCATGACAGGGCACAAACTCCTTTCTATGGTTATTGTGAATTGAGCTTTGGCAGATTAGAAAAGATTAGCAATTTTATTATTATTATTATTTTCTCTTTAGGTATCCAGTTAGAGCAGTGACTCCTTATTGGTTTTGTTTTTCTTGCTATTTTCTATTTCCTCCTCCTCATCATTCTCTTATCAAATGGATCAACAATAACTTATTGAGTATTTCACGGGTGCCAACCTCTAGTCTAAGTGCTTTACATGATTAACCTGTGTAATCCCCACTACAACCCTATGTGGTAGGGTCTATTCATGGCATCAGAGAATAGTCTCTCTTGGCATGCCCTGCACCTCTCCAAGCCACCATTAACACAGATGCAATGTGAGTAGCATCTCTAGGGTCTGTGCAGTGCCACTATTCTTGTGCTACTGTCACTTCTGTTTTAAAAATGAGGAAATGCAGAATCAGAGAGGTTAAGTAACATGCCCATCCTCACACTGCTGCAGGTAGTACCTGCTGACATTCAAATTCAGGTGACCTGCCTCCAGATTCCATGAGCTTCCCCCATAAGACTGCCTCTTTACTCTCTGGTTCATAGAACCTGGGAAAATGAAGATTTTATTTGGTTAGGCATTCTGGGTACTGACAATCATAAAACTTTTTGTTTGAACGAATGTTCTTGAAATTTTTCTGAAATGACTTAGTTGACTCTCCCACTCTAATGAGGCAGATCCTCAGTGAACCATGTTTTTGTCTGTTTAAGTAAGGGTCCTGAAGTTCTACGAGTTCACTCTGAAACTCCTCTTTCATCTCAGAAGAATTTCCATGTAAATGAATAAAGTATAGATTAGAAGAGTCTCTGTGAAGCAGGATCTACTGCAGATGTCCAACTTGAAAAATGAATTCCTCATCTCACTGCGTAAGCTCTACTTGCGTCCACTAAAATTGTGAATGTTCGCATTTTGACTGCTATACTAAGTTGTAGATGACCGTTGAATTAATTCAGAACTTTAATCCAAATTATCTTTCAATGTGAGTTATATAAGCATATATACTCTGATGATGAAATAGAAACATTTAAAACTATTTCTTAATTATAGCATCCCAGGGTCTTTACACATCATATATTTCAACCCAAATTAGAAATCACATTAATTGGACTTTCTTCTTCATAATTCATTGCCTCTGCTTCAACCATGTGCTATTCATCCTTTGAACCAGACCCTAAGCATTTATAAAAACAACTTGTGCTCATTTTCATTATTATTCACCTTCATACCAAAAGGCCTTAAATCTGTAGAAGACATTAAAGCAAAAATGCAAGGAAGTATAGAAAAAGGTGGTTCTCTTCCCCAAATGGAAGCCAAGTTAATCAATTTTGTGAAGAATTCCTTCCGGATGACTGAGCAGGAGGCTATTCAAGATCTCTGGCAGTGAAGAAAGTCTCTTTAAGAAAATAGTTTAAACAGCTTGTTGAAATTTTCCATCTTATTTCATTTCTGTAACAGTTGATATCTGGCTGTTCTTTTTATAACACAGAGTGAGAACTTTCCCTACCATGTTTGATAAATGTTGTTCAGGTTCCATTGCCAAAAATGTGTTGTTCAAAATGCCTTTTTAGTTTTCAAAGATGGAACTCCACTCTTTGCTTGGTTTTAAGTATATATAAAACACTATGATATAACATAGTAGTAGGGGTGTTCAGACATGGAATGGTAGAAAAACAATATACATATAAAATAAATTCCGTTGTTTTAACAAGGAATAAAAATCAGTTTTCTGATTCCACAAATTTCTTAAATAAAAATTCTACTTTAATATCTTTATTACAGGGATCTCTCTACTTCTGAAGATTGCTGACTTTATTAAAAGACTATTCACTTAGATTAACTCCTGACTCTACCAACTAATATCATTCTTAGCTCAGGAAAGAGGGGGTGGCTGGCCTAGGCCCTGTGCTTTAGAGGGCTTTATAAATCACACACACACAAACATAATGCATTTATTTAAAAGTGTTTGAATGCCTTTGTTTCCTGGGATCTGGGGCTTAGTGCTAATGCACTATGACCTGTAGCCCTAAACACCCACTCCATGATTAACACCATTCAGGCCCCAGGGAATGTCTTTTCTACATCTCTTTTCCTAAATCCTCAAAATACAAATAGCTGTCTGAGTGCCACGAGAGCTTTTTGGTTGAACACTGTTGAAGCCACGGGCAGACAGTGCTTTGGAGTATGGGTGGGATTTGAGCAGAGAAAGCATGTAGTTAAGATGAAAGATAAATTTATGAATGTCTCAAATCTTTTCTCTCGAATGACATAGGGACAAGCTATTCCTGCAATAAGGTTTGGGTCCATTTCTTCTTGTTCTTCATATTCTACTTCATGGTTCTAGAGGTACTCACAAATTGCCATGGTGACTGAGGAATTTTGTATATCAAGCAATTTTTATTATTTTCAAATTTGTATATATATGGTTTTAGTTAGATGTAAAACACATGAAGGGTACTACTGATTATTGATTCTTTACACTGACAATTAAATGAACTTTGAAAACTAGTACAGGAAAATTTTTACAAAAAATGTTTAATATTACCTTATATTTTCAAATTATTATATAATTCAGCTTATAGAAATGTTTCAAATGTTTAATTCATTAATTATAATCTATATTTAGTCTCTTACTTTTTAATATTGAAGAAAATAAATTAAAAATACATAAAAATAATTGTATATATTTTTATATATTTTAAATATATATAAATATATTCATATATTTTAAATATATGTAAACATATTCATATATTTTAAATATATATAAATATAAATAACTATATATATAAATAATTTATAGAGAACAAAAAATCTGTTTTTTAATCTTTGTTTTTTATATTACATCTATTTACATTTTATCAAAATACATATGAAATTTATAGACTTTGAATACAATTACATTTTATTTTTAAATTACAGATCATACACTCAATAAAACCCAAATTACGTAAAAATATGGGAACAGCACAATTTGTGAATTTATTAAGTAAATATTTGGGGAATATTTATATAACCTATAAATTATAAATGTATTTTAAACACCACAGGACCATCAATAGAACATTAAGCCCTGCAATAGTATCATTTAAAATAATTGAATTCAGTCATATTTTATATTTTGAAAAAGTAATCTTTTATATTTATGAAAAAGCATGTATTTTGAAAATGTTGTTTGAAGATATATTATCTGAGGTAGGAGGCTGGACATATTTAACAGTTTGTCACTTGATTTTTAAATTTTAGAGATCAAGACATAAGATGTGTGGGCCTCCAGTTGTACTGTTGCCCCAAAACCTGCAAATGTGTAACCCTGGGATAGCAGGACTCAGTCTGCTCATTTATAAGGTGAAGATCATGATCTCTCAGGCTGTGATGAGAATTGATAATGCTTGTCAAAGCACTTCATAAATTATGAGGCACCACTTCAATATGTAAGTTATTATTATTTAACATTACTGTCTAAAAGCACTTTTAAAATATTGAATGAAAATCTATTTCCACATAACTCAGAATAACAGAATCTTTAAAGTGAAAGAAACCTTACAAATTATATAGACCACTTTTATATTCTTCCTCCTACACTTTCTGAGACAGCCCATTTCATGCTTTGATAGCATAGTTTTTAGAGAGTTGAAATGTGTCTCTCTTTTCATCTTTGTAATCTGCCCTTATCAGAGGCATCATTACTGCGACACCTTTTTCTTTGGATTGTACCTCTTGCTCACCTTTAAAACTGAGATAATTCTCAAAGACATAATAAATTGCAATTTAAGGACACTTCCACCTCTTGTGAGTCTTATTCCCTTAAAAAACCACTCACCAGCGTACCATAGCTCTATTTTCCTGATATTAAATTTCCCCTCCCAATAATTCATATCTGGGTGCTCTTCTCTTTCATGTCATGAATTCCAGGCTGACACAATCACTTTCTCTTCTGTTTTGGCTTATTTCTGAATTATTAGTTTATTATTTTCACTGATCAGAATCAAGCCCATAATAACAACTTCCCTCTTTGCTTTCTCCTCCTTCTGAGCAACCACACAACGAGCTGAAGGTGCATCAGTAACTGTACATTTAACATAATTAGATCAATTCTTCTATTGATGAGAAATGTACATATATGAATAGCCTATGTGAGAGAATTCCTGAAATGACGCATTAATTTTAATTTAGCATAACTGTGAAATTATCCTTTTCCCAATCTAGGAGATGTCCAGAACACAGAGAACTGAACGTATTATAGTAAGATCAAGTGGTAGGAGGAGCCTCATGCTGAGTTAGGGAGATTTCTAAATACTTGCTTTAGTACAATTCTTGCCCAAATCTTGAACAACTGTTTTGTTTTTTTTCTCCCTATGGAATATTGAATCCAAAGATCTACACAGAATAAAGAAAAGTACAATTGTATTATGGAGCTAACACTGTGTGTATATAACATTAACTGCATGGGGTACCATGGCAGCAGTTTAGAGTGAAATTACGGAGGCTCACACTCTCCTCCTGCTGCCTCCTCTCCACATTATCAAGTGATGGATCATTTGAAGTCAAAAGTAAACTCTGTTGAGTTTCTATATCCAACTTAGGGTTGTACCAGAATTAATTATGCCTTCTGCTACTTTGCAAGGGATTGTCAACAATAAATTCTAATAAACAGGAGTAGAAGGATTTTATTTATGCCATCCTAAAGAAATTAGAACATAGTAGTGTTATTTAGCAATGCAGATGTTATATTATTGTGTTGTTTATATGAAAATAGATATGACATGGAGAGGTATGTCAAATGAGCAGGAGAGAGATTTGAGCTGGGCTACTGTTTTGATTATGCATATTTATTCATAATGCAGAAGCCGCTCCATGGAACCTCTTCTCCGAAGATGGATTGCCTATTTTTGGAAGCCTTATTCTATTTTTTAAAATATTTAGATGTGTCAATACCACCCTGGTACAATATTTATGAGTGCCTTGTTTAAATTGTACCTTAATTGGTTTAGTCTCCAGAGTTGTAAGACATGATGCTAATACCCAGTAGCCAAGTGAGCGGAGGAGATAATGATGCGGTGCTGTCTGTTGGCTGCTGGGGAACAGGTTTGCTGTACATGGTCTGAAAACAGTAATTGCACTGTGACTCTGATTTGCTGTTTCGGGCACAATGTTGTTTTATCAGTAGATCACCTCATTTTCTATTATGATTACTCTGCCAGGACCACACCCCCGTGCCCATACTTTATTTTATGTACTCAACAGCAGTATGCTGAAAGATCTATGTGAAAAAATTGATTAAAGAATGAAAACAGTTACATAACCTGCGTTCTCACATGCTCTGCATGCACCTACACACACATTCCCTCTCTCTCTTTCTTCTCTCTCTTCTCTCCCTCTCTCTCTCTCTGTGTGTGTGTGTGTGTGTGTGTGTGTGTGTGTGTATGTGTGTGTGTGTGTGTATGTGTATGTGTGTGTATCTCTTGCTTGAAATATTTATGTCATTGTGGTCAGAGTGATTTAGGGAGTACTTTGAATTATCGATATCATGACCCAAGCTTTCTTTCCCACACTGTTTATACACTGCATTGTCCCCTACCATTTTCATCCTCTGGTGGTTTCTGTATGAAAGCTGAAACAGATAGCAGGGCATCATTTTATTTGAACTCAGCTGGGAGAAGTGGATCCTCAACTCAAATTCTTCGCTGCTCCAAGCCTGTCCACACATGTCCATGAGTGACAGCAAAATTCCAGAAGTACTGATTGCCGGGTTACAAATACAATTAAGCAGTAAGCAAATTTGCAAATATAGAATCCGTGAATAATGAGGATGGACCATTTGTCAGATTACTTTGGATGCTTCAAACACTGAACACAGTCCTTTGCTGGTAGTAATTGCTTGATAAAGGTTTGTTGAATGAAAGCAGCCCCAGAATTAAAGAGCACTAGCTGGATTGATTTATTCCTCTTTTGCAGCATACTTCCAGTATGTTGGAGGCACATAGAGCAGATGTTGAGAGCATGAACTCTGGAGACAAGATGAGCTGGATTCGAGTCCTCATTTTACAACGCTTCCACCTCTATGATACTGGGCCTCAGTTCCCTCCTCTATAAAGTGAGGGATAATAATAGTACTGACCTTAGGGAGTAACTACAAGGATTAACTGAGTTGATATTGGAAAGAACTTTGAAAATGCTTGGCGAAGTGCTATATAGGTCTTTGATTAAAACAACAACAGAAAACACAATACCATGTTCTGAATATCTAGCATTGCAACAAACTATTTTTAATGTATTTTTGAAAAATAATATTTTTTATAAGTTGCCATTTCCTGATCCTTATTGGAGATAGAAACATGTGCATTGCCTTCTTAATGAGAAGGTTAGGAAAGTACAATAAAAACTGTATTCGATGGTACAAATTTAAAAAAACGCAAAATTTTACTGTATTTCCTTTGCTGTATGTCTGGCCTTCTTTAAAGCTAGGATGTGGACCCTTGGGTCTGTCCTACACTACTCTGAAACTTGTACTTCATGGTTCACCCAGCACATGGACAGGTAGCAATTTTGTTGTGACTTTTTCACACTAAGTGCCTTTGAATAAGCTGACAGAGCTCACTGCTGCGCTGCTGGGAAATAACCGTTTAGGGTGGAACAGTATACATTTCTTCCCTTTTCCACCAACCAACAGGTTGTAACTTAAGATAGAAATGAGGCCCCTGAGTACATGCTGGAAATGAGGGAAAAAAGTAAGAAATGATAGGTTGTCAGCTTCCCTGAAAAGGCGCAAGGCACCAGAACTGAAAAAAATTGCCTAGCAAAGAAGGCTTGGTAGCATTCAGATATTACCTACATCTGCTTTAATGATTCCATTTAAGCTGTCATTTTCTGCATTTACCTTGCAGCATTCAAAAGCAACTATACTTACACGTTCACAGCCAATGCATTGCCAGCATCACAAAGAAAGGGAGGAAAAGAAATAAAAGAAAATGGCGCATGATGTATTTCAAAGAACAGTTTCCTTGTAGAAAATTAACAGTAATTTTGAGGCCACTCTTAAAGGGAAATAAAGTTTCTTCAAAGAAAAAAAAAGTGCTGACATTGAATAAAAGAGAAGTGGAGAGACAGAGACAGAGAGAGAGAGAGAAAGAAAGAGAGGTTGAACTGATTCTCTTGTAGTTTTATTCTCCACCCTTTTGCTATTTTCTGGGACACCTGGTCATTCAATTCAGTGGTGATCGCAAGAAAGCCAGGGATGAAGTCACTCTGCTTTTATTCCCAGCATCATCAGTTCTAATGGAAAAAGAGGATTTTTTTTATTTCCTGGGAATTTACTTGTCTACCTCTGAAACAGTGGCTGTGATTTCCAAGGGGTGTGAGGAAGGTCTCAAGGCTTTTTCAGCCTTCCTTAGAAATCCCACAGTGACTTACAGTCCATGAATGCAAATCACTTTGATTATGGCAATTTTGTTATGACTGGTCAACTATTCTGAATCAAATGCCACAATTTCTTCTCTAAATAGGCTTCATTTCTGAAGCTGCAGCTGGCACCTCACCACTGCTGCCACTGATCTCTCCAGCCTGAGGACTATTTTCTTCCTTTAAGTTTCTATGGTTCTGCTTAACTTAACTCTGGGTCTGCACATTGAGTGCTGAACTAGAGCAATTGTTTGTTTGCTTGTTTCTTTATCTGTGTTTATTTTTTATATCTCAAACCAAAATTTAGTTTTATGAATTCCAAGTTATACTTGGGGCCACTTATGATTCCTGCACAGTATGTTTCAGGGAAAAGGTATTTGGAACAATAATAATCTGTCTACTAATTTTTACTAAAGGTGAACTCCAAATTCACATGATCTATGGGGCTTTGTCTATTTATTTTTCTTGTACTGCTTCTCCTGTGCATTTGCTTATTAGGGGATTCTGTCTACTTTAAGTTTCCTAATGGTTTGAGAGTTATTATGTTAGTAATGCAGATGAACTTGAGCTAACTATTAAGATTAAGAAAACTTGGTTTCATGGAAAGAATGCTTGTTAATGACTAAGCAAACTTGGCCCATCTGCCTGTGATTTTCCACTGTAAGTCTCTTCTTTTCTTTTTTGTTTTGAGACGGAGTCTCGCTTTGTCTCCCAGGTTGGAGTGCAGTGGCACAATCTAGGCTCACTACAACCTCCGCCTCCCAGGTTCAAGTGATTCTCTTGTCTCAGCCACCCGAGTAGCTGGGATTACAGGCATGAGCTTCCACACCTGGCTATTTTTTTGTATTTTTAGTAGAGATGGGGTTTCACCATGTTGGCCAGGCTGGTCTCGAACTCCTGACCTCAAGTGATCCACTTGCCTTGGCCTCCCAAAGTGCTGGGATTACAGGTGTCAGCCATTGTGCCTAGCTGTAAGCCTCTTCTTTTAAGGGCTAATAGTGAAGTCATTTTTATGAGACCACAGAGAACCCATGCTTACACAAAGTGGGACTTCATAAGTCTCTTTTTAATAAATAAAAGCACTAATGAGTTAATAAACAAATCCAGCATCTTGACCAATTCACTCAGGCACCATTAGATTGTCTGAAATTATGAAGATGATGCTTAGTATCCTTTTAATGTGAGCTCCTAATTCAATGGGTTTATGCTCACATCTCAAAAGAAACCATTTCCAAATGCTGTTTTTTTTAGAATAAATAATTTAAAAAAGAAAAAAAAAATAGAGTTTCTGAAATATAATAGCTCGTAGGGCCAAAAACAGAAGCAGAGGCAAGAAATGTTGTTTATCAATGTTCCTGAAAAGGTATTTTATTTCCTGGAAGTTGAGAGGACCCTGGAAAGCATGGACTAGGGTTTGGTTATGAATTTTAATAACTTTTCTCTTGACTGAACAGAATAAATCTTGTCTTAATTTGCTTTTGTATTCTAAGTGACACACATTGTCTAGAATATAGCAGGTGTTTAATATTTACTTTCTGAATAAATAAAGTGGGGCCAGGAGATAGCAGTGTCAGAAAGGTAAGCCAGATGAAAGGAGGCGGAAAGGCCAACGGAGAACACTTTGTCTGTGGTTCTGACTCTTTTTCCAGACACACTTCTGCATGGGACCTGAAGAGGAGGAAAGAGAAGGGAATACATTTTTGACTCCTGCTCAGTAGCCCAGCCAGGCCCTGACTCTAATCCCTTCTGTCTGGAATTTGGAAGGTTGACTGCACACTGTCCTCCACACTCCCCTTCCCACTTCTCATTGACTTGGCAGTCGTGTTGGAGAGAACCTGAGATAGGGTCGCCACGGTGGTGGTAATAATTGAATGCAGATGGTTTTACCTTTCACAAATATTTAGTTTTATCAGAAAACAAATTCTAGTACCAAGTCTAATAGATTCTGAGGCAAGATTTTATAAAAGTATTACTTAGTCAATAATTTACATAATATGTATTCATATCATATAATATATAATACACACATATATAAACACATATGTAATATATAACTCATATTATAATATATATTTGTATAAATATAAATATATATACTATGATATATTTATATTATATACCTATATATTATATAATATATATATATTTTTCTTCCTGAGGGTCAAATAAGTTTCAAAAGGCAGCTTAAACACATTGAACTTCTCAATTTTCTGTATTTAGCATACAAAAATCCTGTGCAAATCCCCGCATTTCTCAAAGATATTTTCCCATAGACTTTTATTTTTTAACTAAGTGTTTTGAGAGATTAGCATTCTACGCAGAATTCTTTGGGAAAATTTGTAGTAAGCCATTTCCCAGAGCTTATTCACAGAGTGAAGGCTACAAGCCTCAATCCTGAAGATGATCTGGCATGGAATTGATAATGTTCTGATTCTTTTTTTCCATTCCAGAATTCACACAGCATTATTCATCTCAAGGGACACAAAAGTTGAACACTACTTCTCCTTCACCAAAACAAGAAAATACATTACAGGTGTGTGCAAGATCTTTGCAATCAAATCCCTCTCTTGCTTAATAACTACTTTAATTATTGATAATATTGGGGACAATAACTCTCTGAACTGCATGCTCTACCATTTCTCAGAAGTCATATCTCTATTGTTTTCAGTTGCCTCAAAGCCATTAATTAGTGAAGAAGTTTATCTTGAATGCAGTAATTTTCTAATAAAAACCACAGGTTTCAGAAGGAGTGGTTGCAGGCTGATCAAAATGTAATATTATGCTTCCTATAATCATGGTTAGTATCAAAATTTAGACTTTAATTTTCTGCCATGGCTGAAAGGAAATTTCAGACAAATGTGGCATAAACTCTTGAGGCTCCATACACCATAGGTGTTTAATCATCAGGCATGCTCTTGGGGAATAACATTGACGGCTGGCCAGGCCGGTGTCTACAGACGGGGAAAAACTAGTAGTGGGGGAGAGGCAGGTTAGAAGAGTATCAAAATCTGGACAAGCTCCAAAGAAAATCTCATCTCTCATTTCACACTTTTGCTATTTACTGTCAGTCTCTCCCCAGAAAGCCTTATTACTTTGCAGTGCTCCACAGGGGTTGATGGGCAACCTCGACGTTTCCCCTCAGCTTCACTGCCTTGTAGATGGACTTCTTCATTAAAGACCACACAGCAGTTCTCCTGGATTAATGGGCATAAATATAGCTACCCAAAGAGGGGGAAACACTTTCCTGTCCATGAAGATATTACATCCAAGAGACTAAAAGAAAACCTGTTAATGGAGGATTGCACTTTGGTTTAATTACACAGATGTTAAAATAATGTAACTGAAGCGCATTAGAAATACATTTATCCACCATGCAATGCTTGAGAGCATGCTTTATCTTTTTATGTTTAGTGTACATGATCAAGAAAAAGCCAGCAGAAGAATCATTTCTGAGTAATTTGGGAAACTGGGACAGGTTTGGGTTTGAAAGATGTTTCACAAAGTGTCTTGCATTTGGAAGGAATCATCAAAGGTGTTTTGTGAGCACCTATATGTAAAATCCTTTTTCTTTACCTGTATGTTCTTCAAAGGCACCTGGGATTAAAATAAATAATAAATTTTAGGGAAGCTTGAAACTGTGTCCGATTATCTCCTCCAACACCATACAGAGTGAAGACTGCTGTACATTTGGAAATAAAAATATACCGTGTTTACAGTGTGACTTGAAGAAGATCTGGGAATCTCCCCTGACTGACTGATATTCTTTACAACCTTTCCTTTTCCACCCTGAAGCCCCATCCTGTTGAATTTATAATATTATTAATACAATGCTGATTTATTACAAATTGTTTCCAAAACCATTTGCATAAAATGCTAATCTCTCAAAATATTCTCCTCAAAACATACTTGATTGCGTATTTCTTTCCGTTGTTATTTACTTTGTGTTTTTATATGTGACCCACTCCTTATTTTCCTGGTGTATGTCTCTGGTGTCTATGAGTAGTGTTTGCCATGGGTTATGGTAAATACTGGCTGATGGATACAAATACTACGTGTTTATTATTAACATAGTGGGCTGTGGATGCTATTGTTGTCCTTCTAAGAAATCTATAATAATTTAGCAAAGGAAGGGCTAATAAAGCCTACTTCCATAAAGCAATCTACAGATGGTACTTAATAAAACTTTATAGACCTAATTTTAGCTTTCTACAGGTATAGAAACTTCTAGGCACCGGGGAAGGAAAGGTATAGTCATGAGAGGAGGGGGGGGGGGGGAGAGAAGCAGGAGATAGAATACATGGAGCCTCTAGAGCCAAGATAAGGAGGAGGACTACTGAGTTACATGGTACACCGGAGATCATCGTGAGTAGCACCTGACATTAGCGTGAAGCTTAGAAAAGTGGCCTGCCTGTCTAAACTTCAGTTTCTTTCTTTGTAAAATAAAGTTACTAACAGCACTCACTGCATCTAGTTGTTGTGATAATTAAATAAAACAACCCAACTAACACATTTAGAAGAGTGCATAGCATCTTCTGAACACTCAAAAATATTATCTGGCATCAGTTCTCTGAAGCTCAGGCTGATTCTGCTTTGCCAAACCATGTGTACATTTCAATCACCTCAGGTGTGAACACTCAGGAGGTGGTCTGTAGCTCCCAGAACGCTGGAGAAGAAAAGAAAATCTGCAAAGTTTGAGGAATCCTAGATTTTAAATCTAGTGCCCAACTGCTACAGCTGCTACTTCCTCTGTCTACTAGAAGGAAAGCATAGGTAAGAAATGGATTTAGAACTGCACTGGGTAGTTTCCAGGTTGGACAGCCACAGATGTGTTTATATTCACATCTAGGTGATACATGGCTCATTACTTCAGTGTGAGAGGCGTCTGGGTACATGTGCATCTGCTAATGAATCTGGACCAACCCTAGCAGACAGCCCAGATAGTTACTTGTTTTTTTTTTTTTTTTTTTTTTTTTTTTTGTGATGTGCTATGTGTTTTGAGTGGAGTGAGAAAAAAGAAAGAGAAGTATTTTGTTAATTGCTAACTAGTCTGAATAGTTAATGTTGATAGTGTTCTCTAATCTCATTATTGTTAACATTGGAATAATAGTTAACATATTAGAATATTTTATATCTATAATCACATTTATCATAAAAAGAAAAGAAACTTTCATAACATATTTTAAAAGGTGCATTTTTATACTTAGGTTAATAATGTTCCTCTCATTGTTTTACCACTTGTTGATATATATCGCTCTTGGTAAACTTTCTTGCTTAGATTGATTTGTGCCCTTCTAGTTTTGATCAGAATGAAAACTCTTTGTAAAAAGGGTGATACTATAATATAAAAACATGTGGGGTTAGGTGAGCCTGGGCTGAATCTTAGCTTCACTACTTACTATCTGTGTGTCTTTGAACAAATTAGACTCATTAAGTCTCAGTTTTCTCATCTTCAATATGGGAACGTTAATACTTATCTTTGGGTCTGTGCATTAGTTAGAACTAACATATTGAAAATCCCTGAAACATAGCAGGCAATAAAAAAATACCAGTCACTTGGTAAGTTTAATTCTGATTGCTCATTAGAGTAGCTTTCACGCCACCCACCAAGGATGCCTGTTGAGTCCCACTAACATGGTTCTTGCATCTCTAAAAGTTACTTCCAGCAGTGAATGTAGAATTGTAAGCAAGTAAGAGAATCGAGTGTGATGAGTACTGATTCTGACTTCAAAATGTATTTCAGACCTGTTTGCTTCTCTCCTTCTCTGGTGCCTCATCCAAGGTCAGGTAACCTGCACCTTTCACCTGAGCTTCTACGGTAACCTCCTAACCAGTCTCTTACTTATACCTTGGTCCTCTCCAATGTGTTCCCCACTAGTGGTCAGAATCCTTTTTTAAAATTTAAATTTAAATCCAATTATGTCATTTCCTTGTGGGAGACCTGTGTGGAGCTCCCCATTGCACCCAGGGTAAAATTCAAAATCCTTATTAAAGGCTCTCTGCTCATGGGTGACCCAGCCCTGCCTGTCTTTCAGACTTCAGCTCTTGTCATACTCCCACTTTCTCACTGCCTAAGCCACTTTGGCATTGCAATTTCCCAAAGTCTGAGAAGTTCTTGCTTTCCTCTTGGCTTTCCACAGGTTATCTTCTGATACTTAATTCATTACTAGTTTCTTTCTCTGCTTATGTATTACCCATTGCCTCTGAGAGGTATCTTTACCACTTGATCTATATATATCAAACCATACTGTGATTATATAAACTTCATAAAATTGATCATATTTGGCATTTATTTATTTATCTGATAATTGTTTTCTTCTTGTTTCAGTAGAATTGAAATTCCATATGGGCAGGGACCATGTGTTTCTGGCATTCCACGTGACTAGCACAATTACTGGCACACAGTAGGCATTCAATTGTTGAAATAAGAAACTAAATGTGGGTGCATCACAAATTAACCTACTCGGCACTGATGACCATTTAAGATGGTTGCAATTTCTTTCACTGTTAAAAACAATAATGCAATGAATTTCTTTAAACAGCCCATGAACAACTATACTGCTGTTCAATGGGACTGATGTTAGCCTCTTTTAGCTTCTGATGGTTGCTGACAATCCTTGGCATTACTTAGCTTACAAACGCATCACTGTAAACTCTGCTTTCATCTATATTCGGCCTTCTCCCCCTGTTTCTGTGTCCAGATTTTCTTATTCTTATAAGAATATCAGTCACTGTATTAGGGTCCGCACTAATCCACTATGACCTTATCATAGTTTGATTGCATCTGCAAAGACTGTTACCAAATAAGATTACATTTACAGATACTAGATCTACGCTCTGACAAACTTGAACATATATTTTGGGGGATACAATTCAACCCACAACATTGTCTTCCCCCACAAAAACAGTTGGCCTCTCAAAAATCTCTGAACACTTAGGGAAATTAATCTTGTTAAACTCCAAGGCTAGGAACCCAGGACCCCAATCACCTCAAGAAAGGAGCCAATGTTTTTCAATCATGAATGTCAAGCTGGCAGGAAAGGGCTGTGTCCAAGTGTCTGCCACATCATACTGCAATTGTTTGCTGTCTCCTATTCATGCTGGAAAAAATCTGGTGTTTCCCAGTGTCTGATTTATGGTCCTGCTAAATCGCTGTGCATTGTCCTAGAATGAAGAGACCACAGG
This sequence comes from Ateles fusciceps, assembly GCA_036589455.1. Lineage (NCBI taxonomy): Eukaryota > Metazoa > Chordata > Mammalia > Primates > Atelidae > Ateles > Ateles fusciceps. The sequence continues at coordinate 3,653,990 of JAZHEH010002924.1, read as the reverse complement.
GGACCCACTACATGCCACTCCTACTGCGTCTGTCTCTGGGAGTTTTTGCCAGTTTCAGGGTGCAGTTAGTTGTAGGGTCTGCTTGGTCATGTGCCCTTGTTTTTATAATACTTTTCTTCAGGAAGATAATTCCAAGTTCCATACAATTATTGCAACCAGAACTGGTTACCTAGTTAAGCCCACTTAGTATCGATAGGATTTTCTTTGGCTGTGCATGAAAAGAAACAAGATCTGCATGCCACCTACATCAGATCAATACACGGTGGAATAAGGACAGAATCATGTTAATTAAAACTCCTGTTTGGAGAAAGAATGAAATAGAAAACACACAGATGTCACTGGCCCACAGTGAACTAAAATTCTCTGGGCCTAGTGTTTGGAACTGTCTGCTCTGGCAGTGGGGAAGTCCTCTGATGAGACTCTATGGTCCTGCCCTCTGAGAGTGTTTTCTTTATTCGTTTATCTTCATTGCTCCTGAACACCATCCCCTGGAGAGAGGGCCTCTTCCTGTTCATTAGTCTCCCTGTCACATTTGAGGTAGACATTGGGAAATACGTCCTTCTTAGGGCCGTGGAAATTTCAGAGCCCATTTATAAGGTTGGAGTCATAAAGATTGCTTTAAATCTTTAGTAGTCATGGGATTGACTGGTTTATAGTTTATGCAGCAACACAGTTTCATTGAACACCTAGTAGGTTTCTGATCTATTTGCCTAAAGTCAGTTGTTCCACAGGGCCGGTAACTGCAGTGCCCAAGGTTCTTTCCTAGATATAGCCCAAATGTGCTTTTATTTTTATTATTCTTCTTCTTTCTAGTCACGTCTCCCACTTTCGGTTTAATGGCAGCCACCTTGAAGCTATCTGATTATTTTTGTTGATCTATTTATTTATTTATTTTTAATTTTATTGTGGTAAGAACATGTAATATGAGATCTACCCTCTTGAAAAATTTTAAGCATGCAATATTGTTATCTATAGGTTAAATGTTGTCCTGCAGATCTCTATAACTTATTTATCTTGCATAATTGAAATTTTATGCTCTTTGATTAGCAATCTCATTTTCTCTTCCCACTCAGTCCCTGATAACCGCAAATCTATTCTTTGCTTCTGTGAGTGGGCCTATTTTAGATTCTTCCTATAAGTGGAATCATGCAGTATTTCTTGTTTGGTGACTGACTTAGTTTGCTTAGCAAAATGTCCTCCAGGTTCATTCATGTTGTTGCATATTGCAGGATGTTTTTCTTTTTTATTTTTAATCTCATGGTTTTCCCCCACAAAGCTGAATTTTAGTAAGACTTGATTGTTCAAAGACTTAGTTTTTTTTTAATCCTGTCCCTTGGGGCATAGAAGATGTTAATTTTTGTAACATTTCAAAATGCCATATTGCTGGACTCCACTACCTTTTCTTTATTTTCATAAGCTGGTCAGTTTTCTCTTGAACTCATCCACTTATTATAATACTTAGTCAAATTTAGCAATAACTGCAAACACATTCCAACACCCTATTCTCCTTTCAACCATCTCCCTTAGAGCCACAGCCTCAGAAGGTATGATAAGATCTTCCTCCCAGTTTATTTCATCTGTTGATGCCACATAACATAAATTGCCACATTTCCAGCCTCTGGTAGCAGCTTCACTATTATCTGCTACCTGACTGCTAAGCCAGTGTGTACATTTTTGGTTTTGTTATAACAGCACTCCATTTCAATGGATTACTCCATACAGGGTAATCAATGCTAGTGGTTGTAACAAAATCTCCTAGTACTCAGTGGCTTAACAATAAAAGTTTATTTCTTACTCTTGATTGGCATGGGGACGTATGGTACAAGACTCTGATCTTTGTGGTCAGTCAGGAACTCAGGACTCTACCATCTTACGTCACCGCTATCTTCAATCTGTGATCTCTAAGCTCTCCACTGAAGGGGGAGAAGGACCACCTGCTCTCAGCTACCTCAGCTGGAAGTGACCCATCAGTTCTCCTTACACACCTCTGCTTCACTGAGACACAAGGACTGGGAAATATAGTTTAACAGTGTGTCCAGAAGAGGAAATTGGATTGGTGAACATCTAGAATGGTCTCTGCCAGTGATCTAATTGTTTATTTCACTTATCGTAAGAGTAATTTTGCCTGCAGTCATTTCTTTCTTTTACTGTTGTTTTGCTTTGTTTTGAGATGGAGTCTTGCTCTGTCTCCTAGAGTGGAGGGCAGTGGCACAATCTTGGCTCACTGCAACCTCTGCCTTCTGGGCTCAAGTGATTCTCCTGCCTCAGACTCCTGAGTAGCTGAGATGACAGGCACGCACCAGTATGCCCAGCTAATTTTCGTATTTTTAGTAGAGACAGGGTTTCATCATGTTGGCCAGGCTGGTCTTGAACTCCTTTCCACCTACCTTGGCCTCCCAAAGTGTTGGGATTACAGGCATGAACCCCTGCCCCTGGCTGCCTCCAGTCATTTCTGAAGAGGACATTGCTATAAAAGTAGAGGAAGAAGTGTAGAGGGAATCAAAGAACCTACATTGGGTCCACCCAAATTTCAAAACAATCAGCATTTTTTGAGCACTCAGTGTGTTCCTAACTCTTGTCTAGGTGGTCTTAATTTTAGCACACCTTTTCTAGTACAGCAGATCTAAGTGCTAGCTAGAAACTAAACAGGTAAGGCACTTTATGATTGTGCCACTTGATGTGTCATTGTTTTGTGACAATAAATAAATCTCACCAAGGTGTCAGGATAATTTTTCATCAAAAGGGAAACGTCTTCAATAGATTTTCTATTCCCTAATTCACTAAGCTATTAACCCTATATGTAAAGGAAAACACAAATATTATTTCTTAATAAAATCCCTTTTAGGCTCAGTTATATCTGTTTCTTGCCCTGAGGATATAGCATGTAATGCCCAGGTACTGGGGCATTATGATAACCAGATACTCACTGGTGGAAGCTGAGCTGAATAATGCATGAGCTCAGCGTCACTCCATAACCTCCCTGCTCTCACTGAGTGAAGTGCTTTGTTTTTCAAAACCTCCTTTGGGAGGCTTCACAAACAACAGCTATTTAGCTCACAGATTCCAGAGATGACAGACAGTGGCCTTTTCCTGCAGGTATAGATAGCCTACCTTCTAATGGTGAAAATCTGATTATCGGCATCCTCCCTGCAAATGACTCTGTCCAAAATCAGATAAAATTTGGAGATATTCAAAACCAAATGAAAAAGAACTGAGAGTGTAGCCAAATTAATGCTAACCTCTACTAGCAGAGTACAGAAACCAGTATACTTATTAAGAGGCACGTTTGAGTCATTTGGGGTTAAGAACTATGCTTTGCTGATTTTGAAAGAGAGGAAGGAAGGAAGGAATTAAAACAAGCCCAGGCAGTTGCCCTAGTTTCTAGTAGGTCACGAGAGTATTTACTCAGCACAAGAGCCAGTCAGAGCTAATGGTTCTGAGTGCCTCTGATGGGCCTCCGGTTTGGGAAGGGTGAATTTTGGCATGAGCAGGGAGGTGTGCCCACCTGAGAGTGGGCAGCTCTTCTCAGATGGGCTTTCCGACACCTACCCTCTTCCTCCACAGAGCATGTGTGCGCACTTCCAAAGCTCAAGAGCTTGGATCAATAGCTAAAAGTTTGGCAGTTTATGAAATCTTCTAAATTGGAATAAAAACATCTCCCTGGGTATCCTGCAATGCTAGTAAATGGAAATAAAACATCTGAGTGAAGGCAAAGCATTCCCCCAGACCTTCATCTTATTTCCACTCAGATGTAATCCAAAATTAACACTTGCTCCAGACACCCAGCCTATTAGCGCCCCGGAATGATTCTTCAGCTTCAACGAGAAGGGCAGTGGCTGGGGGCCGGGGCGAGTGGTGAGGGGCTCCCTCACTTGGAATTCCACCCTGGTAACCCAACAAGAGAGGCACATTACCATTTAATTATAATGACAGAGCAGATGTGATAACAAGGTTGTCTTCTCTGGCTCTGTTCCTGATGTCACCACAAGGGTTTCCAGTTGTTGCTCTTTTTCATTTTGTGCTTCCTCATTAATCTCAGCTCCTCCAGCTGCTTCCCGCTCGTCTCCCTAACAAATTTGACCAGCCTTGGAGTGAGGTGATTGCGGCCTTTCAGAAAAGTGTCTGCGTGGGGCTGGGCTTTTGCTGAGCTTGGTTCCAGCCATCTGTGCTTTCCTGCAGGCCACCATGCTCCCCTCAAAGCCTGGTGACTTCATCTTCACCAAATTATTGCATTAAAGAAAAAGATATTGCAAACCCAAATGATCCCATTGTCGCATTCATGAAAGAACATTTTCTTTTAATTTTGTGACTGTTATTTGGCATTTGCTCCTCATTATTTTCCTGACTGCCTCAAAGCTCTCTCCTTGTTCTTTTGTCTATTTTCTTAACTCCCAACGTGAATACAGATATAATCATTTAATATTCCCAAAGCTCAGGCTTACGAGATCCAAAATTTGATATAGAATAATGGATTCATTAGTTTGACATGGGCTCGAATTCGGTATCTCTTACTGTAAGAGTCAAAACTGAGGGTTAGGTTGATTTTGGTAAAGTTTAGTATAAATAGTTCACAAAATGTACTGTGTTTGAGATTTCAAATAAAACTGAGCATATGCATTTTTCCCCCAGTTTTTTGTTATCTAGCCCTTATGCAACAAACAGGTCTTCAGTTTCTTTAGCAAATTTGAAATAAGCAGCTGTATGTAAGCCTTTCAATAAGTGAGAACTTGTGTCTTATTCATCTTTTTATATTTAGTGATGTACTTAGACATAATAACTATTCAATAAATGATGGATGAATAACTTGTAAAAATGCTGCTTGGGAAATCTCCACAGAGACCTTGTTTCATCTGCTAAGAAAAGTCTCACTATTTCACAAAAGTTTGGTGTAATAACCCACCTTCTTCTACATAATACACAGATTGAAAAATAAATTCCGCCTATTAGTAATTTACCTGGCCTGAGTTACTACTTCTGCCAGGGGAAGAAGTAGGCGAAACAAAATTGGGAAGACACTTGTGAGTATCTACTGTGTGCTTGCATAGCGTGAGGAAGCACTTTGCATGCATTATCCATTCAGTTCTCACAACCGCCCACCATTGTAGGTATTATTAGTCTCTCCAGTTTTTCAGATGAGGAATCAGAAGCTCAGAGAGATTGATGTACTTGCTCAGCAGCACCAAGGTAGAAGTGGTACTCACATTCAGACCCAATTATTTTCAAAACTTTTTTATTTTTCAATTTTTTTTCCATTTGCATCACTCATTTTCAATAAATACCATCTTCCCAAATTATCCTCTTCAGGACATAGAGGAAAAGATGGCTTTCCCTACATAAAGTCAGTTTCTGCTGTGAGTTTTGGGCTTTCAGAAGGTGAAAAGTGAAAAGAAGCATCTGAAAGGTTAGCACATGTCCTGCGGTGTGACTCATTTATTTGCTGGCAAATCAAATGGCCATCCTTTTCCAAATGAATTCTGTGTGTTACATTGTTGTGGCTGAAGATGAATGCAGTGGGGGAGAGCCACATTTGAAGACGAAATTATGATTTAGAGGTCTTATAATCACTACCTATTTCGTAGGGCTGTCTTTTGCTGCATGTGTAGTTAAGGTCTGAATGCAGACACATCTCTCCTATTCAGGGGGCGAGCCGAGGAGACGAAGTGGAAGTCCTCAGCATTCACAGGTGAGCTTTCCTTCTTCAAATCCTGTGCTTGCTCTTTAAGCTGGAGTTGCAGTTGTACCCAGCAGGCACACCAGACTGCAACACTGCTGATCTGATTCCAGCTGTCTTCTTGATCGATCTCAACTAGATCAATACAGAATACTCATACCAGAGGTCATTTCTTAAAGGTATACATTGAAGTCAAATAAAATAAAACATTATTATACATACAAATTGAAAAGATTACATATTATAGACACAATGCCATCACTGTAGAGTTAAAACATATAAATAATTTCAAGGAGTGAAATGTATTTACCGGGACATGTAAATCCATAGATAGTTACTATCAATTCCTGCTAGGGAATGTTATCCAAAGATGCAATCAATTTGCTGATTGTAGATCAAGGTCAGGTGTGATGTTCTTGCATTTGAGTATTAGGTATCCAGGTATCAATGATTACACATCCACAGAGCTATATGGTTACAGGACTTTCCGCAGAGAGATGGCAGAGAGGGAGGGACAAGCCAGGAACAAAACCACTTAACCCATTTCAAGTTTATTGTTGTTCTAGTGGTGTGGCTCTTGGTAATTTATGAGACTGTCTGTGGGGTTCAGGAGCTCTTGAGACCTCCCGTCTAATAAAATAGCCATGTCGTTTTTCCCCGAGTGAAGGGACCAACATATATCAAGAAGTGCAATTTGTTTGATATCCTTTTGTACAGGGAAAGGAAAGGTTGTGGCATTTGTAGGTTAGTAAAAAGAGGGAGGAAGTAAAGGTATATAGGTATGTTGAGAGAGACCTCACAATTGAAAGTACATAAAGGTCCTATTGTGTTTAACATCTTGAAGGCATAGGACATTATATTAAGAATACTGAAGTTTCAAGTTGGAGCTGTCAGTTTAAAGACTTAAATGCAGCCCATCACATATTCTTTCAGGTTTTAAAGATACCAAAAAAACTCTTTCAAAGATACACAAAAACAGTTCTTTCTTTTTAATAATTGGTTAAACTACTCTTTATGAAGAGGTAAGCCGCTCTGCTTTTCCTGAGCAATAAAAGTCATGACTCTGATTATGAGAGAAAGCATTCTGAAGAGTCTGCATTTCCAGTGAGTGAGTTGCCCTTTTATAATAAAATCCCACAAAGAAAGATTTTGTAATTGCATATTAGGTAATTTTGTCCAGAGGCTATGTCCCTGAGTGAGCATTCTGACTTACCACTCAGCTGCCCCAGGAAGTAAAGAACCATTTAGTCTCTTGTTAGAGTTCTAAAATTATGATTTTTACTCAATAAAGTTAAACCTGTTCTATGTGAATTAAGGATTCAAATATTAAAGTATCCATGATCATAGGCAACAGCTAGACCTGGATAGTCTGATACAGAATATAAAACTAGTAAGCATTTCTGTATGTGCTTATGAGGTATGAGTGTGCTTGTGTGTATGTGCACATGTGAGTGTGTTTGTGAGATACCGAGGTTATAAGGCTGAGGATTCTAGGGAATACGAGCCTAACTGGGGCTGTCACTTGGCATATGGGATTCTAATGAGGAAAATTGAGATTATATGACTAAAAACTGGGAGTTTCTGGTCAACAGGACATGAATGAATGAAACATAAATGAATGATACATAAATACAAATGAATGCATATTGAACCATGGGCTCTTGTAACAGCTTATTGATGGCAATGGTGTCATGCATTCAATATGTGAAAAGATACAGAATAGTTTTATTCAAAAGGTATTTCTTCTCTGGCTGGAGCATCTCTCAACAGTGCTGGGAGTTTTGTTAATGCACATTTCAGAGTAAAAAGGTCTAATTCTTTATAACTCTGGTCTTTTCAGCTAATTCCTTCGGGGGTTCCATGCTAATAGCAGCACGGAATCATGGGGGAATGATTATATGAAGAGCCCAAAATTGCATTCTTCTCAAGGGTCCCTAGAAATGGACACCCCCTGCCATTGGGCTGAGTACTAGCCAGTAACTTATGTGAAGCTCAGACAACTTTGTAATAATTCTTCCAACTGTCTGACTCAATAGCAGTCGTCAGAGTGTATTTTTTATCTATGACAGTTGCAGCTTTCAGTCCTAGATTGGATTTCTCCCTGTCCTCCCAGAAGATGTTTTAGTGATGTTCCAGCTTTAGCATATGATTGGTAAGGCCTTGAAATAAATCCCCAGCTAACAGAAAGGCATGGTAGGGCAGGTGTAGAAAAGGACGTTAACATTCACTAATAAATCTAATATCCTGCTAACACTGTTTTTGAGAAAGAAGGCATTTGTTCTTCATTTCTTCATTCTTTCTCAGTTTCTTAACTCTCTTTCTTCTATTTTTATTTGTTATTTCTTTGTAGAAAGAGTTAATCAGGTCTTCCATCACTATTCTGAAATTTGTGATGTCTGGTTGCTCTCTGTCAGAGAACTAATTTTTACATCTGAGGTAGTATAGTTGCTGCCATGAACTTCACAAGATATGGTTGTCCTCACTGACAAAAACTTACTGGACCTTGGGCAAATGCCTCTCCTGCTGAGGCCTTAGTTTTTGTTATTATAAAAAACCCTAGTTTGTCTTTCAGCTACCTAACCGGTAAAGAAGAAACTGGTAAATCAAACTTGAGAATTTTGAACAAATGAGAACACACAGAGTGAAAAAAAAAACAACCCACAATTATATTCAAAGCAATGATCAATGAGTGAAAGTTTACAGAGAAAAGCAAAAGGCAAAGCAGAATCAGAAATGTTAAGGAGATGGGGAAGTAAACAGAAGAGATGAGATGCATTGAGATATCGGAGAAAGAAAACAAGTGAGTGAGCGCCTGGGTAGGAGAGGAGCAGAGAAGAATGAGAAGCAAGACTTCTGCAGCAGAAACTTTTGAAGTTCCCTGGGATCGTGGGAACTCTCTTGGTCACAGAGTGACAGTCAGCTTGGCCAGTGAGTCACATATGACCAGACAACACCAATTCTTCTGGCGCTTCAATTAACTGAACTCTTTAGGGCTGTGCGTGGGTGAAAGTTGCCAGGTCAATTCTACCTTTTTAAAATGTCTCCCCAGGGACCTCCCTGACTTTCTGATATTCTGAACAGAGGTATTAGATAAAGGCAGGGGTGGTGTCTTCTGAAGATTCCATAACAATTCTGATAATTGCCTGAGAGTTCTCCTCAATGTTTTTCATTAACTTTAGTGTAGATCCAACAAGAAGTCTGGGCAGTAAGAGTGGAGATGCTGAGTATATGATGGGCCCTGCCTTTTTATAAAGTCACAACCTGGGGAAAGCAAGTTTAGATGTCTGACAAAGGTGGAAGACTGTGTGTGTGTATGTGTGTGAATGTGTGCACATGCACACTCATAAATGTGCTTTAAATTAAAAACTAAAAGCAGAGAACATTATGCATTTGAGAAATCAGGAATATCTTCGTGGAGGAGGCATAACATGAGAAAAATATGTACAGTTTAAACTGATGGAGAGATATGAGGTAGGACATTTGTCCAGATGAGAAAGGTACGAATAAACTCCAAGGCATGAAAAGTCATGGTATGCACAAGTGTCAGCTGAGAAACACTGATTATACCAAAATCAAGTAAAAAAGTCTCAGATGAGGAAAGGCTTTACGTATCAGGATGAAAGATTGGTGTCCTGAGCACACAGGCTAACAGCAGCCTGTGATTTGGTGCTGGATCCAAAGCTGGAGAGTATGCCTTTTCTCTATTAGTACAGTTTGCTTTGCTGTGCTAAGCTAGAGTATTCAAAGCTGGAAAGCAAGCATTTTCTCTCTTAGTACAGTTTGCTTTGCATTTCACAAACAGTTTCCAATTCATTTCTGCTTTCATTGTAGAAAAGGTCCTTTGTTTGATGTATAGGTTAACATTATGTGTTCAGCTCTATCAATTTTGAGATCTGTGGGTGATGGCTACCCAAAGTTGTGAATTTTTTAGATTTAGTCAATTATACTCTGTCAGTGACCACTGTATTCAGCTGCAAATAGTACAAAACTTGATTACAGATGCTTATTATGCAAATAGAATTGAGTTTTTCTCACACAACAAAATATCTAGAGTTAAGCAGGTACAGGGTCAGTGGTTTAGTGATGTTGGGATTGAATCCTCTGTGATTCTCTTAGCTTTTCCCTTATTGTTTCAAGCTGGCATTAGCCATTATATCCACAATCAAGTTAGAAAGAAAAGAGAAAGGAGAATGCCAAGATTAGGCCAAGAAGTCTTGTTTCTTCTTTAGTCGATGAGAAAACTGGGAAATATAGCTTTTGGCTTCCTGCCACTTCAGTGAGGTATGGAATGGAAATGGAGAAAAAAGATGGAAATAGTTTTTTTGTTGCCAAAAATACCTGCTATGATCATCTGGGTATTTAACTAATGATTAAAAGCTTTGTTGTATCTTTTAAATATGAAAGCACCTGCATAAACAAAGCCTACGGTAGCTCCCAAATGTCCAGATACTAGTTTTATGTAGCAACCAACTGCATTTTTCAACTTTCATCCAAGGCTTATAATTTCAAAAAAACTTTATAAACATTCACATTTTCCCTTGTGCATTTATTTTTTGGTGAAACACTGTAATGCCACATATACGATTTCTTCTAGGAAGCTGACCAATTTTGCAGTAAACTGTCTTCCCAGCAATTTTCTGTCATGATGGTGATTATCAACATCTTTCTAATTGTCAACATTTAATTGTGCTCTTGACATGTAGGGTCTCTATATTTATCTCTCATTTTCTTAATACTTGAAAGCAGTTATTGTTATCCCCTTTTTAGAAATAAGGAAGCTAAAGCTCAGATAAAAGTAAAATGACTTGTACAAGGGGTCACTTAGCTGGCCAGTGGCAGAGTGAATTCAAAGCTACTTCTGTCCATTCCAAAGCCTGTTTTGTTTTGTTTTCAGAGGGCTGCATTGATTTTCCTGTAACATTTAAGGAAGTTTGCATTTATCTACTTCCCAGATCCTGTTTGGGAAAACTATAACCATGAATTCATGTATTATTTGTACACTATCTCAACTTTGGGTAATGACTATAAAAGGCTGACCCAAAGATTGCAAAAGTTGAAGATATGCTAGATGAGTCTTTCTTCAATCATAGGTAGATGGTAGTGATTGGGTTTTAATAACTTTAACTTTTCTCCCTATTGTCTGTTCCTAGCTGCTTTGTTCTAAATGTACAGTTTTTATTCGTGACAAGATTCTCCATGTCCACCTTTGATTTGCCTCTTGATTTGAAAGGACTGGTCAAACGTGTTTCTATCAGTGAACTGCAATGGTATATCTGAATCAGTGGTGCTCAACATTGATTACATATTCATATCACCTTGGAAGCTTGAAAAAATATGAAAGCCTGTGCCAATCCACAGAGATTCTGATTTAATCGGTGTGGAGTGCGACTCAGGCATCAATGTTTTCCTTTTTGTTGTTGTTGTCGTTGTTTTGCTGTGTTTTGTTTAATTTTTTTTTAGCTCCCTCCGGTGATTTTAAAGCTCAGCTTGAGTAGAAAACCACTGGCCTAGATGATTAATAGGGGTACTAATGGAGGGAAGGAATGAGAGGGCTCCAGAATGAGTGGTCCTCAAACCTTTTGGTCTATAGACCATTTTATGGGGGTGTTGAAGGAAATAGGTCTCTTCAGAGTTAGTAGAGATAATTGCATTGCTGTTGATGAGACACCGATGAGTGAAAGGATAAGTAAATGAGTAACGAGAGGGAAGTTTTATGCAGAGAGTAACTTCACTCTGTGTTTCCATGACGCTTTTATGGTTTTTAAAATACCATCATCAAAATTTACCAATGGAAAAAAACATGAAAATCCTTTGGGAATAAATACCTTAAAAAGACTATGTTTTAGTTAGTGGCAAAGTTGAGTTAGAACTTTAGTCTGCTAAGATCTAGTCCAGATTCTTTCTCTGGAAAGAATCTTTTTTCTGGAAATCCTGGAGGACACCTCCATATGGTGACCACCCTCTATGGACATTTCTGAGAGATCTCACTGAATGCACAGGTTTGTATTCTGGAGGAAAAATAATCAATTTGATTTGGTCCCCAGATTTTATTCTGCATGCTCTCTATTCTGCACATTTTTCTCAGAGCAGTGAGGGATGGCTGTTGTGTGCTTTAATTCAATGCCGTGCTAGTGTAGAGGTTTGCTGTGGCTACTTCCAATGCTCTAGACCTGATGCATTTCCTTTTTGTTTGGTGGCAGATGCCCTTTTTTTCCCAAGGCTCATTTCTTATACTTTGTTTTTCCATTTTAAAGTTTGATCCATCTGAAATCTATACATTATTTCACAGACATCAGTGGCTTTTTTCCATGTTAAATTATTTAATGGCATTGTTTTACTGAAGGCTTCAGATTAGGTACTGACACTTATTGGCAGAAAGAAACACATTTTCCCATTGGGATAAACCATATTTTTTTATTAGAGGAAAGAACAACTAAATTGAATTTCTGTCTTTTAAATCTTAGCTGTGGCAAATGAAGACATCTGGTACTTTCAACGACAACTTACCTTGTATCAAATTAAGCATCATTCACCCAACATATTTTCCTCTCTTTTCTCCCTTCTTCTCCTTGTTTCCTTTGGCTTTCTTCTCCTCTTCCACTTCTTCTTCCTTCATTCTTTTATTCCCTCCCTCTCTCCGGAATTTGGTCTCTCTCCCACATCTCTCCCCTCCAACTCTCTTCCTCTTTCTTTCCATAGCTCCAACCCTCCTTCTCTTATCTCATTCATTTTTTTCTTCTTCTTTTCTCTACCCTGGCTTCCCCCCTCCTTTGCCTTTTCTAACTTAATCTATTTTTTTTTTTACTTATCTTCTCATCTGCCTAGTTTTTATTCCTCAGGGTTTGAAGGTTTAAATTCCAAATGCCACTTGTCTCCTGGATTGAGTAAATCAGGGGATCTGAAAGGAAAGAGGGAAAAAAATTGAGGTTTGATTTTAGCTGTCTTTTTTCCTTTGCCAAGTACTTTCCTTGGGAATTTTGCAGACACAAATGGAAAGAATATAAACTTTGCCTCTTTTACTGCGTGGGTGAGGAAATGGAGGTGGGGAAGCCAGCAGCTATCTGGGTGCTCCCTGCCTCTCTAGGTCTGTGGTATAGAAGTATATAAGTGCATTTGGAGACTCGTTTGCCTAAGGTCCTTTCTAGAGATCTGATCTGCCTGGAATTCCATGCATCACATTGCTATAGCACACTTTTATATATTTGTCAAAATAACTTCATAGCTACAATTTGACATTTGTCTTCATGATAACTCCTCTATGCAGCATATTCCCTTTTTTTTTTTTAGTTTTGGTCATTGGCCTAAGCATTGGACAAAGAGATCCTCAGCTGTTTGAAAGGAGAGAAGTGCTATGTACTGAAGAGCTTGGAAACAGGGAATAAAAATTAGCAGTGATTTCCAGAGCCTGAAAACTGGGGGTAAAAACTGGCAGTCTGGAATAGCATCTTTTTTGATGCCAAGTTTAAATGGGGCCAGATGAGTTGGGCATAACTGAGGGGGTCTGCAACATGCTGCCCAGCAAAGAGGGGGAAGAGAATTGGAAAGGAGAGACCAGGAGGAATTTTCTCATTTATCATTACAATACCAGAGGCTCCTAGAGCCACCTGGGTGTACTTGAAAGTTGTAAAAGGATAGCTTGGGGTGGGCCCAGTGGCTCACATCTATAATCCCAGCACTTTGGGAGGCCAAGGTGGCTGGATCACGAGGTCAGGAGTTCAAGACCAGCCTGGCCAACATGGTGAAACCTCATCTCTACTAAAAATACAAAAATTAACTGGGTGTAATAGTGCATGCCTGTAGTCCCAACTACTTGGGAGGCTGAGGCAAGAGAATTGCTTGAACCTGGGAGGTGGAGGTTGCAGTGAGCCTAGATCATGCCACTTGCACTCCAGCCCCAGCAACAGAGGGTAGCTTGGTGAAGGACAACCAGGCAAGGGTACCTCCTGTGGTGGGAGTGTGTGTACTCTGAGCAAAGCTGCCTGGCAGCGGCTAAGCAGGGACTGAATGCCAGCCACTCTTGCTCCCTAAGGTGGGCTACAGCCCTGGAAGGGGAGGGTCTTTGTTTTGACAGAAGGGTCATATGGGCTTCCCTATCCAGGCCCATACCTTGAACAGCCAGGATCTACTAATCAGTAACAGTGAGGCTCAAGACCAGGAACCAAGACCTTGGACTCTGAGACCACCCTCAAGTGTTTCTTCCACTTGCTGCTGCCCACTAGGCATCACAGAGCAATTACAAAAAGGATGCAAGGCAAAGAACCTAAACTCTTCTCTCAATACGGTTTGAGCAGACTTTCTCAAAAAATTTCTTTTGGAGAACACAGCACTCTTGTGGAAAGCAGGCATTTTCTCTGCCTGATTTAACCAAACACTTTTTGACCACACTGTGCTAAAGACAGCGCTTGACTGCTAGGCTACAAGCGCTTCACTGGGATTGCTCAGAACTTGCTTAGCCATGGGTGTAGTAATTGGACTCAATTATTCATTCCCAACAAATGAGCAGAGTGACTGTGAGTACATGGGGTAGAAGTGGGGGGTCATTGCCTCAGAATTGACAGGGAAGACAAATTAAAAGATTCTTGAATGTAAGGAAAATTAAGAGTATTTCAGGGAAGGATGTGTGATGTTTGTTTTGAAACCCTCATCTATCTAGACTTAGAGGAAAAAAGAGGAACTGGAAAGAGATGAGCTGAGAATGTTCCACATGGTATATCTGTTTAGCACAATGAATTATAGTCAGATTTACAGCTGAAAAATAAGCTTACTTCAGACATTGATTTGGATGCTGGAATTAGGAGATCTGTGACCCAGTAGCTGGATCCTCTCTGTAGACATTAGGTTTCTCATCTGTAATATAACATGTACTGTGTTCCTGGAGCTACAGTGGTGAGGTGGGGATGATACCTACTTTGACTGCCTTGCTGAAGCATCAAGAAACTCAATTGAAAAAATGCATACAAAAGATCATTGCAAAATGTAGCAAATTGCTGTGCAAATAGAGGCATTTTTATGACTTTCTATATATATTTTTTGTTCCTTGTCTCTTTTCTAAGCCCTCTCCTCCTGTGTTCTCTCTTCTTTGTTCAACATTTTCTCGTTTCATGTAGGGCTATATCTGTCTGTGAGGAGTGAGTCACAGACAGATCATAGAGCTCTCATAGAACTCTTAGAGAGTTCATCAGGAGAACGAAATGTTGGGAGCAGCTTCATTTATGTGAGGGACTACAGAGGAAAGTTGTGCATTCATTTTTAAATAAACCCATTCATCAAATATTCACAGAGGACCCGCTGTATTATAGGAATTGCACTAGACAGGCAGGATGTGGTGATGAATAATATACAGTCATCCTCATGTAGATGTCAGTCTGCCACTTTTTGGAAAGTCTTCCTGGAAATAAAAATAGTCATATATCCTCCAAAAATCTAGAAATTTGGGAAACTATGAGGCATCTTCTAAGCACAGTATGTGTGTGGTTTTGAAGGGATAGATTTCCCCCGACCTGATGTAAAAATGACTACCTATGTTGGAGTGCCTTTCGTATTTTTTGCCTTTGTTTTCCTTTCTCTGCCAGGAAGCAGAACACTGATAACTTATGCATATTGGGAGTGAACCTATGATTTAAAAAATTTTCTTTGGAAGTCAATCAGCCATTGGGGTGGGTCAAACTGAGGAGACAAAACTGTTGCCAAAATGCTAACCAGGTTATGAGCTACTTAATTACGTGGTCCACCAAAGAGCAAAAGGTTAGAGCATGTGTGAGACCAGATAGGAAGGAAGTTGGGTGAATGAAGTGAAGAAGGAAAAACGGTAAAATATCAGCTGAGGTAGGGCATGTAGAAAATGAGAGAAGTGTATGTTAGGATGTAAATGAGTCTGCTGTGGCTAGGATGACTCTTTAAAGTTACTAAACATAGTATTGAGTAAATGCCTCTCAAGCTAAATCACCATTCAGAACAACTCAGAATATGATTGTAATACTTTGTATCAAAGGGAAGAGATCATTTTTATTTACTTCATCAGAATTGCTATCCAGATTTTTACTTCTTCTATAAATAAATTAATCAACAGCAAATTAATTCAGCAAATATCTACTGGGAACCTCTCTGTGTTAAGGGCCTTAGGAGTTTCAAAGATGCTAAAAGCCTAGGGATTTTCAAAGATGAATCAAACTTTCTGAGATCTTATTCTCAGAGAATTTAAAGAATGTCAGGGTAAATATGACAAGCACAAGTATGACTCTGCATAATGTGAGAATCCGTGTGAAATATATGTCTAATATTCTGTGAAGGTTCAAGGAAGGTGGTGATTGCTTAAAGTTGGGGGTCTCAGGCAGAAATAGGGAAGGGCACATGAAGGAAGTAACATTTGACCAGGGAAAATATGAAGTGATGAGAAAAGGAATATTTCATATAAAGAAAACAAACAGAACCAAGAAATGCAAGGAAATGTGGCACATAAATAGAAAACCGTGAGCTGTATGGGGGCATAGCGGGAAATTAAAGTTAGAAATGTCTGTTTGGGCTCAGTTACAAGGTGTGGAATGAGCTCAAAGGCTCAGACTATTTACAGCTAATAGGGAGTCATTGACAATTGGGGTGTGTGTGTGTGTGTGTGTGTGTGTGTGTGTGTATGTATGGTAATGTTATAATAATCAGAGTCGTGTGTCAAGAATACTAGTCAAGCTGTCAACGAACAGAAATTTATTGAGTATCTACTCATTGCAAGGCACTGTGCTAAATGCTGGTTTGGTATAAAGAAATATAACACATAATCCCTGATTTAAAAATTGGGTTAAGGAAACAATTGCCATATTCAAAGAAAAATAATTATTGAGTTATTTTATAATTAATATAAATAGTGGCACTGTTAATCTTTATTTTGGTTTCTATTGAGTGAAATCTTGAATCTTCTGTGTTGAAATGGCTTGTTATGAGATTGTCTCTCTGTTCTCAGTTTGTAATCTATTAGCTGATTCTAAGTTGTTACTTCTAAAAAGGGCGTTATATAGTAAATTAGAGTGCTTCAAACCCACTTCCCTGGGTGGATCTGTGAAGTGGATTTAAAATCTTCCTAAATCCCCCTCTCTCCTCACCTGTGCCGTACATCTAGCTGAATGGAGATTCTTTGTTTTTCTCAGTGATTAATTGTATCTTGTACTGTCCTAGAACCTGATATTTAATTATCCTAAAATGCTTTATGAATATAGATTATGTGTCTCCAGAATCATATGAGTTGGCCAGGGATGTTTGTTGAGTGATTGCTTCTCTAATCAATGTAAATTTTGCCCGAGACAGGCAGTGACTTCATTGTCTGACTTTGAGCCATAGCTATATCATGAGAGTGGAACAAGGTGCCATTTATTTCAGGCACAGCTGGAACTTGAATGCTTTGACCAATCTCAGCTGTTAATTTTGTTTAGTTCCTTATCAGTAGGCACACATATGTGTGTGTATGCCCATACACAAACACGTTGACAATACAGACGGCATAAAAAAGCTTTCTGTTTTTGTTTTCTGTATGTTTTGCTTGTTTTATTTTATTTTTGGGCAGGACCACAAAGAAATTGCTTGCTTTTTGCTGGTGGGAACTTTGAAAAAAAAAAACTTCATCTTTGTTTTCATCAATACCATCGTCACTTCTCATCATAATCAACATCATTGTCAAAACTTTACTAAGTACTACCCATGAGTAGTGTTCTGTTAGGACACTTTGTTCTCTATAAAAGGGAGACATTTAGAATCTTTTATGGACAGGAGATGCCATCTCTATATCAATAGACTATTCTGACGGCAGTAGAATTGGGTTGTGCTCCTGCCCAGCTAACTTTGCAAGATGACTAACTGGGATAAGGAGCTTAGCCTGAGGCCACAGGATATAACACATGTAAAGTTGGGACCTCTACTTTTACATGGGTTAGATCTTGTTCGCTCTGTACATGAATCCACTGGGCTAATTGCCTACAGGCAAATAAGGAACTGAGAGTTCATGTTTAAGGTGCTGATGAAGGCACTGGATACCTTCTCAAAATAGCTTGCTTCCCTTGAAACATTTCTTCCTATATTTCCTCCTCATAGGAAGTCCTTCTCTGTCTTTTTCAGCCACAGACTAAACCAGTCTTAAAATTGACACAGATACAGGCCCATACCTGGACATTATTAGTCTGCCCAAAAGAACCTGGCCTATGAATGAGATAGAATTTAAATAAAATTGTTGAAAATCATATTTCTTCCCTCGCTCTAGCGTTTCTACAGTTCTTTGTGTTTTCTGGGTTAGCAGCCGTATTGCTCAGTGTTGTTGAGTATGGAAAGGGTTTGTGAAAATGTTGTGGGCTGACAGATGTTTTGAACCTCTCTATCTCCCCAGCTGCACCACATCTAACAGCCTGAAAGTGATTTCCCTTTATGATATTTCATACCACATTGCAAATCTAAATTGAGGCCTGTTTCCTAAATACATTTAAATATTAGCTGAATATAAAAATGTGAATACAGCCAACAATCCATGAATACGCAAATGTATTTCAAAACATTCTACACCCTGAGAATCAGAAAATGGCATATCTGGGACAAGTGAAGATGGATACAAAAGACCAAAACGGAAACATGCCTATCTGTGTATCTAAGCATCTAAGCATTGCTATTGTGTCTATCACCATAGAACCTGGGCCTTTTGTTGAGAAACATTTCTACTCCTTAATGATGATAAACTCAAGAATATGCAGAACAAGAGAGCTAATTTATAAATAACGTGAATCTCATTTATAATGGCCAGTATCAAGAGGCCATTATGTAGATGCATCCAGATCATTAAGTGGCAAGGTTGGCAACATTACAAATTCTTTATCCAGTGTGTGAAGGTTGGGAGAGAGTGGAGAAGGGAAAAGGGCTAAGAGGCAGGTGTTCTTTTTTGTTTTGGAGATCTAAAATGTGATGAGAACGTCTCAATTTTAGATTTTAGCATCATTGCCTTCTGTAATGCATTGCAACCCTTCATAACTGATGTCTTGGTTTGCAGACCCACTGATCATGAGTATACCTTCTTTCAAAAATTCATTTCTGGCAGTGAAAGAGATATGGATAGGTTTTTAAAAAGTACATTACTATGCCATGGCTTTGTCTTTATTGTGGGTTGCATAATATTTCTCATTTACATAGTTACCAAAGATGCAACAAAATCCATGCTGATTCTCTTTTGTAAGAAATATGTTGAAAGCCATCATAGTTGGTGACTGGGGCAAAGGTGAGCCCAATTTCAGAGTATTTCCTTCAACTTTTCACACACAAAAATTCTTGTCCTCACTCCTTTTTTTTTTTTTCCTGCAGAGGCTGTTCTCAGTGTACATACAAAGATTATGAATTTTATAATCAGTCCCCAGTATAGGATAGATCCCATAAACAGTGATTAGTTGATAGAGTAATGTTTAGTGGGTTATGAACTACTATTTCACTTAAAAAAATAAACACCCAAAGATCAAATGCAATTATTGAATAAATCTCACAACTTGAACTATTCTT
This sequence comes from Ateles fusciceps, assembly GCA_036589455.1. Taxonomy (NCBI): domain Eukaryota; kingdom Metazoa; phylum Chordata; class Mammalia; order Primates; family Atelidae; genus Ateles; species Ateles fusciceps. The sequence goes on along the minus strand of JAZHEH010002924.1, from coordinate 3,634,804 downwards.
AATTTTATATTTCTGTATTTTTTCAAGTTTTACCTCTATATTTCATTGGAGATTGTTAACCAAATAGAAATTCACCATAAGAGAGTTTATAATGTTTGTTTTTCTCTTTAAAGGATGAATGGGGTTTTCTTTCTTAACATACTTAAAATAACTTGTAGCTAGTTCCATTTTCCTGACATTTATCTAATGTGGTCTGTACTTCTACAGAGTCTAGAGGATCAGATATTCTTTGTATTTGAGAAATTCAAAAGGAAAAGTGCTGTTCTCCTTTCCATATGTCCCTAGATTCTATGCCAAGGTCTAAGAATATAGTAGTGAACACATAACCTGATTCTTGACCTTGCTGTGCATTAAGTCTAGGGAAGGCTCAGGACCAGATTCTATAAAAGGGTGAAAGTTTTAAAACACAGGTGTTGATCTTATGAAATTGTCATTTAGAAAGGGAGAAAGGCCTATTCATGTAAACAGATAGTTAGCCATATAATGTAGTTTGTGATATGGCAGTGGAGCTATCAAGCACTGTCAATCCTCAGAATAAGATATTTCATAATGAGACTTTCAAGGAAGACTCCATGGGAGAGGAAGGGACCAACTTGGATATTGGGGAAGATTTTGTTTGGTGGATAAAATATTATTTTTTATTGTTGCAATTTTTTATGATAAAATGTTGTAGTCGATGGCCAATCTTGTGCAATGTATGGGGGAAAATTTCAGAAATGTGTCTTCAAGGGGCATCACGCAGATCAACGTGACTGGAACAGAATTTACATGAGAGGACAGGGTGAAAAAAGTTTGCCTGATTAGATTTCAGCTAGATGATTAAGGGATTTGAATTCCTCTTAAGAAGTTTATACCATGCAGAGTATAGGAGTCCATTAAAAGTTTCTTTGAGTAAAATAAAATTAAATGATTCAGAATTATGTATTGAAGAGCTAATAGGAATCTTGTGAGACCATCACCTTGTAGCCTGTGTTCTCATATAGCAAAGTATTATACCAACCAGGATACATAGCATTTCTTCTGGAACATTCCAACTCCCTAGCCAAGCAGATCACTATGTTCTTTCAATTAAGATGTGGACTCTGCCATCCCACTTGAACAGACCAAATTTTCATGAATCAAGGCCAAGTCATGTTTATCGTGGACACATTTATGTGGTATCTTTGATTACCTCAGACACTTGAAAGCCTGGCATTTCTCAGGGGATGATATACTGGTCACCTTGCTGAATTTCAGGCATTTTATAATTGCAATATCGGAAGATGAAATGAAGTAATAATACTCCACTTCCTCACATGACACTTTCTTACCCATCTGCTCTGATGTCTCTGTAACAATATTATGAAGTTATATTTGACATGATGATCCAATGATGATCAGGGTGATTCTCAGTGCAGTGATTTTAGTCTTATCTCCTGCATGCCTTTTTCCTTCCAGACACTGTGCAAGTTAAAGCTAGGTAAGCATTATTTCCTTTTTTAAGTACATTAAGGTTGGGTACTGGGCAGCCAAGGGGATAAATTAATTGTCTGCTTAAGGCAGCTGAGTGCATTATCTTACTCATAAGTGGAAATCTTTAACTCTCGGGTAGCAGCACAATGGGAAAAACCAACCATGTGCTTCTTAGAGATTCAGCATATGCAGAAGTGGGGCAATCAGGGAGGCCTTGGACAAAGGGAAATGTGCACATTTGTTGATACAGACCATGGACCATATTTGAGACTGCTTGGCCTTACTTCTTTTTATTTCCATAGCTATTTCATTGGCTATTTGCTGGCTCAGATGTGAGCAGCACTCGCCGTTCTCCAAGATACTCATTCAGTCTTACCAGGCAGGCCTCTGTGATCATTAGAACTTGCAGTGTGTTTTCTAGCAAAAGCACTGATTTCCTCACCTGGAATACCTTCCTCTAGGTTCTTGATCTATGTATGTCCCAGCCATTCTTAAAGGCGTGCCCTCTCCAGGACACTTTCTTGTGTCCGTGCTAACCCCCTCTCTCATTGGTTTCTCCTCTCAACCACCCACAGTGGCTAAGGTCCTGCTGCACCATCTGCAATTGCATTTTACATGCTTGTTCTCATTTCTGGCTGCTCAAAAGAATCTCTCATGCAAGAATCTTTTTATTTTTTATTTTTATTTTTAAATTTTGAGTCATTGGCTTTCAACTTCGCTCCACATCAGAATTAGCTGTGGAACTTTGCAAAAATAGAGAAGCTGCACCCAGAGATTGTGATTTTGGGTGGCCTGATCTGCACTTGTATGAAGTCTTCCAGGTGATTCAGAGGCATAGTTAAGGTTCAGAAGTTTTGTTTTGATATGTTTTGCATCATTGCCTATTTTTGTTTTATGTGAGTCAATCTCTTTTTGTAACTAGATTAGGAGGCACTGCAGTGTTGGTGGAGAATTTTGTCTCACAGCATTTGCATTATCAATAGTATTGTATGTTGCTTTGGTTAATACATTTTGCAGTGATGCTGGAAGAAGATATGGTTCTGACCCCAGAAATGCTTCTCTAGGGTGATTGTCAAGCAATTCTTACCAGAACAGACATACAAAAGTCCCCCTTTTCCCCCAGCTCTCTCAGGACACACACGGGTGTGTGCCTGCATACACACACACACACACACACACACATACACACACAGAAATCAAGGGAACATTGTTTTATTAGCAGCAGAAGCCTGAAGGCATTTTTAGATATTTTTGTTTGAGAATACAGAATTTATACGCATGATAATAACTCCTGATGAAAATTAAAATCTAGGATGATCTGATGTTCAAATCTACATCTAACCCCGGTTGTTTGAGATTTACTTCAGATAAAGGTAGAATTTCAGATTGTTATCAGAATCTCGGAATAGACCAAAAGGAGGCAAACAGCAGTGGGTGTAGCTCGTTCTTCAAGCACTTCTACCCCTATAGGTTCTGAAAAGAACTGAAATCAGGTGGGGGGAAAATTTCATCTTCCCCCACGCGCCTTGGTATTCCTTTTTATTGCTGTGGGTTTTTTTGTTTCTTCTCATAGTAGGAGAGCATTGCTGTGTACTTCTGTATATGATCTGGAAACCCACTGATTTGGGGGAGTAGTGATAAAGATGTAGCCACCTTTTGCATAAGGGCAGGTGATCATTCTCACAACCTCTTCTGCAACCAGGCTGGTCAGGTTGAACTTGGACATGCCACCTCCTGGTCAGAAAGGGGAGCCCTTATTTTCCTGTAACAGGATCCCCTTCACCCTAGAAAGTGGAACCAGGTGTTTTTCCAAATACTGCCTTCTGATAACAGTGCCCCCGACCTCCTTCTAGACTCCCAGGAGTCCATCCACCACCCCCTCCTATTTGAGCTTGGCTGTTGTGAGGATTTGTTAGTCTGGACTCCAAGCAGTGAGAAGGGCAAAGTAGCAGCGTTTGAAAGGCCTTGCTCTTGACTCGCTTTTAGGTTAGAGAGTCTGCTTGTTCGGCTGGGCTACTTTTAAGGCCTCCTTCCTCTTTCCCCTCGGCATGGAGGGGGAGGCCTGTTTTCACATATGCGCTCAGACATGCAGAAGCAAAAGCCAAAATGAATTAACTGGAATAGCTCTATTAATTTATGCTTTGACAGTAATGACCTTAAGACACAGAAGAATTACATATTAATTTGTTTCTAGTATATAGCACTGCTAAGTTAACACATTTAGGAGAATCCACTTCCCTGTCTCCAGCTGTGAGGGTAAATGAGGCCGACTGTGGCTGGAAGAGGTGTTCATTCGGGGCAGGGCCCCACTAGATGGCAGGGTGGCTTCAGGGATGGACCGACTGCTGGCGGCTGCAAAACACCTTGTTTGCAGTCATTATTTGACACATTCAAAAATCGACAATTTTTCTCATGTTGTTCATTTGGAAATTATATTTAAACTTATTTATTTACATGAGCCCATACATAACATGTATATTTACAAACAAATATGCCTACATTGTCCGAGATAAGGGTGTTTAAGAAACAATGCTTTCCCTGCGCCTGCCTGGCTGTTTTGTCTGAGATCTCGTCTTTCCGCAGACTCCCACTGGCTCCACACCAGGGCACACACCACCACCCAGCCTTATTGAGGCTGGGAAGGGGAGGGGATGTTTTTTGAAAGTCAAAGGGCATAATCCCTTCCAGGAGGGAAACTGTTTTTAACACATGGTTTGATCAGTTAGGGGAACTCAGAAAAAAAAAATGTGGAACAATAAGCATTTTACATTCACGCCCTCCCTCAGAAGGAAGATTAAAAGTAAAACCAGATTAGAGACTTGAATTTTATTCAAATCCTTTCTCCCCTTTCCTCTCTCTTGTTCTCTAATCTCTCTTACTCTTTTGCCTTCCTGTCTCTCCTGTCTTTGTTCCTATTTCTGTCAAATCTCCCTCCTCTTTTCTTTTCCCTTTCTCCTCAGTCTGAATTTCCACATCTCCCCCTTTCTCAGCCTTCATTCTCTCGGAATTTGATGCTGTTGAGCTGCCTCTGATCCTGCATCCCGTTATGCAGCCCTTTCCCGTTAATGAATTGTTAAAATTTCGTAGGGAGCAGTGACTGTGGTTTTCTCTGCTCCTGGACACTGCAGCTTGCTAGCTGCTTTCTCTCAGAACAGAAAAGTCACAGCTATGAGCTGGCTGACTACTCCTTGTAAACAGTTTTCCAGGGTTTACACATTCGGTATGCAGGAAGGTCTTTCATTTGTTTGTTTGTTTGTTTGTTTTCCTCATTCAAGTTTAAGCACGATTAGAATTTCAGTTAATGAAGGCATCTGAAAAATGGTGACTCCATTCATGGTAGAGAAAACTGAGATTCTAGCAGTCTTCCAAGATGCCTGGATTCTGCAGTTTTCTGCAGTGAAAAGATTTCAGGAAATCAATGCAAGCCCGAGGACTGTTTGACTACATTTGCACAATGAGATTCTTGGTAGCACCTTCTACCTCAGCTGCCTAGCAGGCAATCCTGTACCAAAAATTGTAGTTTTTAATGTATTTTCTTTTCAGATAAAATTAAAGTTACCTTCTTGATTGTACCTCAGTCTTGATTACACCCATAGGCTTTTGTGGTTGAATGCACCATCTTCTTTTTTGGCTGGAGGATTCTTGCTTTGGGAAAAACGTGTGGGTACAAATAAAAAGATAAACAAACTCCCCAATAAATTGCAGTCTAGATTAAAAAGTGATCTTCCTCCTTAAAATCTACATATAAAATATGTAGGCAATCATATGCAGTTCTATATCATGTACAAATATGGTTATGACTCTCTTTGATATTTTACATAAAGATGTGTACTCTTCTGGAAAATTATGTTGTCTTCACATCTCTGACCAACCACAAGTTTTACATTTTACTAAAAATATCAACTCAATATTATTTCTCCCTTTATTACTTTGCAAAATTGTTGTTCATGGTCATTAATATATCTCAGGCACTTGAGATTCTGCAGTTCTTTCAAAAATTTCTGGCAAAGTTATATTAATTGAAGTTTCTTTGTTACATATCTTATATCTCTAATAATAGAAAAGCTATATGTAGTATGTACAATGTTTTCATTTGTAAAGAAATACTGCTTACACAGAACATCCTATTCTTTAAAGACGTTTGGTAACTCGATATTTAATATCCTTCCATCCCTTTTATTTTCCATTCTTTAACTTCCTTTTGTCCTTAGTTTTCTCTTTACGTCTTTCCTATGTGTCATTGTGGTTCTTAATGAGAAATTTATGTCAGCAGTTTATCAAACAAAAAAAGAGAACCAATGAATTTCCTTTTTCATCTTAGCATTTTCTTCAAACTAGAGATGCTGACCATTTGAAAACTGGTAGATAGGTGCTGACATTTTATAAATTTGTGCCCTTAGCATAAACCTCAACCAAGTCCTCTAGATTATTCCAGGGAAATCTTTCTTCTTAGCCAATACTGGACACGTTTAGAGATCTGAGAAAAAATAAATTGTTCTCCTCCGGTCTACTGTGGCACGCTTCCTGTTGTTAGGAGAATAATTGAGCAGTTTATTTTAATCATGAGCTCTTTTAGAGTGGGGTGCTGGAGAGGGTTAATTGCTAGAGTAAGACAACTATGGGAGTTCAGCTTACTGGGGTGCTAATTGGGTAATAGGTGAACATAAATAGTGTGGAGAAACAGGAAATCAGAACATAGGAGGGAAAATGTAGACATTAAGTTCCACAACCCTTATAAATGTAGTTAAGTCATCGGCGCTGCAAACCACGTAGCAAGCTGTTTTTCTTTGGAAAATTTCAGGCTGCATGGGTATGGCTACAATGGACTTGAGAGAGAAAGGGAGGTGGGTTTTCTGTTGAGTAAATAACCTAAGCTGAATCAGACAGTTTGGTTTTGGGTTTTCAGCATCATTGATGTGTGTTCAGGTAAAGTAGCTGTCTGTGAAGCTGGGCTTACTCGCAGTTATGGCATGACCAGAAGGCTCCAAGATGACCCCTTTCTGTCTGGATCTGCTGAGAGTTTGTGCATCTTTTAATGGGCTTCAAAACTGTTTAATTCACGAATGAAAGTTAGGTTGAAATCATGAACAGTTTTGGAAAAAAAAATATGGTGAGTCGTTTCCACTTTTAAGTGTACTGAATTGAGAGCATATCTCTTCAAGATCAGTTTAGAAGGAAAAGAGAAACTAGAACAGTGATCCTCAATCTTGACTCCAAGTGAGAATCACCTAGGGAATGTTTAAAACTCCCTGTGCTTGTAATAAGAGTCAGGGTCAGGTGTGGTGGCTCATGTCTGTAATCCCAGCAATTTGGGAGGCCAAGGCAGGCAGATCACTTGAGCTCAGGAGTTTGAAACCAGCCTGGGCAACATGGAAGACCCTTGTCTCTAACAAAAATACAAAAAAAAAAAAAAAAAAAAAAATCGAAAAAACAAGAAATTAGCTGAGCGTGGTGGCACACATCTGTAGTCCCAGCTACTTGGGGAGCTGGGGTGGGAGGATCGCTTCAGCCTGGGTGACAGAGTGAGACACCCACTGTTGCCAAAAAAAAAAAAAGTGGCTACTTCTTGAGAGGTTAGGTACTATTTGGGAAGGGTATCAGATGGCCTACAAGATTAGTTTTGCCTGTTCTTGAATTTTATATAAATAGAACGACAAAGTATGCATATCTTTATGTGAAGCTTCTTTTGCTCAACATAACAGTGGTGAGATTTTTCCATGTGTATCCATATCAGTAGGGATTTTATTATTGTTGCTGCTGTCTGTATAGTATCCCATTTGTTCATCTATTCTCCTGTTGGTGGACATTTAGGTTGCTTCTGGTTTTCAGTTATTGTTAATGAAGCTGCTGTAAATATTATTGTACATGTTTTTGATGGTCACATGCGTTTGTCTTTCTTGGATATATATCTAGAAGTGTAATTGGTGGACTATAGAGTTCTAAGACGTGTGCCAATAAAATAACATACCCAAAAGCTCATATGTGAGCTCCAGCTGTGCCCACACCAATTAAATTAGAATCTTTGAGGGTGGGATTCACACATCAGTAAACTTTAACATACTCTGGGTGATTCTGATGTACAATCAAGGTTGAGAAGGATGGACTAGAGAGAAAATCAGAGTTTAGAAGACAGTAACTCTCCTGTAACTGTATGTGAAATACCTTGGAGGCGTATCTTGGAGATATTGCAGATTTGGTTCTAGACCACTGTGATCAAGTGAGTCACACAATTTTTGGTTTTCAGTGCATATAAAAGTTATGTTTGGCTGGATGCGGTGGGTCACACCTGTAATCCCAGCACTTTGGGAGGCCGAGGCGGGCAGATCACTGGAGGTCAGGAGTTTGACACCTGCCTGACCAACATGGTGAAACCCCGTCTCTACTAAAAATACAAAAAAATTAGCCAGATATGGTGGCACACGCCTGTAATCCCAGTTGCTTGGGAGGCTGAGACAAGAGAATCACTTGAACTTGGGAGGCAGAGGTTGCAGTGAGCCAAGATTGTGCCATTTGACTCTAGCCTGGGTGACAAAAGCAAAACTCCCCTCTCAAAAAAAAAAAAAAAAGTTATATTTATACTACACTGAAGTCTACAAAGTGTACAATAGCATTACGTCTAAAGAAACAATGTACATACCTTAATTAAAAATACTTAATCACTAAAATTATGCTAATGATTATCTCCCTGTTGCTGGTTTATCAACTAAGTTGTTATATTCTAAATCCTTTCTTGTCATTTCCACAATGTTCATAGCGTCTTCACCAAGAGAAGATTGAATCTCAAGAAACTAGATGTTTTGCTCATTAATAAGAAATAATCCTCTCCACTCAAGATTTATCAATTGATTTTTAGCAATTCAGTCACATCTTCAAGATCCACTTTTAATTCTAGTTCTCTCACTATTTCCCTCACATCTGTATTGCTTCCACTGCTGAAGTCTCGAACCCCTCAACATCATCCATGACAGTGGAAGCAACTTCTTCCAAACTCCTGTTAATAATATTTTGACCTTCTCTCATAATTCATGAAGGTTTTTAAAAGCCTCTTGGGTGGTGATTTTTTTCTGAGAAGGTTTGCAATTTGCTTTGCCTACATCCATCAGAAGAAGTATTTTCCATGGCAGCTATAGCCTTATAAAATATATTTCTTAAATAATAAGACTTGAAAGTCTTCTTGATCCATGAGGTACAGAATAAACTTGTTAACAACGTTAATCCCCTTGTACATATCCATCAGAGTTCTTGAATGACTAGGTGCCCTGTCAAGGAACAGTAATAGTTTGAAAAAAATCTTTTTTCTAAGCAGTAGATTTCAACAGTAGGCTTAAAATAACCAGTAAACCATGGTGTAAACGGATGTGCTGTCATTCAGGCTTTATTCCATTTACAGAGCACAAGCTGGGTAGATTTAGCATAATTCTCAAGGGCCCTAGGATGTTTGCAATGGTAGCATTGGTTTCAGTGTAAGTTACCAGCTGCATTAGCCCCTACTACTAGATTCAGCCTATTCTTTGAAACTTTGGAGCAAGCCATTCACATTTTCTTTCTTTCTTTTTTTTTTTTTTTTTTTTTTCCAGACAGAGTGTCACTCTGCCACCCAGGCTAGATTGCAGTGGCACCATCTCAGCTCACTGCAACCTCTGCTTCCTGGGCTCAAGCAATTCTCTGCCTCAGCTTCCCGAGTAGCTGGGATTACAGGTGCCTGCCACCATGCCCGGCTGTTTTTGTGTTTTTAGCAGAGACAGGGTTTCACCATCTTGGCCAGGCTGATCTTGAACTCCTGACCTCGTGATCCACCTGACTTGGCCTCCCAAAGTGCTGGGAATACAGGCATGAGTGAGCTACCATGCCTGGCCGACTTCCTTCCTTCCTTCCTTCCTTCCTTCCTTCCTTCCTTCCTTCCTCTCTCTTTTTTCCTTCTTTCTCTCTCTCTGTCACCCAGGCTGGAATACAGTGGCATGATTTTGGCTCACTGTAACCTTTGCCTCCTGGGTTCACACGATTCTCCTGCCTCAGCCTCCTGAGTAGCTGAGACTATAGGTGTGTGCCACCACACCCTGCTAACTTTTTGTATTTTTAGTAGAGATGGGGTTTCACCGTGTTAGCCTGGATGGTCCCATGTGGATAGTCGATGATAATCTTCCCTACCACAAGATAATTTAATCACATCAGGGAAGGCTCTGACATATGTAGTAATATTTATGGACCCCAGGGATTAGGACCTAATGTTTTTGGACTACTATGTAGTCTAACACAGAGCTCTATGAGTTCTTGTTGCTGCCATGTCATATAAGGCTAATGTATTTGCTCTGTTAGCTCTGAATTTCCCCATCTGTTAAGCAGATGCCTCCCCAGGCTCTGAAACCCACCTGAACCATTTTCTTCCTTCAGTCTTGCCTAAGTGATGAGAATGGAGCTGCTGGAAAGTACTGGATGTTGGGGTAGTAGGAATCTTCATACTTACTAGAGGAGAGAGTAGAATGTGTGCAGGAAGAAAGAAAGGACGGAGGGAAGGAAGGAAGAGAGAGAAGGAGGGAGAGAGAGAGAAAAGGAGGGTGGGATAAAGGAAGAAGGGGAAGGAGAAGAGAAAGCAGAGAGGGAAGGAGAAGGAAGGAAATTTGTACCAATGAATTGGGACGGTCGGTGGTAATCTGCAGACTATAATTATTGCAGTCACCTGAACTTGAGATCCCCCAAATTTGTTTCTGTAACCCAGAGCATTTTTTTTGGTGGTAATTTGTGACAGCAGCCATGGAAACAAATACAATCTCCCAAGGTAAAATGAAATAAAAAGAATAAAGTAATAGTAGCTGTTTATGAGCCTTCTTCTACCAATGGTTTTATCTAATTCCTTCTAATCCTCTTCATCTGAGGTTCCAAATACTATTTATCATTCACTAATCTATCCATCAGCCAGCCAGCCAGCCAGCCATCCATCCATCAATCCACCAGAAGTCATTCATCAAGCACTAACTTTGTGTAAAGTATGAACATACAGTATTATGTAAGCACTGGAATACAAACATAAATTTTAGGGACCTCAAATTCAGAGGACTGCAATAAACATGGTCTTTAGTTTATTATTAACTGTCATAATTCATTGTTGCAAATTTCTTTTCTTCCTCTTCCTTCCCTCTTGCCTTCCAATTGACCTCATTTTCATATTATTCTCTCCCCCTAGGCAACCATGAAAAAGTATTTATTAAATATTCTTAAATTTGTATGTATCTTTGTAAAATACACATTGTTGGCTTGCATATGTGATTTTCTTTTCAAAAATGTGCTATGGAATTGATAATATTTCTCAGTTTTTAAACTCAACATTGTGTTAAAAGAGTCGTCTATTTTGCTTATATGTACTTTTGTGTCATTGTTTCTAATGGCACGGTAATATTCCCTAATGTGCAGTCACCACATTTTACTTTTTTCCTTCCTCTAGCTATGAAAATCTAAGTTATCTCCTCTTCTCTGCTACAGTGGATATCCTTACAAGTGTCATAGACATTATGCTGAATCATAGACTATAGGTTTACTTAATTGGACATCTCTCTGCATTCACAGTGCAAGAGGGTACTTCTTTCTCTATATTCCCAGTGACACTTGGTATTATCAAATGTTCTAGTTTCTGTTATGCAGGTAAGTGTACAGTATCTCATCATTATGATTTGTATTTATTTGATTATTATTGAGCTTGAACATCCTTTCATATATTTGATAATCAGTTAGAAGTCACTTCTGTAAGTTATCTGTACATTTTGGGGCCACTTTTATTTAACTTTCCTGTCTTTTTATTGTTGAATTGTGGGAAGGTCATTCATATATAGAGCTATACTGTCCATTATAGTAGCAACTAGCCATTTGTGACTATTTAAATTTAAATTAACTAAAAATGAAATAAAATTAAAATTCAACGCCTGACTCACATTAGCTACTTTTCAAATTCTCAATAGCCACATACGTTTCCTACATGGCCTACCATACTGGATAGTGCAGAGAATATTTCCATTACCATACAAAGTTGTTTTGGACAGTGCTCTTCTAGAGAGATTAGTTTCTTGTTGGTTTTAGACATGATTAATATTTTCTCCAAATCTATTATCAACTGCTTCTGTGATGCGGCAGATTAAAGATGGTTGCCCATTCTTTGACAATCCTCATAATAAGAAGTATAGTGTATGTCCCCTCACCTTGGATCTGGGTCTCTTTTTACCAATAGAATAGGATAGAAGTGACATTATTCAAGTTTCTTGGTGAAAGATTTACTAAACTGGCAGCTTCTACTCTGTCTCTTGGAGCACTCTCTCTAAGATCCCTGGGCCTTTACGTCTAACTACTCTGAAACAACAATGCTGGAGAGGCCTCATGAAGGTGCTCTGGTTAATAGTCCGAGCTGAGCCCAGTCTACCAGCAATCTCTATTCAGGCACCAGACATTTTAGAGAAGTTCTCTTGGCCAGCCTATATGCTGAGTATGATGAAATAAACTGTGAAATAGAAGAATTATCCAGCTGCGCCCTTCCTGCATGCCTGACCCACACAAAAATCATGAACTACAATAAAATGTCTTTTTAAGTCACTAAATTTTGGGGTACTTTTATAATACAGCAGTAGATAACCAGAGTATATAATGGCCTTTGAAAAACAGAAATTCTAAATTTGTGTGTAAGTAATGCAGTTTCATGCATACATGATTGTATAGCAGCTATGAATGATAGAGCCTTAGCAACCATTAGACAGGAGTTTGGATAATGGGTCTGCCGGTTAAGAGGTGTGAGACTGTCAGGCTGAACATATTGATTTTCACTATCTTCATCTATAAAATTTGGAAGCGAATGCAACACAACACTAAGATTGGGATGAGAAAGAAATGAGATAGCAGATGTTAGGAAAGCTCATAACACAGTGCCTAACTCATGAAGGGAACACTCTAATTAAGGAAAGTGCAAGGTACAGATGTAGCACAAAGGATAGATGACTGGCTCTGCTTGGCCAAGTGAGGTGGGAGAGGCTGTCAGGAAGTCTGTCAGCAAGTCTCTCAGAATTCAAGTGTTGGCTGAGTGTTAGAGGTGAGCCAGGAGTTTACCACACTAACTTAAGGGTGAAATGACATCCCAGGCAGAGTAGTCATGCTGCACTTAAGCAGGCTCAACCTCATTTGTTTGTTTGCCCCAAATTTCTGTAACTATATATTTATTTTCACATTTTTTTGAATATTATTTAATGATATAGGAAAATGCTCATCACATTGTGAAATGAACAAAATGAAGGCATAACCACCGTGTTCCAAATCTGCTAGAAATTGTAGATATTTGTAAAGTTTAAAGAATGGAAGAAAACATCTCAAAGTATTTACCATCATCATTGAAAACATCTCAAAGTATTTACCATCATCATTCTAGGTGATCAAATAATGAGTTATTTCCTAAATTCCATCTTTACTTTTTTGGGTGTCTTGAAAATTTTTTATAAAGAGTATAACTACTTTTACAATCTAAAAAGTCAACATATCTCAATACAAAGAACATTCATCTCGAAAATGAACATTTACAAATGTACAAAGAAGTGTAAGTAAAGAAGGAGCTCTCTCTATGGAAATGCTCTGCATCTGTGTGCTGTAGCTTCTGCCTGTGGTCCCAGCACTTTGGGAGGCTGAGGAAGGTGAATTGCTTGAGCCCAGGGATTCCAGGCCAGGCTGGATGAAACCCTGTCTCTACAAAGAAATGCTAAAAAAATTAGCTGGCTTTGGTGGCATGTACATGTAGTCCCAGCCACGTAGGAGGCTGAGGTAGGGGAATCACCTGAGCCCAGGAGGTCAAGGCTTCAGGGAGCCATGATTGTACCAGTGCACTCCAGCTTGGATGACAAAGTGAGACACTGTCTAAAAAAAAAAAAAAAAAAAAAAACTATTTTCTCACATCTAAACTATTGGGCTCCAACAGGTTTAATACTTTCAGTAGTCTTAATATTAGAGACAGATTATCACAAAAAATAGTGTCCAGCAAGCAGATTTTCAGCTGCTCAAGTCAGGTTTAGGTTTATACTCAATTTAATGAGAACAGATGTTGTGGGATTCTCTGCCAGGGCTTTGTCTGTCTTCTACCCTCTACACATGCTGAACTGTCTCTGATGCTAGGGTTTGTTAACTATGCTCAGACATCACCCCACCTGAGCTTCATATGTTGGGACTATTTTTTTAAAATTCCTATATAATTCTATTTTCTTTATTGTATGGTATGTGCTGATGTCAAGTTTTATATCCCTACAGGAATCAATATGATTTTTTACAGCTTGACTTGTGAGTTTCCATTCTTGCCCCTTGTTCTGAGCAAAAATGCCTCTGCATGTGGGATCCACAGGTCACCACAGGTATGTCAATGATTGATAGTGATCAGCCTCTCCCTTGAATCCCAATGAGTTGGCCCTGAGCCCCATTCTTAAAGAAATATTTCATTGATCAAGGAATCTCTGGTAACAAAGCAATTTTAATCTTGGGTCTTGGATCACAGATGGATATGATAGGACCTTAGTGGATACCTGGTTCAATGCTTGAAGACAACTTCTAAAAGTCATTCTTTCTTAATTAGGTTTGCATTTTGTCATCAAGTTCTTTTCAACACTGAAATTCTGGATCCTGGAAAAATCACTGGGAATTATAGTGCTTTGAAAAAGATACTAAGCCAGATGCCTGGGAGTTTCTGTATTATTTTTATTCTTTTGCTGTCTTTGGGCCTATTACCTCCCTATGCTGTAGTTTTAACATTTGCAGACAAAAAGGAATCTACATTCTTCATGGGGCCGTGAAGATGTTGGTGATTCTGTGCTGGTTTTTTTTTTTTTCCTGGCTTTTTATTTCATAAAATATAATGTCTTATCATCAAAGAAGTGCATTTCAAGATTTCAAAAACACAAGCCCATCCTCTATTGCCACTTCCCATCTATCTTTTCCCTTATACTCTCTGGATAAGTCATTCACCAGCCTCTTCACCATTTTACATCGAGATAGTATAATTTTCAGTCTTAGTCCCATGTTATTCTCTTAGTCCAAAATATCCTTCACCAAGATTCAAAATCTTGGAAGCCTTTCGTGTCCAAAATCTCAGAAATTTTTTGCTCTCCAGAAAGCTTTTAAAGAGCTCACGATTCAGAATGACTCTGTTCTGTGTCCCTACTGCATTTTGCGTTTCCATTCTTCATAGTGCTTTGGCAACCATGGCCTATAACATCATCAGATACATACGTGTCTGTCTTCTCAGGTTATGAGGTTTTTGCAGACAGAAACACACATCGCCATTTTGTGCCTTCTCTCACGCTCCACCCCAATTGCATCTATTACATCACTGATGCAGCATACCAAATGACTTTTGAACTGAATGGGCAAGAGAGCACCTTGAAAAAATAGGAGGAATGTGCAAATCTAATATACTTAAAATTTCTTCACTTTCTACTTAATAACAAACTGTTTCTAATTTGACCTCTTCTCTGCTGATAGTCTACCCATCTTTCAGCTGGTTTGACATTTGAAGGAAGTTCATATTTTGTTGTCTTGCTTACCCAGAGAAGAATGCCATTGTTCCTGTCCCTAACCATATCTTAAGAAAATCTCTCTCTTTTAGCGGATTCCACCTCCCACTGCGCTCGCTATTCCATAGATATTTAGGAAACTTATTAAAGGAAGAAAGAGAAAACTTTTAGAAAACCTTATTTTAAAAACAACCCTCTGTCTTTTTTTTTTTTTTAAACCTTTGGATATATTGACGAGCCCATCAAGTTCTATATGGCAGGAAATGAATCAAACTACAAATATTGATCCAGAAACATGTTTGTTGCTCATCAGAGATAACATTACTTGTAAAAATGTTCATTTTGGTCAATATTTATTTCTTTCTAAAATTACACAATTATGTTTTCTTCTCTTAAACTCAATTTGTCCAATTTTCTATAATGTAATTTCTTGTACCTCTGTGGAAACTTAAACTGATATAACTTCCTTTGAAAAACATGTCTGGGGCAGTTATGATGTGTTATCATCAACTAAGGGAAGTACCTTGCCCAGGACTCACAAAAACAAATGTGAGCAAGCAACTGCTTACAGAGATCAATTTTCATAGGGTAATTCTGGCAAGGGCAAAGGTGGACAAAATTTATGCTAATAATATAACTAAATTATCCCAATACTAAACATAGCTAAATCTATTCTTTGGTAATAAGATAATAGTAGTTAACAAAGTAAAGGATTTAAACTATTATGTATTATCGTTGACTCATTACAATCATTAACTGGTTCACACAATGAATATACTGTTTATGCAGGTGATAGAGAAACTAAATACTAATCTGATAATAGTGAGCATAGATAATCTTTGTCAATGAGCATTTATAAGGCGTCTGGAGTATGTACAATACTGTGCTTATTGTTGAAAGAAACATAAATAAACTAAAGTATGTTCCTGTAAGGTTTATACTGATCCATATACAGAGCCTAAAATAACCCTGTGATATGTAATGTGCTTCAATTTTCTCACTTAACTGTACGTAAAATGAATAAAAATAAGTCCTCCTAGGTTATTTCAGATATAAGAAATAGTGTAAAATCTTATGAAAACAGTTGACTTGAGATAATCTTTAAAAACAAATGGTATAGGTGGGTGGAGAGGTTGTGAGAGGGCATGACTAAAGGAATAGTTCCAGCCTGAACAAGTTCAGGTTGCTGGAAACAAAAACAGTGTTAAAGTGTTAGTCACACTGAGGAGAAATTAGACTTGTTCATTGAGAGAAATTAGAAATAATGCCAGAAATATAGATTGGGTCCAGTTGGTGGACCATCTTGTGGTAGGGTAAAAATAATAAGACCGTTAAGACTTTGAAGTTAGTAAAGATTATTTTTAATAACTTTCTGTGGATTTGAGCAAATCATATAGCTTTTCTGTGTCTCAATTGCCTCATTTATAATAGACATTAACTTTGTGAGATAATTTTAAATTATTTTTAAGTATAATAAAATTTATTTAGTATATGAATATTTTATAGGAGTATATATACCCACATATATATCACAATTTCTTTATTTATATATGTCAACTTACACTGGGAACACTGCCAAGTGCTCACTGATACTTTGTAAATGTACTATAAACTCTATGCATTGTAGAAACACAGTTAACATCATAATCATCACTGTTGTCATGATTATTAATAACATTCATAAGTTGAGGAGGTGATTTTTTTCCTGTAAGTAATAGAAAACAAATTAATTTGTTTTACAAAGGAAAGTGTCTGAAGGAAAATAACGTTGATCCTAAAATTTATTAGGATGTCACATGAAAGAAACATTTGTAACATATAAACAAAACATTTTGCACACCTTCTACATAAGAAGGTCTTATTTGTCTCAAAAAAAAAAATTGAACAAATGACATGAACAGAAAATTCACAAAGAATTTCATGTGACTCTACTGGGTGACTCTACTCTACTTTTTCCAGAGGAAAAGAAGTCGTTATATGAAAAAGATACTTGGACACACATGTTTATAGCAGCACAATTCACAATTGCAAAAATATGGAGCCAGCCCCAATGCCCATCAATCAATGAATAAAGAAATTGTGATATATATATATGTGTGTGTGTGTGTATATATATATATATATATGTATATATGCCTTATAATACTACTCATCCATAAAAAGAAATGAAATAATTGCATTTACAGTGACCTGGATAGAATTGGAGACCATTATTCTAAGTGAAGTAACTCAGGAATGGAAAACCAAACATCGTATGTTCTCACTCATAAGTGGGAGTTAAGCTATGAGGAAGCAAAGACATAAGAATGATACAATGGACTTTGGGGGACTCAGGGGAATGGGTGGGAATGGGGTGAAGGATAAAAGACTACAAATTGGGTACAGTGTACACTGCTCAGGTGATGGGTGCACCAAAATCTCAGAGATCACCACTAAAGAATTATTTATGTAACCAAACACCACCTGTTCCCCCAAAACCTATGGAAATAAAAAATAATTAAAGAAAAAAACAGAAAGAGGCACCAAAAAAGAATTTCAAGTGACTAATACACTTAAAAATTTGTGTCTATAAAAACTTGTTTAACTTATAATGTATAATAATATAGAAAGATACATACAATATACAAATGCTGTTTCAAATTTAGCTCTACTGTGTTATCTATATCTACAGAAACATAATCACACATAGGCATAGAAATAAATATAAGCATGAATGAATACATTATAATGCTATGTAAAGTGTGTAGATGACAGGTTTATACTCATATTTTGTTTATTTCTTCTGAACTACCTTTTTCAGGTTTGTGAACTGACTCTGTATTTTGTAATGATACAAAAAATAATAAAAACGTGGTGGCATAGATAAATCACAGGCTGTGGCTCCCTAGGGAAAGGAAATTGGATCACCATGGTCAAGTTTTTATTCTGGCTTACTCTTGGGGTGCACATGAAACTCATGACTTTTGACCTACAGCAAACTCAGAGGTTTATCATCTATTGACTTATATTTGATTTTCTATCCTAATGGGATTTCATTTGAATTTGAACAATCAGTGTGTTATTTAACTACTTGACTATGCCTCTTCAAAGACAAAATAATATCACTAAAGTTTGTTTTGCAGTAATTCTCTACACATTTCAAACTTTCATGATAGTGTAAAGGCTTAGAAGCACTAGAAACTATTATTGTCGTTTTCGACAATGCTGTAATAGAAATTAACTTAATGATAAAACTTATACGTTGAATATATACTTACTGTATTTATTTGTCCACTTAAAGGATCAGTTAATCTACTTCTTGGCCAGTGTGGAAAACTGTTCAAAAAATTAAAGTTAACACAGTTCTGTTCTTCCAAACAATTGACCTTGTCCCACGATGGTTAAATTGCTACAGATAAATAAAAGTATAATTTATAAAAGCCCTTTTTCAATCACACCTTGGCACCCCAGGCTACAAAAGGGATTTTAAGGTCAGTCTTATTGTTCAGTCCCTACACTTCCTTAATACTCCAGGAAGGGGTAAGGACAGTTTGTGGTTAAATGTTTAATAACTGGTTTTCTCTGGAGGAAGTAAAAGTGCTGATGTGTAGCATTTGCCTGTTCTTGTGGTGTAAATATTGTCACCATAGCCAATTTCAAGATCCCATTGTCACTGAGCACAGTTGGAAAGTGAAGTGCAGTTAGCTCTCTCAAGTCACTACAAGCCAGCTACACCCCTAACTACCTGCACTGCATGCTGTGCTTACATCTTTTATTGTATAGATCACAATGTGTTCATTATGCTTGTTTCTTTCCACATAAGGGGTTATGAAGTTACTAAAGGAAAGAACAATGTCTTGTTAATTTTTGTTTCCCTAGCGCCTCTAACAATGGTGGGCAGTTAGTAATATTTATTGAAAAAAATTCTTTGAGCAACATCACTTTTGTGTCAATTAGGGAATGCATAGGGAAAACCAAAGAATTTAACAGTCCAAACTAAAGAATTTAATCTACATTTAAAATAGTTTTATACAGCATACTTTGTTCATAAGTACTCGGGCATCAGCCTTGTTTACAAAAATGCAGTTGGTACAATATGAGTTAAAAATATTTAGCATTGTTATTGGGAGCATTTGGCTTAGGAACATAAAGAAAAGGAGACAAATATAAAGACATAGTTTTAGTAAAAGATGAATATATCTGTGGCTAAAGCTAAATACCTGGGAAAAAAGCAATTCAGTTTCCCAATATTAATTATTGGGCCATATCCTGCTATTGATTTGAGCATGTAAAAATCAATGCCAAGATAAGGACCTTTATAATTGACAGGAGTAATTTTGAGGTATATACTCATTGACATTCAAAGAGCCAGGAGACAATGAAGACATTATGGATGAGCCAACTCTGGATTCATCTGAAGTTTTAATAGCTACTTCTCAAACTTTTAAAGGAAGTGGGAAAGGAAGAGGATAACAGAAGCATATTACAGTGTTTTATTCCCTATTGTTTCCTGTTTGCAATATATGTATATTATAAATACACACACACACACTCACACACACACACACACATATTCAACATTTAACAGTATCGTACACTCTTAAAGGGTATTCTAATTTTAGAGAATTCCTTCACATTCATGTTTGAGTCTAATTTTAACCTGTGGGTTTCAACTTATGGGTAGAGGCCACACAGGTATTTTTCTCATTTTCTTCCTGTCTTTTCTTTTACTTTTTTTTTTCTTTTTTTTTAACAGATGGAGAATGAGAGTACAACCCTGGACTCTGACTTTTACTTATTGCTTTCTACTTTTTATTAGAATATATTTTCTCCCCCCATGTGTGTTTGTGAGTATACTGGCTTTTTGCTGGGAAAGATAAAAGTATGGAAGAATTTATGAGGGAAATCTAATAAACTTATATCTTCTGGTGAAAAAAGTCCTTTTTCCTCCTATTTGTTTCACTTGCACCTTCTCTTTGGCTCATAATGACTCTCTACTTGGTAATCGGATGGGATGCTTGCAGCAAGTAAACAGCATAGCCAACAAGAAAAGAAAATCTGCTGGTTTAAGACTTTATTTTTACCCATTTGGATTAGAGATCACTTCAGCTAGGTGCAGTGCACAAGACTTCTTTATGTAGCTCAGGACTCATCTGACTTTATCTTACCCCATATCTAAACACTCAAATAGCAACCTACTTACTTTACTTCTTTGAGGGGATAACATTTACAAATCTCTCAACTTCATTTTTTTTTCTTTTTTTCATCAACCTCTAGATTTAAGCACTTCCATTTCCTTGTTATGCAAAGGAAATAACATGCAACTCTCCTTCCCTATTTATTTAACCTTAAGCAGTGAATTAAAAAATTTAAAACCAAAATATTACTATTTGCATAATCTTACCCATATTTTTTGCCTTGTACAAAGTTTTCAAAGCTGTGCTGGTATAGTGTGGTTAAAAAACAAGCTGGACTCAAAGAGAAATGTGACGAGAACCTACAGGTGTTTCTTAGTCAAGGAAGACTTTGCTACAAGGAACAGAAGCCTACTAAAACTGGCTCAAATAGAAAAGGAGTTTAACGAAAGGCCATAATAGGCACTATTGCTGCTAGCAAAGTTCATAAAATTAAGTCTTGCTCAGGCATCTATGAAAGGACTGGAATAGGTAAGATGTGACTAGAACCTGTTAGCTCAACTACTGATGGAGTCATGTGGTCTTTGCTTCTATGTCCTTTGCATGCTTAAGCCATTCTGTTACTTGTCTCAGCTGGCTTACACTCCTAATGGCCTGCCTCTTCCCTTAACTTCCTTCTGTACTTGCCTTCCATTTGCCTTGCTGGTTGCTCTTTCTTAACAATGCAATTTCCCAATGTGAGAGTTAACTACCTTCCAATTGACTTTTGTCTAAATTCTGACAAGATGCAATTTCATTGCTAGCATGATTTGGATATTCATCCCCAGGGCTAGAGTTATGAGCTGCCTTTTCCAGGTTCTCAGGAGGAAGCAACTTCCCTAAGAAATAGGTGAGGTAGGAGAGGCCTTAATTTGGAAATTTTAGCACATGGGGATTAAAAGGATAAAGCCAAAACTGGAAACTCTGGAAACTCAAACTTTCTTCAGTGTATTATATTGAGGGTTTTAAGTAGGGAAATAAAATCAGTTAAGAATGAAGATAGTTTTAAAATGTCTATTATTGTATTTTGCCCCCAAGGAAATTAGGGCCTATTGATAGGTTTTGATTTGGGGTCCATTGAATGCAAAAAATATTCCAAGAGAGTTTTATGGGATAAATTATAGCCTGTGTCGGGGGCAGATATTTAGAATCATAGAGGGGGAGGCCATTACTGTATCAAAATTGTATATATGGTAACTATTATATAAAATGTAATCGATAATTCCGCATGTTGTGGCTTTTTATATGTTTCCTATTTGCCTCCACATGACAGAGGATATCTTTCTCTTCTCTCACTCCCCTCCATTGAAGAGAAACCACATTGTCTTCCTAACTGATTGTACATAGCTTGAGTCATTTGAAAGAATAGCATGGGTCACATCATTTCACCCTGTATTTACTTACATATTAAGGGTGTTTCTGTCCCCCAATAGAGCATAAACTTTTTTGAGGATATGGTATTGTATTTCTCCCATCTTTGTATCTTTATCATCCTTGATTTTAGTACAGTGTCTGAAATATTCTCTCAACAAATGGCAATTATTTTTTCTGTTGAGGGAATATTTTGCTTCCACTTAAAAGAATGATCTTCAAATCAAAGTTAAAGAAGACCACATTGCAATCAAGAGGATGTCAGAATATAATAAAGATGAGAAGACAGCAAGAGATGAACCATATTTGAGGATACTAAAAGAATCTATGAGTGTGGTCACAGAACCTCTCACAGGGTGGATCTTTGAGCCTCCATGGAGAATGTGAGAGGTGGTAAAGAATGAGGTTGGGAAGAAATTTGTTCTGGGTTGAGGAAGAAAAAACCCTACATCTTTGAAACGGTAGACATCCAGCTTATGTCAGCCCTGAGTTATCATTTAGAGAAAAGGTGGGACTTACTTTCTGTGGTCCTAGTTGAAAAAAATTACCTAGAACTTAGGAGGATGAAGTTAAGGGAAGCTGATTTCAAAATCAATGAAGGAAGAACTTTCAAGAGGTAGAAGTAACCTGAATAACGTTGGCTTTCAGGTGCACTTATATTAACAAAAAGTATTCACATTGAGGCTAACTCTCTGAGAGAGGACATAGAGATTCTTCTACTGGGTAGAAAGTTGTACTAAACTCTGAAGACCTTTCCAAATATAATTTATTTATGGTATCATATTTGTTGAGTTGAATTGGAGCCTCATGTCCCTTTAGGATATAATCTACAAATACGATGGTGTATATATTACTTTGAGAAAACTCACTAATCAGGTTGAATAGCTACTTCCTTGGTTCATTTATATGACTTTTTCCCTCACAAAAGTAATGAACAGAAATAAAAATAACATTTTAAATCGTCTTACACCTTGAGAAAAGTATTTTCAAGAGAAAGAAATGACCGGCTTGTTAAGAGTAAGGAAGACTCCCAAGAAGATTAGCAAGTATGAATCATGCGTCAAGATCAGAAGGGTCAGTTCAATAAGGCAAGCTTTAAAAAGGTCCATTGGTCCGATCCCCCAAGAGACAGGTTATGAAATGACGGATGCCAATCAAATCTCAAGTCGATGGCTCTGTGTGTGTGTGTGTCTGTGAGTGTGAGTGAGCGCGTCTGTGTATTTCAACAGCTGAAATGTCAAATCAAAACCAGCGTCAGTCATCATGGTGTCAGTGTGGCGGAGATGAAGTTGACATGTAGCCGGAGATTGGAGGAAGTGAAAGGTCTCTTTAAATGTTGAGAATTCATCTTACAGAGTATTGGCAAGCAAGAGAGGATTTAAGACATAGTACATAATTCTCAGCATGTTTATGACTGGGAAAGTTCTTACATTAATCATAAAAGAATAATCATCTGCCATAATACTGAGCACCTTCCCATAGACAATCTCTAATTGGAAGCTTCTCATTCTTAATTCATTTAAGCCAAGTCTTATTCTCATCCTTTCATTTTCTCCCCTCATAATTCTTTACTATTGAATATAGTCTGCCCTTCTCAAAGTTCCCCAAAGACATAGCTATCATATCTTCATGTATTGTTTCTTCCATTTATAAATGTTCTTATACCTCATTTCTAGTTATTTATTACAACTTAAGATTTCAAAATGTAAACTGAAAATGCACCATATTTTTAAAGTGTTGAAGTATCACAGTATATCATCTCATGATATAGCATTCGTTTCCAGCTATCTAGGCCGATTCCATTTCTTCCCCCCAAGCTGTCCCAACCATTCTCATCCACAACACCCTCTGCTCACTTACCTGCTACTGAGAGGCAAACTGGTACCTTCAAGGGGAATAACAAACAGCATAACTATGAATCTTTTCAGCATTTGTGTTGTGATATCAGTAACTTTTGAGCCTAGTACGTTTCTTATAATTCTCCTGAATTTCCCTCTAACATGACACTTTTGCAAAACACCACGCTAAATTTCAGCTCAATCATACTAATATTTTAAAGTTAACAACAATGCTGTTGAATTTAAAATATGGGGGTGTAAGGTAATAATTTAAAACATCCACTCAATGTCTTTATTTTATTGATGAGGCTTTGCCTGTTTTGTTGGGACTTGATGGAGTGGGAGTTTATAAAAAGCAGAAGCTATGACTTATTTAGTTCTTCGAGAATAGTACCTTCATAGTAGCCAGCATGTGAAAAGTACTTATACATTCATTCATTTCATAAATATTTTTGAGCCTTTTTAGCACTGTGGGGGAACATTGACAAAGAATGGGACAGCCTGATAGCTGCTATCCAAGGCAGGAAACCTAGCATATTGTTCAAAACAATCTGAATTTGAATACTAGTTTACCACTTACAATCTGTATAACCTTGAGAAAATTACTTGAGCCCCAATTTTTTAAAATCAGGAGAGAGGGGAATCTTATTGTTGGGGAGAATTTATTGAATTCATGCAAAGTTCTTTGATCCCTGTATGACCTATTACATATTAATGATTTTATGACCATTTTAATGAGAATTACTTGATGAACATGGGGTCTGTAAATTCTAGCCAAAGGATAGATAATTTAAAAATAACAGCTAGTGTGACAACAACTAGCCTGACAAAGCTTATGAGAATGATAGTATGGAGTATCATGGAAGAATCCCACAGAAGCACCTGACCTAGTCTAAGGGTCAAAGTTCCTCATATCTGGAGGGAGTCAAGTTTGTTCTGAGACCTCATCAATTAATGCCACTGAATGAACGCCAATAGCAAGTTTCCACTGCTTGTGAGAAAACTTTCCAGGTTTTTCCCATTTGCCTCTCTTAATTTTTTTTCTGCTCACAGCAATGGTGGCCATTCTGGCGTTTTGTACTCTTCAGGAGTTTCTGTTCCACAGGTGATGGGTACTGCCTCCTGCACATGTGTGTTGTTTAATTGCTGTGTGCGTCTCTCAGTTCATTTTAATTGAGAGTTTGAATGGTTATAACAAAGCATAAGAGATGCTGCATTACATTCCACATGGGATGAGGGAAAGGCTGGAAACCAGATATGGACATCCTAAGTGTTTCAGATTAGAACAGAGCTAAAGCAAAATTATAGAATATGTGACATTTATCTTCAGTGCTCTTAGTCCTCCCTTTCCAGAACTTCAAAGTAGACAAAAACCCATTGTCCTTGTGTTTCTCTAGAGTCTCTACTGTTACTGAGAATAACAAACTAATAGACTGATCAAAAATACGGATTTTATTGAAAATATGGTTTTCATAGGGTGAGTATACAATTTATGATTTAATATAACTTTCATGAATGAAACAAATTGCTATTAATTATTACAGGACAATAGACATAAACAGAGAGTGTCTGGGGCAAGGCAGGGTGTACAGTCATCCTAAATTTAAAAGATTTAATATATAGACTTTTAGATACATTTCAGTGTGCACTTAATAAAAGTTAACTCTAGATTTGAGCCCTTTTAACTTACAAATAAAAAGACCAAATGAGAAGGCAATGATTGACCCAAATTGACATATCTCTAGTGACAGAATTCTAAATACTTTATTCCAGGATGTAGAAAATATTTATAGGTAGATCACATCACCAGTGCCTGTTGAATTATATACTTCATAAGTGAATCTAAACTTGGCATATGGATAACCTTTAAGGAACACTGAGGTATGTGTGTGTCCATGGGAATATACAGCCAGAAAAGTTGGCAACTTATTTTTATTTCAGTTCATACATACCAAGACAACCTCACAATTAGGACTAGGATCAAAGCTAAACTATATCCAGTGTTAAATAATTCATAACACACTTCCCTTTCTTAACCCAAACTGAGACCCATTTTGTGTTCCATTGCTCCTTTGAGAAATAATCACTCACCACCTCAGCCCTTTTCCCAATTTCTGTCTTTCTGACAATGTCCGCTGTTTCAAAATACCTCATTATCTCCCACTCTCCCACTGAGCCTGCAATGTGATGGCATTTGCCTTGCCTGAGGAATGAAGAGACAGTTTTTTCTCTCTCTCAACAATCCTGCACGTTGAGATCTGACCAGAGCATTCTCAAGCTGATTCCAAATGCATTCCCTGGAAAGGGGATAGCAGACTTGCTCATCCCCCACTGTCATTGAGTAGGGGAATGTTCTGCCAGGTCTCCTGTCAGATTTCCTAGTCAAAGAGAAACGCTCTGTAGTGCTTAGAAAACAAAGCTATTTTAGTTTGCTTGGCTGTGAGCTGATAAACAAGGCCTGGGGTGAGAGATGCAAAACACACATACACACTCACACAGACTCTGGTCAGCTGAAGGCAGAACTGACATACTTAGCAGTCAAGCCACATTGCTTTCTTTTTGACCTGTTGGCTACATACTCAGTTGATAGCTTCCTGCTACCTATCACAAAACAATAAAAATCTTTTAAGAAGACAGCCCAAATTGCTCTAATACCTTCTTTAAGAGAACAAAAATGCAGAAAGTTAGCCTGTAGGGACTTCATTTTTCATAGATATGCAATTTGTGGTGTTTAAATATAAGCTTTTGATTTTAGGTTGAAACGATCTTGTCAAAAATGTACATGAAAGACACTTATGCTGGGCTCTTTTCTACTTAGGGTTATAGCTGATCCTTTTCACGTCTTTTTATCTGCAGAACACTTGACTGGCACCTGACTTCACTTTAGTAGCTGATTCAGGGAAGCATGTTTTCTGTTTTTTCCTTCTTTCCTTCCTTCTGTCCTTTATTTCTTTTTTGGTAATGAAGAAAAATGGATTTAGGGATGGGACTAGAGTGAGATGAATGAGGGACATTTGCCTCAGACACATTTAAGGAAGCACCCCAAACCCTAATAATAAAAAATAATGTTTTAATGCAATATTTTAACAAATAAAAATAAATGCCAAAATTTAAGATGAATAAAATATCAAAAATTTAAAATAAGACAGGATCAGTATGATTTTTCCTTTTACCTCAGGGTCTAGTATGGCTCCGTGTGTCAATGGATAAATTGCAGTGACAAACCGGAGAATGGGGTAGCATTTCTGAGGCAGGTGCACATCTATTTCTCCATCCTTTCTGGGAAATGATTGGCCAAGGCCATCATGGATCAAAGTCAACTGAACCATGAGCATTCATTGAGCAAGAACTCTCTTTAACTCTTAGATACCATAATCACATAAAATGGCCCTGAAGGTACAGTTTCGACTTAAGTCTGAAGGGAGAGATGAGAAAAGGCAAACAGATTAGACAAAGGATTACACATCTGAATGGATCTACTCACTGGACGGGGAGGAAGGGAGGAAGGAATGGGCAGTTAGACTAGGGAGGAGATCATGCTATTGTGGAGGGTGTCATGGTAAGACATAGACATAGATGAGCGCTTGTGCACAACACCCTTGGCAGTGCTTCTATTGGTTTCCCAGGAAGGATACTGGAAGGGAATCACAAGTCACATTAGACCTTAAACAAGTTACTTAGCTTGTCTGTGGTTCAGTATTGTTATCTGAAAAATGGGATTTACAATGTCTGCTAATCACAAGGATGTAACACAATGTTCCCATGATAAATGATTATAGATTATCTTCAGACCTCCTATCAAAATATAGGAATTAACTCATAGCTTAGACCTGTGAGTCTCTGCCCTAATCTCCCTCAATTTTTAAAAAAATTGTGGTAAAAATATATAACATGAGATTTACCACTTAACAATTTTTAAACTCATGGTTCTGCAGTATTAAGTACATTCTCATTGTTGTATAGCCATCACCACCAACTATATCAGAAAATGTTCATCTTCACAAAGTGGAACACTGTACTCATTGAACACTACCTCCTGATTTTCTTGAACACTACCTCACCATTTTCTATTTCCTCCAACCCCTGGAAACCACCATTATACTTTCTGTCTCTATAAATTTGATGACTCTAGTACCTCATACAAGTGGAATCATACAATAATTCTCCCTTTGTGTCTGGCTTATTTTGCCTAGCATAACATCTTCAAGGTTCACCTATGTGTAGTATGTGTCAGAATTTCATTCCTTTTTAAGACTAAATAGTATTCCATGTGTATCCATTCATTTGTGGATGGATACTTGGGTTCCTTTCCCTTTTTGGCTATTGTGAATAATGCTGATAAAAACAGTATCACAGGAACTAGCCAAGGGGAATTTAACTTACTATCCAGTCAAATAAAAAGATTTCACACTGGAATGTCTGGTAAGGTTGAGCGAACTCAGACAGTCCTGCTTGCTGGCTGCATAACTAGAAGAATACATAGGGGTATTCATCACAGTACGCTCTTTATGTTACTTATCCAACATGAATGTTGTGAGTGTAGACAAAATGAGAACATTTCAGAATTTATATATGGAGTTTTCTATTCATATACAGCAGCAGCAGCAGACACAGGGTCAGGACACATATACTCACCTAAGAGTGAAGGATTTGGGAGGAGCCATGTTATTTTCTGTGTAGTTTCGAGTTATCCAGTTTTAACAGGACCTCCAAACACACTTTAAAGTTAGATTATCTGATGCAAACCATACAGAGCACAGTCTTATACAAGAGAAGGAATATGACTATCTGCCTGCCCAGCCACAAGCTCAGCACCTTCCTTATTCTTTGGTCACCTGTCTACCTCACTATCTGGGCTCTTGAGCTGGATTTGCCTATATTGGCACCCCCTCCCCCAACTTTGTGCTGGATTTTACTAAAGCCTGGCTTCCTTGATTTTGCTTTTTCTTTTGGGATGAAAACTATCTTTTTCCTTTGTTTTGCTGGGTAACAAAATCTTCTCTGAAAATTTATTCTGAGCCAAAGCATTCAAGGGACATTACTTTATAGATTATTATACCCCAAAAAATTGTCTTTGATCAGTGGGCCATTTAAGATCTTGTTTTAAAATAGTTAATTTTATGATGCAAATGCTAACGCCTGTGACAGGTAAGCTTGCATGTGGGTTATCTCTTGAGGTGGGTGATGATTTGGGCTTCTTTTCTCCTATCAGGAAGTGTGTATTCACAGTAAGAAGAAATGGCTAATCAGTTGGCCAAGGATCTACCTGAACTGGACTGTGCTTTCTTTCCTGGGGGGATGAAACTGGGAGGGCTTGGAGGGGGAGGGAGCTGGGATTGCTTTGGATGTTTGAACTGATTCCCCCTTGCTAGTTAAGAAATCACTCTGGCATAGCTGTTTGCCATGGTATTTTTCACACTTTATCTAGGATTCTGTGTCTCCGTTGCCTGAGAACTGTATTTATATTTACACTGCAAAGTGTGAATATGCTGCCATCCTTTGGGGGAAAGGGATTCATCAAATAATCCTTTTGCTTGAGCATTATTAAGTGGACCATGGCACTTCTGCTGCTTGTTTTTGCTTGGAGCCCTTGGGACATGTGAGGTGGCCTTGTCCATTTCGATGGGTTTCAGCAGGGTGAGCCCGATTTAAAGAAACATAAATTTAGTTGAGAGAGAAAGTAACATGGCATAGCTGAATAATGGGCTTTAACAGGCAAACCAAATAGTTAAATGCAAGATGTTCACTGCATGCTAAAACTTAAGGAATGCATATTCAATGCAATGCATTATTAAATACAACATTGAGCATATGGGTACCCACAATTAATGTATATAAATAGCTGATAAAATTGCTCAGTATTAGAAAGCTAGCGGCAAAAATGACCTCATATGTCAAGCAGACAAGTAGGCAGCTACCATTTTCTTTGTACACCTTACAGATGATAAATTAGTTTTATGGTCTGCATGGGGCTCTTATCACACTACAGCACCAAGTGCATGATAAGAAAAAAAATGCCTTGGCTCAAAAATCGAACTGGAATTTGGAGTCCCAGCGGAGCTCATTTTTTAAATATAAAGAATTTTAGCCTGCTTCCTTTGGGGAAGATTTATTGAGGCCAAGAGAAATGTAGATCTTGGTTATGTGTTTTGATTAAAACTTGATTTTTGTTTTTATTGACACCGACTAGAATGTGAATCCGTCATAACTGGCTGCCTATTGATTGAGAGCAGTTTGGTCCAATGGACACAGGACAGGAAAAAGAAGGGTAGTCCTGGCTTTTATTTCCAGCTATACTACTAGCAGGTGAAGCTGACCTTGGATAAAACTTTGTAACTCTTTGCTAGGTCTGCTTGCTCTATTTAAAGCCCCTCAAGCCTGGTGGACAAACTTTCTGTTTTATCCTAAATTCATAGGATAGGAGAGCAGCTACCTCCTATAGAATTAAAGGGAATGAACTAATTTGCTCTAGAATTATATGGGGCAAGCAATGCCTTAAAAATGGCATTATTGTACAGAGTGTGTGTGTGTGTGTGTGTGTGTGTGTGTGTGTGTTGTATTAGGGAGCCATTGATGTCTATTTAAAAATCTTCCACAGAAAGAAACCTAGGAAGATACCAGGCTCTGTTGCACAGTTTGTGCGTAGTTTCTCAGCCTTTATAAGACCATGCCTCCCTTTGATAAATATAAAAATCTCATGCACTACTTTCTTACAATTTGAAATTCAAAAGAAGCTAAACTCAATTACTGTGAGGGGACAGAGAGCTGCTTTGCTTTCAAATGGCAAGACCCTGTCTCCAAACCCTGCTTCCCCTGGAGTCACTGCTTTGCCAGCCAAGGGTCTCGTTAGCATTATTTTCATATCAAACCACATCAGTGATCGGTTGTTTCATATCCGAAGCAAGCAGCAGTGTGTATCTGTGAAAGGATGTGTTCCTGTGCCTCTAGGGTGTGGCTGAGACTTCAGAGGTAATTAAATTCCTTGTTTTAGGACTAGCATCATTCACAGAGCTGTGGTGTAAGAAATGGTCCATTAGAGATACATAGAGGGGTAGCCTGAAGAAGAGAGAAATTCTTTTATTTTTTCTCCTGTCTTTCTCTACCCTTGTGGGTTTTTTTTCTTTTCTCAAATCTTCTGGGAAAATACTCTTTTCTTTTTTAAGTTATAAAATAAAAAACTTTTAAAAATTATCTTTAATTTCGATAAATAATTAGAAACAATTATGGTGTTTATCTTAGCTGTTTTAACTTCCCATGTGGTAATCAGAAATGATGCATTTGGACACTCTGTGAGTAAGTATCTGGGTCTTTGCAGGGAGGAGCTGCACTCTGGGATGTGCTAAAAGCAAGTCAGAGGCAAAGCCTTTGGGCCCCATTTCCATTAAGGCATTGTCTCCGTGGTCTCAGCAAAGCTTCATTGTGCAGTTTGCTGTTTGATCTCCACTGAGATCTCTGGTGTAAATACATGCTTTGCCTCATAGGGTTAGTTTTGGTTCCTTTTTAGAGTTATGGGAATGGTGTGTAGGGGAGCTGGTTATCTCCTTAAACTCTGAGCAAAGCAAACATTTCTTTCTGGTCATTATTATTTCTAGGATTTCATTTATGTCCATATATTTCATTCATGCATGCATTCATTTGACACATA
This sequence comes from Ateles fusciceps, assembly GCA_036589455.1. Lineage (NCBI taxonomy): Eukaryota > Metazoa > Chordata > Mammalia > Primates > Atelidae > Ateles > Ateles fusciceps. The sequence goes on along the minus strand of JAZHEH010002924.1, from coordinate 3,603,825 downwards.
TTTATTGAGCAGCCAGTGATGCAGTCAAACACTCCTCATGAACCAATCTGTTACCTCCTTACCCCCAACTTCATCCCCCTTACCAGCACTACCATTTCCCCATGCCCATGACATTACAGCTCTATCAGCATCATCCAGTCGTTGAATGGGTCACATGCTTTCTTTTATCTAAGGCTCTATATCTGATGTTTCTCTGCCAAAATTATCTTTTGCCCTTCCTCTCTCTCTCAACTCACATGTAGCCATTCTTTTTTTTTTTTTTTTTTTTGAGACAGGGTTTTACTCTTGTTGCCCATGGCATGATCTCTGCTCACTGCAACCTCCACCTTGTGGGTTCAAGTGATTCGCCTGCCTCAGCCTCCCAAGTAGCTGGGATTACAGGCATATGCCACCATGCCCAGCTATTTTTGTATTTTTAGAAGAGATGAGGTTTCTCCATGTTGGTCAAGCTGGTCTCAAACTCCTGACCTCAGGTGATCCACCCACCTCTGCCTCCCAAAGTACTGGGATTACAGGCATGAGCCACTGTGCATGGCGACACGTAGTCATTCTTTAGGTGCCCAATGAATGAACACTTTCTCCAGGAAGGCTTAACCCAGACCTCTTTGAATAGATTGGATTTTCTTCTGTTACAGTCAGTCCTTGTTAAGCTTTACTGCTACAGCTGTTCAGTTATGTTTCATCCCTGCTGGTTCTATGAAAGCAGAGGCCATCCTCACCATTATATCTCCAGCGTTTACAAAGACCTTGGTACACAGAGGACACTGAACAAATACTTTTAAATAAATGAATGAAACCGGCAATGGTTTGTGTAGCATAAGCTGAAGAAGGGTCTGAGAGTTTTAAATTCTCAGAGGGGCAAATTTTACATCCTCCTGGCTGTTACAGCCTAGGAGTGCCTAAATGTGCTGTTTGAGATGACAGAGAGATTCAGAGGACCAAGGATCATGGAGAGGCTTTTAATTTACTAAATACTTAAAACACTGTTACTATTTGTAGGGCTCTGCCTGGGATTGATCCTAATGTATATTTTTGGTATGTATAATTTCATGCCAGTATAATTTGCTATATAAGTAACGTTTGTCACAGGTTTATTAGTCAATGTACACACTGAAATTCCTGAGGATGATAAGGAAGAAAGGGCTCTCTAGCCACTCTTCTTGAACTGTTACATCTGGGAAATGCTATATGGCACCATGTGGGAGCTCTTATCTATATTGTTTACATAACTGCTCATGTAGTTCCACACGGCAGTTGTCATTCTCCTTGGCTGGCAATAAACTTATCATTACATAGAAGAAACTAATGTGGATAGTTAATGACAGGGATGAATAAAGTCACTTTGTAGATGAGCAATGATGGCCATTAAAAATAAAGTAAGACCCTTCTCGGGGGGCGGGGGGGGGCGGCTGCTGATCTTGCCAGCTACTTGGCATTGTTTAGATCACAGGACACTTAGCATTGTGTCTGAACAGAGATGAAAAACAGCAGGATTTCTAAACAAATGTTTTTTTTTTTCTTTTTAAAGTTTTATTTGAATTTATTAACTGCAGTGGAGCTGATTTAGAATAAAAATGAAGTGGTGCCCACAAGAGGGGTCCAGCCTAACCATTGTTAACATTATAGTGTGGGACAATTGTCAGACATATGTGTGCAGATAACTTTATTTCAGCTTAGCTCATGGGTCTGTCCTCTCTCCTCCCAGCAAATAGTTGGGCCCTAGAGATGTTTACAAAGGGACAAAATGCTTTGTCCTTGTTTGTTGGTAAAGTCACTCTCGAAAGTGCCACTGACAAAAGGGTTAGGGATTGGTTTCTGTTCACAGAGATTCTAAATGAGTACGCAGACACACATGCAAAACGTAGGATTTATGCCTCTGAATATGGCTTGCAAGGAGGGAGTAAACCTCCTGAATTTAGCAATCAAATTTGTTAAGGCTTCTCTAAAGCCTAAACTTCCAATTAACAAGCAAATCATCATCAGACAACCAGTGAATGGCAAATTCATTCCATTCAACATCTTTTCAAAAGTGGATTTTGTGCACTTATCTCCATGAAAACCCAGCAGGAGATTTTCCCTGGGAGTGCTCCTACATCTGCCTGTTTTTAATGATGGTAATGGCAAGCAATATTCTACAATTACTTTGACGATCTCATTTCAAGCATGCAAATCATATTATTGAAGATCCCAGCAAAAGCCATTTGTTCCTTGGAACTACCAGATAAGTTTTCTGGGGTGAGCAAATGCTACTTGAAGAAGGCCAGGCCCTCTGTCTCATAATGTCAACTTCACAGTGGTAGAATATGCCCAACACATTTAGAAAAGGCAGACTAAATACAGACATCAAAGGAGAAATGAAACAAAATTTTATTCCAAACATAAAGGAGTTCTTCTTTTGGTTTTATTTATAAAATATTAGTTTTGTGACTCATTTATTAATTAAAGATAATACCATTAACAACAGCAACAAAACAGAAAGAAAAAACATGCTGCTGACAAAGTTCATGAAGTCAAAGGTACACAGTTTTCAGTGCACCTGGCTCACAAGTGAGAACTTCTTTACGTATCACAATGGTCCTAAAGCCCTTTCCATTTCCTCTCTTTATATCTTACTCATTTCAACCATTAATATAGTCAGGAAACAGTTTTATTATACATATATTTACAGGCAGTGTAAATGGGGCAATCTTATAGTGCTACTGGGTAAAGACCTTTCTACCTGCCTCCTTTTCCCACCCCAAGATATTTGATAACTTTTTTGGATGTGATGGAAGTCATGATGTCCAGATGCCCCTTCAAGAATAAAGGATTATTTATTCCAGCTGATAAGAGTGCTGTTGAAAGACAATGTTCAGTTGTCAGCCCCTCTGGAGATTGTCTCAACCTCTGCTTACTGGGATGTCAATGACTGATCAATAAGGGATATAAAGCCTGGTCTTTTCACACCAACACCTCACAGCAATCTCTGGAAGGGCATCACATCTTCAGAACTCTTTAATAGACAGTCAGAGGCTTGTGTTGAGATCTCATCAAGGCTCAACTTCTCCCTCTGCCCAAAACTGCTTCCTTCCATCTCTTTCATAAGTGCTGTTTCCAGGAGCACTGCCTCCTAAACCCGAGGCACACTAGTATCTATCTCAGAGTCAATGCAGCACAAGCCCTTGGGAGAATCTGGTGTTCCACTTCACTCTTTTGATGTAAGACCTGTCTCTGTTTTAAAATGCCAAAACTCGGTGCTGTTTTTAAGCCATTTATATCTTTTTTTTTAGACAGAGTCTCACTCTTGTTGCCCAGGCTGAAATGCAATGGCACCATCTTGGCTCACTGCAAACTCTGCCTCCCAGATTCAGGCGATTCTCTGCCCCAGTCTCCTGAGTAGCTGGGATTACAGGCACCCACCCTGACACCTGGCTAATTTTTTTGTATTTTTAGTAGAGACGTGGTTTCACCATGTTGTCCAGGCTGGTCTCAAACTCCTGACCTCAAGTGATCCGCCCATCTAGGCCTCCCAAAGTGCTGGGATTACAGGTGTGAGCCACTGCCTTAAGCCATTTATACTGTGGTGTGAATCAATTTAAGATCTTCCCTAAGCCATTTCTACTTTAATATGAATGAGTTTAAGATTGTTTTCGATGGGAAATTTCTTGGATATAAAGAGTAGGAAACAATAGCCATGGAAGACAGAGAACATGTCAGCATTAGGACAAAGGCCAATAAGCAGACATCTGGGACACCACCTACAATCTCTAACAGCCTTGTGTCTTTTCCAGGAATTTTACCTAAACTTTTTGGCAACAAATGGTGCTTGTTTGAAGAATGGAGAAGGAAAGTTTGCCACTTTAAAGAGTCTTTGGGGGCTTATTTTGTTTCATAGACATCCCAGAAGATCCATGCAGGGCAGCACCTCTCTGAGTTTGGAGCTCGCAGATAGTTACAGGAATTAGGTACAGGAGATTTCAAATTGCCAAGTTACCACTCTGCCCTTAATGGGATGTGGGTCCTTGCTGTGTAATCCCTCTGTTCTCTTGTTACTATCGACTGAGCTTTTCTTCATAACACCTGCTTTCTCAGTTTCTGCTCCTGTATAACTTCAGCTGGCTCACAACTTCACCTGGGCCCTATTTTACTTTACACCTTCTCTCTAGTCAAACTTTCAGTTTATTTCTTCCCATTAACTGCCTGATTCTCTCTCAAAGGCTCCTGAAAAGGGGAATCTGAACTCCAGCTTAGGAATTTTTCCACTGGTCACTGGTAAATTCATAAACTGGCTGCTATGTGTTCCAGTCCCTACCCCAGGGCAGACAATTGTCTGTAACTTCAGGGGTTGAGAAGCAGTAATGAATCAACAGGAGATGTGCCAGCTTCAGGCAATTTATTCCAAGAGGTTGGAGCTGAATTTCTCCTTAGGCAGGGCTATAAGTGCAGAAAGTATAACAGCTTGCTCATCTTACACCTTATCCTTGACCTTGCCCTTGGAGATATTTGGCCCCAGGAAATGTTTCTTATATGAACGTGTAAGCTTTATTAAACTTCACCTTTATGATGAGATGGCTTAACTTTGCTCCATTTTGGCCTAAGCATTTCTGAGAACTATCAACAAAGTAACCTAATGAAAACTCAACTGTACCAAAGACTGACTTGTTATGAAAATCTTAAGTAATGGTTCTTGTTCTCAAAGATCTTATATATTTCTGGCAAAATGAACTATACATACATGCAAAAAAATGATCACAGTGTAGTAGCATTTGTAAGTGATAAAACTTATTTAACAAACACCAGGATGCAAGGTTTGGTGGGGAAAGGGCAAAGATAAACCAATACGGTGACTTATCTTAACTGGCTCAAAATTGTTAGAGGATGAGTCAAACTTCTCACTGGAAATGATCACGAAAGATGTTATGCAAAGGTAGGAGTCAGGTACCAATGGAGAGAGAGTATTTCAATAAGTGATACAGATTATGGGAGGATATTCCAGGCCTGAGAAATTTAGACCTAAGCCACAGAGGGGAACTAAACTTATTTTTATAGAATTTATGAGGAAAGTAGAGAGAAATAATGACAGATAATACTGCAGAAAGAAAATAAAGGCCTCTGTGCAAGTCCCTGGTTAGTGCTCCCACAGTGTTAAGGGAACATTTTGTAGTCAATGTGTTTTACATAGTTTTATCCATTTTGAATACCAAGATCTTGGCTCTAGTCTTAAGGAAGCATGCTGTTGTTTCAGGTGGATCCTTTAATACCCCTTGGAAAGATTCTATAACTTGGAACTTCCTAAGAACACACATAATTTAATCTGAGATGAACAAAATTTACAACATAATATTTGAACTCTCTTAATTTATTACTCATTTAAGTTAAGCAGAGAGAATACCATAATCTATAGATAGGGTATAACAGTTCTGATGTTAATTTCTGATTATCTCGCCAAGAAAGAATTAGTGAGAAGTTTTAGCCTATTATAATGAAGACAGTTTGTTTTTCTGTTTAGATCTAGTCTGAATTTTTCAATGTTCAAATTCTGCTGATCCTTTTCTGGGCCCTTGTCCCACACCACTTTACACTGTGTATAATTTCTTGATATTGGGGTCCTTTTCCCATAGACAGGAGATACCAATTGCAGCATATGTAAAAACGCCCAAAGTTGTTTGCAGGTAAAGCAAGACTTCAGGGGTTTGGCTTCTTTATGACATGTTCTACAAATGCCCGCCAGGAGAATGCATCTTTTGTTTGTTTGTAGTTGCTGGGTTCACTGTTGATCCCTCTGTTGCAGGTGCCCTACATTTCTAGGCACATGCCCATCTATTTTGTCCATATGTGCAAATGAAAGACAGGGGTGCTTACATTTTGACTTGCTATAAAAAGAATAACTCAAAAATTGAGTTTTGCACTGCTAACATTTCAGGTGTGGACAGCATCCTCCCCCCTGTGAAAACTCTACTAGAAACTTCGTTGACTGCAGCAGCTCAGAACCATTTGTGTTCATTTTTCTCAATCCCTCTTTCTTGAACAAAGAGATCTTCAGTAATGTTTGTTGACTTCAGTAGAATTTTCATCTAAGGACTAGGAGTTCTTTTGAACGGAAAGGTTGTTTAAGGTTTTGAGCACAGTGTTTTGTGAGGATTTATCTGCAAGCACCCAGTAAGATGTAATAATAATGACAATATGCGTAGCTAACATTTAATGGAGTTATCACACCCCAGGCCCTGCTTTGAGCATTTTACTCATATCATCTCATTTAATCCTTTAAACAATCTTGTGAAATAGATCTTATTATTATCCTTATTTTACAGATAAGGAAATAAAAATGCAAAGAGATTATCACACATATATTTAAATGCAGGTATCTGGCTCCATAATACATGCTTTTTAGTATACAGAGGACATGTAAGAAGTCATCAAAATTGTAATAATATGAAGTGAAAATGGATCATATATTTGATGTTTTCTTGTGAGTCTATATACTACAGCAAAATAACCCAATAATTTTTTGTAGAGGCTTTGCTTTTAGAAGACAGGGGCTGTTGGTGTTACTCTAAGGCACTATATCAGCATATCAACCATGCTGACAACCTGGTCCCAGAGATATTCCAAGACATATTAGAATAGCTTACAGCATCTGTCTTCTTGGTCTTTGAGCACCTGAGTTACATTCTGAGTGGTCATAAGAGAGTCATAGAGCAAGTCCTTCAGTCATCACCCATAACTCATTACTTAAGAAGTACAGTTAGGGGAGTGTTGATTCCATTCTCCTAAAAGCAACTTCAAAAAACCCATTGGCTTTTCATTTCTTACCCTCCTACTCCTCTGAGCATTCCCATAGCAATTTTCCAAAGTCCTTGAGAATTAGGAACAACAAAATTTGGTTATAGAAGGAAGGTAACTGAAGGTATAAATGTTCTCATTTCACTTTTCTTCTTGACTTAGAACCAAAGGCACAATTACTTTCAAGACCATAGACACTGTGTCCATTAACTAAGGCATGGGCTAATTAGACATAGATTAAGTGAAGCAGGGGTAGGTGGATGAGTGACAAAGTCCTGGGAACTAACTCAACAAATATTCATTGACTAGCATTAAATGACTTTAAAAGGAACTTCGTGACAGTGACTTATAGCTTCTTCTCATTAGCTGTTTTTGGAAATTATCAAGTTGGGGAAACATAATCTCCTCCGTTTCTAACTCCAAAATTTGACTGCTTGATATTAACTTTAATTTGGGCATCCTGTGCCTTGACACATTGTGCACATATTAACTGTTCTTTTCTTTTTATTCTACCATTCCTTTTGTTTGTCAGGGGTGGTCAGGAGCTGACCTTGCTTTTAGACTCCCTTAGGCTGGAAAATGATTGTATCTTATCTGAAGATATAAAAGATAAGGAACTCAGGGGAGAGTGCAGAATAGAAAGTCAAGAAGGCAACAATTTCACTAAAGCAGAGAGGGAATTTGAACAAGTCGCCCAACTATAGAAGTAGAAATAGTTATTGATAGGCAGCTTATCAGGCTAAAGAGGCAAGCAATCTGAGAGCAAACTTGAGCAATAATCAGTAAATTAATTTCTATCTATAGCTGGCCTTTGTCAGACTGCTGTGCAGGAAAGGGACAAGATGTGCTGGCAATTTTAAAGGGCTAGAAAAAAGGGAAGTTATTTCTCCCAAACTGGCCCCTTTCCTCACCTCATTATATTTGGTATTATTCACTTAGCCTTTATTATTTACTACATTTGAGGCAGGAGAACAGGGTCTGGAAGCAGGGAATCTAAGGCCAATTCAGGCTAACTTCCTAGAACTAAATAAAAGAAAAATACGAACTTTCCACACCTAAGTAACAAAAACACCAGAGGCTACTCCCTTTGCAACCTCCTCTGCCCTCCTCCACCCCTTTTTCTGCGTGGCAGCTGGTAAATTGAAAGTATCTCTCATTGGTTGCTTTCTGTAACCAATCAGACATTTGCATAGGAGTGTTAATTTTGTAACTTCACTTCAGCCTCTGATTGGTTGCTTTCTGCAACCAATTACCAATCAGACTGATTGCAGGCCACTACTTTATCTGCATAGGGTGTACACCAAGTAACCAATGGGAAATCTCTAGAGGACATTTAAACCCCAGAAAATTCTGTAAAGGTGTCCTTAAGCCCCAGTGCTCAGGCCACTCCCACACTGTGGAGTGTACTTTCAATTTCAAGAAATGTCTTCCTTTGTTGCTTCATTCTTTCTTTGCTTTGTTTGTGCATTTTTCCAGTTCTTTGTTTAAGACGCCAAGAACCTGTACACCCTCCACCAGTAACACACTGCATATAATTAGCTAGCTTTAATGTACACATATCTTATTTTCCTATTCTATTGTAAGCTCCTGAGGGCAGGAGTCTTGTCTAAATCTTCTTTGCATTCCACACAACTTATGAAGATTGTCTTATACATCCCAAGGTGAATACTTGTGATGGATTGCTCAAGACAGGTCGTTAGGACTCACTGCTGTGAGCTGACTGTAACTGCTTTGAGCAGATGGTAGTGGTTTTGCTCATTTCACGTGGACATAGTATGAGAACAGGAACAATCCGAGGCATGGCTAAGAGGTGAGCCAGTGGAACTTGGACTCCACATTGTGGTCATCTCGGATCACAGTGGCAGAGTGGCCCATTCACAAAAGGGAACTCTATCTATTATTTAGGTAGCACTGAGAAGGCATTCTAATAAAGGCCCTCTTGGCCCATTACCATTATAATATGATGAAATGTCTTCAAACTTAAACCCATCTTGTTAATAGTGGTTTTTGCTACTACCCAAAATCTATTGCCAAGTTTCTCATTTTTGTGATCAAATCACCATTATAAAGTAGATAATTCAAGCCAAAAAGTTTATTATTTAGAGTAAGTTTTCCAACTTATCTATTCTTATGCTGTTAACTAGATGACTGCTTTATCTCCACAGAGTTTCTGAAATCTTAATACTTCAGCCCATACTGGTATCACTCTGATCTGATCTTACGTAATACATCTTACTTGAACCCCTAATTTTGACATTTAATTATATGTAATTGTATCTGTAGTATATTTTAATCTTGTACATTACAGTAGATGGCAAGTACTATATCTTGTGTCCATTTTACATCCCCTGAATCACCCAGCACAGATTAAATGCAGTAAGTGTTCAATGTTTTATTTTTGAATTAAAATAAATAGTCAACATGGAGTAAGTTGTGGGAGCCTTTACATTTGTTTTGAAACCTACACTGAATTAATTGCCTCCTCTCACTTGATGGCAAGCTTCTCAAGGGCTCTCCCTTGGTTCAGAAAATAATTTTTCATAATTCCAAAGCAATAACATCAAAGCATTGTTTGTTTAGTAAATATTCGTGGCCTATGAAGACCATGATTTTTAAGATAAGGTACTATGTAGAATTAGCACATTGAATCTAATAAACACAGAAATAACACATTAAGCTAAAATAATGGGAGCTGCAGAGCACAGGAAATGGTAATGGGCTGAGGGGAGTCTCTTGCTAGTTGGTTGAAAATTCACAAGTATCGAGTCATTACCTTCTGACAACTACAGTTCTAATCTTGGCTTCTATGTGTTCAACCTTTTTAGAAGCAGGAAAAATGGGGAGATATTGGTCAAAGTGTACACATTTTCAGTTACAATATGAACGTGTTCTGGGGATTTAATGAACAAAATAGGTGGTGATGGATGTATTATTTTGATTTTGATCATTGTTATATACTATATATATATACATATCTAATCATCACATTGGACATTTGAAATATTAGTCAGTTATTTTTTATGAAGCTAAAAATTAAATACCATGAAAGAGATTTTATAAAAGGTCCTTTCCATGTATTTTGAGTGGCACTTGTCCAGTATGAAATGGATTTTTTAAAAATAATAAAATTTGATTGTTTTAACTCCTTAACATACTCTTTAGAGCATAAAAAATTTTTCCCATAAAAGCAAAACAACAAAAACAAAGCATCTTTATCTTTTGATGGGTGCTTCCTTGTCTGAAAAGAAGGTTTTAGTCTAACTCCTAGCTAAGGGGTTTGTGTGTGTGTACAGGGTGGTAGTGGGACACGCCATAGCCATATTTTTATAAAGCTAACTTCTTAAATATCACTTATATCATTGGTTGCTATTTCTCTGAACCAAGTTGACATTTCTGTGAAACTTCCATTATACCTTGAAGATATAATAGAATTATGTATGTTATGCATTTCTACATACTGACAAGTTGCTCTCGAATTACATTTGTGAAATCCCCGAGGAAAGAGCCATTCACTGTGGTCTCTTTCTTCCTCTTACCTAGGGTAAGGTTTGTGCTCAATGTTAGTATCTTTCTGACTGCCTCATCCCCCAAATGTCTGTTTCAGCAGAACTCACTGGTCCATGAAAGAGTCCACACAAAAATTAAAGTGTCAATATAATTGGAACTCTTCTGGCCTTTAATTTCTACTTAGCTCTCTCATGCAGTTGTAGACTACTTAACTAGTTCTCTCTCTCTCCCCTAAAGCATTTTGAGACTGACATTAAAGCAAACAGATTATTCTTGAAATTCCAAATTCTCTGCATCTCCTGGAAGTGGTTCGGTAAGGTCAGTACTAGGGCATCAGGGCCCAGCTCCTCCCAAATATGGCCATTGTGTCTCTCAGTTTCCCTAGCGTGAGGACCTCCAACTCCTTAAAGTTGTAAACCTGATATTTTTTAACAACATTAATGAAAGCCACCAAACAACAATGACAAGCCCCTAAAATAGATTCACAGGGTTTGTGGTGGCTAAGAGCTGGGTTTGCTAAAAATAAAGCTGCTTCTGCTCCCTCCGTCATCCTTTTTCTGCTAGACTATAATTAAAGTCCACATCTGAAATTCTTATTGAGCAGCAAAGTCCCAAGAGTGATTGGCATCTGGCATCCAAAAATATTCTGCAAAGAATAGTGTTCTCAGTGGCACATCTGACAGGCTTGGCTTACTTTCAGTGCTCCTGGCTTCCTGATGAGTGGCAAACCAATGGATGAACAGGAAGACTGTTTCAGCCCAATAGCAATCAATCAGTTGGTTCTTCCATCAATGACTTGAAGCAATTTCCCATGCCTACCCTCACTTACCCCACACTGGCACAAAAGAGAATAATGATAGGGACAAAATCAGCCTCACTAATTGGAACACTTTTTGCCTCTGCCAGTGATAGGAAAGAGGGACTCAGCTTGGTTGGGAAAATGCGGCTCCCTGGTGAGATGGAGAATTGCACTTGCCTGCTAGTCCAAATAGCATTAGTTTTTGCATAGAAATTCTACCCAATTAAAGGACTTCTATTTGAACCTGAGATTTGTTGTCCCCCTGGAATGGAGAGATTAATTTTAGAGAGGAGGAAAATAAGCCTTTCCCATCATCTTGTTTTTCATGCTTGTGTCATTTGCATGAGGACTAGACATTGTGTGATTGCACATGGGTTACTCCTCATAGCATCCTAAATAAGAAGATGTTGGACAATGAGGGGCATTTTTTAAAATCTGAGCAGTCAAATAAACCTAATCACATGAATATACAATGATATAAAACACCAATCTTGCATCAAAAGGTTTTATGATTTTAAGTAGACTTGTGCTAAACTCGTATCATAATTGTAATTAGAAAGAGCAGGCCAGTTTCCTGCTGCTCGTGCTCACATTTGACATGTGAACAGTATGAGGGTAGTTGCCTGAGCTGAGTTCTTGATTTGCATTAGTCCAGAGTTGCTGTTTGCTATGTAGCAAGTAAAGAGGTCATATAAAGTGATGCTAACTCTGCTAAAAACAAATGATCTTTCTCTATTTGCTAGAGACAGCCAGAATTTCAAAAGTTTTATTGTGTGAAAAATATCCTCTTAGTATACATTATATTAAATGATAGAATTATCTGACAAAGGAGACTCAGATATATAAGAAATGTAAATATAGGATAGAGGCAATGATCCAAATGTTTTGGGATCTATGTGACTCATCTGCTGGTGGCATGGATTCCTGCAATTGATTAAGCCCATTTCCCAGGTTTTGCTTTATCACTGGGCGTCAACAGGGGGAGAAACAAAACAAAAGTCCTGACTGGGAATGAGTCTTGGAAAAGACTGCAGAAGTGAGCAGAAAGAGAGTGGAATGCCAGTTAGAAATGTTTTCTGCAGAAGAAATTGATGAACCAATATATATTGACACTTTGTACTTCAATTGAGTCTTTTGGTGAGTTTCAAATAGCCTTTGAAGATATTATAGATGGCAATACTTGACACAAATGCCAAAGGCAGTTACTTGCTTGCTGTTGCACGGCTCATTTCTCTATCCTTAGACTATTAGAAAAATGGACATTGGATCTAGAAAAGCACCTCAGATATGCTGTAGTTCTTTTTCCTCAGATGAAGAAGCTGCCAACAAAGAAGGTTAAGGGATGGACATAAAGTCCCGTAGCTAATCATGGGAGATCCTGAAGATAAAATTTTGGACCCTTGAATGTAATTCAAATGCACTTAAAAGTTTGGCCAGTGACCAAAGATATGGCCTGAATGGAATATGAGAAATGAAGCAGTGCTCACTCATTTTGCCATGAGTACCATTATGGGTACACTTAGGTCAGTAATGTGGTGAATCTGGCTTGTTTTTGTCTTACAGTCTCAGCTCATGAGAATCAACTCATATATTTTCAGAAATTTTGTTAGCTGGTTGATGTCATGTTGGAAGCTTGATTTCGCCATGGTGGAGGAATTTTCAGTAATTAAGACTTAACTCATGGAATGAAAAATGCAGTGTTTGCTTGTGCAAACATACCAGGCTGAAACTATATGCCAAACATCTATTCAACATAAAAGAAACACTTAGTGAATTCTACTTCTTTAACAGATGCTTATCAAAATGGCACCATCTATTAGGGACCTAATAGAGCAATCTTATGATTATACAGATGAACTCTGATCTGGAGGTGAAGAGAGATAATTTCTGTTCTTCATGCTGAAGAAGGAACATGTCAATCTCTCTTAAGGAAATCAAGGAAGGAATTCCAAAGACAAATTTTGTAAAGTGGAAAGTTCAAATTTGTCCCGGATGGTTCTTGGTGTATTTGTCAATTTGAATGATATTTACAGAATAAATCTAATTTAGGGCTCCCTGGAGAGACAAGATTGTACAATATCTTAAAACAGAAAAAAATCACCCATAGTAAAGATAGAAGTATATTCAGTAATGAGCTGGAGTTGCCACACGCTGACTCAAGGGGCTAAGCGTGCACATCTCTCCTCTTTGTGCTTTATAATATCACTTTGGAAGCTTGAAATCAGCTATGATGGAACAATTTACACCATGTAAGCTGGCAAACAATACAAATCAGGTTTTGATATTTTTTGTTTTGTTTTGTTTTGTTTTTTACGGAAAGATGGCTGTTGAACATTTATCAGACATCACTGGACATTATAGTTCCCTAACATTAAAGCCACAGACAATAACAGACATTTTATACAGAAGGTGTTTTTTTTTCTTTCTTTCCTTCTTTCTTTTTTTTTTTTTTTTTTTGACTCTGAGTCTCTCTCTTTGGTCCAACATGGACCGGGGCTGGAGTGCAGTGGTACAGTCTCAGCTCACTGCAACCTCCGCTTCCCTGGTTCAAGTGATTTTCCTGCCTCAGCCTCCTGAGTAGCTGGGATTACAGGCATCTGCCACCACTCTCCGCTAATTTTTCTATTTTTAGTAGAGACAGGTTTCACCACGTTGGCTCGTCTCAAAACTCCTGACCTCAAGTTATCTGCCTGCCTTGGTCTCCCAAAGTGCTAAGATTACAGAGGCATGAGCTACCATACCTGGCCTCCTTTTAAAACTATTCTCAAAAAATCATTTCAGCAAAATATATAATTATGAAACAGAGACATGGCAGTGACAGACCTACAACGTGAAGCCCTTATAGGAGAATGAGGCATTCCTTTTGCCTGGCAATATAAGGGGATCTATTGAAATAAATAGAACCAAAGTTAAGAGAATTGGACTGATAGCCCCCATTCATTTAACGTATTTTATATAAAACTTAAACTATACCCACAAATATGATAGGTACTTTAGGAAATGCAAAAGATACATAAGCTTACCATTCAAGAAGCTTAGAATGTAACTAAGTAGCAAACCCCAAATAAAATATTAAAGGAAGTAAGTACAGTAAGTACGTAAAATTGTAAAAAAAAAAATTAAATAAATAAACTCTTAACATTGCGTAGAATTAACAGACAAGGTCCTGGTGAAAGTAAAACTGGAGTAGAATCTTGAAGTACGGACAGTATTTGGAAAATGTCTGGAGCACCAAAATGGAGAGGTGATTGTAGACGTGATCTAGGGGCATGCAAGCAAAAAATCTACAGAAAAGGACACTGGATGTGCAGACTATGTCAATTACCTTCCTGGTAAGAGCAGAGGGTGCAGCTGGTAAATGAGGCAGATACAGTGGGTTACAGAAAAGGGAAGGAAGAAAGGAAGAGAGGGAGTAAGGGAGGTAGAGCAAGAGAGAGGAGAGGCAGCAGGTTAAAAGTGAAGCAAAGGAAGAGAAACAAAAAGATCAATTACTCAACGCAAGGCATTGTATGAAATAGTTCTTATGTGTATCTCATCAGGTAGTTGTCAAACATCACTGGGGGCAGCCATTGTTCTCCTTTCACAGATGAAGACACCAAGGCTGCACCAAACAGACTCGCTAAAAAACCATAGTTACTAAGGTTGGAGCTTAGTGTCCAGTCCAACTCTGCTGGCTCTAGATCCAGGGTTCTTTCCACACCACAACACACTCTGGCACTTGATTTCTTGGAAACTCCAGCAGTTTCCCTAAAGCATTGTTTTATTAAATGCTTACAGGAGAGGGAAATACATCATATGCAGAAACTTGAGGAGTTGAACTTCCTATACCCCAGGCAATTAAACATTTAATAAATGGCTTGGTTGAGTATGGAGTCCTGTAAGTTTGGGTGAAGGTCAAGGTTGTCAGAGGGCTATGGTTTCACATCTAGCTGAAAAGACACCAAAGGGAGTATAGCCATGATTTATGGAAAGAAACAGGTTCCAGTCCTTGAAATGGGAGTAGACAGAAGATTCAACTAAAAAGAAATACTAAGTCCTGAGCATTTGGTACAAACTGTACCTCTAAATCTTTCCCAAATGGTAGAACTACTGCCAGTTAGCTCACCAGGGCCTAAAGATACTTTTGACAGAACTACAAAATCCCCCTGGTAAAGATAAATCGGGTGTAATTTAAGTAGTCTCGAACTTTTCTGCAAGCTTCAAGATCACTGCACATTGTTGGATCTGTTCATAATGTCCTGGACTGTATCCCAAAAACACCAGTGGGAGAGACTCAAGCAGACTGGCCAGGCTAGAAAAGGGAAATGAAGCCATTTGGACTTGGCTGAGACTATGGATGATCTGACAGTTTGCAATTTATAATTTTTTTTGGTCCTTTTAACATTCTTTATCTGCCTTTATTTGCTCAACAGCCCTTTGCTCAAGTTCACGCTCAGCTTACCACATTCGATGAAGCACACAGCAGTGGACAGGGGAATTTAATCTAGAAATCAGCCTGACTTGTCTTCGAAATGTAGTTTAGCTTCCAGGGCTGTGCTAGGAGGATGCATAAGTAAGAGCCCTGTCTAGGTCAGGTGGCCTGAGAGTCCTGCCAGCATCCCTAACAATGCCTTTTAGGCAATGCTGTCAAACAGACTCCCGTCTCCTTAACTGACAGCGATGAGCATTTTAATAAAATGAAGTTCTGGTTGTTTTGAAGCATGAAGCCTAGTAGAAAGGAGAATCTGATCAGCTTTTGCCATGGCTTTCATAATTGTGAATCCTTCCATCTGTCTGCCAGTAATTCACCTTCCCAGACATTCAGAATAGATCATCCTCACTTCAGGCTGTCTCCGATGCTTTGCTCAGGATTCTTTCAACCTGTCTCATAGCTTTCAGGTGTTAAGATGGCAGGCGTCCAGTCCTTCTGAAGAGAAAGGCTTCATTGTTCATTGTGCCACTGTATCTTCCAACCCTTTTTGTTACATCCCGGAAAATATTTGCTTTTTAACTGCTGCCACATACTGGGAAAACATCTTTATTGAACAGTCCTCAATGCTGTGGCTTGAGTCCTTTTCATCAGGGGGCCTGTAAGACCCTAGCTGAGATGAAAAGTCAGAATTTTTCCGTCCACCTGGTTTTATGTCAAACCAATTCAAATGGCATTGGTTCTTGTGCTGCCTTGTTGCTGAAATTTTTCTGGAATTGTCACCATCTTTCCAGAAGAAAACTCAAAACCATTGGCAAATATTTTCAAATTAGAATTCCTTATGGTTTAAATACATACATCACTTTACAGTGTCCTGTAGGAGGGTCTTTCGCAATGAAACAAAGAAGCTCTTGGTCAAGCATGCCATAAGAATGGATACTTGCCCACATTGCCATAAAAACTCTATAATCTCTCTTTCATATTGCCTAAAATCTCATTTTGCCTTCAACACATAAAAAAGCTTGACTTCTACAAACTAGAGCCTAATTTAGATTCCAAACATACCATATGATTCAACATATATATTTTAAGCATACCTTTTTAAAGTATGTATAATCCTGGTAAGATCAAGAAGGCATCACTCATTCATACCTTAGAAAAATGTGTTTAATTACATCGCTTCCCTCCTGATGTACAGCAGACACTAGCTACACTGAAAAATGCAGTTAATCATGTGAAACAATTTTGTATTCCTTGACCAACATCTCCTAAGTGTCCTCATCACACATACACACACAATAGTAACTATGTGTGGTAATGGATGTGTTGATTAATGATTGTGGTAATCGTTACACAATATATATGTAGGTCAAATCATCACATTGTACACCCTGAATATCTATCATTTTTATTTGTCAATTATAGCTCAATACATCTAGAAAACAATCAGTTGGGCAAGAGGAAATTAGGAAGAAAGCAAAAAGTTATTTTGTGCAAGTAACTCTCTAAGAAAACAAACCAAAAAGTATTCTCTGTACAAAGGACAATGAGGGTATTGAGTATCTGGAAAAATATAGTGGTGAGTTCACTAGACGGAGGGGAGGCATGTGTGGAAATACAAGAGGGGTTTCCCCCAAACCAACTTTTGAAATTTCTCAATTTGGAGGAGGACTATAGGCATTTGGGATACCCTGATCTAATTGATGCAATTAAATTAGTTTAACTCTGTCCTTTCCACCTTGGAGATTATGCCCAGAGGAACATTATCAGCTTGGTACATGTAACAGTTAGTTTCTCCCATCTCCCTCCACTCCCTGGGTAGCACCTTCTCCAGCATCAAACCTACTTTTCTTTTTCATATACTGTTTTCTGCTTTCCCCAGTAACCTGCTCAGAGGGGGAAGCATGCCCAGTTTTCACAGGACATATATTATTTTGCAGGTATAACAAATAAACATATTTGGTACCCACTGAATGCTATGAGGTTCCAAGCAGACATATAATGTTTGCTTGATTGAAATTACTAGAAGCCTTCATGGAAAAGATGAGCCAACTCGCCTATATCATTCTATCTGTAGAAAGGCAACCACATCTCTATTCGCCTTCTGAACTTAAATAACTTAGGGGTTCATATCATAGTTTTTTTAATTCTTAAAACAGTGCCTTGCACAGTGTGCTGATAAATAACTAGTATTTGAGTGTTTACTGTATGTTAGATACAGAGATAAATGTGCTGTAGGAAATATTTACCTCATGATAGTCCTATGACATACTTGCTGTTATTATTCCCATGTGGCAGATGTGGACACTGAGGCTTGCAACATTTGATGGCTTCTCAAAGATCTTATTCTTCAAGTATGAAGAACAAGATTAAATTCAGGTTTGTCTGATAAGGAGTACCTGCTGGACTTGCGAAGGAAATAATTCTATCAATTCCTTATGCTGAATGTGTGGGGAAAACAAACATTTATGAAGTTCTGCATTTACAGGTCTATGTTGAAGCCTTCTATCAAGAAGTCTGGTTTTACAATTCATCTGAAACTCCAATAAATACTGGAAATTACAAGGACTGTTTAGGAATGTACAAAGCATGTATTGAAGATGTCTGTTTTACCCATCTATCAAGAAGGCTTCAACATAGACCTGCAATAGATATTGTAGTAGACCTGTAATAGACATTGACCTATGTTTTTTATTTTTTATTTTTATTTTTATACAGGCTTTACTATTCTCTCTGCCTGTCTATCTTCAGGATCCTGCTGAGAATGTCCATGAGGGCTCAGGTTGTGAGTCCCACCTTTCTGGCTTACGGGACCAGTGCCAATTCTTACTACCTGCCTAACTTCATGCAATCTATTCTAACCTGCTCTCCAGATCTGTAAGTAAAAGTAGTGATGGTATCTAACTCACAGGTGTAATGTGAGGCATAAATGACACAAGGCACTTAGTACGAAGTCTGGCATATAGAATGTGCTTAGTAAATATTATTATTATTGTTGTCGTGTTTATGTCAGACCACCATTTTCTTTGAACCTACTCAAAATTAGTACTTCAATAGCAATTCTGTTTTACATGTGTGCTGTTTTATTTCACCAACTGGTGACATAAATCCCCTTGATGACAAGGAGTAATCGTATACAAAATTTCTGGGGACATAAAATTTCTACACCCACTTTAACCATTGTCAGAATGTGCCTGGGCAACAGTGCCCTGGCCTATGTAGGTGTGTGTTTTTCAGGCCTTGAGACATCTACAAGTAGGCAGAGAGCATATATGACACTGATCAGATGCCAAAGAGGAAGTGAGCCTTACCCTGGGATTAAACTCACTTATGCATGATGATTGCAGTCAATGTCTTGCTTACTTAATCTCCAAGAATCAAGATATACATTTTCTTTAATCAAAGTGTGGTGATTGCTTCAGACCTTTGAAGACTTGAATTTGGGCTTCCAGACTTTAACTTATTCATGATAATGTATCTTAGACACCTAGTTGCAAACTTGCCCATGGTTCTATTCACTTTGAGAAAATGCAGGAGTAAGTTGTAGAAGAAGGAGTCAATGTCCTCTGTTCAAGTATTTGTGAGTGTGCGTGTGTGGTTGTTACTGTTTTTAACAGTATGTGTCTGTTTTCAAGGAATTTCTAGTTAGATTATGTAAAAAAATTCCTTTGTGCAACAAATTTAATCTGTTCCTTAGCTTCTTGCTTTTGACAACTTGAAGAAAATACTTGACTGAACATCCTGCCCTGAGTGCCCAGTAAACTATGTTATCTCAACCTAAAAAGAGGAGAGGGAGCCCGAAATTGCATATATTAAACAACTCCCTCCTTCTATTTCCCTAGCATCTACATTCCAAAGCCTCAGAAATAGGAAAATCTTTATGGAAATTTATAGGTGATGTGTACAGGGGTGTTAATGAAGATATATAATTAATCTGACACTCCAGTAGGTGCTGGAGACTACAGAACTGTTGTAGGAATGTGCAAAGCATATATTTAAGATGTCTGTTTTACCACAAGTTTTATACTAGTTTAATCTGCTGCAAGTGAAATTGTACCCTTTGCTAGAGGAAATATTAAAAGGACTTGGAAACTATCTGCATTCCAGTATGGTTGAAGAAAGAAGCATCATTAAGCTAAATTTCAAAAAGTTACTGATGAGGGGAAACCAGAGATAAGATTAATCTGAGACAATGTAGAGAATTCAAAGTAAATAAATTACTTGGGGGGGGGGGCGGGGGGGGAGAAAAGAACCAGGATGATATTTAAACACACATACACAAAATATAATTAAGTCTCTGTTGAGACTTAACAGGGCCAGATTTTTGAAAGAAAGGACAGAATTTCTTCTTAAGATAGTTTAATGTTTAGAGAAGAGAAAAAGTTTTATTGTTTCAAAATGTCTGTAACTGGAAAAATCAATAAAAATGCAGTGGTAGAAATGATGGGGAACAATTGAAGTAAAACAAGAGGAATAAAACAATCAGTGGTGTAGGAGGAGTATGCTGCAAAACTCATGAGGATAAATTAAGTAGGAAGTGATTTTCAAATAGGGATCACAGAATGTCTGTATCAGGAATTGGATGCACATATATATGGAGTAACTTATTTTGATAAAAGTAGAAACCACATACCTAACATACTAACCATTTAATTTTTATGAGATGTTAAAGGGAACTTTATCCTTTATATCCTGGGCTATTTTTGATTTTAAGAAAAGTAACAAAAACCTTGGGACAAAGGGATCATGGCATCCTGGAATTAGTAATAAAGAGGAAAGAAAGATAATATGAAACTAGAATTACCAAATGTGGACAGGTGGGGCAAAGAGAGGGTAAAGGTATATCTGAATCACTCAGAGGGCATAGTAGACCACACATACATTTCTCATGCTTAACTGATAATGTATCTGAATTTCTGGGGTGTCAAAGGGCAAAAGAAAGACCTGAATGTGAGTTCATTCTGTCTTAGAGATTCCACCATGCCAGATCTCTCTGTCTTACTGGTTGGAGCTACAGCAAGCACTTCCTTGGAGACACCTAGCTTTAGGTTCCTGTACAAACAAAATAAACAGGAGAAATGTCCCCATTAGGTTTCATTAGATTCCAACAGGAGTGCAAGTTGAAATGATCCCTTTTGGACAATAAATACCCTTAGCATTTTTCAACTATTCAATAGGAAAAGGGAACCTTAAAACTGAAATACTGAATTTCTTTTGATGCAAGCATGTTGGAGCTCTTTACAGTCTTCTCTATTTGAATATATTTGTAACCTGATTTTTTCTTTAGCTATTTATGCCAGTTACAAAAGAAATTTGATCATCTACAAGGGGAGATGATTTGGGTAGAGGGTTGGTAAACTAGGTTTTGGATATAAGAAATTTGAGTTGCTGGTGGGACATCTAGGCAGAAACAGCTTTGGACAATATTACCAAGGAAGAGAGCACATCAAAGACAAAGATAGATCCAGGAAGAGCTCCTGTAGCCATTGTTGTTGGTATTGGAATATCAAGAACAGGAGACAGCACAATTAGAGAAAAAAAGGACAAATAATGAAGCAGAGAATAAACTAAAAGAGGGTCTTGATACTGAACTAAACAAACATCATTGAGGAATTTGTGTGGGTAGAGAGGAGATGGAAAAGTCTGAAAAATAAAATTAAGATCATACATTCTGAGCATGAAGAGTCTTTCAGAGAAAATGTGACTACGCTGGTTTTAAAATCAGATGAAGCCCAAGAGTAAAAAGATAGAAGAAAAAAAGAACACATGACTAAGAATAAATGCAACAGAAAACCATAAAATTATTAAAAAAAAATCCAAGACAGATAAATCCCAGGCTAAACTGAGGGTAAGAAAAATGATATTTAAAAAAATAGTATACAGGATTTTTAATGCTGTATACAAATCAAGAGTAAGAAAAGAGATGATATAAGGCTTGGGGGACAAAAATAAACAAGGTAGTAGACAGCAAGCAAAGATGAACTTTTACTTGCTTCTATTTGCCTTTCACATTTTTTGACTAACAGATTCATTCTTAGACTTACTCCTTAGACTGAGATCTTCAGTATAGTGACAGCCCCCTGTTCTAGTTTTGCTGTGTTCAACACCTTTATAATTTTATGCCTACACAGACTTTTTTATAAGTAGAAGTGTATAGATATATCATTATGTTTGCAAGTGTTCACTGTCTTTGGTGTACATTTCTCTAGATCCTTTACAGATCAAGGTCAGTAAGTTGATATAGCTCAAGGTCACCAACACTACGATAGCTTGAGTATTGCTTTGACCTTTATGAATATTCATCACACTCATTTTGGGCTTAATTTTTCTTTCTTTTCTTTTTTACGTTAAAGAACTAAAACTCAAGGAAAAAAAAATCTGAGTTTCTTATTTTAGTCTGAATGTGATCTGAAGGTAGTTAACCTTGGAAGGAAGGTAGAAATGAAGACAAACTTTCCTTCTGGCCTCCTGATGCTTCCGTGTAAATTGATGGATCCCTCAAGGATGAATGCGACACCATGACAAGTGTGGAGGGGGAAAAGTTATGCTGAAGCTGACATTCACAGGGTGTATTAATTATAAGTATCCATCTCCCTAGTGTTCACATACTTTTTTTTCCCCCCAGGAAGCAAGCTGACCAAGAATTTTACTTTTGATGGAAATGAAGAATGTTTGGAGTTCTTGTTAAGTTTCTACACATTTAAGTTAAATTCATCTTCACATTAACTTTAAAGATCTGCATAGCTCAAATTTACAGATAAAAAGAACAGGGGGTGGAAAATGTGTACTTTCTTTTTCTCACAGAATGTGGGGTGAACCCAAAATTTAGTTAATTTGAATGGGTAAAACTTGAACTTTGGTGGCTGAAAGGAAAGAAAATTCTGAGGATATAATCAACATTTTTCTTTCTATTAAGAAGCCGGAGGAGTGTTTCTTTGTTTAAATCTTCGATGCTGAATGTATTCATGATTGTGACTCCAAAAAGGGAAAGGAAAGTCAACCAAAAGTAGCCATTATCATCTCTGTAAGGTGAAGCTTCAGAAGCAGGTGGGCTTGTGAACAGACCAAAGTAGGGGGGATTACCCTCTTGCAGATTCTAAAGCCATGCTCAGCTACCTCCTAAAGACAAACAACTGTGTCTGGGAAATCCATTCAGTTTGGCTGATGGTTATGTTGTGGGCCAAAATATAAAAAGAAAATGATGTTGACAGTATGTTCGTGAGGAGGTTCTATGGCAACAAAATACATATGTATTTATTTAATCTTCTCTTACTATTTGGTGATGTGCAGACACAGCCTTAGACAGCCCGTATGGCTAATTCAGGTCATACTCAATGCATTTTTCTCAGCAGGTTCTTTTGCCTCAGTTAAGTGCAGTTAACATTTCACTTGCACACAAATATTTTAGTTCTTCTGATTTCCATATCCACTGTGGGCTCTGAAACTGTCATTTAACCAAGTTGATCCTTTATTCCCTGAATGGACTTTTGTTACTGCTCCTGTTGCTGTTATTGTCATTTGTTCGTTTCCTTCCAGGTAGCTTCACAAGAACAAAAAGCTGACTTTTCTTAATGTGGACATAAACTTTTCTTCTTATCTGAAACTTCTTTGTAGCTTTAAAAAATGTTTTAATGAAGACAATGATCTCAAGTAAATAAGCATATGCAAAAATGTGGAGAGGTGAGCCAGGAAGATATTTCTACCTTTTAAAACCAATCACTTTTCAGATGTTTTCTATTTATTGGAAAGAACATAAAATCCGCATGGATTTTCCTGAATCGGTAAATCACCATTTTAGATTTCAGAGTTCTTATTCCCCAACATTTTATCTAACTGTCCATCATTTACTCATAGCACTGAATTTTACTTCCTTTACAATATGAATTTTATAATGCTCAGAAGCTCAGGAGCTATTTTCTTATAGTCAAATGTTTTCCTACTGGAAAATGTCACCATGTAGATAAGTCACAATAAGATCAACTCATGAATATTCACAGGGCATATTTTGAGTACTGTAATACCCACTTAATGCTCCTTTACTGGCTAGATCACCCATATTCCTGATTACTTTCCCCCATTAAATCCTTAATTGCTATTTAAACCAGGCAATTTTTCATAGTAATTCTTGCCCCAGTCTAGTGTCCTGGTATTGCCACTTGATATTACATATGACACATAATTTCCTCTCATTCTTGAAATTTACGTGTGATTCATTTCTTGCTTTGCTTTTCAAGTAGGGATGTTTGAATTTTACCAAAGAGAGAACTACTGAGCTATTAGAAAGCAGATTTTAATGTAGAAGTTCTATAACATCCCTCCTTTATTTGAAAAGATTTTTGCTATTATAATCACTCAAAACCCTTCATTTCTCAATTCTGAACAAAGTATTTTGCACTTCAATATTTATTATACTTGGTGCTAGACATATACATGTGCCATTTTGAGCTACTTTTTTTGTGCCCTAGGAAGTCATAGAAAGTAGAAAACTTTTTTTCTTAGAATTAGTATTTAGCTCTAACTACTCTCTCCACTACTTTTGTTATATGATTTCTTACTTATTAGTTATTGAAGATATAAAAAGTCTTTATTAAATGGCTGCATAAATACAATGTCATGTGTTATCTTTTTTGTTTAGGCTTTGGTTAATGATTTTGGAGGGATATGCAAACTTTGAGGAATCTTGTCTGGTTTGGTGAAGGCTATATCCGTAGAGTTGAATTTGCCTGTAAACTGCCTTGAGAATGAGATACTTAAATTTTCCCTTTAAGCTTATAGTTTCATCACATAGAATTGTCAATGTTCAATCTGTTTTGACCCATGAAAATATTGTTAAATATGTATTTTTATCTCTTTTGATATTTAATTAGTATATATGTATGATTGTATTTATTTAAATAATTCAAGTTATTGTATTCTATAAGAATGTTAGTATATTCCACAATCTCTATATTGTTTGAATTCTTAATTCTTATCTTGAGTTCTGAGGACAGCCTCTGCTACACTTTTTAATATGTTGAATCATTCTGGTTCAATGGGCCAGTCATGACTGGATACTCTATGATGGGATTAGAGGGATGCCTATTTTAGTATTAAATAAGTTTATTGTCTTATCCCATGAAAACATCCCGTAGAGATGTCATAAACTGAAAGACACAGTTCCTTTACATTTCTGTGGAAATAAGATTTTTAGGGGTATATGAGGTCATTAGAATATAGCAATTTTGGTGTCAAACAGACCTGAGATTTGGCCCTGGATCTACCCATTTTTAAAATATATGTCTTTGAGCTAGCTACTCATTCTCTCTGTGTCTCAGTTTTCTTGTCTATCAAACCCGGATAATAATACTTGTAGGTAAATGCTAACCTGCCCAAGCCTGACCCCTTACAAAGCAGTTGGCTGCCTTCAAAGCCCCATGGAAACCAGTTATGAACCAGTGCCATATAACAAGGCTTAGGTCCCAACAACTGCTATCTCTACTTCCATCCATCTTACCATGAGAGGGTCTGTGTTTCTCCAACCAAGGATGCTTCTGTGATGAATCCTATCACTATCTCAGCACATTGCATCAGTGCAACTACAAAGCTTGGACCCCAGATTGCAAAAGGGTAGGGCCTGGTTTTCTTTCAAATCATGAGTGTTAAGCTCACAGGAAAGGGCTAGGGCTAAGTATTTTGTCATGTTTTATTTCTATTTACATACTAGCCTCTAATGATAGCAGCAGAGGGGGAATTCCTAGTTGTGCAGCCTACAGAAAATAGCCCAAAGATTGGGTCCCTCTCCTAGCTCTGCTAAGTCTCACTACACAGTTCTAAATTGCAGTGGAGAAAGGCAATTCCACAAATGTACTTCTACTCCTGTCTCCATAACTTTTCCCCAAAAAAAGATGCTCCAGCAGTTTAGAACAAAATCTTAATTATCCAAAGTCACTTCCTTTGGTGTTTAAATTCATCAGATAATTGCTCAATTATCCACTTTGTTTTGTCTGTGTGGATATCCTGGCTTGAGTCCATTAACCAACTAATGTACACCAACGATGAGAAAATTAGGAGATTGTGCCTATGTTGATTGATATTTCTGTTCTCAGTCCAATGGTTTGTCTGTACTACTGATGCGTGCTGTTCTCATTAGAAGTTTTCAAATCAAATAATGTTTATTGTACCCAGCAAATGAGATAAAACAGATTTGTATTTTACTCATTGGCTGCCAGCTCGAAGAGGCATTGTTTCTATGTTGGGGGCAGAAATGTAGATGCCCCTTTTAATATTGGAAGGCATTTCAGTTAAAAAAATTTAGTTTCTCATGAGAATATAAAAACATGCTATATGTACCCTGAATATATCTCAGGCTTTGTTTCTCAGCTGGAATTGCAATACCACCATGTCAACATTTCTCAGCTGGAGTTAATGATACCCCTATTTCATCAAGATCACCTCTACCTCTATCTAGTTCCTGAGATGGTCTGGATCAGCAGAGCCCTGTGTCAGTGCCTTTAGGTGACCACTTGGTGGCACCTGATTTCTGGTGTGCTTCTATGCTAGGTAATCTACAGGATGATGACCTCATTTTTACTATCTAGCATTCCTTCTTCCTTCTAGGATTATAACTCTGTATTGAACTCAAGCTTGGCTAGGGTTGCCTGTCCTGCTGCATGGGGGAATTTTGTGCCTAGCATAGGATGATAGAAAGATAATGGTCTTTGAAGTCAGAATCTACATTCTGTCTCTTAGAAGTTGAATCACTATCTCAAGTTACTTAACTTACTTAGTAGTTGTGTTCATTATTTGTAAAATATAATGTCCATCTCACATTCTGTAAGGATTTAATGGGTTAATGTACAAAAAGCAGCAAGCACAGTGCCTGGCATTTTTTGGCACCCTATTATTGACGTGGTCCTGCAGTAAGGCATTTATTATTTAGATCTACATATACCTATCTTAATAATTACCTATATTCCTCTTATAATATCTACTTTTATATCTTTCTAATCTCTTTAGCTACTGAAGTGCCTTTTCTAGTTTAGTGCCTACATCATAGTGAGATACTGAATGAATAGTTGGTAGGCTGGATGGATAGATGGAAAATCTATCCATCCAGCCTACCAAACCAAAGTCCAATCCAGCCAAACCCAGTACAAAGTCTACTTCCTTTTTAGAACACAACTCACTGGACTGCTGACTATCTTCAGAGAGACCAACATTTTTATTAATTAATTTCCCCTTGTATTTATCTTATTTTATTCCTGGGTTCCTGATGTTTCTTGTCCAAAGACAATGTGCATTAATTAATTAATTAATTAATTTTTTTTTTTTTTTATGGAGTCTCACTCTGTCACCCAGGCTGGAGTACAATGGTGAGATCTCTGCTCACTGCAACCTCTGCCTCCCAGGTTCAAGTGATTCTCCTGCCTCAGCCTTCTGAGTAGCTGGGATTACAGATGCCTGCCACTACATCCAGCCAATTTTTGCATTTTTAATAGAGACGGGGTTTCACCATGTTGGTCAGGCTGGTCTCAAACCCCTGACCTCAGGTGATCTGCCCACCTTGGCCTCCCGAAGTGCTGAGATTACAGGCTTGAGCCACCACGCCTGACCAGCAATGTGCATTATAACACACCATGGGGATTTCTAGAGATTAAGGAAGGCAGTCCTCTATCTTCAACTCCAGAAGACTAGAAATGTAGATAACTCGTGATTATCTTGACTAGAGAATTAAAAAAAAAATCAACCATTACTACAGCACATTTGGTATTTTTGACTAGCTAATATCTTTAGTGCAGCCTACTGTACTTGGGGAGTATGTGAAGTATAGGATGCATACATAAATACTTCTGAATAAATGACTAAAAAGGCAGTAGTTTCTTACTTTCACTTGGCATTTGTTAAATGGTCACCTCAGTCCTCATTTGGATCATTACCAACTAATTTTCTGACTTTGAGGAAGGAGGTTAGTACTAGAACTTCTGTCTAGGCCACTGCATAGAGCAGTATGTAAGGAGAATATTGTGTAGGCTTCTTAGTGGCATGTTAGCCAGTGTTATTTTTCATTAATATCTGTTCCTCTTCTTGACATTGAGCTTGCCTGCATAACTTTTTAAAAACATTTTATTTGTTTTAGTCTTTTTTTTCTTTTAAGCTTATACTACAGCATACCATTTTTGTTGTTTTCTCTACATTAATGTGATCATACCATACATAATGGCCTATAATCTGCTTACTTCTCTCAAAAGTAGAAAGATATCTTTGATATTGTTTTTAAAAAATTATTTAATTTGAGATTCAGGGGTACATATGCTGGCTTGTTACATGGGTATATTGTGTGATGCTGAGATTTTGCTCCTAAAGATCCTGTCACACAAGTAGTGAATATAGTACCTGATAGGCAGTTTTTCAACCTTTGTCCCCCTCCCTCCCAGCTTTTGGAATTCCTGTTTATTGTTTCCCATCTTTGTTTCTGTGTATACCCAATGTTCAGCTTCCACTTATAAGTGAGAAAATGCAGTATTTGGTCTTCTGTTTCTGTGTTAATTGGCTTAGTCTAATGGCCTTCAGCTGCATCCATGTTGCTACAAAGAACATGATTTCATTATTTTTGCCTACAAAACTTGATTTGACCAATAGAATGTGAGCAAAACTGACCTCAGAACAAATTTTAGGAGTTATTGGAAGCTTGATCACCTTTTTTTTTTAAAAAAACTTGTTCCTGTGTTCATGAAACCGTGAGATGAGATGGTATCTTTATCAACCTGTAACTCTGAGTGACTACAATGACTGGAATCTTCTGCTCACCTATAATGGACCTGTAGTATGTACAAGACATAAACCGTTGTTTTAAGCTACTGACATTTTCAGGTTGTTGAATATTGTAGCATAATTTAGTATTTTTTAAGTAATACACGGCTTAACTATTCTGTCTCTAGTCCAAGCTCTCCAGCAATAAGCAATAAGGAACCTCCTTATTAAACCCCTGAACAGCAGGGAGAGGGGGGCCAGATGCAAGGGTGAGAGATGTGAAAAGTAATTTCTATGTTTTAACCTGGCTCAGGGAACATAACATTGTCTATAGTTTTGTTTTAACAGGTATTTTGGGATAACTGTAGCTTTTTCCTCCCTTCCATTACCTTTTCTATTCAAGAACGGTGTATTAAGAGCCACTGTCAGGAACCCTAGGAAAAATCTTAAAAGCAAGTCAAAAAGACTGTTTTACTATACGAGCCAATAGATCTGATAACCCATACTATGATAACAGAGAACAACACAATATGGGCCACTTCATTCACTTTAGAGTACTTAAAAGTTATAAGAAGAAAAGAGAATATAAGCATAAGATGTTCTAAAGTCTTTGTCTTAAATCGTGTCACTTTAAAATGTTTACTATTTTGTAATCAATGATACAGAAATTTTGTTATTCAATGTGCCTAATGTAAAAAATTGTAACTAGGTGTGATTATTGTCACTCTTACTGGTTATAGCAATTGCAGCAGACACCTTTAGAGACAGGCCACTTCAGAGAGCTGGACTTTGGACAAGCCTCTTTTTCCCAGTTGCCTAAAGAGAAAGTGGTAGTAATAAATGGTCTGAAATGAGTTCCAGTTCTGGTTGTACCTATGAAATAGTCAACTTAGAAAACAACATAAATAATATGTGATTATTTTTTAAAGTTGAGATATATTTCAAATATCATAAAATTCACCCATTTACAGGGTACAGTTCAGTGCATTTTAGTATATTCACAGTGTTACACAACTATCACCACCATGTAATTACAGAACATTATCATCATCCCTAAAAGAAACCCTGTGTTTATTAGCAGTCACTCCTCATTGCTGCATCCCCACAGCACTGGTGGCTACTAATCTATCTCCTGTCACTATGGATTTGCTTACTGTGAACCTTCCATATAAATGGTCCTTTACTTTATTTGGACTTTCTGTCTTTGCCTTTTATAAAAACTTGTATATTAGACAGTTTCTGTATGTTACGTTATACAGATACATATAATATAAACTGTATGTTATCTGATATTTGATTAGTAAGTACTTTCTGTGATTCATTGTGCTATATTTACACTTTCTTCATGGTGTCTCTTGAAGTACACACGAAAAGTTTTTCATTTTGATAAGGTCCAAGTTACATATTTTTTGCTTTGTTTCTTATGCATTTGGTGTCATGTCAAAGAAATCATTGCCTAATTCAAGGTAAAAAAATTTCTCCTACATATTCTTCAACTACTTTATAGTTTAATTCTTGCATTTAGATTTATGATCCATTTTGAGATAAATTTTGTATGTTGTGTGTATGTCCAACTTCATTCTGTTGTTGTCATTCATTTTGTTTTCTTGAAAAGACTATTCTTTCTCCCATTGAATTGTGTTGTCACCCTTCTTGAAAATCATTGACCATAAATGTCAGGGCTTATTTCTTAAATTGTTTTTCATTGATCTATATGCCTATCTTTATTGTGGTATAAAACTCTATGAGTTACCACAGTTTTGTAGGAAGTTTTGAAATATGGAAGTGTATGTCCTCCAACTTTGTTCTTTATCAAAATTGTTTTGGCTATGTGAGATCCCTGAATGTCTATGTAAATTTATAGAATTAGTTTGTCAATTTCTGCAAGAAGTTAAGCTAGAATTATGATGGAGATTACATTGAATCCCTAAATCGATTTGATGAGTCTTGCCATCTTAACAATATTACGACTTACAATTCATGAACATGGATGTCTTTCTATTCATTTAGGACTTTAATGCTTTTTATCAATGTTTTGTAGTTTTTAGTGTTCTTTGGTTAAATTTATTGCTAATATTTTATATTTTGATACTATTATAATTGAATTGTTTTCTTGATTACCTTTTTATATTATTCGTTGCCAATGTATAGAAGTACAATTGATTTTTGTATATTAATATTGTATCCTATAGCCTTGTTGGGCTTATTTATTAATATAAGAGTTTTGTTATTACTGCTGTGGATTCTTTAGAATTTTCTATATAAATAAGAATATGTCATTTGAGAATAAACTTTCTTTCTTTTCAATCTGGATTCCCTTTATTACTTTTCTTTCCTTGTTTTTCTGGCAAGTAGCTTCAGAGCAACGTTGAACAGAATGATGAAAATGGACATCCTCATCTTGTTGCTGATCTTCAATCATAAGTTTACAGTGTTTCACAATTAAGTATGATGTTGACTGTGGGATTTTGTAGATGTCCTTTATCAAGTTGAGGATATTCCTATTCTGTTTCTATTTGTTGAGTTTTATTTTTTTTTAAGTTTGAAAGAATGTTGGATTTTTTTTCAATTTCTTTCTTTACATCCATTGAGATTATCATGTGGTTTTTGTTCTTATCCTATTAATATAATATGCTACATTGATTTTAATATGGTGAATTAATATTGCATTTTGGAACAAATACTATTTGGTGATAGGGTACAAGCTTTTTTATCTGTTGCTAGCTTTGGTTTGATAGTATTTTGTTGAGAATTTTTGCATCTATGTTTATACTGGATATTGGTCTATAGTATTCTTTTTTTCAGTATCTTTGCTTGTTTAGATATCAGGATAATACTGGCTTTAATTTGAGTTGGTATGTTTTCCTTCCTATTTTATTTTTGCAAGAGTTTGTGAAGGATTACAATTAATTCTTCTTTAAATGTTTGGTAGAACTTACCAGTGAAACCACCTGGTCCTGTTTTTATTTTTTTGGTGGAAATTTGTTGATGACTAATTCAATTTCTTAACTTGTTATAGTTCTATTCAGATTTTCTATTTCATATTAAGTCAGTTTTAATATTTTTTTCTTTCTATGAATTCATTCATTTTATGTAGGTTATTTAATCTGTTGGTTTAAAATTGTACTTCATATTACTTTATCATTCTTTTTATAGGCATTGAATCCTTTTTACTGAATGGTAGTAATGTCTGTTCTTTTATTCCTGATATTAGCAATTTGAGTCTTTTATCTCTTTTAATTGGTCAGTCTAGTGATAGTTTTGTCAATTTTGTTGATTGTGATTATTATCAAGATTTCTCTTTAATAAGAAATACAGAGACTTTGTGGAATATTCCTTATGACTGGCTGTCAGAGCCTAACATGTTTACCTATTCCTTATAAAAGTAAATTATTTATTATCATTAGCCAACCATTTTCCTAAAACAGCTCATAACTCATAATAGATGTATTCTTTGGGGATTAAAATTAAAGCTTCTAAAATTATACTTTCAATTTATATTTCTTGGGTTACATATTTAATAAGTTCTAGAAAGTAGACTTTCTTACATTTGCCCCAATCCACTTTTTTAAGCTATAGATCATGCTATGTCCATTCCAAAAGACTAACAATATGAACTCTATTTTGATTCTGTGTCCTTAACACTGAAATTTGCTTTTAGTGTTAAAGATCTTGGTTGTATTTCCCTTCTGTTTTTGTTTAGACTGTCCTCTTAGACTCTTCTCTTAGACTGTCCTCACACAGAAGCTCCTTAATCAGTTCCCTTGATTATCTGGAACTTTTCCATCATGATATATCTCCCTTGAGGAGGAGTGCCAAGAATTGCATGCTATATTCCAGATGTAAAAGTGCTGTGGTTTTGTAACAGTAGAAGATAATTTTTCTTGTGTTATGGAAAAGAGATTGCAGGTTATATGACAGTAGTAATTCTGTAAAGAGAGAGGTGGTAGGATGGTGGGTTTGAAATCTTTGAAAAGAAGGAGGAAAAAGATATCTTGTATTTTCTCAGGACCAGATGCCTCAAATAAAGACAAAAGAACACAACTTTCTATAAATTATTTTATGACAAATATACACATATTTTTTGGTGAGAAGTTTCTACTGCCTACCAAAGTGTCCTTCTGTTGTCTGAAATCAGAATCTGATTTGAAGTCTGCATGCTCTGTTATTCATCTTAGCACTCTTTTTTGCATGACTTATGTTGCTCAGTAGCCAAATGGAAGATTAATCACAGAATTAGCATTTTCAAATCGCCAACAATCTCCTTTGCAGATGTGCAGTAATATTACTGAAGTCTGTTGTTTTGCCCTACATTTATTGTTAATAATTAATGTACATTTCTGGGTGAAATTATGTGTTATCACCATCTGGTTAATTTAATAGAAATAGTCAAATCTAAAGCACTTTATTAAATATGTTGGATATAATTATCATCATTACTATAATGTAGCAAGTATCATGTTTTTTCTATAAAAGATGCCAGGAAATAGAACAATTCACCGTATGTCAGCTTAGTTATTGTTACTACAAACTCATTTTTTGAAAACCTCTCTCTATATTGTGTAATCAATGTGGGAATTAACAAAATGCAAAGTTCATAGATTAAAACGTGAGCTATAAGCAGATTATTAAATTTCCAATAAAGAGCTTGGATAACAAAAGTAAACTATATCAGATAGGTAAAGAGAAATTATTTTTCATCTTCTCATATTACTCTTCATATTGAATATCAAATGAAAATTCTAGAGAGTAACAAGAATATATATGTTGACATTTTTCTTCTTAGAACTGTCTAAGGAAAATAAATGGTGTGAGGTAAGTGCTGCTTTCTGAATTTATAAAGTGCCGATATAATAAAGAAAACATTTAGCCATTTTACATCATATCCTTCTGATAAGTTTTGCTCTGAAGATTGAAGCATAGATGACCACTGGATTTTTAATATCATCTTTTTAATACTCTACTTATGTAATGGAATACTCAATCTTTATGTCAAAGAGGTACAGGTGAGCTGACAGGGTTTTCCCACCCCACAGTTGATATTTCTCTCATCTTAAAGACTGAGATTCCTCCAAGTTGCACTTTTTCATAATTTAAATATGGCAAAACACAGCTTTTCCTCTTCTTCATAGTGGCTACCCACAAAGACCAGCCAAAAGCAAAACTTAAGTAGCATGTTATTTAATTTCCCTTTGTGATACTCTTATTCCCATTTTTTCCCCCAGGTGTATGTTTTACTGTAAGTGATGCCCAGTTGATCTTTTCAAGCTGTGACTGGGTAATGGTTTAGGTTGAGAGTTCACTCTGCATGGTTTTGCATTTAACACAGCTGAAAGAAGAATCTAACTGGTCTATAAGCACGAATGGAATGTGCACTAGTTATACAGTCTCATTTCTGTGATGAGGCACGAACATAAGGCATAGTCCCTTCCCTTGAGAAGAATGATATAAAGCTGATTTCTATTAATAATCTTAACTTTCATTTATTGAACTCTAACTATGTCCTTGATGGTATTTGAAGCCCCTTCCACAGATTATCTCTTTCAACTCTTATAACAACTTGGTGAGAAAGATAACATTATTAACCCCATTTTACGGACTGAGAGAATGAAGCCTAGAGGGATTAATTAATTTATGCAAATTAATCATATTAATTTGCATAAAAGATTAAGTGATGGAGAATGGTGGAGACCGAGATGTGAATTTAGACAGACCTACTTCCATGATATTATTCTCAACCTTGGTTGTACATTAGAATCACCTGGACAATTCTGAAAAATTATCTATGATTAGATTTTTTTCTCCAAGGAGCTAATTCATCTGGGGTGGTGCCTGGGAATCAGTGATTTTTAAAAAAATCCTTTCAGGTGATTCTACAGCATGGTTAGGGTTTCAAACTCAGGCTTCAGAAGCTGCACTCTTTTTTTTTTTTTAACAAAAACCATTTTTTTCATTTAAAAAAGTATTTAGAACACATAAAACAGGGCAACATTGATTCTTTTTTCTCATCTTCTTGTCTGGGATCTGTGAGTGGCTCCTCCACTGCTGCGCTGTTGCTCTCCGAGCCAGTGTTACTATTGCTGGTTCCTTCCTCTGCCGTTCTGTTGAACCGCTCCTGGCCTCTCTCCTTGCCGTCAGGAGTAGACGTGCCTTCTTCACCGTTCTGTTGGCCCTCTGTCGTTTCTTCAAGGTGTGTCTCCTCTGTCTCCATCGGAATGTTCTCGTCGTCTTTCTTCCCTCCCCTTCGTCGGCTGCTTGTTCTTCCTCAGGAACGACGCTGCTCTGTGTTCAGCTTGCTCTGCCGCCTCCTTCTCCCTTTCCTCCTGCCTTTTGCGGGCTTGTTCCTCTGCCTGTGCAATCGCTCCATATCCACTTCTACTTTCAGACCACACAACTTTCTACGTTCATTGTGAAATGAATCTGTGCTTTCCAGGAATTTCCTTTTCTTCTCCTGGTGTCCTTCCTCTGTTTGAGGAAGTTCAGCTTCTAATTTTCACTGATGAACCATTAAGGACTGGACCTGTCGTTTGAGGACCTGCATTCTAGCTGTTGTGACAACTGACTGAACGTCTGGCACCTCATTCTCACTAAGAACTTCACTGATGAGGCGGTGGTTTCTCTGGAAATGGGCGGTGGCTGTATGCTTCATTGAAAAGCCATCATCATAATCATCTGGATCTTCAGCAGGCTGAATGCTCATGTACGGTTCTTTCTCCATGCAAGACTGTCTCTGTCGACTTTCTTCCTCTAAGGCAGCTTCTGCACGACTTTTTGCATTTATGTAAGCAAGTTATGCAGGGGAGTTATGATAGGCCTTCATAGATTCATTGTACTCTATCTTTTCTGCTACATATTCGCTTAAATATTCTTGTTTTTCTTCATCAATGAGATCTCGCCACATGCCACCAATAATCTTGCCAATCTCCCACCACTTTAGGTGAGGGTTGGAAGCCTTTACTTGGTCCCAGACCTTTCTGCTATACTTCATGTAGGGCATCAGTGGCTTATCTGTGGCTTTGGGGGTTTTGGAATCGTAATACCAGAGGATGCTGTGACCGGGCTGTCCGTGCCCGGGTTCCCTCCCAGCCTGTAGTTGTTGTAGGCGAGATGACTGTATGGATTGCATCCCACAAGCCCTGGTGTGCTGGACATTTGTGTTGCAAGAGCTGGATTGGAAGGTGGGGCATAAGATGGTCTTTTTGACATTTTGGAAGATTAAGTTCTCAGTTCCTTAATGAATCTGAGACACAGAGGACAGAAAAAGCTCCCGAAGCTCCAGCTTCACTTCCTGTTGTCCCCCCAGAAGCTGCCCTTTTAGGGGAAACTAACTTGGATTCAGATCCAGCCAATAGTAGAGACATCTGTAAGTTGCAGCTCTATGGGCCTCCCATGAATGACCTGCTCTACTCTCCTCCCTGTGAAGGGAGAGAGATGTTATTACCTTTTACAGATAAAAGAGTCTCAATGTAGAGAGATTAAGCTACCTGACCAAGATTTTCTAGCCAATAAGCAACAAATCCTGGATGTAAATGGAGTTATTTCAACTCCAGGACTTTAAAAATAATACCATTGTGCCTATACATTAAAAAATATTTATTGTATATCTAGTATGTGAAGTGTAATGTGCTAACTGCTGTGGTAAAAATGTATGAAGTTACAGCAAATAACATCTAAGTTATATTATTAGATGCTAGATAGTGTAGTACTGACCAGGGTGCTGAGGTGTTTTGAGGAGTGATTGATTAATGGTGATGCCATTCTCAGGGAAAGCTTGGTCATAACATGACTCAGAGAAAAGAAAAGGAAATGTTTACTTACAGAGAAAATAAGGTTGCAAAACCTGCTCACCAAATCAAATAACGCAAGTATCTAAAAGAAAAATAAATACAAAATTAACCAGGATTACCAGCCTTGATCAAGCAGAGAAAAAAATCATTTTTTTCTTGTTTTTGATAGAATCATGTTTAATGCTGAAGATTTCATTGATTTTGGGGACCATAACTAGATGACTTTTTTTTCTCTGGCTATGGTATAAGTAGTGCTAAGCCAACTAAATGCAGGGCAACATGCCAGTTTTTGCTCCTGTGGTTTCATGGGTGAGACAGATTACTTCCCCTGGGTTTTTTAATATTTAGATAAAAAATCAAGTTCCAGTGCCACTCAACTTAAGGGATTTTCTTGGACTGAATAACTTGCTTTGTTTTCCTCAAATTATAACACTGGTATCTTGACTAATAGCCCCAATTCCTGTGGGTCTTTGTAGCATCAGCTATAAAGTAGTCATATTTTTTGAGGCTTAACATTTAGTTAATACAATTACCATTTATTTATTCATTCATTCAAACACAATGATTTTGTTGTCTACCTACTATGTACCAGGCACTATTCTAGGCAGTAAGGATTGATAGTGAATAAAATAATTTTTTTGCTTATGTGGAACTTACCTTCTAGTGGGGTTAACGAGGAAAGATAGATAGTAAATAACAGATGGTAAACTGAATGAGGACAAGGGCCTGGAGATAAATATAGCAGAAAAATGAGTATAGGTAGAACCCAGAATAAGGACATGCTATTTTGGGGGAAAGATTAGTGAAGAAATAAAGAGAAGTGGAGATGAAACATTTGTTTTCTTGTCCAGGAAAATAGCAAGAGAAAAGTTTTGAAGCAGGAGAAGACTTAGTACCTTTGAAAAATAGCAAAAAAGCCATGGAGGCTACAGCAGGGTAAAGAGAGAGGGGTCAGAGATTTGTCAAGTGAGACAGAGGGGGAGCTCACTTATACAGAGCCTTGTAGGTCAGGGGAAGACTTACCTTCTGCTCTGGTAAAATGCGGAACCCCTAGAAGAATTTAAGTAGAGGACAGTTATCAAACTTAAGTTTTGAAAAAGTTATTTGAGTTTCTATAGGTGAAAGTAAGGAGGCCAACTAAAAAGGTATTGCAATGTTCTTGCTGAGGAATGATGATAGCTTGGACTAAGTAGATGGAGACAGAAAAATGGCTGCCCTCTGTTTTCTATTTTGAAAGTGAAGACAATGGTATTTTCTTTTGAGTTGGAGGTAAGTTATGAGTTCAAGGGACGATGAGATGTTGACTTCAAGTTTTTAACCTGAGTGCATGAAAAAAATGCAACAATCATTTTTAGAGACAGAGAAGGCAGCAGGAGGATCAGGGTTGGGGTAAAATTGATGTCATTACTTTATACAGGTTAAAGTCCAATGCCTATTAGACATCCAGTTGTAGATTTGGAGAAGGCAGTTGGTTATAAGACTATGGAATTCAGTAGAGAGGTATGCAGTGAAAGCCAAGAACATTTAGATAACATTTGAAGTCACACACTTGGATGAAACTACTCAGGGCATCTGTGTAAACAATAAAGATATCTAAAATCTTTGATGGAGCAGCCCAAGGTTTACAGTTTGGTAAAATAAGGACAAATTCAAAAAGGAGTATGAGAATGAGCAGCCTGTGTGCCAGGAGATGAAATAAGAGCATTGTTGCAAAGGACAAAAGAAGGAAGGGCTTCACAGAAAAGGGAGTGATTAGCTGTTTTAAATGCTACTGATGGAAGGGGCCCGATCAAGTTCCCTTAACATTTGATCATTGAATTTAGCAATGCAGAGGTCATTGTTGACTTTAACAAGAGTTTTTTTCAGTGGATTTATCAAAGGTTTCCAAAGTTGAATTACTTTGTAAAAATATGCATGTTATTTCCTTAAGCAGATGAATGAAACAGAGGTCCTTTAAGGATCTTTCATTCCTTGAATTCTACGGATGAATCTTCTGAAACCTTGATCAGGGGTTTGGTTTTTTGAGTTTAGTAAGACATGTGAACTAATTTCCTTGACTGTGAAAAACTTTTCAAATGAACGAAGTTAAATACTACATGTGAAAAATAAGAAGTAGTCAACCTGTTATTCTGTCTGTATCACTTCAAACAACCAGTTGAACCATATATTCACTCACAATGATCCAGGTAGCCATCACCAGATACAAATCGAAGGTCTTGAGAGACAGGGTGTTGAATCTAAAGATTTGAAGTGACTCAAAATAGTTCTTAGCACTTGGGTAAGAGGGAAAGAAACCGTCTGAGAGATCATCATTACAGAGCTGTCTGGGAGTTTTCCCACATGGATGATTAAGTTCTGAACACTTGGGTTATGAAAATAAACATAATTGCCAAAGTTGGCCAAACATGATATATTGGTGGGAGTGATGAGTACCAGGAGTATACACTAAGAGAAATTCTGTACTTGTGGGGTTGGGATGCATTTTGGGTTGGAGGTAAGACTGGTATGATTCCATAATCTGTGCTCCTTACATTATGATATCTTACTTTTCTGTGTGTGCAGGGGTTAACTGTCAAATAAATGGTTTGTTTTAAACCATCTGAGCTAAATAAGTGTACTTTTGCTATTTATTTTGATTTGTTTTTGATTTGACATCTGTCTCCACTGTATCCTCTCTTCCCACACCTAAGACTGACACTCTATTTCATGTACCTACAAAGGCAGCCGTTACTGCTCGTTTGATGTAAATTTCTCTTATTCCAGAATTTTCATGTTACAAGGAGGCATTTAACTTTTCTTGACCTTAGTTTAAGCTTCTTAGAATCCAAGTTTGGATTAGCTGATCTACATAATCTTTTCAGGTACTGCAAAAAATTACAAATTTTATGGGTATATGTTAATAAACATGAAATCATGCTAGTAGACGTAAAGAGTGACTTGAACTGCTTTCTTCCCCTATAAAGGCAAGAATAGCTCTATGATGGTGCTCGGTCACATTACAAAAGGAGAGACAAGGTTACACAGTGTCTCATAATCCTGAGATGTGGTGTGTAATTATCCATTTTCAAAAGGCTTTCTTTATGTTCTGTTTCACTGGGAAAGTTAGAGCAAAGTGAAAATAAAGTTCTGCAATTATGAAATCTGCTCACTTGGCTCTTTCTGCTCTTCAAAGTAAATTCTGTGTTAATAGAGAAAAGTTAGTTAGTGTAACAGACCCCTAATTTGTTACCATTATAATTATTATTTTTTTCAGACCCATTAACATTTGTGAATGAATTTAATGCTCAGGAAAATGACGATCTCAGCCGTGGTCTGATCCAGGCGTGGCACCATCCTGCTGGGATAAGGACCTTTTAAATTGCTTCCAATCTGCCTAATTCTCACTTAAAGAGTGTCCTCCTTTCTATCTCTTTGAGACTTGCTTGCTTTAGATTAAATGCTCTGGTTATCATTGAGTATTCATTCATTTATTCAATATTTATTAAGTACCATGTGCAGGTTTTGTGCTAAGCACCAGAGACAATTTGAGGCACAAGTCAGACCTTTCAGTTCTATAGGGAAGACAGACATTTAAGAAATTAGCATAAAATGAGGCACATACTATGATGGAGCAAATAAGATGCTATAGAAACAGAGTCTGAGCAAATAAAATGCTATGAAAACAGAGTCTAGGGGTCAAGGAAACTATAAAAGAAGTGAGAATGAAGGTAAAATCTGAAGATGAGTTGAAGCTAGCTGTGTGAAATGTGTATGCATGTTTGCATTGTCTCTGTGTGTATGACTGTGTGACTGGGTGGGAAAAGTGTAATAGGGATTCAGATAGGGAAACAGTATGTGCAAAGGGAAGAAAATATGACAATACCAAGGAATCAAGCAAAACCCGGTATTAATGGGGTAGAAGGGATATTGTAAGAGGAAAGTTGGTGGGAGATGAGATTGGGAAGGTGAGAGGGGAAAATGGGAAAGAAATTTTGCAAGATGTTAAGCACTTTTGTACTTAATCCTAAGAGCAATGATAAGAAGAAAAATACAAATAGATGTGAATTAAAGAATGTTAATGTACGTGTGAGTGTATATTATATATTTACTTGGAGGAGGAGAGGAGTTAGGAAGCAAAGATAGCAGTTAGTACATTCATGCCATCATCCAGGAGAGAGATAATAGGGTCTTGGACTAGGTCATTGGCCTGAGTCCTGGGTTCTTAAAGCCATGTAAAAGAGGAAACCACTCAGAGCTGACTGGATGTAAAAAGTGAAGGAATGGGAAGAGTCAAAGGTGACTTCCAGGTTTCTGGTTTGAGTAACATGATAGGTGGTGACAGGGTGGTGCTGCCACTTACTAGGTGGAAAACCAAAGTGCGTTACTGAGATGGGGAACTCAGAAGGAGGATTGGGGATGGAAGATGCAGGTGGGTGGGAGTTATGAATTGATTTTGAAGTTTTGACATTGAGGAGAGTATGAGACATCCAGGTGGGGAATGCCAACAGGCAGGTGGATGTATGGGTCTGGAATGCAGAAGCTAAATCTAGAAGAGATTTGAGTCATTTGTATGCAAATGTTCTCAGTCTTTGAAGCACTGTGATTTTCCCTCTATCATGAAGATTATCTTAGCATGATTTATAGACATCTCTGAGTACTTCTTATCCCCCTACTCTAAAGAGTTCCTTAAGCTCAGAAACTGTATTAACTATTTTTTGTCACTCCCATTGAGTCTAG
Source organism: Ateles fusciceps (assembly GCA_036589455.1). Taxonomy (NCBI): domain Eukaryota; kingdom Metazoa; phylum Chordata; class Mammalia; order Primates; family Atelidae; genus Ateles; species Ateles fusciceps. Next base: position 3,563,117 of record JAZHEH010002924.1, on the reverse strand, counting down.
TACAGTGCTTTATGGTGGGAACTCACTCAATGATTGCTAGCTAAATGTAGTCTAAGGTCTTCCTGTCTCAGCTATCTTGGCTATAGCCTATGGTTCTATGGTCCCACATCTTAGTTCTTCCTCCTATATTGAAGGAGAATTGCTCTCTCCTTTCCTAGTTTTAACCCTCATTTTGTCTAGCTGTCTAATTCTCCCTTGCTTAGAGAAGACAGCACAATGTACAAAAGCACGGTAAACTGGAGGTAGAGGAGATATGTAAGACACTACCAATTATGTTCCCTCTGACTTGGTCAATCGTGGACAAATCTCATCATTTCTTTGAGCCTCAGCTTACCCATCCATTAAAGAAATGGTCTCCATGACCTCTTATAACTCCAATAAACTCCAATTCAGTTTTTCCTCTTTTCATCTGATTTGTCATTCTATAATTCTCTTATATTCTTAACTGTGCTTATTGGCATTTACATTCTTAAAAGTATGGATATGGTATATTTTGTGAATTTTCTCTGCTCAAATAAATTGAAAAGCTCATAAAGAGTTATAATTTGTTGTCAACATAACCTTCAGTCTAGTATTAAAAAATCCACAAGACAATGCTCAATAAATACTTCTTGAATGAGACGGAATAGAAAAAAAGCATCACAAACCTACACGTGGTCACTCTGCTGGTGTGTCATGCATACTATTGCCTTGCATGGCCCCAACTCAAGGTGTTGTGAAATAGGAATTAAAGTCTGCTGTTTTTCATGAACCTGCTTAAGGAAATGTTAGATGATAATCTTGGGGTGCTATATAAAAATATCTCTAAGTTTTTTCTAAGCAATGAAGAACTTTTCTTCAAACAACATTCTCATATCACATCTCAAAAAATATTTAAAAATTAAATGATAATGGATCTGGTAATAGTGATGGAACTTGGAGTCCTCTTACATAATTTTCTCTTTGTGCCTTTTTCTGAACTCTCCTTTTCTGAAGAGATTAAGTGTTTAAGTTTCTAACATTTTGATTCTATAATTCTAATTGCCAGCATACACACAGCTCTCTGTTTCTCTTGTACTCCGGCTTAAACTAGATGCTGTGGGGGCTTTTAGAGATGAAGACAATATAGTCCCTGCCATTATTTAGAAGGATAACCTGACTTACACGAACAAAACAAGTAAAGGACCCCACATAAAAGCACTGTGTATTTTTCTGTCTATGGAGGAGTTGAAGCAGGTAATCCTCACAGTCTCTTCCAGTTTTCACATTCTGTGACTCTAAGTGTTAATGATGTGGCCATGTGCATTAAGTGCTTTGAGCTCAGGAGTAACACACTATATAAATTCAAGGACCATTACATGCATAATCATAGCTGCTAAGCAGGAACATATTCCGTATTTGCATGATATTCTCAGGAAATCCCAAGGGAAACACTGTTTAGGAGCCAAACACTATTATTTTTTTTTTCAAGAAAGAAAGAAGAAAGAAAGAAAGAAAGAAAAGACAACACAGAAAGACAACACAGAAAAGGAAAACGTAAGCCTCTTCTGATCCACAAGCTCTTCCTTAACATGTTGCTGCAGGTAAATCATTCATTTGTCATTTAGGAAAATATCTCAAATAATATTCTCCCCTGATTCAAATAAAACTTCCAATGCCAAGCCGTGCTGGCTGCCAGAAGTATGTTTGGGTTAATTGCACACCTGCATTTTATTTCAAGTAAATTGCATGGTGCCCCCCTCTTTGTGCCCCTCACAAAGCAGGAGCCCACCTGTCTGGAGGCTCTTTGGGCAACGAAGGGTTGCAGGAGAAAATTAGTCATCCTCTTTTCTTCCTTGTGACTTCTTTGACCTTGAGACTTCTAATGGCATCTCAGACAAAATGAACATAATCTAATGGACAGCGGGGAAGAGGGAACGGCTGGGTACATCTGTCGTATTACTGGGCTGTCTGAACAGTCAATGAAGCAGGGCCAAACCATAAGAGGCCTGTTCAGTTTAGCTCCAGGGTCTGCAGAGAAGGAGCACAATCATTTATCTTTATTTACTGAACTCTGCTTTCTGTTTAAGGAAAAAAAAAAATTGACAGGTTGACAAAAACCTGCGTTGGCGCTGCCCGCTGCACAGAGATAAATGCTATTTGTGCTCTGGAGAGTCAAGGACAGCTCACGATGCCCTTTAGCTGGTTTTAGTAGGTGCCTATCATATGGAAACAAAAATGCCACGGCACTTGGATCCTCTATCCCCACCAACACCTTCACATCTTCTCATAGAAGGATTCTTGTAGATGGATCCACAGGAAGGAAGTTTTGCAAGGAATGGAAGATAGAATTCGCCAAGGAAGTAAATCAGATAGAAATAATTCAGGCAACAGAATCAGAGAACAAAGGCAACTGGGAAATGTTGAATATCCTATAGGTTTCTTTATGATGAGAGATCTACCCATGGCATCCATAACAATATACACTCTCTTACATTGATAAAAGAAAGACACAAATAATGCATGTTCCAGTTGCAGAGAGAAATTTCAATAGCAGGAATTCAGGAATAGGTCTTTAAAGTTCTGTCCAGCTATGTCTCTTCCTTACCAGGTCACATCGCTTATCCTTTTATTGAGCTTACCATACTTTTCTTGGTATAGTCATCGCCAAAGTGGGGTTCCTGACACTCAGGGAATGTATAGGACTCTCAACTGGGTGAGAAGAAAATATGAGAGTTTATTTTTCCCTTCTTTCCTTCTCTCTCTTATCTCATCCTTTAAAATTTCTGTTTGTTATGGAGGTTTTATAGTGTATATAATGTATTTATACAATAGTGTCTAGATATGATTTCTAAATATAAACGAAGAGAGATACAGGCCGGGCGCGGTGGCTCACGCCTGTAATCCCAGCACTTTGGGAGGCCGAGGTGGGCGGATCACGAGGTCAAGAGATGGAGACCATCCTGGACAACATGGTGAAATCCCGTCTCTACTAAAAAAATACAAAAATTAGCTGAGCAAGGTGGCACGCGCCTGCAGTCCCAGCTACTTGGGAGGCTGAGGCAGGAGAATTGCTTGAACCAGGGAGGTGGAGGTTGCAGTGAGCCAAGATCGCGTCACTGAACTCCAGCCTGGCGCCTGGCAACACAGCGAGACTCTATCTCAAAAAAAAAAAAAAAAAAAAAAAAAAAGAGAGAGAGATATGTGCACAAAATCTTTTTACAAATGGGAAGCACAATGAAATAAATTTGAGACCATCTCAGAGTTTTGGTAATGTACTATGTCCTTTAAGATTAACCCCCCAGTCTAATTGCCTAGGCTGAAGTTGCCCTGCTGTTTATGAAGATAGTTTTCCAGAAATTCTGGAAAATAGTTACTTCTTTATCTTCCCTAATTCTTGGAAAAAATAATTGTGCACAAATTGGTATAACATCACTCTTTATCTCTCTGCTAAGATGATTCATGTGTATTTTAATATCACTGGTCAATTTTTGAGATAATTTCTGTACTTGTCACCTCTCTAATGCCATTTACATAAGAGAAATATCAAATATCTTGTAGGACAGTGGTTGAATTTGGAGACTGAGTGGGAAACATGTAGGAAAGACTAAGATTTGAGATTCCCTGCATTTGGGCTTAGGAGAGTGTCTTAGGAGAGTAGCAGAAACCCTGCATGACATACTGACTCTGCTTTGGGGTGCCAAACGGACAGCCCAGAAGTAGACCCATCCATTTCCATCCTCTTGACTGTCTTCGATATTCTACATTTTAAGTATTTGCTTTAACTATATCAAAAAGGACACGAATGTGAGGCACAGGTATGTGCCTGTGAAGAATTTTAATGTTAGAGAATTAAATGGAGGTCTGAATAGAGACGGGGGACCAGCCTTCTGGAGTCAGGGCTGGTTCTGGAGAGCTCCCCTGCATAGCATGCTGCAGCAGTGGTTGGCGCTCTGGCATTCTGTAGGAGGGATGGGATGAGTGAAAGCAGCAGAAAAAAGGGTGAATTCTCAAATGTGCCAGAGGCTGAGCAGGGAAGCTGGAAGAGAAGTTGGAAGGGATTCTACTGACACAAAGCCATGATCTCATTACATGGGTACAAATGAACCAGATATTCGGATATGAACAGAAAGAGAGGAGGGCACTCAGAAGGTGCGAGTGGAAGGAGGTTAAATAATAGTGGCACAGAATGTGTTAGGTTGAGTTTACTACAAGTGATCCCTGCATTCTCAGCAGTGGGAATTGGGGAAGGCTGCTGACACATTCTGCTGAGACTAAACTGGCAGCTATGGAGGCCGGTAGAATGGGAAAGATTATGTATCTAAAAGCCACTTTAAAAGTTGTGATCCATAGTGTGCGCTGGCTTGTAACACTGCCACTGTGTCAGACTTTGTCATGTTTAGGGAACTGACCTTGACTGATGCAGTGGATGGGGCCACCAGAACCTGATGCTGTAGACCAGAGCCATTGTAGAAGTGAAGAAGCAATTTTATGAACATAGGCTCAAGTGCTGTAAATGTCACAAACCCCAGTAAGCCTGATTTCCCTTGCTCTGAGCTGTTTGCTAAAATTGTTGACTAATATTTTCTACCCCCTGAGGAAATAAATAATCACCAGGATTTTTAATTGTGTTAACTAACAAAACAATAAATTTGTAATAAAGAGTATAGCTATATATTTCATCCATTTACTTAATGGTTTATGTAAATAAAAAACAATTTGGGGGCATTGTGATGAGTATTTTCTGAAAATGTCTCAACTAATTATTGTTTTCTATTTACTTTGTTGTAATTGAATAATGCAACTCCTAGCTGTTAAGAATAATTATTTTGAGATATTAAACATAATCACCATTTTCTTTCTTGATATTTATTTCTTACGTTATTTATATAGTAATTGTGTGCTAGTATCTATGAATGGCTGTATACTTTTTACTCATTAAAATCAGTTCCTGATGTGAGTTTTTGTTTCTATTTGATTTAATAGGCACTGAACATTTAGCTGTATGCATAGTACTGTGCTAGTGCTGGAATTGAAGGTGAAGGTCTTGTGGGCTATCAAACACAACATCCTAGGGCATACTTTGGTATAAAAATAAATCCCAATGTCTCAGAACTTAACACAACAACAGATTACTTCTCTTTCATTTCAGAGTCCTGTGTAGATCTGTTTTTTTTTTTTTTTTTTTTTTTTCCTTGGAGACTATCCTCCAGCACAGTTAGAGGTCCAAAATCCCTCTGTCTCTAGATTCTGCCATCTTCTACACAGGACCTCAAAGTTTCCTGTGGAGAGAAAGAGAGGTGGAGGACTGCATAGGATAGATTTCAGGGCAGATCTAGAGGCGGCTTCATTGCTTCTGTGAGCATTTTATTGACTAAAGCCTAATAACCTTTCCAACACATACTACAGTTGACCCTTGAACAATATGAATTTGTATAGCATAGGTCCACTTATAAAAGGATTGTTTTCAACCTTTCCAACCTTGGAGGCAGTAAGACCACTCCCTCTTCTTCCTCCTTCTCCTCAGCCTACTCAACATGAAGACAATGAAAAGGAAGATCTTTATGATGATACAGTTCCACTTAATGAATAACAAATATATTTTCTTCTCCTTATGATTTTCTTAGCAGTTTCCTTCCTCTAGCTTACTTTATTGTAAGAATACAGTATATAAAACATATAACATATAATATAAAAATATGTGTTAATTGACCATGTTATTAGTAAGCCTTCTGGTCTTATAGTAGGACATTAGTAGTTAAGTTCTAGAGGAGTCGAAGGGTGTACACAGATCTTTGACTGCAGAGAGATTGGTTCCCCTAAACTCCATGTTGTTCAGTGGTCAACTGCATTAACTTTAAGTTTTTCAACTTCTTCTCCCAGTACAATAAGCTCATTAGACATGTAATCTGACTTCCAAGTTCTAGCAGGCAACAGTTCTAACAAAGTTTATTCACTGTACAATATGCATAGCCATCTTTTCACCTCTTTTTCTTTAGCTTTATGAATTTTATTGCCTCTAATCATTCAGTTTCTAAGTGAGTGACACACACACACACACACACACACACACACACACACATACACACACATAGGTGCTTGTTATAGCATCCCTGACTTGTCTGTACATGAGTATAGCTATGCTATAATTCAGTAAAAAATAAACCCTAGAATTAGAAGGGACAAGCAAGAGTTAAAACTAGAAATGATTGCAGGATCCAGATCACAGGGAAGTGAAAGAGAGATGTGATTTAGCAGGGGCATGCAGGCATGAAACAAGGAGAAATAGAGGTAGAGTAACCCATTTAGGAGATAATTGTTACAACCAGAGAAAGGATAGCAAGGGTCTAAAACAAGGTTGCATCAAAGAAACAAGAAAAAAAGGGAGGCATCTGAAAGACATCCTGAAGGAAGAACATCTGGCTTTGTCGAAAAGCAGTCAATCAATGTCAAAGGCACAAGTCCTCATACCAATTACTCAATTTACTCACTGTTTAATTTTCTTTATCCTATGAAGCCTCCCTTTGAGACTGAGATGATCAAATCTAACCTATAGATTTACAAAGTTTATTTTGAGAATCAAATGATATTAGGTAAATGAAAATGTTTTGTAAACTATAAAATGTCATACCAGTGTTAGTTAAATCACAGAGTACAAAGGAAACATTTAAACACGCCTCCACACTCTGTTCTTGAGTAACTGAGAATGTCGCATTCCTAACAGGAATGCTTATTGGAAGTGGTAAGTGGGATGTGACGATGCATTTGGTGTTGGCCATGATAAATTCAAGTTTATCTAAATCTTCATGTGGATATCTCTGGAAACAGCATGTCACAGTTTGGTTCCCGAGAAGAGGCTCTGAGATGGTGGGCTAATGATTTGTTAAAGAGAATCCAGTAAGGAAGTGAGGAAGCAGCCCAGAAAAAGGAAAGAAGCCAAACAAGGCTGAGATTTCAAGAAGAACCTGTGGAGGATAACCTCAATCTGATCCAGGAAAACTCTGGATTTTAAGTCGTGCCTCTGTATTCCTTCTACACTAAGTGAGGGTGCCAGACCTTCATATTCCAGTACCCCTAGTATTCGCTCGCTGGCTAAGAGCCTGGGGAACACAAACTTCTAGGTTTGCCTGAATTGGCAAATTTGCTTTAGGAACCAAGTATATAAATGCAACTATAGAAGAGCTGCAGATGTGGTCATTTGGAATCAGAAATGTGAAGGCTGGAAACAGCAAAAGGAATACAATAGAATCTGAGGGAAGCTTCAAAAGTACAGTTTTTGATTTTAGGAGGACAAGTGAAATGAGTAATCTGTGTTTTTAGTGTCCAACAAGTAATTAAAGTTAAGGGTTCTATATATTAATGAACTATATAAATATATCCTGAGCTTTTAATTATTACATCTCTTTGCATATTTTTCCAAGGTATAGACACTAATATTACCCCAACTCCTGTTTTCTTCTGTTGCCCGTGGAGATCTGCAGACAGAATTGTGACCTAGGCAAAGCTATCTTTCATGCTCCACAATACCTTTGGAAAGACCCTCCCATCTTTTCAACTATGATTGTATATATGACCCTTGCCCTCATGTTATCCCCAACACCACGACACACTGTCTTCACTCCCAGTGATATTCTAACAAATTCACATGAAGTTTTGTGTGCCTAATAGAGATTAAGTTCCTTTTATCCTCTCATACTCTGCATTCTTTCTCCTGACCTTTTAGAGATGTTATCATTTAATAAAAAATTTATTTCTGATGGTAAAATTTTAGGTAATAGCAGATGACTATTGAGTAGATTAAAAAAATTCTTGTATTTTTTATTTTTTACAAATTTTTATAGAACATCAGGATTGGAAGAAATGTAGCTCATTTTATCCTACATCCATTTGATATTTTTTGATACACTGGATACTTACAGATAGGTTAATTTTAGGGAAGATTTTGTTAGATTCATCCATAGCTCAGTACGAAGGAGCACTAAGTGAAGAGTCAAACAATTTATGAGAATAAACGTGAGATATCAAGAAAGAAGACACAGGATTTGAGCATAAAGTTGGCCCCACTTTGCAGGGACTGCTGTTTCTTGCACTGGTATACAGACTTTTTAGACGTGTCTTGAAGGCAAATTTTCTTGCATAGGCTGCTCTCTGAGCCCTTCAAATGAGGTTAGAAACTTTTTTCTTCCTCCATGGGAAGTGAGGATTTATGTGGCAGAATTTTTACTTAGTAATTAATTTGGACCCAGCAGCGTGGAGATGGTGAGAAAGGGACCCTATTAAGACTTGATATTAAGTTAATAGCAGGTGACAGTGACTTCATCAAAACCCCTGTGCAAAACATCAAGCAGATGGAAATTTCAGTTCTGGTACATTACTCAGCTGACTATCATCAGACCTGCTTACAAGGGTCATAAAGATTATTTGTACATTAAAGAAAGAAGGGCCTGTCCATCAAGCTCAGTATGAAAGAGAAGCAAGAAAATTACCATTTCATCAAATGCAAAAAAATCTGCAATTCTGTTAATGAAACTCCCAAGACTTCAGAAAATTCTCTGTGGCTATTTTTCATTATTTCTTTCCAACACACACACACACATTCTTTCCAGAAACATGAGTGAGGGATGGAGGAGATCTGGGACAGATATCACCAGCATTTCCATCTCTTCCATGAAAACCATCAGGATAGGAAGAGATGAGAGGGCAGCAGGGAAGATGTCCATTGTGATTTACACAAAATTTGCTAGCTAAATAGGTGGAAATAGTCATTTGATGAAATGGAAGCTTGGTAAAGCTAAGACAAATGTAAAGAAAAATCACAGCCTATTTGGAATATTCATCTCTCCGATTCATTGCTGTAAAAAGTCATCATGTATAGATCAGGGATCAGGAAAAAAAAAAGCAGTTAACAGAAAACATCTGAATAAAATTTCCACCAAGTGACAACATTTTCCACTGCATAAACTCAGAATACAAAAGGGTGACTCAATTAAGTATTCAAGACATACAAGAGTTGGAAGGTCATGAGACACCCATTTTTTTGGAATGCTTTGCATAATTGGTACAGGAAGCCTGTACCATGGATAGAGCCCGGAATTTAGCAACATTTCTGTATCATCTGAATAGGACGCTTAGACGTTCTGTACAAGTGGTTTACAACAGGAATATCTTTGTTTCTTACCTCTGTCCCTTGTGCCTTCTATAAGCCAAAAGGACGTTTCTGATTAATACGGTAATTAGATGGTTATTAAAAACAGTAATCATCCAGAAATTATTTTGTGTCATAAACATCCCATGCAGAGAAAATATTTGAACATTTAAAAGTTGAACATTACAATTGGCTTCATATGCAAGAAGCCAAAGGGGACATAAAGAATTTTAAGTTCCCAAGAAAGCACTCACATTTAGAACAAGTTGTCTTCTTGATCATGTTGGAAGTTAGTGCCACACATCCTATAGATTCCCCTTGTGGCCACTAGCAATGAGCCAATTTCTATTAATGAAGAGCTCATGCTTATGGCTAATATAGAAGAAAATGTACTGAGGGGGGAAGCTAAGTCATTCATTGGAGATAGCTTAATTCTAGTAATATCCAATTTCCAAGCTTGTTTTAATTTGTTATCAAAGTAATCACTCATTCCAGCTACAGTCAGAAATAGCTTTTTGTTGTCAGTAGCCTGAAAGATTACTCAGAAGGAACTCCATTTTTTAAAGCTCACCTGCCCAGCATCTGTGATATGCTCACAAGTTCCAAGAGGTATACTTTTCAGCATCAGAGCCAGGCTGAAAAGAACTTAGTCTGCTTTTCTGCCATTTTCTGAGCCAGAGAGTATATTTTGTGACTTCACATCCTGATTGAAACTCAAATACAAAGAACAGAATATGATGGGTCAGGGATGACAGGATGGGGTGTCCACTGGACTTCATCTTTTGTGCCATCCTAATCTTACAAACTTTTCTGCCTATCCTTGTCATAGGAACCATTTATCTGGATTTTGTTACAGATATGGTAGTGCTCTTGCAAGATTGCCTGGGGCTTTTCAAGTACTAGTCCATATTTCCTTTAATCCATACTTGTCATTTATTTACAATGTCCAAGAGAATGGTCAGCTCAGTGTGTTTGGCCAGCTGCATGGAAGCTCAGCAAATGATGCTGTGCAAATACAAAACACTATTTAGAAATCAAACTTTGAGGTGCATATTGGATTATGCAATTTACAAAGACAATTCCACCACCAGAAACTTGGACATTACTTTACATTGTTTTATCAGTGATGAAGTAATGACATAAAAGTTCTTACTCAGAGCACTAATTAGTTTTAAAACCATGGAGACTGAGGAACACAGGAAGCATATGGAATTTTAGTCTGTGGAGAAGCTGGGAAGGCCTCAGGACCACTTCCACAGGAGAGGAAACTACAGCCTTGCTTGATAGACTTAGTCACATTTACACAGCTTGGTAAGTTTACCGCAAGGGTTAGAATCTTGATTTATACTCAGGGTTTTCTTTATATCTGAAGAAAAACATCAGTTGAAACAGAGATGGCAGGACAAGAAGAGACAAGGAAAAGAGATTAATTTGGGATGTGGTACGAAGAAAAGGGAAAAAGAGAACTAGGAGAGGGCATACTTGTCTCAAAGAGCCCTTATTCCTTTTCAAATTTGTCATCTCTGGTGATCTCCTGGAAGCTCCAGTTTTTAAAATCAAAATATGGAAGAAGATGGTCAGAATAGTTAAAGCTGATTGTCACTAAAATCACAACTTTAGGATGTGCTTTCTGAATGTATACAGAAACACTAGCAAACCCAAAACACAGTCCCCCTCATTGTCACTGAGTAGCTTCCAGGGATGATAATGAAGAATTGTCTCCTCTTTATTGCTTTGGCTGATGCTTGAGTCTGTGGCGCCAGAATCTGGATCTCCCAGAGCCAGACAGTGGGGAAACAATACATTAGCATTAAATAATGGGATCTCTGGTGCCCGAATGGCAATGGAGAAAGGGTTAACTCAGCTGAGGCTTTGTATAGCAGGAGCCTCCGTCAATAATCACTTATTTTTCTAGGCTGGGAGGGGGGGAGAAAGGAACCTTGGGGGGAGGAAAACACAGAATGCACTAATCTTATGATAAAAATAATACGATTCCTATACCTGCTATCTCTCCCCCACCAGGTATTTCTGCTCTCTCCACAGAGCACTATAATGCCCATAAATGTCAGTTAAAATAAAAATTTCTGTTCCATTAAACATGTGAAAAATATGTTACATTGAATACTGTTGGTTTAGGAAATGCATTTTTATCCTTCCTAACCAGTCCATACAAACTGTGGCTGCCACAGGTGGCCATGCAGTGGGCTGGGGCTGGCTTTGCAGCATCATCAGGCTTACCAAAGCTGTATCTCATCCAGTGTGCGCCATTTGGGTCTGCACACTACATCAGCCCTGCTCAAGTTTTAAGGTCCACAATCTGGCCAGCCTGCTCTGAGAGTTAACTGTGGGTTTATGCTCTCCAGTGAAACATGCTCTGCTTTTGTTTGTATTCAAATAAGCTTGAACCATGGTGGTGCCTTCAAAGCCAGGATGGAGTTATCATCATTATACATTCTGAGACATCAAGAGATCACATCTGTACTGGCTTCTAACGATGTGGAAACAGAATTGGCTACAAAAATTCACTTGAGTGTAGGAGGTAGCTGGGAACATCAGTCCACCAACCATTTAGGAAATAGTACTTCTCCATCCACCACATGCCAGGCACTGCCCTGAGAATGCCAGTTGGTTCCTGAGCATCTACCATGTGCCAAGAGCTTGGCTCATGTGAGCGCCTTCATTATTATTTCCCTCATTTTTGTAGTAAAGAATCTAAATCAGAAAAGATTTTTGGCTAGGGTGATGATCTGTGATAAAAGGTGAATCTCCAGTCTAATTCCTCACTTTACCCCTCTCCTGAGGTGTGGCCCTTCAGCCACGGCAGTGCATTAACATAGTTTTCTGTTTATCAGCTCTAGGCCTGTGTATGAGCTGCTTGCTTTCTGTGTAGCTTCCTTCCATACGCTTCCTCTTCTTCTTAATTGCAATTCACTCCTCCAGATTCTTTTGTCAGAGACAAATATCAGATAAATAAGGAAACGGATGTTATTCAGGTTACTGCAATAGGGACAACCTTTCAGATCTGAAGATCAGAGTGTCTCAGCAGCATGGCTTTGTCTTAGACTTTTATAGAAAGGAGTAAACAAGTTACAGGTGGGGATGATTTGCAATGAAAAGTCTCAGTCAACCAAGCAGGAAATGTTTCTACTTTCATGGGGACATTTTTCAATCTCAGCTACTAATTCATGAGAAGAATAGGAAGTTGGAAGGTCAGCGTCTGGCCTTTAAGCAACTTCAGGCAAAGTAAGAAAGGTCTGTATTTGGCTTTGTCACAGATAAACAAGGGAGTTATCTGTGAATCTATGGGGAGTTGAAGAAGAGTGGATCAAAGTCTTCTCCAAGTTGTAGGGGGAACGGTGATGCTTTGGCTTCCCAGAACACAAAAGAGTGGGGAGATTTCTTAACCATTGCTCTTTTTATGACTCAGGTAAAGTTTAATATTGTCAGGTTTCAGGAATTATCACTCCATACCTTCAGTCTATATCAGGACCTCCCCCTCCTTATTTCCAGAGCTCTCTGGCCCTACATCGATCATCACACTTGTTACTGTAAGGTCTTTTAGGCCGACTGACTGTACCATGGACTATGCCATGGTAACCTCTGTGAGCTGCATGTACACTCCAGATGAGTTTCTGAAACTAGAAAGTCTGAAGTAACTGGAAAACCACAAAAAGGAGAAGAATGATCAATGCCTGCAGTGCCTAATTAACTTTGAGACATGCTTGGGTTCCTTATTCCTGCCTCAACTGATAAGGCAACTGGGCTTTGTAACCAACTTTGGTCAACCCCGTGACTCCAGACCCTACCACACCCTCCTTGCTTGCAAAAACCGCCCTGAACTGTAACTTCCGTAACTTTCCACTGCCAACCCCAAGCTTATAAAACCAACTCCTATCCCACTACCCTCTACTGACTCCCTTTTCCGACTCAGCCCGCCCACACCCGGGTGAATAAATAGCCATGTTATTCACACAAAGCCTGTCTGGGGAGTCTCTTCATTCAGAGCATGCCTTTAACAGTTACACTGTATTTACGTATGTGACTACTTGACTGGCTTTCCTGCTAGCCATCAGTTTGAAGACCATGATTTTCTCCCCCCCACCATTGTATTCATCCCCATGACTACTGGAGGCTTTCATTAACTGTGGACATAGAATGTATAGATTTAGACTAGTAGGTAGGTTTCTAAGGTAAGGGCAAAGTTTGAACAAAGGCACAATGAATAAGCCTGACTGGTGTGAAGGGGACAGATCAGAAGGAAGGCTGGAGAGCAAGATGAACCCTGGACTCTGCAATGCCTCCTGGTTCCACAAGGGCCTCTCCAATGCAATAAGTCAGGGCAGAGGATGCCCTTCAACACACTGTGATTTTTTCTGGAGCTTGGTCTTAAGTGATCCTGGGCTGTCATTTTCACCCTTTCCCCTGTGGCTAATTTTTCTCCCGTTCTGATGACACTGCTGTCAGAAAGTTTTTCCTGCAGTTCTGCAAAAGGAAACGGAGGGTATTATATTCCATCTGTAGCACACGAATCCCTTCCATTCTCACTGCTTCCACCCTACAAATATTTATAGATATCATTATGCCTCTCTTAGCTATCATTTATCCCAGTAGCAACAGCACCAGTCTTTCCATCTTGCCTCATAAATCAACCCTTCCAGCCCCTGTAATCATCTCCCTGCTCCTCTCTGAACTCTCCAGGGTCTGTCAACATCTTAATAAGGTACCCCAAACTGAAGGCTCCTCTCCACCAGAGTACCAAAGCAATAACCTACCTATTAGGGGGGATGGCATATGCTAAAAAGACACTTTGGCCTTGTGGATGCCATCGTGGAGTTCAAGCTAATTTCTCACGTGTGGCCACTTCTCTGCTCCAGAAGGTTTTCTGTTCAATTGCTATCACTTCTTTCCCTATGCCTGCAGCCAGACAAATGTCAGAAGTAGGCAGGATTTGCTCTCACCCTCTCCTCCTCTCCCTGAGGCCTTTCCCTTCTGGACTTCATCTTTGCATGTCTAGGCCTTCACAATGACCCATAATAGGCTTTTGAGGTCTTCACTTTCTCTCTTCAGTCACAGGCTTTTCCCTTTTCCTGGTCCTCTTTAAAAGTGTATAAATTAGGCCTTAAAGTTGGACAGACCTATTTTCAAACTCCAGATCTACCACACTGACCCAGTAGGTAACACTGGGCAAGCTATTTAATATCTCTACGCCTCAGTTATCCTATTTGTAAAATGAGAATAAGAATTATATCCAACTCATGGCTTTCTGTGCGAATTAAAGGAACAAAGTATATGAATAGCATGCAATTAATTCCTAGTTGTTGTCATTGTCCTTTTCCTCCACCTATCCTCCTTCTTTCTAGTTCTTTTTTTTCCCCATCTTTTTATTTATATTTTAGGTGAGAATTTAGACCAATGATTCATAAATGAAAGAGGAAGGAATGTATTTGCCTCAATTACCTAGGCATGTTAGGATAAAAGTGGCTTTAATGGAGATTCTTATATATTTTTATTTTCTTTGAACATATGGAGGTGTTTTGTGATGATGTAGAATTTCATGAAGGCACCCATATTGACTACACTATTTACTCATTTTCACAATCCTTGAAACAAAAAACTAGAAAGAAGAAGAAAGGAGACCTCTATGAGAAACAAATTGGCATTTCTTCTGAATGCCAGTGTGATAGCTGTGATACTATCTAGATAAATTAAGTAAGAAACAGAATATATTTGGTGATATTAGAGAACATTCAAATATATGAATTGATAAAGATTATGTGAGTGGAACCTCCACAGCATTATCAGTCAGAGTCCAATTAGCAAAACAGAGCCTTTTCCAGATAGGTCAGGAGTAGAAATTTACTTCAGGCTACTAACTGTAAGAAGATGCTACTATCCCTAGGACTGAAGAGACCAAAGGGAAAGGTGGTGTTATCAGAGACTAAGGGTCAGGGCTGTCTGGCTGAAATTGAACATACACTGAGTTAAAACCTTCAAGGACAGAGGCCACAATGGTTCAAAATGGTTACCTTGGTGCATGAGGTGGTGAGGCTGGGGGGGTGCCCAGAATTTTTCCATTTTCCTTCCATGACATTTACCACCACTGGCTGAACTTAGTAAAAATCTGATTGGTGAAAATTGTGAGTAAGCCCCTGTGATACACACTAGAAAGGGAGAAGGGCAGAAAATGAATCAGAGAGCAAACAGGTGAATAGATAGCACAGCTTGAATTAGCAACACAGTATCTCTAGTAGCAGTCAATAACATGCCCAAGAGGTTAGAGAATTATATTAATGTCTAAAACTTTCTCTCTCCCATTCCTCTTCACCACTGCCTCTATTCTTACCTCTGTCTCACAGATGAAGAAAAGGTGCTCTCCCCCTAAAGAAAGCAAGTTCTGCTTATTAGTCAGGGTTTGGTGAGGAGACAGAAACCTACAAGTAATTTGATCAAGCAAAACTCAATATGAAGGATTGATAAAAATATAAAGGTGATTTACTACTAAAAGGAATGAAAAGGGCTCTTCTAGGGGCTAACAGAGGTGGCAACTGTAGAAAGCAACTAACTACCACCTCTCAGGTTGAAGAAAAAGTGATCAAGAAGGAACTTGGAAATTCAGAGGAGGATTCATGAGGCTGAGACCCAGCCCCCTCTGCCCAGCTGACAAGGAAATGAAGTCCTTTGCAGGGTGCCAGCTTAAAATAACACAAAGTAGGACAAAAACAAGGTGGGATTGCAGCTGAGAAGCAATTAATTTATATCTGGCACCCTGCTGAAGCTTAGCAATTTAGATTTTCATTGGCTAAGTTTAGGTCTTGCCATTTTACCATTTAAGCCATCATCTAGGGGTAAAATTCAAGACAAATACAATCCATACATTTGATTAAAGCTGAAACTGCAGGCAGCAATGTGTGTGGCTTTGGATATTCTATATGAGTCTTGAGAGCCTCCACCAGGTATGATTCATTACACTGAAAGGCTGCTAAATATGGAGTCTATCTTGATTGAATCAACAAGAGGAAATTCCCCTGTCTGTGGGCAGAATGTTCAACTAGAAACCTAGGAAATTGCTTTCCTCTCCTCTTTGCTTATCTACGCCAGATCCTTGCTTCAAGGTTCAGTTGAAATCCTATCCCCCTCCTCAGTCTGACATCATCTCTCCCTCCACACAACTCTTTTTTTAGGGTGTTTTAATTCATTGCCATCCATTTGAAAAATCCTTATTTGCTCTTTTTCTCTCTTCATTAATTCTCTCTCTATCTCTCTCTCTCGCTCTCTCTCTCTCTCTCTCTCCCCCCGTGTGTGTGTGTGTGTGTGTGTGTGTGTGTGTGTATGTGTTCAATAAGTTTTCACTCACCAACCTGATTGCTGGTTCTTTAAAATAAAGCACTTTGTCCCGTAATTTCTATGCTGAATGGAAGTGGCATCTGTGCTCTGCGAATTCACTGAGTCTGAGAGAGGTTTATGCAGAGGAGCTGATATTTAAGTCTGAGGAACACTTTGCAGGTGATTTGAATTTTGATAAAAAGGAGTTTGTGCATGTGTGAGTGTACACACACAAGGATGTGTGTGTGTGTGTGCTGGTTGTGATGGTAAGGTGGTTCTCATTTCTAAGCAATGAAAGCAGAGTGCATAGTGGTGAGTACAAGAACTAATCTACTAGGCTGGACATGAGCAAACAAAGAGGAAGCAGACAGGAGACTACGGTGCAAAAACCAAGTATTAGAGACATGTTCTTGTCTCATTTTCCCTCTCAAAATCATAATGCAGTGCTTTTGCATATTGATACCTTTATGAGTACCCAAAACAACCCTTTGATTAATACTAAGCTCCATTCAGGAAATTATTCTCCTTATTCTCAGCACCCCGAGAAAATGGTGGTTTTCTTTGTGCTGTTTGTTCTTGGTGAATGAGTGTGAGGAATGGAAGATCTGTTAGGGCATCTCTTCACCATCTTTTCAGAGTTGCATTGTTCCCAGAATAATACAGTCTCTTCCCCTGCCTTTTGTCAATTCTGGTTTTTTATTTTGAGAGCGGAAGCTGCCTACACTTAGTTGGACAGATCTGTTCCTTACTAATAAATCTCAGCTTCAGGACCTGCTTCTTTGTACTCACTCAGAATTTTAGCCTTTATTTTTTCTGAAACTTATTATACCAAAATATACTTTCTCCAGTGTTATTCATGAACTTTCCTATTTTGACTTTTGCTTAGAAGTAGTCTCTGGGAAGACGGACCCGCAGTGATTATTCCAGACACTGCATTCAAGCACCCAACAGTGCTGTGACTTAGGGACATGGTGTATTTGAAAGTCAAATGAAAGAAAGCTGAGAACCCCATTTATACACTGTGACTTTGCCCTGTCTCTGCAATCCCCGTTGTGAAACACATTGAAATGTCTCTTTCCTCCATATCTTCCTCCTTCCCATTTCCCCAAATATTTTCAGAGTACCCATTATGCATCATTTATCCAGAAAACAAAGGTAACTAAAATTCAGCTGTAAGCCTTGGGGGAAACAGGAACTATTATTTATGGAATACTGACTATTTTCCACGAGCTTTATACATTCTAACTCACTTAATTTTTGCAACTGGAGCAGATTGAAATTATTGCCATTTTACAGATGAAGCTCAGAAAGTAAAACAATTGGCCTGTGACGACAAAAACCGTAAGAAGCTGACCAGATGACAACTCAGTGTCTCGCAAAGCCTGTGTTTTCCACTCTTTTGTGGCCATGGCCCCCACATGGATATGTGCATGGTCACTGCATAGCACCATGAGTGCCGGAGGAAACCATGCATGGGGAGAACACTGACGAAGGACAAGGACATGAGCTGTGTCTTTTCTCTGTTGTGGCTCCTCTTTGTGTTCTTTATAACCAACTTTGGTTTAGGGAAAAGATTGGTAAGAGGGTTGTCCATGGTGGATAAGGCATCTACTAACAAATAGGCACCTGTTGTTCAGAACAAAGATAGATTCTTTTTCTGTATTTTCAAGGGGCCAGACAGGACCAAAGAA